>OX451735.1:174199767-175512536 GCA_948472305.1 Vicia faba
AATATATTAAGTGTGCAAAAAATTAAAATAAATTATTTACAAAAATGAATATTTTCAAGAAAATGTTTTTAAATATAAATAAATGAAATAAATGAAAATAAGTATATTTTTTATATTATTTTTGAGTTTTGTTTTTAAAAAGAAAATAGTTTATTTACATATGTACATTTAATAAAATCAAATAAATATGAAAAAAAAATGGAAAATTATTTTTGGCATTTTTTTATATTTATACAAAAAATAATAAAGTCAGGATAAAAAAATAAATGTCAAAATGATAAATATTAAACAAATGGGCCAGGGGGGTGCAAACTGAATATGCATGTGTGAAAAACAAAAGCAACTCAGGCCCAGCCCACCAGACTTCTTCTTCTTCCTCTTGTTCACAAAACATGCGTTTCTGTGCATCAATGGCTAACTCCTGATTCTTTGATTTTTTGACAAAACCCACAACATGAAACTTGTAGAGCATCAAATAACGAATTCAACCATATAAAAAACTTGGATTAACTCTCAAAGACCAAAGAGAATTTCTCTGGCCCTAATTTTTAATCTAGTTCTTTCAGAAAGTTCATGAGTGAAATTCTCTCAGCACGATTAATGTAAATGAAAACTAGGCATATGTATGGCTTTAGGGCTATGAGTACAACATGTTTCATTCACAAACTTAAGCCTAACCATTCCTAAATAGAGAGATAGAAGTCCATGAAATACCTGTTTCAGTTGACTTTGAGTTGGACAATGTAGCAACCTTCAATGGTGTTTGAGCTTTTGTTGAGCTTGCCTGAGGTCCAAGGAAGCTTCTCCAATGCTTGGCTTGCTTTGAAACAACTTGAATCGTGTTGTAGAACTCAACCTGCAGAGATTTGAAATGAAAATGGAAAATTGTGTTAGAGGTGTTACAATTTGTAATGGGTGCTTGGGATAATTTAGATGAGTTGATTGGAAGGTGTTGGAACTATTTTGGGACAAAACGCAGGATGGAAATTGATTGTGGCTTGCAAGATGCAGAACCTGCCCTATTTTGCAGAAAAACAGTGGTTCTGAGTATGAGGAGCTATTAGGGGTGAAAGGTTCGTGCTTTAGGCTTGTTGGGAGGTATGGAATTTGTTCACAAAGTTCTTGTAAGCTTGTCTTACCAGATATGAGAGATTGCTTGTGTTTTGCAGGTTTTGTTCTACTTGAAGCAAGAGAATGGAAATGATGTTATAGCCATGTACCAGCCCTCCTATCATGCTGCATCTTTTGCTCTTGGTTCCTGGAATTGATAGCTTCAATCTTGCTTCAGAGATATGGCCCCATACCTCAAGGATTTTGGTTTGACATAAAGTTCACTTTTACAAAAATGGTATTTTACCTTTTTCCAAATAAGGGTTAATCTTGTATGTAATGTCCAAATGGCCAAGATAACACCTTAATTTAATGGTTAAGCATTAAATTATGAAGTGCAAGTTTGTTTTGAGGCCTGCAAGCTAGCACCAAACATGCTGATTTGAAAATGCAAGTTTGTATGAACATGTATTGGTCATGGACAAAAGTGAGTTTTTGCCAACTTCCAACATTCGATTCTCTCTAACCACAAGGGTGTTTGAGGAGTTCTTGGACAATTTGGAAAGCTTGGAACATGTACTACAATCCATATTTGCAATGCAACTTGAAATTCCAAGTGGAACTATGTGAAAAGTGGCCAAGAAGATGGGTCCAAATCCTGCCTAGATTAGGGTAAATTTTCTCTAAGTTAAAAGTTTTAGATACCCTTGTGCCAAAAATTATAACTTGAGATACAAGATTCTTTTGAGAAAACTTTGTGAATCAAAGTTGTAGACTTTGTGATGGAATACAGCTTTCATGTTGCAAGTTTTGTTTGAATCCATTTGCATCTTGGTGAAAAAATGGGACAAAGTTAGGAAAAAATAAGAAAATTTTATAACTTAGAAAATTTCTAAGTTATGAAATTTTTCCATTTTAAACCCTAATTTGCATTTTTGGGTTTCTTGGTGAACAAGTTTCATAATTTGACATGTTTTGATGAAAAGTAACTCTTGGCACTTGATTTTGATCAAAAAGTCAAAGTTTGACTTTTCAGTATAAAGTTAAATTTTGATTAGTTGATTGAAAAAAATTCATCTGTCAATCCTATGCATTTGAGATCTTTTGAACTTGTTGAATGGGTCAAGATGACTTCATTGAGTCCTTGAGTCCATGGTTGAGTTTGATTCTCGATTGGTTAGGTCAAACAGTCAAAAATTGCCTTTGTGCAATCAAAACCCTAAAAATGACTATTTTGCCCTTTTGATGATTTGATCAAATTTCTTGTGGAATTATGATCCAAACTTGATCAAATGGTTCATATGAGTTCATAATGTTGATGTGGGTCAAATTTCATGAGGTTTGACTGTCAATTGGCCACAGTTGACTTTTTCCCCAATACAACTGATTTCTAGATCAACTGTCCAATTGACTGGGCAAAGATTTGAATCAAGGCTTGAAACTTGGTATGGGCAAACTTGTGAACCCAACATGGAGCATGAAAGTCAATTTGGGTATTGTAGGTCAAAATATCCCTGTGCAAACTCAAACCCTAATTTGGGTTAACAGTGCAAGGAGGGGTCTTGAGCAGAGCAAACCCTAGCTTGACCCGAATTCCAAGAGTCTGGTGATGAGAAAGTGTTGATGAAATGAGAGGGCAAATTTTGGGGTACAACAGTTTCCCATGTTCAATCTTCTTGAACCTGAAGAGTTAGATTGGCAAGTTTGCCTTTCGCGACTCGAAGGTAAAAGAGGATTGGACACTAGAGTGCCCGTAAATTTGCACTCGTCAAAACATAGGTGCGGGAATGGGCTTAAAGATGCCATTTGGAGATGGAAGAATCTTGCTGGAGATGGGCTTAAAGATGCCACCCAAGAACCTTTGTTGAATTGCAATGCTATAGGCCAAAAGAATGAGTATCAAAATGGTATCCGTGTCTGGAATGCACTTGAACTGTATCTGGAGACTGAGTTTGTATGAGCAAAGAATGGCGTCCGCGTCTGGGGCGTATCTGAGCTGTAACTGTGTTTGAATATTGAATGAATATCAGAATGACTGCCGTGTCTGGAGTGTATCTGTACTGTATCCGGGTAACAGAGAAATATCTGTGTATGGAGCAACTGCGTGCTGGGGATAAACTCTGAATGAGTGACAGAATGGCAACCGCGTCTGGAGCGTATCTGGACTGTATCTGAAGTTAAGATCTGTATGAGTAGTAGAATGACTTCCGTGGCGACTGCACTGAGGGAATCAAACCGCTGGTGTAAGGGTCAGAATGGCATCCGTGTCTGGAGCATATCTGAACTTGAGGTTGATAATTAAATCTGAATGAGAGATAGAATGGCCGCCGTGTCTGGAGCGTATCTAGTCTGTATCAGATTGCTGAAGTCTGAATGAGTAGTAGAATGACCGCCGTGTCTGGGGTGTATCTGTACTGTATCTGACTTGAAATTCCAAATGAGTAATAAAATGACCATCGTATCTGGGGTGTATCCATACTGTATCTGAATAATTGTTAACGATAGCCTTTTAATCCTATCCTGAAAAGGATAAAGTGTTAGCTAAAACACAAAGTTATGCTGCATGATATGTATGATGCAATGAACTGTATTTCATCAATGTTTATGATATATTAATGTAATGGTTATGCATGTAAGCTGAGTAGTCGTCTTGTTGAGGAAGATAACATCCGGATAGCTGGAGATAACGAAATCTTTGACTGCTGCCGGGGAAAATAAATCCATGACCGAAGCTGGGGATTCCAAAAATCATTGATTATTGAAGATGAGAAATCCTTGCTGACTGCTTGGGGAATAAGGAAAACTTTGAAAATCTCTACTAGGAAGTTAAAACCTGGGAGACTTCTGCTGGAGAAATGAGACTGAGAATCTTCAATCTGCTGGGAAATATCTCTATGGGGAGAATGTTCACTATTCTGGTTCCGTTGGGGATAGGATTTTCAGGGTTTTTGGGCTCCACTGGGGATCTTAAAACTTGACTCTGATGGGAAATTTGAAATTCAGCTTAGCTGAGGACTCCAGCTTTAGAAAGCATTTGCTCTGTTGAGGATCCTGAAGTTTTAACTCCGTTGGGGAAATATATTCCAAATTTTAACTTTGTTGAGGATCCGAATGATGTATCGTAGGGGATTTCTTCTGAAATGGCATAAAGATATCTTCCTACACCTTCAACCTATCAGTAATCATCTTTTCTCAATTTCGTTTTATTTGTAAGCAGTGATTATGTTCAAATGCATATTCCCATTTAACAAAACATTGGACATTTTCAAATAAAACATAAGCGTAAAAAAGAAAAGAAAGGCAAGCAAATTTCTGCACTTGGAAGTGTATTTGTATTAAATTTTGTGAGTATCTTTGTACAAAGGAGACAGACATCCTAGTAAGAGAATGTTGTCGCAAAAATTGGAAAATTTTTATACAAAAGAAAGATGGTTATGTGTAACAATTCCATGGGATTCCCATTCTGCTATAGCCTTCACAACTCTGAATATCTTGTCCATTTGTTGCTTTGTCCACCGATGACTAGGTTGATCAGAAGCTCGGAGCTTGTTGATGAAGAGATTATTCTCTAAAGTGATCCGACGAGACACCGTCATACGCTTTAATTCCCTAACTTTTGCCTGAATCGCCCTTTCGGGTTTTCGATCCACCGGGAAACCCTTTTTTGGCCAAGTCTCCCTTTAGGGTTTTCAACTTGCCGGGTGTATAGATTTTTTGTTTTGTTTTGTTTTATCCCTAATTTTTGCCTGAACCGCCCTTTCGGGTTTTCGGTTCACCGGGATGCCCATTTTTGCCCAAGTCGCCCTTTCGGGTTTTCAACTTGTCGGGTTGTTTTATGCGTAATATCTTTTGACCATGTCTGCGTTCGCAGGGTGTGGCAAATCGTCGCCGTCCATGGTGGTCAAAATCATTGCCCCACCAGAAAAGATGCTCTTGATCAAAAATGGTCATTCGTAAGTAGGAGTCCATTTGCCCCTGGGATCACTTTGTGGTAGTATGATCCGCTTGATTACAAGATCTCCGACTTGATATACTTGGCGCATGACTTTCTTGTTGAAATCCTTGATCATCCGTTTTTGATACGTATGACCATGGCAAACAGCAGTAAGTCGCTTCTCGTCGATCAAATTAAGTTGATCAAGCCGGGTCTGAATCCAATCGTCTTCACTCAAACCGGCGTCCTTCATAATCCTTAAGGAAGGAATCTGAACTTCCATGGGTAGGACATCCTCCATGCCATACACCAAAGAAAATGGTGTTGCCCCTGTTTAAGTACGTGCCGTGGTACGATATCCATGTAGAGCAAACGGTAACATCTCATGCCAGTCTTTGTAGGTAACTGTCATTTTTTGAATGATCTTCTTGATATTTTTGTTCGCGGCTTCAACAGCACCGTTCATCTTCGGCCGATAGGGAGATGAATTGTGATGATAAATCTTGAACTGTTTGCATAGAGCAATGATCATAGTATTATTCAGATTTCTACCGTTGTCTGTGATGATCCTATCAGGGACACCATACCGGCATATGAGGTTCTGTTTGATGAAGCGGGCAACCACATTCTTTGTAACAGAGGCAAAGGAAGCTGCTTCGACCCACTTGGTAAAATAATCAATAGCGACCAAGATGAAGCGATGTCCATTGGACTCCGTGGGCTTGATCTCTCCAATCATGTCAATGCCCCACATTGCGAATGGCCAAGGAGCTGTCAGAACATTGAGAGGAACAAGAGGAATATGTACCTTGTCGGCGTAGACTTGGCATTTGTGGAAAGTACGGGAATGTTGGTGACAATCAGCTTCCATGGTAGACCAGTAGTAGCCTGCCCTTAGAATCTTCTTAGCCATCGTATGTCCGCTTAAATGGGTGCCAAATGTGCCACTGTGTATCTCAGTCATGATCAACTCTGCTTCAGCTTTGTCCACGTATCGAAGTAAAACATAATCATGGCTGCGTTTATAAAGGATGCCATTGCTTAGGAAGAACTTGGAAGCAAATCTCCTTAAGAACTTTTTGTCATTGACGGAAGCTCCTTCAGGATATTCTCTAGTCTGGAGATACCTTTTGATTTCATGAAACCAGGGTTGTTCCACTATTTCTTCGGTATAAATCTCATGACAGTGTGCAGGTTCGTCCATTTGCTCGATGGTGATTTGGGGAGCCTCGTTATCCCAGTTGAGTTTAAACATGGAATACATTGTAGCCAGAGTATCTGCTAGCTGATTCTCTTCTCGCGGGAAATGCTCGAAAGTAATCTGCTCGAAATGAGGCAACAAAGTTAGGACATGTTCTTTGTATGGGATAAGATTAGGATGTTTGGTGTCCCACTCTCCTTTGACTTGACTGATAACCAAAGCCGAGTCCCCAAATACGACCAAAGATTTGATTCCCAAGTCTATAGCAGCCTTGAGACCAAAGATGCAAGATTCATATTCAGCCATGTTATTGGTACAGCTGAAGCAAAGTCGGGCAATGAAGGGTGTATGTCAACCTTCCGGATAAATGAGTACCGCACCGATACCGTTGGCAAGTGCATTTGAAGCACCGTCAAAGTACAGGGTCCATCGGGATCCTTGTTCAGGTCCGTCATACGGTCCGTTGCCTTCGATGTTGTCTAATGTCATGATGTCCTCGTCTGGGAAGTCGAATCTCATAGATTGATAATCTTCGACGGCTTGATGAGCTAGATGGTCAGCTAGTACACTCCCTTTTATAGCTTTTTGGGTAGTATACTGAATGTCATACTCAGTCAGGATCATTTTCCATCTAGCAATTCTTCCAGATAAAGCAGGCTTCTCGAAGATATACTTGATCAGATCCATCTTGGAAATCAGCAAAGTGGTATGGGTCAACATATACTGCCTTAGTCGGCGAGCAGCCCATACCAAAGCGCAGCAAGTTTTCTCGAGCAATGAGTAGCGAGTCTCACAGTCGGTAAACTTTTTGCTAAGGTAATAAATGGCATGCTCTTTTCGACCAGACTCGTCGTGTTGACCCAGCACGCACCCCATTGAGTTATCCAAAACAGTCAGATACATGATCAACGACCTTCCTTCGACGGGTGGCATCAGGATAAGAGGTTCTAGTAAATACTCCTTGATCTTATCAAAAGCAACTTGACAATCATTGTTCCATTCAACTACCTGATCTTTCTTCAACAGTTTGAAGATTGACTCACAGGTAGATGTCAGGTGAGAGATGAACCTCACAATATAGTTCAAGCGTCCCAAGAATCCTCTAACCTCCTTTTCAGCACGGGGGGCAGGCATTTCTTGTATAGACTTTACTTTAGTAGGATCAACCTCAATACCTTTGTTGCTGACAATAAATCCCAAAAGTTTACCAGACCTAACTCCAAAAGTGCACTTGCTTGGGTTCAGTCTGAGCTTATACTCCTTTAACCTGGCAAATAGCTTTTGCAAATGTTCAAGGTGTTCTTCTTCTGTCTGTGATCGAGCTATCATGTCGTCCACGTAAACTTCGATCTCATGATGTATCATATCATGAAACAAAGCTACCATGGCGCGTTGATAGGTTGCCCATGCGTTCTTCAGTCCAAACGGCATCACTTTGTAGCAGAAGGTACCCCATTGCGTGACAAAGGTAGTTTTCTCCATGTCCTCGGGGGCCATTTTAATCTGGTTGTAGCCCAAGAATCCGTCCATGAAGGAAAAAACCTTGTGTTGAGCTGTGTTGTCAACCAAGATGTCGATATATGGTAGTGGAAAATCGTCTTTTGGGCTGGCCCTGTTCAAATCCCTATAGTCCACACACATTCTGACCTTGCCGTCCTTTTTGGGTACGGGCACAATGTTAGCAACCCATTGTGGATAGGTTGTAACATCCAGAAAACCAGCGTTGAATTGCTTCATTACTTCAGCCTTAATCTTCTCAGACATGTCAGGCCTCATTCGGCGAACCTTTTGCTTGATCGGTGGACAATCTTCTCTTGTAGGGAGACGGTGAACCACGATATCAGTGTCTAGCCCAGGCATGTCTTCATAAGACCAAGCAAAGATTTCAACATATTCATTCAACAACTGCACTAAGCGCTCCTTGACACTCGGTTCCAGGTTGGCACCCACTTTTACTTCCTTCCTGTCCTCCTTTGTCCCTAAGTTGATGGTTTCTAGCAACTCTTCATGAGGCAAGATGACCCTCTCTTCTTATTGTAGAAGTACGGCTAACTCTCCTGGCACTTCACAATCTTCGTCAACTTCGTACTCAGCATGATTGACCAAATCTTCAGAGTTATCGAAGGCTAAAGCAGAATAGTCATCCATGGAATCCGGAGCGGATGGGTACCTGCATTTATGAGTGTGGGTGTGTGTAAGGGATAGCCATCCTTAAACAAACAAAAATGCAAAAGGAAAGAAAATGAACAGTTTATAGATGAAAAACGTCCAATGATTCATTAAAACATGGCATATGATTATGAAGAAAATCAAGCCCTTAAAAATGGACCTACATGCCCCGAGCAAGGCATGAGGTGAAAATAATGTGCGAATTGTTTTAGTTGTTATAGACCATAAAAATGGGAAATTGTTCAAAGATAAAATTACTGGTTGATAAAGGTGATAGGAAAAAAATCCTTTGCTTCCCAATTGCTCAAACCCCCTTCAACAGTCGGAAAAATCCAATCTTCAAAGTGGCTCTCCTCATCTTCATCTTCTACAGCATTGATTCCATGGTGTGAGATCTTGACGGGTGGCCCTCCAGCCTTGGAGCGCCGCATAGCCTTTTGTCATGCAGTAGTAAACCCTAAACCAAACTTGTCTGTCTTATGGGGAAAGTCAGGTAATTGTCCCCATACTGTGCTCTTCCCCTCCTTAATCACAGCCTCTGCGTCCTTGAGAGATGCCATCCTAGCCGCATGCCTGGGAATGATAGGTACCTCAACCACTGCCTTTGCAACTGCTACCTCGGGATAAACTTCCTTAAAATGTTGAAAAGGCATTTCGATGAACTCGCCATCTAACTCCACATATCGAAAGGAATTGAGATGAATGATCATGTACTCTTCCTCGCCGTGCACCGTTATGATTTTACCCTTAACAGGATATTTCAGCATCTGGTGCAAAGAGGATGTAACTGCCCCGACATAATGGATCCACGGTCTTCCTAGCAAACATAAGTATGACGGACGGATGTCCATTATGTAGAAGGTGGAGTTGAACACTTTGGTGCCTACCTTGATAGGAATATCAACCTCTCCATAAACCATTCTTTTGGAACCATCGAAAGCTCTGACGACGATGTTACTAGGTTTGAGGGTCAAACCTTCGCAATCCAAATGGTCTAAGGCCTTCTTTGGCAGCACATTCAGGGAAGAACCAATATCAACCAAGACATGGGCGAGAGTGGTTCCTCGGCATTCAACTGAAACATGTAACGCATCATTGTGCTTTCTTCCTTTGGGAGTTAAGTCAGCGTCGGAAAAGCCCAGACCATTGTCAGCAGTAAGACTGGACACACAATCCTGAAATTGGTCAGCCGAGGTCTCTTGGGGTACATGTGCCGTCTTCAAGAATTTAATCAGGGCCTTAGCATGGGCCTCTGAACAGAGCAGGAGAGCTAACATTGAAATTTTAGAAGGGGTTTGACCTAATTGTTCCACAACGTCGTAGTCACTTTTTCTGATTAGTTTTAGGATTTCATCCATTTCCTTCTGAGTGCTTTCGGGGATAACCACAGCATGAGCCTTCGTCCTGACAGGCATTTCCAATATCCTCTTACCCTTGTCGGTATTATCAGCAAATGGTCTTTCTTCAAGAGTGTTTAACTCTTCAATCACTGGGCCTTGCACAGAGGGCCCAATAGGTGCAGAAGCTTTTAAGGGTCCGAAAACTGCTCGGGGGGGAGCAATCTCCAGAGAAAAGATCTGGCCACTGCGGGTTATTTTGCCGGTACCCGCGATGTTCCCTATATCAGGGTCTTCTTCATAAATTTCTTAGACTGTTTCAATTTGTTTGATGCCATGGTAGAAGATTTCTCCCCCATAGTTCCACGGTATCATTTTGCTTGATTGGTATGGGACAGGTCCCGGCATGGTGATCTTTAGAGGTACACAATCGGAGTTGGGTGTAATCCTGACAGGCCTTTTGCAAGCCTTGGGAGGATTGTTGGAAATGGTTATGATGGCAATATCGTTGGTCGAAGTATCACAAGTATCAGGAGTAATCAGATTGAAAGTGTTAACAGGGGTTTTCTGGAAAAGTATCTCTTAAGTATCCATCAGGCGTTGGACACCCGACTTCAACATTGGGTTGTCACCTTGAATATTCAAACAAAAATAATAGTTTTTACCACAACCAGGAAAGATCCCGGCTCTCAACAAATTTTCTTTAATCACAATCAAAGGAGTCAATAGATTGGCAACATCAGTAACATGGAGGTTTTCCAAAACGGCATGCACATTGTGGCCGTGCTTGGGCATCGGAGCAGATATAACATTGGGCTTCTCAGGAGCGTCAAATTCAACCTCTTTGGGGTCAATTAAATCCTGAATTTTGTTCTTAAGTGCCCAGCAATTATTGGTATCGTGCCCAGCACTGTCGGAATGGTAAGCACACTTGGCGTTGGAGTGATAGTATGGAGAGGAGGTGTTGGGGTTTTTTGGTGCCTCCTTCAAACTAGTCAGATTCAGCTTCAACAAATGGGGAAGAACCTGTGCGGGCGTCATATTGATGCGGGTGAACTGTCGTTGTGGCCGTTCTACCCGTTGTTTATTAGGTCTCGACTGATTGTTACGAGGTTGATCATTTGACGAATTTTGAATCATCACGGCCCCTACAGTCTGCCGACGCTCAGTTCTTCCCAATCCCTTCTGAGAATACACAGCAAATGCTTCTTTCTTGGCTGGGAAAGGTTTTTTAACAGCTGTGGATGCAGAGGCATCCTTTTGAATCTTTCCACTTTTAATACCGGCCTCCACCCTTTCGCCGGTCAGAATCAGTTCAGTAAATCCCGCAGAAGAGCTTCCGATTAGATGGTTGAAGAAAGGGCCAAATAGGGTCCCCAAAAACATGTCGACTAATTCCATATCTGATAGCGGTGGTTGCACCCTTCCAGCCAGGTCACGCCACTTCTGGGCGTACTCCTTAAACCCTTCGTTTGAAGCCATCCCCATACTTTGTAACTAAGTACGAGTGGGCGCCAAATCAGCATTGTACTGATACTGACGATAGAAAGCGGCTGCCAAGTCTTCCTAATTATGAACCTCTGATCTCTCGAGCTGATAAAACCAATCTAACTGAGTGTCAGACAAGCTGTCTTGAAAAAAGTGTACCCAGAGGTCTTTATCGGATGAATGTGGTTGGATCTTTCTAACATACAACCTCAAGTGCATTTTAGGGCAAGACAGACCGTCGTACTTGGCAAATGTTGTCACCTTGAAATTGGGAGGGATAACAATCCCAGCTACCAACCCCAGTTCCTAAAAATTCAATTCGGGCACCCTCTGCAACTCCATAGGTGCCAATTTGTCTTCAAGGTTCTTATACTTGTCATCCGCTGGTGGATACTGTTGTTCTGAATAGTCTTCGTCTTCTTCCTCTTCCTCCTCTTCTACCTCAGACTCAGAAGGTACAATAACTCCTTTCCCCTTGCCAATCCCTTCGTCAGACGTTGAAGGAAACTCAAGAGTCCTTCTAGCATCGCCCTCAAACCTTCTTCCGAAAGTGGCTACCCCCAGTCTCTTTTTCTTTTTCTTCTCTTTATTCTTCTCTAGCAGAACTTTGAGATCCTCTTAACCCTTTGCCAAGGTCATGAGGAGTTGCTGAAATTTTGAATTTTATGCCTGTAGATCCTTCATTGTTTGCTCCAAATCCATCTCGCTGAAATAAACAGCAGAAAGATAAGGAAACTTGGTTTGAAGACCTGTTTATGCATATGATGAATGGTATGTTATTCATGTAATGCATTCAAGGGTTTAAAAATTCAAATTTGTTATAAACAAAAAGAACGCACGTCATATTAAGAAGAAATTTGTTAGTACATAAATGCCCCATGGGCGAAATATTACAAAATTCTTAATGTAAAAAGACATTGCGCATCCTATTTGGTGTGATGTAGGTGTTGAGAGTTTCCTCCTCGTGAAGTCGGCGGGTGAGCTCTAAAACCTTCTTCTCACTGGCATAGAAGCTGGCTTCAAAAGTATCCCGTTCTTCTTTGAGTTGGATCCAACTCTTTTGCATTTCTTCCCATGATGTTGGCATGTCAGGATGTAGGATGGTGTATAGAACCTCTCCTTCCTTAACAGGCTCTTTGATCAAGGGGATAATGTGGGGATATGGCATCATAAGATTCTGGGAGTGGGTACGTACCCACTTGAGGTAAGGCTCAAGGGGGATGGAATTCTTGTGCCCCAGTGTCTTACTATCCACCTTGTTAGGCATCCTCTAAACTCTGATGAACCTTTGTCGAAGTCCTTGCGCATCATTGTCGAAGTCAAAAACTAGGTCAGGAATCAGCATGTCATAAGGGCCATCCCTCCGAGCATATCCAAATTGTCTCAAAGCTAGACAGGGGTTGTAGGCAATGCCTCCTCTAATGCCAAGTAATGGGACATTAGGGAATTCACCACAACGATCAATGATGATGACATTTTCTCTGGACCGAGAACACCAATGTACATCAGAATATGTGAGGGTCATCAATCGTTGTGACCACCTCAAACCCTGCTCATTCTTCAAAACTGCTTGTGGAAGGTGAGAAATAAACCACCTTGCTAGGAGAGGAGTACAGAACATGAGAACACCTCTTTTCCTCATTGTTCGTGTGGAAAATGAGTGTAGGATGTCCCCAAGCAATGTAGGTATGGGGTTCCTGGATATGAAAATCTTGACAATATTCACATCTATAAGTTGGTCAGGGTTTGGGAACAAGACCAACCCATAGATAAGGAGTGCCACAATCTCTTCAAAGGCTTGTAAATTAAGAGAATTCCAGCATTCTTGTGCCTTCTCAAACAAAAACTTTGCTAAGAATCCCTTGACACCACTTCTGGTTTCCCAATGCCCCTTGATGTCAGATGGTTGCAAGTGTAATGCTTGAGCAACATCTTCAGGTTTTGGTTATTTTTCTGTACCGTTGTAGGGTAGTCGATTAAGAATAGGAATTCTAAAGAGTTGAGAGAATTCCTCCAAAGTAGGTACCAATTGGTAGTCGGGGAATGTGAAACAATGGTGTAGGGGTCAAAGAACTGGAAGAGAACTTTCACCATGTCTTCTTCAATGCTGGTGTTGACTAAGTTGAGGAGTCTACCATGTCTTTCACTGAAGAGAGAATTCTCTGGAATCCTGGAAGTAAGCTCCTTAAGTTGAGGAGGGATTCTCACAAGATTGACTTGAATTGTTTTCCTGCGAAGAGATTCCATGACCTACAAAACAAGAACAAAGATGAAGATCCAAACCCTTGAAATGGTTAGTGGATGCATATGATGCTTTATGATGTTCATGATGTATGTACAAGCACATGTACAAGCAAGTCACACAAAACCCTAGTTTCAGGCTTGCATGAGGTTTCATAGGTAAGTACCCTCTTGAGTTTAGTTGGCTCAAAACCTGTCCTATAAATAGTAACCAGGTTCTAAGGAGCTCAATATCATTGGATTGTTTTCTATGTTCATTGTTTTGGTTTAGCCACTTAACTAGCGACCAAAATATTCCAAGAAAACAATCCTTAATGAGTGTAGTATCGAGTATCTACCAACTTCGGACTGCACCAAAGCCGGTCATCTCACTACCCCTAATAAAAGGCCAAGATGGTCAAGTAAGGTTCTAGTTCATTAGTGCTTAATGACATCACTCAGCGGCCCTGTATTCTCTTTGATTGACTCAAAGGCTACCGGTACTCACAAATATGTCGCACTAATATAGCTATTGCTTCAACCGTGTCAGTATACCCCGCACAGTTTCCACAACGTATTGCTATCTATGAATGTTTCCCAAATCCGAGTGAAGGATTTCAAGCCCAAACAAGAGAACCAAAATGTAGATCAATCAAAGCAAACAATAATCATGCAAAGGGTGATCTAAGCCCTAAGGTTACTCCACTTTCAAACATGTCCCCAGCAGAGTCGCGAGTTCTGTGATACGGTGGGAGAACTGACTTGGGATTTTGCGTTTGTGTTCGCAAATGTTTCGGTTTAGCAAGAGTCTCCACCGAATTTTTATTTTATCCTAAGGAAAGGTCAAAAAGCACAGGAAAGACCTTTGAGATGTTTTCTTGGGTTCGGGGAGTAGATTATAGAAAGGGAAGGTATTAACACCCTTTCTATCCATGGTTATCCATGGGCTCTTAGTTACTTGCTTAGATCACTTGCTTTGCATTTAAATTGTTTGAAATGGTGCTTTGTGTGTGATTTAAAAAAAACGTTTTAAAAGAGGCCATCATTGTGGCAACCTTTGTAATGATTCTTGTTTGAATGTATACAAAGGTGTTTTTTGTCTTTTGAAAGGTTTTCAATATTTGAAAGTAGGGTTTTGAAATTGTGTTGTGGAGTGTGTTTTGAAAAGTAGCAAGTGTGTTTTTGCAAGCTTGATCAAGTAACTAAGAGCTATCTACCCTATTTTACTCAAAGATCTTTCTTATGTTTTTAACCCTTTTAACAGTGTTGTTTCACCATTGTATTTGGTGAACAACCTTGTGTTAGGATGTCAACGGGACATGCACGGGTCATCGTATAGACCATGATAGCAATAATGTCAAGTATCTTTGGCAATTTTCTTGAGGGACTTGATCATTTTTGTTTAGGCAACTCAGATAGCGTCATCGAGGGACTATGATCTTTTTGTTTGTTTTTGTTTTGCCAAAGTACTCAACATGCAACCATGGCCCATTTTTGAAGGAAACAAGTGGATGAAACCCTAGGGGTGCAAGTGTGCATTGTGTTTGTTTTTCATGCATGTTTATCTTGGATTAGGTCAAACTAATTGTTGATTTTATTTGCATACAAACCCTAGGCTAAGCATGACATAATTGAAAGCTTTTAAATGTGTGAGAATTTAAATGCTATACTATTACAACATGATATAGGAAGGGGGTACAAATTTGAATTGAGGATATTTGACAAGAAAATAAATTCTAAGTTATTACAACCATATTAAATGTACAAGATACAACATTTAAATGTACAATAATTGAAATAAATATAATAAATAAATGTAAATAAAATGTATTATGCCAAAATGTTTTTAGTATGTAAAAAGTATTTTTTCAATGTGAAAGTGAAATAAAAAGATCAATTTTAATTATTTTCCTATTTAGGGCAAGAAACCCTAATTCTTTAATAAATAATATTATTTATTAATTATATGCAATAATATACTAATTTGTACAAAAAAATAAAAGTATATTATAAAAATGATATTTTTGGTCCAAAATAATAATAAAAATGAAAATGTAATATTTTTTTGTATTTTTGACCTAATTATTTAACAAGATAAAATATATAAGTATATATATATATATATATATATATATATATATATATATATATATATATATATATATATATATATATATATATATATATATATATATATATATATATATATATATATATATATATATATATATATATATATATATATATATATATATATTATATATTGTGTGTGCAAAAAATTAAAATAAATTATTTACAAAAATGAATATTTTCAAGAAAATGTTTTTAAATATAAATAAATGAAATAAATGAAAATAAGTATATTTTTTATATTATTTTTGAGTTTTGTTTTTAAAAAGAAAATAGTTTATTTACATATGTACATTTAATAAAATAAAATAAATATCAAATAAATATGAAAAAAAAATGGAAAATTATTTTTGGCATTTTTTATATTTATACAAAAAATAATAAAGTCAGGATAAAAAAATAAATGTCAAAATGATAAATATTAAACAAATGGGCCAGGGGGGTGCAAACTGAATATGCATGTGTGAAAAACAAAAGCAACTCAGGCCCAACCCACCAGACTTCTTCTTCTTCCTCTTGTTCACAAAACACGCGTTTCTGTGCATCAATGGCTAACTCCTGATTCTTTGATTTTTTGACAAAACTCACAACATGAAACTTGTAGAGCATCAAATAACGAATTCAACCATATAAAAAACTTGGATTAACTCTCAAAGACCAGAGAGAATTTCTCTGGCCCTAATTTTTAACTTAGTTTTTTCAGAAAGTTCATGAGTGAAATTCTCTCAGCACGATTAATGTAAATGAAAACTAGGCATATGTATGGCTTCAGGGCTATGAGTACAACATATTTCATTCACAAACTTAAGCCTAACCATTCCTAAATAGAGAGATAGAAGTCCATGAAATACCTGTTTCAGTTGACTTCGAGCTGGACAATGTAGCAACCTTCAATGGTGTTTGAGCTTCTGTTGAGCTTGCCTGAGGTCTAAGGAAGCTTCTCCAATGCTTGGCTTGCTTTGAAATAACTTGAATCATGCTGTAGAACTCAACCTGCAGAGCTTTGAAATGAAAATGGCAAAGTGTGTTAGAGGTGTTACAGCTTGCAATGGGTGCTTGAGATAGTTTAAGTGAGTTGATTGGAAGGTGTTGGAACTATTTTGGGACAAAACGCACGATGGAAATTGATTGTGGCTTGCAAGATGCAGAACCTACCCTGTTTTGTAGAAAAACAGTGGTTCTGAGTATGAGGAGCTATTAGGGGTGAAAGGGTCGTGCTTTAGGCTTGTTGGGAGGTATGGAATTTGTTCACCACTTTCTTGTAAGCTTGTCTTACCAGATATGAGAGATTGCTTGTGTTTTGCAGGTTTTCTTCCACTTGAAGCAAGAGAATGGAAATAATGTTATAGCCCTGTACCAGCCCTCCTATCATGCTGCATCTTTTTCTCTTGGTTCCTGGAATTGATAGCTTCAATCTTGCTTCATAGATATGGCCCCATACCTCAAGGATTTTGGTTTGACATAAAGTTCACTTTTACAAAAATGGTATTTTACCTTTTTCCAAATAAGGGTTAATCTTGTATGTAATGTACAAATGGCCAAGATAACACCTTAATTTAATGGTTAAGCATTAAATTATGAAGTGCAAGTTGGTTTTGAGGCCTGCAAGCTAGCACCAAACATGCTGATTTGAAAATGCAAGTTTGTATGAACATGTATTGGTCATGGACAAAAGTGAGTTTTTGTCAACTTCCAACATTCGATTCTCTCTAACCACAAGGGTGTTTGATGAGTTCTTGGACAATTTGGAAAGCTTGGAACATGTACTGTAATCCATATTTGCAATGCAACTTGAAATTCCAAGTGGAACTATGTGAAAAGTGGCCAAGAAGATGGGTCCAAATCCTGCCTAGATTAGGGTAAATTTTCTCTAAGTTAAAAGTTTTAGATACCCTTGTTCCAAAAATAATAACTTGAGATACATGCTTATTTTGAGAAAACTTTGTGAATAAAAGTTGTATACTTTGTGATGGACTACAACTTTCATGTTGAAAGTTTTGTTTGAATCCATTTGCATCTTGGTGAAAAAATGGGACAAAGTTAGGAAAAAATAAGAAAATTTTATAACTTAGAAATATTCTAAGTTATGAAAATTTTCCATTTTAAACCCTAATTTGCATTTTTGGGTTTCTTGGTGAACAAGTTTCATAATTTGACATGTTTTGATGAAAAGTAACTCTTGGCACATGATTTTGATCAAAAAGTCAAAGTTTGACTTTTCAGTATACAATTAAATTTTGATCAGTTGACTGAAAAAAATTCATCTGTCAATCCTATGCATTTGAGATCTTTTGAACTTGTTGAATGGGTCAATATGATGTCATTGAGTCCTTGAGCCCATGGTTGAGTTTGATTTTCCATTAGTTAGGTCAAACAGTCAAAAATTGCCTTTGTGCAATCAAAACCCTAAAAATGACCATTTTGCCCTTTTGATGATCTGATCAAATTTCTTGTGGAATTGTGATCCAAACTTGATCAAATGGTTCATATGAGTTCATAATGTTGATGTGGGTCAAATTTCATGAGGTTTGACTGTCAATTGGCCACAGTTGACTTTTTCCCCAATACAGCTGATTTCTAGGTCAACTGTCAAATTTACTGGGCAAAGATTTGAATCAAGGCTTGAAACTTGGTATGGGAAAACTTGTGAACCCAACATGGAGCATGAAAGTTAATTTGGGTATTGTAGGTCAAAATATCCCTGTGCAAACTCAAACCCTAATTTGGGTTAACAATGCAAGGAGGGGTCTTGAGCAGAGCAAACCCTAGCTTGACCCAAATTCCAAGAGTCTGGTGATGAGAAAGTGTTGATGAAATGAGAGGGCAAATTTTGGGGTACAACAAATAGGCAATACAAAAAGTTGCAAAATTCACTAAAAAGTGTGGAATCGAATCCATAGCTAGAGGCAATTTCAAAAGCTTAGACCGGTCTCAATCATTTCCTGGACGTACACTCAACCTTCCTGGATCAAAAGCAATCATTCTCAGACACCACAACGAGCTGTAAGTACCACGATAATCCGCTTCTTTCTTGAATTCGTAAATCAACACTCTTGCATCATTTGAGTAAATTATTGGTATATTTGAAATCCCCACTTCCAAGCTTTTGGCATAATTTAATTTTATTTATCTGACCTATACTGCAAAATGCCATAGCTAGGTTTTCGTGGATATTTTTGGGTGTTTTCGTTTCAGGAAAAATTGGCCATCAAGAAGGGCATGGTTAGAACCGGGAGGTTGAAACGAGCATGACCATACCCTTGAAAGACATTTTTGTGGCTTGTAGCAAGTTTTGAAGATGGTCTGGCTTATAGCTACGGACTATTGTCTGTTGGTATAGATCTGGATGTTTTAGCCACGGTTCAACAAAGAAGATGAAGACGTGGCGCCTACCCATTGCACCATTCAAATCGCGCGCGTTATTTTTGTCTTTTCTGGCTATGGACTTGTTTTAATATAGTATATTTTATTCGTATATTACTAACAATAAAAACCAAACAGCCTAGTGGCAAGCGTGCATCCAATCACTTTCAGGACCTAGGTTCGAATCCCAGGTCCCCCACTTTCTTTGTTAATTTTATTCTTCAGGTGATCTTGTACATGTCCAAGGCTACAGCATACCATGCACCAGCAAGCGACCAATTGCCAGATGGCCAGAGGCCAGATTTGGTGGCCAAGATCTGAATGTCTACCATAGGCAAAGTCCACGTGCGCGCATGGAATCCAAAAAGTCAACAAGGGCTAATGCAATTGGGCTTCTCATTTGCTATTCTGACCTCCAAAATCAGGCCCAAACCCCCTTTCTCTTATTTATTTTTTGTTTTATTTAATTGTTTTATTATATTTTTATTAATTACTAACCAATCAAAAAATCCCTTTCTTTATAAAATAATAAAATCACAAAAATAATTTTTTTATCAAATCAACCTTTAATTTTTAATTTTATTAATAAATACTAATAAATTAACTTAAGTTTTAATTAGAATAACTTTAATTCCTTTTTTAAATAATTAAAATTCAATTAGATTTAATTAGGTTTTTACTAACATTAATTAATTTTTATTTCTTTCTTAAAATACTAAAAACCCAAAAAAAACTTTTTTTATTTAATTATTTAATTTATTTAATTCAATTTGGTAATTAACTTAGGTAATTTCTTTCTTAATTCAAAAAACAAAAAAAAGATACTTTCTCTCAAAAAGGGTCAAAACCCTATTTGCGCTCGATTTAATTTCTCGCACGCGATTTATTTTCTTTTATATCATAATGTATTTGTTCCTGGTTTGTAATAGTTAATAGGACCTTTTATTACTTTTTATCGCTTTATTTATTCTTTAAGGGTTTGTCTTTGGCGATGTAAATACCTGACGCCTTGTAATAGTTAGTTAAAATTCTGCACTTTTATTTTCCGCAAATTATAATTGTTAGATGTTTGATAATAGGGATGCATGACAAGATTGAATGTTTTAACCTAAAATCAAATTAGATCACCATTAACATGTACAAAGATAAAATTAACTGAAAACGACACACTCGTACATGCACACTCTTAGGGTACACCCCACTTGTTTGCCTTCATACGCGGTCATTGAGTATAGGTTGTTTTAGAGGTCGCCCTCTTGTCTAAAAGATCATAGTTGCCTCGAAACAGTTGCCTCGGATATTGTTGCCTCAAAACAAATAATCTAAGACATTAGGGTTACCGCTAAGGCGTCCTAACATTGCTTTAATGACCACAAGTCCCTCATTCGAATTGACCCTCAAACTCCAACGACGGTGCTACCTACTCATCAATAGTAGGATAGCATTGTCTAAAGGAATATAGCATAGAACGATTCCTTTTTCGAGTAGGTAGAGGTTCTTAGATACTTGCTCTTTCAAAAACAAAAACTTTTTACACTTACACTTTTCGAACAAATTTTTCAAAAACACTTCATACGCTCTTGAGGACAGAAGCAAGAGTTAAATCAAAGTTTTCAAACAAAAACTTTTTCAAAACCCACAAGCACAAAGAAAGCAATATTTTGAAAACAATATGAGAAAGTACCTAAGAGCCCGTGGATAACCACGGATAGAAAGGGTGATAACACCTCCCCTTTCTATAATCTACCCCCCGAACCCGAGAAATATCTCGAAAAAGGAATTTTTCTGTGCTTTTTTTCTTTCCTTGTTGGATAAAATAAAAGTCGGTGGCTACTCTTGCTTACCGCGACATTTTGCAAAAACAAACGCAAAACGCAAACCAGCATTCCAAAAAACAGTCAGTTCTTTCCCACCGTATCACATCAACATCTCAACTTCAACAAAATTTGAAGACCTACATTTCTTCATCCCTAGCAACAATTAGGGATTTATTTTCCCTAGTTCAACAACACTTCAATAGAATAACTGACACATTCATACATTGCATTCATACATCATTTTACAAGCGTCATAGCATATGCAGCACGAATGCATATAGCACAATCTGATTTATTTTGAGAACATCATTGCGCAATGCATTTCATACCTCATGATATTGCCTATAGCTAACTCTTTACCTTCTCAGAATATCCACGTGAAGTTCAACACGGACTCGTCCTGAAATAGCCCTACACAGGCTCTTCTAATACCTTTCCAGATAGCGGTTAATTTCATTCTTCCCAGCAAGTTACGATGAAGCCTAGATTTCAACCCGAATATAGAAAACTATCATCTCTTCAGTCCAGACATAACTCTTCAATAGAACCATGGAAAACTAAAGCTTTGGGATTCTATTCCCCATAGAGTTTTCCTCAAGCAGGAGAGCGACAGAAATCAACATTCCCCAATCGAGTCCTCCTCAGACAACAGGAACAAGAATCCCCATAAAGAGACCTCTTATGAAGTCAACATCTACTTTGGATGGCATCTTTAAGTCCATCTCCGACGAATCTCTGTCATCTTATCCAAATGGCATCTGGAAGCCCATTCCCGATATCATCAACCAACACATCATTGAGTGCAAATTTCAGGTCACTCTAGTGTCCAATCATCTTCCACCTTCAGATCACGAAAGGCAAATAAGGCAATCTAAATCTTCAGGTTTAAGAAGATTTAACAGGGGCAGCTGTTGTACCCTAAAATTTTCCCTCTGATGTTTTCCAAGATCTTACATGGGTTGTTACAAACACTTGCTTAATGAAAATAAAAAGTTTTTGAAGATGGTCAAGTGTCTTTCGATGGGCACCTGAACAAGGTCTTTCGACTGGCATCTTGACAAAGGTCTTTCGACTGGCATCTTGACAAAGGTCTTTCGATGGGCATCTAGATAAAGTGTTTCGATTGGGCATCTAAAATCCTTCGAAAGGGCTTTTGTTTCAAAGTCTTACATTGGTCCAAATTGAGGGAAATCAAAGAAAGAATAATGAAGCTTCGACCAGCCTATGAGGTAAGTCTTTGATTGGTCTAAATTGAGGGAAATCAAAGAAAGAAGAATGAAGCTTCGACCATCCTATGAGGTAAGTCTTTGATTGGTCTAAATTGAGGGAAATCGAAGAAAGAAGAATGAATCTTCGACTAGTCCATGAGCTAAGTCTTTGACTGGTCTAAATTGAGGGAAATCGAAGAAAGAAGAATGAAGCTTCGACCAGCCCCAAAGTCACTTCGATTGGTCCAAACTGAAGGAAATCGAAGAGAGCCATTTGAGTTGAAGGAAAGGCCATCGAAAGGAACATGAGCTTAGTTTGATTAGGCTATTTGGATGGGAATAAAAGAACCCATTCGAATTAGAGCTTTAAGCCACCTAAGAGGGTATAGATTGGGAGCCTGTCGAAAGAATCAGGCAAATCGAAGAGGCCTAATGGGATGAAGTTTGTTGGGTTTGTACTGGTTAGTTGAGGCCCAAATTCGAGCAAGACACCAAAACCATAACATGTCTAGGTGCATTGTGTTTCGAAGATGGCAAGAAAATGATCAAAATGGAAACTTTTGATACAAATTGAAAGTCCCATATTCTGTCATAAGTGACTAAGATTTTGTACTGGTTTTGGTTAACTTAATTCACACTATATAAGTGCAAGTAATCAGACGACAAGAAAAAAAAATACACACACTTCCTTAGAAAGCATACCAAATTCTAAAAATCTCATAGTTCGAAACTAGTTTTGCAAGTACTCTCAGTCCAAATGAGTACTCGATTCGTGTCCCTAAGACATCCAGGAATCCACAACAGCCCTTAAGAAAGTGTTTCCACGCCTGAAGCCACAAAATCCACGAATCTCCGATTGGTAAGGGTGGTAAAATCAAAGCCACATTTTTGTCACATATTGTTGTTTTAATCATTTAACTTGTGTTTAGGACTATCATTAGTGCAGGTTTAATGAGCTATATGTAGGTGTAGGCGCAAGCATGAGATCATTCCATTGTTAGGGAACGATATGCGATTTCCTTCGAAACTCAAAGCCTTGGATGTCTGGGCCAAACAAACCTCAGAATCGAATTAGGGGGTTCGATTTAGAAGGGGGTAAAGTCCCCCTAGACCTTTAATATTTGTTTATTTTGTAGGAAGTGTTTTTTGTTTATTCGAATGGAAGTAAAGCCGTCCCAGCGGCAGAATTGAAAAGCTTAAGGCATTGCGTGTGTACAAGGGAAGGGGTTCGATCCCTGCCTCTTGCATAATTTTTCTGACTTATTTCTGTGTAGATCCAGTTTAACCAGGTCATACGCGCGCATCATGCGTCAACATATTGCCACCATCAGATCTCGTTAAGTCAGATCTGGAGGCCCCAGGCGCGCAACTCAACATGCAGCCCAGGGTGTACCCTCTGAAGGCCAACAACACTGAAGTTAGACGCAGCCTGGACTTCTCATGGATTTAGGATAAAGAAATCCCAGGTCTCACACCCCTTTTTTTCAGCTTCACACACCAGGCCCATTCAATTTCCCTTTTTTTATTATTTTATTTTTCTTATTTTAGTTTAATTCAATCAATCTTTTTTTATCCCTTTTCTCAAAATAAAATCACAAAAAAAACATGTTTAGTTTTTTTAATTAAATTAAAAATTTCTGTAAATTAATTAATGTAATTAATTTAACATTTTTTTACTTAATTTCAAAATCAATTAGAATCAGGATTAATTAATCTCAATTCTTTTTAATGCTAAAAAACAACAAAAGGATTTTCTTTTACTTAGAATTATTTTAGATTTCTAATGTCCCTTCCAATTCGTGCGTATTTACTATTCTAACATTGTTACTTTAATTTTATTATTAATGTACCCGCTCACAGGATGTAATAGAATTAATTAGGACTTTTTACTGTTTTATTTATTTTCCCCCAAGTTTTGGGTATGTACATAATCCCCTTCCTCGAAGCCTTGTAATAGCTAGGTTTTATATTCCTGCACTTTTAATTCTTGCATATATTAACTTTTTAGATGTATGCTAAATAAGATTTTATGACAAGAATAAAACAAAACGTCAGCAAACCTAACATCAAAGACAAAAATAATTGAAAACAAACACACTTGCACATATACACCTCTAAGTTACTCCCACTTTGGTTGCTTTCGGAAATAGTCACAACTCTCGAAACATGAGAGATTTTAGTGGCTACCCTCCGGTTCAAAAGATCATAAGTCCATCGATGACCCTCTCGATGTTGCCTCGATAAAAATGATCTTAGAACCCTAGGGTAGTTACTAAAACTTCTTGCCAAGTTGCCTTTGTGACTATAAAATGTCCCTTTGAATGTCCCTCAAACATCCAACGATAGGGCTACCTACTCACTAATAGTAGGATAGCGCTGTCTAAAGGAAAGGAGGAAAAGAACGAATCTTTCGAGTATAAGTAGATAGTTCCTAGATGCTTGCTCAAAAACAAACTTTTGCACTTACACAAAAACATTTCAAAACATTTTCAAAAACGCTTTATCAACACTCTTGAGGACTGATACAAGGGTTATCATAAAGTAAATCGCCACACTAAGGTATTTTTAAAATACATAAAAGCACAAGGTATTTCAAAATGAGCTAAGCATCTAAGAGCCCGTAGATAACTACTGATGGAAAGGGTGCTAACACCTTCCCTTTCCATAATCTACCCCCTTACTCAGAAATAATATCGAAAGGTCTTTTTCTGTTCTTTTTACCCTTTCCTTTGTTGGATAAAAGAAAAGTCGATGGTGACTCTTGCTTACCGCAACATTTGGAATACAAACGCAAAACCAGTACAACGGTCGGTTCTGCCACCATATTACACTACCCCCCGAACTCAAAATCAAAAAAGGTCTTTCCTGTTCTTTTCACCCTTTCCTTACTGGATAAAAGAAAAGTCAGTGGCGATACTTGCTATCCACAACATTTGTGATAAAATGCTGAAAAAACCAAGTTAGTTCTCCCACCGTATTACAGAACTGGAAAATCTGTTGGGGAAGTTAAAAGAGGGGTTACCTTAGAGTTTAGGATCACTTTACTTGTTTTTACTTGTTTTCTTTGGTTGCTTTATATTTGAGGGTTACTCGGGTTTTACTTTATTTCAAAGATCCTACACCTGGATCTGGGAACCCTAGGTAAGTAGCTATAGATCATGGAAATTGTACAACATATACCGATATGGTTGAAGTGATGGCTACGTTAGTGTGACACATTGGTTTGTACTGGTGTTCCTTGAGTCAGTCGAGGATAACACTAGGCTGTCGTGTGGTGTCATAACCACTAACTAACTTTTAGAACTTTAATTGACCCAACTTAGCCATTAGAAGGTAGTGAGATGGCCGACTTTTGTACAATCCAAAATTGGTTGATACTCAATGCTACACTTATTGAGATTCGACTCTTGGGATATTTCTGTGGAAAGTCAGTTGCTCTGCTGAAACAAAGTCTGTGAGAAAGATCAATGATATGAGATTCCTAGAACCCATTTACTATTATTAGGACAGGTTGAGCCAACTGAACTTTAAGAGGGTACTTACCTACGAACCTCATGCAAGCCTTAAACCTAAGGCTCATGTATGCTTTATTTGTGTTTGTTATCTGTTCAAACATGACATCATGACATCATACCATATCATTATCATTGAGAAGATTCCTTCTATTGAGAATTTGTTTCAAGACTTATCCGTAATTTTCGGCACTCCTATCAGGATCACTACCAAAGCTTCTGTGAAGATTAAAGCTGAACCTAGAGTTACTCCTCTAATAATCACCATGCTCGGACCCGTTCCATATTCCTCGGACAAATTGTCCCTTGGAACTATGGAGTCGACGTCTACTATCATGGCGTCAAGCAAGAGCTATCGACTACTGAAAATGAAGGTACTGAAGTTGCTGATCCCAACATTGACAATATTGATGGGACCAGTAAGATTACTAGAAGCTGAAGGGTGTTCTCTCCGTAAATCTCTCTGAAGAATGTCACCACACCAGTTCGTGTCACCGCTACCGAGCTAATTTCTGAGACTCAGGGAAAAGAGAAAATGGAGGAGCCTGCCCAGACGGAGGCACCTAAAGAAGTAATAGCTGAAGACACCTCCAGGCAAGAGTTGGAAGAGGTATTAAAAATTATCCTAAGAAGTGATTACAAGATTGTTGAACAGCTGGGACAAACTCCCTCTAAAACCTCCATGTTATCCCTGTTACTGTGTTCAGAAGCCCATGCACAAGCTTTGGTAAAGTTCTTAAAATCCGCTCACGTGCCACAAGAATTTTCTACCGATCAATTTGGAAGTTATGTTGCTAGCCTAACTACTGATAATGGGCTAGGCTTTTTTGATGCCAATTTGACCCCTGAAGGAAGGAACCACAACAAGGCCATGTATGTCTCTATTGAATGCAGGGACGCTAATTTAGATCATGTGTTGATTGATACGAGTTTCTCATTGAATGTCCTACCAAAGGGTGCTCTAGATACACTTGACTGTGAAAGGGTTGTGATGAAACCCAATGATATTATAGTCCAAGCCTTTGACGGGTCAAAGAGGATGGTACACGGAGAATTGGATCTTCCGATTAAGGTAGGTTCACAAGTCTTCGAATCTACCTTCTATGTGATGGATATTCGACCGACTTATTCTTGTTTACTTGGACGCCCCTGGTTTCATGGGGCAGGCGCTGTTACTTTAACTTTACATCAAAAGCTGAAGTATCATGTGAAAGGAATGGTTGTTACAGTCTGCGGTGAAGAAGAGTATATGGTGAGTTATTTATACTCATTCAGGTATGTTGAGATGGACGGAAAATTCATTGAAATCACCTGCCAGAACTTTGAAGTTATCTCTCTTACCGCTACCTTAGCAAACAATTTACCGACTGTGAAACAAGATACTCACTGCTCGAGAAAAATTGCTGCACTTTAGTACGGGCTGCTCGCCGACTAAGACAATATATGTTGACTCATACCACTTTGTTTATCTCTAAGACGGACCAGATAAAGTACATATTCGAGAAAACCGCTCTCTCCGGAAGAATAGCCAGATGGAAAATGGTCTTAACAAAATATGACATTCAATACAACACTCATAAGGCAATCAAAGGAAGTGTACTGGAAGATCATTTGGCTCATCAAAATGTAAATGACTATCAACCTATGAATTTCGAGTTCCCGAATGAGAATATTATGCTAGTTACAGATTGTGAAGAACTTGGACCGTATGAAGGACCTGAGTGGGGATCCTGATGGACGTTGGTTTTTGATGGATCTTCTAACACACTTGGTAACGGAATCGGTGTCATGATTATTTCTCCCAAGGGTTTCCATACACCCTTCACTCCTAGACTTTGCTTTGGTTGTACCAACAACATGGCCGGATACGGAGCGTGCATCATGGGTATCAAAGCTACTATTGACCCGAGAATCAAGTTCTTAAATGTATATGGGGACTCAGCCCTGGTGATCAGTCATATTAAGGGAGAGTGGGATACAAAGCACCTGAATCTCATCCCTTACCGGGAGCATGTATTGACACTAATTCCGTACTTCGAGGAAATCACTTTTGAGCATATCCCGTGAAAAGAGAATAAGTTAGCAGACGCACTGGATACCATGTCATTCATGTTCAAAGTCAGATGGGACAACGAAGCATCTCGAATTACTATTAAGCGGCTGGATGAACTAGCACATTGCTACGTGGTTGATATCAACGAAGTAGAAGAGAAACCTTGGTTTCTTGAGATAAAGAGATACATCGAGGCTCAAGAGTACCCCGAGGGGCATATATCAATGAAAATAAATTTCAACGGAGGTTCTCTGATAAGTTCTTCCTGAGCAATGGAATTTTGTACAAGTGTAACCATGATTCAACTCTACTTCGTTGTGTAGACAAGAAGGAAGTGGAGAAAATTATGGAGGATATGCACGAAGGTATCTTTGGTACCCACTCTAGTGGACATACTATGGCTATGAATATTCTGAGAGCATGTTATTATTGGCCGACCATGGAAACTGATTTCTATCATCGATCTAAAACTTATCACAAATGCCAAATCTATGCCGACAAAGTACACGTGCCTCCGGTTCCTCTGAATGTTTTGACCGCTCCCTGGCCATTTGCATTGTGGGGCATTGATATGATTGGAGAGATTACACCTACTGCTTCTAACGAGAATCGCTTCATCCTCATCGCCATTGATTATTTCACCAAGTGGGTTGAAGCAGCCTTGTTTGCCCCTGTTACCAAGAATGTCATGGCCCTCCTTATTAAACATAATCTTAGTTGTCGGTATGGCATCCCCGAAAGAATTATTACGAAAAATGGTAATAATATTAACAATACTATAATTATGGAACTCTGCATGTAGTTTAAGATTAAGCATCATAATTCCTCTCCATATTGATTGAAAATGAACGGCGTAGTGGAAGCCACCAACAAGAACATCAAGAAGATCATACAGAAGATGACAGCGACATATAAAGATTTACATGAGATGTTGTCATTTTCTCTTCATGGCTATCGCACTTCATTATGGACATCGACTGGGGCCACCCCATTCTCTCTAGTCTATGGTATGGAAGTTGTCCTACCTTTCGAAGTCCAGATTCCTTCTCTAAGGATTATGAAAGACGCAGATTTATATGAAGACGAGTGGATTCAGACTATGTCATACCAGCTAAATTTGATCGACGAGAAAAGGTTTGCGGCTGTTTGTCATGGTCAGATGTACTAGAAGCGTATGATCAAAGCCTTCAACAAGATAGTCAAGCATTGGGTATATCAAGTTGGTGACTTGGTAATAAAGCGCATCATCCCACCACAACGTGATTCCAGTGAAAAATGGACTCCCACCTATGAGGGTCCATTTGTAATCAATAGGATATTTTATGGCGGTGCTATAATACTTACCACCATGGACGATGATGATTTTCTGCACCCTATAAACACGAACATAATCAAAAAATACTACGCCTAAATGAGACCCGCTAGGTTGACAGGCCTAGGAAAAAATAAGGGCATCCCGACAAACCAAAAGGGTTCGGGCAAAAATAAGGGATATATATAAAGATTGTACACCCGGAAAGTCGAAAACCTGAAAAGGCGGCTTAGGCAAGAAAGGGTATCCCGATGGACTGAAAACCCGAAATGGCGGTCCAGGAAAAAGTTAGGGATCAAAGCATATGACTCTGTCCCGTTGAATCATCTACCTATATCAAGATTTATTATCAATGTCGAGTTCAAACAGTACAGATCAATTCAATACATTTATTTCGGAAAAAAAGGATGAGATGCTCGAAGACACAAGGGCAGTAATAGAGTTGAAACTCATTGGGATCGTTTACACGTAGCTATATGTTTTGTTTTTACTTTGTACTCTTTTCATTTTTCGATGATTTCCTCTTACTAGGATCTCCGTCTCCTTGTATAAAACCGCCTGTTTATAGGCAAATTATCAATACAAATATCATTCAAAATTCAAATCTATTTTACTTTCCCTATTTTGTTTGCAAAAACATCCAATGATTAATTTGAATAAAAATATACATATGAATATGATTGTTGTTAACAAGTATATGCATAAAACCAAGAATTAACATTTACTAAAGACTCTAGGAGTTAGGATAACGTTCAAGTCGTCCATGAATCCCTATAGAAAAATCCCCACAGAGCTACCTGCACAAGCTCATCCATGACAGAGATACATTCCTAAGCGAGTCTAATGTATCCTCAGGCATAAATTGAGGCCCCTTCCAGCTATTAACATAACCATATTCTCTAGAAGACCCCCTAGTGGATAAAGGAGTTTGATCATTCCTCCCACATATAGTGGAAACTTCCTCCGCACAACCTACAAAATTCAAATCCATATTAGAGATTATGACTCCTCAATACAGTTCATAGGAATTCAATCCTCCAATAGAGTTTTTTCTCCAACATTATCCCCTGCAAAATTCTCTTCTCCAGCAGGGCTTATTTCCTCAGCAGAGTTTACTTCTCCAGCAGGTTTTATTTCCCCAACAAAGTTCATTTCTCTGACTACTGCAAATCACTGGAAAAATTCTCTTCTCCAGTCAAGTATTGGTTATTGTCCCCAGAGAGTTGCTATGGAATCTAAAATCGGGCCAACCATCATTTGACTTTGTCCTCCCTTGAAGAGTCGGCATCCATATTGGAAACTCATACACCACCTCTGAAGGTTATTCATCTCTTTTATCCCTAGTCAAGGTATATAAGAACTAAATTCCTCAGTAGAGCGATGAACGACCTATGTTCGTGAACTCTTCTATCCCAAAGAAGATGTTAAACATTCCTGGTGGAATATCCTAAAAGCAGAAGGCAGTAATCATCAACGTAGACATTCTAAACAAGATTGAAGACTCATATTCTTTATCTCCATCGACAACCAGGGATTTATTTTCGCTAGTCAAAGATGTTATACGAAGCAACAGTTACCAACAACTTAAATCCACACATAATCTACAAGTATCATAACATATGCATACAAAATGCATATAGCACACTTTCATTTATTTTGAGAACATCATTACGCAATGCATTACATACATCATGACATTGCAAAAAGACTAACTTTATCTTTTCAGGTAAGGTTCACAAACAGACGAATATCATCCGCAATTCTCAAACAGGTCAGATATTAATTCCCGAAACAGGACGGGTAAACTATCTATATGACCAGGTCCAAGATTAATTCCTGAAATTGGACAGGGCAACTATTTATATAACCAGACGATATGAATTCCCGAAACAGGACGGGTTCGCCAACAAAAAGCAAGTCATATATTAATTCCCGAAACAAGACAGGAAACTATCTATATGACCAGGCCAAATATTAACTCCTGAAATAGCATTGGGAAACTATCTATGTAACCAGGTAAAGATTAACTCTCGAAACAGGACGGGGAAACTATCAACATGACCAGGTGGTATGAATTCCCGAAATAGGATGGGTTTACCAACGCAAAATAGATTGTAGATCAATTCCCGAAGCAAGGCGGGACGACTATCTACATGACAAGCATTTCCATGATAAACTAAATCTGACAAGCAGCTACTTAAGCACTTTCCACAGAGGTTTATTCTAGAAAGCATTCTTCATATACAGTCAAGCGTAGACTCATTATGATACTTCTACCAACAGTTACCTTGGATGGCATCTATAAGCCCATCTCCGATGACATTCCGTCACTTTTCTGAATGGCATCTTTAAGCCTATTCAAGCAATATTATCAACCAATAGTGTTACTTTCGGCACACATGAGTGCAAATTTTTGGGCACTTAAGTGTCCAATCCTCTTCCACCTTCAGATCAAGAATGACAGACATGCCAATCTAACTCCTCAGGTTTAAGAAGATTAAATAGGGGCAGCTGTTATACCCTAAAATTTTCCCTCTCATTTTTTCAAGTTATCTCCTCATTCTCCCAGGGTTTTCATTTGCTCAAGGGTACTCAAGAATTGATCAGACAAATTCTCCTCTTAGGCAATTGACCTACAACTAGGGTTTTGTGTTTATCAAGGAAGATTGATTTTATAATGCCTCAAGTGGATTTCATAGTTTCTTATATGTCTCCAAGAATGTTCATACCAAGTTTCATGCATTGCATCACACGTTTGCTCAGTCAATTGCTCAGATAACTGAAAATCAGCTGTATTGGGTAAAAAGTCAATTGTGGTAAACATACAATCAAACTTCAAGGTTTTTGGTCAAAATAAAGGTTTTGAAGTTATATTCATCATTTGATCAAGGGTTGATCATGATTCATCAAGAAAACTCTCAATTCATTAAAAGTCAAAAGTTGCCAAATTAGCGTTTTCTTAAAAAGTCATCTAAACTTTGACCAAACATAACTTTCACATGCTTTATCATATTTTCCTCAACCAAAGATAATTTTGAGGAAATTTAATTCTCTTCAACTTTTCCTCTCTAAGCTTAAGTAAAAAAAAAGCTTCATTTGAGAGATATGGGCCAAAACATTATAGGTCATTTCAAAAGTCAACAAAAAGAAACTTTTTGTCAAGGGTACTTACATCATGATAATTTCTTCAAATGCAAAAATGATTAACATAAATAGTTTAGAGGACATCCTGAGCTTTCTAAAAATTCCTATTCAAATGATAATAATTGAGAGAGTTATGATTAGTGCAAGTTGGGAAATTTTGAGAAAATGCATGAAACCTAAAGTGACCAAATTTGGATTTTTGGGCTAATAGGCTATTGTTTCAAGGTCCATGTGCATTCTACACCTCGAATTAACCTCTGAATTACTTCATGCACCCATTGACATCTTTATTTTATTTATTTTAGATTAAAAATAAATTAAATGAGACAAGGCTTTTCATACAAGTCCAAGCCCATGTTCATTTGACCTAATTTCACCTCTATATATCCTCCTCATTCAGACAAAGGCTCACACAAAATCCTTGTGCAAGAACCTCTTCCAAAAACTCCAAATTCATTCAAATTAGAGCAACTTTCAAACCCTCATTCCAGCCACTTATGAGGCATATTAGCCCTTCCATTCACTTCCTGGAGAAGAGTAGGGTTAGAATGGATCATTCTTGATGATTCAAAGGGCTCGAAACACCACTACATGCATCATCGTTTTATTATTATTTCATAAATTCATATTTCAGTTTTCTTGATGTTTTGATTGAAGCTAACATTGTTGATGCGTTTCTGAGGTTCATTAGTGCAGGATTAGACCATCGCAGGAGTCCCATGCTGCAGGAATCGTGCATCACGATGATTGCACCAATTCCATTTTTTCTAGCCATATCTCTTGTTATAATAGGTTTCAGCCCAAACCAATACTCTCATTGAATTCACAAGCCTTGAATTAGGTGGTTAGGGACATTTGGGACCTCTAATGTTTATTGTTTCGCAGGTTTAAAAAACACACTCACCAGAGAAGACGACCGGAGCTAGGGCTCCGGCGCCTCTCCGGTCCAAGCATTGATTTTGTAATATAATTGTTTTGTTTTAGTTATAAAAATAGATGTATCACCACCCCAGTGGTTAAAACGCACCCAATTAGGAATAACTATACCAGGGCACGGGTTCGAATCATGCCTTTTTGTGTTTTGATTTATTTTCATATTTTCATGTTTTGCAAGTTACATAGCGCGTTGGTTTCCATTCCCTAACACAAGCGCACCCTTGGTGCAGTGGTGAAGGTGTTAGGTAGAAAGGCTAAGTGCGTGGGTTCAACACCCACCACTGGCAGTTTATTTTTAAAACATGTTTTTTCCTTAATTTTTCTTCTTAAAAACCCTAAATTCACAAAAACCTTTTTAACAAACCTAATTCTTTACAAAACCTATTTTCTATAAACCCTAATTAAACTAGGTTTTTAGGTTTCTTATTTAATTAATCATCTTTTCTTTTAATTAAAGTTAATTAGACCTTTTTTAGGTTTATTTAATCATCAAAAACCTTTTTTTTCGTCAAAGAAATCACTGAAAAAACATTGTTCGTTTTTTTATTGTACATTATTTTTTTCGCATAATTTATTCTTCTCACATCTTCCTCGTTATTGTAACTATTTCCCGGGATGTAATAGTAATTAGGGTTGACTTTCCCGCATTTTCTTACTTATATACTTCTCCCAAAGCGATGTAATAGTCTAGGGTGTACATTTCCACTTTACTTTTCACACTTTTATAGTTTTTTGCTATATTATTGCTTAGTAATTAGGCTTGCATGGAAAGACTAATAATGAATCGATAGTTGTTGTACCCCAAAAATTTTCCTCTCATTTCTCAAGACATTTCCTTACAAGGATTTTCAAAAGTTCAAATTTTCACAAGTACAATTGGGCTCTCAAGCATCAAATCTAAGAAGAGCATGCCTGCTTCGATTTCATATCCTTCAATTGGGTTTTTGGACTTTTTCGATGCAAGCTTGGCTTACATCCTTCAATAGAGCATTGGCCCCTGACATGCTTGCTTTGATTCACAAAGCAATGGCTATCCGTATGCAGCCTTCGATTGAGAAATTACCTCTTTCCTGCATGCTTGGATTCATAAAGAAAGGGGCTCCCACCATGCTAGTGTACACAAGGCAAAAGCTTCCATATAGCTAGCACTCATATTAGCACCCACAGGGAATTGGCTATCTTCATGCTAGCTCTGACTGGGCAAAGTCTACCTTTGACACAACTTGCTTTCGATTCACAAGGGCAACACCTATCTTTATACAAGCCTCGTTGGGCATTTAGGCCTCCTGCATGCAAGCTTCAATTACACCAATGCCCCTTACAAGCTGGCTTTTGGTGCACATGGAAATGGCCTCCTGCAACTTTCCTTCGATTCAGATGGCGTTGGCTTCCTACTGGCGCCCTTCGATTGAGAAGACAAGTGCCTTCTCTATGCTTTCCTTCAAATTCACAAGGCAGGAACTTCCTTCATGCCAACAGGCACAAGGCAATGGCCTCCTGCAGCTTTCCTTCGATTCAGACGCCAATGGCCTTCTGAAAGAGTTCCTTCAATTCACAAGGCAGGGACCTCCTGTATGCAAGCTTCGATTCCCCCTTAAGAACCTTTAACACACATAGTTTCTGCACTATGACATACTCGGGTGTCCCATTCGAAGGATATGCATTGACATACCTCGGTGCCCCTTTCAAAAGATACACAACTGGCGCATTCGAAGGACAAACACATGGTCTATTCAAGGACACACATTTCCCCCATTCGAAGGACATATATTGATGGACTTAAAGGGGCATACGTGGGTGTTCCATTCGAAGGATACACCTTTTTGGCCCATTCGAAGAAATTTCAAATGATGCACACAAGTGATGCATGTGGTCCCTTCAAAAGAACACACAAATTGGTTATGAACGAAGGATACACAACAGGCCCATTCGAAGGACACTTTGATTGGAAACAAATATTTCTGTCTGAAGAGGAGTATGCTCGAAGGATGGATCTAGTTGGTCAAAATGAAAGAGAAATATTCAAAGATGCTTGCTGGCCAGAGTCATATATGCTGCAAGTCCAAGCCTGCTACATTGGCCATAACGCTCCAAAACTGCTGCACAACAGTCCTGATATGCTGCTCCCATACTTGCACCAAATTGGCATACAAATATTGCACCTCGAAGACTACAGAACAATATACCCAATTTGTTCAAATTTCTTTTTTTCCCCTCCTAAACCTCAGCCAACTTCATCTATAAATAAGAGGTTCTATAACATATCTAAGGGGGCTGGACGACACATCTAGAGGGTTTTTGGTAGCTGGAGAAACTTTGGTTGTGTGAAAAATCATCAAACACATAACACACTCTCAAACCCAGAATTAAAAAACCACACTTTGTTATTTCTTTCGAATCTAGCAAAAGAAACACTACACTTGTTTCTTTTCATTCGAATCCAGAAATAACAAACACAACTCCACTCTTCTTGACCTTTGAATCCAGTCAAAGAAACACCACACTTGTTTCTTTCCTTTGAATCCAGGACCCATGGAAACACCAACCCAACACTTTGCTCTTTCTTTCAAATCCAGCACTAGAAACACCACCCTTGTTTCTTCCCTCCAAATGCTAGAGCATCTAATCCAATCACTCAAGGTCCAGAAGCACCAACTTCAGATCCAAGGTAAGTCACCCTGACTTTAACCCCTTCGTTTCAATCATGTAAATGACATTTGTTTACTTTTCATTTCTGCCCTTTTCGTTTGTTTTTCTTGTCCAAATATATGGTAGAAGTAACCTATACAGACTCAAACAAAATAGAAAACAAATCAAAGTTTATTAAATTGAAGCCTTAGGCTTCGCCCCTGACTGTTTTACAGTTGCAAACACAATAAAGAGTGTGGTGTGAATCGAAGCCTTAGGCTTTGTCACGCTGACTTCCAGGCCCAATCGAAAGAAGTAGCAAGAAGGGTGAATCAAAGAGTGCATGCTAACACTGACTTCCATCCCCAATCGAAATATTGAAAAATGTGTGAAATCTAAACGCACTTCCTTCGATCCAGGATGCCTTTTCCTTCTCTCTTTTTACACTATTTTTTGCCTTTATATTTTCTATATATATTTACATTAAATATGTTTGTAATAATTAGGACTTTTATTTTATGCAACCCCCACTTATACACTTGTATACCCCATCCCTCAAAAAACATGTATAGCGTAGGACCTTTATTTTCCGCATTTTTATTAATTTCATAAATGTTAGTAATTAGGGTGTATGGCAAGATAAAACCAACAAGTAGACCACCCTGATCAAAGACTAAATGCATGAAATCTGTAAGTGCCTTCGTTTAGGATTGGCTCATTTCTTGTAAAACAAATAGTAACAACAATAATGTAATGTAATGTACAATAAGAACGGCCTGAAAATCCTATTGTAAATGCCTAAACATGTTGTGTTGATTTAAATCAACATCTGGAACAACATGTCTAAAGAGATGTCATAACATCATACCAGACATCAAGCTACTGAACTGTCAAGTCTGATGCAGTTCTGTTCCTGAAGTTATGCAGAATATTCTGCCAAATAGAATGCATAACAAGTAGCGAAAATTGAAGGCATATGTGGAGCCCTAGAAGATTCAATCAGAAGCTAAGGATAAGGAGAAAAGCTCGATTGAAGACCTAACTTACAGCAGAAGTTTTCTGCTTACTTTATGCAGGTCGTTAAAGCTGCATTGCTGTCATATGAAGGCCCAAATCCAGTTGGGTAAAAAGTGTTATAAATAGAAGTATTGTAACCTAATTTGAGTAGGTCGTGCATTGACAAGATGTAATCATTTAGGGCTAGTTTTGTTGTGAACCACCCGGGCTGTGGGATGGTCACCATACTCCTTGAAACCTGTAGGTTAGAGGATGTATGCATTGTACTTGATTGAAGCTTTTAAGCATGATCAAGATGTGTAATGGAAGTGTATCTTCTGAACAGTTTGTGTACTGTAGAAAGTTATCACTGCGGTGATTGAGGGGGAGTGAGAGGGGTCTCATATCTAGGATTGGATCTTAGGTAAAAGTGTCATTGGGTAGTGATTAAGTGAGAAGGCTGTCAACGGGTGTGTTGGCTGTAGGGTCTTTGAATTGATACTACTAATAGTGAAATTTATCCCTGGCTTAGAAGCCTCCAGATGTAGGTTGGTTGAACCGAACTGGGTGAACAATTCTGTGTGTTATTTACTTTCTGCATTGGTTATTTGTTTGATGTCACAGCATTCCTCATGACTTCAATGTATATGATTAACCTTAACTGCTCTGAACTTCAGTAAATCAGAACCTGCGTTTGTCAAAAGGTGTTGCAGGTTCTGGTATGATAGTTCAGTGACTGTTGTAGAACAGATATCAAAAGTACAGCCTATTCTACCTGTACAGCGCTTAATGTCAGATCAGATGTCTTAACATTCCATTAGACATCCTGAGTCTGTGACATACCAGGAATTTCAATTGGTATCAGAGCAAGCATCCTGTCTGTCTCTGGATGAGATCCATGGGGGATACTTTCCGGTTGTGTACAAGGTAGAATATTGTTTGAACCAGTAGTGTTCATATTGTTTGGTCCCTAGGAGTGGAGGATGGACCAATTTGGGAGAAACTAGATCAGCTATGTTGAAGGAAGATGAAAGTGTTTGAATAAATTCAAAGACCTCATGCGGGAGTGAAGATTTTGGAGTGCATTGTTCAACCTGTATTCAGCACAGAGAAGAATATTATCAAAACCTTCATGCGGGAGTGAAGATATTGATAAGGCATCATATGTGTTTATAAAGCTTTCTTTTAACAGGGCTGTAGAGTTGGGTCTAGAAAGTTGCTTGGTGAAGAAGCAAACAACTTGTAGGATTGATTTATTTTCAATCCTTATGTGTCATGCTTGCTATATGGAGTAAGCACTGTGTAAGTTCTGGTGAAGTACTGCTATTCCGCTGCATAGCTTCTGATACAACCCCTGAAGTGAAAGAAGAACTCTAGGGTTATTATTTTCAACAGAATTTGTAAGCAGATTTTGCAATCTATCAATAATGTCAAAGATACTTGAGATTTCCTCAAGTCCACTCATAAAGGCTTTTATTATTAGTGTTGATGAGTATCAATTGATCAATGATTCTCATATACATCTGCAAGCTGCTTGAAGACCTTGAAGATTATCAAGGATGATGTGTTCCAAGGAGATGGAACTGATGTTCTTAAGGATGTTAGAACATCATGCAACTGCCAGTTGAAGAACAGATGTTCTGGGTGCTAAACACATGTAATGTGAGTACATATGTTTGGAACCTACTCCTGATCTGGAAGAGGAGACATCTGTTTTGAAATAATTGATCAGGACACGATCAACAGGTCATCTACTCCAGTTGTGAGTTTAAGGGAGTATATGTGCTGAGCTAAATGCACTTAAAAGGACTTTAAAGCTGTGATTTCCAGGTTTCCCCTCATGTGATGGATGATCGAACATCATTTCTGTGTCTTCAGCCAAGTAAATATGCTTAGCAAGCATGAAGAAGTAATCAGTCAGGATCCTCTAGTGTGATTAGATAATTCTAACTGAATAAATGATGGAAGCAGAATCTTTATGTGATAAATATGTGGAAATCAGAATCAAAAGTTCTAAAGCTTGTGATGATAAAGGATGTACAACATCACAACTGTTGAAGACATCAGTTGTTGAGGAAAGACAGATAAGTTCCAGATTTAGTGAACATCCTCATGATTGATAATGAAGTTTCTTCTAGTACAAGTTACAGAATGTGGCAACCTGAAACTTGTACAGCAAGCAAACTAAGGACTCTTAATTTGAAACCTGTGGCAAATTCCAAATAAAGAGTACTTACTATGTGTCTAAAGTAAAGAGCTCAACACTGTATCCATAAAGAGGGAAGTTGGATAACATTTTGTTCAGAGGGAGTAGTATGATCAAGCTGATGTGAAAGGGAGTTCATCTTACCTTGTTCTATAAGATGCTTGAGTTTATTTCTCATGATCTTAGTGATTTCCTAGGAGGATAGGAATAGAACAGGTTATGTCTACCAATCACATAAACTGCAGCATGTGAAGGAGAATTCACTTAATTCTCTACAAAGATCTGAGCTGAGTTTCAGGGGGAGTCCTTAACCTGAAGATCTTGGAAGACATGTCATACAAAATGTCTTGACATCCTGGACCAAAGTCAAATGGTGGATATCTGCACTTTGACAAGTCATCCCCATCACCTAGGATGAACTTGTTAGTTGTATGTAGCAAGGAGGAGTTATCTTCAAAAGATCATGGGTTCCTGAGAAGATCCTCTTTTTACTTGAAGTTCATTTATGTGGTGTCCTCACATAATAGAATAACTTGGTCTGCTCTTGTCTACAGGAGTATGGTACAATTAACTCCTTTGTACTGTTCAAGGGTCAGCAGACAAGGTGAAGGTGATACATGCTAGTTGCTGCATGGTTATGTGGTTGTTGTGGGTCTGATCATAAAGGATGTAAGAAAAGTGTGCTTTGATTGCTATGGATGTTCATCCAAAACCATAGTATAAGCCAGGCTCATATGGTTGAGATCAATGTCAGATCTGATGTTGCAACATCATCTCAAACGAAGGGCCTCTTCAGCAAAGGAAGCTTGTAAGGACCAGTTGGTTCTTCATGCATGGAGCAGAAGATTGTTAGAATAATTATCCTACCTTGAGAAGATGGCATAATCTAACTAATAATGAATACTTTGACGGGAGACTGAGTATTCATTAGGATCTTGCATAAAGATATATATAAGCACTTTGATGGGAGACTAAGTGTTTGTATAATATGCATGCAAGGCTGTATTCTGAACCTATTTCTCAGAACTTGGTAGAGAGTTTATTTCTCTCTAAGAGTATTCTGGTGAGTAATCATACCTTTCTTATGGGGAATATAAAAGGGCATCAATCCCCTGGATGTTAACTTCAGAACCCAAGCAGATAGGTTCATGCTGTAACATCATTATTGTTAGAAGTCTGTGGCAGAGACTTGGGACTGTGAATCTTAATATTCTAGTGTGGCAGTTCTATTGTTGGTTTGGAATAAGTAGATTCTACTTGTGTTTAAAAGTAGTATGCTTAACAATGCATAACTACTGTTGTGGTCTGAAGAATTTACTAGTATTAGCAACTACTAGTAAATATATTATACAGAAGGATGACATGATCAAAGGATAATCCTTCTAGAAAGTCTGAATCTTAGTAAAGCTTGTAAGCACACTAAGAAGGTTGGAGGTTGGTTTCAGACTATGGCTACATGATTTCTCAGCCATCCAGAGAGTCATGAATCAGAGATGTCCTTACTGTTCTAAGACTAGTTCAGGGTGCTTGAAGTTACCACCTCAGAGCTAGTGCTACTGGTTTCCACGCTACGGTTTTGATTGGCATTAACAAGGGGAGTCACTGAGTGTTGCACTTTCCCCAATTACAATATACATTGAAGGGAGACTTTGTATGTGTATTGTTGGACTTAATCTGAAGATCAGAAGTCAGAAGAGGACGGTGGTATGCTGATGTTTATGTGTTCTGATAATATGACATTGTGAACTTCTAAGTGAAGTCATGAATAATGTCTCAACATCAGGAGATTGAAGAATTGCTCTTGTTATCTGTCTGGGTTTAGGAAGAAAATCTCAGAGATTCTTAAAAATCTTATAAGTGGCAGTTTTGATACTTTTGGAGCAATTTGGAAGATTCAGATCTTATCAATAACAACTTGGTCTGGTAAATCAGAAATCTGATATATTCAGCATATGTTCAAGGGGTTCTTTTACTACAAGAAATTGAAGTGGCATCTAAATTTTGTGTATTAGAACTAATCTGTGATGTCTTGTGAAGCATTTTGGAGTCTTCTGGTTTATTCCCTCCTTCCTTATTTTGCTGTCTGGAAGAAGGTAGAAAGTAATTGTGGTGGATCTCAGCAACACTTAAGAAAGCATGATTGATGGCCATGCTTAATGCTACTAGTCTCTTGCTACTGGCTGTTTAAAGTGTCCTTCTCTGTGCCTAACTGAGAGAAGTAAAAAGAAGGCTGCTGTTGTTGAAGAATGTCTAAGTAAGTGTCATGACATTACCAACGACATTGCAACCTTGGGGAAATCAAGAAGAATACGTGGAAAATAACTTCACCACGTAATTGTAGCTATTCAGGAGCTATATTTGGTATTCTGTTTCCCAAAAGAATCTTCAACCTTAAAAGTCGGTCAAAGGCTGATTTTATTCAGGAATTGCTTTGACCTAAACTTATGCATGTATTAGGACTGGTTCTTTTGGCAGAAACAAACAAATGCGTCTAAATTTCATGCACAGTCAGTCTGAAACATGCAACAACTTTAACAGGTATCCTTGACCAAGATTTTATATTGCCATCTTCTTGAACCTGTTATCTCCTTATATAACCTCCTGTCACACATTCTTTTCTCTCACAACCATCATGGGGTTTGTACGGATCTGGGAAAACTGTTCTTGGATCTGGTTTTGTGAGGGCTTTCTTTGTCAATTTTTGGCCAAAAAGGGGGAGAAAGGAGTAAAGGAGTACTGTTACGGTTTGACATTGTCCTCGTTGCAGCAGCTACTCAAAATTTTGATCACAAAGACTTGTCACAAATTCAGCAGAAATTCAAATGGCGTGAATTTCTTTGTGACTTGTGATCTGAGTTATGAACACAGTTGTGACCTGTGTTCTGAGTTACAAGGGAGATATTCTGGTCACTCCTTAAAGGTTCTCTGATGCCTCTGAAAGGATAGTTTATCTCCCACGGTTCTCTTTTTCCACCACCAGTGACAAGAAATGGTTCGTGGTCTAAAAGGGAATGAGGTGCATCCTCTTCCTCCTGTGCTTCAAGAGGTCCTGGATGGTTAGTATGGTTACAACCAAAGATGTCAAGACATCCTTCTGTGTGTAATCCTGAACTCTTTTATTTTTTTTATTGTTGTATTTGTTTTAGCCAAAATTTGCCAAAGGGGGAGATTGTAAGTGCCTTCGTTTAGGATTGGCTCATTTCTTGTAAAACAAATAGTAACAACAATAATGTAATGTAATGTACAATAAGAACGGCCTGAAAATCCTATTGTAAATGCCTAAACATGTTGTGTTGATTTAAATCAACATCTGGAACAACATGTCTCAAGAGATGTCATAACATCATACCAGACATCAAGCTACTGAACTGTCAAGTCTGATGCAGTTCTGTTCCTGAAGTTATGCAGAATATTCTGCCAAATAGAATGCATAACAAGTAGCGAAAATTGAAGGCATATGTGGAGCCCTAGAAGATTCAATCAGAAGCTAAGGATAAGGAGAAAATCTCGATTGAAGACCTAACTTACAGCAGAAGTTTTCTGCTTACTTTATGCAGGTCGTTAAAGCTGCATTGCTGTCATATGAAGGCCCAAATCCAGTTGGGTAAAAAGTGTTATAAATAGAAGTATTGTAACCTAATTTGAGTAGGTCGTGCATTGACAAGATGTAATCATTTAGGGCTAGTTTTGTTGTGAACCACCCGGGCTGTGGGATGGTCACCATACTCCTTGAAACCTGTAGGTTAGAGGATGTATGCATTGTACTTGATTGAAGCTTTTAAGCATGATCAAGATGTGTAATGGAAGTGTATCTTCTGAACAGTTTGTGTACTGTAGAAAGTTATCACTGCGGTGATTGAGGGGGAGTGAGAGGGGTCTCATATCTAGGATTGGATCTTAGGTAAAAGTGTCATTGGGTAGTGATTAAGTGAGAAGGCTGTCAACGGGTGTGTTGGCTGTAGGGTCTTTGAATTGATACTACTAATAGTGAACTTTATCCCTGGCTTAGAAGCCTCCAGATGTAGGTTGGTTGAACCGAACTGGGTGAACAATTCTGTGTGTTATTTACTTTCTGCATTGGTTATTTGTTTGATGTCACAGCATTCCTCATGACTTCAATGTATATGATTAACCTTAACTGCTCTGAACTTCAGTAAATCAGAACCTGCGTTTGTCAAAAGGTGTTGCAGGTTCTGGTATGATAGTTCAGTGACTGTTGTAGAACAGATATCAAAAGTACAGCCTATTCTACCTGTACAGCGCTTAATGTCAGATCAGATGTCTTAACATTCCATTAGACATCCTGAGTCTGTGACATACCAGGAATTTCAAAATCAAAGACACCATTAACACACATGCACCTCTAGGGTAATCTCACTTGTTGCCTCAGAAAATAGTCATGTCCCTCAAATATGGGCGTTTTAGCAAAGACCCTTGATAAAATATGGTAGTCCCTCGATGTTGCCTTCGGTAAACGATCTAGTCCCTATACGAAATTGCTAAAACGTCTCATAGGTTTCCTTCTAAGACTATACAAATGACCCACGCCCGTCCCTTCACATCCAACGATGGGGGTTCTTATCAATCAATGGTAAGATAACAACATCTAAAAGAGGAGGAAGAGAACATTATACCTTTTGAGTAGGTAGGACGCTCGTAGTTTCTTGCTTGCTCACAACTAAAAAACATTTTCACACCAACACTTTCAATTGAAACATTTTCAAAAGTCAAAGCTCTTTGTAAGCATTCTTATAGAAACTAGAATCATTACAAAGGCACTTTTCAAACTCACTTTCAAAAAACATCTTCCACAACAAACATCTCTTTGAACTATTTTCGAAACCAACACTTTGTACGCATTCTTATAGAGACGAGAATCATTACAAAGACATTTTCAAAATATTTTCAAACTCACACCCCAAAGCACATTTTCAAACAATGCAAGTGATCTTGCAAGAAACTAAGATCCTGTAGATAACTACAAATGAAAAGGGTGCTAATACCTTCCCTTTTCATAACCTACCCCCTGAACTCAAGAAAACATCTCTAAAGGTCTTTCTTGTTCTTTTCAACCATTCCTTTGTTGGATAAAAGAAAGGTCAATAGCGACTCTTGCTATCCGCAACAATTGCAATCAAACACAAAACACCCAAGTCAGTTCTCCCACCGTATGACAGAATTGGCGACTCTGTTAGGGAACACTTAAAATTAGGGTTACCATAGGGCTGGATCACCTTTACTCGCATTAGTTGTTTGACTTGCTTTCTTTACATTATGGTTCCTTGTTTGGGCTTTGTTTGGAACCTACACCTGGATCTGGGGCACCTTTTAGGTAAGTAGCAATAGATTATGGAAAATGTTCGGCATAGACCGATATGGTTGAAGTAATGGCTACGTTAGTATGATGCATTTGTTGTTACCGATATCCCTTGTGTTGAATCGAGGAGAATACGGGGCTGCTGAGTAGCATCATGAAGCACTAACTAACCTTAGAACCGTAATTGAACAACTTTGAAATTAGGAAGTAGTGAGATAACCGACTTTGGTGTAAAGCTGAAGATTGGTTGATACACGATGCTACACTCATTGAGATCAGACTTTTGGGATATCTCAGACACAAGAAAAGATTGATTATGCTGAGACAATGCCTAAAAGAAAGGTCAGTGATATTGAGATCCCCTAGAACCCAGTTACTTTCTAGGACAGGTTGAGCCAACTAAACTTCAAGAGGGTACTTACCTACAAACCACATTGCAAGCCTAAACCTAAGGATTTGTTTACTTTGTGTGTATATGATTATTTATAAATAAATATTTGTTTTCTTTGTTCACGTGTACATAACATCATAAACATTATAACATCATAAGCATTCTGACTGACCATTTCAAGGATTTAGGAATTTATCTTTGCTTTGTTTTGTAGGCCATGAATCCCATTTGAAGGAATACCATCTGAGTCAGCTTTGTAAAAGCACATCCTCAACTCCAAGAATTCGCATCAAGGTGTTGTACCCAAATTTCCCCCCTATGATCCCTTCATCATACCATGTTGATTCATTCACAACAAGATCACACTAGGATTCTTGGTTTCCCTCCCTATATTTAGCTTTGCCCTTTTGAGGAATCACCAAGAACCTTGACTTCTGTTCTTTTGTGATCATCAATATTGTTTTTGTCTTGATTTCTTCTTTTAACTAAATAAAATTCAATGTTGGTTTGTCTTGCTTGTTATCCATGTAGGTAAAGGAAATGGGATTTAACAAGTTACCCCATGGGTTCATGAGTTTATTTCCATGCTCTAGTCAATAAAGCTTGAGAAGTTCAAACCTCACCATTGGATTGGTTTTGGAAGAATTGGCATGGCGAGGTTGTTTTGGTTCATCACATTTCAAGGTTGTCAAATTTGGTAGAAAAGCACAAGGGATTGATTGGAGAAGTTGTCATGGTTGGACAAGATTTTATTCCATTTGGTCACAAGTCCATATTTCTCTCAATGTTCAAGATATGGAAGTGGTTTTGGTGGCTATGATTTCTCATTATCATCCTCAACAACTTATATTTACAAATCAAATGTGTTGGTACAAGAAGTTTGTTCAAAATTGTCAAAGTTCCTCAAAGCATTCTCTTGATCTAAGGAGCTAGGGTTTTAAACTTCAAAGGAACATATCTTTCTCATCTCTTGGTATTTTTGAGTGATTGCAAAGACATCTTTCTCTTAAAAGGGTTATAAAAAAATCACTTCAAAAGTTTCAAGGAGTTGTCATGAGGAAGAGCCTTAATGAGGAAGAAAGATTACAAGTCCTCCAGATGAATCCCCAATTTTCCATGTGTGACTTCAAATGATCATAACTTGGTCAATTTTTATCACCTTGAGCCCATTCATTTTCCATAATGATCTTGAAGGTGTGAATATTATGCCTTATTTTATGTGCAAAGTGAGAAAATGGATGGAAGTTTCCTTAAGTATGCAAAAGATTATAGGTTATTTTATGATTTTTTTCCAACTTCAACAATTCATAACTCTCTCAATTTTTGGAGATTTTGAATGGTTCAAGTTTCAAAATGTCATTTAAGAGATCTACTTAATGCCATATTTTTTGGTTAAAATAAAATTCCAAGTGGAGGCCATGTTTGGATGCAAGACATTATAGGTCATTTTTGAAGAAGAACTTGAAATATTTCTAAGTATGGAAAGTCAACTCCTTTTCTCCAACTTTGACTCAACATAACTTTCAGCTCAAGCATCCACTTGATTCCATTCTTTTTCCATTTTGAATATTGTAACCTCGTCTTTCTAAAGCATAAAGAATCATGCCCTAAGACCCATTGAGCTGAGAATGCATGATTTTGAAATTGGTAACTTGAAACTGAGGTTTCCTCACAAGTTAGATTTTGAAATCTTTGTTTTGGATTCTAATCACAATTTTTCCATGCGTTTTTGCCTCTAAAAATGTTTAGTGAACTTTAAGAATGGATTAGCACAACAAAACGTGCGTTTTGGATGAGTTTTGATCAAGTTTGAAGTCACACTTTTCTTGTTTGCAACTTCACACGATTTCCCTCCAAACTTCATCATTTCACACGCTTGAACTTTCCATTTAATTCCCTATAAATAGAGGGTAATTCCCCATTCATTTTCTCAAGCTTGGATAGCCAGAATCACCCTGCCAAACTTGTTCCACAACTCAGAATTCAGTAACTTCAAAATCCATTCTCAAGCCTTTTTCAATCCAATTTTTCCATCAATTCACTTTCCTTGATCTTACCTGAAGCTAACCACATAATTACATTCAAGAATCATGCCCTATACTTCTCCATAGAAGTCCAGTTTCAGAGCTCTGTAACTCAACTTCAATAGGTAGATTCCTTCATCAATTCTTCAAAACTCTGATATTGCTGTGTTGCTCTCATTGCCCTAGTTCTAGTCGCAACGCTTACCTTTTACTGGAAACACGTTTTGACCATGAAATTTTAAATCCCTTTTCAAAACATTCCTTCCATATTGCTTGAGCTACAGTTTATATAAATTTGGCGCGAGGGTATGGTTGTCTTCATCTTGAAGAGACGAAGCGATTGGCATAGGTCTGAGCTTCTGATTTTACAGTTTGAGAGACCTGCAAATCACGTTGGCTGGAGGTTGAAGATGACCTACGTGTCATCTTCCAACCAATGATGGCACGCCACTTGCTATTTTTGAAAATCAGATTTATATTTGATTTTGTACTTTATTCACTAATGACCAAGATATGCACAGCACGCCAGATCCCTTGGATTTCATTACTAACGCGTTTTGACTCTCATCCAATGCCACATATTTTTACTTTTATTTTCTTTTCTGATTTTTATATTTTAATTGTTTTAAATTTCAAAAAAATAATAGAAAATTCATTTAAAGCCCAAAAAATCTGAATAAATTATGAAAAAATATTTTGATTATTCTATTTCTGATTTTTATTTTTTCACAATTTAATTTTTTGTTTAGCTATTTTTTATAAATTTACACTTTATTTGAATTGTTTTAAATGTTTAAAAATACTTTTATACATTTTTAAATTTTGAAAAAATTATGGAGTGATCCAATGATATTGTGACAAATATTGGTGACCTTATTTTTTTTTTTTTTGACTTTACTATTTTTTATCATTCTTTGTTTATTTTACCCATTTCTTTTAATTTTAAAAATAGTTTCTGACTTTAAAATATTACCAAAAAATTTGTAAAATTATTTGAGCCTTTTTCTGATTTTTCTATGGTCTTACTTTTTATTTCTTGATTAATTTGAACATAGTTGATATTTTTCTCTTTATTTTCTATTTTTAAACATTATTTTTAAACCCTTTTGTATATATTAAAATGTAATATTATTTTGTGACTATTTTCTGGCTGATCTTGGGTTCAATTTTGGATTATGAACTTTATTAACATCATTGGATCCATGGTGTTGAGTTTAACTCCACAAAAATGGATGAATGATTTTAATAATAGTTTGATTAAATTTAATTCAAAAGTGGTTTGTATATTCTATCCCATCCCTCTCCATCTCATCCCCTTCTTATTGCACTAAATGTTGTTGGAGCATGATCTCTATATCATGTCTCAGAATAAATAGTGCGTAGATTTCTATCGACCAGCCTCAAAATAAGTGCGACTTCTATATAAGTCCACTTACAATTTCTTAACATAGCGCTAAATTTTGTCTCGATTCGAATGAATGATCATTCGTGGCCCAAAATTATGTTTGCAAGCCCATGTATGTTAATTTGATCTATTTGATCCAATAACCTTGGGATTCATTGTGTGGAGGCTTTGGTTCTACCAATCCTCTAATGGATCTACAACTCCTTTGGTCAACGCGGATCACTTAAACATCGTTGATCATTAAATGACACTTGTGAGAATTCCAAATGGATGATATACTTGACAAAAAGAAAATGCAGCTTGTTGTGTGGAGGCTTTGGTTCTACCAATCCTCTAATGAGTTCCAAATGCAAGCTTCAAGATGGTCATCCAACTAACCACTAATTATTTACTTGTTTTACTTTATGCTTTTATTTTTTTTATGATTTATGTACCATTTACTTTTAACATTTACATTTCATGCCATTTTCATCTTTGCTCATTTGAGCATTTACTTTCTTGTCATTTTTACTTTGCTCACTTGAGTTTTTTTTTAAGATGCTTAATAATCAACATAAACCATAAAAATCTTTAATGGTACTTGGACTATTTGGTTAATATCCTTGTCATTATGGAGCATGGGACTTTTTTCTTGGACTTAGGATTAGAAACCTTGGCCTATCTTGGAGACCTTGTGATCTTATCTGATTATTTTGTCTGGAGTTCTTGAGGTTTACCTCAAGACATTGGGTTGCTTGCTTGTTTTTGTGTGCAGGTTTTTGTGATTACACCCTTTGTTTGTAATTTGGAATTCACCCGTATACAACCGTTACTCTGCCTAATTTTTTGAAGACTTAATATACTTGAATTTTGGTTCTCTCAAGAGGTCTAGTATTGTTTTGCTTGATTGGTTTCAATCTAAGGAATGCGAATTCTATCTTGGCTCATAATGTCAATTATTGGCTTCTTGTTGGTTAGATGGTTCTTATCCCAAGCTTTTACCTTATGCTTTAGATAGTCCCTTCTTCTCCTCCCATCTTCTTTAATTTCAAAAATCTTCTTCCTCCTTTGAAAAATCTTCTTGTTTTTAAACTTGACCCACTTTCATAATAAACTTGGACTTATGTCCATGCATTTTCAAAACATTTTCATAAATAAACTCCAATCAACTTAATAATACCTTGGCATTTTTTGTGAGAAGACTAAAAGTCAATCAATCTCATTTCAAACCATTTTGCCACTTTGGCTTTTATCTTTAAACGTTTCTCAAAAGATTGAACTCTTGTTAATCCTTGTAGTGATGTAAACAAATATACTTTTACAATATGTATTGAAGAGAGATATTTTCCACTTGGGTGTTGAGTGAGGCATTGTTGATTTTAAAATCCAGGCCATATCCTCCACTTTGAGATGATGCAAATTCTCTTTTCTCATAATTGTGGGTAGTAGGTATGTTTTCCACACGGACAGTGACGATGATGTTTTATCTTATAAAATTAACCAACACATTTGTGTTTTAAATTTTTAAAAGAGGAACTACGTGTACCCTGATCCCCTATTGCACGAAAAGGTGGTACATAGGCACTAAAGGTTCGCAACCGCGGCGGGTGCAAAAATTATAAAATAAATATATTTCTTTTCTCACCTCCACCATCCATTTTTATACAACATTTTTTATAGCCAAAATATACAGATTTTACAAAGAGGCTACTGCGGAGTACCGTAGATGTTTATGGTGCTAATACCTTCCATTTGCATAAACAACCCCCTTACCTTGAATCTTTCCCACTGTGATATGGTAGGAGATCTGACTTTGTTGTTTTGTGTTTGATCGCTAATGTTGCAGTTAGCAAGAGTCGCCACCGACTTTTCTTTTATCCAAAAGGAAAGGTGAAAAAGTACAGGAAATACCTTTGAGATTATTTCTTTAGTTCGGGGTGTAGATTATGAAAAGGGAAGGTATTAGCACCATCTTCATCCATGGTTTTCCATGGGATCTTAGTTACTTTCTAGATCGATTGCTTTTGTTTGAAATTGTGCATTGTGTGATTTTCAAAAGTATTTTTGAAAAGATGCCATCGTTTAGGCAAACTTTGTAATGATTCTCGTTCGTAAGAATGTATACAAAGTGTTTGATCTTTTGATAATGTTTTCAAGTTTGAAAGATGTTTTTAAAAGTGTTGGTGTTTGTTTTGAAAATAGCAAGGATGTTTTTATTTTGAAATGGATCAAGTAACAAGGAACAATTTACCTACTCAAAAGTCTTTCTTGTTCATTTTCTTTTCCTTTGACATTGTTATCTTACCATTGATTTGGTAAGTAACCCTATCTTTGGATGTAAAGGGGCGGGAAAGGGTCATTGTGTAACCATGATTAGCAATGTTGCAAGGTATCTTAGCATATTCTTTAGGGAATAAGACCATTTTGAAAGGCAACATAGATAGCATCATAGAGGGACTATGATCTTGTATTTTTGCTCGTCTTTGCTAAGATACCTCACATGTGTAATATGGCCATTTTTGTAAGGTAACCAAGTGGAGTTAACCTTAAGGGTGCATGTGTGGAAAGTGTGTTTTATTTGCAAGCATTTAATCTTCGATTAGGGTTAACTACTTATTGATTTTATCTTGCCATACACACCCTAGTTACTAACATTTGTATTTGAAAGCTTTAAATTGCGGAAAATAAAGTCCTACGCTATTACATCGTTTAGGGGATGAGGATACAATTTACAAATGGGGATGAAGTAGGAACTTAAATATTACAACCATATTGAATAACCATGAAGGAAACGTAAAAACATTGTAAAAAGACGGAAAAAATGCATCTTGAATTGTTATGTGTTGACACAAGCTCATATGCATCGACATATAACTTTCCTTGCCCCTGTATTTCCAAATCAACTCAGTATGAATCGATATATAATGGTATGTGTCGACTCATACACTGCATATGTCGACTCATACGTGCTTTGTGTCGACTCATACATTGTTTTTCCTTCTGTTTTGGGCCTGTAAAGTAGTATGTATCGACTCATAAGGCTATGTGTCGACTCATACTGTCAATTTTTCTACTTCAACATTGTTTTGCTGCATACATGTGTTAGTTCTCAACACATAATGGAAAGAATGGAAGATAAAAAAAAGATTAGCTTTAAGGACAATGGTTACTACATTTTTGTCTTCAAAAAAAGAATTACTAAAGTCAAGAAACTTACCTTGGAGTTGGATCTTTATACTCTGAATTTGAGTTGTTGTCTTGACTGCTATTGAAATTGGAAGAGAAAACAGAGGTGTTGTAGAAGCTTGTTCTTGAGTTTAAACAATTTCTAGATGATGTATGTGAGGTGCTTAGATGTTTAGACAGAGCTTGCAAGGTGTGAGAGTTCCAAATATTTGGACTTTAAAACTCAAGAGTGGAAGCTTTTTTAGACAGTTATGGTTTTTGATGGCTAGTTTACAACAAGAATTCTGGCTTTTCTCTCTATTTTTCTAACCTTTTCCAACCTCTTTCTCTTGCAAATGCTTCTTCTATTTATATGCAAGGGGTTTGTGCATATGATCTGATTAGGTTTATAAGATAACATGTTATGGTTTGATTACAAATATCAAACTAAGTCAAGCACTCCATAGTCCCAAGGTGAAGTACCAAAGGTGCTGGTATAGAGGAGCTACTTACCATGATTTATTGTTGAGTATAATCAGCAACAAGCAAGGTATGGGCTCAATACAAACTTTGTACAAAAAGCTTTCTTTTCAAGAATAGCAATGGTGCCTTTATGCCATAAATGGAAAGATCTTTTGGACAATGGTTTAAACACTTGGGTAATAGCTCAAGAGTGGGTGTAAGCATTAAATTATGATGAGATTTGCAAGCAAAGAAGCCTACAACACAAGATTATGCAGCAAATCATGAGAGTTTTGTTATGTGTTCTTCACTTAGAATGACTTGCAACTCAAAGATGGATGGCCAACTTCAATCCCTTGAATCTCCTTGCTCAAGTATGATAAATTTATGCTCTTAGATGTTTTGGAAAGCTTGAGACATCCTCTATAACTTTCATGTTGGCCATTTTGAGAAAATCATCTTGGAACTATGTGAAAAAATGCCAATAAGTTTGGGTAAAATCCTGACTAAAATCTGTTGAAAATTTCTCTAAGTGTTAAATGAAAATGTCATGACTTCATGAATTTGTAACTTGAGATCCCATCATATTTAGGAGAAGTTGTGTAAAGCAATGTTGTAGATATAATGGAAATCTACAACTTTCATGTTGAAAGTTTATTTTGAATCATCTTGCATCATGATGAAAGAATGGCATGAAGTAATGAAATTATCATGTATAAAAACACTTGGAAAATTTCTAAGTCTTGGAAATCCTGACTTTTCAAGTTGACTTTTGACTTTCTTGACTTTCATGATGATCAAGATTGATATTCTTGCATGTCTTGATAAAATTTGATCTTTGGAATGTAATGTTGACCAAAAAGTCAAAGTTTGACTTTCTAATATGCAATTGACCATTTTGCCCTTGTGCCAATTCCAAGCCTAAATTGATGTATGAGTGCTGCAAACTTGACGTCATAGAAGATCTTGTGAGAGAATCCTTGAGAAATGAGAGGGAAAATTTTGGGTTACAACAACTGTCCCTGTTCAATCTTCTTAAACCTGAAGAGTTAGATTAGTGAGTCCGCCATTCGTGACTTGAAGGTGAAAGATGATTGAACACTAGAGTGCCTAGAAATTTTCACTCGAAGATGGATGGTGAATGGGCTTATATATGCCATTTGGAGGAAAGTTGATAAACATTAGAAGAAATATCAGCACAAATCTCTTGTTGATTATACTAAAACTTGATGTTTTACCTGTGAGAAAAAGAGTTAGTAAAGTGCAGATGCATGCATGATGTTCACCAGATGTGGTATTATGCTAAATGCATAGGGTATGTACATGCTATGATGTATGAATATGAGATGTATGTTTCTGTCCGGGAAAATATATCCCTGACTGCTGCTATGGAAATTTTGGGAGGTTGAATCCCTGATTGTCGTTGGGGAATATCTCTTGAATGTCAAATGTTAACTTGTCGGCTCCAGGCTTCACAATTTGCTGAGGATGAAGTAGTCAACTTCTATCTGGTCGGATCCAGGCTTCACGGTAACTTACTGGGGGAAAAGACGAATTAACTGTTATCTGGTCGGATTCCAGGCTTTGCAGAAAATTTCTTGAAATTTAATAGTTATCTAGTTGGATCCATGCTTCACAACAACTTGCTGGGGATACATAGTGTTGTACCCCAAAATTTATCCTCCCATATTTCTCAAAACATTGCAGGAAAAATCTCCAAGTTGCTCAAGATTCAAAAGTTGCCAAATTAGGGTTTTGTGTTACATCAAGATCCTTGAGTCCAAATGACCTCAAGTTCTCACCAATGTCCTAATATGTTATCAAGATCATTCATGTCAAATTTCAGGCCTTGCAGAGGAAGTTTGCTCAGTCAATTGCTCAAAGGTCCAAAATCGACTATGCTAGGGCAAAAGTCAACTGTGATCCAAATGCAGTCAAAATTCAAGATTTTTTGTCAAAATTATCATTTTGAAAGATATTTTATCATTTCATCAAGAGTTTATCATGATTCATCAAATATTTCTCACAATTCATCAAGATTAAAAAGTTGTTAAATTAGGGTTTTACAAGAAAAGTCAACCCAACTTTGACCTAGCATAACTTTCTCATACTTTATGAGAAATGACCCATCCAAAGCTCATTTTGAAGAGGATGCAATTCTCTACAATCCATATTCATACCCCAAGATCAAATTATGCACTCACAAGAAGTTACAAATTTTGTTATTATAGGTCATTTTTGAAAGTCAATAAAAACACCTTTTTTGTCAAAGCTTCTAACTTGAGCATGGAATATCAAATTGCTATGATACCAAAAGGGTTGATTAGAGCACATCTCAAGCTTTCTAAAAAGTCTAAGAACACCTCCAAAAGTTCAAAATTGAGGAAGTTATCCATTGTTGAAGTTGGACTTTTTTGCAAAATTGCCAAAAGTCAACTATCCCCAAAACTTCAAATTTTGCCAAATGGGACCATTCTTTTTCACTTGATTTGAGTTTGCATTATTTCCCACATGCTCTAGCCTTGTCCATGTGTCCATATCTCATTTTTATTATTTAATTTTATTTTTATTTAAATTAATTCATTTTAAATCACATAAAATCACATAAAATCAAAGATATTGATAACCAACGATTTTTTAATAATTTCAGGTTCCAATGGACAGCTAGTACCTCATCAAACTCGTATCAAATGAATTATGTGCAAAAATATTGAAATCAAGCAAATTTGGAATGTTTTAATGGAGGAATCAAATCAAATTCAAGGGCATTGATAGAGCAAGATTTGAACCACAAATGATACCCTAATCCAATGTACAATACATAATCAAGCTACATGCACGAGAATCAGGGTTGGAAATCGCTGGTGGAGGCAGAGCAAAAACTTGCAAAATCACAAAAAAGTGGGAGATCGAAATCAACCCTAGAAGCATTTTCAGAGCTTGATATTGGTCTCAATCGATTTCCGGCCATATCTAGAAGCTAACCCAATCCCAACCACGCGTTTTCAAGCATTCTAAAGCACTGTAAGTACATCACGGATCCGCCTTCTTCTTGAAATCACAAATCACTATTCTTGCATCCATTGAATGAACTAATCGTATATTTGTAATCCTCACATCATTTACAAGCTTTTGGCACCATTTGATTTCATTTATCTGACCGATATCAAGATCTACCATAACTAGGTTTCTTTTTTCTTTTTTAGGGCTTTCTTTTTCAGGTGAAATTGGCCTTAATGGTGGTTATGGATGTGATCAGAGAGATGAGACGAGGCTAACCATGGTCTTGGATTCCATTTATATGGCCTGGAGAAAGTTTTAGAACGAACTTGCGTTTTTAGCTGCGGATAGAAATCCGCAGGTAAAGTTACAGTGATGGGAGGACAGGGACGATGAGGTGTCATCCGTCCATTTGTCCATTCAAATATTACACGCTTTTTTTTATTTTTTCTGGCATTTGAGTTATTTTCATATATTATTATTTCTTTGTATTATTATTAACAAACAACAACACGCCCTAGCGGTTGCCACATAAGCCATAAAGGATCCAAAGGCTGGAGGTCAGGGGTTCGATCCCTGCCTCCAGTAATTTGTATTTTCTTCTTGTTTTTCAGGAGATTCAGTGTGCAAGCAAATTCACAGTTCACCATACACCCTCACCAATCAAAGCGCTAGATGGCCAGATGACCAGATCTGGTGGTTAAGCTGGGAAGATGCATCATAATCCAGTCAACGCAGGAGCATTGGATCCCAAAAGTCCAAACGGATCAGCTGCTAATGGGCCAAGAAAATTGCTTCCAACCCCTCCTAATCAGGCCCAATTCTTCTACTTTTTATTTTTATTTTGTTATTTAATTTAATTCCTTTATTTTTATTTAATTAGTTTCTAACCAATAACAATTTTTTATTTTTATTAAAAAATCACAAAAAATATCATTTTGTCCAATTAAAATTAAGAATTTTATTTTTCTTTAATAAATTTTAATTAATTAGTTAGGTTGTTAATTTTAGGAAATTTTCATTTATTTTGTAAATAAATAAAATTAATTAGACTTAATTAGGTTTTAACTACTAATTTAATTATTTTATTTTCTTTCTTAAAATAACAAAAACCCAAAAATATGTCATTAATTTTTTTTCCATTTTAATTTATTTAATTAATTAGTTTAGCTTTTAATTTAGGATTTAATTTCCTTTCTTAAATAAAAACAACCAAAAACATTTTCTTTTAAAAAAGGGTCAAAACCCTAATTTCGCATCTGATTTAATTTCGCGTCGCGCTTTATTTATTTTTATCCAATTATGTATCTGCTTACGGATTGTAATAGTTAAATAGGACATTTAATTATTTTTACTGCTTTATTTTATTTTCAAAGGGTTGCTTTTGGCGATGTAAATACCCGACGCCTTGTAATTTAATTTCTGCATTTTAATTCCGCAAATTATACAACTATTAGATGTTTGATAATAGGGCTTGTATGACAAGAATGAATGCCTAATTTAAAAAAACAGTTAGATCACCCTTAACATGTGCAAAGATAAAAAAAAACTGAAAACGACACACTCGCACATGCGCACTCTTAGGGTACACCCCACTTGGTTGCTTTCGTACACGGTCATTAAGTATATGTCATTTTAGAGGTCTTCCTCTTGTCAAAAAAGATCATAGTCTCCTCAAAATGGTTGCCTCAGATATTGTTGCCTCAAACAAATGATCTAAGACATTAGGGTTACCGCTAAGGCGTCCTAACATTACTTTAGTGACTGTATGTCCCTCATTCGAATTGACCCTCAAACTCCAACGACGGTGCTACCTACTCATTAATAGTAGGATATCATTGTCCAAAGGAAATTAGCATAGAACAATTCCTTTTTCGAGTAGGTAGATTAGCTCTTAGATACTTGCTCTTTCAAAACAAAACTCTTCTCACTTATACTTTTCGAACAAAGTTTTTAAAAACACTTCATTACACTCTTGAAGACAGAAGCAAGAGTTAAATCGAAGTTAAAACAAAAAATTTTTCAAAACCCACAAACACAAAGAAAACAATTTTTGAAAATGATGAGCAAGTACCTAAGAGCCCGTAGATAACTACGGGTAGAAAGGGTGCTAATACCATCCCTTTCTATAATCTACCCCCCGTACCTAGAAAATCTCGAAAAATGAATTTTTTTGTGCTTTTTTCCTTTCCAGTTGGATAAAATAAAATTCGGTGGCGACTCTTGCTTACCACGACATTTTGCAAACAAAAAATGCAAAACGCAAACCAGCATTTCCAAAAACAGTCAGTTCTTCCCACTGTATCACACAGAGGTTAACTGTTATCTGGTCGGATCTAGGCTTCTCAGTAACTTGAAGTGGTAACTATTATCTGGTCGGGTCCAGGTTTCATGGTTTTTGGAAAGTTGTACTATTATCTGGTCGAGTCCAGGCTTTATAGTGCATCTCTGGGGATTACAGTTAATTGTTATTTGGTCGGGATACAGGCTTCACAATAAACTGTTTGAAAAACTATTATCTGGTCAGGTCCATGCTTTGCAGATTTCTAAGGTTGATGAGGTAAATTTCTATCTGGTCGGGTCCAGGCTTCACAATAAACTGTTTGGGGATTTAGTTGTTATCTGGTCGGATCTAAGCTTCACAACAACTTGCTTGAAAAGATGAAGTTGAGAACTTTTATCTGGTCGGATCCAGGTTTCACAGTAATTTTTTGGCGCAGAGGAAAACTCTACTGGGGAAAAGAAGTTAAACTTTAGTCGAATTGAGTCCAGGTTATTCTATATCTTTTAAGAGTTAGGCTACTATCTGGTCGAGTCCAGGTTTCATGGCATCTTAAAATTGAGATTAACTGTTATCTGGTCGGGTCCAGGTTTCAGACACTTAAACTATTATCTGGTCGAGTCCAGGTTTCAGCAACTTGAAAAAGTCAAACTATTATCTGGTCGGGTCTAGGCTTCAGTAATAACTTGAAAATTATGCTAATATTTGGTCGGATCCAGGCTTCATAGTATATGTTTTTGGAAATAGTAAAGACGTTGCTGACGGCTTTACTGGGGATCAGGGGTTGTGGCCCTATGATTTTGCAATAATCTGAAAGAAAATTCAAACCGGAGAGTGTAGACTTAGTCGGGTAGGACAGACTCAACTTGGGGAGGATACACTCAACTGGGGAGGATAAACTCCGCTTGGGGATAATAGCCTTGGCCGGGGGAGATATGCTCAACTGGGGAAGATAGGCTCAACTGGGGAACTTCGTGGTGTCTTGATTGTTGTATGTTAAGGAAATTTGAACTCGGCTGGGGAGTTTTATGGTTCCTCGATTATTGTTGGGGAAATAAAACCTATTGGGGATAATAAACCTTGTTAAAGAGGTGACTTTCCTTTAGGAAGAGACCCACGAGGTTTCAATTTGTAAAAAATGACTTAGCTGGGGAGAAAGCGGCCAAGAGGTTGAGACTCTGGTCGGGGATTATCCTATGCAAAGAGACTTTGTGGGAAACTCTGTTAGGGAAAGGTTTATCGTATCCGTCCTTGTGGGGATAATGATAATGAGATAACTCTGTGGGGATATTTCATATGCATTAAAGAGATGCTTACTGCTGCTTAGCAGGACACATGTGCCAAATAGTTTTTAATTATGTTCATATGCATATGTTCATTCAATTTTAGTCATTGGACAAATTTGCATTCAAAACAAAGACATAAATTTTGTACTTCAAAGTGTATTTGTATTGATATTTTGCCCATGAATAGGCGTTTTTGTACAGAGAGACGAAGATCCTAGAAAGAGAAAATCTTCAAAAGGAAAACAAAATTGAGAATGAAAACAAATAGCCATGTGAAATGATCTCATTACCTTCCAAACTCTACTATTGCCCCAATGTCTTTGAATGTCCTTTTGTCATTGATCAAAGATGATTGGATTGATCTTGGATTGTTCGGACTTGGACCTTGATGATAAAATTTATTGTATTGGTTCCACAGGACATAGTCATACGCTTTTAATCCTTAATTTTTTTCTGGACCGCCCTTTCGGGTTTTCAGCCCACCAGGATACCCTTTTTTTCTCAAGTCCCCATTTTGGGTTTTCAACTTGCCGGGTGTACAATCTTTTCCATATATCCCTAATTTTTGCCCAAACCTTTTGGCTTGCTGGGATGCCCTTATTTTTCTTAGGTGTGTCAACCTAACGGGTCTCTTATGCGTAGTATTTTTTAACTATGTCCACATTTATGGGATGTGGGAAATCCTCGCCATCCATGGTAGTCAACATCATGGCACCGCCAGAGAAAACTCTCTTGACAACAAATGGTCCTTCATAGGTGGGAGTCCATTTGCCTCTGGGGTCGCCTTGTGGTAAAATGATGCGTTTTATCACCAAGTCACCAACTTGATATACTCGAGACTTGACCTTTTTGTTGAAAGTCTTGATCATCCATTTTTGATACGTCTGACCATGGAAAACAACAGCTAATCATTTTTTGTCAATCAAGTTCAGCTGATCCAATCTAGTTTGAAACCACTCGTCTTCGCCTAGGCCAGCCTCATTTATAATCCTTAGCGAGGGGATCTGAACTTCTACTGGCAAAACATCTTCCATGCCATAAACTAAGGAAAACGGAGTTGCCCTAGTTGAGGTTCTAGCTGAAGTGCGATAGCCATGTAGAGCAAACGACAACATCTCATGCCAATCCTTATAGGTTACTACCATCTTCTGCACAATATTCTTGATATTTTTGTTGGCCGCTTTGATTGCGCCATTCATTTTTGGTCTATATGGAGAAGAACTGTGATGCTTGATCTTAAATTGAGTGCAAAGCTCAGTAATTATAGCATTATTGAGGTTAGTCCCATTATCGGTGATGATCCTTTTAGGGATACCATAACGGCAGATGAGGTTGTGTCTGATGAATTTGGCTACCACATTCTTGGTGACTGAGGAAAATGAGGCAGCTTCGACCCATTTGGTAAAATAGTCGATAGCAACAAGAATAAAGCGATGTCCGTTGGAAGCTGTGGGCTTGATCTCTCCAATCATGTCAATGACCCACATTGTAAATGGCCATGGAGCGATCATGACATTCAGAGGGATAGGAGGCACATGGACCTTGTCAGTGTAGATTTAGCATTTGTGACAGGTTCTTGAATGTTGATGGCAATCAGTCTCCATCGTTGACCAATAGTAACCTGCTCTTAAGATTTTCTTAGCCATCGTATGCCCACTTGAGTGAGTATCGAAGAGACCATCGTGCATGTCTTCCATAATTTCCTATGCCTCCTTCTCGTCCACACATCGGAATAGAGTCGAATCATGGTTGCGTTTGTATAATATCCTGTTATTTAGGAAGAATTTGGCTGCAAATCTTTGCAAGAACTTTCTGTCATTGATAGATGCCCCCTCTGGATACTCTTGTGCTTCAAGGTATCTCATTACCTCATGGTACCATGGTTTTTCCACATCGGTTTCAAGCTCATAACAATGTGCAGGTTCATCGAATATTTCAATTGTTATCATAGGGGATTCGTTGTCCCATCTGACTTTGAACATTGAAGACATGGTTTCCAAAGCGTCAGCCAACTGGTTTTCTTCCCTAGGGAAGTGCTCGAGCGTGATCTCTTTGAAGTAAGGAATTAGGGATAGCACAAGTTCCTTGTAAAGGATAATATTAGGGTATTTAGTGTCACAATCTCCTTTTACTTGGATTATCACCAAGTCGGAATCTCCAAACACATCCAAATGCTTGATCCTTAAGTCAATAGCAACTTTCAGACCTAAGATGCATGCTTCATACCCAGCCATATTGTTTGTGCAATCGAAGCATAGTCTGGCAGTGAAAGGAGTGTGGAAACCTTCAGGAGAGATGATCACATCACCAATTCCATTACCTAAGGCGTTGGAAGCCCCATCGAATACCATAGTTCATCGGGGTCCTTGTTTAGGTCTGTCATATGGTCCAGGTTTCGCACAGTCGTTACCAGCATGATGTTCTCATCAGGGAATTCGAAGTTCATTGACTGATAATCATCCATAGCCTGATGGGCCAAATGATCTACTAGTACACTTCCTTTGATGGCTTTTTGAGTGGTGTATTGAATGTCGTACTCAGTCAAGATCATTTTCCATCTAGCTATCCGTCTGGAAAGGGAAGGTTTCTCGAAGATGTACTTGATTGGGTCCATCTTAGAAATCAAAAAAATGGTATGAGTCAACATATACTGTCTTAGCCGGCGAGTAACCCATGCCAGAGCGCATCAAGTTTTCTTGAGTAGTGAATATCGGGTTTTACAGTCGGTAAACTTTTTGCTCAAGTAATAAATAGCATGCTCTTTTCGGCCAGACTCGTCATGTTGGCCCAACACACACCCCATAGAGTTCTCTAGTACAGTCAAGTACATGATCAAGGGTCTTCCTTCAACTGGAGGCATGAGAATAAGAGGTTCTTGTAAATATTCTTTGATTTTGTCAAAAGAAATCTGGCATTCATCGTTCCATCTGACTACCTGATCTTTCTTCAAGAGTTTGAAGAGTGGCTCCCAAGAATCCTCTGACTTATTTTTTAGAACGAGGGAATAGAATTTCTTGGATGGCCTTTATCTTGGTAGGATTAACTTCAATTCCTTTATTGATGACGACAAAACCTAAAAGCTTTCTAGGTCGTACTCCAAACGTGCACTTGTTAGGGTTTAACCTCAGCTTGTACTTCTTCAGCCTCTCAAACAATTTGTGTAGGTGATCAAGATGTTCTTCTTTGGTTTCTGATCTGGCAATCATATCATCCACATATACCTCTATCTCATGATGAATCATGTCATGAAACAAATCTACCACAACCCTTTAATATGTTGCCCCTGCATTCTTTAGTCCGAACAACATGACTTGTAGCAGAAGGTACCCTATTGCGTAACGAAAGTAGTCTTCTCCATGTCTTCGGGAGCCATCCTTATTTTATTATAGCCTGAGAAGTCATCCATGAAAGAGAAGACTTTATGCTTAGCAATATTATCAACTAAGACGTCAATGTATGGTAGAGGGAAATCATCTTTGGGGCTTGCCCTATTCAGATCCCTATAGTCTACGCACATGCGAACTTTCCCGTCTTTCTTTGGCACTGGCACCACATTGGAAACACATTGAGGATAGGATGTCACAGCTAAGAACCCTGCATCAAATTGTTTCATCACTTCAACTTTGATCTTTTCAGACATATCAGGCCTCATGTGGCGAACCTTTTGCTTGACAGGCGGACAATCTTTTTTTGTCGGCAGACGATGAACTACGATATCGGTATCCAACCCAGGCATATCTTCATAAGACCAAGCAAAAACTTCCACATAATCATGCAACATCTGAAACAACCTACTCTTGACACTGCTTTCCAATTTAGCGCCGATCTTGATTTCCTTCTTATCTGACTCAGTACCCAGGTTGATAACTTCAACTCACTCTTCGTGCGGTTGAATACCTTTTTCCTATTGTAATAGAAGTCTAGCTAGTTCTCCCGGTATGTCACAATATTCCTCGCCTTCGTCTTTGGCTTGGTTGATAGTAAATTCAAAGTCATAGTCGGCAATAGTAGAGTCATTGGTAATAGAATCCAGAGTTGATGTGGACCTGCAAGAGTGTGTGTGTGTGTGTGCATGTAAGATACATGGCTATTTTTTTGAACATGTATTTGTAAGAAAAGAAAGACAATGAACACGAATATTTGAAAGCAAAAGAGTCCAATGTACTGAATGATCATATGATTAGATGAACATAAATAAAACCGTTGACAAATGGACCAAAGTGCCCCGGACCAGGAAAATGGCTGAAAAGTCATTGTTTGAATATTACAGATAACATGTTCTTGAATTGAAAGAAAAGAAATAACAAGTAGATTACTCCTCAATGAAGGAGATGGGCACAAAGTCCTTTGTATGCCAATTCTTTAGCTCCGTAGTGGTTGGATACACCCATTCTTCAAATGCGGCTTCTTCTTCAGAGTCACCCACGACGTTGATTACATGGATTCCAATGCGGAGAGGTGGCTTTCCAGTACGAGCACGCCTCACTTCCTTCCGAGCTTTGCAAGTGAAGCCCAACCCAAAATTGTCCATTTTAAAAGGGATATCGAGGAGTTTCCCCCAAGTATCACAATTTCCTTGTTCAATTTCCGCGCAGGCATCCTTGACTGAAACCATCTTTGACGTGGCCTTGACAGTTTTGGACTCATCAGAAGAACATTTAGTAGCAGCAATCATCGGTGGTACAACCTCAAAGGCTTGACACGGGGTTTCAATGAATTCTCCGTCCATCTCTACATACTTGAAAGAGTTAAGATGGATCACAATAAACTCTTTTTCCCCAGAAACGGTGACTATTCTGCCCTTGACTGGATATTTGAGTTTTCGATGGAGGGTTGAGGTCACTACCCCAACTTTATAAATCCAAGGGCGACCTAACATACAAGAATAGGCAGGGCGAATATCTATAATATAGAAGGTGGAATTGATGAATTGGGAGCCCACTTTGATTGGAAGATCTACTTCAACATGAAAAATCCTCTTTGATCCATCAAACGCCCTTACGATGATATCACTTGGCTTCAAGATTAAATCTTCACAGTCAAGATGATCTAATGCCCCCTTGGGTAACACATTCAGAGAAGAACCAGTGTCGACCAACACATGTGCTAAGATATTCCCTTTGCACTCGATAGAAACTTATAAAGCTTTATTGTGATTCTTCTCGAGAGGTGTTAAGTCAGCATCTGAAAACCCCAAGCCATTATCAACTGTCAGGCTAGCCACACAATTCTTAAATTGGTCTTTTGTTGTCTCATGGTGGACATGAGCTTTTTTCAGGAACTTGATTAATGTTTGAGCATGGGCATCGGAGCAAAGCAGTAGTGACAACATTGAAATCTTAGAGGGGGTTTGCCCTAACTGTTCTACAATCTTGAAGTCGCTTCTTTTTATGATCTTTAAAATCTCGTCCATCTCGCGAGCGGAGGGTTCTTCATTAGTTACGTCTTTGGAGGTTACTTCAATCACATCAAGATCAACAACCTTCCCTTTCCCTTTTGTCTCGGTACTTGGCTTGGTGGCAGTAATGCGGATGGGCGTCTTTGTAACTACTGGAGGTGAGATATTGGGTGAGAATATTCTCCCAGTTCTAGTTACTTTGCTTGAGCCCGCTATGTTTCCGACATCGTCATATTTTTCTTCTCCGATCCAGGTGTTGTACCCTAAAATTTTCCTTCCCATATTTCTCAATACATTTCAAGTGAGATCCTCAAATTGCTCAAAGAAGTCCAAGGGTTGACCAGACAAACCCTCTCTTAAGGCAGACTACCTCAAATTAGGGTTTCATGTTACATCAAGATACTTGAGTCCAAGGGGTCCCAAATTCTCATAATTGTTCTAATATGTTCTCAAGATCATCCATGTCAATTTTCAAGCCTTGCAGAGAAAGTTTGCTCAGTCAATTGCTCAAAAGCCTGAAAATCGACAATGCTAGGGCAAAAGTCAATTGTGGCCCACATATAGTCAAACTTCAAGATTTTTGGTCAACATACTCATTTTGAAGTATTATTCATCATTTGATCAAGGGTTGATCATGGTTCCTCAAGGATTGCTCACAATTCATCAAGAACCAAAAGTTGCTAAATTAGGGTTTTGGAGGAAAAGTCAACCCAACTTTGACCAAGCATAACTTTCTCATACTTTATTATAAATGACCCATCCAAATCTCATTTTGAAGAGTATGCAATTACCTACAATTCATCTTCATCTCCCAAGTTCAAAATATGCACTCACAAGAAGTTATGAATTTGGATATTATAGGTCATTTTGAGAAGTCAATAAAAACACCTTTTTTGTCAAAGCTTCATACATGAACATGGAAGACTCAATTGAGATGATAACAAAAGGATTTCTTAGAGGACATCTCAAGCTTTCTAAAAAGTCCAAGAACACCCTCATAGGCTAAAAATTGAAGGAGTTATGCATCGGTGAAATTGACCTTTTTTTCGAAAATTGCCAAAAGTCAAAAGTGCCTCAAATTGCAATTTTTGTCAAATGGGCCCAACCTTTTGCACTTGTCTTGAGTTTGTAACATGGTCCACGACCCATGATCCTCCCCACTTGGCTTTATTTTATTTTTGCCATTTATTTTGATTTTTATTTCAATTAAATCAAATTAAATCAAAATAAAATCATGGAAATATCAAAATCATTTAAACCTTGAGATTTTGTGCATATTTCAGGTCTCTTATACAACTAGCAATGAAATCAAATCGTTCAAGGTATGTTTGTACATAAAAAAATTTGTTTTTTCTTGTTTTGGAAAGATTGGATACAAGTATGAATCAAGGATCAAAAATCTTCATAATTACAAAGATTGAATGCAAACTCTTAAACCTAATTAACTCAATGACATATATAGGATGTTTGCAGACCAAATGCACAAGGGTTAGAGGCGTGTAGAGTGAAGAACAACTTCTTAAAAATCAAGAAAAAGTGGTGATCTGATTTCATAGTTCCAGGCGTTTTCAAGACTCCCAAGCTATCTCATTCGTTTCTTGGGTGTACAAGGTGTCTATACCAATCAAAAGCAAGTGTTTTCGTGCCCAGAAACGCGAGGTAAGTGTTTCACGACATCCCTCTCTTTTTGAAATCCAATATCATTATTTTGGCATTTGTAGCATGAATTATTTATATATTCTGAATCCTTGAAGCATTTGCAAACTAATGGTAACAATTTTGCATTTTTGCTAACCATACAGAGATCCACCATTGTTAGGGTTTCTTGTTTCGTTTTGGGATTTTCTTGTACAGGTAAAATTGGCCCAAAAGAGAGGTACCATGATGTTCATAAGGCCAAGACGAATTGGTCTGTAGCATTAGATTTCATTTATGGTGCGTGTATGGGATTTTGGAAAATTGCAGGGGTTATAGCTATAGACTTATGTCTGTAGGTAAAAGTCCTTGACTTTTACCAATGGAGAGGGGAAGAAGAAGGACTGCGTGGCACCACCCCATTTGCCCATTTGAAAATTCGCGCGCTGAAACTTAACATGTTGTGTTTTTTTAATATAATCTTTGTTTTTGTCTATTGTACAACACAAGCGCACTAGTAGAGTTGGTCTGGAGGCATGTGGAAAAGGCTATAGGACTTGAGTTCGATCCCCAAGTCCCCTTGTTTCTTCAATATATTTTTTCTATGCATAATTCCATGCGTAGGTTCCCAGAACATCCACCATATGCCATCAGCTTGCAACCACTGGATCTAAAGCAGATCAAATCCAACACTTGGCATGTGAGGGTCTACCAAAGGCCCTAGTCAACGTGCAACATTGAAACCAGGAGGGTCAAGATAGACAATGGTTTTGGGCCCATATTTGCTTATTGGCACCCCCCTCAATTGTTGTAACCACAAGGCCCATTTTCTTTCTTTTCTTTTATTTTCTTTCTTTTATTTATTTTATTTAATTTATTTTCTCACAAAATTAATTCTTTTTTAACAAAAACTCATAAAAATTATTTTCATTAAATTAGATTTAGGTTTTTATCTTTTATCAAAAATTAATTTAATTAGTGTAATTTAATTTTAGGGTAACTTTAATTCTTTTGTAAATAAATTAAAACAAATTAGAAAATTAGGTTTTTTGTTTAATTCAATTTTTATTTTCTTTTCTTAAAAATAACCAAAATACAAAAATAGGTCAAAATTAATTGATTTTCTCAATTTAATTAATTAGTAATTAGGTTTATATTTATTTAATTAAAACCTTATTTTCTTAAAATAATCAAAAACAACAAAAAGTGATTCTTCTTTCAATTAGGTTTAGACGGGGTCAAAACCCTAATTTTTCTCGTTCTTAATTCATCGCGCGCGTTTATTTATTGTTACAATATTGATGTAACTGCTCATGGGATGTAATACTTTAATTAGGACTTTTCGCTTATTTATCGTTTTTACGGGTTTTTTGGCTATGTAATTAATCCCCTCCCCGGAGCCATGTAATAACGTAGTTTTATTTCTCGCATTTTAATTTTCGCAAATATTAACTGTTAGATGTATGATAATAGGATTGCATGACAAGAATGTATGTTAATTTTAAAATGGTTAGCAAACCCTAAATGTGCAAATATAATAACTTGAAATTGAATCACTCGCACATGCGCACTCCTAGGGTATACTCTCACTTCGGTTGCCTTCAGTAAACGATCATTAAGTATAGGGTGTTTTAGTGGTCGCTCTCTTGTCTAAACAAAGATCAAATGTCCCGTTCGGAAATGTTGCCTCGAATATGATCTTAAGACATTAGGGTTATTACTAAGACGTCCTTACATTGCTTTAGTGATCGTACGTCCCTTTTGAATTGACCCTTACAACTCCAACAACGATGCTACCTACTCACTAATAGTGGCATAGCGCTATCTAAAGGAAACAAGAACAAAAACATTCTTTTTTCGAGTAGGTAGATGCTAGTAGGTACTTGCTCAAAATAAACTTTTTCACACTTACACTCTTTTCAAACAAAGTTTTCAAAACGACTTCGTAACACTCTTGAAGACAAAAGAAAGGGTTAAATCGAAGTAAAACAAAAAACTTCTCAAAACACACAAACACGGAAGCAATTTTTTAAAATGATGAGCAAGTACCTAAGAGCCCGTAGAAAACTACGGATAGAAAGGGTGCTAATACCTTCCCTTTCTATAATCTACCCCCCGTACTCAAAATCTCGAAAACGAAAGTTTTCTGTTCTTTTTTCCTTTCCAGTTGGATAAAATAAAATATGTTGGTGACTCTTGCTTACCGCGACATTTTGCAAACACAAACGCAAAACGCAAACCAGCATTTTCCTAAACCAGTCTGGTTCTGCCACCGTATCACAGAACTGGCGACTCTGCTGGGGAGATAAGTGGGGTATACCTTTGGATTAGTTCATCATAAATTGCTTCTCTTGTTTGATTTGATTGCTTTACTTTTGAAGGTTTTTGTATTGTGAGTTACTATAGATCCTAACCCGGATCTGAGGGACACCTTTTAGGTAAGTAGTAATAAACTGTGAGGGAACTGTATGGCATAGACCGATACGGTTAAAGCAGTAGCTACGTTGATGTGGCACATTGGTTGGTACCAGTATCCCTTGTGGAGAAACGAGGAGAATACGGGGCTGCTATATGGGTCGTTAAGCATTAACTGACCTTAGAACCTATAATTGACCAACTTGCCCATAGGAAGTAGTGAGATAGCCGGTCTCAGTGTAAAGCTGGGAACTGGTTGATACTCGATGCTACACTCATTGAGACCATACTCTCGAGATAGTTCCGGCTGTAAGAAAAGATTGCGTGAGCTGAAACCATGACCGATGGAGGATGGTCAATGATATTGAGAACCTCTAGAACCCGATTACTATTATTAGGATAGGTTGAAACTAACTGAACTTCAAGAGGGTAGTACCTAAACCCCATGCAAGCCTGAAACTTAAGGGCTATTGTGTGACTTGTTTTCCTTTACCATGTCTGTTATCTTCTATACTTGTTGTGTGTTTTATCATGACATCATGCATCATAACATAGCATGCATACTTCATTATACTAACCATTTCAAAGATCGAGGGGATTTATCTTTGTCCTGTTTTGCAGATTATGGCTTCCATGCGCAGAAACACCATTTGAGTTAACTTTATGCAAATACCTGCTCTACTCAAAGAATTAGCCTCAAAAGTTTATGATACTTCTTCATTCATTAGGAGACATGGTCGGCTTCTAAGCTTGGTTACCTCAAAGTTTGATGAGCAGAAAATGAGTGTACTTTTCCAGTTCTTTGACCCGGTGCATCATTGCTTCACTTTCCCGGATTACCAGCTAGTTCCCACTTTGGAAGAGTTATCTCACTTATTGGGCATATCCATCCTCGAGCAGATGCCTTTCACAGGTTTGGAAGAGGCTCCTAGACCAGAAGACATTGCTTCAGCTTTACATTTGAAAAGGGATGATATAGTATCCAACTGGGAGACACGAAGCGGGGTTAAAGGTTTCTTAGCCAAGTTTCTGATGGATCAAGCTCAACTGTTCTGGGATAATTTGGACTTTCAGGCTTTCGAAGACATCTTGGCTCTCCTTGTCTACAGTTTGGTTCTTTTCCTGAATCCAGATTCCTTCATAAATGTGAATGCGGTTAAGATCTTCCTGTCTTGCAATCTAGTGCCTACTCTTCTGGGTGATATCTCACATGCCCTCTATACCCGTACTGTGCGAAGAAGAGGAACCCTCATGTGTTGCATGCCGTTGCTGGCGAGGTGGTTTATTTCGCACCTCCCCAAGTCCGTGCTGAAGAATGAGGAAGGTTTAGGATGGTCTTACAGAATAATTTCCCTTGCCCATACATACATTCTTTGGAGTGCCAAGGCTATGGAAAGTGTTGCTGTCATTGATCGATGTGGTGGATACCCTAATGTCCTGTTGCTTGGAATCAGAGGGGGAATAACCTACAGTCCTTGCCTAGCTTTACGACAGTTTGGTCACGCTCGGAGAGATGGTCCTCATGAGCTACTTCTTACAGATATTGCATTTGACTATAAGGGGGACGTTGACGAGCATCACCGAAGGTTTATACGAGCCTGGGGCATGGTGAACAGGTCTGACCCTCAAGAGCTAGGACCAAAGACTTCTCTCCCTATGCAACCTTATCTCCAGTGGGTCCGAGCTCGTGCTCAAAAGCTTAGGATGCCTTATGAAGCTGTGTTACCAGTGATTGTGGAGCCTACCAATGAAGAGGGTGTTCTTTATACAATCCTTTATCCCTACATGCCCACTGATCTTGGGGCATTAAAGAGATCTTGGATTCAACTGAAAGAGGAAAGGGATACCTACAGGGAGAAGAATCATGAGCAAGAGACGAAGATCTTGAAGCTCACCAGGAAACTTGAGAATGAAAGAACGATCAATGACTACGTCAGCACCAAGGGGAAGCGTCCATGGGATTTCTGATTTTGTTTTTTCTAGTTTAGATTTGTTTTTAATTTACTTCTTTGTAAACGCCTTAAAGGCATTGTTATACATTTTTACAAGTTTAATCTAATAAAGTTTGTTTCATTTCTTATTTTATAAATTTAAATCTCCCAAAGTCTTTGAAATCATTACATACGCATCCCATTATCATGCACATCATTACAGGTACCATTACAGGTTTCTCGTCTTCTTCGCTGTTTATTTCAGCATGAAATGTCTTCTGAAATACCTACCGATCAAGCCATCAAAGCTCTTCAGGAACAGAATTCCAAATTCCAAGAGATGTTCTTGAACTTGGCTAAAGGGCAAGAGGATTTGAAGACTCTCATCCTGAAGGAAAAGAAGAAGAAGAAGAAGAAGAAGGTGGTTCTTCTGAATATGGGTCACAAATTTGGGAATAGGTTGCGACAAGAAGCTGATCTGTCTATTTCATCCAAAGGAGATGAGGTCCAAGAGGAAGAAAAGGGTCCCAGTCTTGTGGTCTCTGATAATGATACTGATTTTGATGATGAGCAGTATCCTCCTCCTGAGGATAGGTACAAACAACTTGAAGACCGTCTGAGCGCTATGGAGATTCAGAAGATACCTAGTTTGGACTTCGGAGATCTGGGACTAGCATCTGGGGTGGTGATCCCTCATAAATTCAAAGCTCTGGTTTTCTCCAAGTACAATGGAGCATCCTGTCCAAAGCTCCATCTCCGCTCGTATGTCTGAAAAATCCAACCTTACACTGCTGATAGAAATTTGTGGGTGCATTTCTTTCAAGATAGTCTGTCAGGGACTCAGCTTGAATGGTTTTATAAATTGGGAGGAGCTAATGTCCAAAACTGGGAGGACCTTGCTGCTACTTTTTACAAGCAGTATCAGTATAACACTGACATTGCTCCCACTCGTACTCAGCTTCAGGGTATGTCCATGGGTGCAAGTGAAGGTTTTAAGGACTATGCTCAGAAGTGGAGAGATTTGGCTGGAAGAGTCCAACCCCCTCTGTCTGATAGGGAGTTGGTTGATATGTTTCTTGGGACATTGTCTGGTCCTTTTTGTTAGAACAATGTTTGAATCTAGTACCCTATATTTAAGTTTTGATGATAACAAAGTGAAAAGATATAGTATTTATATATTTCATGTTTGAGTTATATGCTGCCTAAAGTTACTATGCTCTGACTTGCAGATATGCTGATTAAAATAAGCATGATCAATCATTCAGCATCAGAATTTGATACACCAGCATCAGAAGTTGCTGAATCAGAACGTGAAGATCAGATGATCAACTCACGTACATGCTGAAGCTTGATGAACAGAACTGCGCGTAAAACACTCTGATACAGAAACAAATAGTTCATCAGCAGCGAAGCAGAATCAGAATGAGCCAAGCCAGAACGTGCATTGAAGAAGCAACGGTACTGTGCATTGAACGCTAATTAATTCCAACGGCATCATTCTAGACAAGATCTGCTCAAAAAGGAAAGCTTGTTATTAGCATTGAATCAAGAATATTGCATTCAACGTTCATCTTCTCAAATGCTATATAAACAAGGCTTCGAAGATTATAATGGCTAATGCTCTCCAATTCACTACACGCACAAAGCTGATCAATAATCTTCATCTACCAGTTTTGCTAAACCAACAAACTCTGATACTCCATTAGTGTTTAGCAACCTAGAATTCTAAGCTTCATTTGTGTATACATCACAGTTGTGATAAAGTTTTGTAGAAAACATTCACACACATTTGTTTTATACCTTTGTAAGAAAGTGTTGCCTTGACAAACCGGATTGTGGTTTGAATCAAGAAGGCTTTAGCAGTTGTTAAAGCAGATTTGTATTCAGTTGAATATAGTGAATTAAGACCTCGTTGGAGAGAGGCGAAATCACCTTGACGGGTGGACTGGAGTAGTTTGAGATCAAACGAACCAGGATAAAAATATCTTGTCAATTGCTTTAAGTTTTCAGTTTTACAATTCAACCCCCCCTTCTTGTGTTTTTCACCCCTTCAATTGGCATCAGAGCGCCTGGTTCTGAGCTAAAACACTTAACCGTGTCAGTACAAGATCCAGCGTCAGAAAAACACAATGGCAGGAAACAACTCTCATTTCAGCAATGACAACAATGAGGACAGAGACAGATTCAGCGGCAAACCTCCAGTCTTTGATGGAGAAAACTTTGATTACTGGAAAGACAGAATTGAAAGCTTCTTTCTAGCACATGATGCTGATCTGTGGGATATGGTGACAGATGGATACACGCACCCTGTGAATGCAACTGGTCAGAAGATTGAAAGAAAATCAATGACTGATCAACAAAAGCGTGATTTCAAGAATCACCATAAGGCCAGAACCATCCTCCTCAGTGCCATCTCCTATACTGAGTATGAAAAGATCTCCAACAGAGACACAACTAAGAACATCTTTGATTCTCTCAGAATGACGCACGAGGGCAATGTTCAAGTCAAAGAAACAAAAGCTCTGGCGCTCATTCAGAAGTATGAGGCGTTTAAAATGGAAGAATCTGAATCCATTGAAACTATGTTCTCTAGATTCCAGATTCTGGTAGCTGGTCTCAAAGTTCTGGACAAAGGATACTCTACTGCTGACCATGTCAAGAAGATAATCAGAAGTTTACCCAAGCAGTGGAGGCCTATGGTTACTGCTCTAAAGCTAGCGAAGGATCTCAACAAAATCACTCTGGAGGAACTTATAAGCTCCCTCAGAAGTCATGAGATAGAGCTAGAAGCTGACGAGCCTCAGAAGCAAGGTAAGCCTTTAGCTTTAAAATCTAACAGAAAATCTGAATCTAAAGTTTTGCAGGCAGTTGAAGAAACATCTGATGGATCCTCATCAGAAGAAGACGAACTTTCCCTTCTCTCCAGAAGAGTAAATCAACTGTGGAAGCAAAGACAAAGGAAGTTCAGGAATCCCAGAAGATCTGATCAGAACGAGTCTTCTTCCAGATTCAGAAGGACAGATTCTTCCTCTGGATACAGAAGATCTGAAGGCTCCTCCAGTAGCAAGAAGCCAAACACCAAAGACATCATCTGCTACGAGTGCAATGAGCAAGGACACTACAAGAGTGACTGCCCAAAGCTTCAGAGGGAAAAGCCCAAAAAGAAGTTTGGAAGAGAGAATAAGAAAAGTCTCATGGCCACATGGGATAACTCTGACTCGTCTGAAGCTGACTCAGAATCAGATGATGAAAGGGCAAACATAGCGCTCATGGCTAACATTCCAAATGACAGTGAAGCTTCTGAATCAGACTCAGAATCAGACACAGAAGAGGTATTTCCTAACTTCGCTGTTAATTTTATAAAGGCTGAACTTGCTGAAAGCCTCAATGAAATTCTGGAACGCTATCAGCAGATTAGAGCTAAATTCAGAGACCTGAAAAGGAATCTTGAATCTGACTCTAATAAGTCTGAGAGTCTCAAATTGGAAAACTCTGAGCTGAGAGATAAAATTTCAAAATTAGAAAACTCTTTACAAAACTCTCAGAAGGAACCAATTTCTGAAACTCCCAGCAACGCTGATGAGATCATCAAGGAGTATGATCACAGTTTCCAGAAGTTCCTTGCTAAAAGCATAGATAGAAGCAGAATGGCTTCAATGATCTATGGAGTTAGCAGAAACGGCAGGAAAGGAATAGGATACCAAGGTAAGGTTCCTACACCTAAGAATGTCATGGATTTAACTATTAAACACACTCCTTTAAATTCACACTTTGTGTATGGTCACACACACGACATCAAATACACTAGCAGTAAGCACTCTGTGAAACCAAAATTCAACCAGAGTTTTGGTAAAACTAACAAGTCAGGACCCAAGAAGATCTGGGTACCTAAGGATAAAATAATACATGTTGCAGATATCTTTAGCAGCAAATCAGAAACACCAGTCATGGTACCTGGACTCTGGCTGCTCACGACACATGACGGGAAGAAGGCATATGTTCCAAAGCCTGGAACTTAAGCCTGGAGGCCACGTTGGCTTTGGAGGCAATCAGAGGGGAAAGATTATTGGCTCTGGAACTGTAGGTAACGGAAATCTTCCCTCTATTAATAATGTTCTGCTAGTTGATGGATTGATGCATAACCTGTTATCCATAAGTCAATTAAGTGATAACGGTTATGATATAATCTTTAATCAAAAATCATGTAAAGCTGTTAGTCAGAAAGATGGGACTATCCTGTTTAATGGAAAGAGGAAAAACAACATTTACAAAATAAAACTTTCTGAACTAAAGAGTCAGAACGTAAAATGTCTTCTGTCTGTTAACAACGAGCAGTGGATCTGGCACAGAAGATTGGGGCATGTTAGTATGAGAAGAATATCTCAGATTAACAAACTCAATCTGGTCAGAGGACTTCCAAATTTGAAGTTCAATTCAGATGCTCTGTGTGAAGCATGTCAGAAAGGCAAATTTGCAAAACCTTCTTTTAAATCCAAAAATGTTGTTTCTACCTCTAAGCCATTAGAACTTCTGCACATTGACTTATTTGGACCAGTTAAAACTGCTTCAGTCAGTGGTAAGAAGTATGGGTTAGTAATCGTAGATGACTATAGCAGATGGACATGGGTAAAGTTCTTAAGACACAAGGACGAGTCACACTCTGTGTTTGTTACCTTCTGTAACCAAGTTCAGAATGAAAAAGATCTTAGAATCGTTAAAGTCAGAAGTGATCATGGTGGAGAATTTGAAAATAAAGATTTTGAGTCATTCTTTAATGACAAAGGCATTCTGCATGATTTCTCTTGTCCTAGAACTCCCCAACAAAATGGAGTTGTAGAACGAAAGAACAGAACATTGCAAGAAATGGCCAGAACCATGATCAATGAGACAAACGTTGCTAAGACTTTCTGGGCAGAGGCAATAAACACAGCGTGCTACATTCAGAATAGAATCTCAATAAGACCTATTCTGGAAAAGACTCCATATGAATTGTGGAAGAACATAAAGCCCAACATTTCGTATTTTCATCCATTTGGATGTACTTGCTATATATTGAATACAAAGAATTATTTGAACAAGTTTGATTCTAAGGCACAGAAGTGTATTATGTTAGGATACTCTGAACGCTCAAGAGGGTACAGAGTATACAATACAGAAACACAGATTGTGGAAGAATCAATCAGTGTTCGTTTTGATGACAAGCTTGACTCTGAAAAGTCAAAGCAGAATGAAAATCTTGCAGGTATAGAAATTGAATTTGCAGGTTCTGAAGACAAGTCATCAGAAGCTCTCAACACAGACATTCCTTCAACGTCTGAAAGAAGCAATGCTAGAAATACTACAACTGCTGCTGATCAACCTCAGAAGAGATTACCCAGAAGCAGTTTGGATCACCCAGAAGGGACTATCCTAGGAAGAAAGGAAGATCCAATCAGAACAAGAGCAAGCTTCAGAAACTCTGAAGAAACTCTTATGGGACTTGTGTCTCTGATTGAACCTTCTTCTATTGATGAAGCACTTCTGGATAATGACTGGATTCTGGCAATGCAAGAAGAGCTGAATCAATTCACCAGAAACGACGTATGGGATCTCGTTCCCAGACCAAAAGGATTCAACGTCATTGGAACAAGATGGGTGTTCAGAAACAAGCTTAATGAACAAGGTGAAGTCGTCAGAAACAAGGCACGACTGGTTGCACAAGGTTATAGTCAGCAAGAGGGGATAGACTATACAGAAACCTTTGCCCCAGTCGCCAGGTTAGAATCTATCAGACTTTTAATCTCATTTGCTGTTAATAGAGGCATCACTCTGTATCAGATGGATGTCAAAAGTGCATTCTTAAATGGTTATATAGAAGAAGAAGTTTATGTTCACCAACCCCCAGGTTTTGAAAATACAAAACATCCAGAACATGTTTTCAAACTGAAAAAGTCACTGTATGGTCTGAAACAAGCTCCCAGAGCTTGGTATGAAAGGCTAAGTAACTTTCTGCTTGAAAATGAATTCACCAGAGGGAAGGTGGACACTACTCTATTTTGTAAAACAGTTAAGAGTGACATTTTAGTCTGTCAAATTTATGTTGATGATATCATTTTCGGTTCTACTAATCCTTCTCTTGGAAGAAAATTTGCTAAGTGTATGCAGGCAGAATTTGAGATGAGCCTCATGGGGGAACTGAAATTCTTTCTAGGAATTCAGATCAATCAAACTCCAGAGGGAACTTACATTCATCAGAGCAAATACATCAGAGATCTTCTGAAGAAATTTGACCTCTCAGAATGTAAGCCATCAAAGATTCCAATGCATCCCACGTGCATTCTGGAAAGAGAAGAGGTAAGCAAAAGTGTAGAACAGAAAGTCTACAGAGGTATGATTGGTTCTCTCCTTTATCTGACAGCTTCAAGACCTGATATTTTATTCAGCGTATGTATTTGTGCTAGATTCCAATCAGATCCTAGAGAATCTCACTTAACAGCTGTTAAGCGAATTTTCAAGTATCTGAAAGGTACTACTAATCTGGGTTTGTTTTATAGAAAATCTAGTGATTACAGCTTAGTAGGCTACTATGATGCTGATTTTGCTGGAGACAGAGTGGAACGTAAAAGTACTTCTGGAAGCCGCCAGTTTCTGGGAGAAAATCTGATCTCGTGGTCCAGCAAAAGGCAATCAACAATTGCTTTGTCAACAGCAGAAGCTGAGTACATAGCAGCAGCAGGATGTAGCACACAAATGCTCTGGATGAAAAGTCAGCTTGAAGACTTCCAGATTTTTGAGAGTAACATTCCTATTCTTTGTGATAATACTTCTGCTATTTGCTTAAGTAAGAATCCTATTTTACATTCTAGAGCTAAGCATATAGAAATAAAACATCATTTCATTAGGGACTATATTCAGAAAGGCATTTTAAACTTGAAATTTATAGATACAGACCATCAATGGGCTGATATCTTTACTAAACCCCTTTCAGAAGATAGGTTTAATTTCATTCTGAAACATCTCAGCATGAAAGTATGCCCAGAATGAAAATGTTTTAATTCCATGTATTTATCTTCAGAATGTAATTATATTACTGTGAACTTCTGATCAATCTTCTTTCAGAAAGATAGAACATGCAGATTGTATCAGATGCAAGTCTAAAGATCTGAGAGTCTAATCTCAAAGACAGACGTGCTGATCACTACATCAAACAAGTGTCATCCAATCATCAGCAAATCTCTGAAGCAGAACGCGTGCACGCTTCTGAGAAGGCAAAGCGCTGATTGGGTGCATTGAGACACATGTCTGGTAACCGTTTTTAAGTATCTTTCTCAAATCCCCCAAAATCAGCAAACATTTAATGCAAAGTAATCACGCCTGTTAATGGCAATCATTATTTTTTTTCTCTCTCTTAAAAACGTTTAATTTTTCAAAATAATTTTTGAAAACTTTATTTAAGCACATTATTCTTCATTCTTATTCTTTACGCTTTCTCATAATCTCTCAAGTATTTTCTGCATATCTCCTTCAAACCTTTTTCTCTCAAATCATTCTCAAAGCTTTTTAGTGAGAACAATGGCATCCTCCAGCATCTCTGCAGGGAATCAGAAGAAAGAAACTTCTGAGCAATATCAGGTGCCTACCAGAACTCTTCTCACACCGGTAAAGAATCTTGAAGTTCTCTCTAAGTTAATCATCGACTTCGAAAGCTTGAAGGATAATGGATTTGACCTAACTGATGAAATTAGGGCTCAAAAGTGGGAGAGGTATTTCGATAGGTTGGTTGGACCAACTTTCCCAGAGCTTGTCAAGGAATTTTGGATTCACGCCAAGATTCATAAACATCTAGTCATCTCTTCTGTCATGGGAAAGAAGATAGTAATTTCTGAAGACCTCATTGCTAGGTTAATCGGTCAAAGTGGTGGTGGAGTCCGTTGTGTGGACATGGCTGACAGATGCCCTGATATAGGTGTGGTAGCCAACTGCATTTTCACTCTTGGATTTCCCAGCAGCAAAATTAAGGATCTGAAGGATCACTGCAGAGTATGGGCCAAGATTGTTCTTGGATGCTTCAATCACAGGAAGCCAACAAGCTCTCCTGATTATATAAACGTGGATCAGCAATTTCTGATCTACTTTATTGATCAGAGGGTGAAGATCAATCTGGCACACTTCCTGTTCAACCATCTCAAGACCAGCGTCAAAGAGACTAGAGAAGAAGAAAGGACCAAAAGGGACTGGATACCGTTTGGAAGGCTCATATCAGATATTCTGACAGAGAATAAGCTGATAGATTATCTGAGCGAAGCTAAAGTGCTGTGCACTATTGAACCAACTGTTGGAAAACCGCTGAACGCTAAGAATCTGAAAAAGATGAAGCTGATAGAAAATATTAAGAAGGAACCCAGAGCTACTTCAACTGCTGACATCTCCAGCAGAAGAGTGCCTCTGAGTGATTTCCCAAAATTTTCTGAAATGGAATCCAAACCTGATATGTTTCTCAAGTATCTAGATTCATACAAGGAAGAAGATACAGGTTCAAAGCTGAAGACCAAAGATCTGAGTCAACCCCAACCTGAAGTGACTCAGAAGAAGACAAAGAAGAGGAAAGCAGAAGGATCATCTCATCAGACTCCAAAGAAAAGAGGTAACTCATCTGCTGCCCCTATTTCAATTTCATCTACTATTCCAACATCTGCTGCCCCTCCTAAAACCTCTCACAGAATATCAATCCCAATCCCTACCATTGATGAAACCATACCAGAAGACCCTTCTGAGACCTTACAACTCAGAAGAACCAGAATCAAAATTCCCAAACAACCAACTATTTCAACAACACCAGCACTTGATAGAGTGCTAGCTGATATTGAGCGTGAACATGCTTCTGCTCAACCAAATTCTGAACCACCAAATATTCCTCCTCCACAACCAGAACCACAACCTGAACCAGAAATACAACCAGAACCAGAACCAGAACCACAATCACAACAACCAATCACAAAAGAACCTCTGATCCCTGAGCAATCAGATATTCCACCTCCTCAACCAGAAAATAATCCACCTGCACCGCAAACAGAGTTTCACCGCTATGAAACCCCCTCTCCTCATCGTTCTGACCCTCACTCACCTCAACCTTCACCGCTGGCAATCCAGTTGCCATGTGGAACCACCATTGTCAGGCCCCAGTTGCCATCTTCAGAGGAATCAACACCTCCAAAAACTCCAACCACTCCAATAGAAATATCTTCCTCTGATTCTGATAACCCTCCTCCAAAACAAACAACCTCTCAGAAAACCGCTGAAAACCCCAGCAGAACTTTCATTGACTTAACAAGTCTTGAACGTCTTGCTGATCTAAGACACAAAATTGCCATACCCAAACCAAAGCAACCAGATGTTGGCTCTGGTATTTTGAATTTTGAAACAGGTATGCTGCAATGGATTGCTTCTTTGAAGCAAGTCTGTCCGGGGATGATCGACCCAGCTGCTTCTGATCAGCTCTGGTCACAGTTCAAACTATGGGTACGTGCTGAAGCACTCAAGCTGCAGGACGTCAACTATGAGCAGGCTCAACAGAACTTTAGCAAGCTGCTGAAGGAAGTTGAGAGTCAGTTGCCTCAAGAAGTTGTGCTCCCTCTGGACAGTGAATCTTGGTCTGAGAAAGAGCAAGCTGCACAGGTGCAACCATCAGAGGACAAGACCATTCAGGCTGAAGAAAATCCAGCAGAAGATGTAGCTGAAAGTTCTGAGAAGCTTCCTCCTACTGAAAGTTCTCAAGCTGCCTTGGACAGGCAGGCTCTGGAAGAATTAAGGCTGAATGACTTGCGTCTCCAGCAGCGGATGGAAGAGAATGATCAGAAGATGGAAGCAAGAATGAATGTACAGGACAGCAAGATTGACACTGTTGTCACCATGGTTCAGAAGCAGAATGAAACTTCTGAAAAGATTCAAGCAATGCTGGAAAGCCTGTTCTCACGCATGCCACCTCAACCTTAAAATTTTTTTTCATGCATGACATTCTCTATGTTTTCTTCATTTTCTGATGTACTGTTTTGACTATGTTTGTGTAATGTTCTTTTGCTCTGAACTATTTTAATATAATTTGTTTTTCTGATCTAAATTGTTTTAGCACATCACCAGCACTTTTTGATAGCTGACAAAAAGGGGGAGAACAAGAATGATATTTAAAATCAATAACGGCTAACTAGACAGAAACTCTCAAACATTCTAACTCTATTACTTGAAATATTTTTCTGTTTGTTTTTAAGTCTACAGGCACAAGGAAGCTCCTGAAACACTATGAAGACTAGAAGCTAGAAGCTCTGATCAAAATGTAGAAGCTCATGTTGCTCTGATCAAATATGAAGTTCAGATCGACCTAACACTCTGATCCGAAGCAAAGCTCTGACAGGAAAAGCTCTGAAGCTCTGCTCTCTGATAAGTCAAAGACCTATAATCTGATGCTCAAAGATAGAAAAAGATCTGATCCTGAAGAACACGCATATCAAAGGGAAGTAACAAACTCAGGGGGAGTATCTCTTAAACTCTGATTTCTCTTTACTTCTTAACTCTGAAACATTTCCTAGATACCTTTTCACGTTATTTTTTATTTAAAATATCTAGTTTTTGTCATCATCAAAAAGGGGGAGATTGTTAGAACAATGTTTGAATCTAGTACCCTATATTTAAGTTTTGATGATAACAAAGTGAAAAGATATAGTATTTATATATTTCATGTTTGAGTTATATGCTGCCTAAAGTTACTATGCTCTGACTTGCAGATATGCTGATTAAAATAAGCATGATCAATCATTCAGCATTAGAATTTGATACACCAGCATCAGAAGTTGCTGAATCAGAACGTGAAGATCAGATGATCAACTCACGTACATGCTGAAGCTTGATGAACAGAACTGCGCGTAAAACACTTTGATACAGAAACAAATAGTTCATCAGCAGCGAAGCAGAATCAGAATGAGCCAAGCCAGAACGTGCATTGAAGAAGCAACGGTACTGTGCATTGAACGCTAATTAATTCCAACGGCATCATTCTAGACAAGATCTGCTCAAAAAGGAAAGCTTGTTATTAGCATTGAATCAAGAATATTGCATTCAACGTTCATCTTCTCAAATGCTATATAAACAAGGCTTCGAAGATTATAATGGCTAATGCTCTCCAATTCACTACACGCACAAAGCTGATCAATAATCTTCATCTACCAGTTTTGCTAAACCAACAAACTCTGATACTCCATTAGTGTTTAGCAACCTAGAATTCTAAGCTTCATTTGTGTATACATCACAGTTGTGATAAAGTTTTGTAGAAAACATTCACACACATTTGTTTTATACCTTTGTAAGAAAGTGTTGCCTTGACAAACCGGATTGTGGTTTGAATCAAGAAGGCTTTAGCAGTTGTTAAAGCAGATTTGTATTCAGTTGAATATAGTGAATTAAGACCTCGTTGGAGAGAGGCTAAATCACCTTGACGGGTGGACTGGAGTAGTTTGAGATCAAACGAACCAGGATAAAAATATCTTGTCAATTGCTTTAATTTTTCAGTTTTACAATTCAACCCCCCCTTCTTGTGTTTTTCACCCCTTCACTTTTTTCAATCATTTGATCGGCAGTTCGTCATCTAGGTTTACTGAATTGATTTTGACTGGAGAGAGAGTAGAAGCTGGTATCCAAAGTGGTAAGATACAGAAGGATACATCGTCAAGTGTAGTAAAGAATCCTTTCACCGAAAAGAAAGAAGCTAGTGCAGTTTACAGCTCGAGGAGCCAAAACTGGCCTGAACACCGTCAAGCAGTGAATGTTGTAGTAATATCAAGACCCACTGTTTCCCCACAACACAACAATCAGCAAAGAATGGAGAGACCACAAAGACAATACACTCGGCTTAATATGACCTTGTCTCAAATCCTACCACAGTTATTGAAGACCAACCTGGTAACTCTGAGGGAAGCCTCGAAGAATCCCAGCACCACATCTCCGATGTATAACCCGAACGCCCATTGTGCCTATCACTCTGATAGCCCAGGGCATGATACAAACAACTGTTGGGCCTTTGGGAATAAGGTGCAAGATTTGATTGAAGCTAAAGAAATTGAGTTTGACGCTCCGGAGAAGCCCAGCGCCATGACTGCTCCCATGCCCAAGCATGGTCATGGAGTAAATGATGTGGATAATGATTTATTTGTGACCTCTGTGGAAGACATTTCTACTCCTTTGATGACAGTAAAGAAGAATCTCTTGTTGGCCGGTTTATTTACGGGCTGCGGCGAAGGGTGCCACCTATGTTCAAACCTGCCTGCTGGTTGCCACTTTTTGAAATCAGGTGTTCAGCGCCTGATGGATAACAAAGAAATCTTGTTCGAGAAGACTTTGATTCCGTTAGTTCCGATTGAAGATGTGGCCATCATAGCCATTTCCGCCAATCCTTCCAAGGCTTCCTCGAGAAATCCTGTTAGAATTACATCTGTTCCAAGAATCTCTCTATTAATCATTACTATCCCGAGCCCTATCCCATACACTTCGGATAAGGCTGTCCCTTGGCACTATGGGGCTGAAGTGTATTACCATGGAGTTAAGCAAGACTTAAAGATTGAAGAAGCTGATGCTGATATCAGCAATATTGTCGGGGATAGCAAGGTCACCAGAAGTGGAAGACTCTTCTCTCCTGAGATTTCCCCTCTGAGTGTTCACAAACCTGTTGTCATTCCGTTTGCTAGTAAATCAGCTACTGTCCCAGTTCATATTCCAGTTATCACCCCTATCGCCGATCCATCTGACACTCGGGGCAAAGAAATCACAGGTGAGCCTGCCTGGATGGAGGCACCTAAGAAGATCATCGTAGAAACCTCTAAGCAGGATATAGAGGAAATTTTGAAGATTATCAAGAAGAGCGACTACGACATAGTCGAGCAGCTTGGGTAGAACCCGTCCAAGATCTCCATGTTTTCCTTGTTATTATGTTCAGAAGCCCATGCAAAGGCTTTAATTGCTTTCCTCAAAATTGCACATGTGCTGCAGGAGACATCTGCTGATCAATTTAAAGAATGTGTAGCTAGTTTGACTGCCGACAACGGGTTGGGTTTCTCCGATGCAGATATGACAGCTAAAGGAAGAAATCACAATGATGCTCTGGACGTCTCGATCGAGTGCAACGGAACTACTATGGCCCATGTACTAGTGGATACCGGATCCTCATTGAATGTTTTTCCAAAGAAAGCATTAGGCCGTCTGGACTGTGAATGTTTGATTCTGAAGCCGAGTAATAATGTGGTTAGAGCTTTCTATGGGTCAAAAAGGATGGTGCACGAGGAGGTGGACGTCCCTGTTAAAGTTGGTTCTCAGACTTTGGCATCTACTTTCTATGTGATGGATATTCGACCATCTTATTCTTGCTTGTTGGGTCGCCCTTGGATTCATAAGGCTGGGGCAATAACTTCTACGCTCCATCAAATGTTGAAATATTCAGTGAAGGGGAAGATTGTTACGGTGCAAGGAGAAGAGGAGTACATGGTGAGTCATCTTAACTCCTTTCGGTATATGGATATGGATGGAGAGTTCATCGAAACCCCGTGTCAGAACTTTGAAGAGGTTCCCTAGACTTTGGCATCGACTGAAGTGGCTGCTAACATACCTCCGATGAAGATGGCTTCCCTCAAGGTTGCCAGGGCTTTAATTGAAAAAGGTGGGTGCGCAAATTGGGGTCAGCTCCCTCCCTGACTTTGCACACAAGACTGACAAGTTTGGTTTGGGCTTTACTACAGAGGCTCAGAGTACTGTTCGGCATGCGCGGGTTGGAAGACCTCCTCTGCACATCAGTAATCAGGGAGTAAATACCATTGAGGATGATGAAGAAGAGTCAGATATCGACAGCTGGATCTACCCGACTACCAACGGTGGATTGAACAATTGGACGGCGAAGGACTTCGTGCCAATTTCTTTTATTACAAAGTAATTGACTTTTGTTTTAAGATTTGTAATAGACATTTTAAAACTTTACGGCCCGGTGCCTTGCCCGAGGCACCTTGGCTTTGTTTGTGAGGGCTTATAATTTGTCATTTTCATATATTATCAATAAAGCATTGGACGTTTTCTTGCATTACAAATTTTTCGCTCCTTGTTTTTCTTTTCTATCTTGCACTTTATGGAAACAACTATTGTCTTACACACACTCACATATCATAATGCAGATCCACATCCACTATGGATCCCATTGATAACGACTCTGCTACTGCCAATTATGACTTCGAAAATCTGATCAACCAAGCCGAGGACGAAGGTGAGGATGATTGTGAAGTGCCTGGGGAGCTTGCTAGCATGTTACTACAGGAAGAAAGGGCTATACAGCCTCATGAAGAGCTAGTGGAATCAGTGAATTTGGGTACGGAGGAAGACAACAACGAGGCAGAAAGGATTATGGCAGAATTACACGAAGGTACTTTCGGAACTCATTCCAGTGGACACACCATGACGAAGAAAATCCTACGGGTAGGATATTACTGGTCTACTATGGAAGCTGACTATTATCAGCATTCTCGGACCTGTCATAAGTGCCAAGTCTATGCTGATAAGGTACATGTACCTCCAGTTCCTCTAAATGTTTTGACAGCTCCTTGGCCTTTCGCAATGTGGGGCATCAATATGATTGGCGAGATCAGACCTACTGCATCCAATGGTCATTGTTTCATTCTGGTAGCAATTGATTATTTCACAAATTGGGTTGAGGAAGCTTCTTTTGCTACAGTCACCAAGAACGTTATGGCGCGGTTTATCTGACACAACTTGATCTGTCGATACGGTGTACCAGAGAGGATCATTACGGACAATGGTATAAATCTCAATAATACAATGATCATCGAACTCTGCAAACCGTTTAAGATACATCATCAAAACTCTTCTCCTTGTAGGCCGAAGATGAATGGTGATGTCGAAGCAGCAAATAAGAACATCAAGAAGATTGTGCAGAAGATGACGGTGACATACAAAGACTGGCATGAGATGTTACCATTCGCTCTTCATGGGTACCGTACCTCAGCGCAAACTTCAACAGGGGAAACACTCTACTCTTTGGTGTATGGTATGGAAGCGATCTTACCCATTGAGGTCCAGATACCCTCTCTCCGGATTATGAAGGATGTGGGTTTAAGCGAGGACGATTGGATCCAGACCCGGCTTGATCAGCTGAACTTAATCGATGAAAAAGACTTACTGCTATTTGTCATGGTCAGGCATATCAAAAGCGGATGATCAAGGCATTTAACAAGAAAGTTAGAGGACAGGAATATCAAGTCGGGGATCTGGTGATCAAACGCGTCATACTACCGCAAGGTGATCCCAGGGGCAAATGGACTCCTACGTACGAAGGGCCATTTGTGGTTAATAACGTTTTCTCGGGAGGAGCTATGATTCTAACCACCATGGATGGTGACGACCTTCCTCACCCCGTCAATGCAGACATAGTGAAAAGATACTACGCATAATCAAAGACCCGCTAGGTCGATTGGCCTAGGCAAAAATAAGGGCTTCCCGGCGAACCAAAAGGGTCCAGGAAAAAATAAGGGATGAAAATGAAAAAATCTGTACACGCGGCAAGTCGAAAACCTAAAAAGGCAACTTGGGCAAAAAAGGGTATCCCGGTGGACTGAAAACCCGAAAGGGCGGTCCAGGCAAAAATTAGGGATTAAAGCGTAACATTATGTCCCATTAGATCATCTTGCAATCAGACTTTGGTATCGACTATCAAGCTCGGACGGTGCTGATCAATCTGATTTACCTTCAACCAAGTAGCAAAGTGATGAGACACTCGAAGATATAAAGGCAATAGCAGAGTTGGAACCCAGTGGGATTGTTCACAAAGCTGTTTTCTTTGTTTTTCACATATTGTATAAACTCTGTTCTTTCGGCGGTGTTCTCTTACTAGGACGTCATCCTCTTCTACAAAACGCCTATTACAGGCCAACTTCAAAATCAATACAATTCATTTTACAATAAATTTCAAAATTGTTTTTCTTTTCCTGTTTTGTTTTGCAAGAACGTCCAATGATTCATTTTTGATATATGCATTTGGAAATAATTGTTGCTCATAAATATTTACATGCGAAACAAAAGACGATTACTGGTAATTTCAGGAACAGGGGCTGTTGTACCCCAAAATTTGCACTCCCATATTCTTCAAGATTTTCCAAGATCAAGGTTCAAAATCTCTCAAGGGTTGCACAGTCCAATTGCCTCCTAACACAGTCAAAGTTAGGGTTTTGGTTCTGACAAAGAAATTGAGGTTTCCAAGGGTCCAATCAAGTCCCACATGCCTACATACATTGTCAAGCATCCATATGCCAAGGTTCAAGACTCACAACATCAAATTGCACAGTCAAAAACCCTAAATACTTCACAATCAACTGCAGGGGCAAAATGGTCATTTGACAGTCAAAAGTCAAATTTTTTTTGTCAACATCTTATTTTGAAGCCACAAACATCATTTGATCAATTCTTGATCATGATTTCACAAGCATGGCTCAAAAAGTCTCAAGATGCAAAAGTTTCTATTTTTGGACAGTTGAAAAAGTCAACTGCAAATTGACCAAGGCATAACTTCTTCATGGTTTATCAGAAAAATTCCATCCAAAGCTCATTTTGAAGAGAATGACATTTCCTACAACTCATCTTCACACTTCAAGTCCAAGAAATGCTCTCACAAAAAAGTTATCAATTTCAACATTATAGGTCATTTTCAAAAGTCAACAAAAAGGCACTTTAAGTCAAAGACCATAATTTGAGATTGGTAAATCAAAATGACATGGGACCAAAGACATTGGTTATAGGACTTCATGACCTTTCCAAAATGTCCAAGAACATGATCATAAATTCAAAATTGAGCAAGATATGCTATGTAGAAGTTGGGAAATTTTTGGGAATTTTGAAAAGTCAACTTTGCACAAAAGGCTTCAAAAATGCTAATGGGCCACAATTTCTTTCATGAATCATTACCCAAATGCTATGCACGACCCATTAAGCTCAAAGGGAGTTATTTTCTTATTTTTGATTAATTATTTGAATTTTTATTAGCATTAATTCATTTAATTAAATTTAAATATAAGAAAAATACTAAATCATGTGTTTTAAATCTTTTTATGCAGCAAATCTCTTCCACACATGTAAGAGATTTCGTGCACCTTCTCAAGGGGACCATATCTTCCAAATTTGGCATGATTGGCATGGAAAAAGATTTGAAAAAGATGTGGAAAAGTCAAATATTCAAAACATGAATGCATGGACTTTGGGCTTGTTTTCTTAACCTAATTTCACTCAAGTACATATGCATAACCTAAACCTATTCCATTGGACACGAAATATTGCTCAGAAGCTGCACACCAAATTGCAATTTTTCATCAAACTTTTGAAAACTGAGAACCTAGTTACAAGGCGTTTCAAAGCTCCAAAAGCATTCCAAAACATTACCAAGACATCCAGGAACGTATTGCAATCAAGAACCAGTCTCCAGGCCTCAGGAATTGGTAGAACAAAGTCACACTTTTCACAAAATTTTCCATAATCGTGTTTTGATTTTCAGGCATTGTTCATGCATTTTAATGGTTGATTTACACTAATATTGATGCTCTGAAGCTAATGGTACCACTTAATTGTCCTAACAATGCCTATATCAATATTTGCCATTAACGCCTGCTAGGGTTTCAGAAGCTTGGAATTGGGGGTTTATACATATGGAAAAATTAGGCCTTAAAACCTATACCAATGGATTCGTGACATCCAAACGAAGCAAATCCACACCTCGCTCCCTTTTTATATTTGCTTATGTGCTAATCGCTAGTTTTCCTGGTCTTGTTTAGTGGGGGTTTAAAACCCCCGCTATTTGATTATGTTACAGGGACAAAGACGAAGAAGATGCTAGCGTGTCTGAGCATGATTGGACAATTCAAATGTTAGCGCATTTTTTGATGGTTTCAGCATAATATTATTTTTCTCTTATATTATTCATGTCCCACTAGTATTACAAAGAAAAGCGCTGGTGCAGTTGGTGGCTAATGTGTCCTGCAGGTACTGGGACCTGGGTTCGATTCCCAGGTCCCCCCCCCCCCCCCCCAAACGCTTAATAATTTTTGTCTTAAGGTGTTCCAGTGTAGCACTTCATCCAAAGTCCATCATGCACGTTCATGCTTGTGCCTGCCAAGTGTCCAGGAGCATCAATTCAAAGGCCAGAACGTGGAGATCACCATACGCCTGGGTCAATTGCTCCATACGCAAGCATAGAAAGTCAAAAAAGGCTTGCATTCTTAGGCCAAAAATCACTTCAACTCACCTCCAAATTGGGTCAGACACCCCCATGGTTTGCACATTCTTTTATTTTTATTTGATTTTCTCTCTTAATTCTTTTAGTTGTTTTTTTTAATTATTTTCTTTAATTTACCAAAAATAATTTTCACATTAAAAAAATCAGATACAAAAAAAAATTAAAATATGTTTAATTATATTTAATTTCTATTAATTTATTTTTGTAAATAAACTTTAAATAATAAATCTAGTCAATTTATGTTTTCAACTTTAACACTTTTTCTTAAATAATTAAAATATGTAGAAATTAGGGTTTTTAGCATTTTTATCCTTTTTCTTAAAAAAAATAATATTTTTTCTTATCATCATTATTATTATTATAATTATTATTATTAATTATTAAATATTTTTGTAAATAAATATGTATATTAAATATTTAGTAAATTAGGTTAAATTTTAATATTTTTCTTTAATAATTAAAAACAACTTAGAATTAGGGTTTCTCTTCAATTTTAATTTCTTTATTTCATAAATACAAAAAACCTTAAAAAAAAACATTTCTTTTCTTTAATTTAATAATTAATTAACCTTTAATTTAATTTAATTTCAAAAGGGTCCAATGCCCTCGAACGTTCAACTTTATTTCTTTCGCGCATTTATTTTATTTTCCTTTGTAAATATTATGTAATTGCTCAAGCCTTGTAATAGTAACTAGGTTTTACTTTCCGCATTTTATTAAAAACGGGTCTTTGTTAATTTGGCGATGTATAAACCCGCGCCTTGTAATAGCGTAGGATTTTACTTTCCGCACTTTAATTTCCGCACTTTTAAATTCTAAACTTTGCATGAAAGAATGAATGACCTAAATTAAAAACAATGCGTAGCTCACCTAATGCATGATCAAAGACAAATATTAAGATGAAAATAACACACAAATTCACACACCACTCTTAGGGTACGCCTCACTGTTGCCTTGCCCTCGAAACGTGGTCGTCGAGTATAGGACGTTTTAGTAAGTCATTATGTCCATGATCTATGGCATAGGGGTAGCTTCTAAGGTGTCCTATTGTTGCTCTGGTGACCACACTGTCCCTACAAACGAATTGAACCGAACACCTCCGACGGTGGTGCTACCTACCTCTCAATGGTGGGATGGCACTACCTTAAGGACATTTACACAGCCTAATTCCTTAGGGTAGGTGGATGACTCATAGATACTTGCTCTAATTCAAAACAAATCAAAACTCTTTTCACACCGACACTTTTCAAAAAGCTTTCAAAACAACTTTTCAAACACTCTTGAGGACTGATACAAGAGTCAATCAGAAATTTTTAAACGAAACTTTTTCAAAACCCACTCACACTTTGAAAAGCAAACACTTTTGAAAACACAAATGAGCAAGTATCTAAGAGCCCATGGATAACCATGGATAGAAAGGGTGCTAACACCTTCCCTTTCTATAAATCTACCTCCCGAACCGAGAAACTATCTCATAAGGAATTTTGCTGTGCTTTTGTCCTGTCCATGTTGGAGAAAATAAAAGACAATGGCGACTCTTGCTTCCGCGACATTTCGCGAACCAGCGTTAAACAGTCAGTTCCAGATCCACCGATCACAGAACTGACGACTCTGCTGGGGAATCTTATAAAGTGAGGTGTACCTTAGGATAGCTCAGACTTGTGTTTTCAATTGATGTGCTTGTTTGCTTTATTATTTTGGGTACTGTTTCGGAGTTACATAGATCCGATCTGGGGATACCCTGTTAGGTAGCATAAGCTGTGAGGGACCTGTCCGGCGTAGACCGACATGGGTGAAACAGTGGCTACGTTGGTGTGACACCTTGGTCTGTACCGATATCCCTTGTGTTGCAACGAGGAGAATATGGGTCTTCTGAGGAGTCATTAAGCACCAACCAATCTTAGAACCCTAATTGACCCAACATGGCCAATAGAATAGTAGCAGTATGCTACGCCCATTGAGGCTAAACTCTCGTGATGGTTCTGGCCGCAAGAAAAGATTGCGATGCTGGAGTTATGAACGATTGAGGGTAGTCAGTGATATTGGGATCCTCTAAGAACCCGGTTACTTCTGATAGGACAGGTCTTAACCAACAAACTGAAAGAGGGTAATACCTAGACCCCATGCTGGCCTAAACTCTAAGGGCTATGGTGTGACTTGTGTGCCTTATCATGTTTGCCTTTGTGAATATTTGTGGTGTGCTTTATCATAACATCATGCCATCATAAGCATTGTATGCATCCTGCATAAGGACTGACCATTTCAAAGACAAGAGGGTTTCACCTTTGCTCTGTTTTGTAGGACATCATGATGCCTATGCGAAGGAATACTATCCGGTTCAATTTTGTTCACCCACCTGAGTTGCTTGAAGAGTTGGTTAGCAGAATTCCAAATACTACTTCCTTCATCCAGAGGCATGGTTCTCTTCTCGGTCTAGTCACGGCAAAGTGGGACCAACAACTGATGAGTGTCCTGACACAGTTTTATGATCCCTTGTACAACTGTTTCACCTTTCAAGACTTCCAGCTGGTCCCTACCCTGGAAGAGTTCTCTGATTTGCTTGGCATCCCTATCTTGGATCAGACTCCCTACACCGGTTGGGAAAAGACTCTTAGGCTTGAGGAGATTGCTTCAGCTCTTCCTTTGACCCACAAGGAGGTAATGGACAACTGGGTGACTAGAAGCAAAGTTAAGGGTTTCTTGGCCAAGTTTCTGATTGGTAAGGCTAACAGTTTCTGGAATGACCTGGACTTTAGGGCGTATGAAGACATTATGGCTCTCTTAATCTATGGTCTAGTCTTGTTTCCTAATCCTGATAACTTCATTAATGTCTCCGCCATAAGGATCTTCATGTCTCGGAACCCTGTGCCCACTCTCTTGGGTGATATCCTACAACAACTTTATGCTCGTACTGCCCGAAGACGAGGAACTCTGTGGTGTTGTATTCCTTTGTTAGTGAGGTGGTTTATTTCGCACCTCCCTAAGTTTGTGCTGAAGAACAAAGAAGGAAGAGGTTGGGCTCATAGGTTAATGTCTCTCACGGATAAAGACATCATTTGGACTCTCAGGGGTTTGGATGAGGTAGCTGTTATTGATCGTTGCGGAGAATATCCTAATGTTCCTCTGATTGGTACCCAAGGAGGAATCTCTTATAATCCATGTCTAGCTCTCCGCCAGTTTGGAAGAGCCAGGAGAGCAGGGCCTCATGAGATGTTGGTGCCTCACATCAGTTTTGAGTTTCAGGTAGATAGTGACGAGTTGCGTCGTAGGTTCATCAAGGCTTGGGATAGAATTCACAAAGCTGACCCACAAGAGTTGGGACCGAAGACTTCTCTACCTATGGAAGCCTACTATAAATGGGTCCGCATCCGTGCTCAGAAGTTAGGTATGCCATATGAAGCTGTCAGACCCATCATTCTTGAGTATCCTGATAGAGATAGGGTTCCTCCAACTGTTCTCCCTCCTCAGATACCTACTGATATTGAGACACTAAAGAGGTCTTGGGCACAACTGCGAGAAGAACGGGATTCTTATCGGGAAAAGTTCAACGAGCAGGAATTGAAGATCCAGAAGCTGGCAAAGCAGTTGGAGAATGAGCGAGCTCTGAATGACTACATCCGTACTGAGAAGAGGAGACCCTGGGATCAATAATGAGCTTTGATGTGCTTTTACAGTTTTATTCCCCTTTTCAGTATTTTCATTTCATGTAACGCCTAAGGGCAATCTGTTGAACAATTTAAATTTCAAAGTTGAATCTAATGAAGTGTGTTCCTTTTTGTTTACAAAGTTGATTCCTGATTGTCTTTGAAAACATAAATCATACGCATTCCATTCATCATATGCATCACAGGTACTCTTCTTTTCAGGTTGCTTAATGTTCTTCGCTGTTTATTTCAGCATCATGAACCCTGAATCATCTACCGAGCAGTCTATCAAGGCCCTTCAGGCTCAGAACGCCCAATTTCAAGAGCTGATTATGAGTTTGGCCCAAGGTCAAGAGGAGTTGAAGGCCCTGCTGGTCAAGAAGAAGAAGAAGAGAACTGTTCTATTCAACACGGGCTGGAGGTTCGGTAACACACTACAGAATGAGGTTGATCAAGCTGGTTCTTCTGTAGGCAAAGGCAGTCCCCAGGGGGGAAGGGCTCCAAGTCCGGTGGTCTCTGACAACGAGACTGATTTTAATGAGGAGCAGTATCCTCCAGCTGAAGACAGGTACAAACAGTTGGAAGATCGTCTGAATGCCATGAAATTCAACAAGTGCCTGGTTTGGATTTCGGAGACTTGGGTCTATCTTCTGGTGTGGTCATCCCACACAAGTTCAAAGCACCATCTTTCGCAAAGTATGACGGGGCGTCCTGCCCTAAGCTACATCTCAGATCTTATGTGCGGAAGATCCAACCATACACTGTGGACAAGAACTTGTGGATCCACTTCTTCCAGGAGAGTCTTTCAGGGACTCATCTCGAATGGTTCTATCAGCTGGATGGAACCAAGGTTCGTAACTGGGAGAAGTTGGCTACTGCTTTTTACAAGCAGTATCAATATAATGCCGACCTCGCTCCTACACGTACCCAACTCTAGGGTATGTTGCTAGGATCGGGAGAAGGTTTTAAAGAGTATGCGCAGAAGTGGAGGGACCTGGCTGGCAGGGTGCAGCCACCATTAACCGACTGTGAATTGGTAGACATGTTCTTGGGGACCCTATCCGGGCCATTCTTCAATCATCTCATTGGCAATTCATCTGCAGGGTTTACAGATCTCATTCTGATTGGGGAAAGGATAGAGGCTGGTATGAAATCAGGAAAAATTCAGAAAGGGGCGTCCTCAAGTTCTGAGAAGAAGCCCTTTAAAAAGGAGGCCAGTGCTGTGTATGGGCCTAGGAGGCAAGATAAACCAGAGCGCCGCCAAGCTGTCAATGCGGTGGTAATTGTTAAGCCTGATGCCGCTCCTCGGCAACCTAACCAACCAAGGGGTGAGAGACCCAGAAGAGAATTCACTCGGCTTAGTATGACCTTGTCACAAATCTTGCCGCAATTGCTATCGACCAATTTGGTGACCAATTTGGTGAATACTGCATCCCCCAAGTATAATCCAAATGCCTGCTGTGCTTATCACTCCGATAGCCCGGGGCATTCTACTGATGACTGCTGGGCCCTAAGGAACAAGGTTCAAGACCTTATCGATGCGAAGGAGATACAGTTTGAGGCACCTGAGAGACCAAATGTTGTGACTGCTCCTATGCCCCAGCATGGAGTAAGTGCCATTGATGAAGACTTGTATGCAGTTTCTGTGAATGATGTAGCTACTCCTCTTTTGACTGTTAAGAGGAACCTGTTTCTAGCTGATTTATTTCCGGGTTGTAGCAAGGGTTGCCTTTTGTGTGCTGTTTCCCCTACTGGTTGTCCGTTGCTGAAATCAGGTATCCAAAGCCTGATGGATAGCAAAGAAATTTTGTTCAAGAAGACCGCTGTTCCTTTTGTTCCTACTGCAGAAGTATCCGTTGTTACCATCTATAATCCTACCAAGGCTCCCCCGAGGAAGCCAGTCAAGATCATGTCTGTTGCACCCATTATCATTACTGTTCCGGGGCCCCTCCCCTATGAATCTGACAAGGCTGTCCCATGGCACTATGGGGAAGATGTGTATGTACTTGGAGTGAAGCAGGAGTTCAACACCGGTACCAACATCAGTAACATCGCTGGTCCAGCTAAAGTTACCTGTAGTGGCAGGCTCTTCTCGCCTAACATTGCGCCACCAGTTATCCGAAGACCTCTTATTATAACGCCTGCAAGTGCGCCTGTTTCCACTTCTGATCCAGTGTCTACCCCTGCTGCTGAGTCATCTAATACTCGGGGAAAAGGGATTGATGATGAGCCTGCCCGGACGGAGGCACCGAAGACTGTCAATGTTGAAGCCTACCAGCGAGAGATGGAGGAAATTCTTAAGATAATCAAGAAGAGTGACTTCAACGTCGTTGAACAGTTGGGGCATACCCCCTCCAAGATCTCTATGCTATCATTGTTGTTGTGCTCAGAGGCCCATGCCAAGGCCCTGGTTTCATTTCTGAAGACGGCCCATATGCCACAAGAGACATTTGCAGATCAATTCACTGACTGTATGGCCAATTTGACAGATGACAATGGTTTGGGTTTCTCGGATGCTGATCTTACCGCTAAGGGAAAGAACCACAATGATGCCCTGCATGTCTCCATTGAATGCAGGGGAACTACTCTTGCTCACGTGTTGGTGGACACCGGTTCTTCCCTGAATGTGTTGCCCAAGAAGGCCTTGGACCGATTGGATTGTGAGGGCCTGGAGTTGAAGCCTAGTAACATCATTGTCCGAGCCTTTGACGGGTCGAAGAGGATGGTTCATGGTGAGGTAGACATTCCTATTCGTGTTGGTTCTCAAGTCTTCGACTCGACGTTCTATGTAATGGACATTCGTCCATCCTATTCCTGTTTGCTGGGTCGACCTTGGATTCACAAAGCCGGGGCAGTGACCTCCACTCTACACCAGAAGCTCAAGTACCCTGTCAGAGGGAAGATCGTTACTGTGCAGGGGGAGGAAGAATACATCGTTAGTCATCTGAATTCATTCCGGTATATTGAGATGGACGGGGAGTTTATTGAAACCCCCTTTCAACATTTTAAAGAGGTACCTCCAACATTGGCGTCGGCTGAGACAGTGGTTGAAGAAGACATTCCCTTGAAGATGGCCTCCTTAAAAGACGCCCGGGATGTGATTGAGAAAGGTGAATGTGCTAACTGGGGCAGGCTCCCTGATTTTACTCCTAAAACTGACAAGTTTAGGCTGGGTTTCACTGCAGAAGCTCAGAAGGCTGTGCGCAAGGCAAGGATTGGAAGACCTCCTGTGCTCATCACCAATCCAAGAGTGAATGCTATTGAGGATGAAGACGAAGTGGAAGAATCATAGTTCGATAGCTGGATCTACCCGACGACCGACGGTGGACTGACCAATTGGACCGCAAAAGATCACATACCTGTTACTTTTGTTACGCAGTAATGAATTCCTTTGTTTCTTTAATTTGTAATGAACAATAAACTGAAACTTTATGGCCCGGTGTCTTACCCGGGGCATCGTGGCTTCATTTGTGAGGGCTTATTACTTATCATTTCCATATATCATGAATAAAGACATTGGACGTTTTTTCGCATTTCAAATCTTGTGCTCCCTTTCTTTCTTTCTTTCTTTCTTTATATATTGCAAAACAGCTATATTTACACACACTCACTCATACAGGTTTCAATCCACTCTGGATCTCACTGGTAACGACTCTGCTACTTCCAGTTATGACTTCGAAAATCCGATCAACTTAGCCGAAGACGAAGGTGAAGATGATTGCGAAGTGCCTGGTGAGCTTGCAAGACTGTTACTCCAGGAAGAGAAGACCATTCAGCCACATGAAGAGCCAGTGGAAACGGTAAATTTGGGTACTGAGACAGATAGAAAGGAGGTTAAGATTGGTGCCAATCTGGAGCTCAGGGTGAAACAACGGTTGACTCAGATGTTACATGATTATGTGGAGATCTTTGCCTGGTCCTACGAAGACATGCCTGGGTTGGATACCGACATTGTGGTCCATCACTTTCCTACCAAGGAAGACTGCCCACCAGTTAAACAAAAGGTCCGCCGTATGCGTCCAGAGATGTCCGAAAAGATCAAAGCCGAGGTTATGAAGCAATTTGATGCCGGGTTTCTAGCAGTGACTTCTTACCCTCAGTGGGTTGCCAATGTGGTGCTGGTACCAAAGAAAGATGGTAAGGTTAGAATGTGTGTCGATTACAGGGATCTGAACAGGGCAAGCCCCAAGGATGACTTCCCCCTGCCTCACATTGACGTTCTGGTTGACAATACTGCCTAGCATAAAGTGTTCTCCTTCATGGACGGCTTTTCAGGTTATAATCAGATCAAGATGGCTCCTGAAGACATGGAAAAGACTACCTTTGTCACTCAGTGGGGCACCTTCTGTTACAAGGTCATGCCATTCGGGTTGAAAAGTGTTGGGGCAACCTACCAACGTGCCATGGTAGCTTTATTTCATGACATGATCCATCATGAGATTGAAGTGTATGTCGACGACATGATTGCAAGGTCCCAAACTGAGGAGGAACACCTTAACCATCTACAGAAGTTTTTTGACCGTCTGAAGTTGTACAAGCTGAGATTGAACCCGAACAAGTGCACCTTCAGGGTAAGATCTGGAAAATTGCTAGGCTTCGTCGTAAGTGACAAGGGTATTCAAGTGGACCCTGCCAAAGTTAAAGCCATACAAGAGATGCGAGTTCCCAAGACAGAGAAAGAAGTCAGAGGCTTTCTAGGACGACTGAATTACATTGCCCGATTCATCTCGCACCTAACTGCTACCTGTGAACCAATCTTCAAGCTGCTGAAGAAAGATCAGGTGGTACGTTGGAATGATGAATGTCAGGCCGCTTTTGACAGAATCAAAGAGTATCTCTAGGAACCACCCATTCTTATGCCACCGGTTGAAGGGAGACCTCTGATACTATACCTAACAGTACTTGACAGCTCAATAGGGTGTGTGTTGGGGCAGCATGACGAGTCTGGCCGAAAAGAGCATGCCATTTATTACCTTAGCAAAAAGTTTACCGACTGTGAGACCCGATACTCACTGCTCGAGAAAACTTGCTGCGCTTTGGTATGGGCTGCTCGCCGGCTGAGACAGTATATGCTGACTCACACTACCTTGTTGATCTCAAAGATGGATCCAATAAAGTACATATTTGAAAAGCCTGCTCTGTCTGGGAGAATAGTAAGATGGCAAATGATCTTGACAGAATACGACATCTAGTACACGACTCAGAAGGCTATCAAAGGAAGTGTATTGGCAGACCACTTGGCACACCAGGCAGTAGATGACTACCAGTCAATGAATTTCGAATTTCCCGACGAGAGCATCATGATAGTGACTGATTGTGAAGTACCTGGACTGGATGAAGGACCTGAGGAAGGATCCCGATGGTCTATGCACTTTGACGGAGCCTCCAACACTTTGGGTAATGGTATCGGCGCTGTGATCATATCCCCTCAAGGCACTCATACTCCACTCACTGCCCGACTATGTTTCAACTGCACCAACAACATGGCGGAGTATGAGGCATGCATCATGGGACTTCAAGCTGCAATTGACTTAAGGATCAAGTTTCTGAGTGTCTTTGGAGATTCCGCTCTCGTGATCAATCAGATCAAAGGCGAGTGGGATACGAAACACCCAAACCTTATTCCTTACAAAGAGTGTGTGTTGACATTGATCCCCCATTTCACAGAGATAACTTTTGAACATTTCCCAAGAGAGGAGAATCAGTTGGCGGACGCGTTAGCTACGATGTCTTCCATGTTCAAAGTCAAGTGGGACAATGAGGCTCCCCGAATCATCATTTGGAAACTGGACGAACCTGCATACTGTTGTGACCTTGAGGCTGAGATAGTAACTGAAAAACCCTAGTACTATGAGGTGAAAAGATACTTGGAAGCGCAAGAATACCCTGAAGGTGCATCTGTCAACAATAAGAAGTTTCTGAGAAGGTTTGCGGCAAAGTTCTTCCTCAGCAACGGTATTATATACAAGAGAAACCATGATTCAACTTTACTGCGGTGTGTGGATAAAACTGAAGCAGAAAAGATCATGGCAAAACTACAAGAAGGTAACTTCGGAACACATTCCAGTGGACACACCATGGCAAAGAAAATCCTTCGGGCAGGATATTTCTGGTCCACAATGGAAGCCGACTGTTACCAACATTCTCGGACATGTCACAAATGCCAGATATATGCTGATAAGGTGCACGTTCCTCCAGTTCCTCTGAACGTTTTGACTGCACCTTGGCCTTTTGCAATGTGGGGCATTGATATGATCGGCGAGATTAAACCTACAGCGTCCAACGGGCATCGCTTCATCCTGGTTGCGATTGATTACTTTACGAAGTGGGTTGAAGCAGCTTCCTATGCCACTGTAACCAAGAACGTTGTGGCACGGTTCATTCGGCATAACCTGATCTGTCGATACGGCGTCTCGGAAAGGATCATTACGGACAACGGTACCAATCTTAACAACAAGATGATCATTGAGCTCTGCGAGCAATTCAAGATACAGCACCACAACTCTTCTCCCTACCGGCCGAAGATGAATGGGGTTGTAGAAGCAGCGAATAAGAATATCAAAAAGATTGTGCAGAAGATGACAGTGACCTACAAAGATTGGCACGAGATGTTACCGTTTGCTCTTCATGGGTACCGTACCTCAGCAAGAACGTCAACCGGGGCAACTCCTTTTTCCTTGGTCTATGGCATGGAAGCAGTCTTACCAATTGAAGTGCAGATACCCTCTCTCCGGATAATGAAGGAGGCAGATCTGAGCGAAGATGATTGGATCCAGACTCGACTTGATCAGTTAAACCTAATCGACGAAAAGAGACTCGCTGCTATTTGTCATGGTCAAACGTATCAAAAACGGATGATCAGGGCATTTAACAAAAAGGTAAGACCACAAGAGTATCAAGTTGGGGACCTGGTAATCAAACGCATCATCCTTCCTCAGAGTGATCCCAGGGGCAAATGGACCCCTACCTATGAAGGGCCATTTGTGGTTAAACATGTGTTCTCAGGAGGAGCCATGATCCTAACCACCATGGATGGTGAAAACCTTCCTCACCCCGCCAATGCAGACATAGTAAAAAGATACTACGCATGACAAAGACCCGCTAGGTTGACATACCTAGGCAAAAATTAGGGCTTCCCGGCGAACCAAAAGGGGTTCGGGCAAAATGAGGGATGAAATAAAAAATCTGTACACCCGGCAAGGTGAAAACCCGAAAGGGCGTCTTGGGCAAAAATGGGTATCCCGGTGGACTGAAAACCCGAAAGGGCGGTCCAGGCAAAAGTTAGGGATTAAAGCGTAATACTATGTCTCATTGGATCACCTTTGCATCCAGAATCCGGTATCAACTATCAAGTTCAAACGGCATCGATCAACCAACTTCATCGTCAATTGAGCAGCCAAGTGATGAGACGCTCGAAGATATAAAGGCGATAGCAGAGTTGGAACCCAGTGGGATTACTCTTTTCACATAGCTGTTTTGTTTTCCCTTTTTACAAATTGTATAAACTCTTTTGTTCGGCGGCATTCTCTTACTAGGACGTCAGCCTCTTGTACATAAACGCCTATTTACAGGCAAATTCAAAAATCAATACAAATACACTTTTCAGACCGATTGCCAATTGTTTTTCCTTTTTTCTATTTTGTTTTGCGAAGAACGTCCAAGGTTCAAATTGTGATATATGCATTTGACACTAATTGCTAACTCATAAAAATTTGCATACGAAACAAAGGATTAATTACAGGTAACATTAGAAACAGGAGCAATAATGAGTTGTCTAAGCAATCTAATTGTTCTGTCCACCAAGGTACCAAGGTAAGTTCGGCTGAAGAATGTAACCAAGATATCTTAATTCCCCAGAGAGTGAGCCAGCAAGTCAGTACACTCTCCCCAAGCAGAGTTATCATGTCAGCCTTAAGGAAGTTGGGTATCCTCCAGCAGATCTCAACATTCCTCAGCGGAATATACAAACATTCTTAACAAGCATCCCCGGCAGTCTTGATCTAAGATTGTTCCCCGGCGGTATACCAGACATTCAGTGGATCCACTTCCCCAATATATCTCAAAAAATTTCCCCAGGAGAGTCCAGTCCAAAAGTCTCCCCAGGAAAGTGGAATCCATATCCCCAGCAGGTCTTAAAGCTTATCCCCAGTAGATTCTGGAAGCTTGTCACCCGCAGAACACGAACGCGTCTCCCGACTTTATTCAAAGGTTATTTCCCCACCAGGATATAACTGGGTTATCCTCAGCCAAAAACCACAGAAAGATCGTCCCCGGCGAAGTCTTCCTATCCCCCAGCGGAGTTCATCAATTCCTTCAACATGACACATCAATGGTATCCCCAGCGGAGTTATCATTAACCTCAGCAAAGTATCTCTTTCTCCCCACAGAGTTCACTCCCCGCAGAGTAATCTATTCGCCAAGTTTATTCCCCGACGGAGTCCTCTTCTCCTACCGGTATTCTTGCAACCATCTCTCCCCAGCGGAAACAAAGCATTATCCTTCAACGTCAAGCCCAGGATTTAACTTCCCGACACTCGTCAAGGATTTATTTTCCTAGACGAAAACACATTCATAAACACATCTTCATACATTATAGCATGCATATACGCATCATGAACATACAATCTCACTTATTCTGAGAACATCCCACATATCATACAACATGACATCGCATACAACTAACATTTTGTCTTTTCAGAACAAAGGTTAATACAAAGATGATTACCATCAACGGTCGCAACTAAAGATCTGATTCCTGTATCTTGCCAGGGTGTATCTGTTGACGACTAACATTACCATACTGGATTCCTGTATCCCGCCAGGGCACATCTGAAGAGTTTGAGGATTCGATTCCTGTATCTTGCTAGGGTGTATCTGTTGATGACCAACATTACCAGACTCGATTCCTGTATCTTGCCAGGGCACGTCTGAAGAGTTCGAGGATTCGATTCCTGTATCTTGCCAGGGTGTATCTGTTGACGACTAGCATTACCAGACTCGATTCCTGTATCTTGCCAGGGCACGTCTGAAGGGTTCGAAGATCTGATTCATGTATCTCGCCAGGGTGTATCTGTTGACGACCAACATTACCAGACTCGATTCCTGTATCTTTCCAGGGCACGTCTGAAGAGTTTGAGGATCCGATTCATGTATCTTGCCAGGGTGTATCTATTGACGACTAACATTACCAGACTCGATTCCTGTATCTTGCCAGGGCACGTCTGAAGGGTTCAAAGATCTGATTCCTACATCTTGCCAGGGTGTATCTGTTGACGACTAACATTACCAGACTCGATTCCTGTATCTTGCCAGGGCACGTCTGAAGAGTTCGAGGATCCGATTCCTGTATCTTGCCAGGGTGTATCTATTGACGACTAACATTACCCGACTCGATTCCTGTATCTTGCCAGGGCACGTCTGAAGGGTTCGAAGATCCGATTCCTGTATCTCGCCAGGGTGTATCTTTTGATGACCAACATTACCAGACTCGATTCCTGTATCTTGCCAGGGCACGTCTGAAGAGTTTGAGGATCCGATTCCTGTATCTCTCCAGGGTGTATCTGTTGACGACCAACATTACCAGACTCGATTCTTGTATCTTGCCAGGGCACGTCTGAAGAGTTTGAGGATCTGATTCCTGTATCTTGCCAGGGTGTATCTGTTGACGACTAACATTACCAGACTCGATTCCTGTATCCTGCCAGGGCACGTCTGAAGAGTTCGAAGATCCGATTCCTGTATCTTGCCAGGTGTATCTGTTGACGGCTATATTCTCCGGACTCGATTCTTGTATCTTGCCAGGGCACGTTTGAATAGTTTTTAAAGATTCGATTCCTGTATCCAGCCAGGGCACATCTACATAAAGAGTTTGAAGATCAACTCCTGTAACAGGCCAGGTAATTATTTTTCTTTCTCAGGTACGCAAATTCTCGCTAAGGAATATCTTACGCGATCGACACTTAGATGGCATCTATAAGCCCATCCTCCTATTCGTCAGTCTCCAAATGGCATCTGTAAGCCCATTCCCGTCATCACACTGTTGACACTCTACTATATGAGTGCAAATTTCTAGGCACTCTAGTGTTCAATCATCTTCCACCTTCGGATTACGAAAGGCACGTACGCCAGTCTACATTCTCAGGTCTAAGAAGATTGAACAGGGGCAACTATTGTACCCCAAAATTTGCCCTCCCATATTCTTCAAGATTTGCCAAGATCAAGGTTCAAAATCTCTCAAGGGTTGCACAGTCCAATTGCCTCCTAACACAGTCAAAGTTAGGGTTTTGGTTCTGACAAAGAAATTGAGGTTTCCAAGGGTCCAATCAAGTCCCACATGCCTACATACATTATCAAGCATCCATATGCCAAGGTTCAAGACTCACAGCATCAAATTGCACAGTCAAAAACCCTAAATGCTTCACAATCAACTACAGGGGAAAAATGGTCATTTGACAGTCAAAAGTCAAATTTTTTTGTCAACATCTTATTTTGAAGCCACAAACATCATTTGATCAATTCTTGATCATGATTTCACAAGCATGGCTAAAAAAGTCTCAAGATGCAAAAGTTTCTATTTTTGGACAGCTGAAAAAGTTAACTGCAAATTGACCAAGGCATAACTTCTTCATGGTTTATCAGAAAAATTCCATCCAAAGCTCATTTTGAAGATAACGACATATCCTACAACTCATTTTCACACTTCAAGTCCAAGAAATGCTCTTACAAAAAGTTATCAATTTCAACATTATAGGTCATTTTTAAAAGTCAACAAAAAGGCACTTTAAGTCAAAGACCATAATTTGAGATTGGTAAATCAAAATGACATGGGACCAATGACATTGGTTAGAGGACTTCAAGACCTTTCCAAAATGTCCAAGAACATGATCATAGCTTCAAAATTGAGCAAGATATGCCTTGTAGAAGTTGGGAAATATTTGGGAATTTTGAAAAGTCAACTTTGCACAAAAGGCTTCAAAAATGCTAATGGGCCACAATTTCTTTCATGAATCATTACCCAAAGGCTATGCACGACCCATTAAGCTCAAAGGGAGTTATTTTCTTATTTTTGATTAATTATTTGAATTTTTATTAGCATTAATTCATTTAATTAAATTTAAATATAAGAAAAATACTAAATCATGTGTTTTAAATCTTTTTATGCAGCAAATCTCTTCCACACATGTAAGAGATTTCGTGCACCTTCTCAATGGGACCATATCTTCCAAATTTGGCATGATTGGCATGGAAAAAGATTTGAAAAAGATGTGGAAAAATCAAATATTCAAAAACATGAATGCATGGACTTTGGGCTTGTTTTCTTAACCTAATTTCACTCAAGTACATATGCATAACCTAAACCTATTCCATTGGACACGAAATATTGTTCAGAAGCTGCACACCAAATTGCAAATTTTCATCAAACTTTTGAAAACTAAAAACCTATTTACAAGGCGTTTCAAAGCTCCAAAAGCATTCCAAAACATTGCCAAGACATCCAGGAACGTATTGCAATCAAGAACCAGTCTCCAGGCCTCAGGAATTGGTAGAACAAAGTCACACTTTTCACAAAATTTTCCATAATCGTGTTTTGATTTTCAGACATTGTTCATGCATTTTAATGGTTGATTTACACTAATATCGATGCTCTGAAGCTAATGGTACCACTTAATTGTCCTAACAATGCTTGTATCAATATTTGCCATTAACGCTTGCTAGGGTTTCAGAAGCTTGGAATTGGGGGTTTATACATATGGAAAAATTAGGCCTTAAAACCTATACCAATGGATTCGTGACATCCAAATGAAGCAAATCCACAGCTCACGCCCTTTTTATATTTGCTTATGTGCTAATCGCTATTTTTCCTGGTCTTGTTTAGTGGGGGTTTAAAACCCCCGCTATTTGATTATGTTACAGGGACAAAGACGAAGAAGATGCTAGCGTGTCTGAGCATGATTGGACAATTCAAATGTTAGCGCGTTTTTTGATGGTTTCAGCATAATATTATTTTTCTCTTATATTATTCATGTCCCACTAGTATTACAAAGAAACGCGCTGGTGCAGTTGGTGGCTGATGTGTCCTACAGGTACTGGGACCTGGGTTCGATTCCCAGGTCCCCCCCCCCCAAACGCTTAATAATTTTTGTCTTAAGGTGTTCCAGTGTAGCACTTCATCCAAAGTCCATCATGCACGTTCATGCTTGTGCCTGCCAAGTGTCCAGGAGCATCAATCCAAAGGCCAGAACGTGGAGATCACCATACGCCTGGGTCAACTGCTCCATACGCAAGCATAGAAAGTCAAAAAAGGCTTGCATTCTTGGGCCAAAAATCACTTCAACTCACCTCTAAATTGGGTCAGACACCCCCATGGTTTGCACATTCTTTTATTTTTATTTTATTTTCTCTCTTAATTCTTTTAGTTGTTTTTTTTAATTATTTTCTTTAATTTACCAAAAATAATTTTCACATTAAAAAAATCAGATACAAAAAAAATTAAAATATGTTTAAATATATTTAATTTCTATTAATTTATTTTTGTAAATAAACTTTAAATAATAAATTTAGTCAATTTATGTTTTCAACTTTAACACTTTTTCTTAAATAATTAAAATATGTAGAAATTAGGGTTTTTAGCATTTTTATCCTTTTTCTTAAAAAATTATTTTTTTCTTATCATCATTATTATTATTATTAATTATTAAATATTTTTGTAAATAAATATGTATATTAAATTTTTAGTAAATTAGGTTAAATTTTAATATTTTTCTTTAATAATTAAAAACAACTTAGAATTAGGGTTTCTCTTCAATTTTAATTTCTTTATTTCATAAATACAAAAAACCTTAAAAAAAACATTTCTTTTCTTTAATTTAATAATTAATTAACCTTTAATTTAATTTAATTTCAAAAGGTTCCAATGCCCTCGAACGTTCAACTTTAATTCTTTCGCGCATTTATTTTATTTTCCTTTGTAAATATTATGTAATTGCTCAAGCCTTGTAATAATAACTAGGTTTTACTTTCCGCATTTTATTAAAAACGGGTCTTTGTTAATTTGGCGATGTATAGACCCGCGCCTTGTAATAGCGTAGGGTTTTACTTTCCGCACTTTAATTTCCGCACTTTTAAATTCTAAACTTTGCATGAAAGAATGAATGACCTAAATTAAAAACAATGCGTAGCTCACCTAATGCATGATCAAAGACAAATATTAACATGAAAATAACACACAAATTCACACACCACTCTTAGGGTACGCCTCACTATTGCCTTGCCCTCGAAACGTGGTCGTCGAGTATAGGACATTTTAGTAAGTCCTTATGTCCATGATCTATGGCATAGGGGTAGCTTCTAAGGTGTCCTACTGTTGCTCTGGTGACCATACTGTCCCTACAAACGAATTGACCCGAACACCTCTGACGGTGGTGCTACCTACCTCTCAATGGTGGGATGGCACTACCTTAAGGACATTTACACAGCCTAATTCCTTAGGGTAGGTGGATGACTCATAGATACTTGCTCTAATTCAAAACAAATCAAAACTCTTTTCACACCGACACTTTTCAAAAAGCTTTCAAAACAACTTTTCAAACACTCTTGAGGACTGATACAAGAGTCGATCTGAAATTTTTAAACGAAACTTTTTCAAAACCCACTCACACTTTGAAAAGCAAACAATTTTGAAAACACAAATGAGCAAGTATCTAAGAGCCCATGGATAACCATGGATAGAAAGGGTGATAACACCTTCCCTTTCTATAAATCTACCTCCCGAACCGAGAAACTATCTCATAAGGAATTTTGTTGTGCTTTTGTCCTGTCCATGTTGGAGAAAATAAAAGATAGTGGCGACTCTTGCTTCCGCGACATTTCGCGAACCAGCGTTAAACAGTCAGTTCCAGATCCACCGATCACAGGGGCAAACAGAAATGCCCAAACCATACAGTTTCTCTAGTTACCAGGTGTGATCGGTGGAAATAGAACTGACTGTTTGAAATGCTGGTTCGCGTTTGCGTTTCGCAAAATGTCGCGGTAAGCAAGAGTCGCCATCGTCTTTTATTTTCTCCAACAAGGAAAGGACAAAAGCACAACAAAATTCCTTTTCGAGATGTTTCTCGGGTTAGGGAGGTAGATTATAGAAAGGGAAGGTGTTAGCACCCTTTCTATCTGTGGTTATCCACGGGCTCTTAGGTACTTGCTCACTATGTTTTCAAAAAGTTTTGCTTTTCTTGTGTTTGTGGGTTTTGAAAAAGTTTTTTTTGAAAACTTCGATTTAACTCTTGTATCTGTCCTCAAGAGTGTATGAAGTGGTGTTTGAAAACTTTTGTTTGAAAAGTGTAAGTGCGAAAAGTATTTTTTGTTTTGAAAGAGCAAGTACCTGAGAACCTCTACCTACTCAAAAGAAATTAAGCTGTGTAAATGTCCTTGAGACAGTACTATCCCACTATTGAGAAGTAGGTAGCACCGTCGTTGGAGTTTTCGGGTCAATTCGATTATGGGACATGTGGTCACTAAAGCAATGGTAGGACGCCTTAGCGGTAACCCTAATGTCCTAGATCATTTTTATCCGAGGCAACTGTTTCGAGGCAACTTTGATCTTTAGACAGGAGGACAACCTCTAAAACATCCTATACTCAATGACCACGTCAAGGCAACCAAGTGAGGCGTACCCTAGGAGTGGCATGTGCGAGTGTGTCAGGTTTCAGTTATGTTATCTTTGTACATGTTATGGTGAGCTATGATTGATTTTAATTTAAGAGAGATCTTGACATGCATAGCCTATTAGCATACATCTAACAGTTAATGGTTGGGGAAAATAAAACTACGCTATTACAAGGCGTCAGGTATTTATATCGCCAAAAACAAACCCTTGAAAAGTAAATGCGGAAAAGTAAATAAAAGCGATAAAAAGGGTCCTAATTAAAACTATTACATCCTCGGAGCAAATACAATTATATGGATCAAAACATGAATAAAATAAACATTTGCGCGAGAAAAATTAAATCGGAGTGTTTTTTAGGGTTTTGACCCCTTTTTTGAGAAAAAAAGAGATTTTTGTTATTTTTGCATTTAATTAAACCTAAACTAATTAATTAATAAAAAGAAATATTTTTTGGTTTTTGAATGTTAAGAAAATAAAAATAAAAGGATTAGAAATCTAATTCTACATCAATTTTAATTTATTGTGAAAATATTAACGTTAACCTAATTAAAACTAAACAAATTATATTAGTATTTATTTACAAAATAACTAATTAAATTTAATAAATAAAAATATTATATTTATTTTATGTTTTCTGATTTTTATTATGAAAATAAATATTAATTTGTTAGTGAAAATAATAATTGTGATAAATAATTAAAATGAAAGAAATAAAAAAAAGAAAAGAAAAGAAATAAACTTGAAGGGGGGTGTTGGGCCCAATTTTGTGGTGTATCAGCAATTCTGAAGCCCATTATGCTTCCAGCCTGTTTGACTTTTCCAGTTATCCACGCATATGTTGACTAGGGAGTATGGTGAGGACCCAGCTTTGGCCATTGGATCTAATTTGTTGGCCATCTGGCGCTTGGAAATTTGAGACTGTGATCGGTGGATCTGGAACTGACTGTTTAACGCTGGTTCGCGAAATGTCGCGGAAGCAAGAGTCGCCACCGTCTTTTATTTTCTCCAAATGGAAAGGACAAAAGCACAGAAAAATTCCTTAAAGAGATTGCTCTCGGTTCGGGAGGTAGATTATAGAAAGGGAAGGTGTTAGCACCCTTTCTATCCATGGTTATCCATGGGCTCTTAGATACTTGCTCACTTGTGTTTTCAAAAATGGTTTGTTTGCTTTTCAACTGTGGGTTTTTTAAAAAAAAGTTTCTTTGAAAATTCCAGTTCGACTCTTGTATCGGTCCTCAAGAGTGTTTGAAAAATTGCTTTCGAAAGCTTTTTTAAAAATGTGTTGGTGTGAAAAGTATTTTGAATTTGTTTTGAAGTTAGAGCAAGTATCTAGAGTCGTCTACCTACCCTAAGGAATTCGTCTGTATAAATGTCCTTTAAAGTAGTGCCATCCCACCATTGAGAGGTAGGTAGCACCACCGTTGGAGGTGTTCGGGTCAATTCGAGGTTCGGGACATGGTGATCACCAGAGCAATGGGAAGACACCTTAGAAGCTACCCTCATGCCAGGTTCCTGGATCATGAGGACTTACTAAGACATCCTCTACTCGACGATCACCTTTCGAGGCAAGGCAACAGTGAGGCGTACCCTAGGGGTGGTGTGTGATTTGTGTGTCAGATTCGTTTATTTTTGTCTTGTTCATGTCAAAGGTGATCTACGCGTTTGTTTTTATTTCGTCATTCATTCTTGCATGCCATTATTTAACAGTTAAAAAATTGCGGAAAGATAAAATTCCTAAACTATTACAAAGGCGCGGGTCCACATCGCCAAATTTAATCCAGGACCCGATTTGACATAAAATAAAGAAATAAAGTGCGAGAAGTAAAATGTCCGAGTTTACAAGGCTTTGGGAGAATTACATTAATATTATAAGAAATAAAATAAAATGCGCGAATTGGAATTAAAATTGGAAGCGAGGGCGTTGGACCCTTTTTAATGAAATTAAATTAAATGATTAAACTAATGAAATTAAAGAGAAAAAAGAAATTTTTTTTTTTTGAGTTTTTGGTATTTATGTTTTTTTATGTATTTTTATGAGAAAGATTAAATGAAATTAAAATATTAACCCTAATTCTAATTTTTTTTATTTATTAAGAAAAACATGTTAAAATTAAACCTAAAATTAATCTAATTATTTACATGCAATTTTGATTTATAAAAATAAATAATTAATTATTAGTGAAATTTATTTACAAAAAACATTAATTAAATAAATATATTTTGATTTTTATGACTTTTCTGTTTTTTACTATTTTTTTATATTTTATGAAAATAAGTTAAATTAAAGGAATTAATTAAAAAAAGAAATAATTGAAATAAATAAAATAAGGAAAAGAAAGAAAATACAATACCTTGGGGGGGTTTATGTCCCCTTTTTGGGGGTGAATTGGAGTGGTTTGGCCATTTGTGTTCTGGCCTCATCATGCATAAGTTGTTCTACTTTGTCCATTTGGCTTTTGGCTTTTGGCCATTTGCGTTTTGGCCTCAACGTTCCTTAATCTTCTCAGGATGTCTGTCTCACCATGTATTGGTGTCATGCATAAGTTTTTCTACTTTGGCCATTTGGCTTTTGGCTTTTGGCCATTTGCGTTTTTGGCCTCAACGTTCCTTAATGAACCTGCATGGGATCCTGTCTAAATCTACAGTGTTGAATCTCACGAACACATTAAATAAAATCATAAAATGCAAATAAAACCAATATATGAAGAAATTTAATGTTTAGGCACAATATGGCATGTATGAATGATTATACCCTTTTGATCATGGAGATCAAATCAACCTTACCCTTACTGGAAAAGTAGTGACATGAATGCTTTTATGCCCTTTGGATCATGGAGATCAAGCCAGCCTTACATTTACTGAAGAAGTAATAAGATGTTGGTTTGTAACTGAGATGGCTTGTTTGTAGTGAGAGAGGGATTTGTAATAAGGATTTCAAGGTTTTAGGGTTCTTGAAAGAATTTGATATTCTAACAGTGTTGTGGCAAGGTTTTTTTCTCTCTTTTCCTCCTCTCTTTTTCCTCCCTGGTTTGTGTGAAAAGAAGGTGATTATATAATGGAAATTAGGGTAAAGAAAATGGGCTTTGAATGTGCAATTGGGCCTCCAATATTCACTTGAATTCGTCACTTTCCAGGCTAAATCGCAGGGACTTAAGTGCATTTTTTGAAGTTGAAATGTGAAAAAAAATGTAGCCGACATCGAGAACTAACTCCTGTCCGAAAATCGACTCAATCGGATAAACGGTGAAATAGTTATGAATTTTTGAAGTTTCAGCTCAGACAAACTTATTTTGGGCTTAAGTGTCGACTCTGACACGTTCTTCAATAAAAAACTGGTATTGATCGGTGTATAATTTGGTCTCGACTTTTGAAGCAAAGTTGTAGATCTATGAGTCAGTGACCTTGTGTAAAAATATGAGTCCAATCCGATAAAAATTGACCGAGTTATGAATTTTCGAAGTTTCGGCCCAGATGAAATAATATTCAGCATTCAGGATTTTCAGCGTGTCATGCACTCTGAGCAAAAAACGAAGGCCTTTTGAATACCGTTTGAACTCAATACCTTCTGTGAAAATGTAGCCAACTCAATTTGTGAAATTTTGGCACCGGAACCAGCTCGATAAAATGAAAATCGACCAAGTTATGATTTTCTGAACATGACGTAAATAAACTTCTGTCACAAATTTTCTGTATGAAAATACTTGATAAATCCACATTTTTGAAGACCTTATGATCGAAACTGGCTTCCAGCCATGAGAGATGAAAACGTATATAATGTCAAGACGGAATTTTGGCCACCGGAACGGGTTCAAAACGAGTCACGATTTTCAAGTTATGAATTTTTTAGCGCGTAAAAACTGCACTTTCAGCACACTTTTTCACTATATTTCTTCAAGAAAACTCACACATTCAGATACCTTCTTTAAAGAATTGACTCTTGAGCCGAACCTGAATTTGAGAATATGTTATCAGAGATATCTTGGCAAAAGAACACCTGAATATAACGCGCCGGGTTGGACTTGTGAATTTTCTTGAAATGTTTTGAGAAATATGGGAGGGCAAATTTTGGGGTACAACAGTTGCCTCTGTTCAATCTTCTTAGACCTGAGGATGCAGATTGGCTGACGTGCCTTTCGTAATCCGAAGGTGGAAGATGATTGAACACTAGAGTGCCCAGAAATTTGCGCTCACATTGTAGTGTGATGGTGGGGGAATGGGCTTATAGATGCCATTTAGAGATTGATGGATAGGATGATGGGCTTATAAATGCCATGCTAAGAGATGCTGGAGGGTGAATGGGCTTATAGATGCCATCTGGGTGTCAATCGCATAAGAGATTCCTTAGCGGGAACTTGCGTACCTGCATAATAAAAATGAGTACCTGACATGTTGCAGGAGCTGGATCTGGAGCCTCAAAAGATGATGAATGAACCAGGGGTGGTTACTACCTCAGCAGGAACGGTGAGGGAACCTTGGGCGACTTCAACTTCAACAGCAATTGTTGAGAGAATCTTGGATAACTTCACTTCAACAGCAATTGTTGAGCGAAATCTTGGTGGGAATTACCATCTCCGCAGTATCGGGGAGAGAACCATAGGCAATTATAATCTCAAAAGCAAACATTGAGAAAAACCTGGAATGGAATTATCGTCTCCGCAGGATCGGGGAGAGAACCATAGGCGATTACAACTCAATAGCAATCATTGAGAAAACCTTGGATGGAATTATCGTCTCCGCAGGATCGGGGAGAGAACCATAGGCAATTACAACTCAATAACAATCATTGAGAAAACCTTGGATGGAATTATCGTCTCCGCAGCATTGGGGAGAGAACCATAGGCGATTACAACTCAATAGCAATCATTGAGAAAAACTTGGATGGAATTATCGTCTCCGCAGGATCGGGGAGAGAACCATAGGCGATTACAACTCAATAGCAATCATTGAGAAAACCTTGGATGGAATTATCGTCTCCGCAGCATTGGGGAGAGAACCATAGGCGATTACAACTCAATAGCAATCATTGAGAAAACCTTGGATGGAATTATCGTCTCCGCAGGATCGGGGAGAGAACCATAGGCGATTACAACTCAATAGCAATCATTGAGAAAACCTTGGATGGAATTATCGTCTCCGCAGGATCGGGGAGAGAACCATAGGCGACTACAACCTCAATAGCAATCATTGAGAGAATCTTGGATAATTTCAACCTCAACAGCAATCATTGAGCGAAATCTGGGATTACCACCTCCGCAGTATCGGGGAGAGAACCATAGGCGACTACAACCTCAACAGCAATCATTGAGAAAACCTTGGATAACTTCTACTGAGTCTTCATCAGAAAAATCTGTTTGGGGTCGATTTAGCTGGACTAGAGAAGGCCTTGGACTGGATAAGAAACAGAGAATCTTAGGGTCGATTAACTGAACCGGTCTAGGTCTTGGAATGTCTTCAACTGGGTTTTTATCAGAAAAATCTGTTTGGGGTCGATTTAACTGGACCAGAGAAGGCCTTTGACTGGATAAGAAATCTTTGGAGTCGATTTAACTGAACCGGTCTAGGTCTTGGAATGTCTTCAACTGGATAAGAACAGGGAGATCTTGGGATCGATCTGACTGAACCAGAGAAGGCCTTTGACTGGATAAGAAATCTTTGGAGTCGATTTAACTGAACCGGTCTAGGTCTTGAAATATCTTCAACTGGATAAGAACAGGGAGATCTTGGGATCGATCTGACTGAACCAGAGAAGGCCTTTGACTGGATAAGAAATCTTTGGAGTCGATTTAACTGAACCGGTCTAGGTCTTGAAATATCTTCAACTGGATAAGAACAGGGAGATCTTGGGATCGATCTGACTGAACTAGAGAAGGCCTTTGACTGGATAAGAAATCTTTGGAGTCGATTTAACTGAACCGGTCTAGGTCTTGAAATATAGCCGAGAACTTAACTGAATCTTTTCCTGAAAGGTAAAGGTCAGTCATATGCAATGCATGATATGGATCAAGCAATGATGTTCTCAACATTAATGAGATTTGTAAGATATGATGCGTACATGCATGCTATAATGATGTATGTGATGTTTATATACGTTTTCGTCTAGGAAAGTAAATCCTTGACGGGTGCCGGGGAGTCACTCCTGGGCTGCGGTTGAAGAATAAGCTTTTACTTCCGCTGGGGATGATAGTTGCAAGAATACCGGTAGGAGAAGATAACTCCGTTGGGGAATAAACTTGGCGAATGGAATATTCTGCGGGGAGAAAAGTACTCTGACGATCTTGCTGGGGAGCAATACTCTGTGGGGAGAGAGATACTTTGCTGGAATGTTGATAATAACTTGCTGGGGATACCCTTGTTGTGTTGGAAGTGTCAGTAGACTTCGCTGGGGGTAAGGCGACTTCGTCGAGGACGATCTTTCCGTGGCTTTTGGCTGAGGATAACCCAGTTATATCCTGGTAAGGAAATAACTCTTTGAATAAAGCCGGGAGATGCGTTCGTGCTCTGCGAGGATAAGCTTCCAGAATCTACTGGGGATAAGCTTTCTGCTTGAGGAGATGAATTCCAACTTTCCTTGGGAACTAGATTGGACTCTCTTGGGGAAGTTTGAGCTGCATGGGAAGTGATTCCTTTAAATGTTTGGTATACCGCCGGGGAACAATCTTTAGGTCAAGACTGCCGGGGATGCTTGTTATGAATATGTGTATGCTGCTGGGGAATGTTGAGCTCTGCGGGAGGATACCCAACTTCCTTAAGGTTCGATAGTAGCTTTGCTTGAGGAGAGTATACTGCTTTGCTGACTTACTCTCTGGGGAATTAGGACATTTGGTTATGTTCTTTAGCTGAACCTACCTTGGTACCTTGGAGGACAGAAACAATCAGATTGCTTAGACCATTCTTTGTTGCCCCTGTTTCCATGGGGGAGGCACTTGTGGGATGCTGATAATTGTTGAGGGTCAAACCTTCTTCTGGTAGGCAAGTGACAAGATGTCGGGACATAGTCGTATGCTTTAATCCCTAACTTTTGCCTGGACTGCCCTTTCGGGTTTTCAGTCCACCGGGATACCCTTTTTTGCCCAAGTCGCCTTTTCAGGTTTTCGACTTGCCGAGTGTACAGATTTTTTTTATTTCATCCCTCATTTTTGCCCGAACCCTTTTGGTTCGCCGGGAAGCCCTTATTTTTGCCTAGGTGTGTCAACCTAGCGGGTCTTTGATTTTGCGTAGTATTTTCTCGACTATGTCCGCGTTCTCAGAATGTAGGGAGTTGCCCCTGTTAGAAGTGTTTTGTCATGTCACCAGAAGATGTCTGACCGGGCAAGATTCATTGTTGGAATGCCCCAAGTGACTCAGGCGGAGATTTGCCCCAGGCTTTTTGACCTTTGAGAGATTCTCCGAATCTTGATTGGATTGCCCCAGATGATGGGCAATGATCATGTCTGCCCCTTGATTGGAAGTGCTTTTGTTCACTAGGTATTCCTCGTGCGAATTTCCCTGCTGTTCAAACAAAAGGTCATATGCAAACAGAGTTATGTTAAAAATGCAAAGCTCATGTCTGTCTTGAAGATTTTAAAAAATGCATTCTTTTTCATAAAACAAGTGAATGTTTGTAAAACGTGATGTCAACTCCGTATTTACCGTAAGCCTTAAGGAGTCAGGATACCTTTTGTAACAGTATGTTTTCGAACTAACCCATGCTTCAGCTAGGACTTTTAAGGGTTATAACGTGGCCTGGTTCATGGTTTAAGAAACAAAGGATAAAGGCTCAAATTATTTGTACCCACCCGCTCTTTGTGATGTTCTCCAAACCTAAACTCAGTTGATCATACGTTAGACCTTGTTTGAGTCTTTGCTCTGATTTTCCGGTGATGATTCAGATGTTGATAACTTATTTTGAATAGGCAGTCATTCCTTTTTTGTTGAGGGTTTGTAAGACCTCTTTCTTGTCTGATTTTTGTTATCCCTTTCTTTTTGCCTGAACTGTTTCCTTTTTTGGAATTACAGTCAGCGGGATGCCCCAGTTTTGTAAGTCTCCTTCATGGGTTTTGACTTAATGGGTTTTTATTTATTTTTTGAGATATAATGACTGCCTTTCTTCATTAGTTATTCGGAACTATCATTGTCTTTCTTTGTTTTGTAAGGACCTCCTTGGTGCCATTTGTCATGCACCTGGATCAACTTAGAGAACTACCCTGCCCCAGGTTATGATAAAGGGTTTTTAAATTTCGAAAAGAAAAACTCCTACTTATTTGGCTCAGAGGGGTTGACGAGGGATTATCATCCTTATAACTCCAGTGTTTAGGAATTGAAACAATGCATGTACCTCATCAGCGGGGTCTGTTCAAAAGCATACTGTGAAGATCGTGGTATCGTTTTCGTCATCCTCCCTCAAGAGGCTTAGAATTATTAATCGAGCGTTGATCATCAGAAAAAATATGAAAATAATTTGCATATAATGAATACGAATATATTGCTTCAAAACAGACATATGCGATGCATTAATGAAATAACAACGTTTAACATGAGTAAATGTTTGAACAAAAGAAAACCGCAACTTGAACATTCGAATGAACAAAAATTTCTCAATCCTAGCCATGATTTGGCAAGGGAGCAGTGATTATGTTCGGAGTCTTAGGTACTTCAAACTGAATCTCTCCAGCGTCGATCATGTCTTGAATCTTGTTTTTGAGAGGCCAGCAGTTGTCCGTTGTATGCCCCGGGCTATCAGAATGGTATGCGCACCTATCGTTGGGATGATAGTTAGGAGATGTTGTGTTGGGGTTCTGGGGATATGCCCTTAATGTGATCAAATTCAATCTCAACAGGCGTTGTAAAGCTTGAAACAGCGACATGTTGAGTGGGGTGAACTGCCTCCTGGACTTGTCGGGCTGAAGCCGGTGAGGTTGTTGCTGAATTTGTGACACTGGAGCCATTTGAGGAGCTCTCCCCTTATCTCCTGGTCTCAAAGGTGGTTGAACGACGACTGGCTTTTTACCCTTAGACGTTTCCCCCAGCTGGTTACCCTGAAGCAATTGGTTGACGAGAACTCCGAGCTCTTCTTGTCTTTGAGCTAAACCTTGAATGGCAGTCCCCTGCCCCAGCATTTGGGCTTTCATTGCATCCATTTCAGCTTGCAAGTGTTTCAGCCGTTCATCCTCAGCACTGTTCCTGACCAAAGTCTCCATGAGAAGTGTCCTTAGCTCCTTCTGCCCCTTGGATAGATTCAGGAGGATTTCCCCGAACCGAGTCTCTTGAGCAAGAAGGTCCTGGTTGTCTTGTTGAGCCATTGCTGAAATAAACAGCGGGAAAGGTAAGTGACCTGCAACAAGGGTACCTGTTATGCAATGATGTGTATGATATGCATGTAATGTTTTCAAGGACCTCGTGGGATAAACAAGGAAATTTGTTAGAATTTGGGTCCAGTAGCTTGATTGAAGAAACTTCATGTTGCTGAGAGTCCTTCTTCAAGGGTCAAAAGCTCACCATATCCAGTGGGTCATAGCCTCTGACTTTAGTCATCATGTCTGGTTTTGAAATCTTCAAACAACCTTGGTTAGGGGAACCTTCTTCAAAAGTCAGAGCTCACCATATCAAGTGGGTCATAGCCCCTGACAACCTTGGCTAGAGGAAAATAAATCCTCTTTGCCCCTTGCTGAGATAGTTGATTCACCATGACCTGCATCACAAGCCCTTGAGATCCTTGAAATGGGTTAGGATGTATGCATGATGCATGCAATGATATGATGTTATGCTATGCATGGGGTAATATAAGTAACCCTGTTATGAGTCCCAATTAAGGACTGCAAACTAAAACCTGCAAGAAACTTGGTAAACTTTATTATGTGTCCTAATTAAGGACTGCAAACCAAAACCTGCAAGAAACATAGTAAACCCTGTTATGCGTCCCAATTAAGGACTATAAACAAAACCTGCAAGTAGTTCATGTGTCAGATAACAAGCATGCAAATAGCCAAGTACGAAGGCACACAAGTCACACAAGAGAAGCCCTTAGAGTTTAAGGCCAGCATGGGGTCTGGGTATTACCCTCTTGAAGTTGGTGGGCTTAAACCTTTCCTATCAAAGTAACCGGGTTCTAAGGGTCCCAATATCATTGGATTGCTTTCATTGTTCATCGTTTCGATTTAGCCACTGAACTGGCGACCGAAATATTCCAAGAAAACAACCCTCAATTGAGTGTAGTATCGAGTATCAACCAACCTCGGACTGCACCAAAGTCAGTTATCTCACTATCCTAAAGAGGCCAAGATAGTTCAATTAAGGTTCCAAAGGTCTGTTGATGCTTCACGACACCACGCGGAGGCCCCGTACTCTCCTTGACTGAACTCAAGGGTTACCGGTACACACCAAAGTGCCACATCAACGTAGCAGACTATTTCAACCATGTCGGTATACCCCGCACAGTTCCCTCGCAGCCTTGTTGCTACTTTCTAAGAAGGTATCCCCAGATCCGGGTTAGGATCTATAGAACTCCCAAGACAGTCCCACAATAATAAAGCAACCAAAGAAGGCAATTGAAAACACAGTGATCTTAGTCCTAAGGTACACCTCACTTTAAAATAAATCCCCAGCAGAGTCGCCAGTTCTGTGATCGGTGGATCTGGAACTGACTGTTTAACGCTGGTTCGCGAAATGTCGCGGAAGCAAGAGTCGCCACCGTCTTTTATTTTCTCCAAATGAAAAGGACAAAAGCACAGAAAAATTCCTTAAAGAGATTGCTCTCGGTTCGGGAGGTAGATTATAGAAAGGGAAGGTGTTAGCACCCTTTCTATCCATGGTTATCCATGGGCTCTTAGATACTTGCTCACTTGTGTTTTCAAAAATGGTTTGTTTGCTTTTCAACTGTGGGTTTTTTAAAAAAAAGTTTCTTTGAAAATTCCAGTTCGACTCTTGTATCGGTCCTCAAGAGTGTTTGAAAAATTGCTTTCGAAAGCTTTTTTGAAAATGTGTTGGTGTGAAAAGTATTTTGAATTTGTTTTGAAGTTAGAGCAAGTATCTAGAGTCGTCTACCTACCCTAAGGAATTCTTCTGTGTAAATGTCCTTTAAAGTAGTGCCATCCCACCATTGAGAGGTAGGTAGCACCACCGTTGGAGGTGTTCGGGTCAATTCGAGGTTCGGGACATGGTGATCACCAGAGCAATGGGAAGACACCTTAGAAGCTACCCTCATGCCAGGTTCCTGGATCATGAGGACTTACTAAGACATCCTCTACTCGACGATCACCTTTCGAGGCAAGGCAACAGTGATGCGTACCCTAGGGGTGGTGTGTGATTTGTGTGTCAGATTCGTTTATTTTTGTCTTGTTCATGTCAAAGGTGATCTACGCGTTTGTTTTTATTTCGTCATTCATTCTTGCATGCCATTATTTAACAGTTAAAAAATTGCGGAAAGATAAAATTCCTAAACTATTACAAAGGCGCGGGTCCACATCGCCAAATTTAATCCAGGACCCGATTTGACATAAAATAAAGAAATAAAGTGCGAGAAGTAAAATGTCCGAGTTTACAAGGCTTTGGGAGAATTACATTAATATTATAAGAAATAAAATAAAATGCGCGAATTAGAATTAAAATTGGAAGCGAGGGCGTTGGACCCTTTTTAATGAAATTAAATTAAATGATTAAACTAATGAAATTAAAGAGAAAAAAGAAATTATTTTTTTTTTTTGAGTTTTTGGTATTTATGTTTTTTTATGTATTTTTATGAGAAAGATTAAATGAAATTAAAATATTAACCCTAATTCTAATTTTTTTTATTTATTAAGAAAAACATGTTAAAATTAAACCTAAAATTAATCTAATTATTTACATGCAATTTTGATTTATAAAAATAAATAATTAATTATTAGTGAAATTTATTTACAAAAAACATTAATTAAATAAATATATTTTGATTTTTATGACTTTTCTGTTTTTTACTATTTTTTTATATTTTATGAAAATAAGTTAAATTAAAGGAATTAATTAAAAAAAGAAATAATTGAAATAAATAAAATAAGGAAAAGAAAGAAAATACAATACCTTGGGGGGGTTTCTGTCCCCTTTTTGGGGGTGAATTGGAGTGGTTTGGCCATTTGTGTTCTGGCCTCATCATGCATAAGTTGTTCTACTTTGGCCATTTGGCTTTTGACTTTTGGCCATTTGCGTTTTGGCCTCAACGTTCCTTAATCTTCTCAGGATGTCTGTCTCACCATGTATTGGTGTCATGCATAAGTTTTTCTACTTTGGCCATTTGGCTTTTGGCTTTTGGCCATTTGCGTTTTTGGCCTCAACGTTCCTTAATGAACCTACATGGGATCCTGTCTAAATCTGCAGTGTTGAATCTCACGAACACATTAAATAAAATCATAAAATGCAAATAAAGCCAATATATGAAGAAATTTAATGTTTAGGCACAATATGGCATGTATGAATGATTATACCCTTTTGATCATGGAGATCAAATCAACCTTACCCTTACTGGAAAAGTAGTAACATGAATGCTTTTATGCCCTTTGGATCATGGAGATCAAGCCAGCCTTACCCTTACTGAAGAAGTAATAAGATGTTGGTTTGTAACTGAGATGGCTTGTTTGTAGTGAGAGAGGGATTTGTAATAAGGATTTCAAGGTTTTAGGGTTCTTGAAAGAATTTGATATTCTAACAGTGTTGTGGCAAGGTTTTTTTCTCTCTTTTCCTCCTCTCTTTTTCCTCCCTGGTTTGTGTGAAAAGAAGGTGATTATATAATGGAAATTAGGGTAAAGAAAATGGGCTTTGAATGTGCAATTGGGCCTCCAATATTCACTTGAATTCGTCACTTTCCAAGCTAAATCTCAGGGACTTAAGTGCATTTTTTGAAGTTGAAATGTGAAAACAAAATGTAGCCGACATCGAGAACTAACTCCTGTCCGAAAATCGACTCAATCGGATAAAAGGTGAATTAGTTATGAATTTTTGAAGTTTCAGCTCAGACAAACTTATTTTGGGCTTCAGTGTCGACTCTGACACGTTCTTCAATAAAAAACTGGTATTGATCGGTGTATAATTTGGTCTCGACTTTTGAAGCAAAGTTGTAGATCTATGAGTCAGTGACCTTGTGTAAAAATATGAGTCCAATCCGATAAAAATTGACCGAGTTATGAATTTTCGAAGTTTCGGCCCAGATGAAATAATATTCAGCATTCAGGATTTTCAGCGTGTCATGCACTCTGAGCAAAAAACGAAGGCCTTTTGAATACTGTTTGAACTCAATACCTTCTGTGAAAATGTAGCCAACTCAATTTGTGAAATTTTGGCACCGGAACCAGCTCGATATAATGAAAATCGACCAAGTTATGATTTTCTGAACATGACGCAAATAAACTTCTGTCACAAATTTTCTGTATGAAAATACTTGATAAATCCACATTTTTGAAGACCTTATGATCGAAATTGGCTTCCAGCCGTGAGAGATGAAAACATATATAATGTCAAGACGGAATTTTGGCCACCGGAACGGGTTCAAAACGAGTCACGATTTTCAAGTTATGAATTTTTTAGCGCGTAAAAACTGCACTTTCAGCACACTTTTTCACTATATTTCTTCAAGAAAACTCACACATTCGGATACCTTCTTTAAAGAATTGACTCTTGAGCCGAACCTGAATTTGAGAATATGTTATCAGAGATATCTTGGCGAAAGAACACCTGAATATAACGCGCCGGGTTGGACTTGTGAATTTTCTTGAAATGTTTTGAGAAATATGGGAGGACAAATTTTGGGGTACAACAGAGACACATGGTAGACCACCTCCTGGGCATAGCATGGGAATACCTGAAGAGAAAAATTAAATAAACGTTTGGGGGACCTGGGATTCGAACCAAGGTCCCAATGCTTCCAGGCCAATGCACCAACCACTCCACTAAGCTGCTTTATTTGTTATTGGAATAATAAGTGATTATTATATATGCAAACAAAACAATATGATGTAAATAAAAAGTAAAACGCGCGCTTTTCAAATGGACCAACCAGATGATAACACATCATCGTCTTCAACCTTTTTCCTGCATAATTAGAATCAGATAGAGGGGGTTTTTAACCTCCACTACCTCCTGCAAGGAAAAATAGCGATTAGGCACACAGCAATCATAAATGTTTCGCGAGGTATGGGTTGTGTTCGTCTTGGTCTCACGATTTCAGCCATGTATCTCACTGGTCCCAATTTTTCCTGGTTCAGAAAGCCCTATTTGAAAACTTGAAAACCCTAGAAATTTGATCATGGCATCTCACGATTCAGGGCACTATAGTTCAATTAATTCATTCCATTAGCTTTGTATGGTCTCTAGCAATGCAAAACAATCATAAAAACATGTTAAATGCGCATGAATCAAGAGATACAATTTGGAATCAAAAGTGCAAACCGTGAAACTGTATGGAGCGATTTCTTGAGCTTTGGTGCTGGAATTTGATTGAAAATCAATCCTAGTGCCTCCTGCAATATGTTTGAATGGTCAAAATGCCTTGAATTAGCCTAGTTTGCAAGAACGGGTTTTTAGTTTTCTTGGAAATTCTTGAATTTGACAAGGTCGTTTCTGCAACTTTTAATCGTGTCCTAGGTCATGGTTGGCTTGCTTATGTATAAGGGAAACAATTAGGTCAAAAATTTGGATCCAACCCATGTGCATTGAAGATTAAATCCTTGATTGAAAATCAAATATTCTTGATTTTTCATGATTGAACAATGTTGCCAAAATTGGATTTTTTTTGTATCTTTGACTTGTGCACGAATTTGCCAGCATGTTTTGATCATATTTGCTTCACAAATTGATTTAAAAAATCAAATCTTCTATTTTCTTATAATTTAAATTAATTAAATGAATTAATATGTATTAAAAATCCAATTAATCAATAAATTTAAGAAAATAAATTCAATTTAACTTGGTGGGTCGTGCATAGGTCATGGGTGAAGTTTCAACAAGAGATTTGAGGCCCATTAGCAAAAAGAAGGTGTTTTGAGCAAAGTTGACTTTTGCAAATTCATGAAAATTTCCCAACTTCTCCAATGCACAACTTGCTCAATTTTGATCATATGACCATGTTCTTGGACATTTTGGAAAGCCCTTGAAGTTCTCTAACCAATGCTTTTGGTCCCATGTCATCTGGATTTACAAATCTCAAGTAATGGCCTTTGACTCAAAGTGTACTTTTGTTGACTTTTGAAATTGACATAGAATGTAAAAATTGGTAACTTTTTGTGAGAGCATTTATTGATCTTGGAGTGTGAAGATGGTTTGTAGGAAATTGCATCCTCTTCAAAATGAGCTTTGGATGGAATTTTTCTGATAAACCATGAAAATGTTATGCCCTGGTCAAGATACAGTTTACTTTTCTACTGTCCAAAAATAGTAACTTTTGCACCTTGATGATTTTTGAGCTATTCTTGTGGGATCATGATCAAGACTTGATCACATGATGATTGTGAACTCAAAATAAGATGTTGACCAAAAATTCTGACTTTTGACTACCAAATGACCATTTTGCCCTTGCAGTTGACTGTAGATCAAATGGGGCTTTTAACTGTGCAAATTGGCACTGTGAGTCTTGAAACTTGGCATGTAGATGCTTGAGGATGTATATGGGCCTATGAGACTTGATTGAACCATTGAAAACCCCAAATTCCTTGAAAGAATCAAAACCCTAATTTTGAACTGGCTTAGGAGGTGGTTTGACTGTACAACCCTTGAGCCATTTTGAGCAATTTGAGGATCATTCTTGACAAATCTTGAGGAATATGGGAGGGAAAATTTTGGGGTACAACAGTTTCCCCTGTTCAATCTTCTTAGACCTGAGGATGTAGATTGGCTTGCGTGCCTTTCGTGATCCGAAGGTGGAAGATGATTGAACACTAAAGTGCCCAGAAATTTGCACTCGCATGGTGTAGTATCAGCAATGTGATGTCGGGAATGGGCTTACAAATGCCATTTGGAGAAATGATGGATAGGAGGATGGGCTTATAGATGCCACCTGGAGATTATTGGTAGGTAATTTTGTCTTCGTTGACGGGTTGTCTTCATTGACGGGTTATCATCAGAAAAATCTTTAGGAATCGATTTTACTGGGCTTGCCTTCTTTGGATCAGCGTCAAAAAAATCTTTAGAAATCGATTTAGCTGGGTTTGTCTTCTTTGGATCAGCGTCAGAAAAATCTTTAGGAATCGATTTAGCTGGGTTTGTCTTCTTTGACTGGATTGCCTCAGGAAAATCTTTAGGAATCGATTTAACTGATTTTGTCTTCATTGACTGGCTTCAGAAAAATCTTTAGGAATCGATTTAACTGGTTTTGTCTCCATTGACTGACTTGGTTCAGAAAAATCTTTAGGAATCAATTTAACTGGTTTTGTCTCCATTGACTGAATTTGTCTCTTTTGACTGGATTTGTCTCCTTTGATTGTATTAGCATTAGAAAAATCTTTAGGAATCGACTTATCTGGTTTTGTCTCCTTTGACATAGCTGATCATTTAACTGCATCTTTCCTGAAAGGTAAAGGTCAGTCATATGCAATGCATGATATGGATCGAGCAATGATGTTCTCAACATAAATGAGATCGCATGATATGATGCGTATGTGCATGTATCATGATGTATGAAAATGTGATGTTTTAGCTGGGGAAAATAAATCCCGGAGCTGCTGGAGAATAGAGTTGAATTTTTCGTTTCTGCTGGGGATGATGAACGAAGATGATAAACTTGCAAGAGAGGATGACTCCGTTGGGGAATAAACTGGTGAAGAGATTACTCTGCGGGGAATTACTCTGTGGGGAGGAGATGCTTTGCTGAGATTTTAACGATAACTCCGCCGGGGATTCCGTTGATAAGCTCTATTGGGGATTTTGATGATGAACTCCGCTGGGGATAGAAAGAACTTCGTTGAGGATGATCTTTCTGTTGCAACTTGCTGAGGATAACCCAGTTAGACTCTGGTGGGGATAACCTCTGAATATGGCTAGGGAGAGATATTTGTACTCTACAGGGGACAAGCTTCCATAATCTACCGGGGAAGATGATTCAACTCTGGCAGGGAAGCTTTTTTAGACTGCGCTGGGAAATGGCTCCACTGGGGGTATCTCGTATTTCGCCGGGGAGCATTCTTATACTCTGTTGAGGAATATTAAGACTGCCAGGGATGCTTGCTGAGGAATATCTGTATACTCCGCTGGGGAATATTAATACCTACTGGGGATACCCAACTTTTTGGCTGATGGTAGACCAACTCTGCTTGAGGAGAGTTTTACTGATTTGTTCATAGTTGCAAGTCTCAGTGGGGAGAGCTACCATTATTGTCTTACTCTGCGGGGAGTGAAGGTATCTTGGTCATATTCTTCAGCCGAACTTACCTTGGTACCTTGGTGGACAGAGCAACTAGACCTCTTAGACGATTCTTATTGCCCCTACTTCTGATATCACCCGTAATTAGTCGTTTGTTTCGCATGTAAATATTTATGAGTAGCAATTAATGTCAAATGCATATATCAAAAATGAACATTGGACGTTCTTTGCAAAACAAAACAGATAAAGGAAAAACAATTTACAATTTGTCTGAAAAATGAACTTGTATTGATTTTGAAGTTTGCCTGAAAATAGGCGTTTTTGTACAAGAGACTGGCGTCCTAGTAAGAGAACGCCACCGAACAAATAGAATTTATACAAAAAGAAAACAAAACAGCTATGTGAAAAATCCCATTGGGTCCCAACTCTGCTATCGCCTTTATGTCTTCAAGCATCTCATCACTTTGCTGCTTAGTTGAAGATGAATCTGATTGATTGGTGCCATCCGAGCTTGATGGTCGATACTGAAGTCCGGATGCGAGGTGATCCAATGAGACATAGTGTTACGCTTATCCCTAACTTTTGCTTGGACCGCCCTTTCGGGTTTTCAGTCCACCGGGATACCCATTTTTGCCAAAGCCGCCTTTTCAGGTTTTCGACTTGCCGGGTGTACAGATTTTTTTATTTTCATCCCTTATTTTTGCCCGAACCCTTTTGGTTCGCCGGGAAGCCCTTATTTTTGCCTAGGCCAGTCGACCTAGCGGGTCTTTAATCATGCGTAGTATCTTTTCACTATGTCTGCATTGGCGGGGTGAGGTAGGTCGTCACCATCCATGGTGGTTAGAATCATCACTCCTAAAAAGATGTTCTTAACCAAAAATGGCCCTTCGTACGTAGGGGTCCATTTACCCCTGGGATCACTTTGAGGTAGAATAATGCGCTTGATTACCAGGTCCCCGACTTGATACTCTTGTCGTCTGACTTTCTTGTTAAATGCCTTGATCATCCGCTTTTGGTACGTCTGACCATGACAAATAGCAGTGAGTCTCTTTTCGTCGATTAGGTTTAGTTGATCAAGCGGGGTCTGGATCCAGTCGTCTTCGCTTAAACCCGCATCCTTCATGATCCGAAGAGAGGGTATCTGAACTTCAATGGGCAGGACTTCCTCCATGCCATATACCAAAGAGTAGGGTGTTGCCCCTGTTGACGTCCGTGCTGAGGTACGGTACCCATGAAGAGCAAATGGTAACATCTCATGCCAATCTTTGTAGGTCACTGTCATATTCTGCACAATCTTCTTAATGTTCTTATTAGCTGCTTCTACAGCCCCATTCATCTTCGGCCGGTAGGGAGAAGAATTATGATGATGTATCTTGAATTGCTCGCAGAGCTCAGTGATCATCTTATTGTTGAGATTGGTACCATTATCCGTAATGATCCTCTCTGGTACACCGTATCGACAGATCAGCTTGTGTCGAATGAACCGTGCCACGACGTTCTTGGTTATGGTGGCAAAGGAAGCTGCTTCAACCCACTTCGTAAAGTAATCAATTCCTACTAGGATGAAGCGATGCCCGTTGGATGCCGTAGGTCTGATCTCGCCGATCATATCAATGCCCCACATTGCAAAAGGCCAAGGTGCTGTCAAGACGTTCAAAGGAACTGGAGGAATGTGCACTTTATCAGCGTAGACCTGGCACTTGTGACATGTCCGAGAGTGCTGGTAACAGTTGGCTTCCATTGTGGACCAGTAATATCCTGCCCGAAGGATTTTCTTTGCCATGATATGTCCACTGGAATGAGTTCCGAAGGTACCTTCATGCAGCTCTGCCATGATCCTTTCTGCTTCAGTCTTATCCATACAACGCAATAAGGTTGAATCATGGTTACGTTTGTAAAGAATGCCATTGCTGATGAAGAACTTCGCCGCGAACCTTCTCAGAAACTTCTTGTCATTAACGGACGCGCCCTCAGGGTATTCTTGAGCTTCAAGGTACCTCTTTACTTCATGATACCAAGGTTTTTCTGTTACCTCTTCGGTCTCAAGATCGCAGTAGTGTGCAGGTTCATCCAATTTCCAAATAATGATCCGGGGAGCCTCGTTGTCCCATTTGACTTTGAACATAGAAGACATCGTAGCTAACGCGTCCGCTAACTGATTCTCCTCTCTTGGGAAATGTTCAAAGGTTATCTCCTCGAAATGGGGAAGCAACGTCAAGACATACTCCTTGTAAGGAATAAGATTTGGGTGTTTCGTATCCCATTCTCCTTTGATCTGACTGATCACGAGAGCGGAATCTCCGAAGACACTCAGAAACTTGATCCTTAGGTCAATTGCAGCTCGAAGACCCATGATGCACGCTTCATACTCCGCCATATTGTTGGTGCAGTTGAAACATAGTCGGGCGGTGAGCGGAGTATGAGAGCCCTTAGGAGATATGATCACAGCGCCAATGCCATTACCCAAAGCGTTTGAGGCTCCGTCAAAGTGCATAGACCATCGGGATCCTTCCTCAGGTCCTTCATCCGGTCCAGGAATCTCGCAATCAGTTACTACCATGATATTCTCGTTTGGAAATTCAAAGTTCATAGACTGGTAATCATCCACTGCCTGATGTGCCAAATGGTCTGCCAGTACACTTCCCTTGATTGCTTTTTGAGTCGTGTACTAGATGTCATATTCAATTAAGATCATCTGCCATCTTGCTATTCTTCCGGACAAGGCAGGCTTCTCGAAGACATACTTGATTGGATCCATTTTTGAAATCAATAGAGTAGTGTGAGTCAACATATACTGTCTTAGCCGGCGAGCAGCCCATACCAAAGCGCAGCAAGTTTTCTCGAGCAGTGAGTATCGGGTCTCACAGTCGGTAAACTTTTTGCTAAGGTAATAAATAGCATGCTCTTTTCGGCCAGACTCGTCATGCTGACCCAGCACGCAACCCATTGAATTGTCAAGTACTGTCAAGTATAAGATTAGAGGTCTCCCTTCAACTGGTGGCATAAGAATGGGCGGCTCTTGGAGATACTCTTTGATTCTTTCGAAAGCGGCCTGACATTCATTGTTCCAACATACTACTTGATCTTTCTTCAGTAGCTTGAAGATTGGTTCACAAGTAGCAGTCAGGTGTGAGATGAATCGGGCAATGTAGTTCAGCCATCCTAGAAAGCCTCTGACCTCTTTCTCTGTCTTGGGAACTGGCATCTCTTGTATGGCTTTCACTTTGATAGGGTCCACTTGAATACCTTTGTCGCTTACGACGAAACCCAATAGTTTTCCAGATCTCACCCCGAAGGTGCACTTGTTCGGGTTTAATCTCAGCCTGTACAACTTCAACCGGTCAAACAGCTTCTGTAGATGGTCAAGGTGTTCCTCTTCTGTTTGGGACCTTGCAATCATATCGTCAACATATACTTCAATCTCATGATGGATCATGTCATGAAACAAAGCAACCATGGTACGTTGGTATGTTGCCCCGACATTTTTCAACCCAAAAGGCATGACCTTGTAGCAAAAGGTACCCCACTGAGTAACGAAGGTGGTCTTCTCCATGTCTTCAGGAGCCATCTTTATCTGACTATAACCGGAGAACCCGTCCATGAAGGAGAATACCTTATGCTGAGAAGTGTTGTCAACCAGAACATCGATGTGAGGCAGAGGGAAGTCATCCTTAAGGCTTGCCCTGTTCAAATCCCTGTAGTCAACACACATTCGGACCTTACCATCTTTCTTCGGTACCGGAACCACATTGGCAACCCACTGAGGGTAAGAAGTTACTGCTAGAAAACCGATGTCAAATTGTTTCATAACCTCAGCCTTGATTTTCTCGGACATCTCTGGACGCATACGGCGGACCTTCTGTTTTACCGGAGGGCATTCTTCCTTGGTAGGCAGGTGATGAACCACAATGTCAGTATCCAACCCAGGCATATATTCGTAAGACCAGGCGAAGATCTCCACGTAGTCATGCAGCATCTGAATCAACCGTTGTTTCACACTGAGCTCCAAATTTGCACCGATCTTGACTTCCTTCCTGTCGGTCTCAGTACCCAGATTTACTGTTTCCACTGGTTCTTCATGTGGCTGAATGGCCCTCTCTTCCTGGAGTAACAGTCTTGCAAGTTCGCCCGGCATTTCGCAATCATCTTCACCTTCGTCTTCAGTTAAGTTGATCGGATTTTCGAAGTCATAACTGGCAGTAGCAGAGTCGTTACCAGTGAGATCCAGAGTGGATTGGGACCTGTATATGTGAGTGTGTGTAAATAGCTATTTTGCAATATATAATAAAGAAAGACAAGGAGCGCAAGATTTGAAATGCAAAAAACGTCCAATGCTTTTATTAATGATATATGAAAATGACACACAAAAGCCCTCACAAATGAAGCCACAGTGCCCCGGGTAAGACACCGGGACATAAAGTTTCACAATATTGTCTGTTACAAATTCAAAACAAAAGAGTTCATTACTGAGTAACAAAAGTAATAGGGACGAAGTCTTTCGCTGTCCAGTTGTTTGGTCCACCGTTGGTCGTAGGGTAGATCCAGCTGTCGAATTCAGATTCCTCCACGTCATCTTCGATGGCATTTACTCCTGAGTTGCTGATGAACACAGGAGGTCTTCCAGTCCTTGCACTACGAACAACCTTCTGAGCTTCTGCAGTGAAACCCAAACCAAACTTGTCAGTCTTCTGAGTGAAATCAGGAAGTCGTCCCCAGTTTGCATACTCACCCTTCTCTATAACGGCCTGGGCATCCTTTAAGGAAGCCATCTTTAAAGGAGAATCTTCAATCACCGTCTCAGCTGATGCCAGTGTCGGAGGAACCTCTTCAAAGTGTTGAAATGGGGTCTCAATGAACTCCCATCCATCTCTATGTACCGGAATGAATTGAGGTGGCTGACCATGTACTCCTCCTCCCCTTGAACCGTCACAATCTTCCCTTTGACCGGGTACTTCAGCTTCTGATGGAGTGTGGAGGTCACAGCTCCAGCTATATGGATCCATGGACGACCCAGCAAACAAGAATAGGACGGTCGAATATCCATCACGTAGAATGTAGAATCGAAGACCTGAGATCCAACTCTAATTGGAATATCGACTTCACCATGCACCATTCTTTTAGACCCATCAAAGGCCCGGACAACAATGTTATTTGGCTTTAGCTCCAAACCTTCACAATCCAACCTGTCTAGAGCTTTCTTGGGTAAAACGTTCAATGAGGAACCCGTGTCAACCAGTACATGTGCAAGAGTAGTGCCCCTGCATTCAATGGAGACATGCAAGGCATCGTTATGGTTCTTCCCTTTAGCAGTCAGATCGGCGTCGAAGAAGCCCAAAACATTATCAACAGTTAAGTTGGCCACACAATCGGTAAACTAATCAGCGGATGTCTCTTGTGGCACGTGGGCCGTCTTCAGGAAGGTAATCAGAGCCTTGGCATGGGCCTCTGAACACAACAACAGTGACAACATAGAAATCTTGGAGGGGGTTTGCCCCAGCTGCTCAACTACATTATAGTCACTCTTCTTGATGATCTTCAAAATCTCTTCCATCTCCTGTTTGGAAGCTTCAACATTGATTGTCTTTGGCGCCTCCGTCCGGGCAGGCATATCAGTGGCTATCCCTTTGCCCCGAGCATCAGATGACTCGGTAGCAGGGGTAGAAATAGGAACTTGATCAGGAAGGGAAGTAGGCACACTTGCAGGTGTGATGATAATAGGTCTCTGGATAGTTGGTGGCACAATATCAGGTGAGAAAAGTCTACCACTGCGGGTGACTTTAGCAGGTCAGGTAATGTTGCTGACGCCGGCATTAGCATCAAACTCTTGCTTAACTCCGAGCACATAAACATTTGCCCCATAGTGCCACGAGACAATTTTGTCGGATGTATAGGGAATAGGCCCCGGAACAGTGATGATTATAGGTGCGATCTTCTGAGCAGGCATAGTTTTGACAGGTTTCCTCGAGGGAGCCTTGGGAGAATTGTTGAAAATGGTAACAATGGAAACTTCTTCAGTAGGGGTGGCATGAACAGCAATCTTCTCAAATAGGATTTCTTTGTTATCCATCAGGTTTTGGATACCTGACTTCAAAGATGGGCAACCAATAGGTGAAACAGAACACAGGTGGCAACCTTCACTACATCCCGGAAATAAACCGGCTAGCAACAGGTTCCTCTTGACAGTCAACAACGGGGTGACAATATCATCCACAGAGGCTACAAACAAGTCTTCCTCTACAGCATTTACTCCATGTTTGGGCATGGGAGCAGTCACAACATTGGGCCTCTCGGGCACCTCAAACTCAATCTCTTTTGCATCAATCAGGTCTTGGACCTTATTCTTCAAAGTCCAGCAATCATCCGTATTATGCCCCGGGCTCTCAGAATGATAAGTGCAGCGGGCGTTAGGATTGTACTTTGGTGATGTAGTGTTGGGATTCTTAGGAGCTTCCCTTAGAGTCACCAAATTGGTCTTCAGCAACTGCGGAAATATCTGGGACAAGGTCATGCTGAGTCGAGTGAATTGCCTTCTAGGTCTCTCACCCCTTTGTTGGTTGTAATGTTGAGGAGCACCGGCAGGTTTTGAAATAACCACCACGTTGACAGCTTGGCGGTGTTCCGGTCTATTCTGTCTCTTTGAGCCGTAGACAACACTGGATTCTTTCTTGGATGGATTCTTCTCAGTTCTCGACGAGGCACCCTTCTGTATTTTCCCAGCCTTGATACCAGCTTCAATCCTCTCCCCAGTCAAGATCAGGTCTGTAAACCCGGCTGAAGAGTTTCCAATCAAATGGTAAAAGAATGGACCAGACAGGGTCCCCAGAAACATATCAACCAATTCACGATCTGTTAAAGGCGGTTGCACCCTTCCGGCAAGGTCTCACCATTTTTGAGCATACTCCTTAAATCCTTCACCCGTCCCTATTGACATACCCTGGAGTTGGGTACGCGTAGGAGCGAGGTCGGAATTATATTGATACTGCTTATAGAACGCAGTAGCCAAATCTTCCCAGTTACGGATACTGGCTCCATCCAGCTGATAGAACCACTCAAGTTGAGTCCCTGAAAGACTGTCCTGAAAGAAGTGAATCCACAAATTCTTATCAGCTGTGTAAGGCTGGATCTTCCTTACATATGACCGGAGGTGCAGCTTTGGGCGGGAAGCTCCGTCATATTTGGCAAAGGTAGGTGCCTTGAATTTATGGGGAATCACCACCCCAGAGGATAAACCTAGGTCTCCAAAGTCCAACCCGGGCATATTCTGTATCTCCATGGTGCTCAAGCGGTCCTCCAACTATTTGTACCTATCCTCAGCAGGAGGATACTATTCTTCATCATAATCCGTCTCGTTGTCGGAGACTACGAGGCTAGGAACCCTTCTCTCTTGTGGGCTGTCTTTCCCTACAGAGGAGGTAGTCAGATCAACCTCATTCTGCAGTCCATTCCCAAATCTGCATCCAGTGTTGAACAAGACGGTCCTCTTCTTCTTCTTCTTCCTCTCTTTCAGGATCAGAGTCTTCAAATCCTGTTGACCCTGGGCTAGGCTCATAACCAACTCTTGGAACTGGGCGTTCTGGGCCTGGAGGGCCTTGATAGCTTGTTCAGTGGAAGGTTCAGTAGACATGATGATTGCTAAAATAAACAGCGAAGAAGATAAGTGACCTGTAAAAAGGGTACCTGTTATGCATATGATGAAATGAAATCGTATAATTTATGTTTTCAAACACAATCGGGATTCAACTTTGTAGACGAAAAAAGGAAACACACTTTATTAGATTTAACTTTAGAATTTAAATTGTTCAACAAATTTCCCTTAGGCGTTACAAGAATGAAAATACTTAAAAGTAAATAAAAACTGTAAAAGAAAACATCAAAGGTCCATCAATGCTCCCATGGCCTCTTCTTCTCAGTGCGGATATAATCATTCAGGATCCGTTCGTTCTCCAGTTGCTTAGTCAGCTTCTGGATCTTCTGTTCTTGTTCGTTGAGCCTTTCCCGATAAGAATCCCATTCTTCTTGCAGTTGTGCCCAAGACCTCTTCAGAGTGCCAACATCAGTGGGCATATGAGGATGGAGAACAGTTGGGGGAACCCCTTCTTTATCAGCAGCTTCAAGAGTAATAGGCCTGGCAGCTTCGTATGGAATACCTAACTTTTGAGCACGGATGCGGACCCATCTGAAATATGACTCCATTGGCAGAGAATTTTTTGGTCCCAACTCATGTGGTTCAGCCTTGTGAACTCTATCCCAAGCCCTGATGAATCTACGACGCAATTCGTCGCTATCTACCTGAAAATCAAAGACGATGTGAGGTATCAACATCTCATGAGGACCTTCTCTTCTGGCTCTTCCAAACTGACGGAGAGCTGAGCATGGGTTATAAGAGATTCCTCCACGGGTTCCGATCAATGGAACATTAGGATACTCTCCACAACGATCAATGACGGCCACCTCATCTAAGCCTCTGAGAGTCCAAATAATGTCTTTATCAGTAAGAGACATTATCCTATTAGCCCAGCCCCTTCCTTCTTTGTTCTTCAGTACGAACTTAGGGAGGTGCAAAATAAACCACCTCGCCAATAAAGGAGCACAACACATCAAAGTTCCCCGTCTTCGGGCAGTACGAGCATAGAGCTGATGAAGGATATCACCCAAGAGAGTGGGTACAGGGTTCCGAGAGATGAAGATCCTTATGGCATTAACATCAACAAAGGTATCTGGATTTGGAAACAATACCAGACCATAGATTAAGAGAGCCAGAATGTCTTTGTACGCCCTGAAGTCTAAGTCATTCCAGAAACTATTAACTTTGCCAACCAGAAACTTAGCCAAAAAGCCCTTAACTCCACTTTTAGTCTCCCAATTAGCCATTACCTCCTCCTTGGTCAAGTGAAGGGCTGCATCAATCTCTTCAGGCCTAAGAGTCTTTTCCCAACCAGTAAATGGAATTTGCTCCAAAACAGGGATACCAAGCAGCTCAAAGAATTCTTCCAGGGTAGGGACCAGCTGGAAGTCTTGAAAGGTGAAGCAATGGTATATCGGATCATAAAACTGGACCAAGACACTCATCAATTGTTGGTCCCACTTTGAGGTGACTAAACCGAGAAGAGAACCATGCCTCTTGATGAAGGAAGTAGTGTCTGGAATCCTGTCAACCAATTCCTTAAGCAAAGCAGGTAGTTGAACAAAGTTGAGCCGGATAGTATTCCTACGCATGGGCATCATGATGTCCTACAAAACAGAGCAAAGATGAAACCTTCTTGTCTTTGAAATGGGTTAGTCCTTATGCAGGATGTATGCAATGTTATGATGTTATGATGTCATGGTAAAGGCACACCACGAGTATTCACAAAAGGCAAACATGGTAAAGGCACACAAGTCACACAGAAGAGCCCTTAGATTTCAGGCTGGCATGAAGTTTAGGTACTACCCTCTTTCAGTTTCAGTTGGTTAAGACCTGTCCTAAAAATAGTAACTGGGTTCTAGAGGATCTCAATATCACTGACTATCCTCAATCGGTCATAATTCCAGTTTAGAAACCTTTTCTTGCGGCCGGAACCATCGCGAGAGTTTAGTCTCAATGAGCGTAGCATACTGCTACTGTTCTATGGCCAAGTTGGTCAATTTAAGGTTCTAAGGTCAGTTGGTGCTTAATGACTCCTCAGAAGACCCATATTCTCCTCGTTCCAACACAAGGGATATCGGTACAGACCAAGGTGTCACACCAACGTAGCTACTGCTTCATCCGTGTCGGTATACGCTGGACAGATCCCTCACAGTTTATTGCTACTTACCTAAAAAAGGGTACCCCCAGATTCGGGTTAGGATCTATAAAACTCCGATACAAGCCCACAAAATTAAAGCACACAAAGCATACAATTGAAAACATGGAGATCTAATACTAAGGTACACCTCACTTATTAAATCCCCAGCAGAGTCGCCAGTTGTGTGATCGGTGGAAATAGAACTGACTGTTTGAAATGCTGGTTCGCGTTTGCGTTTCGCAAAATGTTGCGGTAAGCAAGAGTCGCCACCGTCTTTTATTTTCTCCAACAAGGAAAGGACAAAAGCACAACAAAATTCCTTTTCGAGATGTTTCTCGGGTTAGGGAGGTAGATTATAGAAAGGGAAGGTGTTAGCACCCTTTCTATCCGTGGTTATCCACGGGATCTTAGGTACTTTCTCACTATGTTTTCAAAAAGTTTTGCTTTTCTTGTGTTTGTGGGTTTTGAAAAAGTTTTGTTTGAAAACTTCGATTTAACTCTTGTATCTGTCCTCAAGAGTGTATGAAGTGTTGATTGAAAACTTTTGTTTGAAAACTGTAAGTGCGAAAAGTATTTTTTGTTTTGAAAGAGCAAGTACCTGAGAACCTCTACCTACTCAAAAGAAATTAAGCTGTGTAAATTTCCTTTAGACAGTACTATCCCACTATTGAGAAGTAGGTAGCACCGTCGTTGGAGTTTTCGGGTCAATTCGATTATGGGACATGTGGTCACTAAAGCAATGGTAGGACACCTTAGCGGTAACCCTAATGTCCTAGATCATTTTTATCCGAGGCAACCGTTTCGAGGCAACTTTGATCTTTAGACAGGAGGACAACCTCTAAAACACCCTATACTCAATGACCACGTCAAGGCAACCAAGTGAGGCGTACCCTAGGAGTGGCATGTGCGAGTGTGTCAGGTTTCAGTTATGTTATCTTTGTACATGTTATGGTGAGCTACGATTGATTTTAATTTAAGAGAGATCTTGACATGCATAGCCTATTAGCATACATCTAGCAGTTAATGGTTGCGGAAAACAAAACTACGCTATTACAAGGCGTCAGGTATTTATATCGCCAAAAACAAACCCTTGAAAAGTAAATGCGGAAAAGTAAATAAAAGCGATAAAAAGGGTCCTAATTAAAACTATTACATCCTCGGAGCAAATACAATTATATGGATCAAAACATGAATAAAATAAACATTTGCGCGAGAAAAATTAAATCGGAGTGTTTTTTAGGGTTTTGACCCCTTTTTTGAGAAAGAAAGAGATTTTTGTTATTTTTGCATTTAATTAAACCTAAACTAATTAATTAATAAAAAGAAATATTTTTTGGTTTTTGAATGTTAAGAAAATAAAAATAAAAGGATTAGAAATCTAATTCTACATCAATTTTAATTTATTGTGAAAATATTAACGTTAACCTAATTAAAACTAAACAAATTATATTAGTATTTATTTACAAAACAACTAATTAAATTTAATAAATAAAAATATTATATTTATTTTATGTTTTCTGATTTTTATTATGAAAATAAATATTAATTTGTTAGTGAAAATAATAATTTTAATAAATAATTAAAATGAAAGAAATAAAAAAAAGAAAAGAAAAGAAATAAACTTGAAGGGGGGTGTTGGGCCCAATTTTGTGGTGTATCAGCAATTCTGAAGCCCATTATGCTTCCAGCCTGTTTGACTTTTCCAGTTATCCACGCATATGTTGACTAGGGAGTATGGTGAGGACCCAGCTTTGGCCATTGAATCTAATTTGCTGGCCATCTGGCGCTTGGAAATTTGAGACACATGGTAGACCACCTCCTGGGCATAGCATGGGAATACCTGAAGAGAAAAATTAAATAAACGTTTGGGGGACCTGGGATTCGAACCAAGGTCCCAATGCTTCTAGGCCAACGCACCAACCACTCCACTAAGCTGCTTTATTTGTTATTGGAATAATAAGTGATTATTATATATGCAAACAAAACAATATGATGTAAATAAAAAGTAAAACGCGCGCTTTTCAAATGGACCAACCAGATGATAACACATCATCATCTTCAACCTTTTTCCTGCATAATTAGAATCAAATAGAGGGGGTTTTTAACCTCCACTACCTCCTGCAAGGAAAAATAGCGATTAGGCACACAGCAATCATAAATGTTTTGCGAGGTATGGGTTGTGTTCGTCTTGGTCTCACGATTTCAGCCATGTATCTCACTGGTCCCAATTTTTCCTGGTTCAGAAAGCCCTATTTGAAAACTTGAAAACCCTAGAAATTTGATCATGGCATCTCACGATTCAGGGCACTATAGTTCAATTAATTCATTCCATTAGCTTTGTATGGTCTCTAGCAATGCAAAACAATCATAAAAACATGTTAAATGCGCATGAATCAAGAGATACGATTTGGAATCAAAAGTGCAAACTGTGAAACTGTATGGAGCGATTTCTTGAGCTTTGGTGCTGGAATTTGATTGAAAATCAATCCTACTGCCTCCTGCAATATGTTTGAATGGTCAAAACTCCTTGAATTAGCCTAGGTTGCAAGAACGGGTTTTTAGTTTTCTTGGAAATTCTTGAATTTGACAAGGTCGTTTCTGCAGCTTTTAATCGTGTCCTAGGTCATGGTTGGCTTGCTTGTGTATAAGGGAAACAAATTAGGTCAAAAATTTGGATCCAACCCATGTGCATTGGAGATTAAATCCTTGATTGAAAATCAAATATTCTTGATTTTTCATGATTGAACAATGTTGCCAAAATTGGATTTTTTTGTATCTTTGACTTGTGCACGAATTTGCCAGCATGTTTTGATCATATTTGCTTCACAAATTGATTTAAAAAATCAAATCTTCTATTTTCTTATAATTTAAATTAATTAAATGAATTAATATGTATTAAAAATCCAATTAATCAATAAATTTAAGAAAATAAATCCAATTTAACTTGGTGGGTCGTGCATAGGTCATGGGTGAAGTTTCAACAAGAGATTTGAGGCCCATTAGCAAAAAGAAGGTGTTTTGAGCAAAGTTGACTTTTGCAAATTCATGAAAATTTCCCAACTTCTCCAATGCACAACTTGATCAATTTTGATCATATGACCATGTTCTTGGACATTTTGGAAAGCCCTTGAAGTTCTCTAACCAATGCTTTTGGTCCCATGTCATCTGGATTTACCAATCTCAAGTAATGGCCTTTGACTCAAAGTGTACTTTTGTTGATTTTTGAAATTGACATAGAATGTAAAAATTGGTAACTTTTTGTGAGAGCATTTATTGATCTTGGAGTGTGAAGATGGTTTGTAGGAAATTGCATCCTCTTCAAAATGAGCTTTGGATGGAATTTTTCTGATAAACCATGAAAACGTTATGCCCTGGTCAAGATACAGTTGACTTTTCTACTGTCCAAAAATAGTAACTTTTGCACCTTGATGATTTTTGAGCTATTCTTGTGGGATCATGATCAAGACTTGATCACATGATGATTGTGAACTCAAAATAAGATGTTGACCAAAAATTCTGACTTTTGACTACCAAATGACCATTTTACCCTTGCAGTTGACTGTAGATCAAATGGGGCTTTTGACTGTGCAAATTGGCACTGTGAGTCTTGAAACTTGGCATGTAGATGCTTGAGGATGTATATGGGCCTATGAGACTTGATTGAACCATTGAAAACCCCAAATTCCTTGAAAGAATCAAAACCCTAATTTTGAACTGGCTTAGGAGGTGGTTTGACTGTACAACCCTTGAGCCATTTTGAGCAATTTGAGGATCATTCTTGACAAATCTTGAGGAATATGAGAGGGAAAATTTTGGGGTACAACAGTTTCCCCTGTTCAATCTTCTTAGACCTGAGGATGTAGATTGGCTTGCGTGCCTTTCGTGATCCGAAGGTGGAAGATGATAGAACACTAAAGTGCCCAGAAATTTGCACTCGCATGGTGTAGTATCAGCAATGTGATGTCGGGTATGGGCTTACAGATGTCATTTGGAGAAATGATGGATAGGAGGATGGGCTTATAGATGCCACCTGGAGATTATTGGTAGGTAATTTTGTCTTCGTTGACGGGTTGTCTTCATTGACGGGTTATCATCAGAAAAATCTTTAGGAATCGATTTTACTGGGCTTGCCTTCTTTGGATCAGCGTCAGAAAAATCTTTAGAAATCGATTTAGCTGGGTTTGTCTTCTTTGGATCAGCGTCAGAAAAATCTTTAGGAATCGATTTAGCTGGGTTTGTCTTCTTTGACTGGATTGCCTCAGGAAAATCTTTAGGAATCGATTTAACTGATTTTGTCTCCATTGACTGGCTTCAGAAAAATCTTTAGGAATCGATTTAACTGGTTTTGTCTCCATTGACTGACTTGGCTCAGAAAAATCTTTAGGAATCAATTTAACTGGTTTTGTCTCCATTGACTGAATTTGTCTCTTTTGACTGGATTTGTCTCCTTTGACTGTATTAGCATCAGAAAAATCTTTAGGAATCGACTTATCTGGTTTTGTCTCCTTTGACATAGCTGAGCATTTAACTGCATCTTTCCTGAAAGGTAAAGGTCAGTCATATGCAATGCATGATATGGATCGTGCAATGATGTTCTCAACATAAATGAGATCGCATGATATGATGCGTATGTGCATGTATCATGATGTATGAAAATGTGATGTTTTAGCTGGGGAAAATAAATCCCGGAGCTGCTGGAGAATAGAGTTGAATTTTTCGTTTCTGCTGGGGATGATGAATGAAGATGATAAACTTGCAAGAGAGGATGACTCCGTTGGGGAATAAACTGGTGAAGAGATTACTCTGCGGGGAATTACTCTGTGGGGAGGAGATGCTTTGCTGAGATTTTAACGATAACTCCGCTGGGGATTCCGTTGATAAGCTCTATTGGGGATTTTGATGATGAACTCCGCTGGGGATAGAAAGAACTTCGCTGAGGATGATCTTTCTGTTGCAACTTGCTGAGGATAACCCAGTTAGACTCTTGTGGGGATAACCTCTGAATATGGCTAGGGAGAGATATTTGTACTCTACAGGGGACAAGCTTCCATAATCTACCGGGGAAGATGATTCAACTCTGGCAGGGAAGCTTTTTTAGACTGCGCTGGGAAATGGCTCCACTGGGGGTATCTCGTATTTCGCCGGGGAGCATTCTTATACTCTGTTGAGGAATATTAAGACTGCCAGGGATGCTTGCTGAGGAATATCTGTATACTCCGCTGGGGAATATTAATACCTACTGGGGATACCCAACTCTTTGGCTGATGGTAGACCAACTCTGCTTGGGGAGAGTATTGTTGATTTGTTCATAGTTACAAGTCTCAGTGGGGAGAGCTACCATTATTGTCTTACTCTGCGGGGAGTGAAGGTATCTTGGTCATATTCTTCAGCCGAACTTACCTTGGTACCTTGGTGGATAGAGCAACTAGACCTCTTAGACGATTCTTATTGCCCCTACTTCTGATATCACCCGTAATTAGTCCTTTGTTTCGCATGTAAATATTTATGAGTAGCAATTAATGTCAAATGCATATATCAAAAATGAACATTGGACGTTCTTTGCAAAACAAAACAGATAAAGGAAAAACAATTTACAATTTGTCTGAAAAATGAACTTGTATTGATTTTGAAGTTTGCCTGAAAATAGGCGTTTTTGTACAAGAGACTGGCGTCCTAGTAAGAGAACGCCGCCGAACAAATAGAATTTATACAAAAAGAAAACAAAACAGCTATGTGAAAAATCCCATTGGGTCCCAACTCTGCTATCGCCTTTATGTCTTCAAGCATCTCATCACTTTGCTGCTTAGTTGAAGATGAATCTGATTGATTGGTGCCATCCGAGCTTGATGGTCGATACTGAAGTCCGGATGCGAGGTGATCCAATGAGACATAGTGTTACGATTATCCCTAACTTTTGCTTGGACCGCCCTTTCGGGTTTTCAGTCCACCGGGATACCCATTTTTGCCCAAGCCGCCTTTTCAGGTTTTCGACTTGCCGGGTGTACAGATTTTTTTATTTTCATCCCTTATTTTTTCCCGAACCCTTTTGGTTCTCCGGGAAGCCCTTATTTTTGCCTAGGCCAGTCGACCTAGCGGGTCTTTAATCATGCATAGTATCTTTTCACTATGTCTGCATTGGCGGGGTGAGGAAGGTCGTCACCATCCATGGTGGTTAGAATCATCGCTCCTCCTAAAAAGATGTTCTTAACCACAAATGGCCCTTCGTACGTAGGGGTCCATTTACCCCTGGGATCACTTTGAGGTAGAATAATGCGCTTGATTACCAGGTCCCCGACTTGATACTCTTGTCGTCTGACTTTCTTGTTAAATTCCTTGATCATCCGCTTTTGGTACGTCTGACCATGACAAATAGCAGTGAGTCTCTTTTCGTCGATTAGGTTTAGTTGATCAAGCGGGGTCTGGATCCAGTCGTCTTCGCTTAAACCCGCATCCTTCATGATCCGAAGAGAGGGTATCTGAACTTCAATGGGCAGGACTGCCTCCATGCCATATACCAAAGAGTAGGGTGTTGCCCCTGTTGACGTCCGTGCTGAGGTACGGTACCCATGAAGAGCAAATGGTAACATCTCATGCCAATCTTTGTAGGTCACTGTCATATTCTGCACAATCTTCTTAATGTTCTTATTAGCTGCTTCTACAGCCCCATTCATCTTCGGCCGGTAGGGAGAAGAATTATGATGATGTATCTTGAATTGCTCGCAGAGCTCAGGATCATCTTATTGTTGAGATTGGTACCATTATCCGTAATGATCCTCTCTGGTACACCGTATCGACAGATCAGGTTGTGCCGAATGAACCGTGCCACGACGTTCTTGGTTACGGTGGCAAAGGAAGCTGCTTCAACCCACTTCGTAAAGTAATCAATTCCTACTAGGATGAAGCGATGCCCGTTGGATGTCGTAGGTCTGATCTCGCCGATCATATCAATGCCTCACATTGCAAAAGGCCAAGGTGCTGTCAAGACGTTCAAAGGAACTGGAGGAATGTGCACTTTATCAGCATAGACCTGGCACTTGTGACATGTCCGAGAGTGCTGGTAACAGTTGGCTTCCATTGTGGACCAGTAATATCCTGCCCGAAGGATTTTCTTTGCCATGATATGTCCACTGGAATGAGTTCCGAAGGTACCTTCATGCAGCTCTGCCATGATCCTTTCTGCTTCAGTCTTATCCACACAACGCAATAAGGTCGAATCATGGTTACGTTTGTAAAGAATGCCATTGCTGATGAAGAACTTCGCCGCGAACCTTCTCAGAAACTTCATGTCATTAACGGACGCGCCCTCAGGGTATTCTTGAGCTTCAAGGTACCTCTTTACTTCATGATACCAAGGTTTTTCTGTTACCTCTTCGGTCTCAAGATCGCAGTAGTGTGCAGGTTCATCCAATTTCCAAATAATGATCCGGGGAGCCTCGTTGTCCCATTTGACTTTGAACATAGAAGACATCGTAGCTAACGCGTCCGCTAACTGATTCTCCTCTCTTGGGAAATGTTCAAAGGTTATCTCCTCGAAATGGGGAAGCAACGTCAAGACATACTCCTTGTAAGGAATAAGATTTGGGTGTTTCGTATCCCATTCTCCTTTGATCTGACTGATCACGAGAGCGAAATCTCCGAAGACACTCAGAAACTTGATCCTTAGGTCAATTGCAGCTCGAAGACCCATGATGCACGCTTCATACTCTGCCATATTGTTGGTGCAGTTGAAACATAGTCGGGCGGTGAGCGGAGTATGAGAGCCCTTAGTAGATATGATCACAGCGCCAATGCCATTACCCAAAGCGTTTGAGGCTCCGTCAAAGTGCATAGACCATCGGGATCCTTCCTCAGGTCCTTCATCCGGTCCAGGAATCTCGCAATCAGTTACTACCATGATATTCTCATCTGGAAATTCAAAGTTCATAGACTGGTAATCATCCACTGCCTGATGTGCCAAATGGTCTGCCAGTACACTTCCCTTGATTGCTTTTTGAGTCGTGTACTGGATGTCATATTCAATTAAGATCATCTGCCATCTTGCTATTCTTCCGGACAAGGCAGGCTTCTCGAAGACATACTTGATTGGATCCATTTTTGAAATCAATAAAGTAGTGTGAGTCAACATATACTGTCTTAGCCGGCGAGCAGCCCATACCAAAGCGCAGCAAGTTTTCTCGAGCAGTGAGTATCGGGTCTCACTGTCGGTAAACTTTTTGCTAAGGTAATAAATAGCATGCTCTTTTCGGCCAGACTCGTCGTGCTGACCCAGTACGCAACCCATTGAATTGTCAAGTACTGTCAAGTATAAGATTAGAGGTCTCCCTTCAACTGGTGGCATAAGAATGGGCGGCTCTTGGAGATACTCTTTGATTCTTTCGAAAGCGGCCTGACATTCATCGTTCCAACATACTACTTGATCTTTCTTCAGTAGCTTGAAGATTGGTTCACAAGTAGCAGTCAGGTGTGAGATGAATCGGGCAATGTAGTTCAGCCATCCTAGAAAGCCTCTGACCTCTTTCTCTGTCTTGGGAACTGGCATCTCTTGTATGGCTTTCACTTTGATAGGGTCCACTTGAATACCTTTGTCGCTTACGACGAAACCCAATAGTTTTCCAGATCTCACCCCGAAGGTGCACTTGTTCGGGTTTAATCTCAGCCTGTACAACTTCAACCGGTCAAACAGCTTCTGTAGATGGTCAAGGTGTTCCTCTTCCGTTTGGGACCTTGCAATCATATCGTCAACATATACTTCAATCTCATGATGGATCATGTCATGAAACAAAGCAACCATGGCACTTTGGTATGTTGCCTCGACATTTTTCAACCCAAAAGGCATGACCTTGTAGCAAAAGGTACCCTACTGAGTAACGAAGGTGGTCTTCTCCATGTCTTCAGGAGCCATCTTTATCTGATTATAACCGGAGAACCCGTCCATGAAGGAGAATACCTTATGCTGAGCAGTGTTGTCAACCAGAACATCGATGTGAGGCAGAGGGAAGTCATCCTTAGGGCTTGCCCTGTTCAAATCCCTGTAGTCAACACACATTCGGACCTTACCATCTTTCTTCGGTACCGGAACCACATTGGCAACCCACTGAGGGTAAGAAGTTACTGCTATAAAACCGACGTCAAATTGTTTCATAACCTCAGCCTTGATTTTCTCGGACATCTCTGGACGCATACGGCGGACCTTCTGTTTTACCGGAGGGCATTCTTCCTTGGTAGGCAGGTGATGAACCACAATGTCAGTATCCAACCCAGGCATATATTCGTAAGACCAGGCGAAGATCTCCACGTAGTCATGCAGCATCTGAATCAACCGTTGTTTCACACTGAGCTCCAAATTTGCACTGATCTTGACTTCCTTCCTGTCGGTCTCAGTACCCAGATTTACTGTTTCCACTGGTTCTTCATGTGGCTGAATGGCCCTCTCTTCCTGGAGTAACAGTCTTGCAAGTTCGCCCGGCATTTCGCAATCATCTTCACCTTCGTCTTCAGTTAAGTTGATCGGATTTTCGAAGTCATAACTGGCAGTAGCAGAGTCGTTACCAGTGAGATCCAGAGTGGATTGGGACCTGTATATGTGAGTGTGTGTAAATAGCTATTTTGCAATATATAATAAAGAAAGACAAGGAGCGCAAGATTTGAAATGCAAAAAACGTCCAATGCTTTTATTATTGATATATGAAAATGACACACAAAAGCCCTCACAAATGAAGCCACGGTGCCCTGGGTAAGACACCGGGACATAAAGTTTCACAATATTGTCTATTACAAATTCAAAACAAAAGAGTTCATTACTGAGTAACAAAAGTAATAGGGACGAAGTCTTTCGCTGTCCAGTTGTTTGGTCCACCGTTGGTCGTAGGGTAGATCCAGCTGTCGAATTCAGATTCCTCCACGTCATCTTCGATGGCATTTACTCATGAGTTGCTGATGAACACAGGAGGTCTTCCAGTCCTTGCACTACGAACAACCTTCTGAGCTTCTGCAGTGAAACCCAAACCAAACTTGTCAGTCTTCTGAGTGAAATCAGGAAGTCGTCCCCAGTTTGCATACTCACCCTTCTCTATAACGGCCTGGGCATCCTTTAAGGAAGCCATCTTTAAAGGAGAATCTTCAATCACCGTCTCAGCTGATGCCAGTGTCGGAGGAACCTCTTCAAAGTGTTGAAATGGGGTCTCAATGAACTCCCATCCATCTCTATGTACCGGAATGAATTGAGGTGGCTGACCATGTACTCCTCCTCCCCTTGAACCGTCACAATCTTCCCTTTGACCGGGTACTTCAGCTTCTGATGGAGTGTGGAGGTCACAGCTCCAGCTATATGGATCCATGGACGACCCAGCAAACAAGAATAGGATGGTCGAATATCCATCACGTAGAATGTAGAATCGAAGACCTGAGATCCAACTCTAATTAGAATATCGACTTCACCATGCACCATTCTTTTAGACCCATCAAAGGCCCGAACAACAATGTTATTTGGCTTTAGCTCCAAACCTTCACAATCCAACCTGTCTAGAGCTTTCTTGGGTAAAACGTTCAATGAGGAACCCGTGTCAACCAGTACATGTGCAAGAGTAGTGCCCCTGCATTCAATGGAGACATGCAAGGCATCATTATGGTTCTTCCCTTTAGCAGTCAGATCGACGTCGAAGAAGCCCAAAACATTATCAACAGTTAAGTTGGCCACACAATCGGTAAACTAATCGGCGGATGTCTCTTGTGGCACGTGGGCCGTCTTCAGGAAGGTAATCAGAGCCTTGGCATGGGCCTCTGAACACAACAACAGTGACAACATAGAAATCTTGGAGGGGGTTTTCCCCAGCTGCTCAACTACATTATAGTCACTCTTCTTGATGATCTTCAGAATCTCTTCCATCTCCTGTTTGGAAGCTTCAACATTGATTGTCTTTGGCGCCTCCGTCCGGGCAGGCATATCAGTGGCTATCCCTTTGCCCCGAGCATCAGATGACTCGGTAGCAGGGGTAGAAATAGGAACTTGATCAGGAAGGGAAGTAGGCACACTTGCAGGTGTGATGATAATAGGTCTCTGGATAGTTGGTGGCACAATATCAGGTGAGAAAAGTCTACCACTGCGGGTGACTTTAGCAGGTCAGGTAATGTTGCTGACGCCGGCATTAGCATCAAACTCTTGCTTAACTCCGAGCACATAAACATTTGCCCCATAGTGCAACGAGACAACTTTGTCGGATGTATAGGGAACAGGCCCCGTAACAGTGATGATTATAGGTGCGATCTTCTGAGCAGGCATAGTTTTGACAAGTTTCCTCGAGGGAGCCTTGGGAGAATTGTTGAAAATGGTAACAATGGAAACTTCTTCAGTAGGGGTGGCATGAACAGCAATCTTCTCAAATAGGATTTCTTTGTTATCCATCAGGTTTTGGATACCTGACTTCAAAGATGGGCAACCAGTAGGTGAAACAGAACACAGGTGGCAACCTTCACTACATCCCGAAAATAAATCGGCTAGCAACAGGTTCCTCTTAACAGTCAACAGCGGGGTGACAATATCATCCACAAAGGCTACAAACAAGTCTTCCTCTACAGCATTTACTCCATTTTTGGGCATGGGAGAAGTCACAACATTGGGCCTCTCGGGCACCTCAAACTCAATCTCTTTTGCATCAATCAGGTCTTGGACCTTATTCTTCAAAGTCCAGCAATCATCCGTATTATGCCCCGGGCTCTCAGAATGATAAGCGCAGCGGGCGTTAGGATTGTACTTTGGTGATGTAGTGTTGGGATTCTTAGGAGCTTCCCTTAGAGTCACCAAATTGGTCTTCAGCAACTGCGGAAATATCTGGGACAAGGTCATGCTGAGTCGAGTGAATTGCCTTCTAGGTCTCTCACCCCTTTGTTGGTTGTAATGCTGAGGAGCACCGGCAGGTTTTGAAATAACCACCGCGTTGACAGCTTGGCGGTGTTCCGGTCTATTCTGTCTCCTTGAGCCGTAGACAACACTGGATTCTTTCTTGAATGGCTTCTTCTTAGTGCTCGACGAGGCACCCTTCTGTATTTTCCCAGCCTTGATACCAGCTTCAATCCTCTCCCCAGTCAAGATCAGGTCTGTAAACCCGGCTGAAGAGTTTCCAATCAAATGGTAAAAGAATGGACCAGACAGGGTCCCCAGAAACATATCAACCAATTCACGATCTGTTAAAGGCGGTTGCACCCTTCCGGCAAGGTCTCACCATTTTTGAGCATACTCCTTAAATCCTTCACCCGTCCCTATTGACATACCCTGGAGTTGGGTACGCGTAGGAGCGAGGTCGGAATTATATTGATACTGCTTATAGAACGCAATAGCCAAATCTTCCCAGTTACGGATACTGGCGCTTGGAAATTTGAGACACATGGTAGACCACCTCCTGGGCATAGCATGGGAATACCTGAAGAGAAAAATTAAATAAACGTTTGGGGGACCTGGGATTCGAACCAAGGTCCCAATGCTTCCAGGCCAACGCACCAACCACTCCACTAAGCTGCTTTAGTTGTTATTGGAATAATAAGTGATTATTATATATGCAAACAAAACAATATAATGTAAATAAAAAGTAAAATGCGCGCTTTTCAAATGGACCAACCAGATGATAACACATCATCGTCTTCAACCTTTTTCCTGCATAATTAGAATCAAATAGAGGGGGTTTTTAACCTCCACTACCTCCTGCAAGGAAAAATAGCGATTAGGCACACAGCAATCATAAATGTTTCGCGAGGTATGGGTTGTGTTCGTCTTGGTCTCACGATTTCAGCCATGTATCTCACTGGTCCCAATTTTTCCTGGTTCAGAAAGCCCTATTTAAAAACTTGAAAACCCTAGAAATTTGATCATGGCATCTCACGATTCAGGGCACTATAGTTCAATTAATTCATTCCATTAGCTTTGTATGGTCTCTAGCAATGCAAAACAATTATAAAAACATGTTAAATGCGCATGAATCAAGAGATACGATTTGGAATCAAAAGTGCAAACCGTGAAACTGTATGGAGCGATTTCTTGAGCTTTGGTGCTGGAATTTGATTGAAAATCAATCCTAGTGCCTCCTGCAATATGTTTGAATGGTCAAAACGCCTTGAATTAGCCTAGGTTGCAAGAACGGGTTTTTAGTTTTCTTGGAAATTCTTGAATTTGACAAGGTCGTTTCTGCAGCTTTTAATCGTGTCCTAGGTCATGGTTGGCTTGCTTATGTATAAGGGAAACAAATTAGGTAAAAAATTTGGATCCAACCCATGTGCATTGAAGATTAAATCCTTGATTGAAAATCAAATATTCTTGATTTTTCATGATTGAACAATGTTGCCAAAATTGGATTTTTTTTGTATCTTTGACTTGTGCACGAATTTTCCAGCATGTTTTGATCATATTTGCTTCACAAATTGATTTAAAAAATCAAATCTTCTATTTTCTTATAATTTAAATTAATTAAATGAATTAATATGTATTAAAAATCCAATTAATCAATAAATTTAAGAAAATAAATCCAATTTAACTTGGTGGGTCGTGCATAGGTCATGGGTGAAGTTTCAACAAGAGATTTGAGGCCCATTAGCAAAAAGAAGGTGTTTTGAGCAAAGTTGACTTTTGCAAATTCATGAAAATTTCCCAACTTCTCCAATGCACAACTTGATCAATTTTGATCATATGACCATGTTCTTGGACATTTTGGAAAGCCCTTGAAGTCCTCTAACCAATGCTTTTGGTCCCATGTCATTTGGATTTACCAATCTCAAGTAATGGCATTTGACTCAAAGTGTACTTTTGTTGACTTTTGAAATTGACCTATAATGTAAAAATTGGTAACTTTTTGTGAGAGCATTTCTTGATCTTGGAGTGTGAAGATGGTTTGTAGGAAATTGCATCCTCTTCAAAATGAGCTTTGGATGGAATTTTTCTGATAAACCAAGAAAATGTTCTGCCCTGGTCAAGATACAATTGACTTTTCTGCTGTCCAAAAATAGTAACTTTTGCACCTTGATGATTTTTGAGCTATTCTTGTGGGATCATGATCAAGACTTGATCACATGATGATTGTGAACTCAAAATAAGATGTTGACCAAAAATTCTGACTTTTGACTGCCAAATGACCATTTTGCCCTTGTAGTTGACTGTAGATCAAATGGGGCTTTTGACTGTGCAAATTGGCACTGTGAGTCTTGAAACTTGGCATGTAGATGCTTGAGGATGTATATGGGCCTATGAGACTTGATTGAACCATTGAAAACCCCAAATTCCTTGAAAGAATCAAAACCCTAATTTTGAACTGGCTTAGCAGGTGGTTTGATTGTACAACCCTTGAGCCATTTTGAGCAATTTGAGGATCATTCTTGACAAATCTTGAGGAATATGGGAGGGTAAATTTTGGGGTACAACACCAGGTACAAGGATAGACCCAGCTGGAGAATATGACTAAAGGTACATACACTCCCCGCAGAGTAAAAGGTATCTAAAAACATTGGTGTTAATTCTCCCCAAGCAGAGTTCATCATCACCAACAGCGGTAATTCATCCCCAGCCGAGGTTATTTCTCCAAATCAGCAGGTCTTTTAGCAGAATCTCTCTTCCCCATAGAGTCCTTCTCTCACCAGTTTATTCTCTAGCAGAGTTATTCTCCCGCCAATTTATTCTCAAATCATCTTCGATCGTTATCCCCAGCGAGACGAAGAATTCAACTCTTTATATTCTCCAGCAGCAGTCCGGGATTTATTTTCCCCAACTAAAGAATATCATCAAAACATGCATATCCATACATCGTGACATGTGCATATGCATCATACAACACAATCTCATTTATTTTGAGAACATCATTGCTCAATACATTTCATACATCATGACACTACATACGGCTAACTCTTTACCTTTTAGGGAAAGGTACAATCAAAATTCTCACAGATTTTCTTTGGTTCAATCAAATCAATGCTGAAGATTTCTATTCCAATTCAAGCTATGAAGCCCGGATCCGATTGGATAATATCTTGATTTCCCCATCATATTGTGAAGCCCGGAGAACGACCGAATAACAGTATCAGAATACCATGAAGCCTGGAATCGACCAGATAGTGGTTTATCTTAAAGCTATGAAGCCCGGATTTGACCGAATAATAGTTTAATCCCCAACAAGTTATTGTGAAGCCTGGATTACGACCAGATAACAATACAAGTTACTGTGAAGCCTGGATTACGACCAGATAGCAGTACAAGACACCATGAAGCCTGGAATCGACCAGATAATGGCATGTCATAAACACAAGTCGTGAAGCCCGGAAATCGACCGGATAACAGCTCAACAAGATATTGTGAAGCCTGGATTACGACCATATAGAAATACAAAGACACCATGAAGCCTGGATTCGACCAGATAGTGGTATATCTTTAATACAAGTTATGAATCCCAGGTTAAATCGGATAGTATCTTGATTTCTCCAAACACCATGAAGCCTGGATTCAACCAGATAATGGTATGAGACATCGTGAAGCCTGGATTACGACCAGATAGCGATAAAAAACACTGAATCCTGGATTACAACCAGATAACAGTGAGGGACACTGTGAAGCTTGGATTACGACCAAATAGTAGTTTACCCAGCCAATTACTATGAAGCCCGGAAATCGACCGGATATTAGTAGGCCCAAAAGTCAAACGGAAGCCCGAATGCGACTGGATAACCACTTGATTTCTTCTGAAGCCTGGATTACGACCAAATAAGAAGTAAGGTATTGTGAAGCCTGGAACCGACCAGATAGCAGTACAGAACACCGTGAAGCCTGAATTACGACCAGATAGCAGTAAAAGACACTGAAGCCTGGGATTACGACTAGATAACAGTACGAGACACTATGAAGCTTGGATTTCGACCAAATAGAAGTTTACCTGGACAATCACTAAGAAGCCCGGAGTCGACTAGATATTAGTGTGCCCTAAATTCAAGTTAAACCCGGATGCGACCGGATAATAACTTAATTCCTTCTAAAGCCTGGATTACGACCAGATAAGAATTGAGAAATTGCGAAGCCTGGATTACGACCGGATAGCAAGTTTAATCTCATCTCCCCAGTAAGTCATTGTAAAGCCTGGATTACGACCAAATAGCAGTCGATATTATCACTATGAAGCCTGGATCACGACCAGATAGTAGTTCTTTTTTCACCTCTTCGACCAAGAGATAATTTCCCAGTAGAATAACGGACGACTGAAGCTCCTAAAATTCTATTTCCTCTCAAGACAGAGACCAGCATTCCCTAGCGGAATCCTCCTTAACAACAGGTATACAAGCTCTCGCAAAGGAATCTCTTATGCGATTGACACTCTTTCGGATGGCATCTTTCAGCCCATCTCCTGTTATTCATTTCCAAATGGCATCTGAAGCCCATTCCCGACATTACAAGAGAAGTGCCACTTCATGTGAGTGCAAATTTCTGGGCACTCTAGTGTTCAATCATCTTCTACCTTCGGATCACGAAAGGCAAGCAAGCCAATCTACATCCTCAGGTTTAAGAAGATTAAACAGGGTCAGCTGTTGTACCCCAAAATTTTCCCTCCCATATTTCTCAATACATTTCAAGTGAGATCCTCAAATTGCTCAAAGAAGTCCAAGGGTAGACCAGACAAACCCTCTCCTAAGGCAGACTACCTTAAATTAGGGTTTCATATTGCATCAAGATACTTGAGTCCAAGGGATCCCAAATTCTCATCATTGACCTAATATGTTCTCAAGATCATCCATGTCAAGTTTCAAGCCTTGCAGAGAAAGTTTGCTCAGTCAATTGCTCAAAAGCCTGAAAATCGACTGTGCTAGGGCAAAAGTCAACTGTGGCCCACATACAATCAAACTTCAATATTTTTGGTCAACATCCTCATTTTGAAGTATTATTCATCATTTTATCAAGGTTTGATCATGATTCCCCAAGGATTGCTCACAATTCATCAAGAACCAAAAGTTGCTAAATTAGGGTTTTATAGGAAAAGTCAACTCAACTTTGACCAAGCATAACTTTCTCATACATTAATAGATATGACCCATCCAAAGCTCATTTTGAAGAGGATGAAATTCCCTACAATTCATCTTCAGCTCCTAAGTTCAAAATATGCATTCACAAGAAGTTATGAATTTGGACATTATAGGTCATTTTGAAAAGTCAACAAAAACACCTTTTTTGTCAAAGCTTCATACATGAACATGGAAGACTCAATTGAGATGAGAAACAAGGGTTGCTTAGAGGACATCTCAAGCTTTCTAAAAAGTCCAAGAACACCCTAATAAGGTCAAAATTGAAGGAGTTATGCATTGGTGAAGTTGACCTTTTTTGCAAAATTGCCAAAAGTCAAAAGTGCCTCAAATTACAATTTTTGTCAAATGGGCCCAACTTTTTGAACTTGTCTTGAGTTTGTAACATGGTCCAAGACCCATGATACTTCCCACTTGCCTTTATTTTATTTTTTCCATTTATTTTGATTTTTATTTAAATTAAATCAAATTAAATCAAAATAAAATCATGGAAATATCAAAATCATTTAAACCTTGAGATTTTGTGCATATTTCAAGTCTCTTATACAGCTAGCAATGAAATCAAATCGTGCAAGGCATGTTTGTACACAAAAAGATTGGTTTTTTCTTGTTTTGGAAAGATTGGATACAAGTATGAATCAAGGATCAAATCTTCATAATTACAAAGATTGGATGCAAACTCTTAAACCTAATTCACTCAAGGACATATATAGGACGTTTGCAGACCAAATGCACAAGGGTTAGAGGCGTGTAGAGTGAACAACACCTTCCAAAAAATCAAGAAAAGTGGTGATCTGATTTCATAGTTCCAGGCGTTTTCAAGACTCCCAAGCTATCTCATTCGTTTCCTGGGTGTACAAGTAGTCTATACCAATCAAAAGCAAGTGTTTTCGTGCCCAGAAACGCGAGGTAAGTGCTTCACGAAATCCATCCCTTTTTGAAATCCAATATCATTATTTTGGCATTTGTAGCATGAATTATTTATATATTCTGAAACCTTGAAGCATTTGCAAGCGAATGGTAACAATTAATTGCATTTTTGCTAACCATACAAAGATCTACCGTTGTTAGGGTTTCTTGTTTCGTTTTGGGATTTTCTTGTACAGATAAAATTGGCCCAAAAGAGAGGTACATGATGTTCATAAGGCCTAGACGAATTGGTCTGTAGCATTAGATTTCATTTATGGTGCGTGTATGAGATCTTGGAAAATTGCAGGGGTTATAACTACAGACTTATGTTTGTAGGTAAAAGTCCTTGACTTTTACCAACAGAGAGGGGAAGAAGAAGGACTGCGTGGCACCACCCCATTTGCCCATTTGAAAATTCGCGCGCTGAAAGTTAACATGTTGTGTTTTTTAATATAATCTTTGTTTTTGTCTATTGTACAACACAAGCACGCTAGTAGAGTTGGTCTGGAGGCATGTGGAAAAGGATATAGGACCTGGGTTCGATCCCCAGGTCCCCTTATTTCTTCAATATATATTTTCTATGCATAATTCCATGCACAGGTTCCCAGAACATCCACCATATGCCATCAGCTTACAACCACTGGATCTAAAGCAGATCATATCCAACACTTGGCATGTGAGGGTCTACCAAAGGCCCTAGTCAACATGCAACATTGGAACCAGGAGGGTCAACATGGACCAAGGTTTTGGGCCCAGAATTGCTTATTGGCACCCCCCTCAATTGTTGTAACCACAAGGCCTATTTTCTTTGTTTTCTTTTATTTTCTTTCTTTTATTTATTTTATTTAATTTATTTTCTCACAAAATTAATTCTTTTTTAACAAAAACTCATAAAAATTATTTTCATCAAATTAGATTTAGGTTTTTATCTTTTATCAAAAATTAATTTAATTAGTGTAATTTAATTTTAGGGTAACTTTAATTCTTTTGTAAATAAATTAAAACAAATTAGAAAATTAGGTTTTTTGTTTAATTTAATTTTTATTTTCTTTTCTTAAAAATAACCAAAATACAAAAATAGGTCAAAATTAATTGATTTTCTCAATTTAATTAATTAGTAATTAGGTTTATATTTATTTAATTAAAACCTTATTTTCTTAAAATAATCAAAAATAACAAAAAATGATTCTTCTTTCAATTAGGTTTAGACGGGGTCAAAACCTTAATTTTCTCGTTATTAATTCATCGCGCGCGTTTATTTATTGTTACAATATTGATGTAACTGCTCATGGGATGTAATAGTTTAATTAGGATTTTTCCCTTATTTATCGTTTTTACGGGTTTTTTGGCTATGTAATTAATCCCCTCCCCGAAGCCTTGTAACAGCGTATTTTTATTTCTCGCATTTTAATTTTCGCAAATATTAACTGTTAGATGTATGATTATAGGATTTCATGACAATAATGTATGTTAATTTTAAAATGGTTAGCAAACCCTAAATGTGCAAAGATAATAACTTGGAATTGAATCACTCGCACATGCGCACTCCTAGGGTATACTCTCACTTCGGTTGCCTTCGGTAAACGATCATTAAGTATAGGGTGTTTTAGTGGTCGCTCTCCTGTCTAAACAAAGATCAAATGTCCCGTTCGGAAATGTTGCCTCAGAAATGTTGCCTCGGAAATGTTGCCTCAAATATGATCTTAAGACATTAGGGTTATTACTAAGACGTCCTAACATTGCTTTAGTGATCGTACGTCCCTTTCGAATTGACCCTTACAACTCCAACGACGATGCTACCTACTCACTAATAGTGGAATAGCGCTGTCTAAAGGAAACAAGAACAAAAACATTCTTTTTTCGAGTAGGTAGATGCTAGTAGGTACTTGCTCAAAATAAACTTTTTCACACTTACACTCTTTTCAAACAATGTTTTCAAAACGACTTCGTAACACTCTTGAAGACAGAAGCAAGGGTTAAATCGAAGTAAAACAAAAAACTTTTCAAAACACACAAACACTGAAGCAATTTTTTAAAATGATGAGCAAGTACCTAAGAGCCCGTAGAAAACTACAGATGGAAAGGGTGCTAATACCTTCCCTTTCTATAATCTACCCCCCGTACTCAAAATCTCAAAAAAGGAAGTTTTCTGTGCTTTTTTCCTTTCAAGTTGGATAAAATAAAAGTCGGTGGCGACTCTTGCTTACCGCGACATTTTGCGAACACAGACGCAAAACGCAAACCAGCATTTTCCTAAACCAGTCCGGTTCTGCCACCGTATCACACCAGGCATCTTATTTAATCCCATGATAGAACACCTCAACACTGTAATTCCATGGTACTGCTTTATTTGAAGAGTAAGGAATCAGTCTAGGATTGGTAATTATTAATGGAGCAATGGTGGGTTCATTTGAAATCCTAATAGGACCTTTGGAGGTGATCCTAATAGGTTTGTTTGAGATGGTAATATTGGTGAGGTCTTCATATTTGTTAATCAAACTCTTGGAAAATGGAGTCTTTTCAAACAGAATTTCGTGGCTATCCATCAGGCGTTGTATGCCTTTCTTCAGCCCTTCACATTCATCGAGTCGTCTTGTACAACACACACAGTCTTTTTCACAGCTAGGGAAGATCCCAACTTTCAACAGATTGTTCTTCATTATATTCAGCGGAGTAGTCAAATCTTCAACAGAGGTAACAAAAATTATATCTTTGACAACATTAACACCTTTGTCATGTTTCGGAATTGGAGCGGTAATTACATTCGACATTGGAGGAGGATCAAATTCAATAGTTTTGTTGTCAATTAAATCCAAGATTTTGTTCTTCAAGGCCCAACACTGGTCAGTCTCGTGCCCGGGGCTGTTTGAATGGTAAGCATATTTAGCGTTTGGATTATACTTTGGTGACGAGGTGTCAGGGTTGGCGGGAGGATCACACAATGTCACTAAATTAGCCTTGAGCAAATGTTGAAGGGCTTGAGATAGTTACATGCCTAACCTCGTAAATTGTCTTCATGGAGTTTCATAACTTTGATGATTTGCAGATGGTCTTGGAGTAGGAGTTAGATTGGAGATTCTGACAACATTGATAGACGGAAGATCATTCTTCTTGGTATGGGCCCTTGCCCCATACACAACATTAACTTCCTTCTTTGCAGTAAAAGGTTTCTTGATAGGATTGATGGTGGAGGTAGATTCCACAAATATCTTCCCACTTTTGATGCCACTTTCAACTGTTTCACCGATTAAGATTAATTCGGTGAAACTTGAAGAATAGCAGCCAACCAACAAATTAAAGAAATCACCAGATAAAGTGCCCATGAACATGTAGATGTGCTCCCTATCAGTCAAGGGAGGTTGGACTCTACTATCAAGGTCTATCAACTTTTGTGCATATTCCTTAAATCCATCACTCTTTCCCATAGTCAAATCCTGCAATTGAACCCTCGTTGGCGCCAAGTCGGCGTTGTATTGATACTGATGGTAGAAGGAAGTAGCTAGATCCTCCCAAGTGTTGATACGAGAACCATCTAACTGATAAAACCATTCAAAGCGTGTTCCAGCCAAGCTCTCTTGGAAAAAGTGAACCCAGAGCTTCTTATCAGCAGTGTGCGGCTGTATCTTGCGTACATAAGATTTCAAATGGAGTTTGCGACAAGAAACCCCATCATACTTTACAAATATTTGTACTTTGAATTTGTGGGGAATGATTACCCCAGAGATCAAACCCAAATCATCAAAATCTAAACCAGGGACGGCTTGGATTTCAACAACTTTCAATCTGTCTTCTAACTGCTTGTATTTGATATTAGCGGGTGGATACTGCTCGTTGAAATAATCATCATCAAATTCTTGATCATTAGCATATTCAGCCTGAGTACTTTTGACCTCACTGACCTGGTTCTCGTCCTCTTCAGATGAGTCTCCTCCTACTGGGATTTGACGGATTGTCTCCTCGAACCTTCTACCCATGTTGAGTAGAGATTTCTTATTTGGCTTCTTCTTAACGGCCAACAAAGCCATCATATCTTGCTTCCCCTTGGCTAGGGCTAGTAAAGCTTCCTGAAACTTAGAATTCTGGGCTTAGTGTTCCGTCACAGTTTTCTCTAGATCCATCTTGCTGAAATAAATAGCAGAAAGATAAGGAAACCTGTTATGCGAAAACCTGTCATGTTATGATGCATGGAATATGTACATGCAAATGATTTCAAGGATTAATGAAATTTAAATTTGTATGGACAAAAGAATGTTAATTTCATTAGAAAAATAAGAAATATTACATCATGCCTCTTGGGATTACAAAATAACTTTCTCTGATAAAAAGACTGAACGCATCCTTTTTGGCGTGAGATAAGCGTTCACACTTTTCTCTTCTTGTAGCTGCTTCGTAAGCTCCAAGACTCTTTTTTCACTAGCATAGAACTGAACCTCGAAAGTATCTCGTTCTTCCTTCAGTTGGATCCAACCCTTTTGTAAGTCTTCGAGAGAGGTAGGCATGTCGGGATGGAGGATGGTGTAGGGAACATATCCTTCAACCATAGGCTCCATGATGATTGGTAGGATAGAGAGATAAGGCATCATGAGTTTCTGAGCACGAGCTCGTACCCATTTAAGGTAAGGCTCGAGGGGAATGGAATTCTTATGTCCTAGTGTCTTTCTATCCACCTTGTTCAACATCCTCCAAGCTCAGATAAATATCTGGTGGTGACCTTGATCGTCGTTCTCGTAGTCAAAAACCAAACCTTGAATAAGCATCTCGTGTGGACCATCCCTTCGGGCATAACCAAACTGTCTTAAGGCTAAGCAAGGGTTGTAAGTGATACCTCCTCTAATTCCAAGCAAAGGGACATTAGGGAACTCTCCACAACGGTCGATGAGAGTAAGATTCTCCAAAGAGCGGGAACACCAATGAATATCTGAATGTCTGAGTGTCATTAACCTATGGGACCACCTTGAACCTTGCTCATTCTTCAATACAAATTAGGGAAGATGCGAAACAAACCATCTTGCCAAGAGAGGAGTACAACACATAAGGATACCTCTTTTCCTCAAAGTGCGAGTGTGAAAGGAATGTAGGATGTCCCCTAGCAAAGTAGGCAACGGGTTACGAGACATGAAGATTTTGATGGCGTTCACATCTATGAGTTTGTAAGGATTTAGAAACAAAACTATCCCATAGATGAGGAGAGCCACAATTTCCTCAAAGGCTTGCAAATCCAAAGAGTTCCAACAGTTTTGGGCTTTCTCAAACAAGAACCTTTGTAGGAAGCCTTTGACACCACTTCTTGTTTCCCAATTAGTTGTGATATCAGAGGGTTGCAAGTGTAGATCTTGAGCAATCTCTTCTGGCTTTGGATCTCTTTTCGTACCGTTGAAAGGTAGTTGATTGAGAATGGGAATCCTCAAGAGTTGGGAGAATTCTTCCAAAGTTGGCAAAAGTTGATAATCGGGAAATGTGAAGCAATGGTGTAAAGGATCAAAGAACTGAAAGAGAACCTTCATCATGTCTTCATCAATGTTTAAGGTGACCAAGTTTAGTAGGCGACCATGTCTTTCGGTGAATGGAGAATTTTCAGGAATCCTTGATGCTAGCTCTTTAAGCTGAGGAGGGATCCTTACAAGGTTGACTTGAATAGTTTTCCTGCGAATAGAATCCACGTCCTATAAAACAGAACAAAGATAAATCCCAAGATCCTTGAAATGGTTAGTGAATATGGGTATGATGTTATGATGCTTATGATGTTATGTACAAGTATATATATACAAACAAAGCAAACAAGTCCTTAGGTTTAGGCTTGCATGGAATCTCATAGGTAAGTACCCTCTTGAAGTTTAGTTGGCTCAAACATGTCCTAGTAATAGTAACCGGGTTTTAAGGAGCTCAATATCAGTGGTTTGTTTTCTCGAGCATTATTTCAGCGGAAGCCTCTTTAATGGCGACCGAAATATCCCAAAAAAACCAAACCTCAATGAGTGTAGTATCGAGTATCTACCAACTTCGGACTGCACCAAAGTCGGTCATCTCACTACATCCTAATGGCAAAGTTGGTCAAGTAAAGGTTCTAAAAGTTCATTAGTGCTTCATGACATCACTCAACGACCCCGTATTCTCCTTGATTACTCAAGGGCTACCGGTACCCACAAATATGTCGCACAAACGTAGCTATTGCTTAGACCTTGTCGGTATACCCCGCACAGTTTCCATAACGTATTGCTACTTACCTATAAGGTATCCCAAATCCGGGTGGAGGATTCAAACCCAAACAAAGAACCATAATGTAAAGTATACAAGTCAAACAATGAAAGCAAGTAAATATGATCTAACCTTATGGTAACCCCACTTTTAAGAATCTCCCCAGCAGAGTCGCCAGTTCTGTGATACGGTGAGAGAACTGACTTGGTTGTTTTGCATTTGATCGCTAATGTTGCAGTTAGAAAGAGGCGCCACCGACTTTTCTTTTATCCAAAAGGAAAGGTGAAAAAGCACATGAAAGACCTTTGAGATTGTTTCTTGAGTTCGGGGGGTAGATTATGAAAAGGGAAGGTATTATCACCCTCTTCATCCATGGTTTTCCATGGGCTCTTAGTTACTTGCTAGATCACTTACTTTTGTTTGAAATTGTGCTTTGTGTGGTTTTTGAAAGTATTTTTGAAAAGGTGCCATCATTTAGGAAAACTTTGTAATGATTCTCGTTCGTAAGAATGTATACAAAGTATTTGATCTTTTGAAAATGTTTTCAAGTTTGAAAGATGTTTTTTAAAGTGTTGGTGTTTGTTTTGAAAATAGCAAGAATGTTTTTGTTTTGAAATGGAGCAAGTAACTAGGAACAATTTACCTACTCAAAAGTCTTTCTTGTTCATTTTCTTTTCCTTTGACATTGTTATCTTACCATTGATTTGGTAAGTAACCCTATCTTTGGATGTAAAGGGGCGGGCAAGGGTCATTGTGTAGCCATGATTAGCAATGTTGCAAGGTATCTTAGCATATTCTTTAGGGACTAAGACCATTTTGAAAGGAAACATAGATAGCATCATCGAGGGACTATGATCTTGTATTTTTGCTCGTCTTTGTTAAGATACCTCACATGCGTAATATGGCCATTTTTGTAAGGTAACCAAGTGGAGTTAACCTTAAGGGTGCATGTGTGGATAGTGTGTTTGATTTGAATGCATTTAATCTTCGATTAGGGTTATCTACTTGTTGATTTTATCTTTCCATACACACCCTAGTTACTAACATTTGTATTTGAAAGCGTTAAATTGCGGAAAATAAATCCCTACGCTATTACATTGTTTAGGGGATGAGGATACAATTTATAAATGGGGATGAAGTAGGAACTTAAATATTACAACCATATTGAATAACCATGAAGGAAACGTAAAAATAGTGTAAAAAGACGGAAAAAATGCATCTTGAACTATTATGTGTCGACACAAGCTCATATGCATCGACACATAACTTTCCTTGCCCCTGTATTGCCAAATCAACTCAGTATGAGTCGATACATAATGGCATGTGTTGACTCATACACTGCATGTGTCAACTCATACGTGCTTTGTGTCGACTCATACATTGTTTTTCCTTCTATTTTAGGCCTGTAAAGCAGTATGTATCGACTCATAAGGCTATGTGTCGACTCATACTGTCATTTTTTCTACTTCAACATTGTTTTGCTGCATACATGGGTTATTTCTCAACACATAATGAAAAGAATGGAAGATAAACAAAATGTTAGCTTAAGGACAATGGTTACTACATTTTTGTCTTCAAAAAATGAATTACTAAAGTCAAGAAACTTACCTTGGAGTTGGATCTTTATACTCTGAATTTGAGTTATTGTCTTGACTGCTATTGAAATTGGAAGAGAAAACAGAGGTGTTGTAGAAGCTTGTTCTTGAGTTTAAACAATTTCTAGATGATGTATGTGAGGTGCTTAGATGTTTAGACAGAGCTTGCAAGGTGTGAGAGTTCCAAATATTTGGACTTTAAAATTCAAGAGTGGAAGTTTTTTGGACAATTATGGTTTTTGATGGCTAGTTTACAACAAGGCTTCTGGCTTTTCTCTCTATTTTTCTAACCTTTTCCAACCTCTTTCTCTTTCAAATTCTTCTTCTATTTATAGGCAAGGGGTTTGTGCATATGATCTGATTAGGTTTATAAGATAACATGTTATGGTTTGGTTGGATTACAAAGATCAAACTAAGTCAAGTACTCCATAGTCCCAAGGCGAAGTAAAAAGTTGCTGGTATAGAGTAGCTACTTCCCATGATTTATGGTTGAGTATAATCAGCAACAAGCAAGGTATAGGCTCAAGACAAACTTTGTACAAAAAGCTTGCTTTTCAAGAATAACAATGGTGCCTTTATGCCATAAATGGAAAGATGTTTTGGACAATGGTTTAAACACTTGGGTAATAGCTCAAGAATGGGTGTAAGCATTAAATTATGATGAGATTTTCAAGTAAAGAATCCTGAAACATAAGATTATGCAGCAAATCATGAGAGTTTTGTTATGTGTTCTTCACTTAGAATGACTTGCAATTCAAAGATGGATGGCCAACTTCAAGTCCTTGAATCTCCTAGCTCAAGTATGATAAATTTAGCTCTTGAATGTTTTAGAAAGCTTGAAACATCCTCTATAACTTTCATGTTGGCCATTTTGACAAAATATCTTGGAACTATGTGAAAAAATTCCAAGAAGTTGGGGTAAAATCCTGACCAAAATCCGTTGAAAATTTCTCTTAGTGTTAAATGAAAATGTCATGACTTCATGAATTTGTAACTTGAGATCCCATCATATTTAGGAGAAGTTTTGTAAAGCAATGTTATAGATATCATGGAAACCTACAACTTTCATGTTGAAAGTTTCTTTTGAATCATCTTGCATCATGATGAAAGAATGGCATGAAGTAATGAAATTATCATGTATAAAAACACTTGGAAAAATTCTAAGTCTTAGAAATCCTGACTTTTCAAGTTGACTTTTGACTTTCTTGACTTTCTTGATGATCAAGCTTGATATTCTTGCATGTATTGATGAAATTTGATCTTTGGAATGTAATGTTGACCAAAAAGTCAAAGTTTGACTTTCTAATATGCAATTGACCATTTTGCCCTTGTGCCAATTCCAAGCCTAAATTGATGTATGAGTGCTGCAAACTTGACGTCATAGAAGATCTTGTGAGAGAATCCTTGAGAAATGAGATGGCAAATTTTGAGGTACAACACCCCCTCTTTTTGGGTTATTTGCTCTTTTCCCATTCCTTTGGAAACAATAAAGCGCGGTGACGATTTTTATTTTGATTTGTATAAAGTTTAGTCAACTCAATGGCTTAGTCTTAAACATTTTTACCGCTACAGAAAAATGGCGACTTCACTGGGGACAAATTGACCTCTTGCTGGTCCATCCCTAAGTGGGTTAAGCCTATCTTTGTTTATATTTGTATATGTGTTATTACTATTTTTTGTGTTATATGCTGTGTATAAGTTTGCCTGGATTTTCCTGGTTTTCAGGGTGCTTGGTGATTACTCATAAGTCCTATACCCGGAATTGGGCAAACTTTAAGATAAGACGGGTGGTATAGTCATGTTAACTTTGAGGGAGTAATCCCAAAATAGGAGGCATGAGATCCCCCACTAAGTGGAGGCCCCTTTGACTGTAGTGTTGTTTACCGAGTAACCGGGAAGACGTACTTCTTTCGACCTGGGAGCCTGCTGAAAATGAGGACCGTAGAATACCAAACTTATCATGGCCTTTTAGGTGTAGTGTGGAAGTTATGATGGAGTAATCTAGAAATAGTTGTCACGCGATACTAAGATCAGATGAGTCTTTCTTGAGAATATTACTAATTACCGAGTTAATCAGGAAGTTAGTAATATCCAAAGTAAGGATGTAGACTCTAGGAACCTCTAGAACCTTGTTCGGCAGGTGATAACTTTTAGACCGACACCTTATGGGTAGTACCTTCGACCTCATGCTCGTGACGTTGAACCTATGAACCCTATATGTGTGATCTTGTGTGTGATTGTTGCATCATGCATCCATGCACTCATAAGCATCTTTTGAAGAAACCATATTTCAAGGGATTTAAAGGTTGACCATTTGTGAATATCTCAGGTACTTTCTAACCATGGATTCTGGAAAGAGAAAGACAGGGAAATACAGTTCAAGGATCCCAAGATAGATGAGTTGATCAGTCTAATTCCCGAGATCGAGTGTTCATCAGACTTTCGGAAGAAGGGTATTCTCTCGACCTTGGTCCAGTTCTATGATCCGATGTATCATTGCTTTACTTTTCCCGACTATCAGTTGATGCCCATACTGGAGGAGTATTCTTATCTATTGGATTTACCTGTTACCGATCGTGTTCCTTTTACTGGTTTGGAGGGTGAGCCAAAACCACATGAGATTGTTGCTTTGATTCATCTGGGGAAATCTGAGGTGAAAGCCCATATGACTAATAAAGGAGGAGTTAGAGGATTACCAGCTCAGTTCTTATTGTAGAAAGCTCGTTACTTTGCCAGAATGAAGAGTACAGTTGCTTTCGAGGCCATCTTTTCTCTACTTGCTTACAGGTTGTTTTTATTTCCTAATGTGGACAAGTTTGTTGACATTAATGCTATCAGGATCTTCATGATTGGAAACCCAGTTCCTACATTATTGGGGTGATGCTTATTACTCTATTCATCTTCGGAATTCTTATCATGAGGGGATGATTATCTGTTGCACGCCTCTGTTGTACCGATGGTTTATCTCTCATATGCCTCAGTCTGATGCTTTTTGGGATGTCAAGAAGGAACCCCGTTGGGCTCCTAAGACCATGGCACTTACTCACTCGAATATTGATTGGTATCATCGAGCTTACCAGGATATAGAGATTATTGACAGTTGTGGTAGTTTCCCTAATGTACCTCTTCTTGGTACAAAGGGAGGAATTAACTATAACCCTGTTCTTGCACGGCGACAACTTGGTTACCCGATGAGGGATAAACCGAATAGTATTCATTTGAGTAGTTTCTTTCTGAAGGAAGGAGAAGACCATAGGGAAGATAGGGAGAAGATTGAGAAGGCTTGGCGTCACATTCATAAGAAGAGTAGGAAGGATTTAGGACCTAGGGGTGCTATTTCTTTGGAGCCATATCTTCAGTGGGTCCGATCGAGAGCTATTCAGTGAAAGATGTCGTATACCCGAGAGACACCTATGACTGATCTATCTATGAAGACCATTCCTCCCTTATTAGATGATCTAGAAGAGACGCAACTTGCTTTGGTTAGGATACAACAGGAAAAGGATGCTTGGAAGAACAAGTTCCAAACTTTAGAGAGTTCCTATAAAGCAGAGTTGAAGGAGAAAGACGACTTGATTGAGATCCTTGAGAGTCGAGCGGTAGAGTCTATGGAGAGGAAAGGGGATTTATTTTCTCCTAAGCCTTAACCAAGTGCTGATTACTCACTTCCTGATTCATATGATTGGAAGGAGGTTGCCATCAGACATGCAAAAGAAAACCAGAGGTTGAAGGCTTAGATTACCAGGCTCGCGGGGAAGCGCCAGCGTATAGAGTGATCTCCATCAGTTCTATTTCTCAGGGTTTCAGATTTTATTTTCTTCTTGTACTTGGGATCATTGAAACTTGTAATCCATTTTGAAGATATTATAATAAAATTTTCAGTATTTCAAATGTGTTATTACTCTGATATTTGCAATGTGTCTATAAATCTATAAATCCCTTGAAATATTAAATAACAAAGTAAAAATAATCATGTGCATTACATATCATGCATCATATTGCAAATTTTTCTTGCATTTGTTATGCATATCCAGGTGTCTTACCAAGCTTCTTCACTTCGTCCAGCAAGCTGACTCATCACTATAACACTCGGGCTAATTTCAGAAAGAAGATGGACAACTTAGAATAAGAGAATCGCGAGCTGCGCAAGGAGGTTTCTGCTTTGAAGGCCGGCATGGCCAATCTGACTACTCTGATGGAAGCTCTGGTGGCTGCTCAGAATCAGCCACCGAGTGTTCAACCTCAACCAACAAGGGCAACTACTAAAGCTTCGACTATTCTCATATCTGCTACTCCAGTTGTTGTTCAGAATCGCATGCCCCAAAGTTAACCATGGGGAATGCCAGAGAATTTTGCACCTAAAGGTTTCAATCTTGGTCCTCAAGATACTCCAGTTGTTTAGACTATTGTTACGCCTGCACCTCCTGTGGTGCATGTTTCTGCTGCACCTCATTTGGTGAATATGGTTCTGTTTGTTAATGATGATGTGTGTCGTCCTTTACCTCCACCGAGTGAAGACTTGGGTATTTATGACATAATGGATGATTTTCAAGAGCAGTTTGACAAGATGCAAAGAGAGATGAAGGCCCTCAGGGGAAAATAACTATTTGGGCAGAATGTGAATGAGTTATGCTTGGTCTCGAATATTAAGATACCTGCTAAGCTTAAAGTCCCGGAGTTTGAGAAGTATAAGGGCAACACTTGCCCGCTGCTCATCTAGTGATGTACGTAAGGAGAATGTCTACCCATACTGATGATCAACGTCTGCTGATTCACTTTTTTCAGGATAGTTTGACCGGTGCTACACTGAAGTGGTATATGAGTTTGGACAGGCCCAATATCCATACTTTTAATGATTTGGGAGAAGCATTGATCAAACAATACAAGTACAATATGGACATGGCGCCTGACCGTGATCAACTCAGGGCCATGGTTCAGAAAGACTGGGAATCGTTCAAAGAATATGCGCAGAGATGGCGTGAGGTATCCGCCCAGGTGATTCCTCCCATGGAAGAGAAGGATATAACTAATATTTTCTTGAAGACGCTGGGTGCTTTCTACTACGAGAGGATGGTAGCAAGTGCGCCAAGTGACTTTACTGAAATGGTAGGAATGGGTATCCGCTTAGAAGAGGCTGTAAGAGTAGGCCGTTTAACAAAGAGTGAAGGATTTGGAGGTGTGAAGAAGCCATCTTATGGGTTTACCAAGAAGAAAGAAGGAGATGCAAATTCTGTTATACAAGAGAGAAGGGTAAATACTCCTAGAAGGAGTTATCAACAAGTCGCCTAAGTTACTCCGGTTATGAGTGCCGCTCCAACTACCGCTGCTTATCAGATACCGTCCCAGCAGGGGAATCAAGGGTATAATCAAAGAAGGGAGATTTATGACCCTATTCCCATGAGCTATACAGAGTTACTACCAGCATTAATTCAGAAGAATTTGGTTCAGACCCGACCACCTCTCGCCGTACCATCACCATTGCCTTGGTATTACAAGGCATACCAAACATGTGCTTTTCATCAGGGAGCACCAGGGCATAATGTTGAGAATGGTTATCCTTTGAAGACTGAGGTACAAAAATTGGTGAATTCTGGTGTTCTATCTTTCAAGGACGTGGGACCTAATGTGAAATATAATCCTCTACCCAAGCATGGGGGAGTAAATGATGTGAATACGGTAGCCAATTGTCCAGGCGACTTCCAGATTTTAGATATTAATTTTCTTAGAGGAGATTTTGTGAAAATGCATGCAGACCTCTGTGGATTTAGCTACTATACACATGAACATGCCGGTTGTGCTATTTGCAGTACAGACATACAAGGTTGCAATAAGATAAAGGTTGTTTATAGGAGATGATGGATGAGGGCCTAATCCATATAATCAGGCCTAGGGCAGAGTATGAAGAGGAAGTGAATATGGTTTTTGGATGTCCTGGAGAAATCAGAATTTTTGATGTAGAGTATATGAATGAGGACCTCGTGCAGTTGCATGCTACCTTCTGCCATACAGCTGGTCAGGTGGAATACCAATATGGATCTTGCCGAGTTTGCTGTCAAGACCCCCGAGGATGTTCAATCGTGAAAAATGGTGTTCAGTTATTGTTAGACAAGGGAACTATCAAGGTCACAAGTCAGAGGGATGATTACCATGAAGTTAATATGGTTGAGGTTTGTTTGACTGAAGAAGAGTCAGATGAAGAGTATGCTTCCGCAGATGAGTATTTCTCTTCAGACGAAGATTTATTTTCCAGAAATGACTTATTAATGACTGATTATGTTGAATAAGGGGCAAACATCATTATGCCTTGTTTTGGTGCACCCGCCCATTTTGAAGTTGAGTATTATAGCAAGCTAGTTGTTACCCCATTGGTGATTAGTTTTCTGGGTCCTATCCCCTACAAGTCAGATAAGGTTGTGCCTTACAAATACAACGCTACAATCTTAGAGGATGGAGTGGAAGTTCCCATCCAGCCAATGCCTGATGTTGGAAATATAACTGAAAATAGCAGGGTGACCCACAAAGGTAGTGTGTTTGCACCAGTTGTTCAAAGAGATGTTGGTGTTGGAATGAAAATTGATGAGAATGATGAACCTAAGAAGGCTATGGGTGAGACTAGTGGAGCTACGTTAGAGAAAGAAATGGATGGTATTTTGAAGATAATTAAGATGAGCGACTATAAAATTGTAGTTCAGCTACTGCAGACTCCTTCAAAAATATATATCTTAGCTTTATTGATGAACTCCTTTGTTCATAGAGAATCCTTGATGAGGGTACTGGACCAAGCTTTTATGGAGAGTGATATACCAATAGACCAATTCAGCAGCATAATAGGAAACCTTACTTCATGTAATAACTTGAGTTTCTGTGATGATGGATTACCAGATGAAGGAAGGAATCACAACTTGGCCCTCCACGTCTCTATGAACTGCAAGAATGATTCACTATCCAATGTGATGATTGATAATGGATCCACGTTGGATGTTATACCGAGGAGTATGCTTATGAAGTTGAAATATCAAGGAACGCCTATGCGCCCGAGTGGCATCATTGTGAAAGTGTTTGATGGGTCAAGGAAATCTGTTATTGGTGAAGTGGACTTGCCTATTCATATAGGACCACATTTGTTTCAAATGACTTTCCATGTCATGGACATTCTTCCCGCTTATAGCTGTTTGCTGGGACGACCATGGATACATGAGGCAGGGGTTGTCACTTCAACTTTACACCAGAAGTTGAAGTTTGTACGTGAAGGGAATATAGTGATCATAAATGGGGAGCAGGCATTGTTGATATCTCATTTGTCCTCTTTCAGTATTGGAGAGGCGGATGAAGCTGCTGTTGGAACCCAGTTCCAAGCCTTATCCATTGACAACATAAGAGGAAATGAGAATTCCATGGTTTCGCTGAAGGACACGCAACATGTTGTGCGTAATGGTCATAATGAAGTTTGGGGACGAATTGTGGATCCACCTGTGAACAAGAGCAGAATTGGCTTGGGGTTCTCTTTGAATAATGACAAAGGTAAAGGCATCAAGACGAAGTCTGCTGCAGGCAGGTATCAAGACATTTTCCGTAGCGGGGGTTATCTTCATCTGACTGTTTCCAGGATTAACGCCATTGTGGAAGATGAAGTAGAGGAGGAAATTCCGAATTATGTGACGCACGGAGTTAGGGTTCAAAACTGGATCACCATTGATGTTCCCTCTTGCATACATGTTTTAAAGTAATTTGATTTGTTAATCTTTTTGAAAAAGCTTTCACTCTGCCCAAGGTGGGAGTATTAATGTTGTAGGGCTTATCTGTTTGCTATGACTTTTAAAATCAATAATAAAAGTTGTCTTTGTTTCCCAAATTATGTCTTTATTTTCTGTTTTTTTTTGGAAAATGGTAATCAGAAAAAACCTTTCAAAATAAGTAATAATCGAAATTCAATCTGCATGATCACTTGTTATATGTGTCAATTTCTAAATGCAATTACAAATCATATGTGCAGATTAATTAGAAAACCCTTTGAATACAATGACCCTGCACCCTCTCCCAACTTTGAGTGCCCTGTGTATGAGGTTGAAGAAGAAGATTATGATGAGATTCCAGAAGAGGTCTCACGGTTGCTTAAGCATGAGGAAAATACCATTCAGCCATATAAAGAGCCATTGGAAGTGATCAATTTGGGTTCAGAAGAAGATCCGAAGAAAGTCAAGATTGGAGCATTGTTGCATCCTGATGTGAAAAGCAGGTTGACTGAGCTTTTGAAAGAGTATGTGAATATTTTTGCTTGGTATTATCAAGATATGCCGGGTCTAGATATAAATATTGTAGAGCACCGTTTGTCGTTGAAGCCAGAGTGTCCGCCAATTAAACAAAAGTTGAGAATAACTCACCCAGATATGGCAGTAAAAATCAAAGAGGAGGTTCTAAAGCAGATTAATGCTGGTTTTCTTGTGACGTCAGTGTATCCTCAATGGATTGCCAATATTTTCCTAGTACCAAAAAAATACGGAAAGGTCTGCATGTGCGTAGATTACAGAGATCTAAATAAAGCTAGTCCAAAAGATGATTTTCCATTGCCACACATTGATATGTTAGTGGATAGCACAACAAAATTTAAGGTATTCTCGTTCATGGACGGATTTTTCGGGTATAATCAAATAAGAATGGCTCTAGAGGACATGGAAAAAACATCGTTTATCACACCCTGGGGAATATTCTGTTACAGAGTGATGCCCTTCGGGTTGAAGAATGTTGGTGCAACGTACCAGAGGGCTATGACAACCCTATTCCATGATATGATGCACAAGGAAATCGAAGTATATGTTGATGATATGATTGCCAAATCCCATGCTGAAGAAGGGCATGTAGAAGATTTGTTGAAGTTGTTTCAGCGTTTGAGGAAGTATCGTCTCTGCTTGAATCCAAATAAGTGTACCTTCGTTGTCCGATCAGGGAAATTGTTGGGTTTCATTGTTAGCCAGAAAGGAATTGAAGTTGACCCTGATAAAGTCAAGTCGATTCAAGAGATGCCAGCACCAAGAACTGAAAAGCAAGTAAGAGGTTTCCTCGGGCGTTTGAATTATATTTCCAGATTCATCTCCCACATGACTACAACATGTGAACCGATCTTTAAGTTGTTAAAGAAATATCAAGGTTGTGTGTGGAAGGATGATTGCCAAAGGGCATTTGAAAGTATTAAAGAATATCTACTTGAACCTCCTATCTTTCTCCCTCCTATAGAAGGAAGACTGTTTATTATGTATCTGACAGTGTTAGATAAATCCATGGGATGTATTCTGAGACAACATGATGAAACAGGGAAGAAGGAGTTCGCCATTTATTATCTCAGTAAAAAATTCACTGATTGTGAGTCGCGGTATTCCATGTTGGAAAAAACATGTTGTGCTTTGGCCTGGGCGGCAAAGCGTTTGCGGCAGTATATGTTGAATCACACTACTTAGTTGATCTCCAAAATGGATCCAATCAAGTACATTTTTGAAAATCCTGCTCTTACTGGGAGAATTGCCCGCTGGAAGATGTTGTTATCTGAATATGATATCGAATACCTCACTTAAAAAGCTATTAAAAGCAGTGTGTTGGCAGATTATCTTGCTCACCAACCAGTGGAGGATCACCAGACTGTAGAATATGAATTCCCCGATGAGGATGTGATGTTCCTGAAAGTGAAAGATTGTGATGAACCGTTGCCTGAGGAAGGTCCTGACCCTAAATCTCGTTGGAGTATGATATTTGATGGAGCTGTGAATGCTTATGGTAAAGGAATTGGTGTTGTGATTGTCACTCCTCATGGATCGCACATTCCTTTTACTGCAAGGTTAACATTTACTGTACTAATAATATGTCTGAATACGAGGCTTGCATCATGGGTCTCGAAGAAGCTATCGATCTCAGAATTAAAATTCTAGATGAGTATGGTGATTCAGCTTTGGTAATAAATCAGATTAAAGGAGAATAGGATACTCATCACCCCGGCTTGATCCCTTACAAAGATTATGCTAGAAGATTATAACCCTTCTTCAATAAAGTTGAATTCCATCACATTCCTAGAGATGAAAATCAAATGGCGAATGATCTGGCAACTCTGGATTCTATGTACCAAGTGAATACTTGGAATGATATACCCTGAATTACGGTTCGACGACTGGATAGGCCCGCTCATGTGTTTACAGCGTAGGAGGTAGAAGATGAAAAACCTTGGTATTATGATATCAAGCATTTTATTCAGACTCAAAAATACCCGATTGGTGCGTCGAAGAAAGATAGAAAGACATTAAGAAGATTGGAAGGACGTTTCTTCCTCAGTGAAAATGTGTTGTACAAGAGAAATTATGACATGGTCTTGCTCAGATGCGTGGATAGACACGAAGCAGACAAGTTGATGCATGAGATTCATGAAGGTTCATTTTGCACTCATGCCAATGGACATTCGATGGCTAAAAAGATGCTAAGGGCAGGTTATTATTGGCTGACAATGGAGTCCGACTGTTATAAATTTGCAAAGAAGTGCCAGAAATGCCAGATTTATGCAGACAAGGTCCATGTGCCTCTGACACTTCTCAATGTGATTTCATCCCCGTGGCCTTTCTCTATGTGGGATATGACATGATTGGGATGATAGAAAATCCAAAGCTTCGAACGGACACCGTTTTATCTTGGTAGCAATTGATTACTTCATCAAGTGGGTGGAGGCTGCTTCATATTCCAATGTTACTAACCAGGTAGTTGTTCACTTCATTAAGAATAACATTATATGTCGATATGGTGTGCCGAGCAGAATCATCAATGATAATGGCTCGAATTTGAACAATAAGATGATGACAGAACTGTGCGAAGAATTAAAGATTATCCATCACAGTTCATCTCCATACAGGCCAAAGATGAATGGGGATGTCGAAGCTGCTAATAAGAATATCAAGAGAATTATCCATAAAATGGTTGTTACTTATAAGGATTGGCATAAAATGATCCCTTTTTCTCTACATGGATATCGAACATTTGTCCGCACTTCAACAGGAGCAACCCCGTTGTCCATGGTGTATGGAATGGAAGCTTTACTCCCTGTCGTGGTTGAGATTCCCTCTTTGCGTGTGATAATGGAAACCAAATTGTTAGAGACTGAATGGGTCCAGAAAAGATTTGACCAATTGAATTTGATTGAGGAGAAAAGGATGACAGCTTTATGTCATGGACAATTATATCAGAAAATAATGAAGAAAACTTTAGATAAAAAGGTCAAACCTCGTGAATTCAGAGAAGGCGAGCTCGTGCTCAGGAAGATCGTGTCTTTCAACGCTGATTCTAGGGGCAAGTGGACTCCCAATTTCGAAGGCCCATATGTTGTCAAGAAATCCTTCTATGGAGGTGCATTAATTCTTGAAAATATGGATGGCGAGGAGTTCCCATGTTCCATTAATGCTGACGTAGTCAAGAAATACTTCGCCTAAAGAAATGAAGGAACAACTCGCTAAGTTGAAAACCCGAAAGGGCGGCTTAGGAAAAAAAGGAGTTTCTCGGTAGGCTGAAAACCAGAAAGGGCGTTCTAGGCAAAATTAGAGACCTAAACAGAATAAATTTCCCGCTAAGTTGAAAACCCGCAAAGGAAGCTTTGGCAAATGTTAGGGACTTTCTTGGCAAGTAACTACGTCAGACAAGACTTGATCGTTGAAGTAACAATCTTCTCGGATCCTCACCATACTTCAACAAAAGTTGCTGCTCAGGATTTCAAAAGTTGTTAGAGGGGATAGGGTCATTGTATCTCAATGTATCTTTTCCATTATATATTACCATTTTTGAAACTTTGTAATCATCTATGGAGTCTTTCCATTCGCAGACTACCATTCTATTAATGAAATTTGAACTTTTACCCAATTCTTTGTATTTCTTATTTTATTTAGCTTGAAAAGACTCCATTTATTATTGATAATAACTTTCAAAGCAAAAAAGAATAAATAACAAAATTGATTTTTCAAAAAAATATTTTACAATATGCTTTTACTTTGAGATTTGTGATGAAACAATGACAACAAAAATGGTGATCCCAGGAATGTACAAACTCCAGTTGTTTTGAGAAGTTTTTGTTCCCCTCAGGAACGTTTACTCAGGATGATTCGCTGTATTGGGTTTATGACTCCGGTATCCTCGGTCAAGTTTGGATTCATTTCTCCTCTTTTCTGAGTTTTCATGATGGGAAGTTTCAATCCGCATTTTCTCCAGTGAAGTTTTCGTTTGGCCTAATAGAAGTTCTTTTTCCAGAGAAGTTGGTATCATAACCACTCTTGAAGAACGCATGTCCCTGGTTTCTCTAAGTGAAGGACATATTGTGGTTTTCCATTTGTGGATGTGGTGTTAACCTCACCAATAAAGTAGGCCTGAATTCCCCAGTGAATGTTTTAATGTTTTGGTGTCAGTCTGCTTTACTTGAGACTGGTTTTGCAATCTCCAGTAGGAATGTTACTTTTAAAAAAACTTGTTTCCTCGATGAAGCCTGAAGAAGGATGTTCTATCCCTGTATCTGTACTATTCTGTCACTTTGTTTTGTTTACTTCCAGATTATGTTGCTCCCCAGTAAAGCTAAAGCAGCCAGTAGGTTTTGTTTCTTCAGTTGGCATTTACTTTTTCTTGGAATGATCATCTTGGATGAAGTTTAGTCGAGTGTTGTTAGTGCCCGACGTGGTTTTGGCTGGTTATTCTCAATGTTATATATTTGTTTTGTCAGTATACACACTGTGATCGGTGGAAATAGAACTGACTGTTTTTTAGCTGGTTTCACGAAATGTCGTGGTAAGCAAGAGTCGCCACCGTCTTTTATGTTCTCCAACATGGAAAGGACAAAAGCACAACAAAATTCCTTATTCGAGAATGTTTCTCGGTTCGGGAGGTAGATTTATAGAAAGGGAAGGTGTTAGCACCCTTTCTATCTGTGGTTATCCACGGGCTCTTAGGTACTTGCTCTTATGTTTTCAAAATTGTTTGCTTTTCAAGTGTGAGTGAGTTTTGAAAAAGTTTCGTTTGAAAAATTCCTAAGTAACTCTTGTATCGGTCCTCAAGAGTGTATGAAAAAATTTTTTTGAAAACTTTTAGAAAGTGTGAGGTGTGAAAAGTTGTTTTTGTTTGTTTGAAAAGAGAAAGTACCCATGAGAATCTACCGACCCTAAGGAATTAGGCTGTGTAAGAGTCCTTTAGATAGTGCTATCCTACCATTGAGAGGTAGGTAGCACCATCGTTGGAGGTATTCGGGTCAATTCGATTATCGGGACATGTGGTCACCGAAGCAATGGTAGGACAACTTAGAAGTAACCCTAATGTCCTAGATCTTTTTATCCGAGGCAATCGTTTCGAGGCAACTGGATCTTTAGACAAAGGGTGACTTCTAAGACGTCTTATACTTGATGACCACGTTTCCTGGCAACGCGTGAAGCGTACCCTAGGAGTGGCATGTGCTTTGTGTGTTGTTTTTCAGTTAATGTTTTTGTACATGTTATTTGTGAGCTACGAGTTGTTTTTATTTACCATACATTCTTTCATGCATTTAATAGTTAGGGGGTGCGGAAAGTAAATTGCGGAAACATAAATCCTACGCTATTACAAGGCGCGGGTCTATACATCGCCAAAAATACAAAGACCCGTTTTGGTAAATAAGTACGAAGAATTAAAATAAAGCGGTAAACCTATTTACTATTACATTCTTGGAAGCAATTACATAATAATCAAAATAAAGTAAATGCGCGCGAATAAAAAATCGAGAACGTTCTAAGGGTTTTGACCCTCCTAAGAAAAGAAATTGAATTTTTTTGTCTTTTTTGTGATTAAATGGAATTAATAACTAATAATTAAACTAATTAATTAATTTATTAAAAGAAAATATTTTTTGTGTTATGTTTTTATGAAGTAAAATAAAAGAATTAAAATTCTAAGTTAACCTAATTCTAAATTATTTTAGTTATTCAAAAAAGTTAAAATTGCCTAATTAAAGCTAATTCAATTATTTAATATTTATTTACAAAAATAAAATAATAATAATAATAATAATGTTAGTTCTTTTTTGGATTTTTTATGAAAATATTAATTAAGTTAATTGTTAATAATAAAGATAATTAAAAAAAGGTTAAAAATTAAATTAGAAAATATAAAAAGGGAAAAGAAAAGAATAAACCAAGGGAAGGGGGTATGGGCCAGAATGGAAGGGTGTATGTGGAATTTGAGGCCCATTGAAGCTTTCAGCCATGTTGACTCTTTCTGGTTACCTACGCCCATGTTGACTCTAGAGCACCATGGTCCTCATGCTTTGGCCACTGGATTTGCACTGATGGACACTTGGAAGGCTGGGATGTGAGGTCTATGGTGGAAGCTGTTTGAGAGCCTACACGTGATTACCCTGGAAAAAATTGAAACAAGGAAATTGGGGGACCTGGGAATCGAACCCAGGTCCCAGTGAATACCAAGCGTGTTGCCAACCACTGCACCACCTATGCACATTTGTTATAATAATAAGAAGAAAACATAATATAAAATAAACGCGTTATATACTGAACCAAAAAGAAAAGAGCGCGCTATATTCAAATCCACCACTCACATGAAGGCACGCAGTCATCTTCTCCATTTCCTGTAAAATAAAAAAAACACATAGCGGGGGTTTTAAACCCCCACAAAATGAAAGCATTTTAAAAATAGCGATTAGACGCTCGTTGCATATAAAAAGGGCGCGAGGTGTGCTTTAACTTCGTCTTGTCACGCTGATTTTGGCCATGTAAGTCTTGAGGTTTGATTTTACACTATGTAAAAAACCCCAATTCCAAAGCTTTGAAAAACCTAGAACTTAACAAGGGTGACTTTCGTTTTAGAGCCTTATAATCAAATTAAAATATACAGAAAGCTTCGTAACGATGTCAGTAATGCATAACAATGATCAAAATGAATTAATGAGGCGTAAAAATGGAGTTTCGATTCTCAAAATAATGGACAAACCGTGGGGGCGTGATGAGAGATTCTTTGAGGTTTTTGACTTGTTAATGATTGCAAATCGTTCCTGGGGATGTAAGGAACGTGTTTGGATCAAAAGGAAAGATTGAATTGTGCTGAAAATTGGTATTCAGTTTGTCACTTTTCTCTTGAAGTTTTGAAATTGGTTTGGCCGTTTCTGAGTTTTTCTAGGTCGTCAATTGGTTTTTGAAAGGCTTGCATATAAGGTTCTGAATAAGAATCAATCAACATCATGAGCCTTAAAGCCTTGTAATGAAGTTTAAGATTTTCTCCATAACCACCATTGAACAACTTGCCATTTTTGCTCCAAATTTGAATTTTGTGTTTTAAATAGGCTGTACACAAAATTGGCATGTGAATTATGGTGTATCAAGGCTATTCAAACCACAAAATATCCCTCCATTAATTTCTTTGATTTTTATTTGAATTTTAAAGATTTAAAATGAATTAAATCACATAAAATTAAATAAAAATAGAAAAATTAATTTTTAATCTTGAAATAAATCATGGGACACGTGGGAGGCATGACAAGGATGAATTAAGTGGAAAAAGTGGGCCCTTTTTGTCAAAAATGAAATTTTAAGGATAGTTGACTTTGGCCATTTCACAAAAATTTCCCAACTTCTCCAATGCATATCTTGCTCAATTTTGATCATATGAACATGTTCTTGGACATTTTGGAAAGGTCTTGAAGTCCTATAACCAATGCCTTTGGTCCCATGTCATTTTGATTTACCAATCTCAAGTTATGGTCTTTGACTTAAAGTGCCTTTTTGTTGACTTTTGAAAATGACCTATAATGTTGAAATTGATAACTTTTTGTGAGAGAATTTCTTGGACTTGGAATGTGAAGATGAATTGTAGGAAATGTCCTCCCCTTCAAAATGAGCATTGGATGGGATTTTTCTGATGAACCATGAAAAAGTTATGCCTTGGTCAAGTTACAGTTGACTTTTCAACTGTCCAAAAATAGAAACTTTTGACACCTTGATGAATTTTGAGCCATTCTTGTGAAATCATGATCAAGACTTGATCAAATGATGATTGTGGCTTCAAAATAAGATGTTGACCAAAAATTTTGACTTTTGACTGCCAAATGACCATTTTGCCCCTACAGTTGACTGTGGAGCAATTAGGGTTTTTGACTGTGCAACTTGACCTTGTGAGCCTTGAAACTTGTAATGTAGGTGCTTGACAATATATATGAGCATATGGGACTTGATTGAGCCCTTGAAAACCTCAACTTCCTTGCAGGAACCACAACCCTAATTTGACTGGCTTGGGAGGATGGTTGACTGTGTTGCCCTTGAGTAGACTTGAGCAATTTGAGGTGATGCTTGTCAAAACTTTGAAGAATATGGGAGGGCAAATTTTGGGGTACAACAGTTGCCCCTATTCAGTCTTCTTAGACCTGAGAATGTAGATTGGCTTGTGTGCCTTTCGTGATCCGAAGGTGGAAGATGATTGAACACTAGAGTGCCCAGAAATTTGCACTCACAAAGTAGAGTATCAACAGTGTGATGTCGGGAATGGGCTTACAGATGCCATTTGGAGAGATGGTGGATAGGAGGATGGGCTTATAGATGCCATCTAGAGATGTGACAGAACCTTGTCGAAGATGGGCTTATAGATGCCATCGGGAGTGTCGATCGCGTAAGAGATTCCTTAGCGAGAACTTGCGTACCTGAGAAAGAAAGATAATTACCTGGCCTGTTACCGGGGTTGATCTTCAAACTCTTCATGCAGACATGCCCTGGCTGGATACAGGTATCGAATCTACAATCTCTCCAGACGTGCCCTGGCTGGATACAGGAATCGAATCTTCGAACTCTTCAGACGTGCCCTGGATGGATACAGGAATCGAATCTGGAAATAGTCGTCAACAGATATGCCCTGGCTAGATACAGGAATCGAATCTTCGAACTCTTCAGACGTGCCCTGGCTGGATACAGGAATCGAATCTTGAAATAGTCGTCAACAGATATGCCCTGGCTGGATACAGGAATCGAATCTTCGAACTCTTCAGACGTGCCCTGGCTGGATACAGGAATCGAGTCTGGAAATAGTCGTCAACAGATATGCCCTGGCTGGTTACAGGAATTGAATCTTCAAACTCTTCAGACGTGCCCTGGCTGGATACAGGAATCGAATCTGGAATTAGTCGTCAAAAGATATGCCCTGGCTGGTTACAGGAATCGAATCTTCAAACTCTTTAGACGTGCCCTGGCTGGATACATGAATCGAATCTGGAAATAGTCGTCAACAGATATGCCCTGGCTGGTTACAGGAATCGAATCTTCAAACTCTTCAGACGTGCCCTGGCTGGATACAGGAATCAAATATGGAAATAGTCGTCAACAGATATGCCCTGGCTGGTTACAGGAATCGAATCTTCAAACTCTTCAGACGTGCCCTGGATGGATACAGGAATTGAATCTGGAAATAGTCGTCAACAGATATGCCCTGGCTGGATACAGGAATCGAATCTTCAAACTCTTTAGACGTGCCCTGGATGGATACAGGAATCGAATCTGGAAATAGTCGTCAACAAATATGCCCTGGCTGGTTACAGGAATCGAATCTTCAAACTCTTCAGACGTGCCCTGGCCAGATACAGGAATCAAATCTGGAATTAGTCGTCAACAGATATGCCCTGGCTGGTTACAGGAATCGAATCTGGAATTGCGACAGTTGATAGTAATTATCTTTGGATTGACCTTTTTCCTGAAAAGGCAAAACATCAATTGTATGCAATGTCATGATGTATGAAATGCATGATGTCACGATGTTCTCAAAAAAATAGATGAGATTGTGTGATATGATGCGTATGTGCATGCATTGTGTATGTATGTAGGATGTATGAAATGTAATGTTTATGAATGTATTTTCGTCTAGGGAAATAAATCCTTGACGAATGCCGGGAAGCTGAATCCTGGGCTGATGTTGAAGAGTGAAGTTCTTCATTTCCACTGGGGATGATGGTTGCAAGAATAATCCGGTAGGAGAAGATGACTCCGTCGGGGAATAAACTTGTTGGAGAGATTACTCTTCGGGGAATACTCCGTGGGAAGAGATACTTCGCTGAGGTTTTTGATGAGAACTCCGTTGGGGATACTGTTGATGAGCTTTGTTAAGGAATTTGATGAACTCCGCTGGGGAATAGGAAGAACTTCGCCGAGGACAATCTTTCCGTGGTTTTTAGCTGAGGATAACCCAGTTATAAGCTCTGGTGGAGAATAACCTTTGAGTAAAGTCCGGGGAGACGCGTTCGTACTCTGCAAGGGATAGGCTTCCAGAATCTACTGGGAATCTACTGGGGATAAGCTTCCAGAATCTACTGGGGATAAGCTTCCAGAATCTACTGGGGATATGGATTCAACTCTCCTGGGGAGACTTTTGAACTGTACTGGGGAAGTGGCTCCACTGTGGTGTTTGGTATTCCGCCGGGGAACAATCTTAGATTAAGGATGTCGGGGATGCTTGCTTAGGAACATCTGTATACTCCGCTGGGGAATATTGAGATCTTCTGGGGATACCCAACTTCCTTAAGGCTGACAGTAGACTAACTCTGCTTGGGGAGAGTATCGTTGACTTGCTGGAGATATTGTGCCTTGTAGGGCTTATGGGAGACCAACTCTGTTTGGGAGAGAGTATTACTGATTCTGGTCTTACTCTGCGGGGAGTGAAGGTATCTTGGTTACATTCTTCAACCGAACCTACCTTGGTACCTTGGTGGACAGAGCAACCAGATCGCTTAGACAACTCATTATTGCCCCTGTTTCTGATGTCACCTGTAATTAATCCTTTGTTTCGCATGCAAATATTTATGAGTTAGCAATTAATGTCAAATGCATATATCAAAAATGAACATTGGACGTTCTTCGCAAGACAAAACAGAAAAAGGAAAAACAATTGGCAATTTTTCTGGAAAAGTGAATTTGTATTGATTTTTGAATTTGCCTGTAAATAGGCGTTTATGTACAAGAGGCTGACGTCCTAGTAAGAGAACGCCGCCGAACAACATAGAGTTTATACAAAAAAGGAAAACAAAACAACTATGTGAAAAATCCCACTGGGTTCCAACTCTTCTATCGCCTTTATGTCTTCAAGCGTCTCATCACTTTGCCGCTCAGTTGAGGATGAAGCTGATTGATTGATGACGTCTGAACCTGATAGTTGATACCGGATTCTGGATGCAAGGTGATCCAATGAGACATAGTATTACGCTTTATCCCTAACTTTTTCCTGGACCTCCCTTTCGGGTTTTCAGTCCACCGGGATACCCATTTTTGCCCAAGCCGCCTTTGTAGGTTTTCGACTTGCCGGGTGTACAGATTTTTTTTTTCATTTCATCCCTTATTTTTGCCCGAAACCTTTTGGTTCGCCGGGAAGCCCTTATTTTTGCCTAGGTATGTCAACCTAGCGGGTCTTTTATCATGCGTAGTATCTTTTTACTATGTCTGCATTGGCGGGGTGAGGAAGGACGTCACCATCCATGGTGGTTAGAATCATGGCTCCTCCTGAGAAGACATGTTTAACCACAAATGGCCCTTCGTACGTAGGGGTCCATTTTCCCCTGGGATCACTTTGAGGAAGAATGATGCGCTTGATCACCAGATCTCCGACTTGATATTCTTGGCGTCTGACTTTCTTGTTAAATGCCCTGATCATCCGTTTTTGATACGTTTGACCATGACAGATAGCAGTGAGTCTTTTCGTCAATTAGGTTTAATTGATCAAGCCGAGTCTGGATCCAGTCATCTTCGTTCAAATCTGCATCCTTCATTATCCGGAGAGAGGGTATCTGGACTTCAATAGGCAAGACTGCCTCCATGCCATAGACCAAGGAAAAGGGTGTTTCCCCGGTTGACGTCCTCGCTGAGGTACGGTACCCATGAAAAGCAAACGGTAACATCTCGTGCCAATCTTTGTAGGTCACTGTCATCTTCTGCACAATCTTCTTGATATTCTTATTAGCTGCTTCTACAGCCCCGTTCATCTTCGGCCGGTAGGGAGAAGAGTTATGGTGATGTATCTTGAATTGCTCGCAGAGCTCAGTAATCATTTTGTTATTAAGATTGGTACCATTGTCCGTAATGATCCTCTCAGGTACACCGTATCGACATATCAGGTTATGACGAATGAACCGTGCCACGACGTTCTTGGTTACGGTGGCATAGGAAGCTGCTTCAACCCACTTTGTGAAGTAATCAATCGCTACCAGGATGAAGCGATGACCGTTGGATGCCGTAGGTCTGATCTCGCCGATCATATCAATGCCCCACATTGCAAAAGGCCAAGGTGCTGTCAAGACATTCAGAGGTACTGGAGGAACATGCACCTTATCAGCATATATCTGGCATTTATGACATGTCTGAGAATGTTGGTAACAGTCAGCTTCCATTGTGGACCAGAAATATCCTGCCCGAAGGATCTTCTTTGCCATGGTGTGTCCACTGGAGTGTGTTCTGAAGGTACCTTCATGCAGCTCTGCCATGATCTTTTCTTCTTAAGTCTTATCCACACAACGCAGTAAGGTTGAATCATGGTTTCGCTTGTACAGAATGCCGTTGCTGAGGAAGAACTTTGTAGCGAACCTTCTCAGAAACCTTTTGTCATTGACAGATGCACCCTCGGGGTATTCTTGAGCTTCCAGATACCTCTTTACCTCATGATACCAGGGTTTTTCAGTTACCTCTTCAGTCTCAAGATCGCAGCAATGTGCAGGTTCGTCCAATTTCCAGATAATGATCCGGGGAGCTTCGTTATCCCATTTGACTTTGAACATAGAAGACATCGTAGCTAACGCGTCCGCCAACTGATTCTCCTCTCTTGGGAAGTGTTCAAAAGTTATCTCCGTGAAATGGGGAATCAACGTCAACACACACTCTTTGTAAGGAATAAGATTTGGGTGTTTCGTATCCCACTCGCCTTTGATATGATTGATCACGAGAGCGGAATCTCCGAAGACACTCAGAAACTTGATCCTTAAATCAATTGCAGCTTGAAGACCCATAATGCATGCCTCATACTCTGCCATGTTGTTGGTGTAGTTGAAACATAGCCGAGCAGTGATTGGAGTATGGGTTCCTTCGGGGGATATGATCACAATGCCGATGCCATTACCCAAAGCGTTTGAGGCTCCATCAAAGTGCATAGACCATCGGGATCCTTCCTCAGGTCCTTCATCCAGTCCAGGTACTTCAAAATCAGTCACTACCATGATATCCTCGTCTGGAAATTCAAAGTTCATAGATTGGTAGTCATCCATTGCCTGGTGTGCCAAATGGTCTGCCACTACACTTCCCTTGATTGCTTTTTGGGTCGTGTACTGGATGTCGTATTCTGTCAAGATCATCTGCCATCTTGCTATTCTTCCGGACAAGGAAGGCTTTTCGAATATGTACTTGATTGGATCCATTTTTGAAATCAATAAAGTAGTGTGAGTCAACATATACTGTCTCAGCCGGCGAGCAGCCCATACCAAAGCGCAGCAAGTTTTCTCGAGCAGTCAGTATCGGGTCTCACAGTCGGTAAACTTTTTGCTAAGGTAATAAATAGCGTGCTCTTTTCGGCCAGACTCGTCATGCTGACCCAGCACACACCCCATTGAGTTGTCCAGTACTGTCAAGTATAAGATTAGAGGTCTCCCTTCAACCGGTGGCATAAGAATGGGTGGTTCTTGGAGATACTCTTTGATTCTGTCGAAAGCGGCCTGACATTCATCGTTCCAACGTACTACTTGATCTTTCTTCAGTAGCTTGAAGATTGGTTCACAGGTAGCAGTTAGGTGCGAGATGAATCGGGAAATGTAATTTAGACGTCCTAGAAAGCCTCTGACTTCTTTCTCTGTCTTGGGAGCTGGCATCTCTTGTATGGCTTTCACCTTGGCAGGGTCCACTTGAATACCTTTGTCGCTTACGACAAAACCTAGTAGTTTTCCAGATCTTACCCCGAAGGTGCACTTATTCGGGTTCAACCTCAGCTTGTACAACTTCAGACGGTCAAACAGCTTCCGTAGATGGTCAAGGTGTTCCTCCTCAGTTTGGGACCTTGCAATCATATCGTCGACATATACTTTAATCTCATGATGGATCATATCATGAAATAAAGCAAACATGGCACGTTGGTAGGTTGCCCCGGCATTTTTCAACCCAAAAGGCATGACCTTGTAGCAAAAGGTGCCCCACTGAGTAACAAAAGTGGTCTTCTCCATGTCTTCAGGAGTCATCTTGATCTGATTATAACCTGAAAAGCCATCCATGAAGGAGAACACCTTGTGCTGAGCAGTATTGTCAACCAGAACGTCGATGTGAGGCAGAGGGAAGTCATCCTTGGGGCTCGCCCTGTTCAAATCCCTGTAATCAACACATATTCGGACCTTACCATCCTTCTTTGGCACTGGAACCACGTTGGCAACCCACTGAGGGTAAGAAGTTACTGCAAGAAAACCGGCGTCAAATTGTTTCATAACCTCAGCTTTGATTTTCTCGGACATCTCTGGACGCATACGGCGGACCTTCTATTTTACTGGCGGGCAGTCTTCCTTGGTAGGTAAGTGATGAACCACAATGTCAGTATCCAACCCAGGCATGTCTTCGTAAGACCAGGCAAAGATTTCCATGTAGTCATGCAGCATCTGAATCAAACGTTGTTTCACACTGAGCTCTAGATTAGCACCAATCTTGACTTCCTTTCTGTCTGTCTCAGTACCCAGATTTACCGTTTCCACTGGCTCTTCATGTGGCTGAATGGCCCTCTCTTCCTGGAGTAGCAGTCTTGCAAGTTCGCCAGGCACTTCGCAATTATCTTCACCTTCGTCTTCGGCTAAGTTGATCGGATTTTCGAAGTCATAACTGGTAGTAGCATAGTCGTTACCAGTGGGATCCAAGGTGGATTAGAACCTGTATGAGTGAGTGTGTGTAAATACAGCTGTTTTGCAATATATAAAGAAAGAAAGGGAGCGCAAGATTTGAAATGTGAAAAACGTCCAATGCTTTTATTCATGATATATGGAAGTGACAAATAACAAGCCCTCACAAATGACGCCACGGTGCCCCGGGTAAGACACCGGGCCATAAAGTTTCAAATTATTGTTTATTACAAATCCAAAACAAAGAAGTTCATTACTGGGTGACAAAAGTAATAGGTGTAAAGTCTTTTGCAGTCCAGTTGTTGGGTCCACCGTTGGTCGTTGGGTAGATCCAGCTGTCGAATTCAGATTCGTCCGCTTCATCCTCAATAGCATTCACTCCCGGGTTGGTGATGAATACGGGAGGTCTTCCAATCCTTGCCTTACGCACAGCCTTCTGAGCCTCTGCAGTGAAACTCAGCCCAAACTTGTCAGTCTTAGGAGTAAAATCAAGGAGCCTGCCCCAGTTTGCACATTCACCTTTTTCAATCACAGCCCGGGCGTCCTTTAAGGAGGCCATCTTCAAAGGAGAACCCTCTTCAGTCACTGTTTCTGCTGCTGCCAATGTTTGTGGCACCTCTTCAAAATGTTGAAAGGGGGTCTCAATGAACTCCCCATCCATTTCCACGTATCGGAACGAGTTGAGGTGGTTGACCATGTATTCCTCTTCCCCTTGCACTGTTACGATCTTCCCCCTGACCGGGTATTTGAGCTTCTGATGTAAAGTCGAAGTCACAGCTCCAACCTTGTGGATCCACGGGCGACCCAACAAATAAGAATAGGATGGATGGATGTCCATCACATAGAATTTTGAATCAAATACCTGCGAACCAACCCTGATCGGGATGTCAACCTCACCATGTACCATCCTTTTGGACCCGTCAAAGTCCCGGACAACAATGTTACTTGGTTTGAGCTCTAAACCCTCAAAGTCCAGCCTGTCTAGAGTTTTCTTGGGTAGTACGTTTAGTGAAGAACTAGTGTCAACCAGCACGTGAGTAAGAGTAGTGCCCCTGCATTCAATGGAGACATGCAGGGCATCATTATGGTTCTTCCCCTTGGCCGTCAGATCAGCGTCAGAGAAACCCAGACCATTATCAGCGGTTAAGTTGGCCACACAGTCGGTGAATTGATCAGCAGACGTTTCTTCTGGCACGTGGGCCGTCTTCAGGAAAGCAATTAGGGCCTTGGCATGGGCCTCTGAACACAACAACAGTGATAGCATGGAGATTTTAGAGGGGGTGTGCCCCAGCTGTTCAACAACGTTGAAATCACTTTTCTTTATAATTTTGAGGATCTCTTCCATCTCTTTCTTGGAAGCCTCAACAATGGTCTTTGGTGCCTCCGTCCGGGCAGGCACATCAGTAGCAATTCCCTTACCCCGAGCGTCAGATGACTCGGCAGCAGGGGTAGAAACTTGATCAGGGGGGGGGGGGGGGACAGACACACTGGTAGGTGTGATGACAAGGGGTCTCTGAATGGCTGGAGGTGAAATGTCTGGTGAGAACAGTCTTCCACTACGAGTGACCTTAGCAGGCTCGGTGATGTTGGTGACACCGGTACTAGCATTGAACTCTTGTTTCACTCCCAGAACATAAACATCTGCCCCATAGTGCCACGGGACAGCTTTATCAGACTTGTAGGGGATGGGCCCCGGAACAGTAATGGTTATAGGAGCAATCTTGTGAACAGGCAAAATTTTGATAGGCTTCTTTGAAGGAGCCTTGGAAGGGTTGTTGAAAATGGTAACAATTGAAACTTCTTCAACAGGGGCAGCAGGAACAGCAGTCTTCTTGAACAAGATCTCTTTACTATCCATCAGGTTTTGGACGCCTGACTTCAGCAAAGGACAACCAGCAGGGGAATTAGCACACAGATGGCAACCTTTACTACATCCTGGAAATAAACCGGCTAGCAACAGGTTCCTCTTGACGGTCAGCAGCGGAGTAGCAACATCATCCACAGAAGCTACATACAGATCCTCCTCAACAGCGTTCACTCCATGATGGGGCATGGGAGCGGTCACAACATTTGGCCTTTCTGGCGCCTCGAACTGTATTTCCTTGGCATCAATAAGGTCCTGAACCTTATTCCTTAGGGCCCAACAATCATCAGTAGAATGTCTTGGGCTATCAGAGTGATAAGCGCAGCGGGCGTTGGGGTTGTACTTCGGAGATGCTGTGTTTACCATCTTTGGAGCTTCCTTGACTGTTACCAGGCTGGTTGACAGCAGTTGCCGCAGGATCTGAGAGAGAGTCATGTTGAGCCGAGTATACTGTCTTTTGGGCCTCTCAGCTCTGGGCTGGTTGTATTGTTGTGGAGCAGCAACAGGCTTAGAAATAACCACCGCGTTGACAGCTTGGCGGCGTTCCGGTTTGTTTTGCCTCCTGGGACCATACACAACACTGGCCTCCTTCTTGAAGGGCTTCTTTTCAGTATTTGAGGAGGCACCCTTCTATATCTTTCCCGATTTTATACCAGCTTCGATCCTCTCACCAGTCAGGATCAGGTCAGTAAACCCAGCAGAGGAATTGCCAATGAGATGATTGAAGAATGGACCGGATAGGGTCCCCAAGAACATGTCCACTATCTCACGATCTGTCAATGGTGGATGCACCCTGCCAGCCAGATCCCTCCATTTCTGTGTGTACTCCTTAAAACCTTCACCCGTTCCCAGTGACATACCCTGGAGTTGGGTACGCGTGGGAGCGAGGTCGGAATTATATTGATACTGCTTGTAAAAAGCAGTGGCCAAATCCTCCCAGTTACGAATGTTGGTTCCATCCAGCTGATAGAACCATTCGAGATGAGTCCCTGAAAGACTCTCCTGGAAGAAGTGGATCCATAAGTTCTTGTCTGCTGTGTAAGGCTGGATCTTCCTTACATAAGAACGGAGGTGCATCTTAGGACAGGAAGCCCCGTCATACTTCACAAAGGCAGGCGCCTTGAACTTGTGCGGGATCACCACCCCAGAAGATAACTCTAAGTCTCCGAAATCCAACCCAGGCACACGTTGAATCTCCATAGCATTTAACCTGTCCTCCAGTTGTTTGTACCGGTCCTCAGCAGGAGGGTACTATTCATCGTTGAAGTCTGTCTCGGTGTCAGAGACCACAGGACTAGGGACCTCTCTCCCTTGGTGACTGCCTTCCCCCACAGATGGAGTAGTCCTCTCAGCTTCATTTTGCAATGTATTCCCGAGTCTGCGCCCAGTGTTGAATAGCACAGTCCTCTTCTTCTTTTTCTTCTTCAGGAGCAAAGCCTTCAGCTCTTGTTGTCCTTGGGCCAAGTTCATGACCATCTCATGAAATTGGGCGTTCTGGGCCTGGAGGGCCTTGATAGCTTGCTCGGTAGTGAGTTCAGGATTCATGATGCTTAAGTGATGAAATAAACAGCGAAGAAGATTAAGCAACCTGTAGAAAAAGGGTACCTGTGATGCATATGATGAATGAAATGCGTATGAATTATGTTTTCAAAGACAATCAGGAATTAACTTTGTAAACAAAAGGAACACACTTTATTAGATTTAAACTTTAAATTGTTCAACAATTTGCCCTTAGGCGTTATAAGAATGAAAATACTTGAAAAGGAAATAAAGTTGTAAAAGAAACATCCAAAGCCCATCAGTGCTCCCATGGCCTCCTCTTCTCAGTATGGATATAGTTATTCAGGGTTCGCTCGTTCTCCAATTGCTTGGTCAGCTTCTGGATCTTCTGTTCCTGTTTGTTGAACTTTTCCCGATAATAATCCCGCTCCTCCTGTAGTTGCGCCCAAGACCTCTTTAGTGTATCAACATCAGTGGGTATCTGAGGAGGGAGAACAGTTGGAGGAACCCCATCTCCATCAGGACCTTCAAGAATGATAGGCCTGACAGCTTCATATGACATACCTAACTTCTGAGCATGGATGCGGACCCATCTGTAATAGGGTTCCATTGGTAGAGAAGTCTTCAGTCCCAACTCATGTGGCTCAGCTTTGTGAATTCTGTCCCAAGCTTTGATGAATCTACGGCGCAGTTCGTCACTATCTTCCTGAAACTCAAAACTGATGTGAGGCACCAACATCTCATGAGGCCCTGCTCTTCTGGCTCTTCCAAACTGACGGAGAGCTAAACATGGATTGTAAGAGATTCTGCCCTGGGTACCAATCAAAGGAACATTAGGATATTCTCTGCAACGATCAATAACAGCCACCTCATCTAAACCTCTGAGAGTCCAAATGATGTCACTATCAGTGAGAGACATTAACCTATGAGCCCAGCCTTTTCCTTCTTGATTCTTCAGCACGAACTTGGGAAGGTGCAAAATAAACCACCTCACTAACAAAGGAGTACAACACCACAGAGTTCCTCGTCTTCGGGCAGTACGAGCATAGAGTTGTTGCAGAACATCACCCAAGAGAGTGGGTACAGGGTTCCGAGACATGAAGATCCTTATGGCATTGATATTGACAAAGTTATCAGGATTTGGAAACAATACTAGCCCATAGATTAAGAGAGCCAGAATGTCCTCGTACGCCCTGAAGTCTAAGTCATTCCAGAAACTGTTAGCTTTACCAATCAGAAACTTAGCCAAGAAGCCCTTAACTCCGCTTCTAGTCTCCCAGTTGTCCATTACCTCCTTGTTGGTCAAAGGAAGGGCTGCTGCAATCTCCTCAGGTCTAAGAGCCTTTTCCCAGCCAGTGAAGGGAGTCTGATCCAAGATAGGGATACCAAGCAAATCAGAGAGTTCTTCCAGGGTAGGGACCAGCTGGAAGTCTTGAAAGGTGAAGCAATGGTACAGAGGGTCATAAAACTGGGTCAAGACACTCATCAGTTGTTGGTCCCACTTTGAAGTGACTAAACCGAGAAGAGAACCATGCCTCTGGATGAAGGAAGCAGTGTTTGGAATTCTGTCAACCAACTCTTTAAGCAAATCAGGTGGGTGAACAAAGTTGAGCCGGATAGTGTTCCTTCGCACAAGCATCATGAGGTCCTACAAAACAGAGCAAAGGTGAAACCCTCTTGTCTTTGAAATAGGTCAGTCCTTATGCAGGATGCATGCAATGTTATGATGGCATGATGTTATGGTAAAGCACACCACAAGTATTCACAAAGGCAAACATGATAAGGCACACAAGTCACACCACAACCCTTAGAGTTTAGGCCAACATGGAGTTCAGGTACTACCCTCTTTCAGTTTGTTGGTTAAGACCTGTCCTAATCAAAATTAACCGGGTTCTGGAGGATCCCAATATCACTGACTACCCTCAATCGGTCATAACTCCAGCATCGCAATCTTTTCTTGCGGCCAGAACCATCGCGAGAGTTTAGCCTCAATGGGTGTAGCATACTGCTACTGTTCTATGGCCAAGTTGGGGTCAATTAGGGTTCTAAGGTCGGTTGGTGCTTAATGACTCCTCAGAAGACCCATATTCTCTTTGTTGCGACACAAGGGATATCGGTACAGACCAAGGTGTCACACCAACGTAGCCACTGCTTCACCCGTGTCGGTCTATGCTGGACAGGTCCCTCACAACTTATGCTACCTAAAGGGGTATTCCCAGATCTGGGTCAGGATCTATGAAACTCCAAGACAATGCCCACAATAATAAAGCAAACAAAACATTCAATTGAAAACATAAGTATGATCTATCCTAAGGTACACCTCACTTTTATACTCTCCCCAGCAGAGTCGCCAGTTCTGTGATCGGTGGAAATAGAACTAACTGTTTTTTAGCTGGTTTCGCGAAATGTCGCGGTAAGCAAGAGTCGCCACCATCTTTTATGTTCTCCAACATGGAAAGGACAAAAGCACAGCAAAATTCCTTATTCGAGAATGTTTCTCGGTTCGGGAGGTAGATTTATAGAAAGGGAAGGTGTTAGCACCCTTTCTATCTGTGGTTATCCACGGGCTCTTAGGTACTTTCTCTTATGTTTTCAAAATTGTTTGCTTTTCAAGTGTGAGTGGATTTCGAAAAGTTTCGTTTGAAAAATTCCTAAGTAACTCTTGTATCGGTCCTCAAGAGTGTATGAAAAAATTTGTTTGAAAACTTTTAGAAAGTGTGAGGTGTGAAAAGTTGTTTTTGTTTGTTTGAAAAGAGCAAGTACCCATGAGAATCTACCTACCCTAAGGAATTAGGCTGTGTAAGAGTCCTTTAGATAGTGCTATCCCACCATTGAGAGGTAGGTAGCACCATCGTTGGAGGTATTCGGGTCAATTCGATTATCGGGACATGTGGTCACCGAAGCAATGGTAGGACAACTTAGAAGTAACCCTAATGTCCTAGATCTTTTTATCCGAGGCAACCGTTTCGAGGCAACTGGATCTTTAGACAAAGGGTGACTTCTAAGACGTCTTATACTTGATGACCACGTTTCGAGGCAACGAGTGAAGCGTACCCTAGGAGTGGCATGTGCTTTGTGTGTTGTTTTTCAGTTAATGTTTTTGTACATGTTATTTGTGAGCTACGAGTTGTTTTTATTTACCATACATTCTTTCATGCATTTAACAGTTAGGGGGTGCGGAAAGTAAATTGCGGAAACATAAATCCTACGCTATTACAAGGCGCGGGTCTATACATCGCCAAAAATACAAAGACCCGTTTTGGTAAATAAGTACGGAGAATTAAAATAAAGCGGTAAACCTATTTACTATTACATTCTTGGAAGCAATTACATAATAATCAAAATAAAGTAAATGCGCGCGAATAAAAAATCGAGAACGTTCTAAGGGTTTTGACCCTCCTAAGAAAAGAAATTGAATTTTTTTGTCTTTTTTGTGATTAAATGGAATTAATAACTAATAATTAAACTAATTAATTAATTTATTAAAAGAAAATATTTTTTGTGTTTTTTATGTTTTTATGAAATAAAATAAAAGAATTAAAATTCTAAGTTAACCTAATTCTAAATTATTTTAGTTATTCAAAAAAGTTAAAATTGCCTAATTAAAGCTAATTCAATTATTTAATATGTATTTACAAAAATAAAATAATAATAATAATAATAATGTTAGTTCTTTTTTGGATTTTTTATGAAAATATTAATTAAGTTAATTGTTAATAATAAAGATAATTAAAAAAAGGTTAAAAATTAAATTAGAAAATATAAAAAGGGAAAAGAAAAGAATAAACCAAGGGAAGGGGGTATGGGCCAGAATGGAAGGGTGTATGTGGAATTTGAGGCCCATTGAAGCTTTCAGCCATGTTGACTCTTTCTGGTTGCCTACGCCCATGTTGACTCTAGAGCACCATGGTCCTCATGCTTTGGCCACTGGATTTGCACTGATGGACACTTGGAAGGCTGGGATGTGAGGTCTATGGTGGAAGCTGTTTGAGAGCCTACACGTGATTACCCTGGAAAAAATTGAAACAAGGAAATTGGGGGACCTGGGAATCGAATCCAGGTCCCAGTGAATACCAAGCGTGTTGCCAACCACTGCACCACCTATGCACATTTGTTATAATAATAAGAAGACAACATAATATAAAATAAACGCGTTATATACTGAACCAAAAAGAAAAGAGTGCGCTATATTCAAATCCACCACTCACATGAAGGCACGCAGTCATCTTCTCCATTTCCTGTAAAATAAAAAAACACATAGCGGGGGTTTTAAGCCCCCACAAAATGCAAGCATTTTAAAAATAGCGATTAGACGCTCGTTGCATATAAAAAGGGCGCGAGGTGTGCTTTAGCTTCGTCTTGTCACGCTGATTTTGGCCATGTAAGTCTTGAGGTTTAATTTTACACTATGTAAAAAACCCCAATTCCAAAGCTTTGAAAAACCTAGAACTTAACAATGGTGACTTTCGTTTTAGAGCCTTATAATCAAATTAAAATATACAGAAAGCTTCGTAACGATGTCAGTAATGCATAACAATGATCAAAATGAATTAATGAGGCGTAAAAATGGAGTTTCGATTCTCAAAATAATGGACAAACCGTGGGGGAGTGATGAGCGATTCTTTGAGGTTTTTGACTTGTTAATGATTGCAAATCGTTCCTGGGGATATAAGGAACGTGTTTGGATCAAAAGGAAAGATTGAATTGTGCTGAAAAATGGTTTTCAGTTTGTCACTTTTCTCTTGAAGTTTTGAAATTGGTTTGGCCGTTTCTGAGTTTTTCTAGGTCATCAATTGGTTTTTGAAAGGCTTGCATATAAGGTTCTGAATAAGAATCAATCAACATCATGAGCCTTAAAGCCTTGTAATGAAGTTTGAGATTTTCTCCATAACCACCATTGAACAACTTGCCATTTTTGCTCCAAATTTGAATTTTGTGTTTGAAATAGGCTGTACACGAAATTGGCATGTGAATTATGGTGTATCAAGGCTATTCAAACCACAAAATATCCCTCCATTAATTTCTTTGATTTTTATTTGAATTTTAAAGATTTAAAATGAATTAAATCACATAAAATTAAATAAAAATAGAAAAATTAATTTTTAATCTTGAAATAAATCATGGGACACGTGGGAGGCATGACAAGGATGAATTAAGTGGAAAAAGTGGGCCCTTTTTGTCAAAAATGAAATTTCAAGGATAGTTGACTTTGGCCATTTCACAAAAATTTCCCAACTTCTACAATGCATATCTTGCTCAATTTTGATCATATGAACATGTTCTTGGACATTTTGGAAAGGTCTTGAAGTCCTATAACCAATGCCTTTGGTCCCATGTCATTTTGATTTACCAATCTCAAGTTATGGTCTTTGACTTAAAGTGCCTTTTTGTTGACTTTTAAAAATGACCTATAATGTTGAAATTGATAACTCTTTGTGAGAGCATTTCTTGGACTTGGAATGTGAAGATGAATTGTATGAAATGTCCTCCCCTTCAAAATGAGCATTGGATGGGATTTTTCTGATGAACCATGAAAAAGTTATGCCTTGGTCAAGTTACAGTTGACTTTTCAGCTGTCCAAAAATAGAAACTTTTGACACCTTGATGAATTTTGAGCCATTCTTGTGAAATCATGATCAAGACTTGATCAAATGATGATTGTGGCTTCAAAATAAGATGTTGACCAAAATTTTTGACTTTTGACTGCCAAATGACCATTTTGCCCCTACAGTTGACTGTGGAGCAATTAGGGTTTTTGACTGTGCAACTTGACCTTGTGAGCCTTGAAACTTGTCATGTAGGTGCTTGAAAATATATATGAGCATATGGGACTTGATTGAGCCCTTGAAAACCTCAACTTCCTTGCAGGAACCACAACCCTAATTTGACTGGCTTGGGAGGATGGTTGACTGTGTTGCCCTTGAGTAGACTTGAGCAATTTGAGGTGATGCTTGTCAAAACTTTGAAGAATATGGGAGGGAAAATTTTGGGGTACAACACACACGATAACACTCATACATTCATACATACATCATGCATAGCTAAAATTGGAAAATCATTGTTCATTAACATTTGTTAATATTTTTGTTGATATATCATCCTGTTTTGCAGAGCTACATTGTCCTCTCTTTAATAGAGTGTTGGCATTAAGAAGAAAGCGTATATTCTTTCAATTTCCCCACTAAGTTATCCCTAGTGGAAGATTTTTGTTTTAGCCTTCCTGTACAACTCCTGGTTTGGATTGATTTGGTTTTCCCTCTTGAGTTTATTTCTCAAAGGATGTATTCTGGTTGACCGTTTCGTTCCAGTTTATTTCTGGTTTGAATTTGTGGTTCCACAACAATATTATTTACTTTAGATTTCTGAAAACTTCAAGTTTTGGTTGGTGCATTTATTTTACACGAGAAAACTTTATCTCCTCAGCAAGAATATCGTGGCATCTCTCTAGGAAGTCATATTTCTTCCCCCAGGAAGTCATATTTCTTTCTCCAGGAAGTCATATTTCTCTCCCCAGAAAGTCATTTCTTTTTACAATCCTCCATGACAATAAGCAGCAAGTCTCTTTTTTTGAGTAACTTGTGCTTTCTTATAAAAGTCGACGTAACTTTTTTATGCTATCTCCTCTATGAGTGAATAGTTTTCAATTTTTCGTCAGATTACGCCAATGGATGGAAAGACTTTCAATATCATAGAAACAACTCGTTGTGAAATCTTTGCAAGTGGAAGTCTGTTTATTTGAGACAACTTATATATTATCCTTTACAGGCGGAGTGCCTTGGTTAAAGAAGAAATTGAGACCCGTTCTAGGTGAAACTCCAGAATCTTGGGGAAACTTGTTATCTTTTTGCTACTGTGATACGGTGGCAGAACCGACTGTTTTTGAAAAATGCTGGTTTGCATTTTTCGTTTTGTATTCGCAAAATGTCGCGGTAAGCAAGAGTCGCCACCGACTTTTATTTCATCCAAACGGAAAGGAAAAAAGCATAGAAAAAATCCTTTTTTTCGAGATTTTGAGTACGGGGGTAGATTATAGAAAGGGAAGGCGTTAGCACTCTTTCTATCCATGGTTTTCCATGGGCTCTTAGGTACTTGCTCATCTTTTAAAAATTTCTTGTGTGTGTTTGTTTTGAAAAGTTTTGTTTTACTTCGTTTTAACCCTTGTTTCTGTCCTCAAGAGTGTTACGAAGTTGTTTTTGAAAGCTTTGTTTTGAAAAGTGTTTGGTGTGAAAAAGTTTGATTTGAGCAAGTACCTACTAGTATCTACCTACTCGAAAAAGGATCATTTCTATTCTCGTTTTTAGACAATGCTAATCTACTATAGAGAAATAGGTAGCAACGTCGTTGGATTTGTAAGGGTCAATTCAAAAGGGACGTACGGTCACTAAAGCAATGTTAGGACGTCTTAGTAATAACCCTAAAGTCTTAAGATCATATTTGAGGCAACATTTCCGAGGTGACGTTTTTGAAGCAACATTTTTGAACGGGACTTTTGATCTTTGTTTAGACAGGAGGGCAACCACTAAGACACCCTACACTTAATGGCCGTTTACCGAAGGCAACCGAAGTGAGAGTATACCCTAGGAGTGCACATGTGCAAGTGATTTAATTTTAGTTATTATCTTTGCATATTAGGGTTTTCTAGCCATTTTAAATTATCATGCAATCTTGTCATACAATCCTATTAACATACATCTAAACAGTTAATATTTGCGAGAATTAAAATGCGAGAAATAAAACCTACGCTAATACAAGGCTTCGGGGTAGGGATTAATTACATAGCCAAAAAACCCATAAAATGATAAATAAAGAAAGTCCTAATTTAAACTATTACATACCGTGAGCAGTTACATTAATATTGCAAAAATAATAAAACGCGCGCAATGAATCGAAGAACGAGAGATTTAGGGTTTTGACCCCAACTACCTAATTGCAATTTAAAAGAAAAATCATTTTTTGTGGTTTTTTCTATTTTGGGAAAATAAAGTTTAATTGAATAAATAAAAAACCTAATTACTAATTAACTTTAATTAAGAAAAATAATTAAATTAACCTATTTTTGTATTTTTTTTTGTTTTGAGAAAAGAAATAAAAATTAAATCTAGAGTTAACCCTAATTTTTCTAATTGATTTTAATTATATAAAAAAAAGGTTAGAATTATCCTAAATTAAATTAAACTGACATTAAATTAAATAAGATAAAATAAAAAAACCTAATTCTAAATTTTGTGAAACTTGATTTTATGATTTTCTGTGAAAAAAGAAATTAATTTTGTTAAAAAACCAATTAAGTAAATTAAATTAAATAAAAGAAAAAAAAGAGAAAGAATGGGACTGGTATTAGCAAAAGGAGGGGCGTGTTATTTGCAAATCTGAGCCCAACAATTCTTGGCCCCATTGACTTTGCCAGATGTTATGGGCATGCTTGACTCCAGCGCATGGTGGACCCTCATGGGAGAAGCCTTGGATCTGGCATGCTGATGATCTGATGGTTGGATGCTGATGATGTATGGTGGACGCAGGGGATACATCTGCACCTGATTATGTAAGAAAAATTAATATGAAGCTAAATTTGGGACCTGGGGATCGAACCCTGGTCCTTGAGCATTATCACACTACACGCTTGCCAACTGAGTTGGCTATGTTAGTTGTCTAAACAATAGAAAACAATTATTATATAATATAAACAAAATATTAATTCTTAAAATGCGCGAAATTTGAATTGGCAAGTCAGGGAGTGCCACGTGACCATCTTCTTCCTCCCACCGTCGTTGTAAGTTCCATGACTTTTTACCTACGGACACTGAGTGTAGGTATAACCCTGTGCATTTCCAAAATCTCATACAAACATGATAAATTAAAACCAATGGTACCAATCAACTCATTGCAACCTCACGAGCATCATGGTACCATTATCAATGGCCAATTGTTCCTGTACAGTAAATCCCTAAAAACGAAGAAAAAACCCTAGCCATGGCACTTTGTTGTATAGTCAATAAAAATACAATTAATCATAACCATTAGCTTGCAAACATCTCAAGGATTAAAATTATGTGAATTATTCATGCTAAAGATGCTAGAATCAATGCATTCGATTTCAAGAAAAGAGACAAACCATTTGAACCTTACAATGTGATTCTGAGCGTGGGGAAGCTTGCTAACGGTTGCAACACGGTCTAGGAATATCCAGTAAATGATTGGGATGGTTAGAATGGCTTGAGACGGCCTGAAACTTGGAAATTGATTTGCAACTTTTTCTTGAATTTTTTAAACTAGTTCTCTCTCTTTTCATGCCTGTCACCCCTTGTTTTTGGTTTGCACTTGTTCCTTATGTATAGTAGAATGCATTAGGGTTACAATTTTGTATCAAATCTCTTCCAATTATGAAAATTGATTCATGATTCAATCCTTGCACCAAATATTTCCAAATCAAGCAAATCTAATATTTTTGTGTCCATATGAACCTTGCACGATTTGATCATGTTTCCAGCTGTGTATTGGACCTAATCATGCACAAAATCTCAAGATTTATCAGCTTTTGATATTTTTACTATTTTATATTGATTTTATTTTATTTAAATGAAATAAAATCAAAATAAATAACAAAAATAAAATAATGACAACTGGAAGGGCTCATGGGTCGTGGGTCACATTAAAAACTCAGTGCAGGCATAAAAAGTTGGGCCCATTTAGCAAAAAATGCAATTTTGGACATATTTGACTTTTGGCAATTTTGCAAAAAGGGTCCACTTGGAAAATGCATAACTCCTTCAATTTTGACCCTAGAGAGGTGTTCTTAGACTTTTTAGAAAGCTTAAGATGTCCTCTAAGAAACCCTTTTGGTCTCATCTCAATTAAGTCTTCCATTTTCATGTATGAAGCTTTGAACCAAAAGGTGTTTTTGTTGACTTTTCAAAATGACCTATAATGTACAAATTCATATCTTCTTGTGAGTGCATATTTTGAACTTGGGATCTGAAGATGGATTGTAGGGAATTGCATCCTCTTCAAAATGAGCTTTTGATGGGTCATTTTAGATAAAGTATGAGAAAGTTATGCTTGGTCAAAGTTGAGTTGACTTTTCCTACAAAACCCTAATTTAGCAACTTTTGGGTTTTGATGAATTGTGAGAAATCCTTGAGTAATCATGGTCAACCCTTGAGCAAATGATGAATAATACTTCAAAATGAGAATGTTGACCAAAAATCTTGAAGTTTGACTGTATGTGGGCCACAGTTAACTTTTACCCTAGCATAGTCGATTTTCAGGCCTTTGAGCTATTGATTGAGCAAACTTCCCCTACAAGGCTTGAAACTTGACATGGATGATCTTGAGAACATATTAGGAAAATGGTGATCATTTGGGATCATTTGGACTCAAGCATCTTGAAGCAAAATGAAACCCTAATTTGAGGTAGACTGCCTTAGGAGGGAGTTTGTCTGGTCAACCCTTGGACTTCCTTGAGCAATTTGAAGACCTTACTTGACATGTATTGAGAAATATGGGAGCGAAAATTTTGGGGTACAACAGCTTCCCCTGTTCAATCTTCTTAAACCTGAGGATGTAGATTGGCTTGTCTACCTTTCGTGATCTAAAGGTTGAAGATGATTGAACACTAGAGTGCCCAGAAATTTGCACTCGCATGAAGTGATACTTGTCTTGCAATGTCAGGAATGGGCTTATAGATGCCATTTGGAAGTCGATGACCGAAGATGGGCTTAAATATGCCATCCGAAGAAGTGTCGATCGCATAAGAGATTCCTTTGCGAGAACCCGTATACTTGTTGTTGGGGAGGACTTCGCTGGGGAATGCTAGTATTTATTTTGAGAGAAATAGAATTTTAGGAAATTCAGTTGTCCTTTACTCTACTAGGGAATCATCTCTTAGTTGAGGAGGTGAGAATGAACTTCTATCTGGTCGTTGTAACACCCTCTAAAAACCCCGAATAAAATTTTCGCAATTAATTAAAATTATAAACTCAGAGTACATGTATAATTGAGGATGTCACAATTCTCTTTTTAATAAAACAAATTCCTGTCATGCATAATTTTAGTAGTAACTCATACATGTTTACACAGCGGAATACTTTAATTAATAAAATCAAATGTTATAATAATTCCCAAATCATCAGGGATTAACACCTGGAAAGTCAACATCATATTATAACAAATAAAAAGGGAATAAACGAGTCTGACTAAAGCAGCTCGACAACCAAACGTTCCCGGAGTTACAACTATCAGAGCATGACCCGGACATACTAAAACGAAACTAAATTAGACACGATAAGCCTTCGCCAAGCACCTGGACGAAGCTCCTTAATCTGAAATATTCAACAGTAAGGGTGAGCATCCCAAATATACATTTGGTTATACGTTCATAACAATCAATTCATGAAATCATAAGCATCACCCAATAATTAGCGTATTTCATAGTTTACAAAAACCTTCACAATTCATATATCCATAACATATTACTTTTCATATTTGCAAGTAATCATCAAACATCGTCAACCATTTATCAATCATACGTGCATACAAACAATCAAATACAACATTGGAAGAATCATCCATTCATGTTATATTTAAGTTAATGCAACACACCCATGCATGTGGTACCACTTCACCGCCCCATTAAATCTCGGGTCACGGATAACTCACCGTTCCATTATATCGCGGACACGGCTACCACCTCAACGTTCCATTAAATCGCGGACACGTATATTGGCCACCATGTTAATTCCACACAATGGGAATTAACAAATGCAACATGATATGTAAGTATGTAACACTCAGCATACTATGAACATCGATCAACATATCATGCACATCAACAATATCAAACATAACATGATATGAATAGCATGTAACCACCCAGCATACTATTTAAACATCAATCATATCAAGTTACGAATAGCATGTAATCACTCAGCATACTATCTAAACATCAATCAATCACATCAAATTATATCATAGTTCATGCTCGATAACATTATCCAAAAGCATGGCAATAAAATTCCAACATCAAAACACTGAAACCAAAATTCAGAAAAATCATCACAGCAGAGCAACACGGGTGCCCGTGTTGTGCAACACGGCCCGTGTTGTGCAGCACGTCCAGAAAAACGCACATTTTATTTTTATCAGTACAGGGGATCTGACACGGGTGCCCGTGTTGTGCAACACGGCCCGTGTCGTGCAACCAGAGCACACCATCTCCCAACACAGAAGAGCAACACGGGCACCCGTGTTGTGCAACACGGCCCGTGTTGCTGAGCGCGTAACAGGATTTTCCTGAACCTGCAGCAGCTCAGAAACAGCAGTCCAAACGCGGGAAAACGCCCGCCAAACGCGTAATTCGGTACCTAACGACATCAGGTTCGTACAATTCACAACAACACCACCATATCCAAAATACCAACAATCATTATAGTAACCTTAACCGGGGATTAACCGTCCCTTTGGGGAAATCTACTGACACTGAGGTTATCCCTATAACTTCCAAGGTAAATTCACGATCATTAGATATACTCCCAATTCACCATTTGGGACCTAAAATTCCTAATCGATTCATGACATTTGGGAACCTGACCCTTTTCTAACAAGGTTCAATCCTAAGGGTATCGATTCCTAGAAACATCTAACAATTGGGGTTTCCCTACAATTACCCGAATCAACCGTACATAAACCCATAAACAAAGGTAAATCGAGTTATAGCCCCCCTTACCTTATCAATTAGCAGCTTTGAATTCTTGAGCGATGGTCTTCGTTCTTCGTACCTTCAGAGCTCTATTTCCCCAAATTCCCAACTTCTGTTTATCGTGAAAAAAATGAGAAAACTAACTTGAGTTCCAAAACATAACTTTACTTCTTTTTCACCCCCACTCTTTACTAACAATCTCCAAGCCCAATAACTTAAAAAAACCCAGCATTTCTTATTTCTTTTATTTTCCTCATATTTCAAAATAAATAATTCCTTTTTATTTTATTAATCCTAATAAAATAATTTCCCAAATTTAAATAAATCAAATAATAGAAACTGGGGTGTTACAACTCTCCCCCACTAAAAGAGTTTTCGTCCTCGAAAACATACCTTAGACGAACAGCTCAGGATAAGCCTCTTTCATCTGGCTCTCCAGCTCCCAAGTGATATTTCCATCTGCTGGACCTCCCAAAGCAACCCTCACTAATGCTATCTCTTTACCTCTTAACTGTTTCACTTCCCGATCTTCTATCCTCATAGGCAATGTTTCTACTGTCAGGTTATCTCTCACCTGTACATCATCTATTTGGATTACATGAGATGGGTCTGGAATGTATCTCCTCAGCTGAGAAACATGAAAAACATCGTGCAAATTCGCAAGTCTCGGAGGTAAAGCAATACGATAAGCAACTTCTCCAACTCTTTCCGTAATCTGAAACGGACCAATAAAACGCGGAGTCAACTTCTTAGATTTCAACGCTCGACCAATACCCGTCATCGGAGTAACTCTCATAAACACATGATCTCCAGCACTAAATTCTAAATTCTTTCTCCTCTTATCATGATAACTTTTCTGACGACTCTGAGAAGCTCTCATCTTCTCTTGAATCAATTTGATCTTTTCAGTAGTCTGCTGAACAATCTCTGGCCCAACTACCGAACTCTCTCCAGATTCATACCAACACAAAGGTGTTCTACACCGTCTACCATACAATGCCTCAAACGGAGCCATACCAATACTCGAATGGTAACTATTGTTATAAGTAAATTCAATCAATGGCAAATAGATATCCCAAGCTCCACCCTGCTCTAAAACGCAAGCACGCAATAAATCTTCTAATGATTGAATCGTCCTCTCCGTCTGTCCATCAGTCTGAGGATGGTAAGCTGAACTCAACCTCAATTTAGTACCCAAAGCCTTCTGCAATCCTTCCCAAAATTTCGAAGTGAACCTCGGATCTCTATCTGACACAATACTAGAAGGAACTCCATGCAAACTCACTATTTTCTCAATATATAACTGTGCCAATCTCTCCATCGAGTAATCCATTCGCACCGGTATAAAATGAGCAGACTTAGTCAACCTATCCACAACGACCCATATTGCTTCACAATTCATAGGAGTCCTCGGCAACCCAGATACAAAATCCATAGAAATACTATCCCACTTCCATTCTGGAATAAACATTGGTTGCATAAATCCAGACGGCTCCTGATGTTCAATCTTCGATTTCTGACAGATTAAACATGCATACACAAATTCAGCTATTTCCTTTTTCATTCCCGGCCACCAAAACAATTTCTTCAAATCATGATACATTTTCGTGGCACCCGGATGAATACTCATCCCACTGCGATGTCCTTCCTCTAATATACTCTTCTTGATTTCTGCAACATCCGGAACACAAACTCTATCGCCAAATCTCATAACATCATTTTCATCAATTCTAAACTCGCCACCTTGACCTTGGTTGATCAATGTCAATTTATCAACTAAATTAACATCAGATTTTTGCCCGATCCTGATCTCTTCTAGAATACCACTAGTAAGTTTCAACATACCCAAACGAACACACTTCGGAGTACTTTCACAAACTAAACTCAAATCTCGGAATTGTTCAATTAAATCCAATTCACGAACCATCATCATAGACATATGCAAGGATTTCCTGCTCAAAGCATCCGCAACCACATTTGCCTTACCAGGATGGTAATTCAAACCAAAATCATAATCTTTGAGAAATTCCAACCACCTTCTTTGCCTCATATTGAGCTCTTTCTGATCGAAAAGATACTTCAAACTCTTATGATCACTATACACTTCAAATCTCGAACCGTACAGATAATGTCTCCACAATTTCAAGACAAACACAACTGCTGCCAGTTCTAAGTCATGAGTAGGATAGTTCCTTTCATGAACCTTCAACTGTCTCGAAGCATACACAACTACCTGTTGATTCTGCATTAAAACACCACCTAAACCCAACAGAGATGCATCACAATAAACCACAAAAGATTCCACCGGATTCGGCAAAATCAGAATAGGAGCACTAGTCAATCTCCGTTTCAATTCTTGGAAACCTTTCTCACAATCAGAATCCCAAATAAACGCTTGTCCTTTACGAGTCAATTTCGTCAACGGCAAAGCTAACTTTGAGAATCCTTCGATAAACTTTCTGTAATAACCTGCAAGACCAAGAAAACTTCTGATTTCAGAAACAGTCTTCGGCGCTTCCCACTGAGATACCGCTTATACTTTTGTAGGATCCACTGCAATACCATTCTTAGAAATCACATGTCCAAGAAAACTAACTTCATTCAGCCAGAACTCACATTTGGACAACTTTGCATACAACTTCCTATCTTTCAACAACTCTAACACAATTCTGAGATGTTCCGCATGCTCTTTGTCGTTCTTGGAATAAATCAGAATGTCATCAATAAAAACCACAACAAACTTATCCAGATACGGATGAAAAATCCTGTTCATATATTCCATGAAAACACCAGGTGCATTAGTAACTCCGAACGGCATAACAGAATATTCATAATGCCCATACCTCGTTCGAAAAGCAGTCTTTTGAATATCTTCCGCTTTCACACGAATCTGATGATATCCAGATCTCAAGTCAATCTTACTGAATACACTGGCTCCAATTAGTTGATCCATTAAATCATCAATCCTCGGTAATGGATACCGATTCTTAATGGTTACCTTGTTCAATTGCCTGTAATCAACACACAGTCTCATAGAACCTTCTTTCTTCTTAACCAACAATACCGGAGCACCCCAAGGTGAAACACTTGGACGAATAAACTTCTTCTCCAGTAAATCTTCCAACTGACTCTTCAATTCAGCCAACTCAGACGCAGACATACGATATGGCGCCATCGACACCGGTCTCGTACCAGGAATCAAATCTATAGAGAATTCCACTTCTCTCTCTGGAGGTAGCTCACCAACATCATCCGGAAAGACTTCTGGAAAATCACACACCACTGGCAATTCCACACTCCTGACCTTTCCTGTTGCATCTAACGAAGCAAGTAACATAAACACATTGGCACCGTCTTCCATTGCTTCTTGTACCTGCCTAGCAGTCATAGTCGAATTCTCGACACCAACTGCTTCTGGAAAAATTACCGTCTTAGCAAAGCAGTTCAGATGAACCCGGTTGAATTCCAACCAGTTCATCCCAAGGATAATATCAATTTGTTCAAGCGGTAGGCACACTAAATCCATACCGAAACCTCTATCAAAAATCTCAATAGGACAATTCCTACATACAAGTGAAGTTGTCACTGAACCCGATGCAGGAGTATCAACAACCATGCTACCTCGCATACCAGATACGTCCAGTTTCAACCTCTCAGCACAATCCAAAGAAATGAAAGAATGAGTTGCACCAGTATCAATAATTGCAACTAAAGGTGTGCCATGAATAAAACACGTACCTTTAATCAATCGATCCTCTGGAGTAGTCTCAGATCCAGACAAAGCGAACACTTTTCCACCTGACTGATCCTTCCTAGGCTTAGGACACTGCGGACGAATGTGACCCTCTTCGCCACAATTGTAACAAGTAACAGACTTCCCTTTGCAATCAATGGACAAATGACCAGCCTTTCCACATTTATAGCACTTCTTCTCATCACTCTTGCAATCTCGAATGTGATGACCAGACTCACCACACCTGTAGCATCTGATAGGAGCCTTAGAATCTCCCCCACTAGGCCTTTTCCAACCGCCTGATCTCTGGTTATCTCTACCATATGGCTTGCCACGGTCCATATGTTGCTTTCCTCTTTTGTCAACAGCCCCACGAGAGTGAGACGACCTATTCTTGGTAATATCTTCTTCCAAGATTCTGCTACAATCCACCAGATCAGAAAATCTACGAATACGCTGGTACCTGATTCCCTGCTTAATCTCATCTCGGAGACCATTCTCAAATTTGATACATTTAGAGAATTCTCCAGCCTCATCATTGTTGTAGTGCGCATAATACTTTGCCAGCTCAGTGAACTTAGTAGCATACTCACTAACAGTCAGATTGCCCTGCTTAAGCTCCAAAAACTCAATTTCCTTTCTTCCCCGAACATCTTCAGGAAAGTACCTCCTCAGAAAATCCCTCCTGAAGTTAGCCCAAGTCAGTGCCTCTCCATCCTGAACCATTTCAGTCCTTGCGGCAACCCACCAGTCGTCGGCCTCTTCTGCCAACATATGCGTACCATATCTGACTTTCAGATCTTCAGCACAATCAATCACACGGAAAATCCTTTCGATTTCCTTCAGCCACTTCTGAGCACCTTCAGGGTCATGTGTACCCTTGAACAACGGAGGGTTGTTCCTTTGGAAATTTCCCAATTGCCTATCAGCACCAATCACGCCTCCAGTTGGGTTTCCAGCAAGTACACCAGCTAACATCCCCAAAGCCTCAGCGAGTGCAGCATCATTTCGTCCGTTACCTCCAGCCATATTCCTGAGAATTAAAACATACTCCACATCAGAATACAGTATCGACAGTGTTGCCTTACACTAATCGCATACAAAAGGAATGACTGACTCAAGACTCTGGTCGCAACGACCGACTATGCTCTGATACCACTATTGTAACACCCTCTAAAAACCCCGAATAAAATTTTCGCAATTAATTAAAATTATAAACTCAGAGTACATGTATAATTGAGGATGTCACAATTCTCTTTTTAATAAAACAAATTCCTGTCATGCATAATTTTAGTAGTAACTCATACATGTTTACACAGCGGAATACTTTAATTAATAAAATTAAATGTTATAATAATTCCCAAATCATCAGGGATTAACACCTGGAAAGTCAACATCATATTATAACAAATAAAAAGGGAATAAACGAGTCTGACTAAAGCAGCTCGACAACCAAACGTTCCCGGAGTTACAACTATCAGAGCATGACCCGGACATACTAAAACGAAACTAAATTAGACACGATAAGCCTTCGCCAAGCACCTGGACGAAGCTCCTTAATCTGAAATATTCAACAGTAAGGGTGAGCATCCCAAATATACATTTGGTTATACGTTCATAACAATCAATTCATGAAATCATAAGCATCACCCAATAATTAGCGTATTTCATAGTTTACAAAAACCTTCACAATTCATATATCCATAACATATTACTTTTCATATTTGCAAGTAATCATCAAACATCGTCAACCATTTATCAATCATACGTGCATACAAACAATCAAATACAACATTGGAAGAATCATCCATTCATGTTATATTTAAGTTAATGCAACACACCCATGCATGTGGTACCACTTCACCGCCCCATTAAATCTCGGGTCACGGATAACTCACCGTTCCATTATATCGCGGACACGGCTACCACCTCAACGTTCCATTAAATCGCGGACACGTATATTGGCCACCATGTTAATTCCACACAATGGGAATTAACAAATGCAACATGATATGTAAGTATGTAACACTCAGCATACTATGAACATCGATCAACATATCATGCACATCAACAATATCAAACATAACATGATATGAATAGCATGTAACCACCCAGCATACTATTTAAACATCAATCATATCAAGTTACGAATAGCATGTAATCACTCAGCATACTATCTAAACATCAATCAATCACATCAAATTATATCATAGTTCATGCTCGATAACATTATCCAAAAGCATGGCAATAAAATTCCAACATCAAAACACTGAAACCAAAATTCAGAAAAATCATCACAGCAGAGCAACACGGGTGCCCGTGTTGTGCAACACGGCCCGTGTTGTGCAGCACGTCCAGAAAAACGCACATTTTATTTTTATCAGTACAGGGGATCTGACACGGGTGCCCGTGTTGTGCAACACGGCCCGTGTCGTGCAACCAGAGCACACCATCTCCCAACACAGAAGAGCAACACGGGCACCCGTGTTGTGCAACACGGCCCGTGTTGCTGAGCGCGTAACAGGATTTTCCTGAACCTGCAGCAGCTCAGAAACAGCAGTCCAAACGCGGGAAAACGCCCGCCAAACGCGTAATTCGGTACCTAACGACATCAGGTTCGTACAATTCACAACAACACCACCATATCCAAAATACCAACAATCATTATAGTAACCTTAACCGGGGATTAACCGTCCCTTTGGGGAAATCTACTGACACTGAGGTTATCCCTATAACTTCCAAGGTAAATTCACGATCATTAGATATACTCCCAATTCACCATTTGGGACCTAAAATTCCTAATCGATTCATGACATTTGGGAACCTGACCCTTTTCTAACAAGGTTCAATCCTAAGGGTATCGATTCCTAGAAACATCTAACAATTGGGGTTTCCCTACAATTACCCGAATCAACCGTACATAAACCCATAAACAAAGGTAAATCGAGTTATAGCCCCCCTTACCTTATCAATTAGCAGCTTTGAATTCTTGAGCGATGGTCTTCGTTCTTCGTACCTTCAGAGCTCTATTTCCCCAAATTCCCAACTTCTGTTTATCGTGAAAAAAATGAGAAAACTAACTTGAGTTCCAAAACATAACTTTACTTCTTTTTCACCCCCACTCTTTACTAACAATCTCCAAGCCCAATAACTTAAAAAAACCCAGCATTTCTTATTTCTTTTATTTTCCTCATATTTCAAAATAAATAATTCCTTTTTATTTTATTAATCCTAATAAAATAATTTCCCAAATTTAAATAAATCAAATAATAGAAACTGGGGTGTTACAGTCGTGCTCCAGGTCTTATAGTGATTTGCTGAGGAAAATAAGACTGACTGCTATCCGGTCGTGCTCCAGGTTTTACAATGACTTACTGGGAAGATGAGATTAAACTTGTTATCTGGTCGTGCTCCAGGTTTTTCAATTTCTCAATTCTTATCTGGTCGTGCTCTAGACTTTAGAAGGAATTAAGTGGTTATCCAGTCGCATTCGGGCTTCAATTTTAATTTAAGGCATACTAATATTCGTCCGATTTCTGGGCTTCATAGTAATTGGCTGAGTAAACTGCTATTTGGTCGAATTCCAAGCTTCGCAGTACCTTATACTATTATCTGGTTGTGTCCCAGGTTTCAGTGTCCTTTGCCGCTATCTGGTCGTGCTCTAGGCTTCACAGCGTCTTATACCATTATCTGGTCGTGTGACAGGCTTCATGGTGTCTTATACCTATTATCTGGTCAATTCCAGGCTTTAGGGTATCTTGCACTGCTATCTGGTCGGTTTCCAGGCTTTATAGCTTGTATTTAAGACATACCACTATCTGGTCGATTCCAGGCTTCATAGCATTTTGGAGAAATCAAGATATTATCCAGTCCATTTCTGGGCTTCATAGCTTGAACTGGAATAGAAATCTTAGTATCGATTTGACTGAACCAGAAAAAACTTGCGAGAACTTGATTGTATCTTTCCCTGAAAGTTAAAGAGTTAGTCGTATGTAATGTCATGATGTATGAAATGTATTGAGTAATGATGTTCTCAAAATAAATGAGATTGTGCTGTATGATGCATATGCGCATGCCACGATGTATGGATATGCAATGCTCTTGTGATATTCTCTAGCTGGGGAGAATAAATCCTGGACTGTTGTTGGAGAGTATAAGGAGGTGAGTTCTTTGTTTTCGCTGGGGATAGCACCCGAAGATGATTAGCTGGAGACTTACGTCTATTCTGCTTGAGAATATTCTGCCGGGAGAGACTCTGTTTGAGAATAACCCTGTGGGAGAATGACTCTGTGAGGAAGAGAGATACTCTATTGGACGATCTACTGATTTGGAGAAATAAACTCGGCTGGTGGTGAGCTTCTATTGCTGGTGATAAATAAACTCTTCTTAGGGAGAACTTTTCCGATTCATTCGTGATTATGAACCTCGGCTGGGGAGAGCTAACACCACTGTCTTTAGATACTTCCTACTCTGCAGGGAGTGTATGTACCTTTAATCATATTCTCAGGCTGGCTCTATCCCTGTACCTGGTGGGTAGAGCAACTGTAAAGTTTGGACACTTCTTGTTTTCCCTGTTCCTGGAATTACGAGTAATTGTCTTTTGTTTCTTATGTAAATATTTATGAGCAGTAATTATTCTCAAATGCATATATCAAAAATGAATCATTGGACCTTCTTGCAAAACAAAAAAGAAAAAGAAAAACAATTTGAAATTTCTTGTGAAAATGAATTGAATTGATTTTTTAAAGTTGGTCTGTAATAGGCGTTTTGTACAAGAGGCTGACGTCCTAGTAAGAGAACGCCGCCGTAGGATAGAAATTATACAATTTGTAAAAAGAAAGAAAAACAGCTATGTGAGACAATCCCATTGGGTTCCAACTCTGCTATTGCCCTTATATTCTCAAGTGTCTCATCACTTTGCTACTTGGTCTAAGGTGGATCAGATTGATTAGCGCCGTTCGAGCTTGATAGTTGATGCCGAAGTCTGGTTGCGAGATGATCCAATGAGACATAGTGTTACGGTTAAATCTCTAATTTTTTCCGGGACCGCCCTTTCGGGTTTTCAATCCACCAGGATACCCTTTTTTGCCCAGACCGCCTTTTCAGGTTTTCGACTTGCCGGGTGTACAATTTTTTACTTTTCATCCCTTACTTTTGCCCGAACCCTTTTGGTTCTTCGGGAAGCCCTTCTTTTTGCCTAGGTGAGTCAACCTAGCGGGTCTTTGATTATGTGTAGTATCTTTTCACTATGTCTGCATTGACGGGGTGAGGAAGGTCGTCACCATCCAAGGTGGTTAGAATCATAGCTCCTCCAGAGAAAATATTCTTAACCACAAATGGCCCTTCATATGTAGGGGTCCATTTTACCCTGGGATCACCTTGCGGTAGTATGATGCGTTTGATCACTAAATCCCCGACCTGATATTCTTGGTGTCTGACTTTCTTGTTAAATACCTTAATCATTCGCTTTTGATACGTTTGACCATGACTGTGATACAGTGGGAGAACTGACTTGGGATTTTGCGTTTGTGTTTGCAATTGTTTTGGTTTAGCAAGAGTCACCACCGACTTTTTATTTTATCCTAAGGAAAGGTCAAAAAGCACATGAAAGACCTTTGAGATGTTTTCTTGGGTTCGGGGAGTAGATTATAGAAAGGAAAGGTATTAGCACCCTTTCTATCCATGGTTATCCATGGGCTCTTAGTTACTTGCTTAGATCACTTGCTTTGCTTTTTAATTGTTTGAAATGGTGCTCTTCAATTGTTTGAAATGGTGTTTTGTGTGTGGTTTTGAAAGATGTTTTGAAAAGAGGCCATTGTTGTGGCAACATTTGTAATGATTCTTGTTTGAATGTATACAAAGGTGTTTTTGTCTTTTGAAAAGTTTTCAATGTTTTGAAAGTAGGGTTTTGAAATTTGTGTAGTGAAGTGTGTTTTGAAGATAGCAAGGATGTTTTTTCAAGTTTTGATCAAGTAACTAAGAGTTGTCTACCCTATTTTACTCAAAGGTCTTTCTTATGTTTTTAACCCTTTTAACAGTGTTGTTTCACCATTGTGTTTGGTGAACAACCTTGTGTTAGGATGTTAAACGGGACAAGCGCGGGTCATCGTATAAACCATGATAGCAATAGTGTCAAGTATCTTTGGCAATTTTCTTGAGGGACTTGATCATTTTGGTTTAGGCAACTCAGATAGCGTCATCGAGGGACTATGATCTTTGTTTTGTTTTGCCAAAGTACTTGACATGCATATCATGGCCCATTTTTGAAGGCAACAAGTGGATTGAAACCCTAGGGGTGCAAGTGTGCATTGTGTTTGTTTTTTCATGAATTTTGTCTTTGATTAGGTCAAACTATTTGTTGATTTGATTTTGCATACAAACCCTAAGTCTAATCATGGCATAATTGAAAGCATTTAATGGTGCTAGAATTTAAATTCTACATTATTACAACATGATATAGGGAGGGGGAGTACAATTTTGAATAGGAGATTATTTAGACAAGAAATTAAATTCTAAATTATTACAACCAAATTGAATGTGTAAGGCATAACAATTAAATGTATAATATTTAAATAAATACAATAAATAAATATTAAATAAAATTTATTATGCAAAAAAGTTTTTATGTATGTAAAAAGTATTTTTTAATGTGAAATGTAAACAAATAAAAAGTCAATTTTAATTACTTTTGTTTTTTAGGGCAAAAACCCTAATTTCTTAAATAAATAGTTTTATTTATTATTTATATGCAATAATGCATCAATTTGTACAAAAAATAAAAGTATATTGAAAAAAAGGTATTTTTAGTATAAAATATTAATAAAAATAAAAATGTATTATTTTTGTGTTTTTTGTTCTAATTATTTAATAAAATATAGTATATATGTATATATATGTATTAAATATATTAAGTGTGTATAAAAAATAAAATAAGTTATTTACAAAGTGTATATATTTCAAGTAAATATTTTCAAATGTGAACAAAAATAATAAATAAAAATAAAAGTATTTTTTTCATTATTTTTAAATTTAAACAAAATAAATATCAAGTATTTAATGTATTAATGCTAGAAATAATTAAAATAAATACCAAATAAATATAAAAATTTATGAAAATATTTTTTAAGTATTTTTTATATTAGAAAATAAAATATCAAAGTCAGAAATAAAATAAAAATGCAAAAATAATAAAAATACAAAGCAATGGGCCAGGGGGGTGCTGAAAGTGAATTGGGAGGTGTCAAAAGCAAAGAAATCCAGCATGAAGTTCATGAAATACCTGTTTCAGTTGAGTTTGAGCTGGACAATGTAGCAACTTTCAATGGTGCTTGAGGTTCTTTTGAGCTTGCCTGATGTCCACTGAAGCTTTCCCAATGCTTAGTTTGCTTTGAAGTAGCCTGAATCGTGCTACAGAACTCAACCTGCAAAGCTTCCAAACAAAAATGGCAATGTGTGTTAATGGAGTTACAGTTGGAAATGGAGGTCTGGAATAGTTTAGGTGAGTTGAATGGAAGGTATTGGAATAAGTTTGAGGCAAAACGCACGAGGCAAAATGGAGATGGAAGTGATTCTGCAGGGCTTGCCCTGTTTTGCAGAAAAATGGTGATTTTGTGTACAAGGAGGTTTGAGGGGTCAAGGGCTCGTGTTTCTTGCTTGCTAGGGTATGAGAAACTTGTTTGTAATATTTGTGTAAGCTGACTATGGCTGGTTTTTGAGTTTGGAGGATTTGGACAAATTTCTTCTTTGTGAAGCAAGAATGTGTAACTTCTGAATACAGGCCTGTACAAGCCCTATATTATGCTGCATACAATCTCCTTGATACTTGCAATTTGTGGATTTTATTTTTCTTCAGAGATATGGCCCTATGCTTCAAAGATCATGGTTTGACATAAAGCATAACTTTTCAAAAATAGCAATGTACCTTTTTCTAATTAAGGATTAGTTTTGTGTGCAATGTCCAAATGGCCAAGTTAATGCAATAGCTCAGTGTATTTGCATTCAATTAAGGAGTGTAAAATGGTTTAGAGGCCTGCAAACAAGTACAAAGCATGCTGGTTTGAAAATGAAACTTGTATGAACATGTATTGGCCATGGATCAAAGTGAGTTTTTGCCAACTTCAAGCATTCGATTCTCCCTAACCACAAATCTGTTTGAGGAGTTATTGGAAATCTGGAAAGCTTGCAACATGTAATATAATCCATATTTGAAATGCAACTTGAAACTCCAAGTGGAACTATGTGAAAAATGTCCAAGAAGATGGGTCAAAATCCTGCCTAAACTAGGGCAAAATTTCTCTAAGTTAAAAGTTTTAGGTACCCTTGTTCCAAAAATCATAACTTAAGATCCAAGCTTCTTTTGAGAAAACTTTGTGAATAAAAGTTGTATACTTTGTGATGGACTACAACTTTCATATTATAAGTTTTGTTTGAATCCATCTTCATCTTGGTCAAAATGTGGGGTAAAGTTAGGAAAAAAATAAGAAAATTTCATAACTTAGAAAATTTCTAAGTTATGAAAATTTTCCATTTTAAACCCTAATTTGCATTTTTGGGTTTCTTGATGAACAAGTTTCATAATTTTACATGTCTTGATGAAAAATGACCCTTGGAACTTGATTTTGACCGAAAAGTCAGAGTTTGACTTTTCAGTGTACAGTCAAATTTTGATCAGTTCACTGAAAAATTCATCTGTTAATCCTATGCATTTGAGATCTTTTGAACTTGTTGAATGGGTCAAGACAATTTCATTGAGTCCTTGAGTCCTTGAGTCCATGGTTGAGCTTGATTTTCCATTGGCTAGGTCAAACAATCAAAAATTGCCTTTGTGCAGTCAAAACCCTAAAAATGACCATTTTGCCCTTTTGGTGATCTGATCAAATTTCTTGTGGAATCATGATCCAAACTTGATCAAATGGTTCATATGAGTTCATAATGTTGATGTGGGTCAAAATTCATGAAGTTTGACTGTCAATTGGCCACAATTGACTTTTTCCCCAATACAGCTGATTTCTAGGTCAACTGTCAAATTGACTGGTCAAAAATTTGAATCAAGGCTTGAAACTTGGTATTGACAAACCTTTGAGTCCAACATGAAGTATGAAAGTCATTTTGGTAATTGTAGGTCAAAAAATCCTTGTGAAAACTCAAACCCTAAGTTAGGTCAACAGTGCAAGGAGGTGTCTTGAGCGGAGCAAACCCTAGCTTGATCTTGAGCTCCAAGAGTCTTGTGATGAGAAAATGTTGGTGAAATGAGAGGGAAAATTTTGGGGTACAATAGTTTCCCCTGTTCAATCTTCTTGAACCTGAAGATTTAGATTGGCAAGTTTGCCTTTCGCGACTCGAAGGTAAAAGAGGATTGGACACTAGAGTGCCCGTAAATTTGCACTCGTCAAAATATAGCTGAGGAAATGGGCTTAAAGATGCCATTTAGAGATGGTAAACTCTTGTTGGAGATGGGCTTAAAGATGCCATCCATGAATGTTTGTTGAATTGCAATGTTGTATGTCAGAAGAATGAGCATCAAAATGGTATCCGTGTCTGGAATGCATTTGAACTGTATCTGGAGACTGAGTCTGTATGAGCAAAAGAATGACATCCGTGTCTGGAGCGTATCTAAGCTGTAACCGTATTTGAATTTTAAATGAATATCAGAATGACTACCGTGTCTGGAGTGTATCTGTATTGTATCTGAAGTTGAGATCTGTATGAGTAGCAGAATGACTTCCGTGTCTGGAGTGTATCTGAAACTGTAACTGGGAGTTGAGATCTGTATGAGCAGCAGAATGACTTCCATATCTGGAATATATCTGAAACTGTAACTGGGATCTGAATAAGTGACAAAATGACTTCCGTGGTGACTGCACTGGGGAGAGTCAATCTTCTGGTGTAAGGGCCAGAATGGCATCCGTGTCTGGAGCGTATCTGAACTTGTAGTTGATAGTTGAATCTGAATGAGAGATAGAATGGCTGCCGTGTCTTGGAGCGTATCTAGTCTGTATCGGATTGCCGAAGTCTGAATGAGTAGTAGAATGACCGTTGTGGTACCCCAAAATTTTCCCTCTCATTTCATCAACATTTCTCATCACAAGACTCTTGGAATTCAAGATCAAGCTAGGGTTTGCTCTGCTCAAGACACCTCCTTGCACTGTTGACCTAAATTAGGGTTTGAGTTTGCACAGTGATGTTTTGACCCACAATGCCCAAATTGACTTTCATACTTCATGTTGGACTCACAAGTTTGTCCATACCAAGTTTCAAGCCTTGATTCAAATTTTTGCCCAGTCAATTGGACAATTGACCTAGAAATCAACTGTATTGGAGAAAAAGTCAACTATGGCCAATTGACAGTCAAACCGCATGAATTTTGACGCACATCAACATTATGAACTCATATGAACAATTTCATCAAGTTTGGATCACAATTCCATAAGAAATTTGGTCAGATCACCAAAAGGGAAAAATGGTCATTTTTAGGGTTTTGACTGCACAAGGGCAATTTTTGACTGTTTGACCTAGCCAATGGCAAATAAAGATCAACCATGTATTCAAGGACTCAATGACATTGTCTTGACCCATTCAACAAGTTCAAAAGATCTCAAATGCATAAGATTAACAGATGAATTTTTCAGTCAACTGATGAAAATTTAACTGTATACTGAAAAGTCAAACTTTGACTTTTTTGGTCAAAATCAAGTGCCAAGGGTCATTTTTCATCAAGACATGTCAAATTATGAAACTTGTTCATCAAGAAACCAAAAAATGCAAATTAGGGTTTAAAATGGAAAATTTTCATAACTTAGAAAATTTCTAAGTTATAAAATTTTCTTATTTTTTCCTAACTTTGTCCCCATTTTTTCACCAAGATGCAAATGTATTAAAACAAAACTTACAACATGAAAGTTGTATTCCATCACAAAGTCTACAACTTTTATTCACAAAGTTTTCTCAAAAGAAGCTTGGATCTCAAGTTATGATTTTTGGAATAAGGGTACCTAAAACTTTTAACTTAGAGAAATTTTGCCCTAGTTTAGGCAGGATTTTGACCCATCTTCTTGGCCATTTTTCACATAGTTCCACTTGGAGTTTCAAGTTGAATTTCAAAGATGGATTGTAGTACATGTTGCAAGCTTTCCAAATTGTCCAAGAACTTCTCAAACACCTTTGTGGTAGGGAGAATCGAATGCTTGAAGTTGGAAAAACCTCACTTTGATCCATGGCCAATACATGTTCATACCACGTTGCAAATCTGACCAAGATAGCTTTGTACACAATTACAGGCCTCAAAACCAGTTTGTACTCCATAATTTAATGCAAACCCATTGAGCTAATGCATTGTATTGGTCATTAGGGTATTGTACACAAGTTTAATCCCTAAATGGTAAAAGGCATAGTTCCATTTTTGAAAAGTTATACTTTATGTCAAACCAAGATCTTTGAAGCATGGGGCCATATTTCTGAAGCAAGATCAAATCCACAAATTGAAAGTATCAAGGGCAAGGTATGCAGCTTACAAGATAGAGGGGACATGCCTGCATTGAGTAGTTACACTTTCATGCTTCAAGAAGAAGAAATTTGTCCAAATCCTCCCAACTCAAAAACCAGCCATAGTCAGCTTACACAAAGATTGCAAACACATTTCACACAACCCTTTGAGTCATAAACACGAGCTCTTCACCACTCAAACCTCCTTGTACTCAAAATCACCATTTTTCTGCAAAACATGGCAAGCCCTGCAGAACCACCTCCATCTCCACTTTCCCTCGTGCGTTTTGCCTCAAACTTGTTCCAATACCTTCCAATAAACTCACCTGAACTATTCCAAACCTCCATTTCCAGCTGTAACACCATTAACACACATTGCCATTTTTGTTTGAAAGCTTTGCAGGTTGAGTTCTGTAGCACGATTCAGGCTACTTCAAAATAAACTAAGCATTGGGAAAGCTTCATTGGACATCAGGCAAGCTCAAAAGAACCTCAAGCACCCTTGGAAGTTGCTGCATTGTACATCTCAAAGTCAACTGAAACAAGTATTTCATGAACTTCTATCTCTCTATTTAGGAATAGTTAGACTTAGGTTTGTGAATGAAAGATGTTGTATTCATAGCCCTGAAACCATACATGTGCTTAGTTTTCATTTATATTAATCATGCTGGGAGAATTTTGTTCATGAACTTTATGAAAAAACTAGGTTAAGAATTAGGGCCAGAGAAATTTTCTCTGGTCTTTGAGAGTTAGCTTAAGTTTTTTATATGGTTAGATTCGTTGTTTGATGCTCTACAAGTTTCATGTTATGAGTTTTGTCAAAAAAGCAAGGAATCAGGAGATAACATTTTGTATACAGAGCGCGCGCGTTTATGTTCAAAGGAAGAAGATGAAGTTGGTTTTGGGCTGGGCCTGTACAGGCTTACTTTTGGCACCCCCTCTTTTCTTTTTACACCCCCTGGCCCATTTCTTATAAATTTATCATTTTTGAATTTTTATTTCATTTCTGATTTTGATATTTTATTTTCTAATATAAAAAATACTTAAAAAATATTTTCATAAATTTTTGTATTTATTTGGTATTTATTTTAATTATTTCTAGTATGAATACATTAAATACTTTATAGTCATTTTGTTTAAATTTAAAAACAATGTAAAAAACACTTTTATATTTATTTATTATTTTATACACATTTAAAAACATTTTCTTGAAATATATACATTTTTTTGTAAATAATTAATTTTTATTTTTATACACTTAATATATTTAATATATATATATATATATATATATATATATATATATATATATATATATATATATATATATATATATATATATATATATATATATATATATATATATATATATATATATATATATATATATATATATATATATATATATATATATATATATATATATATATATATATATATATATATATATATATATATATATATATATATATATACTTATATACTTTATTTTATTAAATAATTAGAGCAAAAAACACAAAAATAATACATTTTATTTTTATTAATAATTGATACTAAAAATACCTTTTTTACAATATACTTTTATTTTTTGTACAAATTGATACATTATTGTATATAAATAATAAATAATACTATTTATTTAAGAAATTAGGGTTTTTGCCCTAAAAAACAAAATAATTGAAATTGACTTTTATTTTATTTACATTTCACATTAAAAATACTTTTTACATAAAAACTTTTTTGCATAATATATTTTATTTAATATTTATTTATTGTATTTATTTAAATATTGTACATTTAATTGTTATGCCTTATACATTCAATTTGGTTGTAATAATTTAGGATTTAATTTCTGGCAAAATAATCCCCAATTCAAATTTGTACCCCCTCCCTATATCATGTTGTAATAGTGTAGAATTTAAATTCTCGCACCTTTAAGCTTTCAAATATGCCATGATTAGACTTAGGGTTTTGTATGCAAAAATCAAATTAACAAATAGCTTGACCTAATCAAAGACAAAAATGCATGAAAAAATCAAACACAATGCACACTTGCACCCCTAGGGTTACAATCCACTTGTTGCCTTAAAAAATGGGCCATGGTATGCATGTTAAGTACTTTGGCAAAACAAAAACAAACAAAAGATCATAGTCCCTCGATGACGCTATCTGAGTTGCCTAAACAAAATGATCAAGTCCCTCAAGAAAATTGCCAAAAATACTTGACGCTATTGTTATCATGGTCTATGCGATGACCCGCGCCTGTCCCGTTTAACATCCTAACGCAAGGTTGTTCACCAAATACAATGGTGAAGCAACACTGTTAAAAGGGTTAAAAACATAAGAAAGATCTTTGAGTAAAATACGGTAGACAACTCTTAGTTACTTGATCAAAAAGCTTGCAAAACATCCTTTCCATTTTCAAACACACTTCACAACACAATTTCAAAACAATTTCAAAACAACTTTCAAAACATTGAAATATCTTTTCAAAAAGACACACACCTTTGTATATATTCAAACAAGAATCATTACAAAGGTTACCTAGACAAGGCATCTTTTTCAAAACATTTTCAAAAACCACACACACAAAGCACCATTACAAACAATTGAAAAGCAAAGGCAAGTGATCTAAAACAAGTAACTAAGAGCCCATTGATAACCATGTATAGAAAGGGTGCTAATACCTTCCCTTTCTATAATCTACCCCCCAAACCCAAGAAAACATCTCAAAGGTCTTTCCTGTGCTTTTTGGCCTTTCCTTTGGATAAAATAAAAAGTTGGTGGCGACTCTTGCTAAACCGAAACATTTGCAAACACAAACGCAAAATCCCAAGTCAGTTCTCCCACCGGACCACAGAACTGGCGACTCTGCTGGGGAATTTTCTAAAAGTGGGGTTACCTTAGGGTTTTAGATCACCTTTACATGCTTACTTTGATTGCTTTGATTGCTTTACTTTTTGGGTTCCTTGTTTGGGTTTGTTTTAAAATCCTACACCCGGATTTGGGGACACCTTTTAGGTAAGTAGCAATAAACTGTGAGGGAACTGTGCAAGGTATACCGACATGGTTGAAGCAGTAGCTACGTTAGTGTGATATATTTGTGGGTACCGGTAGCCTTTGAGTCAATCAAAGAGAATACGGGGCCGCTGAGTGATGTCATGAAGCACTAACGAACTCTTAGAACCTTACTTGACCATCTTGGACTTTTTAGGGGTAGTGAGATGACCGACTTTGGTGCAGTCCAAAGTTGGTAGATACTCGACACTACACTCATTGAGGATTGTTTTCTTGGAATATTTTGGTCGCCAGTTAAGTGGCTAAACCAAAACAATGAACACATAAAATAATCCAGTGATATTGAGCTCCTTAGAACCCGGTTTCTATTTTAGGACAGGTTGAGCCAACTAACTTCAAAAGGGTACTTACCTATGAACCCCATGCAAGCCTAAACCTAAGGACTTGTTTGCTTTGTGTGAATATGATTACCTGTATATACACTTACTTACTTTTGCATACCTGTACATAACATCATAACATCATACCATAAGCATTTTCAATAACCATTTCAAGGATCTCAAGGGTCTTTGATGCAAGGTCATGTTGAACCAGACATCTACCAAAGGGCAAGAGGATTTTCCTCTAAACAAACACCATCAGAGATCAAGTGCAATAACTTGAATCGGGGGCTATGACCCACTCGACATGGTGAGCTTGATTCTCGTGGAAAAACATCCACCGATATAAAGTTCTCCAATCAAAGATGTTGATCAAAGTTTAACCTCTAACATTTTCTTGTGTTTATCCCGCGAGATCCTTGAAAACATGCATCCACATATCATGCATCGCATCATGACAGGTTTCTCCCATACAGGTCTCCTTATCTTCCTACTGTTTATTTCAGTAAGGTGGATATGGAACAAACAGTGAAAGATCTCCAAGCTCAAAACGCTCAATTCCAACAAATGCTTCTGGCTATGGGTAAAGGGCAAGAGGATCTGAAAGCTCTCCTTCTCAAAGACAAGAAGAAGAAGAAGTCCAATAAGGAAGCGGGCATCCTGAACTTGAGAAGAAGACCTAAAACCCTAGATCTTTCAACTCCATCCAACATAGGGGATAGTCTTGAAGAAGACCACAATTTTGAGATCGATGATGTTGAAGCTGACTACTCCGAAGCACAATATCCTCCTGCTGATGACAAGTACAAACAATTGGAGGATCGCCTCAGTGCTATGGAGATTCAACAAATACCTGGCTTAGATTTAGGAGACATGGGTTTAGTTTCTGAGTTGGTCATCCCGCCAAAGTTCAAAGTCCCTATCTTTGCCCTGTACGATGGAGTCTCTTGCCCTAAGATGCACTTAAAGTCTTATGTCCACAAGATTCAACCATATACAACTGATCCAAAGCTTTGGACCCATTTCTTCCAAGAAAGCCTGGTAGGGACTTAACTCGAGTGGTTTTATCAACTGGAGAGTTCTCGCATCCACACCTGGGAGGATTTAGCTATTGATTTTTACAAACAGTATCAGTACAATGCTGATCTTGCACCAACTCGTGTGCAATTACAGAACATGACCATGGGTTCCAACGAGAACTTCAAGGGATACGCTCAAAAGTGGAGAGATCTGGCTGGTAGGGTACAACCTCCTTTAACTAACAGGGAGCTGATTGACATCTTCATGGGAACTTTGACAGGGCCTTTCTTTAATCACTTAATTGGAAGCTCCTCAGCCGGGTTCACTGAGCTAATACTAACCGGCGAAAGGGTCGAAGCTGGCATCAAAAGTGGAAAGATCCAAAGAACTATACCCTCTGATGCTCAGAAAATTCCCTACAATGGGAAGAAAGAGTCCAATGCTGTGAACAGTCAAAAAAGTAACCGTGACCGACACGTAGGGGCAGTCTTGGTCTCTGGTTCTGCGTCACACCGACAACAGCAAAAGGGAAATAAACGAAGGCCAGACGAGCCTAAAAGATAGTTCACCAACATCAACATGCCGCTGTCTCAAGCGCTGCAACACTTATTAAGGATGAATCTAATTGCATTGATAGGACCTCATCCACACCCAAGACTTCTTCTCCTAACTACAATCCTAATGCGACATGCGCTTATCATTCTGACAGTCCCGGGCATGATACTAACGATTGTTGGGCATTGAAGTACAATATTAAGAATTTGATTGATGCCAAGGAGATTGAGTTTAGTCCTCTAGAGACTCTAGCATAATCACTGCTCCTTTGATGAATCATTGAGAGCGTCTTTGTTTCTTTGAATTTTCAAGTTGTAATCTTTTTTTTTTATTCAAACAATTTTCTATTGATGTCAAACTCTGTTTCATTAATGCATTGCATATGTTTGTCTTAAATTCATCCATTCGTTTTCACTATACTTGAACTATGCTTTCTAATTTCTTTATGACATTTAACTCTTGCTAAAAGTTACAAGCCTTTAGAGGGAGGATGACGAAAAAAATGCCATAATCTCATACAGTATGCTTTTGGACAGACCTTGCTGACGATGTACAGGTGTTTCTTTCAAATCTTAAACACTGGAGTTATAAGGAAGATAATCCCTAGTCAACCCCTTCGAGCCAAAGAAGTAGAAGTTTTCTGTTTTGAATACAAATTGAAACCTTTGATTCAACCTGGGGAAGGGTAGTCTCTCAGTTAATTTAAAAGATGTGCATTGAAGTCGCAAACTCTCAGTTCGTAATGCAACGAATGACATCAAAAACATTCCTTTGGAACTAAAAGACAGTGATGGTTCCTTATCTCATAGGCAGTCATTACCTCTCAAAAGAGAAAAGCCCACTGAGCCAAAACCTACAAAGGAGGCTTAAGAAAGCTGGGGCATCCCGCTGGCTGTAATCTCGAAAACCAGAACAGTCAGGCAAAAGTTAGGGATAATAAACCAAAAGAAAGAGGTCGTTATAAATCTTCAACAACATGAAAAATGTTGCAAATGATGACTGTCTTCCAATAAAATTCAGCTTGTGTGAACCATCTCCAAAACGTCGTTCCAAACTCGAATAGAGTTCGACGCACAATTAACTGGGTATAGGATTGAAGGACATCACGAAGAGCTGGTGGGTACAAATATACTTTGAGCCTTTATCCTTTGTTTCTTAAACCGTCAACCAAGCCACATTACAACCCTTCAAAAGTCCTAATTGAAGCATGGGTTCATTCAAAAGCATACTGTTACAAAAGGTATCCTGACTCCTGTAAGGCTTTGCCCTAAATCTTGTGTTGAATTTGTCTTATAAAAAGTTTTCTGCTAAAAAACGCATTTTTTCAAAACTTCGAGACAAGCATAAACTTTGCATTATTTGAATATCGTTGTTTGCACATCGTTATTCGTTTGACAGCGAAGAAATTCATACAGTGAATGTTTGGAGGAACGAAAGCTCTCTCAGTGAATAAAGTCACTTCAAGTGGGTTGACACTCCTGTTGCAAAAATCTCCCATCAACAAAAGGGGATTTGATATGGTATTGTCCAGTAAACCTGGGGAAGTCCAGTCAAGATTTCAAGAAATCTCTCAATTGCAGATTAACCTGGGGCAAATCTCCATCACCATCACTTGGGGCATTTAAAACGCCAATCTCATCAAAGGGTTACGAACAGTCCAAGCTTCCTGGCAGTGCCACAAGCATCTGATACTGGGGGCAATGATGAATCTCTCTGAAATCTTTCTGAAAAGGAATTCAAGTGTCCTCGAGAAGTTCATCACCTCTCTAGCAGACCAGCAGTCATGGGTTTACTTCCCCAACATTTGTCACGGATTTATTCTCCAAAACAAATTACATTTCAAATTGATCGGTCGTCAAAATTTCCTTCATCACCTGTTGGAAGTTACGGTCGTCATCAAAAATTCCTTCATCACCTGTTGGAAGTTACAGTCATAAAAAATTCCTTCATCACCTGTTGGAAGTTACAGTCATCAAAAATTCCTTCATCACCTGTTGGAAGTTACAGCCACCAACAGAATAACGGACAACTGAAGCTCCTAAAAATTTGTTTCTCTCAAGAATGAAGATTCTCATCCTTAAAACCTCAGAAGATTGGCATACAACCCAAACTCCTGATTTCCCCAATAGTGGTACCAGGATTTCTATTTTATCAAAGGATTTTCAATCCCCAGTGACAGTCAAGGATTTACATTCCCCGACAGCAGTCAAAGATTTCACTATCTCCAGTTATCAAGGATTTATTTTCCTCATCAAGACAGCTACTCAGCTTACATGCACATCCATTACATTCATATATCATAAACATTCATGAAATACAGTTCATTGCATCATACATATCATGCAACATAACTTTGTGTTTCAACTAACAATTTACCTTTTTCAGCAAAAGGTCGACCACAGTTTTTTTTAAGTTCCAGATTAACAACTGTAACAAACCAGGACAACTATCTACTTGACCATCATGAAGCAACCCTACGCCGGTTCCTACTCAATTCCAGATACAGTTTTACACGAACTCATCATCAGGGAACCCTACACCGGTTCCTTCTCAAATTCAGATGCAGTTTTACACGAACTCATCATCAGGTAACCCAACACCGGTTCCTTCTCAAATTCAGATGCAGTTTTACACGGACTCATCATGAAGCAACCCTACACCGGTTCGTTCTCAATTCAGATGCAGTTTTACACGAACTCATCATCAGGCAACCCTCACCGGTTCCTTCTCAAATTCAGATGCAGTTTTACACAGACTCATCATGAACCAACCCTACACCGGTTCCTTCTCAATTCCAGATGAAGTTTTACACGGACTCATCATGAAGCAACCCTACACCGGTTCCTTCTCAAATTCAGATGCAGTTTTACACGGACTCATCATGAAGCAACCCTACACCGGTTCCTTCTCAATTCCAGATGAAGTTTTACACGGACTCATCATGAAGCAACCCTACACCGGTTCCTTCTCAATTCAGATGCAGTTTTACACGAACTCATCATGAAGCAACCCTACACCGGTTCCTTCTCAATTCCAGATGCAGTTTTACACGGACTCATCATCAGGCAACCCTACATCGGTTCCTTCTCAATTCAGATGCATTTTTACACGAACTCATCATCAGGCAACCCTACACCGGTTCCTTCTCAAATTCAGATGCAGTTTTACACTGACTCATCATGAAGCAACCCTACACCAGTTCCTTCTCAAATTTAGATGCAGTTTTACACGGACTCATCATAAAGCAACTCTACACAGGTTCCTTTTCAGGAAATTTCGGATGAAGTTCTACACAGACTGATCACTATTCAAATTCAAGAATCATGAAAACAGTTTACGGGTGCTTCCAAACATGGATGTCAATCTATCGCTTGTTCAGATTCAGTTTGCTGAAAACAGTTTACGGATGCCTCCCGACACGGATGCTAATCTATTGCTTACTTAGACCCTCAGCTCAGAGACGTTCCAAACATGGATACCTTTCTGATACTCACCCACTCACCCACAACATACAAATTCAACAAACACTCTTGGATGGCATCTTTAATCCCATCTCCAACAAGATTCTGTCACATCTCCAAATGGCATCTTTAAGCCCATTCCCTCAACTATGTTTTGACGAGTGCAAATTTTTGGGCACTCTAGTGTCCAATCATCTTTTACCTTCGAGTCGCGAACGACAAAATTTCCAATCTAACTCTTCAGGTTCAAGAAGATTGAACAGGGGAAACTGTTGTACCCCAAAATTTGCCCTCTCATTTCATCAACATTTCTCATCACAAGACTCTTGGAATTCAAGATCAAGCTAGAGTTTGCTCTGCTCAAGACACCTCCTTGCACTGTTGACCTAAATTAGGGTTTGAGTTTGCACAGTGATGTTTTGACCCACAATGCCCAAAATGAATTTCATACTTCATGTTGGACTCACAAGTTTTTCCATACCAAGTTTCATGCCTTGATTCAAATTTTTGCCCAGTCAATTGGACAATTGACCTAGAAATCAGTTGTATTGGGAAAAAGTCAACTATGCCCAATTGACAGTCAAACCTCATGAATTTTGACCCACATCAACATTATGAACTCATATGAACCATTTGATCATGTTTGGATCACAATTCCACAAGAAATTTGATCAGATCACCGAAAGGGCAAAATGGTCATTTTAAGGGTTTTGACTGCACAAGGGCAATTTTTGACTGTTTGACCTAGCCAATGGCAAATCAAGCTCAACCATGGATTCAAGGACTCAATGACATTGTCTTGACCCATTCATCAAGTTCAAAAGATCTCAAATGCATAGGATTGACAGATGAATTTTTCAGTCAACTGATCAAAATTTAACTGTATACTGAAAAGTCAAACTTTGACTTTTTTGGTCAAAATCAAGTGCCAAGGGTCTTTTTTCATCAAGATATGTCAAATTATGAAACTTGTTCATCAAGTAACCCAAAAATACAAATTAGGGTTTAAAATGGAAAAATTTCATAACTTAGAAAATTTCTAAGTTATAAAATTTTCTTATTTTTTCCTAACATTGTCCCCATTTTTTCACCAAGATGAAAATGGATTCAAACAAAACTTACAACATGAAAGTTGTATTCCATCACAAATTCTACAACTTTTATTCACAAAGTTTTCTCAAAAGAAGCTTGGATCTCAAGTTATGATTTTTGGAACAAGGGTACCTAAAACTTTTAACTTAGAGAAATTTTGCGCTAGTTTAGGCAGGATTTTGACCCATCTTCTTGGCCATTTTTCACATAGTTCCACTTGGAGTTTCAAGTTGCATTTCAAACATGGATTGTAGTACATGTTGCAAGCTTTCCAAATTGTCTCAGAAATTCTAAAACACCTTTGTGGTTAGGGAGAATCGAATGCTTGAAGTTGGCAAAAACTCACTTTGATCCATGGCCAATACATGTTCATACCACGTTGCAAATCTGACCAAGATAGCTTTGTACGCAATTACAGGCCGCAAAACCAGTTTGTACTACATAATTTAATGCAAACCCATTGAGCTAATGCATTGTCTTGGTCATTAGGGTATTGTACACAAGTTTAATCCCTAAATGGTAAAAGGTATAGTTCCATTTTTGAAAAGTTATACTTTATGTCAAACCAAGATCTTTGAAGCATGAGGCCATATCTCTGAAGCAAGATTAAATCCACAAATTGCAAGTATCAAGGGCAAGGTATGCAGCTTACAAGATAGAGGGGACATGCCTGCATTGAGTAGTTACACTTTCTTGCTTCAAGAAGAAGAAATTTGTCTAAATCCTCCCAACTCAAAAACCACCCATAGTCAGCTTACACAAAGATTGCATACACATTTCACACAACCCTTTCAGTCATAAACACGAGCTCTTCACCACTCAAACCTCCTTGTACACAAAATCACCATTTTTCTGCAAAACAGGGCAAGCCCTGCAGAACCACCTCCATCTCCACTTTCCCTCGTGCGTTTTGCCTCAAACTTGTTCCAATACCTTCCATTCAACTCACCTGAATTATTCCAGACCTCCATTGCCAGATGTAACACCATTAACACACATTGCCATTTTTGTTTGAAAGCTTTGTAGGTTGAGTTCTGTAGCACGATTCAGGGTACTTCAAAACAAACTAAGCATTGGGAAAGCTTCATTGGACATCAGGCAAGCTCAAAAGAACCTCAAGCACCCTTGGAAGTTGCTGCATTGTCCAGCTAAAAGTCAACTGAAACAGGTATTTCATGAACTTCTATCTCTCTATTTAGGAATAGTTAGACTTAGGTTTGTGAATGAAAGATGTTGTATTCATAGCCCTGAAACCATACATGTGCTTAGTTTTCATTTATATTAATCGTGCTAGGAGAATGTTGTTCATGAACTTTCTGAAAAAACTAGGTTAAGAATTAGGGCCAGAGAAATTCTCTCTGGTCTTTGAGAGTTAGCTTAATTTTTTTATATGGTTAGATTCGTTGTTTGATACTCTACAAGTTTCATGTTATGAGTTTTGTCAAAAAAGCAAGGAATCAGGAGATAGCATTTTGTATACAGAGCGCGCACGTTTCTTTTCAAAGGAAGAAGATGAAATTGGTTTTGGGCTGGGCCTGTACAGGCTTACTTTTGGCACCCCCCTCTTTTCTTTTTACACCCCCTGGCTCATTTCTTATATATTTGTCATTTTTGCATTTTTATTTCATTTCTGATTTTGATATTTTATTTTCTAATATAAAAAATACTTAAAAAATATTTTCATAAATTTTTGTATTTATTTGGTATTTATTTTAATTATTTCTAGTATTAATACATTAAATACTTTATATTCATTTTGTTTAAATTTAAAAACAATGTAAAAAACACTTTTATTTTTATTTATTATTTTATACACATTTGAAAACATTTTCTTGAAATATATACATTTTTTTGTAAATAATTAATTTTTTTGTATATATATATATATATATATATATATATATATATATATATATATATATATATATATATATATATATATATATATATATATATATATATATATATATATATATATATATATATATATATATATATATATATATATATATATATATATATATATATATATATATATATATATATATATATATATATATATATATATATATATATATATATACATTTTATTTTTATTAAAAATTGATACTAAAAATACCTTTTTTACAATATACTTTTATTTTTTGTACAAATTGATACATTATTGTATATAAATAATAAATAATACTATTTATTTAAGAAATTAGGGTTTTTGCCCTAAAAAACAAAATAATTGAAATTGACTTTTATTTTATTTACATTTCACATTAAAAATACTTTTTACATAAAAACTTTTTTGCATAATACATTTTATTTAATATTTATTTATTGTATTTATTTAAATATTGTACATTTAATTGTTATGCCTTATACATTCAATTTGGTTGTAATAATTTAGGATTTAATTTCTTGCAAAATAATCCCCAATTCAAATTTGTACCCCCCTCCCTATATCATGTTATAATAGTGTAGAATTTAAATTCTCGCACCTTTAAGCTTTCAAATATGCCATGATTAGACTTAGGGTTTTGTATGAAAAAATCAAATTAACAAATAGCTTGACCTAATCAAAGACAAAAATGCATGAAAAAAACAAACACAATGCACACTTGCACCCCTAGGGTTACAATCCACTTGTTGCCTTAAAAAATGGGCCATGGTATGCATGTCAAGTACTTTGGCAAAACAAAAACAAACAAAAGATCATAGTCCCTCGATGACGCTATCTGAGTTGCCTAAACAAAATGATCAAGTCCCTCAAGAAAATTGCCAAAAATACTTGACACTATTGCTATCATGGTCTATGCAATGACCCGCGCCTGTCCCATTTAACATCCTAACGCAAGGTTGTTCACCAAATACAATGGTGAAGCAACACTGTTAAAAGGGTTAAAATCATAAGAAAGATCTTTGAGTGAAATGGGGTAGACAACTCTTAGTTACTTGATCAAAAAGCTTGCAAAACATCCTTGCCATTTTCAAACACACTTCACAACACAATTTCAAAACAATTTCAAAACAACTTTCAAAACATTAAAATATCTTTTCAAAAAGACACACACCTTTGTATATATTCAAACAAGAATCATTACAAAAGTTGCCTAGACAAGGCATCTTTTTCAAAACATTTTCAAAAACCACACACACAAAGCACCATTTCAAATAATTGAAAAGCAAAGGCAACTGATCTAAAAAAAGTAACTAAGAGCCCATGGATAACCATGGATAGAAAGGGTGCTAATACCTTCCCTTTCTATAATCTATCTACCGAACCCAAGAAAACATCTCAAAGGTCATTCCTGTGCTTTTTGGCCTTTCCTTTAGATAAAATAAAAAGTCGGTGGCGACTCTTGCTAAACCGAAACATTTGCAAACACAAACGCAAAATCCCAAGTCATTTCTCCCACCGGACCACAACTGTCGTGTCTGGGGGTGTACCCATACTGTATCAGGAAAATTGTTGATAATAGCCTTTTAATCTTATCCTAAAAAAGGGTAAAATGTTAGCTAAAACACAAAGTTATGTTGCATGATATGTATGATGCAATGAACTGTATTTCAACATTGTTTATGATATATGAATGTAATGGATGTGCATGTAAGCTGAGTAGCTGCCTTGCTGAGGAAAATAAATCCTTGATAACTGGAGATAATGAAATCTTTGACTGCTATCGGGGAAAGTAAATCTTTGACCAATGCCGAGGATTCAAAAATCTTTGATTGCTGAAGATGAGAAATCCTTGTCGACTGCTTGGGGATTAAAGAATCTCTGATTGTTTGAGAAATGAGAAATCCTGGGACCAGTGCTGGGGATTAAAAATCCTTGGTGATTTGTGGGGATTAACAAAGCCTTTGACAACTTCTACAGGGAATGAGGATCATTCATGACTTTCCTGGGAAATAATGAAAATTCTAAAAATATCTACTGGGGAGTTAAAACCTAGGAGGCTTCTGCTTGGAGAAATGAGACTAGGAATCTTCGATCTGTTGGGAGATAACTCTGTGGGGAGAATGTTTATTCGGTTGGTGAAATCAAGAGCTTTGGGTTGTATGCCAAACTACTGGGGAAGTTGGGGGAAGTTGAACAGTTCCCACCGGGGGTTGATAGTTGGAAATTTGACTTCGCCGGGGAAGAAGGTTTAGAATATTCTGGCTCCACTGGGGATGGTGAGTTCGAACTCTGATGGGAACTTTGAAACTTAACTCAGCTGGGGAATCAAGTTTAGAATGCACTGGCTCCACTGGGGATCTTGAAGCTTAACTCCGCTGGGGACTTGTACTCCAAGGTTTTAGCTTTGTTGAGTATCTGAACAAAGTATTGCAGGGGATTTCTTCTGGAATGGCACAAAGATATCTTCCTACACCTTCAACCTATCAGTAATTATCTTTTCTCAATTTTGTTTTATTTGTAAGCAGTGATTATATTCAAATGCATATGCCTATTTAACAAAACATTGGACGTTTTCAAATAAAACATAAGCGTAAAAAGAAAAGAGAGGTGAACAAATTTCTGCACTTTGAAGTATCTTTATATTAACTTTTGTAAGTATTTTTCTACAAAGGAGACATACATTCTAGTTAAGAGAATGTTAAAAATTGAGAAAAAATTATACAAGAGAAAGATAGCTATGTGTAATAATTCCATGGGATTCCCACTCTGCTATAGCCTTCAGAACTCTGAGTATCTTGTCCATTCGCTGCTTCGTCCGCCGGTGATTAGATTGATCAGTAACTTGGAGCTTGTCCGTGAAGAGATTGTCCTTAAAGTGATCCGACGAGACATAGTCATACGCTTTAATTCCCTAACTTTTGCCTGGACCGCCCTTTCGGGTTTTCGATCCACCGGGAAACCCTGTTTTGCCCAAGTCGCCCTTTCGGGTTTTCAACTTGCCGGGTGTACAGATCTTTTTGTTTTATCCCTAATTTTTGCCTGAACCGCCCTTTCGGGTTTTCGATTCACCGGGATACCCATTTTTGCCCAAGTCGCCCTTTCTAGTTTTCAACTTGTCGGGTTATTTTATGCGTAATATCTTTTGACTATGTCTGCATTCGCAGGGTGCAAAAAGTCGTCACTGTCCATAGTGGTCAGAATCATTTCCCCACCAGAAAAGATGCTCTTGATCACAAATGGTCCTTCGTAAGTAGGAGTCCACTTGCCCCTGGGATCGCTTTGCGGTAAGATAATCCGCTTGATTACAAGGTCTCCGACTTGATATACTTGGCGTCGGACTTTCTTGTTGAAAGCCTTGATCATCCGTTTTTGATACGTCTGACCATGACAAACAGCAGTAAGTCGTTTCTCGTCGATCAAGTTAAGTTGATCAAGCCGGGTCTGAATCCAATCGTCTTCACTCAAACCAGCATCCTTCATAATCCTTAAGGAAGGAATCTGAACTTCCATAGGTAGAACAGCTTCCATGCTATATACCAAAGAAAAGGGGGTTGCCCCTGTTGAAGTACGTGTCGTGGTACGATATCCATGTATAGCAAACGGTAACATCTCATGCCAGTCCTTGTAGGTGACTGTCATCTTTTGAATGATCTTCTTGATGTTTTTGTTCGCGGCTTCAACAACACCGTTCATCTTCGGCCGATAGGGAGATGAATTATGATGATAAATCATGAACTGTTCGCATAGAGCGGTGATCATGGTGTTGTTCAAATTTGTACCGTTGTCTGTGATAATCTTGTCGGGGATACCATACCGGCATATGAGATTCTGCTTGATGAAGCGGGCAACCACATTCTTTGTAACTGAGGCATAGGAAGCTGCTTCGACTCACTTGGTAAAGTAATCAATAGCCACCAGGATGAAGCAGTGTCCATTGGATGTCGTAGGCTTGATCTCTCCAATCATGTCAATGCCCCACATTGCGAATGGCCAAGGAGCTGTCAGAACGTTGAGAGGAATAGGAGGAATATGTACCTTGTCGGTGTAGACTTGACATTTGTGGCAAGTACGGGAGTGTTGACGACAATCAGCTTCCATGGTAGACTAGTAGTAGCCTGCCCTTAGAATCTTCTTAGCCATCGTATGTCCACTCAAGTGGGTTCCAAATGTGCCACTATGTATTTCGGTCATGATCAACTCTACTTCAGTTTTGTCCATACAACGAAGTAGAACACAATCATGGATGCGCTTATAAAGGATGCCATTGCTTAGGAAAAACTTGGCAGCAAATCTCCTTAAGAACTTTTTGTCATTGACGGAAGCCCCTTCAGGGTATTCTCTAGTCTGGAGATACCTTTTGATTTCATGAAACCAGGGTTGTTCCACTACTTCTTCGGTATTAATCTCATGACAGTGCGCAGGTTCGTCCATTCGTTCAATGGTGATTTGGGGAGCCTCGTTATCCCAGTTGAGTTTAAACATGGAAGACATTGTAGCCAGAGCATCGGCTAACTGATTTTCTTCTCGTAGGAAATGCTCGAAGGTAATCTGCTCGAAATTAGGCAACAATGTCAAGACATGTTCTTTGTATGAGATAAGATTAGGATGTTTGGTGTCCCACTCTCCTTTGACTTGACTGATAACCAAAGCCGAGTCCCCAAATACGACCAAAGATTTGATTCCCAAGTCTATAGTAGCCTTGAGACCGAAGATGCAAGCTTCATATTCAGCCATGTTGTTGGTACAGCTGAAGCAAAGTCGGGCAGTGAAGGGTGTATGGCAACCTTCCGGAGAAATGAGTACCGCACCGATACCGTTGCCAAGTGCATTTGAAGCACCATCAAAGTACAGGGTCCATCGGGATCCTTGTTCAGGTCCGTCATACGATTTGTTACCTTCAATGTTGTCCAATGTCATGATGTCCTCGTCAGGGAAGTTGAATCTCATAGATTGGTAATCTTTGACGGCTTGATGAGCTAGATCGTCAGCTAGTACACTCCCCTTTATAGCTTTTTGGGTAGTATACTGGATATCATACTCAGTCAGGATCATTTTCCATCTAGCGATTCTTCCAGATAAAGCAGGCTTCTCGAAGATATACTTGATCGGATCCATCTTGGAAATCAGCAGAGTGGTATGAGTCAACATATACTGCCTTAGCCGGCGAGCAGCCCATACCAAAGCGCAGCAAGTTTTCTCGAGCAGTGAATAACGAGTCTCACAGTCGGTAAACTTTTTGCTAAGGTAATAAATGGCATGCTCTTTTTGACCAGACTCGTCATGTTGGCCCAACACGCACCCCATTGAGTTATCCAAAACAGTCAGATACATGATTAACGACCTTCCTTCGACGAGTGGCATCAAGATAGGAGGTTCTAGTAAATACTCCTTGATCTTATCAAAAGCAACTTGACAATCATTGTTCCATTCAACTACCTGATCTTTCTTCAACAGTTTAAAAATTGGCTCACAGGTAGATGTCAGGTGAGAGATGAACCTCGCGATATAGTTTAAGCGTCCCAAGAATCCTCTAACCTCCTTTTCAGTGCGGGGGGCAGGCATTTCTTGTATAGCCTTTACTTTAGCTGGATCAGCCTCAATGCCTTTGTTGCTGACAATAAATCCCAAAAGTTTAACAGACCTAACTCTAAAAGTGCACTTGCTTGGGTTTAGTCTGAGCTTATACTCCTTCAACGTGGCAAACAGCTTTTGCAAATGATCAAGGTGTTCTTCCTCTGTCTGTGATCGAGCTATCATGCCGTCTACGTAAACTTAGATCTCATGATGTATCATATCATGAAACAAAGCTACCATGGCGCGTTGATAGGTTGCCCCAACATTCTTCAGTCTGAATGGCATGACTTTGAAGCAGAAGGTACCCTATTGCGTGACAAAAGTAGTTTTCTCTATGTCCTCGGGGGCCATTTTGATCTGGTTGTATCCCGAGAATCTGTCCATGAAGGAAAATACCTTGTGTTGAGCTGTGTTGTCAACCAAGATGTCGATATGTGGCAGTGGAAAATCGTCTTTAGGGCTAGCCCTGTTTAAATCCCGATAGTCCACACACATTTTGAATTTGCCGTCCTTCTTAGGCACAGGCACAATGTTAGCAACCCATTGTGGATATGAAGTAACAACCAGGATTGCTTCATTACCTCAGCTTTAATCTTCTCAGACATGTCAGGCCTCATCCAGTGGACCTTTTGTTTGATTGGTGGACAATCTTCTCTTGTAGGGAGACGGTGAACCACGATATATGTGTCTAGTTCCGGCATGTCTTCATAAGACCAGGCGAAGATTTCAACATACTCGTTCAACAACTGCACTAAGCGCTCTTTGACACTTGGTTCCAGGTTGGCACCCACTTTTACTTCTTTCCTGTCTTCCTCTGTCCCCAAGTTGATGGTTTCTAGCAACTCTTCATGAGGCAGAATATCCCTCTCTTCTTGTTGTAGAAGTCTTGCTAACTCTCCCAGCACTTCACAATCTTCGTCAACTTCGTACTCAGCATGATTGACCAAATCTTCAGAGTTATCGAAGGCTAAAGCAGAATAGTCACCCGTGGAATCCGGAGTGGATGGGTACCTGCATTTGTGAGTGTGGGTGTGTGTAAGGGATAGCCATCCTTAAAAGAGATAAAATGCAAAAGGAAATAAAATTAACACAACAGTTTAGATGAAGACGTCCAATGATTCATTAAAACATGGCATATGATAATGTAGAAAATCAAGCCCTTACAGACGGACCTACATGCCCCGGGCAAGGCATGAGGTGAAAATAGTGTGCGAATTGTTTTAGTTATTACAGATCGAAATAAGAAATTGTTCAAAGATAAAATTACTGGTTAATAAAGGTGATGGGAATAAAATCCTTTGCTTCCCAGTTGCTTAGACCCCCTTCGACGGTTGGAAAGATCCAATCTTCGAAGTTGTTCTCTTCATCTTCATATTCAACATCATTAATTCCGTGGTGAGTGATCCTTACAGGTGGCCCTCCAGTCTTGGAGCGACGCATAGCTTTTTGTCCTGCAGCTGTAAACCCTAGTCCAAATTTGTCCGTCTTATGGGGAAAATTAGGAAATTGCTCCCATACTGTACTCTTCCCTTCTTTGATCACCGCCTCTACGTTCTTGAGAGATGCTATCCTAGGCACATGCTTGGGAATGATAGGTACCTCAACCATTGTCTTCGCAACTGCTATCTCAGGAGAAACTTCCTCAAAATGTTGGAAAGGCGTTTCGATGAACTCGCCATCCAACTCCACATAACGGAAGGAGTTGAGATGACTTATCATGTACTCTTCCTCGCCGTGCACTGTTATAATCTTACCCTTCACAGGATATTTCAGCATTTGGTGCAAAGAGGAGGTAACTTCCCCAACATAATGGATCCACGGTCTTCCTAACAAACACAAATATGACGGATGGATGTCCATCACATAAAAGGTGGAGTTGAAAACTTATGTGCCTACTTTGAGAGGAATATCAACCTCGCCATGAACCATTCTTTTGGACCCATCAAAGGCCCTAACAACGATGTTACTAGGTTTGAGGGTCAATCCTTCGCAATTCAAACAGTCTAAAGCTTTCTTCGGCAGTACATTCAAGGAAGAACCAGTATCGACTAAGACATGGGCGAGGGTGGTTCCCCTGCATTCAACTGAAACATGTAACGCGTCGTTGTGTTTCCTTCCTTTGGGAGTCAAGTCATCATCGGAAAAGCCAAGGCCATTATCAGCAGTAAGACTGGCCACACACTCCTGAAACTGGTGAGCCGAAGTCTCTTGGGGTACATGTGCCGCCTTTAGAAATTTTATTAAGGCCTTAGCATGGGCCTCAGAGCAGAGAAGAAGAGCTAACATTGAAATTTTAGAAGGGGTATTCCCTAACTGTTCCACGACATCGTAGTCACTCTTTCTGATTATTTTCAAGATTTCATCCATTTCTTTCTGGGTAGTTTCGGGGATAACCACAGCATGAGCCTTCGTCCTGATAGGCTCTTCCAATATCCCCTTACCCTTATCAGTATTATCAGCAGATGGTCTTACTTCAGGAGTATCCAATTCTTCAATTATCGGGTCTCGCACAGATGACTTAACAGGTGCAGAAGCTTTCGAGGGTCCGAAAACTGCTCGAGGGGGAGCAATCTCCAGAGAAGTGATCCGGCCGCTGTGGGTTATCTTGCTTGTACCCGCAATGTTCCCTACATCAGGGCTTTCTTATTCAGAATTCTCTTGGACTTCTTCAATCTGTTTGATACCATGATAGAAGATTTCTCCTCCATAGTTCCATGGTATCGTTTTGCTAGATTGATACGGGACAGGTCCCGGCATGGTGATTTTTAATGGTACAAATTTAGGGTTGGGCGTAATCCTGACAGGCCTTTTGCAAGCCTTGGGAGGATTGTCTGAAATGGTTATGATTGCAATATCGTTGGTTGAAGTAGCAAAAGTAGCAGGTGTAACAGGAGTGAAGGTATCAACAGGGTTTTTTTTGGAAGAGTATCTCTTGGGTATCCATCAAGCGTTGGACACCTGATTTCAACATTGGGCAGTTAGCTCGTATGTTCAAACAAAAGTAACAGTTCTTCCCGCAGCCTGGGAATATCCCGGCTCTCATCAAATTCTCTTTAATCATTAGTAACGGAGTCAAAAGATCAGCAACATCAGTAACATGGAGGTCTTCCATAACATCATGAACATTATGACCGTGCTTGGGCATCGGAGCAGATATCACATTGGGCTTCTCAGGAGCATCAAATTCTACTTCCTTGGCGTCAATCAAGTCCTATATTTTGTTCTTAAGCACCCAACAATTATTGGTATCGTGCCCAATACTGTCAGAGTGGTAGGCACACTTGGCATTGAAGTGGTAGTATGGAGAGGAGGTGTTAGGGTTCTTTGGCGCTTCCTTCAAACTGGTAAGATTCTGCTTCAATAAATGAGGGAGTACTTGAGTTGGCGTCATGTTGATTCGGGTGAACTGCCGTTGTGGCCTTTCTACTCGTTGTTGATTAGGTCTTGACTGATTGTCGCGAGGTTGATCATTTGAAGTGTTTTGAATCATCACAACCCCTACAGTTGGGCGGCACTCGGTTCTTCCCTGACTTTTCTGAGAGTAAACAGCAGAGGCTTCCTTCTTAGCCGGGAATGCTTTCTTAACAGCAGTGGACACGGAGGCGTCTTTCTGAATCTTACCACTTTTAATACCGGCCTCGACCCTTTCGCCAGTCAAAATTAGTTCAGTAAATCCCGCGGAGGAACTCCCGATTAAATGATTGAAGAAAGGTGTTTTTGTCTTTTGAAAATTGTGATACGGTGGGAGAACTGACTTGGGATTTTGCGTTCCTTTTCGCACTTGTTCGGTTTAGCAAGAGTCGCCACCGACTTTTTATTTTATCCTAAGGAAAGGCCAAAAAGCACAGGAAAGACCTTTGAGATGTTTTCTTGGGTTCGGGGGGTAGATTATGAAAAGGGAAGGTGCTAGCACCCTTTTCATCCATGGTTATCCATGGGCTCTTAGTTACTTGTTTTAGATCACTTGCCTTTGCTTTTCAATTGTTTGAAATGGTGTTTTGTGTGTGGTTTTTGAAAATGTTTTGAAAAAGATGCCTTGTCTAGGCAACCTTTGTAATGATTCTTGTTTGAATATATACAAAGGTGTGCATCTTTTTGAAAAGATAATTCAATGTTTTGAAAGTTGTTTTGAAATTATTTTGAAGTTGTGTTATGAAGTGTGTTTGAAAAATGGCAAGGATGTTTTGTAATATTTTTGATCAAGTAACTAAGAGTTTGTCTACCCTATTTTACTCAAAGATCTTTCCTATGTTTTTAACCCTTTTAACAATGTTGTTTCACCATTGTGTTTGATGAACAACCTTGCGTTAGGATGTTAAACGGGACAGGCGCGGATCATCGTATACAATCATTGAAGGCAACCTGTGAGACGCTCTAGCAATTTTGCAAGGGACGAGATCTTTTTATTGAAGGCAACATCGAGGGTCATCGAGGGACTACGACCTTTGTTTATCGAAGGGGCATTTGCTAGAGTGTCTCATACTCGAGGGACATGATTGTATTTTCCGAGGCAACAAGCGAGGTTACCCTAGAGGTGCAAGTGTGAATTGTGTATTAATTTTCATGCATTTGTCCTTGTATTAGGTCATCTAGTGATTGATTTTGAATCTTCACATACAAACCCTAATTACTATACAGTATATTGAAAGCGATAAATTGCGGGAATTTAAAGTCTAAGTTATTACAAGTGTTTACAAATGGGGATGAGTCTTATCAGAATAGTAATGTCCAAGTATTATGTTACAACCAAATTGAACTTGTCGCATTCTCAATGTAAAAATATAACAGGGTATAAGATGATGAAAATTAAAGAGAATATGAGATGTGTATATTTACTTACAAATGATCGAATAAAAATTCTAACCTAAAAAGATTAAGTATTTATTACTATTTTTTTTTGTATTTTTATGTTTTTTATTGATTATATAGAAAGATTAATTAAACATAGTATTCTTTTAAATATACAAATATTAAAGAGAATATATCAAAACAAAACTTTAATTTATTATTTTTCTTTACTATTAACAAAACAAATTTTTTAGAATAAATAAAAAGAAAAGTATTAATTTTAAAGAAAGTAAATTAATTGGTGAAGAAAAGAAAAGAGTATTATTTTAAAAAACAAAAGAATGGTGATGGGCCTAAGCATGTATTTTGGCCCAAATAAAAAAATAAGAATTTGGCTGAAAAAAAGGGGGGGGGGGGTGCAGGCGCTGGAAAGCCTTTGGGCTTTAGTGGCTTATTGGGGTGAACCGGCCCATGTTATGTTGTACAATCTTTTAGGGTTAGAATTTGTTTTAGAAATTAGGGTTTTTCAGTTTGTGATGGGCACCGCTCCTTCTCTCGTTTTCTTCGTCTCTCTTCTCATTCTCAGCCATGAGCTTCTGACTATTCTAGCCGCCAGAGCGCCACCTCCATTCACCTACTCTCCACGACGGTACGAGGCAGTGGTTTGAAAGGGTACGTTTTGTTCTAAGCACGTTTTAGGGTTTAGGTTTTACTCTTGCATGTTATCGTTTTACAAAGCTTTAACCTTTGATATTTATGATATGGTGATGCAGAAAAAGAAAGATGGAAACTGATACCTTGGTGGCTTCGTCTCTGGTGAGCGGATGGAGGGTTGGAATGGCGGTGCTCTCGGTGGCCGGAAGAGGAGAAGCGTGATGATGATGCGCTGGTATTTTGTATCTTTAACTCCTTTTTGAATCGTTTAATGATGATGTATATTCTGAAAACCCTATACCATTTTGCTTCTGAATCTTCTCTTCTTCTTCTCTTTGCTATGTTAGTGATGAATTCTTCCGAGATGTTGCTATTGTTGTTGATTTGGCTTATGATTTGTTGATGATGAACATACGTATTCTGAAACGTACTTGTTGTTGTTGATCATGTTGATATTGAAACTTGTTGGTGATGAATTTTTCTGAAACCATGTCATTTGGATTTTCATTATTGTTTTTCTTCTACACTCTTCCTCTTTCTCTTTGTCAATGATGATGGTATTCTAAGATTTTTGCTCCTTAGTTCTTCTCTTCATTTGCTATGTTAATAATGAGGGTGCTCATGTTTGAACTACTTTTGACGATTGATGAGGCTAAGCTGTGTTTGTAGTTTAGGCAGGTTTGTAGCTTTGAGTAAGCTAGCTGTTAATTTTGCTTTAAATTGTAGTTTTGGAAAGCAGGTTTAAATGGTTTGTGAGGTTTGCTGAGGGAAGAAGACTTGCTTCTACAGGTTTGTGTTTAAACTGGTTTTTGCAGTTTTGTGCAGTTTGAGCAGGCTTGCTGTTAGCTTGCTTTGAATTGTAGTTTTGGAAAGCAGGTTGGAGGTTTTGTGATCTTTTTGGCAGGTTTTAGTGTTTAGAGTTTGATATGCAGGCTTGTTTCTGCAGGTTTTAATGGGTTATGCAGGTTACAGGCAGTTTTTGCTTAATTCAAAACTTTGGCTTGCAGTCTTTGTTTTGTAAGGCAGGCCTGGGTGTAAGGCTTGCTTCTTTTTGTTGGAAGCAGGTTTGATTCTTTTGTTGAGCTTGCTTCTTTTTGTTGGAAGCAGGTTTGATAACTTTTGTTGAGCTTGCTTGTTTTTACAAGCAGTTTTGCAGGTTATGCAAGCTTGTGTGATTTTGTGTTGGGAAGGCAGGCTTGCTATTTTGTGAGGCAGGCTTGCTTCTGGTTTGTTTTGAGTGTTTAGTTTGTGGCTTTCTCCCCCCTCCAGACTGTTTACAGTCTTGTTCTCTTATATCTTTTAAGCCTGCCAAAACTGCAAACCTTTTTCTGATTCCCTCTTTCTCTCTCCATAAAAGGCATTTTTAATTGCTTAATGTACTTTTTCTGAAAAGATTGTTGGCCAGAATATGATGATGTGTTTTGACAAGCCTGCTTGCTTGTATCTTGGTTTATCTTTGCATTGTACTTTCCATATTTTCTGCATTGTGCTTTTTTAGACAGCTTGTGTAGTTGGTTTGACAGTTTTGCAACTTAGTTTGCTTTTTGAAACTCAATTTGGCAGTTCAGTTTGACATTGTGTAACTCAGTTTGGCATTTCAGTTTGACATTGTGTGCAGCCTTGTGCCTTCTTTGTGTGCAGCCTTATGGCTTGTATCTTTGCATTTAATTGATTGTATGCTTGAAAAATCTTTTACTTTCCTCTTTGTGAACCAAGAAGAGAAATCTTCTTGTGATTTGCAAAGAGGACAAGTAAAACATGATGAAACCAAAAACAATCTGATTCCGGCCAACAAGCTTTAATGATGACTTTTTATTTATCTGCTTGAAAATGCTTTTCAATTTAACTGCACTGATTTTCTTTTTCCGTCTTCGCAGGTAAATACCAGTTGGGATAATGGAAGAAGCAGTAGAAGATCAAAGATTTCAAGAGATTTTAGGCTTTAGATTTATTTTCTTTTCATTTATTGTAATAAATATTATTGTAAACATTGTAAATTATAAATTTACAATATTCGAATAACGTTTGTAACAATATTTGAAATAAATAAATAAAAGTCTTTATCAAATATGAATTATTTACTGTCAAATATTTCATTCTTCCTTTTTCATTGTCTATTTAATTATTTAAACCTCTTGAATTAAAATAAACTGGAAGTGTATCCCAATAATTTTAATCCAAATGAAATAAATAATCAACCAACTTTGCCGTCTCGCAATCTCGCATTAATCACAAACGTCTGGTATTCCAACTAACCATGCTTTGTACAGTTAAACAAACAAGCATTCCATACACCTTTCACTCCACTGATCAAACCAATGCCTCAAAGTTTCAATCAAAAGCCTCAGCTCCTATCCCAGATGTTTAGGTTTTGAGAAACAACCAGCAATCTTGAACAAGCGTAAAAATAATGTAACAGTCAATTGAAATACTATGGATTCAATTTCATTTGCGAAATGCGTGTGCAAACCCTAATCTTGGGTTACTGTCAAAGAAACGTCTGCTTGATCAATTCCTGAGCCAATCTCAACAAAAATCAGTGGAAACCCTAATTCTGGATTTACTGTCAAAGAAAAATCTGTTTGACCGATTCCTGAGCCAATCTTGAAAGATCAGGGAAAACCCTGAAGTTGTGATTTCTTGTGAAAAGGGGAGGGCAAATTTTGGGGTACAACAAAAAGTTTTCAATGTTTTGAAAGTAGGGTTTTGAAATTTGTGTAGTGAAGTGTGTTTTAAAGATAACAAGGATGTTTTTGCAAGTTTTGATCAAGTAACTAAGAGTTGTCTACCCTATTTTACTCAAAGGTCTTTCTTGTGTTTTTAACCCTTTTTACAGTGTTGTTTCACCATTGTGTTTGGTGAACAACCTTGTGTTGGATGTTAAACGGGATAGGCGCGGGTCATCGTATAGACCATGATAGCAATAGTGTCAAGTATCTTTGGCAATTTTCTTGAGGGACTTGATCATTTTGGTTTAGGCAACTCAGATAGCGTCATCGAGGGACTATGATCTTTGTTTTGTTTTTGTTTTGCCAAAGTACTTTACATGCATATCATGGCCCATTTTTGAAGGCAACAAGTGGATTGAAACCCTAGGGGTGCAAGTGTGCATTGTGTTTGTTTTTTCATGCATTTTGTCTTTGATTAGGTCAAACTATTAGTTGATTTGATTTTGCATACAAACCCTAAGTCTAATCATGGCATAATTGAAAGCATTTAAAGGTGCGAGAATTTAAATTCTACATTATTACAACATGATATAGGGAGGGGGGTACAATTTTGAATAGGGGATTATTTAGACAAGAAATTAAATTCTAAATTATTACAACCAAATTGAATGTGTAAGGCATAACAATTAAATGTACAATATTTAAATAAATACAATAAATAAATATTAAATAAAATGTATTATGCAAAAAAAAATTTATGTATGTAAAAAGTATTTTTTAATGTGAAATGTAAACAAATAAAAAGTCAATTTTAATTACTTTTTTTTTAGGGCAAAAACCCTAATTTCTTAAATAAATAGTTTTATTTATTATTTATATGCAATAATGCATCAATTTGTACAAAAAATAAAAGTATATTGAAAAAAAGGTATTTTTAGTATAAAATATTAATAAAAATAAAAATGTATTATTTTTGTATTTTTTGTTCTAATTATTTAATAAAATATAGTATATATGTATATATATGTATTAAATATATTAAGTGTGTATAAAAAATAAAATAAGTTATTTACAAAATGTATATATTTCAAGTAAATATTTTCAAATGTGAACAAAAATAATAAATAAAAATAAAAGTATTTTTTTTCATTATTTTTAAATTTAAACAAAATAAATATTAAGTATTAATATATTAATGCTATAAATAATTAAAATAAATACCAAATAAATATAAAAATTTATGAAAATATTTTTTAAGTATTTTTTATATTAGAAAATAAAATATCAAAGTCAGAAATAAAATAAAAATGCAAAAATAATAAAAATACAAAGCAATGGGCCAGGGGGTGCTGAAAGTGAATTGGGAGGTATCAAAAGTAAAGAAATCCAGGCCCAGCCCAGACTTCATCTTCAACCTCCAGATGTTTGAAAAAACGCGCGTTTTCAACACAGACCTGTATCTCCTGATTCTGTGCTTTTTTGACAAAACTCAAAACATGAAACTTGTAGAGCATCAAACAACGAATCTAACCATATAAAAAACTTAAGCTAACTCTCAAAGACCAGAGAGAATTTCTCTGGCCCTAATTTCTAACCTAGTTTTTTCAGAAAGTTCATGGATGAAATTCTCCTAGCACGATTAATATAAATGAAAACTAAGCACATGTATGGTTTCAGGGCTATGAATACAACATCTTTCATTCACAAACCCAAGTCTAACTATTCATAAATAGAGAGATAGAAGTTCATGAAATACCTGTTTCAGTTGAGTTCGAGTTGGACAATGTAGCAACTTTCAATGGTGCTTGAGGTTTTTTTGAGCTTGCCTGATGTCCACTGAAGCTTTCCCAATGCTTAGTTTGCTTTGAAGTAGCCTGAATCGTGCTACAAAACTCAACCTGCAAAGCTTCCAAACAAAAATGGCAATGTGTCTTAATGGAGTTACAGTTGGCAATTGAGGTCTGGAATAGTTTAGGTTAGTTGAATGGAAGGTATTGAAACAAGTTTGAGGCAAAACGCACGAGGCAAAATGGAGATGGAAGTGATTCTGCAGGGCTTGCCCTGTTTTGCAGAAAAATGGTGATTTTGTGTACAAGGAGGTTTGAGGGGTCAAGGGCTCGTGTTTCTTGCTTGCTAGGGTGTGAGAAACTTGTTTGCAATGTTTGTATAAGATGACTATGGCTGGTTTTTGAGTTTGGAGGATTTGGACAAATATCTTCTTTATGAAGCAAGAATGTGTAACTTCTGAATACAGGCCTGTACAAGCCCTATATTATGCTGCATACAATCTCCTTGATACTTGCAATTTATGGATTTTATTTTGCTTCAAAGATATGGCCCTATGCTTCAAAGATCATGGTTTGACATAAAGCATAACTTTTCAAAAATGGCAATGTAACTTTTTCTAATTAAGGATTAGTTTTGTGTGCAATGTCCAAATGGACAAGATAATGCATTAGCTAAGTGGATTTGCATTCAATTGAGGAGTATAAAATGGTTTAGAGGCCTGCAAACAAGTACAAAGCATGCTGGTTTGAAAATGAAACTTGTATGAACATGTATTGGCCATGGATCAAAGTGAGTTTTTGACAACTTCAAGCATTCGATTATCCCTAACCACAAATGTGTTTGAGGAGTTCTTGGACAATAAAGAAAGCTTTAAACATGTACTATAATCCATATTTGAAATGCAAATTGAAACTCTAAGTGGAACTATGTGAAAAATGGCCAAGAAGATGGGTCAAAATCCTGCCTAAACTAGGGCAAAATTTCTCTAAGTTAAAAGTTTTAGGTACCCTTATTCCAAAAATAATAACTTGAGATCCAAGCTTCTTTTAAGAAAACTTTGTGAATCAAAGTTGTAGACTTTTTGATGGGCTACAACTTTCATGTTATAAGTTTTGTTTGAATCCATCTGCATCTTGGTGAAAATGTGGGGTAAAGTTAGGAAAAAAATAAGAAAATTTCATAACTTAGAAAATTTCTAAGTTATGAAATTTTTCCATTTTAAACCCTAATTTGCATTTTTGGGTTTCTTGATGAACAAGTTTCATAATTTGACATGTATTGATGAAAAATGACCCTTGGAACTTGATTTTGACAAAAAGTCAAAGTTTGACTTTTCAGTGTACAGTCAAATTTTGATCAGTTGACTGAAAAATTCATCTGTCAATCCTATGCATTTGTGATCTTTTGAACTTGTTGAATGGGTCAAGACAATGTCATTGAGTCCTTGAGTCCATGGTTGAGCTTGATTTGCCATTGGCTAGGTCAAACAATCAAAAATTGCCTTTGTGCAGTCAAAACCCTAAAAATGACCATTTTGCCCTTTTGGTGATCTGATCAAATTTTTTGTGGAATTGTGATCCAAACTTGATCAAATGGTTCATATGAGTTCATAATGTTGATGTGGGTCAAAATTCATGAAGTTTGATTGTCAATTGGCCACAGTTGACTTTTTTCCCAATACAGTTGATTTCTAGGTCAACTGTCCAATTGACTGGGCAAAAATTTGTATCAAGGCTTGAAACTTGGTATGGACAAACTTGTGAGTCCAACATGAAGTATGAAAGTCATTTTGGGCATTGTAGGTCAAAACATCCTCGTGCAAACTCAAACCCTAATTTAGGTCAATAGTGCAAGGAGGTGTCTTGAGCAGAGCAAACCATATCTTGATCTTGAGCTCCAAGAGTCTTGTGATGAGAAAATGTTGGTGAAATGAGAGGGAAAATTTTGGGGTACAACAATGACAAATAGTAGTAAGCCTCTTTTCATCAATTAGATTCAGCTGATCAAGTCGGGTCTGGATCCAATCGTCTTCGCTCAAACCTGCATCCTTCATAATCCTGAGAGATGGTATCTGGACTTCGATGGGTAGGACCGCCTCCATGTCGTATACCAAAGAGTAGGGTGTTGCCCCAGTCGACGTCTGTGCTGAGGTACGGTACCCATGAAGAGCGAATGGTAAAATCTCGTGCCAGTCCTTTATGTCACCGTCATCTTCTGCACAATCTTCTTGATATTCTTGTTAGCCGCTTCAACATCGCCATTCATCTTCGGCCGGTAGGGAAAAGAGTTATGATGCTGAATCTTGAACTGTTTACAGAGCTTGGTGATCATTTTATTGTTGAGATTTGTACCATTATTAGTAATAATCCTTTCTGGTACACGATATCGACAGATCAGATTGTGTCGGATAAACCGCGCCACGACGTTCTTGGTTACTGTAGCAAAGGAAGCTGCCTTAACCCACTTCGTAAAGTAATCAATGGCTACCAGAATGAAGCGATTCCCGTTAGGCGCAGTAGGTCTGATCTCGCCGATCATGTCGATGCCCCACATTGCAAAGGGCCAAGGAGCTGTCAAAACATTCAAGGGAACTGGAAGTACGTGCACCTTATCATCATAGACTTGGCACTTATGAGAGGTCCGAGAGTGCTGATAACAATCGGCTACCATAGTGGACCAATAATATCCTTCCCGTAGGATTTTCTTTGCCATGGTATGTCCACGGGAATGAGTTCCGAAAGTACCTTCATGTAACTCTGCCATGATCCTTTCTGCCTCGCTTTTGTCCACATATCGCAGTAAGGTTGAATCATGGTTACGCTTATAAAGGATACAATTACTGATGAAGAACTTTGCAGCGAATCTTCTCAGAAACTTCTTATCATTAACAGATGCCCCCTTGGGGTATTCTTGAGTCTCAAGATACCTCTTTACTTCGTGAAACCAGGGTTTATCTGCTACCTCTTCAGTCTCAATGTCACAGTAATGTGAGGGTTTGTCCAACCTCTCGATGGTGATCTGGGGAGCTTCATTGTCCCACCTGACTTTGAGCATAGAAGACATGGTAGCTAACGCGTCCTCTAACTGATTCTCCTCTCTCGGGAAGTGTTCAAAGGTTATCTCCTCAAAATGTGGGAGCAATGTCAGTACATATTCTTTGTAAGGAATAAGATTTGGGTGCTTCGTATCCCACTCGCCTTTGATCTGACTGATCACTAGAGAAAAATCTCCGAATACACTCAAGAACTTAATCCTCAAGTCAATAGCAGCTCGGAGATCCAGGATACATGCTTCATACTCCGCCATATTGTTGGTGCAGTTAAAACATAATCGGGCGGTGAACAGAGTATGACAACCCTCAAGAGATATAATTACATCGCCAATGCCATTACCCAAGGCGTTTGATGCTCCATCAAAATACATAGACCATCGGGATCCTTCCTCAGGTCCTTCATCCGGTCCAAGTTCTTCACAGTCGGTCACCAACATGATGTTCTCACCAGGGAACTCAAAATTCATGGATTGGTAGTCATCGACGGCTTGATGCGCCAAATGATCCGCCAACGCACTCCCCTTGATTGCTTTTTGGGTTGTGTATTAGATGTCATACTCGGTTAGGATCATCTTCCATCTCGCTATTCTTCTGGACAAGGCAGGCTTTTCGAAGATTTACTTGATTGGATCCATTTTTTATATCAACAAGGTGGTGTGAGTCAGCATATACTGTCTCAGCCAGCAAGCAGTCGATGCCAAAGCGCAGCAAGTTTTCTCGAGCAATGAGTATCGGGTCTCACAATCGGTAAACTTTTTGCTAAGGTAGTAAATAGCATGCTCTTTTTGGCCAGACTCGTCATGCTTCCCCAGCACACACCCCATTGAACTATCCAGTACTGTCAAGTATAAGATCAAAGGTCTTCTTTCAACTGGAGGCATCAAATAGGTGGCTCTTGGAGGTATTCCTTGATTCTTTCGAAAGTGGTCTGGCATTAATCATTCCATTTTACCACTTGATCTTTCTTCAGTAGCTTGAAGATTGGCTCATAAGTGGCGGTCAGGTGTGAAATGAACCTGGCAATGTAGTTCAGACGTCCCAAAAAGCCTCTGACTTCCTTTTCTGTGCGGGGAGCTGGCATCTCTTGTATGGCTCTTACCTTTGCAGGATCCACCTGAATACCTTTACCACTGACAACGAAACCCAGCAGCTTACCAGACCTTACTCTGAAGGTGCACTTGTTCGTGTTTAACCTCAACTTATACGTCTTCAACCTGTTAAACAATTTCTGGAGATGATCAAGGTGCTCTCCCTCCGTCTGGGATCTGGCTATCATGTCGTCAACATAAACCTTGATCTCATGGGGAATCATGTCGTGGAACAAAGCGACCATGGTGCGCTGATAAGTTGCCCCAGCATTCTTCAACCCGAAAGGCATTACCTTGTAACAGAAGGTGCCCCACTGTGTAACGAAAGTTGTCTTCTCCATGTCCTCGGGAGCCATTTTGATCTTGTTGTAGCCAGAAAAACCATCCATGAAGGAGAAGATCTTATGTTGTGCGGTGTTGTCGACCAGAACATCAATATGAGGAAGTGGGAAATCATCCTTGGGGCTTACCCTGTTTAGATCTCTATATTCCACACACATTCATACCTTACCATCTTTCTTAGGTACTGGAACAACGTTGGCAATGCACTGCGGATAAGAAGTGACAGCTAAAAATCCAGTGTCAAACTGTTTCATGACCTCAGCTTTGATTTTCTCAGACATCTCAGGGCACATACGGCGAACATTTTGCTTTACCGGAGGACAGTCTTCTTTAGTCGGTAGGCAGTGAACCACAATATCAATGTCCAAACCAGGCATATCTTCATAGGACCAGGCGAAGATCTCAACATAGTCACGTAGCATCTGTATCAACCGTTGTTTGACACTAGGCTCCAGATTCGCACCTATCTTGACCTCTTTCCTGTCTTCCTCTGTACCCAAATTCACTGACTCAACTGGCTCTTCATGAGGCTGTATGGCCCTCTCTTCCTGCAGTAACAGTCTAGCAAGTTCTCTAGGTACCTCACAATCATCTCCACCTTCGTTCTTGGCTTAGTTGATTGGATTTTCAAAGTCATAACTGGCAGTAGCAGAGTCGTTATCAATGGGATCCAGAGTGGATATGGATCTGCATTATGATACGTGAGTGTGTGTAAGAGAATAGCTGTTTTTTGATAAAGCGAGGGACAAAAAAGAAAAACAAGGAGCGCAAAATTTGTAATGCAAGAAACGTCCAATGTTTTATTAATGATATATGAAATGACAAATAATAAGCCCTCACAAGCAAAGCCAAGGTTCCTCGGGAAAGGCACCGGGCCGTAAAGTTTCAAACTGTTTATTACAACTCTTAAAACAAAAGTCAATTACTGTGGAATAAAAGAAACAGGTATGAAGTCCTTCGCCGTCCAGTTGTTCAATCCACCATTGGTTGTAGGGAGATCTAGCTGTCGATGTCTGAATCTTCTTCATTGTCTTCAACCGCATTAACTCCCTGATTGCTGATACGCAGAGGAGGTCTTCCAATCTGCGCGCGCCTAACAGCCCTTTGAGCCCCTTCTTCAATTACAACCTTGGCATCCTTGAGAGAAGCCATCTTCATCGGAGGTTTATCGGTAGCAACTTCAGTTGACGCCAAAGTCTGAGGGCCTCTTCAAATTTATGACAAGGGGTTTCGATGAACTCCTCATCCATCTCCACTAAGCGAAAGGAATTGAGATGACTCACCATATACTCCTCTTCACCTTGTACCGTGACAATCTTCCCCTTTACCGGATATTTCAACATTTGATGGAGCGTGGAAGTCACTGCCCCAGCCTTATGAATCCAAGGACGACCCAACAAGCAAGAATATGATGGTCTGATATCCATCACATAGAAGGTGGATGTGAAAGTTTAAGAGCCAATTTTAACAGGGACATACACCTCCCCGTGCACCATCCTTTTTGACCCGTCGAAAGCCCTGACCACAATATTGCTCGGCTTTAGAATCAAACCTTCACAGTCCAGACGGTCTAATGCTTTCTTTGGCATAACATTCAATGAGGACCCGATATCCACCAGTACATGGGCCATAATAGTGCCACTGCACTCGATCGAGACGTGCAAAGCATCATTGTGATTTCTCCCCTTAGCGGTCAGATCTGCATCTGAGAAACCCAACCCATTGCCGGCAGTCAAACTAGCTACGCAATCATTGAATTGATCAGCTGAAGTTTCCTGCGGCACATGCGCAGTCTTGAGGAATGCAATTAGAGACTTTGCATGGGCTTCAGAATACAACAACAGTGACAACATGGATATTTTTGACGGGGTCTGCCCCAGTTGCTCGACCACGTTGTAATCGCTCTTTTTGATAATCTTCAAAATTTCTTCTATCTCTTGCTTAGAGGTTTCCACGATGATCTTCTTAGGCGCCTCCGTCCGGGAAGGCTCACTTATGATTTCTTTTCCCCGAGTCCCAGATGGCTCGGCGACAGGGGTGATGACTGGAATAGGAACTAGGATAGTAGTTGATGTACTAGTAGATGGAATAACAACAAGTTTGTGGACAGCCGGAGGGGAAATCTCGGGAGAAAAGAGTCTTCTGCTTCTGGTGACCTTTCTAGCCCCGACAATATTGCTGACATCAACATCAGCTTCCTCACTCTTCAAGTCTTGTTTATCTCCATGGTAATACACGTCAGCACCATAGTGCCAAGGGACAGCCTTATCCGAAGTGTATGGGATAGGACTAGGGACAGTAATTATCAACAGAGAAATTCTAGGGACAGGTGTAATCCTAACAGGCTTTCTCGAGGAAACCTTGGAAGGATTGGCGAAAATGGTTATGATGGCAAAATCTTGAATTAGAACCAACAGAATCATAGTCTTTTCGAACATAATCTCTCTATTATCCATCAGGTGTTGAACACCTAATTTTAATAAGCGGCAACCAGCAGTCAGAATTGAACAAATGTGGCAACCTTCACCACAGCCCAGAAATAAATCGGCCAACAACAAATTCTTCTTAACTGTCATCAAAGGAGTAGAAATTTCTTCCACAGAGGTCACAAATAAATCATTGTCTACAACATTTAATCCATGACCATGTTTGGGCATGGGAGCAGTTATAACGTTGGGCTTCTCTGGAGCGTCAAACTCAATCTCTTTGGCTTCGATAAAATCTTGCACTTTTTTTTCAAGGCCCAACAATTGTTTGTATCATGACCTGGACTTTCAGAGTGATATGCGCAACAGGCATTCGAGTTATAATGAGGAGAAGTGGTGTTAGGGTTCTTCGGGGCTTCCCTCAGAGTTACCAGATTGGTCTTTAATAATTGTCGTAGAATTTGAGACAAGGTCATATTGAGCCGAGTGAACTGCCTATGTGGTCTTTCCACCCTTTGTGGATTGTTGCATTGTGGAGCAACTGTGGGTCTTGATATCACTACCACATTTACTATTTAACGGTGTTCAGGTCTGCTTTGGCCCCTCGGGCCGTAGACTGCACTAGCTTCCTTCTTACCGGTGAAAGGCTTATTTAATTCACTTGATGAAATATCCTTCTGTATTTTACCACTTCTGATACCAGCTTCTATTCTCTCTCTAGTCAAGATCAACTCAGTAAACCCAGATGATGAACTGTCGATCAGATGATTGAAAAATGGACCATATAGCGTCCCTAGAAACATGTCAACCAACTCCCTGTCAGACAAAAGGGGTTGGACTCTTCAAGCCAAATCTCTCCATTTTTTAGCATAGTCCTTAAAACCTTCACTTGCACCCATAGACATACCCTGGAGCTGAGTACGAATGGGAGCAAGGTCGACGTTATACTGATACTTCCTGTAAAAAAAAGCAGCAAGGTCTTCCCAATTTCGGACACTGCCTCCTTCCAACTGATAAAACCATTCAAGTTGAGTCCCTGACAGACTATCTTGAAAGAAGTGTACCCACAAATTTTTATCAGCAGTGTGGGGTTGGATTTTCCTGACGTACGAGCGAAGATGGAGTTTTGGACAGGATACTCCATCGTACTTGGCAAAAACCGGAGCTTTGAACTTATGAGGGATCACCACTCCCGATACCAATCCCAGCTCTCCGAAATCAAAACCAAGGATCTTCTGAATCTCCATAGCACTCAGACGGTCTTCTAGTTCCTTGTACTTATCCTCAACAGGAGGATATTGTTCCTCATCGTAATCCGCATCGTTATCATAAACTGTTGGACTAGGGTCCTTTGTCCTTTCTTGGTTCTCCCCGTCCTTGGATGAGGAGGTCAGATCAGTTGATTGTCTTATCCTTTCCCCGAATCTTCTACCCATGTTCAGAATACCGACCTTCTTATTTTTCTTCTTCTTCTCTTTCAGAATCAGGGTCTTCAAATCCTCTTGCCCTTTAGCCAAGCTTAAGAACATTTATTGGAATTGGGCGTTCTGTGCCTGAAGATCTTTGATGGCTTGATCAGAAGATATTTATGCTGAAATAAACAGCGAAGAAGATGAGAAACCTGTAACGGTACCTATAATGGTGTGCATGATAATGTGATGCGCATGCAATGATTTCAAAGACTTTTGGAGATTTAAATTTGCAAACCAAAAAAATAAACAAACTTTATTAGATTAACTTGTAAAAGGTTCAACAATGCCTTTTAAGGCGTTACAAAGAAGTAAATGGAAAACAAATTTAAAATAGAAAAAAAAAAGCAAAATCAGAAATCCCATGGACGCTTCATCTTTGTGCTGACATAGTCGTTGATTACTCTTTCTTCCTCGAGCTGCCTGGTGAGCTTCAGAATCTTCCTTTCTTGCTCATGGTACTTTTCTCGGTAAGTATCCCTTTCCTCTTTCAACTGAATCCATGACTCTGCGATGCCCCAGGATCAGTGGGCATGTAAGGATAAAGAACTGTGTAAGGAACGCCCTCTTCATTGGTGGGCTCCACAATCACTGGAAATACGGCCTCATAGGCCATCCCAAGCTTCTGGGCATAAGCTCGGACCCAATGGAGATAAGGCTGCATAGGAAGGGAAGTCCTTGGTCCCAGCTCTTGGGGGTCTGATCTGTTCACCATGCCCCAAGCTCGTATAAACCTCTGGCGGTGCTCTTCAACATCCTCCTTGTAGTCAAATGCAATATTCTCAAGAAGTAGCTCATGGGGACCATCCCTCCGCGCATGACCAGATTGTCACAAAGCTAGAGAAGGACTGTAGGTTATACCCCCTCTGGATCCAAGCAATGGGACATTAGGGTATCCCCCACAACGATCAATGACTGCAGTGTCTTCCATAGCCTGGGAGCTCGAAATAATGTATGTATGGGCAAGTGACATTATTCTGTAGGACCAACCCAAACCTTCTATATTCTTCAATATAGACTTGGGGAGGTGCGAAATAAACCACCTCGACAGCAACAACATGTAACACATGAGAGTCGCTCTTCTTCGCACAGTACGAGTGTAGAGGGCATGCAAGATATCACCCAGTAAAGTAGGCACAGGATTGCGAGAAAGGAATATCTTAACCGTATTCACATCCACAAAGGAATCCGGATTTGGGAAGAGAACCAAACCATAGATAAGGAGAGCCAAGATATCTTCGAAAGCCTGAAAATCCAAATTATCCCAGAATAGCTGAGCTTGATCCATCAGAAATTTGGCTAAGAAACCTTCGACCCCGCTTCGTGTTTCCCAATTGGATACTACATCAACCCGTTTCAGATGTAGAGATGAGGAAATGTCTTCTTGTCTAGGATTCTCTTCCATACCTGTGAAAGGCACCTGCTCAAGGATGGATATTCCCAATAAGTGAGAGAACTCTTCCAAAGTGGGAATCAGCTGGTAATCTGGAAAGATGAAGCAATGATGCACAGGATCGAAGAACTAGAAAAGTACACTCATCATCTGCTCATCAAGCTTTGAGGTAACCAGGCTAAGAAGCTGACCATGTCTCTTAACGAACATAGAAGTCTCAGAAACTCTTGAGGCTAACTCTTTAATTGAGTAGGTATTTGCACAAAGTTCACTCGGATGGTATTAATCATTCCATTTTACCACTTGATCTTTCTTCAGTAGCTTGAAGATTGGCTCATAAGTGGCGGTCAGGTGTGAAATGAACCTGGCAATGTTGTTCAGACGTCCCAAAAAGCCTCTGACTTCCTTTTCTGTGCGGGGAGCTGGCATCTCTTGTATGGCTCTTACCTTTGCAGGATCCACCTGAATACCTTTACCACTGACAACGAAACCCAGCAGCTTACCAGACCTTACTCTGAAGGTGCACTTGTTCGTGTTTAACCTCAACTTATACGTCTTCAACCTGTCAAACAATTTCTGGAGATGATCAAGGTGCTCTCCCTCCGTCTGGGATCTGGCTATCATGTCGTCAACATAAACCTTGATCTCATGGGGAATCATGTCGTGGAACAAAGCGACCATGGTGCGCTGATAAGTTGCCCCAGCATTCTTCAACCCGAAAGGCATTACCTTGTAACAGAAGGTGCCCCACTGTGTAACGAAAGTTGTCTTCTCCATGTCCTCGGGAGCCATTTTGATCTTGTTGTAGCCAGAAAAACCATCCATGAAGGAGAAGATCTTATGTTGTGCGGTGTTGTCGACCAGAACATCAATATGAGGAAGTGGGAAATCATCCTTGGGGCTTACCCTGTTTAGATCTCTATATTCCACACACATTCATACCTTACCATCTTTCTTAGGTACTGGAACAACGTTGGCAATGCACTGCGGATAAGAAGTGACAGCTAAAAATCCAGTGTCAAACTGTTTCATGACCTCAGCTTTGATTTTCTCAGACATCTCAGGGCACATACGGCGAACATTTTGCTTTACCGGAGGACAGTCTTCTTTAGTCGGCAGGCAGTGAACCACAATATCAATGTCCAAACCAGGCATATCTTCATAGGACCAGGCGAAGATCTCAACATAGTCACGTAGCATCTGTATCAACCGTTGTTTGACACTAGGCTCCAGATTCGCACCTATCTTGACCTCTTTCCTGTCTTCCTCTGTACCCAAATTCACTGACTCAACTGGCTCTTCATGAGGCTGTATGGCCCTCTCTTCCTGCAGTAACAGTCTAGCAAGTTCTCTAGGTACCTCACAATCATCTCCACCTTCGTTCTTGGCTTAGTTGATTGGATTTTCAAAGTCATAACTGGCAGTAGCAGAGTCGTTATCAATGGGATCCAGAGTGGATATGGATCTGCATTATGATACGTGAGTGTGTGTAAGAGAATAGCTGTTTTTTGATAAAGCGAGGGACAAAAAAGAAAAACAAGGAGCGCAAAATTTGTAATGCAAGAAACGTCCAATGTTTTATTAATGATATATGAAATGACAAATAATAAGCCCTCACAAGCAAAGCCAAGGTTCCTCGGGAAAGGCACCGGGCCGTAAAGTTTCAAACTGTTTATTACAACTCTTAAAACAAAAGTCAATTACTGTGGAATAAAAGAAACAGGTATGAAGTCCTTCGCCGTCCAGTTGTTCAATCCACCATTGGTTGTAGGGAGATCTAGCTGTCGATGTCTGAATCTTCTTCATTGTCTTCAACCGCATTAACTCCCTGATTGCTGATACGCAGAGGAGGTCTTCCAATCTGCGCGCGCCTAACAGCCCTTTGAGCCCCTTCTTCAATTACAACCTTGGCATCCTTGAGAGAAGCCATCTTCATCGGAGGTTTATCGGTAGCAACTTCAGTTGACGCCAAAGTCTGAGGGCCTCTTCAAATTTATGACAAGGGGTTTCGATGAACTCCTCATCCATCTCCACTAAGCGAAAGGAATTGAGATGACTCACCATATACTCCTCTTCACCTTGTACCGTGACAATCTTCCCCTTTACCGGATATTTCAACATTTGATGGAGCGTGGAAGTCACTGCCCCAGCCTTATGAATCCAAGGACGACCCAACAAGCAAGAATATGATGGTCTGATATCCATCACATAGAAGGTGGATGCGAAAGTTTAAGAGCCAATTTTAACAGGGACATACACCTCCCCGTGCACCATCCTTTTTGACCCGTCGAAAGCCCTGACCACAATATTGCTCGGCTTTAGAATCAAACCTTCACAGTCCAGACGGTCTAATGCTTTCTTTGGCATAACATTCAATGAGGACCCGATATCCACCAGTACATGGGCCATAATAGTGCCACTGCACTCGATCGAGACGTGCAAAGCATCATTGTGATTTCTCCCCTTAGCGGTCAGATCTGCATCTGAGAAACCCAACCCATTGCCGGCAGTCAAACTAGCTACGCAATCATTGAATTGATCAGCTGAAGTTTCCTGCGGCACATGCGCAGTCTTGAGGAATGCAATTAGAGACTTTGCATGGGCTTCAGAATACAACAACAGTGACAACATGGATATTTTTGACGGGGTCTGCCCCAGTTGCTCGACCACGTTGTAATCGCTCTTTTTGATAATCTTCAAAATTTCTTCTATCTCTTGCTTAGAGGTTTCCACGATGATCTTCTTAGGCGCCTCCGTCCGGGAAGGCTCACTTATGATTTCTTTTCCCCGAGTCCCAGATGGCTCGGCGACAGGGGTGATGACTGGAATAGGAACTAGGATAGTAGTTGATGTACTAGTAGATGGAATAACAACAAGTTTGTGGACAGCCGGAGGGGAAATCTCGGGAGAAAAGAGTCTTCTGCTTCTGGTGACCTTTCTAGCCCCGACAATATTGCTGACATCAACATCAGCTTCCTCACTCTTCAAGTCTTGTTTATCTCCATGGTAATACACGTCAGCACCATAGTGCCAAGGGACAGCCTTATCCGAAGTGTATGGGATAGGACTAGGGACAGTAATTATCAACAGAGCAATTCTAGGGACAGGTGTAATCCTAACAGGCTTTCTCGAGGAAACCTTGGAAGGATTGGCGAAAATGGTTATGATGGCAAAATCTTGAATTAGAACCAACAGAATCATAGTCTTTTCGAACATAATCTCTCTATTATCCATCAGGTGTTGAACACCTAATTTTAATAAGCGGCAACCAGCAGTCAGAATTGAACAAATGTGGCAACCTTCACCACAGCCCAGAAATAAATCGGCCAACAACAAATTCTTCTTAACTGTCATCAAAGGAGTAGAAATTTCTTCCACAGAGGTCACAAATAAATCATTGTCTACAACATTTAATCCATGACCATGTTTGGGCATGGGAGCAGTTATAACGTTGGGCTTCTCCGGAGCGTCAAACTCAATCTCTTTGGCTTCGATAAAATCTTGCACTTTTTTTTCAAGGCCCAACAATTGTTTGTATCATGACCTGGACTTTCAGAGTGATATGCGCAACGGGCATTCGAGTTATAATGAGGAGAAGTGGTGTTAGGGTTCTTCGGGGCTTCCCTCAGAGTTACCAGATTGGTCTTTAATAATTGTCGTAGAATTTGAGACAAGGTCATATTGAGCCGAGTGAACTGCCTATGTGGTCTTTCCACCCTTTGTGGATTGTTGCATTGTGGAGCAACTGTGGGTCTTGATATCACTACCACATTTACTATTTAACGGTGTTCAGGTCTGCTTTGGCCCCTCGGGCCGTAGACTGCACTAGCTTCCTTCTTACCGGTGAAAGGCTTATTTAATTCACTTGATGAAATATCCTTCTGTATTTTACCACTTCGGATACCAGCTTCTATTCTCTCTCTAGTCAAGATCAACTCAGTAAACCCAGATGATGAACTGTCGATCAGATGATTGAAAAATGGACCATATAGCGTCCCTAGAAACATGTCAACCAACTCCCTGTCAGACAAAAGGGGTTGGACTCTTCAAGCCAAATCTCTCCATTTTTTAGCATAGTCCTTAAAACCTTCACTTGCACCCATAGACATACCCTGGAGCTGAGTACGAATGGGAGCAAGGTCGACGTTATACTGATACTTCCTGTAAAAAAAAGCAGCAAGGTCTTCCCAATTTCGGACACTGCCTCCTTCCAACTGATAAAACCATTCAAGTTGAGTCCCTGACAGACTATCTTGAAAGAAGTGTACCCACAAATTTTTATCAGCAGTGTGGGGTTGGATTTTCCTGACGTACGAGCGAAGATGGAGTTTTGGACAGGATACTCCATCGTACTTGGCAAAAACCGGAGCTTTGAACTTATGAGGGATCACCACTCCCGATACCAATCCCAGCTCTCCGAAATCAAAACCAAGGATCTTCTGAATCTCCATAGCACTCAGACGGTCTTCTAGTTCCTTGTACTTATCCTCAACAGGAGGATATTGTTCCTCATCGTAATCCGCATCGTTATCATAAACTGTTGGACTAGGGTCCTTTGTCCTTTCTTGGTTCTCCCCGTCCTTGGATGAGGAGGTCAGATCAGTTGATTGTCTTATCCTTTCCCCGAATCTTCTACCCATGTTCAGAATACCGACCTTCTTATTTTTCTTCTTCTTCTCTTTCAGAATCAGGGTCTTCAAATCCTCTTGCCCTTTAGCCAAGCTTAAGAACATTTATTGGAATTGGGCGTTCTGTGCCTGAAGATCTTTGATGGCTTGATCAGAAGATATTTATGCTGAAATAAACAGCGAAGAAGATGAGAAACCTGTAACGGTACCTATAATGGTGTGCATGATAATGTGATGCGCATGCAATGATTTCAAAGACTTTTGGAGATTTAAATTTGCAAACCAAAAAAATAAACAAACTTTATTAGATTAACTTGTAAAAGGTTCAACAATGCCTTTTAAGGCGTTACAAAGAAGTAAATGGAAAACAAATTTAAAATAGAAAAAAAAAAGCAAAATCAGAAATCCCATGGACGCTTCATCTTTGTGCTGACATAGTCGTTGATTACTCTTTCTTCCTCGAGCTGCCTGGTGAGCTTCAGAATCTTCCTTTCTTGCTCATGGTACTTTTCTCGGTAAGTATCCCTTTCCTCTTTCAACTGAATCCATGACTCTGCGATGCCCCAGGATCAGTGGGCATGTAAGGATAAAGAACTGTGTAAGGAACGCCCTCTTCATTGGTGGGCTCCACAATCACTGGAAATACGGCCTCATAGGCCATCCCAAGCTTCTGGGCATAAGCTCGGACCCAATGGAGATAAGGCTGCATAGGAAGGGAAGTCCTTGGTCCCAGCTCTTGGGGGTCTGATCTGTTCACCATGCCCCAAGCTCGTATAAACCTCTGGCGGTGCTCTTCAACATCCTCCTTGTAGTCAAATGCAATATTCTCAAGAAGTAGCTCATGGGGACCATCCCTCCGCGCATGACCAGATTGTCACAAAGCTAGAGAAGGACTGTAGGTTATACCCCCTCTGGATCCAAGCAATGGGACATTAGGGTATCCCCCACAACGATCAATGACTGCAGTGTCTTCCATAGCCTGGGAGCTCGAAATAATGTATGTATGGGCAAGTGACATTATTCTGTAGGACCAACCCAAACCTTCTATATTCTTCAATATAGACTTGGGGAGGTGCGAAATAAACCACCTCGACAGCAACAACATGTAACACATGAGAGTCGCTCTTCTTCGCACAGTACGAGTGTAGAGGGCATGCAAGATATCACCCAGTAAAGTAGGCACAGGATTGCGAGAAAGGAATATCTTAACCGTATTCACATCCACAAAGGAATCCGGATTTGGGAAGAGAACCAAACCATAGATAAGGAGAGCCAAGATATCTTCGAAAGCCTGAAAATCCAAATTATCCCAGAATAGCTGAGCTTGATCCATCAGAAATTTGGCTAAGAAACCTTCGACCCCGCTTCGTGTTTCCCAATTGGATACTACATCAACCCGTTTCAGATGTAGAGATGAGGAAATGTCTTCTTGTCTAGGATTCTCTTCCATACCTGTGAAAGGCACCTGCTCAAGGATGGATATTCCCAATAAGTGAGAGAACTCTTCCAAAGTGGGAATCAGCTGGTAATCTGGAAAGATGAAGCAATGATGCACAGGATCGAAGAACTAGAAAAGTACACTCATCATCTGCTCATCAAGCTTTGAGGTAACCAGGCTAAGAAGCTGACCATGTCTCTTAACGAACATAGAAGTCTCAGAAACTCTTGAGGCTAACTCTTTAATTGAGTAGGTATTTGCACAAAGTTCACTCGGATGGTATTAATCATTCCATTTTACCACTTGATCTTTCTTCAGTAGCTTGAAGATTGGCTCATAAGTGGCGGTCAGGTGTGAAATGAACCTGGCAATGTAGTTCAGACGTCCCAAAAAGCCTCTGACTTCCTTTTCTGTGCGGGGAGCTGGCATCTCTTGTATGGCTCTTACCTTTGCAGGATCCACCTGAATACCTTTACCACTGACAACGAAACCCAGCAGCTTACCAGACCTTACTCTGAAGGTGCACTTGTTCGTGTTTAACCTCAACTTATACGTCTTCAACCTGTCAAACAATTTCTGGAGATGATCAAGGTGCTCTCCCTCCGTCTGGGATCTGGCTATCATGTCGTCAACATAAACCTTGATCTCATGGGGAATCATGTCGTGGAACAAAGCGACCATGGTGCGCTGATAAGTTGCCCCAGCATTCTTCAACCCGAAAGGCATTACCTTGTAACAGAAGGTGCCCCACTGTGTAACGAAAGTTGTCTTCTCCATGTCCTCGGGAGCCATTTTGATCTTGTTGTAGCCAGAAAAACCATCCATGAAGGAGAAGATCTTATGTTGTGCGGTGTTGTCGACCAGAACATCAATATGAGGAAGTGGGAAATCATCCTTGGGGCTTACCCTGTTTAGATCTCTATATTCCACACACATTCATACCTTACCATCTTTCTTAGGTACTGGAACAACGTTGGCAATGCACTGCGGATAAGAAGTGACAGCTAAAAATCCAGTGTCAAACTGTTTCATGACCTCAGCTTTGATTTTCTCAGACATCTCAGGGCACATACGGCGAACATTTTGCTTTACCGGAGGACAGTCTTCTTTAGTCGGCAGGCAGTGAACCACAATATCAATGTCCAAACCAGGCATATCTTCATAGGACCAGGCGAAGATCTCAACATAGTCACGTAGCATCTGTATCAACCGTTGTTTGACACTAGGCTCCAGATTCGCACCTATCTTGACCTCTTTCCTGTCTTCCTCTGTACCCAAATTCACTGACTCAACTGGCTCTTCATGAGGCTGTATGGCCCTCTCTTCCTGCAGTAACAGTCTAGCAAGTTCTCTAGGTACCTCACAATCATCTCCACCTTCGTTCTTGGCTTAGTTGATTGGATTTTCAAAGTCATAACTGGCAGTAGCAGAGTCGTTATCAATGGGATCCAGAGTGGATATGGATCTGCATTATGATACGTGAGTGTGTGTAAGAGAATAGCTGTTTTTTGATAAAGCGAGGGACAAAAAAGAAAAACAAGGAGCGCAAAATTTGTAATGCAAGAAACGTCCAATGTTTTATTAATGATATATGAAATGACAAATAATAAGCCCTCACAAGCAAAGCCAAGGTTCCTCGGGAAAGGCACCGGGCCGTAAAGTTTCAAACTGTTTATTACAACTCTTAAAACAAAAGTCAATTACTGTGGAATAAAAGAAACAGGTATGAAGTCCTTCGCCGTCCAGTTGTTCAATCCACCATTGGTTGTAGGGAGATCTAGCTGTCGATGTCTGAATCTTCTTCATTGTCTTCAACCGCATTAACTCCCTGATTGCTGATACGCAGAGGAGGTCTTCCAATCTGCGCGCGCCTAACAGCCCTTTGAGCCCCTTCTTCAATTACAACCTTGGCATCCTTGAGAGAAGCCATCTTCATCGGAGTTTTATCGGTAGCAACTTCAGTTGACGCCAAAGTCTGAGGGCCTCTTCAAATTTATGACAAGGGGTTTCGATGAACTCCTCATCCATCTCCACTAAGCGAAAGGAATTGAGATGACTCACCATATACTCCTCTTCACCTTGTACCGTGACAATCTTCCCCTTTACCGGATATTTCAACATTTGATGGAGCGTGGAAGTCACTGCCCCAGCCTTATGAATCCAAGGACGACCCAACAAGCAAGAATATGATGGTCTGATATCCATCACATAGAAGGTGGATGCGAAAGTTTAAGAGCCAATTTTAACAGGGACATACACCTCCCCGTGCACCATCCTTTTTGACCCGTCGAAAGCCCTGACCACAATATTGCTCGGCTTTAGAATCAAACCTTCACAGTCCAGACGGTCTAATGCTTTCTTTGGCATAACATTCAATGAGGACCCGATATCCACCAGTACATGGGCCATAATAGTGCCACTGCACTCGATCGAGACGTGCAAAGCATCATTGTGATTTCTCCCCTTAGCGGTCAGATCTGCATCTGAGAAACCCAACCCATTGCCGGCAGTCAAACTAGCTACGCAATCATTGAATTGATCAGCTGAAGTTTCCTGCGGCACATGCGCAGTCTTGAGGAATGCAATTAGAGACTTTGCATGGGCTTCAGAATACAACAACAGTGACAACATGGATATTTTTGACGGGGTCTGCCCCAGTTGCTCGACCACGTTGTAATCGCTCTTTTTGATAATCTTCAAAATTTCTTCTATCTCTTGCTTAGAGGTTTCCACGATGATCTTCTTAGGCGCCTCCGTCCGGGAAGGCTCACTTATGATTTCTTTTCCCCGAGTCCCAGATGGCTCGGCGACAGGGGTGATGAATGGAATAGGAACTAGGATAGTAGTTGATGTACTAGTAGATGGAATAACAACAAGTTTGTGGACAGCCGGAGGGGAAATCTCGGGAGAAAAGAGTCTTCTGCTTCTGGTGACCTTTCTAGCCCCGACAATATTGCTGACATCAACATCAGCTTCCTCACTCTTCAAGTCTTGTTTATCTCCATGGTAATACACGTCAGCACCATAGTGCCAAGGGACAGCCTTATCCGAAGTGTATGGGATAGGACTAGGGACAGTAATTATCAACAGAGCAATTCTAGGGACAGGTGTAATCCTAACAGGCTTTCTCGAGGAAACCTTGGAAGGATTGGCGAAAATGGTTATGATGGCAAAATCTTGAATTAGAACCAACAGAATCATAGTCTTTTCGAACATAATCTCTCTATTATCCATCAGGTGTTGAACACCTAATTTTAATAAGCGGCAACCAGCAGTCAGAATTGAACAAATGTGGCAACCTTCACCACAGCCCAGAAATAAATCGGCCAACAACAAATTCTTCTTAACTGTCATCAAAGGAGTAGAAATTTCTTCCACAGAGGTCACAAATAAATCATTGTCTACAACATTTAATCCATGACCATGTTTGGGCATGGGAGCAGTTATAACGTTGGGCTTCTCCGGAGCGTCAAACTCAATCTCTTTGGCTTCGATAAAATCTTGCACTTTTTTTTCAAGGCCCAACAATTGTTTGTATCATGACCTGGACTTTCAGAGTGATATGCGCAACGGGCATTCGAGTTATAATGAGGAGAAGTGGTGTTAGGGTTCTTCGGGGCTTCCCTCAGAGTTACCAGATTGGTCTTTAATAATTGTCGTAGAATTTGAGACAAGGTCATATTGAGCCGAGTGAACTGCCTATGTGGTCTTTCCACCCTTTGTGGATTGTTGCATTGTGGAGCAACTGTGGGTCTTGATATCACTACCACATTTACTATTTAACGGTGTTCAGGTCTGCTTTGGCCCCTCGGGCCGTAGACTGCACTAGCTTCCTTCTTACCGGTGAAAGGCTTATTTAATTCACTTGATGAAATATCCTTCTGTATTTTACCACTTCGGATACCAGCTTCTATTCTCTCTCTAGTCAAGATCAACTCAGTAAACCCAGATAATGAACTGTCGATCAGATGATTGAAAAATGGACCATATAGCGTCCCTAGAAACATGTCAACCAACTCCCTGTCAGACAAAAGGGGTTGGACTCTTCAAGCCAAATCTCTCCATTTTTTAGCATAGTCCTTAAAACCTTCACTTGCACCCATAGACATACCCTGGAGCTGAGTACGAATGGGAGCAAGGTCGACGTTATACTGATACTTCCTGTAAAAAAAAGCAGCAAGGTCTTCCCAATTTCGGACACTGCCTCCTTCCAACTGATAAAACCATTCAAGTTGAGTCCCTGACAGACTATCTTGAAAGAAGTGTACCCACAAATTTTTATCAGCAGTGTGGGGTTGGATTTTCCTGACGTACGAGCGAAGATGGAGTTTTGGACAGGATACTCCATCGTACTTGGCAAAAACCGGAGCTTTGAACTTATGAGGGATCACCACTCCCGATACCAATCCCAGCTCTCCGAAATCAAAACCAAGGATCTTCTGAATCTCCATAGCACTCAGACGGTCTTCTAGTTCCTTGTACTTATCCTCAACAGGAGGATATTGTTCCTCATCGTAATCCGCATCGTTATCATAAACTGTTGGACTAGGGTCCTTTGTCCTTTCTTGGTTCTCCCCGTCCTTGGATGAGGAGGTCAGATCAGTTGATTGTCTTATCCTTTCCCCGAATCTTCTACCCATGTTCAGAATACCGACCTTCTTATTTTTCTTCTTCTTCTCTTTCAGAATCAGGGTCTTCAAATCCTCTTGCCCTTTAGCCAAGCTTAAGAACATTTATTGGAATTGGGCGTTCTGTGCCTGAAGATCTTTGATGGCTTGATCAGAAGATATTTATGCTGAAATAAACAGCGAAGAAGATGGGAAACCTGTAACGGTACCTATAATGGTGTGCATGATAATGTGATGCGCATGCAATGATTTCAAAGACTTTTGGAGATTTAAATTTGCAAACCAAAAAAACAAACAAACTTTATTAGATTAACTTGTAAAAGGTTCAACAATGCCTTTTAAGGCATTACAAAGAAGTAAATGGAAAACAAATTTAAAATAGAAAAAAAAAAGCAAAATCAGAAATCCCATGGACGCTTCATCTTTGTGCTGACATAGTCGTTGATTACTCTTTCTTCCTCGAGCTGCCTGGTGAGCTTCAGAATCTTCCTTTCTTGCTCATGGTACTTTTCTCGGTAAGTATCCCTTTCCTCTTTCAACTGAATCCATGACTCTGCGATGCCCCAGGATCAGTGGGCATGTAAGGATAAAGAACTGTGTAAGGAACGCCCTCTTCATTGGTGGGCTCCACAATCACTGGAAATACGGCCTCATAGGCCATCCCAAGCTTCTGGGCATAAGCTCGGACCCAATGGAGATAAGGCTGCATAGGAAGGGAAGTCCTTGGTCCCAGCTCTTGGGGGTCTGATCTGTTCACCATGCCCCAAGCTCGTATAAACCTCTGGCGGTGCTCTTCAACATCCTCCTTGTAGTCAAATGCAATATTCTCAAGAAGTAGCTCATGGGGACCATCCCTCCGCGCATGACCAGATTGTCACAAAGCTAGAGAAGGACTGTAGGTTATAGCCCCTCTGGATCCAAGCAATGGGACATTAGGGTATCCCCCACAACGATCAATGACTGCAGTGTCTTCCATAGCCTGGGAGCTCGAAATAATGTATGTATGGGCAAGTGACATTATTCTGTAGGACCAACCCAAACCTTCTATATTCTTCAATATAGACTTGGGGAGGTGCGAAATAAACCACCTCGACAGCAACAACATGTAACACATGAGAGTCGCTCTTCTTCGCACAGTACGAGTGTAGAGGGCATGCAAGATATCACCCAGTAAAGTAGGCACAGGATTGCGAGAAAGGAATATCTTAACCGTATTCACATCCACAAAGGAATCCGGATTTGGGAAGAGAACCAAACCATAGATAAGGAGAGCCAAGATATCTTCGAAAGCCTGAAAATCCAAATTATCCCAGAATAGCTGAGCTTGATCCATCAGAAATTTGGCTAAGAAACCTTCGACCCCGCTTCGTGTTTCCCAATTGGATACTACATCAACCCGTTTCAGATGTAGAGATGAGGAAATGTCTTCTTGTCTAGGATTCTCTTCCATACCTGTGAAAGGCACCTGCTCAAGGATGGATATTCCCAATAAGTGAGAGAACTCTTCCAAAGTGGGAATCAGCTGGTAATCTGGAAAGATGAAGCAATGATGCACAGGATCGAAGAACTAGAAAAGTACACTCATCATCTGCTCATCAAGCTTTGAGGTAACCAGGCTAAGAAGCTGACCATGTCTCTTAACGAACATAGAAGTCTCAGAAACTCTTGAGGCTAACTCTTTAATTGAGTAGGTATTTGCACAAAGTTCACTCGGATGGTATTAATCATTCCATTTTACCACTTGATCTTTCTTCAGTAGCTTGAAGATTGGCTCATAAGTGGCGGTCAGGTGTGAAATGAACCTGGCAATGTAGTTCAGACGTCCCAAAAAGCCTCTGACTTCATTTTCTGTGCGGGGAGCTGGCATCTCTTGTATGGCTCTTACCTTTGCAGGATCCACCTGAATACCTTTACCACTGACAACGAAACCCAGCAGCTTACCAGACCTTACTCTGAAGGTGCACTTGTTCGTGTTTAACCTCAACTTATACGTCTTCAACCTGTCAAACAATTTCTGGAGATGATCAAGGTGCTCTCCCTCCGTCTGGGATCTGGCTATCATGTCGTCAACATAAACCTTGATCTCATGGGGAATCATGTCGTGGAACAAAGCGACCATGGTGCGCTGATAAGTTGCCCCAGCATTCTTCAACCCGAAAGGCATTACCTTGTAACAGAAGGTGCCCCACTGTGTAACGAAAGTTGTCTTCTCCATGTCCTCGGGAGCCATTTTGATCTTGTTGTAGCCAGAAAAACCATCCATGAAGGAGAAGATCTTATGTTGTGCGGTGTTGTCGACCAGAACATCAATATGAGGAAGTGGGAAATCATCCTTGGGGCTTACCCTGTTTAGATCTCTATATTCCACACACATTCATACCTTACCATCTTTCTTAGGTACTGGAACAACGTTGGCAATGCACTGCGGATAAGAAGTGACAGCTAAAAATCCAGTGTCAAACTGTTTCATGACCTCAGCTTTGATTTTCTCAGACATCTCAGGGCACATACGGCGAACATTTTGCTTTACCGGAGGACAGTCTTCTTTAGTCGGCAGGCAGTGAACCACAATATCAATGTCCAAACCAGGCATATCTTCATAGGACCAGGCGAAGATCTCAACATAGTCACGTAGCATCTGTATCAACCGTTGTTTGACACTAGGCTCCAGATTCGCACCTATCTTGACCTCTTTCCTGTCTTCCTCTGTACCCAAATTCACTGACTCAACTGGCTCTTCATGAGGCTGTATGGCCCTCTCTTCCTGCAGTAACAGTCTAGCAAGTTCTCTAGGTACCTCACAATCATCTCCACCTTCGTTCTTGGCTTAGTTGATTGGATTTTCAAAGTCATAACTGGCAGTAGCAGAGTCGTTATCAATGGGATCCAGAGTGGATATGGATCTGCATTATGATACGTGAGTGTGTGTAAGAGAATAGCTGTTTTTTGATAAAGCGAGGGACAAAAAAGAAAAACAAGGAGCGCAAAATTTGTAATGCAAGAAACGTCCAATGTTTTATTAATGATATATGAAATGACAAATAATAAGCCCTCACAAGCAAAGCCAAGGTTCCTCGGGAAAGGCACCGGGCCGTAAAGTTTCAAACTGTTTATTACAACTCTTAAAACAAAAGTCAATTACTGTGGAATAAAAGAAATAGGTAGGAAGTCCTTCGCCGTCCAGTTGTTCAATCCACCATTGGTTGTAGGGAGATCTAGCTGTCGATGTCTGAATCTTCTTCATTGTCTTCAACCGCATTAACTCCCTGATTGCTGATACGCAGAGGAGGTCTTCCAATCTGCGCGCGCCTAACAGCCCTTTGAGCCCCTTCTTCAATTACAACCTTGGCATCCTTGAGAGAAGCCATCTTCATCGGAGGTTTATCGGTAGCAACTTCAGTTGACGCCAAAGTCTGAGGGCCTCTTCAAATTTATGACAAGGGGTTTCGATGAACTCCTCATCCATCTCCACTAAGCGAAAGGAATTGAGATGACTCACCATATACTCCTCTTCACCTTGTACCGTGACAATCTTCCCCTTTACCGGATATTTCAACATTTGATGGAGCGTGGAAGTCACTGCCCCAGCCTTATGAATCCAAGGACGACCCAACAAGCAAGAATATGATGGTCTGATATCCATCACATAGAAGGTGGATGCGAAAGTTTAAGAGCCAATTTTAACAGGGACATACACCTCCCCGTGCACCATCCTTTTTGACCCGTCGAAAGCCCTGACCACAATATTGCTCGGCTTTAGAATCAAACCTTCACAGTCCAGACGGCCTAATGCTTTCTTTGGCATAACATTCAATGAGGACCCGATATCCACCAGTACATGGGCCATAATAGTGCCACTGCACTCGATCGAGACGTGCAAAGCATCATTGTGATTTCTCCCCTTAGCAGTCAGATCTGCATCTGAGAAACCCAACCCATTGCCGACAGTCAAACTAGCTACGCAATCATTGAATTGATCAGCTGAAGTTTCCTGCGGCACATGCGCAGTCTTGAGGAATGCAATTAGAGACTTTGCATGGGCTTCAGAATACAACAACAGTGACAACATGGATATTTTTGACGGGGTCTGCCCCAGTTGCTCGACCACGTTGTAATCGCTCTTTTTGATAATCTTCAAAATTTCTTCTATCTCTTGCTTAGAGGTTTCCACGATGATCTTCTTAGGCGCCTCCGTCCGGGAAGGCTCACTTATGATTTCTTTTCCCCGAGTCCCAGATGGCTCGGCGACAGGGGTGATGACTGGAATAGGAACTAGGATAGTAGTTGATGTACTAGTAGATGGAATAACAACAGGTTTGTGGACAGCCGGAGGGGAAATCTCGGGAGAAAAGAGTCTTCTGCTTCTGGTGACCTTTCTAGCCCCGACAATATTGCTGACATCAACATCAGCTTCCTCACTCTTCAAGTCTTGTTTATCTCCATGGTAATACACGTCAGCACCATAGTGGCAAGGGACAGCCTTATCCGAAGTGTATGGGATAGGACTAGGGACAGTAATTATCAACAGAGCAATTCTAGGGACAGGTGTAATCCTAACAGGCTTTCTCGAGGAAACCTTGGAAGGATTGGCGAAAATGGTTATGATGGCAAAATCTTGAATTAGAACCAACAGAATCATAGTCTTTTCGAACATAATCTCTCTATTATCCATCAGGTGTTGAACACCTAATTTTAATAAGCGGCAACCAGCAGTCAGAATTGAACAAATGTGGCAACCTTCACCACAGCCCAGAAATAAATTGGCCAACAACAAATTCTTCTTAACTGTCATCAAAGGAGTAGAAATTTCTTCCACAGAGGTCACAAATAAATCATTGTCTACAACATTTAATCCATGACCATGTTTGGGCATGGGAGCAGTTATAACGTTGGGCTTCTCCGGAGCGTCAAACTCAATCTCTTTGGCTTCGATAAAATCTTGCACTTTTTTTTCAAGGCCCAACAATTGTTTGTATCATGACCTGGACTTTCAGAGTGATATGCGCAACGGGCATTCGAGTTATAATGAGGAGAAGTGGTGTTAGGGTTCTTCGGGGCTTCCCTCAGAGTTACCAGATTGGTCTTTAATAATTGTCGTAGAATTTGAGACAAGGTCATATTGAGCCGAGTGAACTGCCTATGTGGTCTTTCCACCCTTTGTGGATTGTTGCATTGTGGAGTAACTGTGGGTCTTGATATCACTACCACATTTACTATTTAACGGTGTTCAGGTCTGCTTTGGCCCCTCGGGCCGTAGACTGCACTAGCTTCCTTCTTACCGGTGAAAGGCTTATTTAATTCACTTGATGAAATATCCTTCTGTATTTTACCACTTCGGATACCAGCTTCTATTCTCTCTCTAGTCAAGATCAACTCAGTAAACCCAGATGATGAACTGTCGATCAGATGATTGAAAAATGGACCATATAGCGTCCCTAGAAACATGTCAACCAACTCCCTGTCAGACAAAAGGGGTTGGACTCTTCAAGCCAAATCTCTCCATTTCTTAGCATAGTCCTTAAAACCTTCACTTGCACCCATAGACATACCCTGGAGCTGAGTACGAATGGGAGCAAGGTCGACGTTATACTGATACTTCCTGTAAAAAAAAGCAGCAAGGTCTTCCCAATTTCGGACACTGCCTCCTTCCAACTGATAAAACCATTCAAGTTGAGTCCCTGACAGACTATCTTGAAAGAAGTGTACCCACAAATTTTTATCAGCAGTGTGGGGTTGGATTTTCCTGACGTACGAGCGAAGATGGAGTTTTGGACAGGATACTCCATCGTACTTGGCAAAAACCAGAGCTTTGAACTTATGAGGGATCACCACTCCCGATACCAATCCCAGCTCTCCGAAATCAAAACCAAGGATCTTCTGAATCTCCATAGCACTCAGACGGTCTTCTAGTTCCTTGTACTTATCCTCAACAGGAGGATATTGTTCCTCATCGTAATCCGCATCGTTATCAGAAACTGTTGGACTAGGGTCCTTTGTCCTTTCTTGGTTCTCCCCGTCCTTGGATGAGGAGGTCAGATCAGTTGATTGTCTTATCCTTTCCCCGAATCTTCTACCCATGTTCAGAATACCGACCTTCTTATTTTTCTTCTTCTTCTCTTTCAGAATCAGGGTCTTCAAATCCTCTTGCCCTTTAGCCAAGCTTAAGAACATTTATTGGAATTGGGTGTTCTGTGCCTGAAGATCTTTGATGGCTTGATCAGAAGATATTTATGCTGAAATAAACAGCGAAGAAGATGAGAAACCTGTAACGGTACCTATAATGGTGTGCATGATAATGTGATGCGCATGCAATGATTTCAAAGACTTTTGGAGATTTAAATTTGCAAACCAAAAAAATAAACAAACTTTATTAGATTAACTTGTAAAAGGTTCAACAATGCCTTTTAAGGCGTTACAAAGAAGTAAATGGAAAACAAATTTAAAATAGAAAAAAAAAAAGCAAAATCAGAAATCCCATGGACGCTTCATCTTTGTGCTGACATAGTCGTTGATTACTCTTTCTTCCTCGAGCTGCCTGGTGAGCTTCAGAATCTTCCTTTCTTGCTCATGGTACTTTTCTCGGTAAGTATCCCTTTCCTCTTTCAACTGAATCCATGACTCTGCGATGCCCCAGGATCAGTGGGCATGTAAGGATAAAGAACTGTGTAAGGAACGCCCTCTTCATTGGTGGGCTCCACAATCACTGGAAATACGGCCTCATAGGCCATCCCAAGCTTCTGGGCATAAGCTCGGACCCAATGGAGATAAGGCTGCATAGGAAGGGAAGTCCTTGGTCCCAGCTCTTGGGGGTCAGATCTGTTCACCATGCCCCAAGCTCGTATAAACCTCTGGCGGTGCTCGTCAACATCCTCCTTGTAGTCAAATGCAATATTCTCAAGAAGTAGCTCATGGGGACCATCCCTCCGCGCATGACCAGATTGTCACAAAGCTAGACAAGGACTGTAGGTTATACCCCCTCTGGATCCAAGCAATGGGACATTAGGGTATCCCCCACAACGATCAATGACTGCAGTGTCTTCCATAGCCTGGGAGCTCGAAATAATGTATGTATGGGCAAGTGACATTATTCTGTAGGACCAACCCAAACCTTCTATATTCTTCAATATAGACTTGGGGAGGTGCGAAATAAACCACCTCGACAGCAACAACATGTAACACATGAGAGTCGCTCTTCTTCGCACAGTACGAGTGTAGAGGGCATGCAAGATATCACCCAGTAAAGTAGGCACAGGATTGCGAGAAAGGAATATCTTAACCGTATTCACATCCACAAAGGAATCCGGATTTGGGAAGAGAACCAAACCATAGATAAGGAGAGCCAAGATATCTTCGAAAGCCTGAAAATCCAAATTATCCCAGAATAGCTGAGCTTGATCCATCAGAAATTTGGCTAAGAAACCTTCGACCCCGCTTCGTGTTTCCCAATTGGATACTACATCAACCCGTTTCAGATGTAGAGATGAGGAAATGTCTTCTTGTCTAGGATTCTCTTCCATACCTGTGAAAGGCACCTGATCAAGGATGGATATTCCCAATAAGTGAGAGAACTCTTCCAAAGTGGGAATCAGCTGGTAATCTGGAAAGATGAAGCAATGATGCACAGGATCGAAGAACTGGAAAAGTACACTCATCATCTGCTCATCAAGCTTTGAGGTAACCAGGCTAAGAAGCTGACCATGTCTCTTAACGAACATAGAAGTCTCAGAAACTCTTGAGGCTAACTCTTTAATTGAGTAGGTATTTGCACAAAGTTCACTCGGATGGTATTTCTGCGCACGAAAGCCATAGTCTGCAAAACAGAACAAAGATAAATTCCCTTGGTCTTTGAGATGGTTAGTATAATGAAGTATGAATTCCATGTTATGATGCATGATGTCATGATAAAACAAACAACAGGTATAGCAGATAACAGGCATGGCAAAGGCAAATATGTCACACAAAAGCCCTTGAGTTTAAGGCTTGCATGGGGTTAAAGGTATTACCCTCTTGAAGTTCAGTTGGTTTCAACCTGTCCTAGCAAAAGTAACCGGGTTCTAAAGGTTCTCAATATCACTGACCATCCTCCATCAGTCATGGTTTCAGCTCACACAATCTTTTCTTGCGGCCGAAACTATCTCGAGAGTATGGTCTCAATTAGTGTATCATCGAGTATCAACCAGTTCTCAGCTTTACACCAAGGCCGACTATCTCACTACTTTCTAATGGCCAACTTGGTCGATTAAAGGTTCTAAGGTCAGTTGATGCTTAACGACACATGTATCAGCCCCGTATTCTACTCGTTTCTCAACAAGGGATACCGGTACCAACTAATGTGCCACATCAACATAGCTACTTATTCAACCGTATCGGTCTATGCCGTACAATTCCCTCACAGTTTATTGCTACTTACCTAAAAGGTGTCTCCAGATCCGGGTTAGGATCTATAGTAACTCCCAAACAAAACCCTTAAAAATTAAAGCAACCAAAACAAACAAGAGAAGCAATCATGATGAACTAGATCCTAAGGTATACCCCACTTTATTATCTCCCCAGCAGAGTCGCCAGTTCTGTGATACGGTGGCAGAACCGATTGTTTTTGAAAAATGCTGGTTTGTGTTTTGCGTTTTGTATTCATAAAATGTCACGGTAAGCAAGAGTCGCCACCAACTTTTATTTCATCCAAACGGAAAGGAAAAAAGCACAGAAAAAAAAATCCTTTTTCGAGATTTTGAGTACGGGGGGTAGATTAGAGAAAGGGAAGGTGTTAGCACCCTTTCTACCCATGGTTTTCCATGGGCTCTTAGGTACTTGCTCATCTTTTAAAAATTGCTTGTGTGTGTTTGTTTTGAAAAGTTTTGTTTTAATTCGTTTTAACCCTTGTTTCTGTCCTCAAGAGTGTTACGAAGCTGCTTTTGAAAACTTTGTTTTGAAAAGTGTTTGGTGTGAAAATGTTTTATTTGAGCAAGTACCTACTAGCATCTACCTACTCGAAAAAGGATCGTTTCTATTCTCGTTTCCTTTAGACAATGCTACTCTACTATGGAGAAATAGGTAGCAACGTTGTTGGATTTGTAAGGGTCAATTTGAAAGGGACGTACAATCACTAAAGCAATGCTAGGACGTCTTAGTAATAACCCTAAAGTCTTAAGATCATATTCGAGGCAACATTTCAGAGGCGACGTTTCCGAGGAAACATTTCCGAACGGGACTTTTGATCTTTGTTTAGACAGGAGGGCAACCACTAAGACACCCTATACTTAATGACGGTTTACCGAAAGCAACCGAAGTGAGAGTATACCCTAAGAGTGCGCATGTGCGAGTGATTTGATTTCAGTTATTATCTTTGCACATTAGGGTTTTCTAGCCATTTTAAATTATCATGCAATCTTGTCATACAATCCTATTAACATACATCTAAACAGTTAATATTTGCGAGAATTAAAATGCGAGAAATAAAACCTACGCTATTACAAGGCTTTGGGGTAGGGATTAATTACATAGCCAAAAAACCCGTAAAAACGATAAATAAAGAAAATCCTTATTTAAACTATTACATACCGTGAGCAGTTACATTAATATTGCAAAAATAATAAAACGCGCGCGATGAATCGAAGAACGAGAGATTTAGGGTTTTGACGCCAACTACCTAATTGCAATTTAAAAGAAAAATCATTTTTTGTGGTTTTTGCTATTTTGAGAAAATAAAGTTTAATTGAATAAATAAAAAATCTAATTACTAATTAATGTTAATTAAGAAAAATAATTAAATTAACCTATTTTTGTATTTTTTTTGTTTTGAGAAAAGAAATAAAAATTAAATCAAGAGTTAAGCCTAATTTTTCTAATTGATTTTAATTATATAAAAAAAAGGTTAGAATTATCCTAAATTAAATTAAACTAACATTAAATTAAATTTGATAAAATAAAAAAAACCTAATTCTAAATTTTGTGAAACTTGATTTTATGATTTTCTGTGAAAAAAGAAATTAATTTTGTTAAAAAAAAATTAAGTAAATTAAATTAAAAAAAAGAAAAAAAAAAGAAAAGAGAGAGAATGGGCCTCGTATTAGCAAAAGGAGGGGGGGTGTTATTTGCAAATCTGAGCCCAACAATTCCTGGCCCCATTGACTTTCCCAGATCCTATGGGCATGCTTGACTCTAGCGCATGGTGGACCCTCATGGGAGAAGCCTTGGATCTGGCATGTTGATGATCTGATGGTTGGATGCTGATGATATATGGTGGATGCAGGGGATACATGTGCACCTGATTATGTAAGAAAAAATAATATGAAGCTAAAGTTGAGACTTAGGGATCGAACCTTGGTCCTTAAGCATTATCACATTGCACGCTTGCCAATTGAGCTGGCTATGTTAGTTGTCTAAACAATAGCAAACAATTATTATATAATATAAACAAAATATTAATTCTAAAAACGCACGAAATTTGAATTGGCAAGTAAGGGAGTGCCACGTGACCATCTTCTTCCTCCCACCATCGCTGTAAGTTCCATGACTTTTACCTACGGACACTGAGTGTAGGTATAACCCTGTGCATTTCCAAAATCTCATACAAGCATGATAAATGAAAACCAATGGTAACAATCAACTCGTTGTAACCTCACGAGCATCATGGTACCATTATCAATGGCCAATTGTTCTTGTACAGTAAATCCCTAAAACAAAGAAAAAACCCTAGCCATGGCACTTTGTTGTACAGTCAATAAAAATACAATTAATCATAACCATTAGCTTGCAAACATCTCGAGGATTAAAAATATGTCAATTATTGATGCTAAAGATGCCAGAATCAGTGCATTCAATTTCAAGAAAAGAGACAAACCGTTTGAACCTTACAGTGTGATTCTAAGCGTGGGGAAGCTTGCTAACGGTTGCAACACGGTCCAGGAATATCCAGTAAACGATTGGGATGGTTAGAATGGCTTGAGATTGCCTGAAACTTGGAAATGATTTGCAACTTTTTCTTGAATTTTTGAAATTGGTTCTCTCTCTTTTCACGCCTCTCACCCCTTGTTTTTGGTTTTCACTTGTTCCTTATGTATAGTAGAATGCATTAGGGTTACAATTTTGTATCAAATATCTTCCAATTATGAATGTTGATTCATGATTCAATCCTTGCACCAAATCTTTCCAAATCAAACAAATCCAATATTTTGTGTCCATATGAACCTTGCACGATTTGATCTTGTTTCCAGCTGTGTATTAGACCTAATCATGCATAAAATCTCAAGATTTAATCAACTTTTGGTATTTTTACTATTTTATATTGATTTTATTTGATTTTAATGAAATAAAATCAAAATGAATAACAAAAATAAAATAATGACAAATGGAAGGGCTCATGGGTCGTGGGTCACATTACAAACTCAGTGCAAGCATAAAAAGTTGGGCCCATTTAGCAAAAAATGCAATTTTGGACATATTTGACTTTTGGCAACTTTGCAAAAAGGATCCACTTGGCCAATGCATAACTCCCTCAATTTTGACCTTAGAGATGTGTTCTAAGCAACCCTTTTGGACTCATCTCAATTGAGTCTTCAATGTTCATGTATTAAGCTTTGACCCAAAAGGTGTTTTTGTTGAATTTTCAAAATGACCTATAATGTCCAAATTCATATCTTCTTGTGAGTGCATATCTTGAACTTGGGAGCTGAATATGGATTGTATGGAATTACATCCTCTTCAAAATGAGCTTTGGATGAGTCATTTTTGATAAAGTATTAGAAAGTTATGCTTGGTCAAAGTTGAGTTGACTTTTCCTACAAAACCCAAATTTAGCAACTTTTGAGTTTTGATGAATTGTGAGAAATAGTTGAGGAATCATGGTCAACCCTTGATAAAGTGATGAAAAATACTTCAAATTGAGAAGTTTGACCAAAAATCTTGAAGTTTGACTGTATGTGGGCCACAATTGACTTTTACCCTAGCATAGTCGATTTTCAGGCCTTTGAGCAATTGACTGAGCAAACTTCCCCTGCAAGGCTTGAAACTTGACATGGATGATCTTGAGAACATATTAGGAGAATGGTGATCATTTGGGATTCTTTGGACTCAAGCATCTTGATGCAAAATGAAACCCTAATTTGAGGTAGACTGCCTTAGGAGGGAGTTTGTCTGGTCAACCCTTGGACTTCCTTGAGCAATTTGAAGACCTTACTTGACATGTATTGAGAAATATGGGAGGGAAAACTTTGGGGTTCAACAGCTACCCTCAGTCAACGTTTGTAGTTCATCATCAGTGAACGGCGGTGCTATGATATATTTTCTCTTTCTACCTTCAGTGAAAGTTGGTAGATCACCATCAGTGAAAGTCGGTGTTTGTTATATTTTTGCTACCCTTAGTGAACATTGGTAGTTCATTGTTAGTGAACAGCGGTGCTATGATATATATTCTCTTTCTACCTTCATTGAAAGTTGGTAGGACATCGGCAGTGAACGTCGATGTTTGTTATCTTTTTGCTACCCTCAGTGAACGTTGGTAGTTCATCGTCAGTGAACGGCGGTGCTATGATATATTCTCTTTCTATGTTTAGTGAAAGTTGGTAGGACATCAGCAGTGAACGTAGATGTTTGTTATCTTTTTGCTACCCTCAATGAACATTGGTAGTTCATCGTCAGTGAACGAAGGTGCTATAATATATATTCTCTTTCTACCTTCAGTGAAAGTTGGTAGGTCATCGGCAGTGAACGTCGATGTTTGTTATATTTTTGCCACCCTTAGTGAAGGTTGGTAGTTCATCGTCAGTGAACAGTGGTGCTATGATATATATTCTCTTTCTACCTTCAGTGAAAGTTGGTAGATCATCGGTAGTGAACATCGATATTTGTTATCTTTTTGCTACCCTCAGTGAACGTTGGTAGTTCATCATCAATGAACGAAGGTGCTATGATATTTATTTTCTCTCTACCTTCAGTGAAAACCGGTAGGACATCGGCAGTGAACGTCGATGTTTGTTATCTTTTTTCTACCCTCAGTGAATGTTGGTAGTTCATTGTCAGTGAACGGCAGTGCTATGCTATATTCTCTTTCTACCTTCAGTGAAAGTTGATAGGACATCAGTAGTGAACGTCGGTGTTTGTTATCTTTTTTCTATCTTCCGTGAATGTTGGTAGTTCATCGTCAATGAACAAAGGTGCTATGATATATTTTCTCTCTACCTTCAGTGAAAGTTGGTAGGACATCGACAGTGAACGTCGGTGTTTGTTATCTTTTTGCTATCTTCAGTGAACGTTGGTAGTTCATCATCAGTGAACGGTGGTGCTATGATATATTTTCTCTCTACCTTCAGTGAAAGTTGGTAGGACATCAGCAGTGAACGTCGGTGTTTATTATCTTTTTGCTACCTTCAGTGAACGTTGGTAGTTCACCGTCAGTGAACGGTGGTGCTATAATATACTTTCTCTCTACCTCCAGTGAAAGTTTGTAGGACATTGGTAGTGAAAGTTGGTTTTTATTATATTTTTGCTACCTTTAGTGAACGTTGGTAGTTCATCATCAGTGAACAGCGGTGCTAAGATATTTCTTTTCTCTCTACCTTCAGTGAAAGTTGGTAGGACATCGACAGTGAACGTTGATGTTTGTTATCTTTTTGCTACCCTCAGTGAACGTTGGTAGTTCATCGTCAGTGAACGGCGGTGCTATGATATTTCTTTTCTCTCTACCTTCATTGAAAGTCGGTAGGACATCGGCAGTGAACGTTGATGTTTGTTATCTTTCTCTCTACCCTCAGTAAACGTCGGTAGCTTCACCTTTGGTAGAAGTTGGTGTATCCTTTGACCATTCTACCATCCTCTTTGATTCAGGTTTTTTGATCCATCAGTGATTTATTTTCCTGGAGGGGTTGCTCCCTTGTTTCTTTATTTTGTTATATCCCCAATGGTGATTTGCGTCCCTTTGGAATTGTCCATGTGCATTCATGATCATAAACATTTGCATGGCATCTTAGGGCCAAAAATAGGGTTTATTTTATATTTAAGTATCTTCGATCGCGTCGACACGAAGATTTTTAACCTCCATATCTCTGGATAGAAGAACCTTAAATAAGGGCAGCTGTTGTACCCCAATTTTTGCCCCTAAGATCCCTTCATCATACCATTTGATTCATTCACAACAAGATCACACTAGGATTCTTGGTTCCCCTCCCTATGTTTAGCTTTGCCATTTTGAGGAATCACCAAGCACCTTGAGTTATGTTCTTTTGTGATCATGAATATTGTTTTTGTCTTGATTTCTTATTTTAACTAAATAAAATTCAATGTTAGTTTGTCTTGCTTGTTATCCATGTACGTAAAGGCAATGGGATTTAATAAGTTACCCCATGGGTTCATGAGTTTATTTCCATGCCCTAGTCAATAAAGCTTGAGAAGTTCAAACCTCACCATTGGATTGGTTTTGAAAGAAATGGCATGGCAAGGTTGTTTTGGTTCATCACATTTCAAGGTTATCAAATTTGGTTGAAAAGCACAAGGAATTGATTGGAGAAGTTGTCATGGTTAGACAAGATTTTATTCCATTTGGTCACAAGTGCATATTTCTCTCAATGTTCAAGATATGGAAGTGGTTTTTGTGGCTATGAGTTCTCATTATCATCCTCAACAACTTCTATTTACAAATCATGTGTGTTGGTACAAGAAGTTTGTTCAAAATTGTCAAAGTTCCTCAAAGCATTCTCTTGATCTAAGGAGCTAGGGTTTTGAACTTCAAAGGAACATATCTTTCTCATCTCTTGGTATTTTTGATTTATTCCAAATACATATTTCTCTTTAAAGGATTATCAACAAATCACTTCAAAAGTTTCAAGGAGTTGTCATGAGGAAGATACTTAATGAGGAAAAAAGATTACAAGTCCTCCAGATGAATCCCCAATTTTCCATGTGTGACTTCAAATGATCATAACTTAGTCCATTTTTATCACCTTGAGCCCATTCATTTTCCATAATGATCTTGAAGGTGTGAACTTTATGCCTTCTTTTATTTGCAAAGTGAGAAAATGGATGGATGTTACCTTAAGGATACAAAACATTATAGGTCATTTCATGACTCTTTGCCAACTTCAACAATTCATAACTCTCTCAATTTTTGGATATTTTGAATGGTTCAAGTTTCAAAATGTCATTCAAGAGATCTACTTCATGCCATCTTTTTTGGTCAAGAGAAAATTCCTAGTGGAAGGCCATGTTTGGATGAAAGACATTATAGGTCATTTTTTAATAAGAACTTGAAATATTTCTAAGTATGGAAAGTCAACTCTTTTTCTCCAACTTTGACTCAACACAACTTTCAGCTCAAGCATCCACTTGATTCCATTCTTTTCCCATTGTAAAGCTTGTAACCTCATCTTTCTAAAGCATCAAGAATCATGCCCTAAGACCCCTGAGCTGAGAATGCCATGATTTTGAAATTGGTAACTTGGAACTGAGGTTTCCTCACAAGTCAGATTTTAAAATCTTTGTTTTGGCTTCTAATCACAAGTTTTCCACGCGTTTTTGGCTCTAAACATGTTTAGTGAACTTCCAGAATGGATAAGCACAACAAAACACGCGTTTTGGATGAGTTTTGATCAAGTTTGAAGTCACACTTTTCTTTTTTGAAACTTCACACGATTTCCCTCCAAACTTCATCATTTCACACGCTTGAACATTCCATTTGATTCCCTATAAATAGAGGGTCATTCCCCATTCATTTTCTCAAGCTTGGATAGACAGAATTCAGTAACTTCAAAATCCATTCTCAAGGCTTCTTCAATCCAATTTTTCCATTAATTCACCTTCCTTGATCTTCCCTGAAGCTAACCACATAATTACATTCAAGAATTGTGTCCTGTACTGCTCCATAGAAGTCCAGTTTCAGAGCTTTGCAACTCAACTTTAATAGGTAGATTCCTTCATCAATTCTTCAAAACCCTGATATCATTGTGTTGCTCTCATTGCCCTGGTTCTAGTCGCAACACTTACCTTTTACTGGAAACATGTTTTGAGCATGAAATTTCAAATCCCTTTTCAAAACTTTCCTTCCAAATTGCTTGAGCTACAGTTTATATAAATTTAGCGCGAGGGTGTAGTTATCTTTGTCTTGAAGAGACGAAGCGATTGGCATAGGTCTAAGCTTCTGATTTTCCAGTTTGAGAGACCTGCAAATCACGTTGGCTGGAGGTTGAAGATGACCTACGTGTTATCTTCCAAACAATGAGGGCACGCCACTTGTTATTTTTGAAAATCTGATTTATATTTGATTATGTGCTTTATTCACTAATGACCATGATATTCACAACGCGACATATCCCTTGGATTTGATTACTAACGCGTTTTGACTCTCATCCAATGGTCCACATATTTTTACTTTTATTTTATTTTCTGATTTTTATATTTTAATTGTTTTAAATTTCAAAAAAATCATAGAAAATTCATTTTAAGTCCAAAAAATCTGGAAAAAAATGAAAAAATATTTTGATTATTCTCTTTATGATTTTTATTTTTTCACAATTTAATTTCGTGTTTTGGTATTTTGTATAAATTTATACTTTATTTGAATTGTTTTAAATGTTTAAAAATACTTTTATACATTTTTAAATTCTGAAAAAATTATGGAGTGATCCAATGATATTGTGACAAATATTTGTGACCTTATTTTATTTTTGTTTTTGACTTTACTATTCTTTATCATTCATGGTTTATTTTACCTATTTCTTTTAATTTTAAAAATAGTTTCTGATTTTAAAAAATTACCAAAAAATTTGTAAAATTATTTGAGCCTCTTTCTGATTTTTCTATGGTCTTACTTTTTATTTCTTGATTAATTTGAACATAGTTGATATTTTTCTCTTTATTTTCTATTTTTAAACATTATTTTTAAAACCTTTTGTATATATTAAAATGTAATATTAGTTTGTGACTATTTTCTGGCTGATCTTGGGTTAAATTTTGGATCATGAACTTTATTAACATCATTGGATCCATGGTGTTGATTTTAACTCCACAAAAATGGATGAATGATTTTAATAATAGTTTGATTAAATTTAATTCAAAAGTGGTTTTTATATTCTCTCCCATCCCTCTTCATCTCATTCCCTTCTTATTGTACTAAATGTTGTTGGAGCATGATCTCTATAACATGTCTCAGAACAAATGGTGCATAGATTGCTATTGATCTGCCTCAAAATAGGCGTGACTTATATATAAGTCCACTTACAATTGCTTAACATAGCGCTAAATTTTGTTCTGATTCGAATGAATGATCATTCGTGGCCCAAACTTATGTTTGCAAGCCAAAGTATGTTAACTTGACCTCTTTCATCCAATAACCTTGAGATTCATTGTGTGGAGGCTTTGGTTCTACCAATCCTCTAATGGATATACAACACATTTGGTCAACGCGGATCACTTAAACAACGTTGATCATTAAATTGCACTTGTGAGAATTCCAAATGGATGATATTCATGACAAAAAGAAAATGCAACTTGTTGTGTGGAGGCTTTAGTTCTACCAATCCTCTAATGAGTTCCAAATGCAAGCTTCAAGATGGTCATCCAACTAACCACTAATTATTTACTTGTTTTACTTTATACTTTTATTTTTTTATGCTTTATGTACCATTTACTTTTAGCATTTACATTTCATGCCATTTTCATCTTTGCTCATTTGAGCATTTACTTTATTGTCATTTTTACTTTGCTCACTTGAGATTTTCTTTTCTTTTTCTTAAGATACTTAATAATCAACATAAACCATAAAAATCTTTAATGGTACTTGGACTATTTGGTTACTATCCTTGGCATCATGGAGCATGGGACTTTTTTCTTGGACTTAGGATTAGAAACCTTGGCCTATCTTGGAGACCTTGTGATCTTATCTAATTATTTTGTCTGGAGTTCTTGAGGTTTACCTCAAGACATTGGGTTGCTTGCTTGTTTTTGTGTGCAGGTTTTTGTGATTACACCATTTGTTTGTAATCTGGAATTCACATGTATACAACCGTTACTCTGCCCAATTTTTTAAAGACTTAATATACTTGAAATTTGGTTCTCTCAAGAGGTCTAGTATTTTTTTGCTTGATTGGTTTCAATCTAAGGAATGGGAATTCTATCTTGGCTCATAATGTCAAGTATTGGATTCTTGTTGTTTAGATGGTTCTTATCCCTAGCTTTTACCTTATGCTTTAGGATAGCCCCTTCTTTTCCTCCCATCTTCTTTAATTTCAAAAATCTTCTTCCTCCTTTTGAAAACTCTTCTTGTTTTTAAACTTGAACCACTTTCATAATAAAATTGGATTTATGTCCATTCATTTTCAAAACATTTTCATAAATAAACTCCAATCAACTTAATAATACTTTGACATTTTTCGTGAGAAGACTAAAAGTCAGTCAATCTCATTTCAAACCATTTTGCCACTTTGGCTTTTATCTTTAAACTTTTCTCAAAATATTGAACTCTTGTCAATCCTTGTAGTGATGCAAACAACTATACTTCTACAATATGTATTGAAGAGAGATATTTTCCACTTGGGTGTTGAGTGAGGCATTGTTGATTTTAAGATCCAGGCCATATCGTCCACTTTGAGATGATGCAAATTCTCCTTTCTCATAATTGTGGGTAGTAGGTATGTTTTCCATACAGACAGTGACGATGATGTTTTATCTTATAAAATTAACCAACACATTTGTGTTTTAAATTTTTAAAAGAGGAACTACGTGTACCCTGATCCCCTATTGCACGAAAAGGTGGTACGTAGGCACTAAAGGTTCGCAACCGCGGTGGGTGCAAAAATTATAAAATAAATATATTTCTTTTCTCACCTCCACCATCCATTTTTATACAATATTTTTTATAGCCAAAATATACAGATTTTACAAAGAGGCTCCTGCGGAGTACCGTAGATATTTAGGGTGCTAATACCTTCCCTTTGCATAACCAACCCCCTTACCTTGAATCTTTCCCCCTCTTTTTGGTTTTTTCGCTCGTTTCCCATTCTTTTGGAAATAATAAAGCGCGGTGGTGATTTTCATTTTGATTTGTATAAAGTCTAGTCAATCCAATGGCTTAGTCTTAAACATTTCTACCGCTACACAAGGGTTCCTGAAGATTCTCTCTTCACCAAGAAATATCTTCAACTTTTCAGCTTGGCTACCTCAAACTTCCAAGAAGATATCATGTGTGTACTCTTCCAATTCTTTGATCCCATGCATCATTACTTCACTTTTCCTGACTACCAATTGGTTCATACATTAGAAGAATTCTCTCAACTGTTAGGAGTTCCCGTGTTTGATCAAATATTGTTCACCGGTTTAGAAGATACTCCAAAGCCTGAAGTCATTTTTGAAGCCTTGCATTTGAAGAGAGCCAACATTATAACAAATTGGGAGACAAGAAGTGGAGTTAAGGGTTTCCTAGCCAAGTTTCTGTTGGAGAAGGCTCGTTCATTCTGGGAGGATATGGATTTTCAAGCTTTTGAAGATGTCTTGGCCCTCCTAATCTATGGTTTGGTTCTATTTCCCAATTCAAACCAATTCATAGATGTGAATGCCATCAAGGTTTTCCTCTCCCGTAACCCTATACCTACTTTTCTTGGAGACATTTTACATTGTTTCCACACCCGCACCATGAAGAAAAGAGGTACTCTTTTGTGTTGAATTCCCTTACTCTCTATGTGGCTTACTTTACACCTACCTCGATCAATGATGAAGAACGGACAAGGCTTGACATGGTCTCAAAGGATGATGTCACTCACACACTCTGACATTTATTGTTGTTCTTGATCCCTGGAGGACACTACCATCATTGACCATTGTGCGGAATTCCCTAATGTCCCACTCCTAGGCATTAGGGGAGGTATCACCTATAACCCTTCTCTTGTACTACGGCAATTTGGGTATGCCCGAAGAAATGGTCCTCATGATGCACTCATCCAAGGTTTTGTATTCGACTATGAGGGTTACGACCAAGGCTACCGTCAAAGGTTCATATGAGTTTGGAGAATGGTAAACAAAGTTGATAGCAAGACATTGGGGCGTAAGAACTCCATTCCTTTGGAGCTTTATCTTAAGTGAGTGTGAACTCGTGCTCAAAGTCTTGGTATGCCATACCCTGCCATTTTACCTATCATCATGGAGCCAATTGTTGAAGGAGATATTCTGTATACTGTCCTTCATCCTACCATGCCTACTTCTCTTGAAGATTTGCAAAGAGCTTGGATCCAGCTGAAGCAAGAGAGAGATATCTTCGAAGCCCAGTTATATGCGAGTAAAAATAATGTGTTGGAGCTTACGAGACAACTTCATGAAGAGCGAAATTTGAACACCTACATTGCGCCAAAGAGGATGCGTTCGAACTTTTTGTCTTAGGAGTTTATTTTGCTTTATTTCCCCCATTGTAAGCCCAAGAGGCATGTTTGTAATCAATTTGAACTCATTAATGAAATTGACGTTTGTTCCTTTTGTCTAAACAAATTTAAATCTTCTAAGTCCTTGAAAACATTGCATCCACATATCATGCATGTCATCATAACAGGTTTTCCCCACACAGGTTTCTCATCTGCTTATTGTTTATTTTAGTAGAGATAGCTCTAGAACAGACTATCAAGGACATTCTGACTCAAAATGCTCAACTTCAAGAAATGTTCCTGAACCTATCTAAGGGGCAAGAAGAAGTGAAAGCACTCCTCACTAGGGGCATGACCATGAAGAATCTTGAGGAAAACAAGGATGACCAGTTGGAACAACTACAAACTGAGATAACCACAATGAAGATCCAGATGATGGGACATAACTGGCGACTCTGCTGGGGACTGATGGTAGGCCAGATGACTCTTATCCAAAACTGAGCTCGGGGATAAGAAGAGCTGAGAGCCCTTGTCAACAAGCTTCATCAAGACAGATGCAACCATATGGGGCAAAAAGCTAGAATTAGGGATCGAGTCATTAATAAAACTCCAATGAGACGAGAATTTGGCTTGGTAGAGAGTAGACATCTCCAAATTGCTGCTATGTCACGAGCCCAACAACAACCTTACCCATAATGATAGGGGAGTCAGCGTAAGGAGGTCGCACCTAAGAGACAATTCACCAGGATCAGCAAGTTGCTGGCTCAGGCGTTACAACACATGTTGAAGGCAGAGTTAATTACGTTAAAGGCTCCTCTCTGGAATACCAATACTGCCGCTCCTAGTTTCCACCTCAATGAGAGGTGTGTATACCACTCTGATAGTCCTAGACATGATACAAATGGTTGATGGGCTATGAAGAACAAAATTCAAGACTTAATCAATGAAGGAGTGTTGGAGTTTACACAAGACACTCAACTGGAGCTCTTCTATCACCCCTCAAAGGCATCCATATGAAGTGATGGTCTAAGCGGAGGAGTTTCCTGTTTATTCTAATTTTCAGTTGTAATTTCTTTGTTTTTCTTAAACATTTATCTTTATGTGCAGACTTTGGTTATTCTTATAAATGCATTGCATGTGTTTGTCTTTAAATAATCCTTTCGTTTTCATTATACTTAAAATTGTGCTTTTACTCCCTTTATGATATTCAACTCTTGTTTTAAAAGTTGCAAGCCTTTAGAGGGAGGATGACGAAAATAATGCCATAATCTCATACAATATGCTTTTGGACAGACCTTGCTGACAATGTACAGGCGTTTCTTTCAACTCTAACCACTGGAGTTATAAGGAAGATAATCCCTAGTCAACCCCTTTGAGCCAAATAAGTAGGAGTTTTCTTTTTCACACAAATTGAAACCTTTAATAAAAACCTGGGGCAGGGTAGTTTCTCAGTTAACTCAAATGCGTGTTCAGTCGCAAACTTTCACCTCGTATACAACGATTAATATCAAAAACATCCTTTTGAACCAAAAGATGGTGATGGTTCCCCGCAAATAGGCAGTCATTATCTCTTAAAAGAAAAGCCCCTGAGTCAAATCCCACGAAGGAGACTTAAGGAAACTGGGGCATCCCGTTGGCAGTAATCTCTAAACGAGAACAGTCAGGAAAAAGTCAGGGATGATAAATCAAAGAAAATAAGGCACTACAAGTCCTCGACAACATAAAAAATGTTTCAAAAATGACTTCCTTCCAACAAACTTAACCTGTCTGAACCATCACCAAAATGTCATTCCAGACTTAATTGGAATTCAAACGCATAATTAACTGGGTTTAGGGACTGAAGAACATCACGAAGAACGAGCGGGTACAAATACACTTTGAGCCTTATCCTTTGTTTCTTAAACCATGAACCAAACCATTCTACAACCCTTCAAATTTCCTAATTGAAGCATGGGTTAGTTCGAAAGCATACTGATACAAAAGGTATCCTGACTCCTTTAAGGCTTACTGCAAATCCTGAGTTGAATTCATATTCTTACAAAATTCTCTTTAATTGCTAAAATGCATTTTAAAAACTTAAAGACAATCATAAACTTTGCATTATTTGAATGTCGTTGTTTGCATATAGCTATTTGTTTGACAACAGCGAATTTCACATGACGAATATCCAGTGAACAAATTCTCAGGAAACAGAATCACTTCGAGTGGGAAGACACTTCCAATGACAAATCTCCTATAGGAAAGGGGGCATGCCATGTCACTTTCCAAATTGTCTGGGGGTAGTCAAGTCGAGATTCTAAGAAATCTCTCAAGAAATGCTGAATAACTAGGGACAGGTTTGTATCTGAATCACTTGGGGCATTGAACATGAATCCCAGCAAAGGGTTACGTATGACCAAGCAAACATTTTCTGGCAGCAGTGAAAAATTCCCACAAAGTCCTTTTCATAGGGTGATCCTCAGTCAAGTCCCCACAAATTCATCTCTATAAGATTATCCCCACAAAATAATCTTCACGGATAAGGGTAGGAATCCCTCCAGGCCAAACTCATGGATATCCCCACAAGGTTGGATCTAGGCAATCCCCATTCAGAGTTTCAAATCTCCAGAAAACCTCTCCCCAACTGATTTGATCTCAAGAATCCTCGAGGAGTTCTTCCAAAAGAAAACACCTCTCCAATAGATTGTCAACAAGGTTTATTTACCCAACAAGCGACAGATTCCCCAGGTTGAGTTTGCGTCTCCGACTACTACAAATCAAGAGACCAAAACCCGTCTTCCCCAATAGACTTTCCTATAATCCCCAATGAGTTGCTTCAAAGTTGGGGAGACAACCGGATAATAGTTAACTTCTTTATCCCCAACAAGTTGTTAGCTTCCTTTCTCTTCCTTCAAGAGATAACTCCCCAGTAGAGCAACGGACAACTAAAACTCCTGAACTATTTTTCCCAAGTAGAAATCAACACTCTCCACAAAGATTTCTCAATCCAAGGCCAATTTTCCCCAGCGGATTTCTCCTTAAACAACAAAATGGGAATCCTCAGTGAAAACTTTCTAAACAAGTTTGAAGATGTGCACATTCTTCATCCCCAACAACAGTCCGGGATTTAACTTCCCAAAGCTCCCCAACACTCTTCAAGGATTTATTTTCCAAGACAAAATTATATTTCAACAAATACTTCACATTCATGCATCATATTACATATAGCACAATCTCATTTATTTTGAGAACATCATTACGCCGTGCATTTCATAAATCAAGACTGTTCATGCAACTAACTATTTACCTTTTCAGGAAAGATCAATCAATAGACATTTATCATCAAAAGGTCAGAGGTTAATAATTGAAACCAGACAGGACAACTATTTCAATGACCAACAAAAGCAAATTCCAGATTAATACCTGAAACAAGACAGAAAAAATATAAGTGAACAAATTGATTATAGATCAATTCCAGAAACAAGACATGGTGACTATCTACACGACAAACACTTTATTTAGACATCTAGTGGTTCAGTTTGAATCAATCAATGGTTTATCACGATTCCGTTCCGGTAGACACTTTCTATGGTTTAGTTAAATCGCTCCAAAGATTTATTCTGATTCTTTTCCAGTAAAAGTTTATTCAAGTCCTCTGCTAGTTTAGTTTAAATTGATCAATGGTTTATCCTGATTCCGTTCCGGTAGACACTTTCTCTTATTCAGTTTAAATCGGTCCAAAGATTAATTTTGATTCTTTTCCAGTTAAATTTTATTCAAGACCTCTGCTGGTTTAGTTTAAATTGATTAATGGTTTATCCTGATTCCGTTCTAGTAGACACTTTCTTTGGTTCAGTTTAAATCGCTCCAAATATTTATTCTGATTCTTTTCCAGTTAAATATTATTCAAGACCCCTGCTAGTTCTGTTTAAATTGATCAATGGTTTATCCTTATTCCGTTCCGGTAGACACTTTCTCTGGTTCAGTTAAATCACTCCAAAGTTTTATTCTGATTCTTTTCTAGTTAAAGATTATTCAAGACCTCCGCTGGTTCAGTTTAAATCAATCAATGGTTCATCCTGATTCCGTTCCGATAGACACTTTCTCTGGTTAAGATAAATCGCTCAAAAGATTTATTCTGATTCTTTTCCAGTTAAATATTATTCAAGACCTCAACTAGTTCAGTTTAAATCGATCAATGGTTTATCCTGATTCTGTTCCGATAAACACTTTCTCTGGTTCAGATAAATTGCTCCAAAGATTTATTCTGATTCTTTTCCAGTTAAAGATTATTAAAGACTCCTGCTGGTTTAGTTTAAATTGATCAATGGTTTATCCTGATTCCGTTCTGGTAGACACTTCCACTGGTTCAGATAAATCACTCTAAAGATTTATTCTGATTCTTTTCCAGTCAAATATTATTCAAGACCTATGATGGTTCAGTTAAAATCGATCAGTGGTTTATCCTGATTATGTTCTGGTAGACACTTTCTCTGGTTCAGATAAATCGCTCCAAATATTTATTCTGATTCTTTTCCAGTTAATTATTATTCAAGACCTATGATGGTTCAGTTAAAATCGATCAATGGTTTATCCTGATTATGTTCTGGTAGACACTTTCTCTGGTTCAGATAAATCGCTCCAAAGATTTATTCTGATTCTTTTCCAGTTAAAGATTATTCAAGACCACTGTTGGTTCAGTTTAAATTGATCAATGGTTTATCCTGATTCTGTTCCGGTAGACACTTTCTCTTGTTCAGATAAATTACTCCAAAGATTTATTCTGATTCTTTTCCAGTTAAAGATTATTCAAGACCTCTGTTGGTTCAGTTTAAATTGATCATCTGTTTATCCTGATTCCGTTTTGGTAGACACTTCCTCTGATCAGATAAATCTCTCCAAATATTTATTCTGATTCTTTTCTAGTTAAATATTATTCAAGACCTCTGCTGGTTCAGTTTAAATCGATCAATGGTTTATCCTGATTCTGTTCCGGTAGACACTTCCTCTAGTTCAATTTAAATCCCTCTAAAGATTTATTATGATTCTTTTCCAGTTGAATTCAAGATTAGACTTAGTCTAATTTTTGTCAACAATCACTTTTTGGTGGCATCTATAAGCCCATCTCCCATAACTCTCCATCACCTCTCCAAATGGCGTCTTTAAGCCCATTCCTTACACAATCAACCACCATGTCATGGAGGAAAATTTATGGGCACTATAGTGTTCAATCATCTTCCACCTTCAAGTCACGAATGGCGGACTCAACAATCTAACACTTCAGGTTTAAGAAGATCGAACAGGGGCAGCTGTTGTACCCCAAACTTTTCCCTCTCATTTCTCAAGACATTTCCTCACAAGGATTTTCAAAAGTTCAAATTTGCACAAGTACAATTGTGCTTTCAAGCATCAAATCAAAGAAGAGCATGCCTGCTTTGATTTAACATCCTTCGATTGGGTTTTTGGCCTCTTTCGATGCATGCTTGGCTTACATCCTTCGATTGAGAATTAACCTCTGACATGCTTGCTTTGATTCACAAAGCAATGCCTATCCACATGCATCCTTCGATTGAGTAATTACCTCTTTTCTGCATGCTTCAATTTACAAAGCAAGAGGCTCCCACCATGCTAGCGTACACAAGGCAAAAGATTCCCTATGGCTATCACTCATATTAGCACCCACGGGGTATTGGCTATCTTCATGCTAGCTCTGACTGGGCAAAGTCTCCCTTTGAAAAAACTTTCTTTCGATTCACAAGGGAAACGCCTATCTTTATACAAGCCTAGTTTGGGCATTTAGGCCTCCTATATGCAAGCTTCGATTACACCAATGACCCCTTATAAACTGGCTTTTGGTGCACATGGCAATGGCCTTCTGCAGCTTTCCTTCGATTCAGGAGGCGTTGGATTCCTAATGGCGCCCTTCGATTCAGAAGGCGTTGGCTTCCTAATGGCGCCCTTCGATTCAGAAGACAAGTGCCTTCTCTACGCTTGCCTTAAAATTTACAAGGCAGGAACTTCCTTCATGCCAACAGGCACAAGGCAATGGCCTCCTGCAACTTTCCTTTGATTCAGAAGCCAATTACCTTTTGAAATAATTACTTCAATTCATAAGGCAGGGACCTCCTGCGTGCAAGCTTCGATTTCGCCCTTAAGAACCTTCAACACGCATAGTTTCTGCACTATGAAATACGTGGGTGTCCCATTCGAAGGACATGCATTGACATACATGGGTTCCACTTTCAAAAGATACACAACTGGAACATTTGAAGTACAGGCACATGGTCTATTTGAAGGACATACGTTTGCCCCATTCGAAGGACATATATTGATGAATTTAAAGGGGCATACGTGGGTGTTCCATTTGAAGGATATACCTTGTTGGCCCATTCAAAGAAATTGCATGTGATGCACGCAAGTGATGCATGTGGTCCCTTCAAAAGAACACACACATTGGTTCAAAACGAAGGATACACAAAGAGGCCATTCGAAGGACACTTTGATTGGAAACAAATATTGTTGTCTGAAGAGGAGTCTGGTCGAAGGATATATCTAGTTGGTCAAAACGAAAGAGAAATATTCAAAGATGTTTGCTGGCCAGAGTCTTATGTGCTGCAAGTCCAAGCCTACTACACTGGTCACAACGCTCCAAAACTACTGCATAGCAGTCCTGCTATGCTGCTCCCATACTTGCACCAAATTGGCATATAAATACTGCACCTCGAAGACTACAAGAACAATATACCCAATTTGTTCAAATTTCTTTTGTTTTCCCTCGTAAACCTCCGCCAACTTAATCTATAAATAAGAGGTTCTATAATACATCTAAGGGGGCTGGACAACACATCTATAGGGTTTTTGGTAGCTGGAGAAACTTTGGTTGTGTAAAAAATCATCAAACACTTAACACACTCTCAAACCCAGAATAAAAAACCACACTTTGTTCTTTCTTTTGAATCCAGCAAAAGAAACACTACACTTGTTTCTTTTCCTTCGAATCCAGAAACAATAAACACAACTCCATTCTTCTTGACCTTCTAATCCAGTCAAAGAAACACCACACTTGTTTCTTTCCTTCGAATCCAGGACCCAGGGAAACACCAACCCAACACTTTTCTCTTTCTTTTGAATCCAGCACTAGAAACACCACTCTTGTTTCTTCTTTTCGAATCCCAGAGCATCCAGTCCAATCACTCAAGGTCCAGAAGCACCAACTTCAGATCCGAGGTAAGTTACCCTGACCTTAACCACTTCTTTTTAAGCATGTAAATGACATTTGTTTACTTTTCATTTCTGCCCTTTTCGTTTGTTTTTCTTATCCAAATATATGGTAGAACTAACCTGTACAGACTCAAACAAAAAAGAAAACAAAACAAAGTTTATTGAATCGAAGCCTTAGGCTTCACCCCTGGCTGCTTCACTGTTGCAAATAGAATAAAGAGTGTGGCGTGAATCGAAGCCTTAGGCTTCGTCACGCTGACTTTCAGGCCCAATCGAAAGAAGCAGCAAGAAGGGTGAATCTAAGAGTGCATGCTAACAATGACTTCCAACCCCAATCTAAAGATGGAAAAATGTGTGAAATCGAAAGGCACTTCCTTCGATCCAGGGTGCCTTTTCTTTCTCTCTTTTTACACTATTTTTTGACTTTATATTATATATATATATATATATATATATATATATATATATATATATATATATATATATATATATATATATATATATATATATATATATATATATATATATATATATATATATATATATATATATATATATATATATATATATATATATATTCAATGTGGTTGTAATAATTAGGACTTTTATTTTTTACAACTCCCACTTGTACACTTGTATACCCCATCCCTCAAAAAACATGTTATAGCGTAGGACCTTTATTTTCCGCATTTTTATTGCTTTCATAAATGTTAGTAATTAGGATGTATGGTAAGATAAAACCAATAAGTAGACCACCCTAATCAAATACTAAATGCATGCAATCAAACACACCATTCACACACATGCACCTCTAGGGTAATCTCACTTGTTGCCTCGGAAAATAGTCATGTCCCTCGAATATGGGCGTTTTAGAAAAGACCCGCGATAAAAGATTGCATTCCTTCGATGTCCCTCGATGTTGCCTTCGGTAAACAATCTAGTCCCTATACGAAATTTCTAAAACGTCTCATAGGTTGCCTTCTATGACTATACAAACGACCCACGCCCGTCCCTTCACATCCAACGATGGGTCTTCTTATCAATCAATGGTAAGATAGTAACATCTAAAATAGGAGGAAAAGAACATTAGTCATTTTGAGTAGGTAGGACACTCGTAGTTGCTTTCTTGCTCACAACTAAAAAACATTTTCACACCAATATTTTCAATTGAAACATTTTCAAAAGTAAAAGCTCTTTGTAATCATTCTTATAGAAATGAGAATCATTACAAAGGCACTTTTCAAAATCACTTTCAAAAAACATCTTCCACAACAAACATCTCTTTGAACTATTTTCGAAACCAACACTTTGTACGAATTCTTATAGAGACGAGAATCATTACAAAGACGTTTTCAAAATATTTTCAAACCCACACCACAAAGCACATTTTCAAACAATGCAAGTGATCTAGCAAGCAACTAAGAGCACATAGATAACTACGGATGAAAAGCGTGCTAATACCTTCCCTTTTCATAACCTACCCCGCGAACTCAAGCAAAAATCTCTAAAGGCTTTTCCTATTATTTTCAACCTTTCCTTTTTGGATAAAAGAAAAGTCGGTGGTGACTCTTGCTATCTACAACATTTGCAATCAAACACAAAACACCCAAGTCAGTTCTCCCACCGCATGACAATAGCTAACCCTAATTACAAGACTAAAATAATACAAATCACTTGCACACTTAAACCTCTAGGGTAACCCCCCTTGCTTCCTCGGAAAAAAATTCATGTCCCTCGAACGTGGTGATGCTTTAGCAAAAGTCCCTCGATATAAAGATCATAGTCTCTCGATGACCCTTTGGACATTGCCTTCGGTAAATGATCTAGTCCCTTAACGAAAAATTACTAAAGTGTCCTTACGAGTTGCCTTTGATGACTGTACAATGACCCACACATGTCCCTTCATATCCAACGATTGGGCTTTCTACTAACTAATGGCAGGATAGTGTGCATGTTACTTTGGGGCATGGGTTCAACACCCACCCCATGCAATTTTTTACCATATTTTGTTTTAACGTAATTTCTAATTAATTTCTAATTAATCGTCATTAAACTAACCAAATCATTTTTCTTAATGCTGATAAATAAGGTTTAGGTTTTTAACTAATATTTAATTTTCTTTTTATTTACTAAACTAATTAATTAATTAACTAGACCTTTTTCTTAAATATTAAAATCAATTAGAAATTTAGGATTTTATTAATTATTATCATTTAAATTATTCTCTATAAAATATCAAAAACATTAACTTAGATCTTAGGTCTTTTAAAACATTTTTTTAACATTTTTCTATTTTCTTTCTTCTTGCTCTTTAAATTCTTAGACAAATTGTATAGGGCGCACCCTCTAATGTAATAGCGTAGATTTATTTTTTGCATCTTTTTTATTATTATGTAACTGCTCACACGATGTAATAGCGTATGACATTTATATTCTCGCACTTATATTTTATGCTATGATTAGTAATTAGAGTTTGTATGGCAAGATTAAAAATGAACGTAGAAAACCCTAAATTCTCAAGATAATATAACTGAAACTAATACACTCTTCACACTTGCACCTCTAGGGTAACCTTTATTATTTCTTTATGATACTTGGTTATGTCCCTTGAAAGTATGGATACTTTTGCAAAAGACCCTTTTGAATAAAAGATCATAGTCCCTCGATGACCCTTCAAAGTTGCCTACAAAAATGATATAGTCTCTCCCATACAATTACTAAAGTATCCTTACATGTTGCCTTCGATGACCATTCGATGATCCTACGCTTATCCCTTCACATCCAATGGATAGGGCTACCTACCAACTAATGGTATGGATAGTACTATCTCTAAAGGAGAAATAAAAGAATAAGAATGACCTTTAGTGGGTAAGGAACTCTTAAATGCTTGCTCACAACTTTTCTCACAAACAATACAATTTCACACTACACTTTCAAACAAATATTTTAAAAAACACTTTGTATACATTCTTGAGAACTGATACAAGAATTATTACAAATATAGCCTTACATTGATATTTCAAAATATTTTCAAACAAATCAAACACGCAAAGCAATTTTTAAAAGTGAGCTAAGAAGTTAAGAGCCCGTAGATAACTATGGATGAAAAGGGTGCTAACACCTTCCCTATTCATAAATTACCCCCCAAAATCAAAATCTATCAAAGGTCTTTCCCGTTCTTTTCACCTTTCCTAAATATTGGATAAAAGAAAATTCGGTGGCGACTCTTGCTATCCGCACATTTGGATAAAACAAAAAAAGTTAGTTCTCCCACCGTATTACATGTTTCTATTGCGCCTAAAGAATGTTTAGGAGATTTGGTTGTTGTGTATTCCACTATAGGATATATGATGTTACCCTGGGTGTTTTTTGTGTCTCATGTAAAGAAAGGGCATTAGGGTTGGTCTCCTCGACAGGTTTTATGTGTGATGTTATAGTGTGTACAAGACAACCTCAACTAACTTTGTGAATTTGCCAACGATGCTTGAGTTGTATCGTTCAAGTCCACTTATAAAGGAATTTTTTATGAGTTTGTTGAATAAAGACTAGAGCCATTTATTTTGGCTTTTTGCAAAGCCTTCCTAATACTTGACCTAATCAGGAAAGTGACTCTGAGTCTTACTGCTTTTTGGTTTTACTGAAGCTCAGAATATTTTTAAGGGCCTTGAAGGTGATCAAGGGTTTTTTTGTGGAAGCAATTTTAGGCTTTAAAACTAATGTTTGTTTTGTTCCATAGGAAGGGAACAAATATCCTACAAGATGTTGGGACATTGTGTCAGCATGTGTGAAGATTCCTAATACATAACAGATTCTCTGGATGCTAAACAAATATATGATCACATATGTTTGGAACCTACTATTAATTTGGAAGAGTAGGCATTTAGGATATGTATATAAGATGTTTATCCAGAAAATAAGTCTTAGATTCATGGGTTGGTGGAATAATGGTCAACCTATAGCTACTGCTTGGTTTAATTTATTTTTGATTCAAGTTAGTAGAAGTGAAAGGCTGAGCTCTAATTCCAATAGAGGTTTGTTATCTCAACCAGGTTCCTTGTTTTATGGAGGTCAAGTTCATATGGCAGGAAAATTCTCTCTATCATCTAGTCTCTTCTGATCAAAGAAGCCAGATGTGTTTGATCCTGTTCAGGTGAAACAATTTTTATTACAACAGAGAAAGATTTATGTGGGTGTTCACTAACCATATTTTGTACTACTATTAAGGAGGATAATGTATCATTATCAATATGTTCATAGCATTTGTTGAAGAATAATCCCTAATATGGAGTTGGAGATTCTTGAGATTTCAGATATAATGTCTTGACATCTTTGTGTTGAGAATTTATTTTTCTCAACGTGTTTGACTGGTGTTTCTCTCAAATAGGATGGAGGTTGTTTACTCAAACTTGATATCATTTATCAAGTCGATGAGAACATGGAATTCTTGTTCTGATGAAGTTGAAGAAACATACAAGGGGTTGTGTGCAATGGAGATACATCAACCTCAGTTAAGTTAATATTATGGAAAATTAACTTACAGACATAGTGTTACTCAACCAGGTGTTTATTGGTATTTCCCAAGTTGCTTGAATAAGGTATCTAATTGGTAAAGGCTGAAGAATGGGAGAACCAGACTTTTCTAAATAGTCTAATTATGGTATAATTGTCAGTAAATACCATTGTTGTGATGCTCTACATTTTAGAAGGAATCTCCTCTTTATGTGCAGAAGGATGGCATCTTACAGAAGGTCTAGATATTGTGCTTATGAAGAAGCCTCTTGAAGTATGGTATCAATTGTTAGTTTTTTACATATACGATCAGTTGCTGATATGTGGTTCTCTTGTGTTCTCCCTCTAAAGTTGTTGTATGGACTTACTTTGGGTGTTATCTCCATAACCATAGTAGTTGGTGGACTCCATATGTTTGAGATTAATGTCTCATATGATGTCGGAACATCATCTCAAGGTGTTTGCTTCCTCAGAAAAGGAAGATGTTTTGAAGATCATGGGGTGAGTATTACCGATCACCACTGGATTCCAAATTTGGAATGTGTGGCCATGATGGAGTTGAAGTCCAGTCTTTGACTAAGTATGAAATGTTTTGAATAATCCTCTTATGCTAGAAATGTGAAGAAGAAGGATGTCAGAACAAATGTTCTAACATCTGTTGAAAAGAAGTATCATCAACAGCTGTGTGTGTGAGGAAGTTATCCTCTGATGACAAAGACCTTTTTGGAAGCTGGGTACTTATAAGATATGTGGATGCAAATCTGGTTTCTGATCTCTTTAGTTCATAAAGTTTATGAGAGTTTATTTCTCTCATCAGGTGTTTAGATGTTCAGTTGATTATTTCTGATCTGGTTTCAACTGATTTCAATTTTGAAATTCATGTCTCCTATTTGGAACAGTTTTTTGGATTAATTCTTGAGGTTTTAAAATCGTCTCGACATTCTTTTCAACTTTCGTATTCGGACCAAAAGCTAAATCTCGAAGGGAAGGTCTCCAAATACGTCATTCTTTTAGAAGTTATATAGTGAAAAAATACAAAGGAAAAGTGGGTTGAACCGTTATTTCATGCGCACTAAAAAATTCATAACTTTTTGATGGCATGTCGTATGCGCGCGATTCTGATTGCCAAAATTTCGTCTTGATGTCTCTTTGGTGTCATCTAGATATTTTGCACAGATGTTGACGTGGTACTTTATGACTGTGTCAGACTTATGCTTTCAAGTCAAGGCCTAATCCAATTGCACATCCAAGGCCCATGTATATAATCTCAAATTTGATTTTTGTTAAAAGGGGTCTCTCATAATTCACAAATCAACACAAACACTTGAATATTTTCTCTCAAGTCTCTAAAGGATCAAATCAAGGTTCTACACTTTTTTTATCAAGAACATAACATCAATTTCATCAAGATTCAAAAGTCAAAATCAAGAGCAATTCTGCTTCGATTGTTGATCCGTTCGTTGGGACCTTTATACCTAAGCCTCCTCTTCATTTCAATCGGTGAGTTTTCTTGAATTAAACACTTTTGAAATAAGTGATTATTTGAGAAGCACTTTTTTGATCAAGTATGAATCAAATCTTGGATGAATTTTGAATTGAGAATATAAATCTAAGCCTAGAATTGTGATTTGATTTGATCATCATGTGTAAATCCGGAATTGTCTAGTTGAATTAAGTGCTTATTGAATTAAGTTGATTTACTTGAAAGTGCTTAATTAATGAACAAATTGACGAGGTTGTATGAAGTTTAATTGTTGATATTAATGCATCATGTGAAGATTTAATCTAGACCTTGAATTATGAAAAATCAGATGTTGAATGTGTGAAGATTTTGTGTTTGATCAAATGCCCAAACCATGAACCAAATCTCAAAAAACTATTAAAAATTGTTTTCTGCATGAAGGTAACTGGTTACCCGGTTTTGGTAACCGGTTACCCCACTTACAATAGTGTTTATTAGGCATTTTGGCTTAAGGTATCCAGTTACCCAGTTATATTAACCGGTTACCTCAAGTCAGTAGATATTTCTGTAGAAATTTGAGTTAGGGTAACTATTATACCCTAATTTTTGCCCGTAAGATCCCTTCATTATATCATATCAATTAAATCACAATAAAGTTACACACTAGGGTTTGTTTCTTCTCCCTATCTTTAGTATTTCTCTATGGGGAATTACCAAGCATATTTACTTGTATTTTGTGATCATCTATGTTTGATTACTCTTTAACTAACAAATACAATGTATGTGTATCCTAATTGTTGATGATGTAGGTGAAAGAACAATGCATTCCATCAAAGTTAGCTTTTAGATTCATGAGTTCTTTCTTTGTAACTTCCTCAACAAAGCTTCATTGAGATTCAATCCTCTATGAAAGATGTTTTGAAGTAACATCATGACAAGGTCTTTCATGATTCATTATGCCTCAAGTTGTCAAAGTTAGCTCAAAAGCACAAGGGTTGACCAAAGAAGTTTTGACTCAACTTGACAAGTCTTTGTCTCCATTAATCGCAAGTGCATATATCCTTCAATTTTAAATATGTGGAAGTGATGTTGGTTGGTATGAATTCTCATTATCATCCTAAATATCCTTTTTTTATTTTGTTTCATTTTTGATTGTGTTTTCTCTTTAGGTTTAGTCTTTCCTTGTTATTTTTGACATGTGTGTTGATTGTGCAAGGACTCATACTAAGGGATTACCATGATGATATTAATTTGTGTTCCACTTTATTTGGGCAACATGAATAATATTATTCTTGATTCATGTTTTTCTTTATTTGCGATATACAGATGCGATTCGGACGAGCTTATGATTTGACCCTCATGATTTAAGGAATATATATGCTTGTTGTGTTTTTGTCTAGACTATATGTTGTATCCCAAAATTTTTCCTCCCATATTTCTCAAAATATTTCAAGAAAGATCCTTAAGTTGCTCAAGGAAGTCCAAGGGTTGACCAGACAAGCTCTCTCCTAAGGCAGTCTATCTCAAATTAGGGCTTCATGTTGCATCAAGTTATTTGAGTCCAAGGGATCCCAAATTATCACCATTGTCCTAATATGTTCTCAAAATCATCCATGTCAAGTTTCAAGCCTTGCATAGAAAGTTTGCTCAGTCAATTGCTCAAAGGCCTGAAAATCGATTGTGCTAGGGCAAAAGTTAACTTTGGCCTACATACAGTAAAACTTCAAGATATTTGGTCAACATCCTCACTTTGAAGTATATTTCATCATTTGATCAAGGGTTGATCATGATTCATCAAGGATTGCTCATAATTCATCAAGAACCAAAAGTTGCTAAATTAGGGTTTTGTAGGAAAAGTCAACTCAACTTTGACCAAGCATAACTTTCTCATACTTTATGAGAAATGACCCATCCAAAGCTCATTTTGAATAGGATTCCATTCTATACAATCCATATTCATCTACCAAGTTCAAAATATTCACTCACAAGAAGTTATGAATTTGGACATTATAGGTCATTTTGAAAAGTCAACAAAAATACCTTTTTTGTCAAACCTTCATACATGAGCATGGAATATCAAATTGAGATTAAACCAAAGGGGTTGCTTATAGGACATCTCAAGCTTTCTAAAAAGTCCAAGAACACATTCAAATAGTAAAAATTGAGGAAGTTATTCATTGGTGAAGTTGACTTTTTTTGCAAAATTGCCAAAAGTCAACTATGCCTAAAAAAATCAAATTTTGCCAAATGAGCCCAATCTTTTGAACTTGTCTTGAGTTGGTAGCATGGTCCACGAGCCCTAGCCCTTGCCACTTGTCATTATCTTGTTTTTATTATTTATTTTGATTTTTATTTAAATTAAATCAATTTTAATCAAAACAAATCATAGAAAATCTAAAACATTGAAATCTCAAGATTTTGTACTTGTTTCAGGTCCTATATCCAACTAGCATATGATTGAATTCGTGCAAGGCTTTTGTGAGCACAAAAATATTGGTTTTAGCATATTTTTGGAATGATATTCAAAGGAATCAAATCAAGATCAAAATCAATAATGGAAGAAGATTGAGATCAGGTTTTCAACCCTAATGCAATCCTTGATATATATTGAGCATGTGCAGACCTAAAACAAGGCTAGGGAGAGGCGTGAGAACAAGAACAAAACTTGAAAAAATCACAACAAAGTGCTGAGTTGAATTCATTGTTCCAAGCAATTTCAAAGCCTCCTGACCATCCCAATCGCTTCCTGGGATCCCCAGCAAGCAAAACCAATCAAGAACAAGCACTCCCAAGCCTTGTAACTCGCTTTAAGTCAGCCACGACATTTCCTTTTTCTTGAATTCGAATTGCATCATTCTGATACTTATAGCATGAAATAATTGTAGATTCTTGTTCCTTAACACATTTGCAAGCTTTCTGTAACGTTTAATTGCATTTATATGGACTGTATGAGATTTCACCATTGCTAGGGTTTTCTGGTTCGATTTGGGATTTTTGCATACAGGTGAAATTGGGCCATGAAAGGGGCACCATTGTGCTCAGCAGGTCCAGACGAAGCTATCCATGGCTTTAGTTTTTAATTATCATGCTTGTATTGAACTTTGAGATTTGCAGGACCTGTAGCTACGGACATAGTGCCGTAGGTAAAAGTCTGTAACTTTTACCAACGGTCCAAGGAGGAAGAAGATGTCGTGGCAAGCCATCATTTGCACGTTTGAAAATTCGCGCGTTTGGATCTGGAATCTTGTTGTTTTCCCATATTATTTTTTTATGTTTATTTTATGTACAAATGAAACAGCTAGCCCAGTTGGTAGTGGAACGCTTGGAAAGTGCCTTGGGGCCTGGGTTCGAATTCCAGGTCCCCCCATTCTTGCATATTATTTTTCTTTTCAGGTTCAGGCGCGCATACAAGGACAAGGGATCACCATATACCCTCAAGATCTCAGCTTTGGATCTCCAGATGGCCAAATCTGATGGCCATCATTTGAGGGACCATGGTATGCCTCACTCAAAGCAACACACTGGATCCAGGAAGTCAACATGGACTACCTCCTTTTAGGCCCAGATTGCTAGACATGCACCTCACCAATTACTTTTCAGGCCCAACTTTCTTTTCTCTATTTTTTATATTCTTTTATTTAATTCTTTTAGTTATTTTTTATTCACATAAAAATAATTCCTTTTATCAAAAATCACAAAAAATATTTTCCCCCCAATTAGACTTAGGTTTATTTTTTTATAAAAAAATTAATTTAATTAGGTTATTTGATTTTAGGTAACTTAAAATTGTTTTGTAAATAAATTAAAATTAATTAAAAACAATTAGGGTTTTAATTTAATTTAATTCTATTTTATTTTTTTCTTAAAATAACAAAACACAAAAATAGGCTATTTCTTTATTTTCATTAATTAATTTAATTAGCTAATTAATTGTGTATTTAATTTTAAAACCTAATTCTAATCTTAAAAATAATTAAAAAAAACAACAAAAACAATTTTTCTTTTAATTAGGTTAAAAATGGAAAAACCCTAATTTCCTATCGTCCTTAATTTCCTCGCGCGCGCTTTATTATATTATTTTTCTATATTAATGTAATTGCTCACAAGTTGTAATAGATTAATTAGGGTTTTTACTTTCGTTTATCGCTTTATTTTTAAGGGTTTGTTTTTGGCTATGTAAATACCCGAAGCCTTGTAATAGTGTAGCTTTACTTTATGCACTTTAAATTCCGCAAATATTAACTGTTAGATGTATGAATAATAGGGATGCATGACAAGAATGTATGATTAATTTTAAAACAGTTAACTAACCCTAAATGTGCAAAGATAATAAGCCGAAAATGAATCACTCGCACATGCGCACTCCTAGGGTACACTCCCACTTCGGTTGCCTTCGGTAAGCGATCATTAAGTATAGGATGCTTTAGTGGTCGCTCTCTTGTCTAAACAAAGATCAAAGTCCCGTTCGGAAAAGTTTCCTCAGAATGGTTGCCTCGGATATTGTTGCCTCGAATAATTGATCTAAGACATTAGGGTTACTACTAAGACGTCCTAACATTGCTTTAGTGATCGTACGTCCCTTTCGAATTGACCCTCAAACTCCGACGACGATGCTACCTATTCACTAATAGAGGGATGGCACTGTCTAAAGGAAACGAACATAGAACAATTCTTTTTTCGAGTAGGTAGATTAGCTCTTAAGTACTTGCTCAATCCAAACATATTTTTTCACACTTACACTCCTCTTTTCAAACAAAGCTTTCAAAAAACACTTTGTAACACTCTTGAAGACAAAAGCAAGAGTTAAATCGAAGTCAAAAACTTTTCAAATCACACAAATACACAGAAGAAATTTTGAAAATGATGAGCAAGTACCTAAGAGCCCGTGGAAAACCACGGATAGAAAGGGTGTTAATACCTTCCCTTTCTATAATCTAACCCTCGTACTCAAAATCTCGAAAAAAGGAATTTTTCTATGCTTTTTTTCCTTTCCTGTTGGATAAAATAAAAGTTGGTGGCAACTCTTGCTTATCGCGACATTTTGCAAACAAAAACGCAAAATGCAAACCAGTAATTCCTAAAAAACAGTCCCGGTTCTGGCCACCGTATCACAGAACTGGCGACTCTGCTGGGGAGTTAATAAGTGGGGTATACCTTAGGATTAGTTCATCATATTGTTTTCTATTATTTGATTTGATTTCTTTATTTTTGTGGGCTTTGTATCGGAGTTACTAGAGATCCTAACCCGGATCTGGGGGACACCTTTTAGGTAAGTAGCAATAGACTGTGAGGGAACTGTACGGCGTAGACCGATATGGTTGAAGCAGTAGCTACGTTGATGCGGCACATTAGTTGGTACCGATATCCCTTGTGGAGGAACAAGGAGAATATGTGGCTGTTATATGGGTCGTTAAGCATCAACTGACCTTAGAACCTATAATTGACCAACTTGACCATAGTAAATAGTGAGATAGTCGGCCTCAACATAGAGCTGGGAACTGGTTGATACTCGATACTACACTCATTGAGACCATACTCTTGAGATAGTTTCGGCCACAAGAAAAGATTGCGTGAGCTGAAACCATGACCGGTGGAGGATGGTCAATGATATTGAGAACCTCTAGAACCCGGTTACTATTATTAGGACAGGTTGAACCAACTGAACTTCAAGAGGGTAGTACCTAGACTCCATGCTAGCCTGAAACTTAAGGGCTATTGTGTGACTTGTTTGCCTTTACCATGTTTGCTATCTGTGATACATGTTGTGTGTTTTATCATGACATCATGCATCATAATATCGTATGCATATTTCATTAGACTAACTATTTCAAAGACCGAGGGGATTTATCTTTGTTCTGTTTTGCAGATCATGACTTCTATGCGCAGAAACACCATTCGAGTAAACTTTGTCAAGATACTTGTTCAGCTCAGAGATTTAGTTTCAAGAGTTCCTGATACTTCTTAATTTTTTAGAAGACATGGTTATCTCCTTGGCTTGGTCACTTCAAAATTGGATGAGCAAATGATGAGCATGTTGTTCAAGTTCTTTGATCCGTTGCATCATTGTTTCACCTTCCCGGATTATCAGCTAGTCCCTACTTTAGAGGAGTTTTCTGATTTATTAGGCCTATCTATCCTCGAGCAGACACCCTTCACAGGTTTGGAGGAGGTTCCTAGACCTGAGGACATTGCTTCAGCTTTACATTTGACAAAGGCTGATGTAGTGTCTAATTGGGAGACGTGGAGCGGGGTTAAAGGTTTCTTGGCTAAGTTTCTGATCGATCAAGCTCAACAGTTCTGGGATAACTTGGACTTTCAAGCATTTGAAGACATCTTGGCTCTCCTCATCTACGACTTGGTTATTTTTCCGAATCCAGATTCCTTCATAGATGTAAATGCAGTTAAGATCTTCTTGTCTCGTAATCCAGTGCTTACTCTTCTGGGTGATATTCTACATGCTCTCTATATCCGTACTGTGAGAAGAAGAGGGACTCTCATGTGTTGCACGCCGCTGTAGCGGTGAAAATCGGAGATCAAGCTATTAATTAACTTGACTCACAAAAAGCAAGAGTCGCCACCGTGCTTTATTATTTCCAAGGGAAAAGGGAAAAGAGCGAAATAAAACCCTAAAATATGCAATGTAAAATAATACTTAAAAGTGATAAAAATACAATGCGTTTTTGAAAGAGATCGAGAGTTCGAGGGTTGGTTATACAATGGGAAGGTATTAGCACCCAATGCATCTGCGGTACTCCGCAGGAACCTTTTGAAATATCTGTTTTTTGGTTAAAATTGTTTGTTTGATTAAAATGGTTCGTTTGGCTAAAAGATGAGTATGGACGAGATTTTTGAAGATACGACGACCTAGTGTCGAAGTTTTGACTTAAAAGGTGTGAGTTTGAAAATGGAGTCTTTTGGGAAAATTATCTTGAGTTTAGCAAAATAGTAAACAAACAAAAAATGAAAAAGGGTATTCGCACGATCGGATGAGATGTATTTGATGACGTGAAGTCAACTGAGTTGAAAGATTTCCCTTGGAATTAATCATAAGCAGGTAGATCTAATATTCGAGTAAGAAATCATAAATAATTAAAATCCACGAGAAACGAACAAGATAGATAACAAGATAAATTGTAAGAAACTAAATGAATGGACAAAGAAGAATCATGAATAAAAGAAAAGTGTAATTAAAAAATTATCTAAACTAATTTGAAACTCTAAGGTTACTAAGTAAACTAAACTTAAATTCTAAAGTGTCTAACTAAATTAAATAAAATTTTGAAGTTATTAACTAAATTAAAACTCTAAAGTTACTAACAAAAATTCGAAAGTTATTAAATCAAATCTAAAATAAATTAACACTCTAATATTACTGAATTAGGTCTAAACTAAATTAATTTTAAAGTTGCTAAATTACATCTAAACTAGTTTAAGTATAAACTAAATTCATTATAAAATTACTAAGTTAATCTAAACTATATTAATAATAAAATTACTAACTTAAATCAAAACTAAATTAATTCTAAATTAAAGATTAAAATTCTAAGATTAAATTAAAATTCTAAAGTTATCAAAATGTATCTAAACTAATTGGAAGTTCTAAAGTTATAAAATAGATCTAAACAAATTAAAATTTTTAAGTTATCAAAATATACCTAAACTAATTAAAGGTTCTAACATTACTAATTTATATCTAATTAAATTAAAATTCTAAAGTTATTAATTATGATTCTAAATATTTTAAAGTTATAAGATACATCTAAACTAATTAAAAAATTCTAAATTAATACTAAACTAAGTCTAAATATAAGATTTACTAATATTTTTTTTATATATTTTTTTTAAAAGAAAATAATAACTAACAGCTTTATATCATTCAGTAAATAAACAAAAGCATTATTATACCCAAATTATATTACTCACAAGCTACAAATTGCGGTGTCTTTCAAATGCTGAGCATCCCCTTTTCTCTGTATAGCACACAAAAGTAGCCATCTAGGAGAAGCTGGGAGCCACCACATTCTGAATCCCATTATTACTGCAATGGGGCTATTGATTCCATACATATACCGCCATTGGTTTGATGCTTGAAACGTTGGTGGAAGAAAAATTGGCAATATATAAAATATAATCAAAACAGTAAGAATGAAAATTAGGTAGCCCGGTAGCAGTATGTATTTATTAGAGTAATTAAAAATTAAAAAGAAAAAAGAAAAAGTTTGGATTTATGAGTTTGAGAAAGATAAGTGGTATACTACCCCCTTGTTTTCTTGTTTTTGTTGTGTATATAAGAAGAGAGGAGAGGTTACTGTGTATTGAAAAAGTGAGTTGTGTTTTGGTGATTTTGTATCGATACTCAATTTCATCCAACAGCCAATAGGAATAGAGTATAGTGTAAATAATATATTTTGTGATCAAATAGTCCTTAAATGATAAAATAACCAAAAAAACTAAATGTATTAAAATTAACTCAATTTAAAATGAATTTTTTGAATATTTTATGAATAAAAAATAAAGACCCAAAATGACCGAAAATGATAAAAAAACGGACGAAAATTTATCCGAAAAAAATAAAATGAACACATTAAAATAAACTACATGTCACAAAGATTAAAGAAAAAATATTCAAAAAAGTAAAAATATGAATAAAATGATAATGAAAATACCAGGCTAAACAGACGTTTTACGGTTAAAAACGAGACTTCAAACTATATCGAAAAATAAAGCGAGCATACCGTCATAATCTATGCGAGACGAAGATTCATAAAATGATCGGTAAAAGGTGGAAACTTGAAATATTTTTCTCGCTAATTTTCGTACATTGTTGAATCGCTTTTAACAGTTTGTCTATAAAACCAAAATATTTTTATTATCGACATATAAAAAACTTGGAGCAATGCAAGAAACGAGTAAAGAGATCAAAATGAATGAAGTGAAATGTCGGGTATTTTACAACTGAAAGACGATGCAAACTTTGATTTAAACTGACTTTTTTATGGTCAACTTAAATACGACTAATGATGCAAAATGTGATGAATGAAGATATTTACTAATGATTGTGACCAAATGACAAAATATGGTATGAATGTGCGACTGAAAAAATTAGGGGCGACATTTAGGGTGCAACAGTTGTGCCTTGATGAATCAGTCTTCGAGAATCCACAATCAGCCGTACTTCTGGCTTGGGAGACTCAAAATCTTAATTGAGGCGCGACACCTGATGCTCTTGATTTAGACCTGTCTCTGCACATGAAACAAAAGAAAACATGAACATACACCTTTGTATGCGATTAGAAATTAGTGACACATAGGCTCAAAATGTTCAAAACACTTGACAATCTTCACATAGTCAAAGCTCGAAGGTGAGACGTTAAAACCGACCGTATTTCGTGACCTTGACTTATCTTTAAAAATGCAAAAATAAAAATGGGATCTTAGGTCAAAAATTGGGGTACAACAGCCGTTGTTGGCGAGGTGGTTTATTTCGCACCTCCCCAAGTCTGTATTGAAGAATGAGGAAGGGGTAGGTTGGGCTTACAGAGTCATGTCCCTTGCTCATACGGACATCCTTTGGAGTTATAAAGATATGGAAAGAGTAGCTGTCATTGATCGATGTAGGGAATACCCTAATGTTCCGTTGCTTGGAATTAGAGGGGGAATAACCTACAATCCTTGTTTGGCTTTACGACAGTTTGGACGCGCTCGGAGAGACGGTCCCCATGAGCTGCTTCTTCCAGACATTGTCTTCGACTACAAGGGGGACGTGAATGAGCATCGTCGAAAGTTTATACGAGCCTGGGGCATGGTGAAAAGGTTTGACCCTCAAGAGCTAGGATTGAATACTTCTCTCCCGATGCAACCTTATCTCCAGTGGGTTCGAGCCCATGCTCAAAAGCTTGGGATGCCTTATGAAGCAGTTTTGCCTGTGATTGTGGAGCATACTAATGAAGAAGGGGTTCCTTATAGAGTCCTTCATCCCTACATGCCTACTGACCCTGGGGCATTTAAGAGATCCTAGATTCAGCTAAAGGAGGAAAGGAATACCTACAGGGAGAAGTATCATGAGCAGGAGAGGAAGATCTTGAGGCTTACAAGGCAGCTTGAGAATGAAAGGACAATCAACGATTATGTCATCACGAAGGGAAAACGACCATGGGATTTATGATGTCTTTTATTGTTTCTAATTTAGATTTGCTTTTTAGTATTTCTTTTGTAACGCCTTAAAGGCATTGTTAAACATTTTACAAGTTTGAATCTAATAAATTTGTTTATTTCTTGTTTTACAAATTTGAATCTCCTAAAGTCTTTGAAATCATTTCATACGCATTCCATTACTATGCACTTCATTACGGGTACCATTACAGGTTTCTTATCTTCTTCGTTGTTTATTTCAGCATAAAATGTCTTCTGAAACACCTACTAATCAAGCCATCAAGGCTCTTCAGGCTCAGAATGCTCAATTTCAAGAGATGTTCTTGAATTTGGCCAAAGGACAACAGGATTTGAAGACTCTCATCTTGAAGGACAAGAAGAAGAAGAGAGTGGTTCTGCTGAATATGGGTCACAGATTCGGGAACAATTTGCGACAGGAAGCTAATTTGTCTCATTCGTCTGGAGGAGGAGAGAATCAAGAGGAAAGAAAAGGTCCTAGTCCTGTGGTCTCTGACAATGACACTGATTTTGATGATGAACAGTATCCTCCTGCTGAGGATATGTATAAGCAACTTGAAGACCGGTTGACTGCAATGGAGATCCAGAAGATACCTGGGTTGGACTTTGGAGATCTGGGATTGGCATCTGGGGTGGTGATCCCTCACAAGTTTAAAGCTCCTGTCTTTGCTAAGTATGATGGAGTATCTTGTCCGAAGCTACACCTCCGCTCATACGTTAGAAAAATTCAACCCTATACTGCTGATGGAAACCTATGGGTTAATTTTTTTCAAGATAGTCTGTCAAGGACTCAACTTGAATGGTTCTATCAATCGGAAGGAGCTAACGTCCGCAACTGGGAGGACCTTGCTGCTGCTTTTTACAAGCAATATCGGTATAACACCGACCTTGCTCCCACGCGTACTCAGCTTCAGGGTATGTCTATGGGTGCAGGCGAAGGCTTTAAGAACTATGCTCAGAAGTGGAGGGATCTGGCTGGTAGAGTCTAACCCCCTCTGTCTGATAGGGATTTGGTGGATATGTTTCTTGGGACTTTGTCTGGTCCATTCTTCAATCATTTGATCGGTAGTTCATCGTCTGGGTTCACTGAATTGATTTTGACTGGGGAGAGAGTGGAAGCAGGTATCAAAAGTGGCAAGATACAGAAAGGTGCTTCATCGAGTATAGAAAGGAAGCCTTTTAAGAAAGAGCTAGTGCAGTTTACAGCTCGAGGAGCCAGAATCGACCTGAACGCCGCCAAGCAGTTAATGCGTTAGTAATATCAAGACCCACTGTTGCCCCACAACGTAACAATGAGCAAAGAGTAGAATCCCCGAAGAATCCCAGTACTACATTACCGCTGTATAATCCGAATGCCCACTGTGCTTATCACTCTGATAGCCCGGGGCATGATACAAACAACTGTTGGGCCTTGAGGAATAAGGTGCAAGATTTGATTGAAGCTAAAAAAATTGAGTTTGACGCTCCGGAAAAGCCCAACGTCATAACCGCACCCATGCCTAAACATGATCAGAGAGTGAATGCAATTGAGGATGGTGAAGAAGAGTCAGATTTTGACAGCTGGATTTACCCAACTACCGACGGCAGATTGAGCAATTGGACGGCGAAGGACTTCGTGCCCCTTTCTTTTATTACACAGTAATAGACTTTTGTTTTGAAACATGTAACAGACAGTTTGAAACTTTGCGGCCCGGTGCTTTTCCTGAGACACCGTGGCTTTGTTTGTGAGGGCTTAATGTTTGTCATTTCCATATATCATCAATAAAGCATTGGACGTTTTCTTGCATTACAAATTTTGCGCTCCTTGTTTTTCTTTTTATTTTTCACTTTATTAAAACAGCTATTGTCTTACACACGCTCACATATCATAATACAGGTCCACATCCACTCTGGATCCCACTGATAACGACTATGCTACTGCCAGTTATGACTTCGAAAGTCCGATCAACCAAGCCGAGGACGAAGGTGAGGATGATTGCGAAGTGCCTGGGGAACTTGCTAGACTGTTACTACAGGAAGAGAGGGCCATACAGCCCCATGAAGAGCCAGTAGAATCAGTGAATCTGGGTATAGAAAAAGACAAGAAAGAGGTCAAGATCGGTGCAAATCTGGAGCCTAGAGTCAAGCAACGGTTAATACAAATGTTGCGTAACTATGTTGAGATTTTTGCTTGGTCTTATGAAGATATGCCTGGGTTGGATACTGACATTGTGGTACACCGCTTGTCAACCAAAGAAGATTGTCCTCCAGTAAAGCATAAAGTTCGTCGTATGCGTCCAGAGATGTCTGAGAAAATCAAAGTTGAGGTTATGAAACAATTTGACGCTGGTTTTCTAGCAGTTACTTCTTACCCACAGTGGGTTGCCAACGTGGTTCCGATACCGAAGAAAGATGGTAAGGTTCGGATGTGTGTGGACTATAGGGATTTGAACAGGGCAAGCCCCAAGTATAATTTCCCACTCCCGCATATCGATGTTCTAGTCGACAACACCACACGACATAAGATCTTCTCCTTTATGGACGGTTTTTTCGGTTACAATCAGATTAATATGGCTCCCGAAGACATGGAGAAGACAACATTCATTACATATTGGGGTACCTTTTTCTACAAGGTCATGTCGTTCGGAGTAAAGAATGTTGGGGCAACGTACCAGCGTGCCATGGTCGCTTTGTTCCAAGACATGATTCACCATGAGATCGAGGTGTACGTTGATGACATGATTGCAAGATCCCAAACTGAAGAAGAACATCTTGACCATCTCCAGAAGCTATTTGACAGGTTGAAGATGTACAAGTTGAGGTTAAACCCGAACAAGTGCACCTTCGGGGTGAGGTCTGGTAAGCTGTTGGGTTTCGTCGCTAGTGATAAAGGTATTCAAGTGGACCCTGCAAAGGTGAAGGCTATTGTGATACGGTGGGAAGAGAACAGACTGTTTTTGGAATGCTGGTTCGCGTTTTGCGTTTGTTTTCGCAAAATGTTGCGGTAAGCAAGAGTCGCCACCATCTTTTATTTTATCCAACAAGGAAAGGACAAAAGCACAGAAAAATTCCTTTTTGAGATATTTCTCGGGTTCGGGAGGTAGATTATAGAAAGGGAAGGTGTTAGCACCCTTTCTATCCGTGGTTATCCACGGGCTCTTAGGTACTTGCTCATTATGTTTTCAAAAGTTTGCTTTTCTTTGTGTTTGCGGGTTTGAAAAGAATTTTTGTTTGAAAGGAGTGTGAGTGCGAAAAGTTTTGTTTCGTTTTTAAAAGGAGTATGTACTTAAGAACCATCTACCTACTCGAAAAGGGAATTAAACTGTGCTAATGTCCTTTAGATAATGCTAGCCCAGTATTGATGAGTAGGTAGCATCATCGTCGGAGTTTTCGGATCAATTCGATTAAGGGACGTGTGGTCACTAAAGCAATGTTAGGATGCCTTAGCGGTAACCCTAATGTCTTAGATCATTTTATCTGAGGCAACCGTTTTGAGGCAACTTATGATCTTTGGACAAGAAGGCGACCTCTAAAACCTCTTATACTCAATGACCACGTTTGAGGAAACCAAGTGAGGTGTACCCTAAGAGTGGTATGTGCGAGTGTATTGTTTTTCAGTTATATTATCTTTGTACATGTTAATGGTGAGCTACTGTTGATTTTAGGTTAAAGTTTAATCTTGTCATTCATTGCCTATTTATCAAACATCTAACAGTTAATGGTTGCAGAAATTAAATTGCGGAAAATAAATCTAAGCTATTACAAGGCGTCGGGTATTTACATCGTCAAAGACAAACCCTTTTAAAATTAAATTGAGAAAAGTAAATAAAAGCGATAAATAAATAAATAAAGTCCTAAGTAAAAAAACTATTACATTCTCGAAGCAGTTACAATATTGAAATATGGATCAAGAATAATACACGCGCGAGAAAATTATATCGGAGTGTCGTAGGGTTTTGACCCCTTTTTTAAAGAAAGCATATTTTTTTATTATTTTTTGAATTAAAAATTAGTCTAAGTTAATAATTGAATTAATTAATTAAATGAAAAGATTTTTTTGGTTTTTTATTATTTAAGGAAATAAAATAAGAATGGTTAAACAATTAATAAAAATGCTAATTCTATATTAATTTTAATTTAATGCAAAAGATATTAAAATTGTACCTAATTAAAAACTAAATTAATTGGTTAAAATTTATTTACAAAAAATAATGAAATAGTGAAATTAATAAAAATATTATTTTTAGGGTTTTCTGATTTTATATAAAAAATTGTTAATTGGTTAATTTTTGATAATAATAATTAAATAAAATAAACATAGAGAGAAAAAGAAATAAACCAAAATGGGGGGGTTTGGGCCTGATCTGGGTGTATGATCAGCAATTCTTGGCCTACTAACACCAGCCTGTTTGACCTTTGAAATCCAGCGCATGCTTGTTGACTCCAGTCCATGGTGGATCTGCAATTCTGGCCTTTAGATCTGGCCTGAAGACCACTTGGCATTTTATGGGAAGAAGAACATGGTGGTCCACCTTTTTTTGCCTTGCATAGGAATATCTGAAACAAAATTATAACAAAGTTTTGGGGGATCTGGGATTCGAACCCAAGTCCCAAGGGGTTTTGCAATAGCACGCTCACCAACCAGCCAACTTGTTCAATTGTTATTGGAATAGAACACAAATATTATATTCAAAACAACTAATTATGCTCTGCAAAAAAAATAAAAACGCGCTAATAATTCAAACAGGCCAATGGACGCAAGCCACGTTATCATCTTCCTCAAATACCCTGGTTATTTACCTGCGGAATTTTATCCGCAGGAAGATTCGTAGGGCATCTCAAAAAACCTTCTCCAGGCCATGAAAATGCCATCCAAGAACATAGACGTGTTCGTCTCTGCCTCCTGATCATTCCTATACCCATCATTGTCCTCAATTTATCCTACATCAAAAATGCCTAAAAAGCAAGAACAAGAACCCTAATTCTGGATACGGGGTTATAAGCTATAAAAATAAAATTAAATATTACAGAATCGTTGGAAATTGAATGGTGAGTATGAATGTACAAGAAAATTGGCAAGAGGATGCAAGAAAATGATTTCACGATGACATGTTCAGAGCTTGGTTCGTGATGACTTACAGTGCAATTTAGGCAATGAGAAGGCTTGATTTTGATTGGTATCACTTCAGGGGATGGCAGGGAAGAGAGCTACGTCAAGCTTTTGCTTTGTATCAAGCTCCAAGATGGATTTCAGAATTCAAGTTTCCAAGATTTTTTCCAAAGTTGTTCTGGCCGTTTTAGCAGTATCCTGCGCGCGTCCTTGCTTTGTGTGGCTTGTGTGAATGTTATAGAATGAATCAATACTTGGGCCATAATCCATGTGCATTCAAAGTTTTGAGATTTGATATGATCACCATTATCAAGTTTCCAAATATAGGCCAAATCTGATTTTTTATGCATGAAAATCCATGATACGAGTTTGATTTGATTCATGATGATAATTGAAAGTTGTACCAATCACAAAGATATTATTTCATCAAGTTTTAGATTTTATTTGATTTAATATTGATTAAAAATGAATTAAATCAATAAAAATTAAATAAAATAGAAAAATAAATGAATGGCCATGAAACCAAATATGGGACATGTGTGTGGCATGACAAGACTATATCAAGTCGAAAAAAGTGGGCCCTTTTGTCAAAAATTGGAGTTTTGAGGATAGTTGACTTTTGGCAAATTTGGAAAAATGCCCAACTTTAACAATGCATAACTTCTTCAATTTTAAACTTTTGTAGGTGTTCTTTTACTTTTTAGAAACCTTGAGATGTCCTCTAATCAACCCTTTTGGTCTCATCTCATTTTGATCTTCCATGCTCAATTTATAAGTTTTGGAAAAAATGGTGTTTTTGTTGACTTTCAAAAATGTCCTATAATGTCCAAATTTGTAACTTTTTGTGAGTGCATTTCTTGATCTTGGGGTGTGAAGATGGATTGTAGTAAATTTCATACTCTTCAAAATGAGCTTTGGATGGGTCATTTCTCATAAAGTATGAGAAAGTTATCCTTGGTCAAAGTTGAGTTGACTTTTCCTACAAAACCCTAATTTAGCAACTTTTGAATCTTGAAGAATCTTGAGGAATCCTTGATGAATCATGATCAACCCTTGATCAAATGATGAATTATCCTTCAAAATGAGAATGTTGACAAAAAATCTTGAGGTTTGACTGTATTTGGGACATAGTTGACTTTTGCCCTAGCATAGTCAATTTTTGGGCCTCTTGAACAATTGACTGACCAAACTTCCTCTGCAAGGCTTGAAATTTGACATGGATGAACTTGAGAACATATTAGGGCATTTGGGAGCACTTTAGTATATTTGGATATGAGGACCTTAATGCAACACAAAACCCTAATAGTGACTTGACTGCCTTAGGAGGTGATTTGACTGTCCAACCCTTAAGCCAACTTGAGCAACTTAAAGATTATTCTTGACATGTCTTGAGAAATATGAGAGGGCAAATTTTGGGGTACAACAGTTTCCCCTGTTCAATTTTCTTAAACCTGAGGATATAGATTGTCTTTCGAGCCTTTCGTGATCCGAAGGTGGAAGATAATTGAACACTAGAGTGCCCAGAAATTTGCACTCGCATGGTGTAGTATCAGCATGGTGATGTCGGGAATGGGCTTATAGATGCCATTTGGAGATTGTTGGTAGGAGGATGGGCTTACAGATGCCATCTGCAGGAGTGTCGATCGCATAAGATATTCCTTAGCGAGAACTTGCATACCTGTTGTTGTAAAAGATTCCGTTGGGGAAGTCTAACTTTTGTTGAGATTTAGGAACTTGCTTGTACTTCAACTGAGAGAATGCCTCAGATGAGTCTTAAGAACATGTCCATAATTCAACTGGGGGGAAACATCTTCATCAAGATCTAGGAACTATCTCGTGCTCAATGGAGTATACCGTTGAGGTTATAGTACTCATCCACACTATGACATAGGGAAACATCTTCATCAAGATCTAGGAACTGTCTCGTGCTCAACGTAGTATACCGTTGAGGTTATAGAACTTGTCCACACTATGACGGAGGAAAACATCAAGATCTAGGAACTGACTCGTGCTCCACGGAGTATACCGTCGAGGTTATAGTACTCGTCCACACTATGACGTAGGGAAACATCTTCATCAAGATCTAGGAATTGTATCGTGCTCAATGGAGTATATCGTTGAGGTTATAGAACTTTTCCATACTATGACGGAGGAAAACATCAAGATCTAGGAACTGACTCGTGCTCCACGGAGTATACCGTCGAGGTTATAGTACTCGTCCACACTATGACGTAGGGAAACATCTTCATCAAGATATAGGAACTGTCTCGTGCTCAATGGAGTATACCGTTGAGGTTATAGAACTTGTCCACACTATGACGGAGGAAAACATCAAGATCTAGGAACTGACTCGTGCTCCACGGAGTATACCTTCGAGGTTATAGTACTCGTCCACACTATGACGGAGGAAAACATCAAGATCTAGGAACTGACTCGTGCTCAATGGAGTATACCATTGAGGTTATAGTACTCGTCCACACTATGACGTAGGGAAACATCTTCATCAAGATCTAGGAACTGTATCGTGCTCAATGGAGTATACCGTTGAGGTTATAGAACTTGTCCACACTATGACGGAGGAAAACATCAAGATCTAGGAACTGACTCGTGCTCCACGGAGTATACCGTCGAGGTTATAGTACTCGTCCACAATATGACGTAGGGAAACTGTCGAGATTGAGGACCTTATCTGAAATCCAACTGAGGATAATTCAATTGAGATTTAAGAACCGGTCAGGTCTTCGACGTAATTGAGAACTTTAACTGTATCTTTCCTGAAAGGTAAAGGTCAGTCATATGCAATGCATGATATGGATCAGGCAATGATGTTCTCAAAATAAATGAGATTGTATTCGTATGATGCGTATATGCATGTATCATGATGTATGGGGATATAATGTTTTAGCTGGGGAAAATAAATCCCGGAGCTGCTGGAGAATAAAGTTGAGTTCTTCGTTTCCGCTGGGGATGATGAACGAAGATGATAAACCTATAGGAGAGAAGAACTCCGTTGGGGGAATAAACTGATGAAGAGATTACTCCGAGGGGAATTACTCTATGGGGAAGAGACGTTCTGTTGAAGATTTTAACGATAACTCCGCTGGGGATTCTGTTGATAAGCTCTGTTGGGGATTTTAATGATGAACTCCGCTGGGGATAGAAAGAACTTTGCTGGGGATGATCTTTCAGTTGCAACTTACTGAGGATAACCCAGTTAGACTCTTGTGAGGATAAGCTTCTGAATTTGGCTGGGGAGATTTATTTGTGCTCTACAGGGGATAAGCTTCCAGAATCTACTGGGTAAGATGATTCAACTCTGCTGGGGAAGCCTTTTTTAGACTGCGCTGGGGGAATGACTCCACTGGGGTATCTTGTATTCCGCCGGAGAACATTCTTATACTCCGTTGAGGAATGTTAAGACTGTCGGGGATACTCTTATGCTTGTTGGAGAATATTCTTATACTCTGTTGGGGAATATTAAGACCTTCTGGGGATACCAAGCCTTTTTAGGGATGATGGTAGACTAACTCTGCTTGGGGAAAGTATTGCTGATTCGTCCATAGTTGCAAGTCTCAGCTGAGAGAGCTATCATTACTGTCCTACTCTACAGGGAGTGAAAATATCTTAGCCATATTCTTCAGCTGAATATATACCTTGGTACCTGGTGGACAGAGCAACTTGTACAGTTCGAACAATTCTTATTTGCCCCTGTTTTTTGTGGGAGAAGGTGACTGCGGAGGCCCTGTGGATCGAGTATTATCCCCACCTATGAGGTGCTTGGTATCTTTTTGTCAAAATGACAAGTCTTCTTCTGGTAGGCCAGTGACGAGATGACGAGACATAGTCGTACGCTTTGATCCCTAATTTTTGCCTTGACCGCCCTTTCGGGTTTTCAGTTCACCGGGATACCCTTTTTTCCCAAGCCGCCTTTTCAGGTTTTCGACTTGCCGGGTGTACAAATTTTTCATTTTCATCCCTTATTTTTGCCCGAACCCTTTTGGTTCGCCGGGAAGCCCTTATTTTTACCTAGGCCAGTCAACCTAGCGGGTCTTTGATTATGCGTAGTGCTTTTTTTACTATGACCACGCTCTCAGAATGTAGGGAGTTGTCACTGTCAGTAGTGTTGTGTTGCCATACTACCAGAAGATCTTCGTTTGATCATGCAAGATTCGTTGCGGGAATCCATGTCTAATGCCCCAAGTGACTCAGATGGAGATTTTCCCCTGGCTATTTGGCATTTTGAGAGATTCCTTGAATCTTGACTTGACTGCCCCAGATTATGGACAATGATCATGTCGTGCCCCTTGATTGGAAGTGTTTTTCCACTTGAGGTGATCCTTTTTATTGAGAAGATTTTTGTTCACTAGATATTCGTCGCGCGAATTTCTCTGCTGTTTGAACAAATAGTCTTATGCAAACAATGTTATTTTAAGAATGCAAAGCTTATGTCTGTCTTGAAATTTTTTTAGAATGCATTTTTTGTAAAACAGACAATTTTTGTAAAATGTGATGTCAACTTAGGATTTACAGTAAGTCCTACAGGAGTCAGGATACCTTTGTAACAGTATGCTTTCGAACTAACCCATGCTTCAGCTAGGACTTTTAAGGGTTATAACGTGGCCTGGTTCACGGTTTAAGAAACAAAGGATAAAGGCTCAAAATTTATTCGTACCCACCCGCTCTTCGTGATGTTCTTCGATCCTAAACTCAGCTAACCGTGCATTTAAATCCTGTTTGAGTCTTTGCTCTGATATTCCAGTGATGGTTCGGATACTGAAAGTTTATTTTGAACAGGCAATCATTTTTATAAGAGTTTGTAGGACCTCTTTCTTTTTGATTTCGTTATCCCTGTCTTTTTGCCTGAACTGTTTCTTTTGTGATTACAGTCAGCGGGATGCCCCAGTTTTTTTGTAAGTCTCTTTCAAAGGTTTTGACTTGATGGGCTTTTATTTCGAGAGATAATGACTTCCTGTCCTTACGATTATACGGAACCATCACCGTCTTTTGTTTCGGAAGGACCTCTTTGTTGCCCTTCATTGTGCACCTGGATTAATTGAGAAGACTACCCTGCCCCAGGTTATAATTAAGGGTTTTAATTTGTGAAAAGAAAAACTTCACTTCTTTGGCTCAAAGGGGTTGACTAGGGATTATCTTCCTTATAACTCCACTATTTAGGATTTGAAACAATGCTTGTACCTCGTCAGCGGGGTCTGTTCAAAAGCATACTGTAGAGATTTTGATATCCTTTTCGTCATCCTTCCTCTAAAGGCTTAGAGTTTTTTTTTAATCGAGAGTTGAACATCACAAAAAGAAATATGAAGCAATTTAAGCATAATGAAAATAATTAATTCAAAACAGACACGTGTAATGCATTATTGAAATAAAAAAGTTTGACATGATAATAATTGTTTGAATAAGCAAAGAAAAATACAACTTCAGAATTCAATTGAACAAAAAGTCTCTTAGTTTGAACTAGTCAGTTCAAGTGGAGAACCTTCAGCGAAAGATTTTCATCTCGCCATCCGGCATGAATTCCAGCACTCCTCCGTCAATCAAGTCTTGGATCTTGTTTTTCAAAGTCCAACAGTCGTCGGTGTCATGTCCAGGACTATGGGAGTGGTATACACAAAATGCGTCGGGACGATAGCCAGGAGCAGAGGTATTGGGATTCCGGGGAGGATCCTTTAGAGTAACCAGATTGACCTCCAACAAGTGTTTCAGTATTAGAGATGATCGTATATCAGTCTCAGAGAAATGTCTTCCAGATGCATTTTTCTTGCGCCGATTACCTCGTCGATGCTGGCGAGGTTGTTGTTGGTCTTGTGACCCTGAAGCAAGCTGGGGAGCTTTTCCTTTGTCTTCTTGTCTCAAAGGAGATTGAATGATGATTTGATCTTCAACCCTAGTTGTTTTCCCCACTTGGTTATTTTGAAGCAGCTTGTTGACGAGGACCTTGAGCTCTTCATGTCTTTGAGCTAGGTCTTGAATGAGAGCCATCTGGCCCACCAGTTGTCCTATCATCTGGATCTTCATTGTTGCCAACTCGATTTGTAGCCCTTCCAACTGATCATTCCTGATGATGCATGGATTCCCTAGGACCAAGCCCCTTGTGAGGAGAGCTTTTATTTCTTCTTGCCCCTGGGAAAAGTTCAAGAACATTTCTTGAAGTTGGGCGTTTTGAGCCCGGAGATCTTGATTGTCTTGTTGGAGAGCTATTGCTGAAATAAACAGCGAGAACATGAGAGACTTGTAAAGGGTACCTGTTTATGAAGTGCATGAGATGAAATGCGTATGATTATGATTTCAAAGACAATCGGGATTCAAATTTGTAAACAAGAAAGGAAACACACTTTATTAGATTTAAACTTCAAAATTCAAATTGTTCAACTGATGCCATCAGGGCGTTACAAGAATAGAAATACTGAAAAGTGAATAAAAACTGGAAAGGAAATCATCAAAGGTCAATCAACGCTCCCATGGTCTCTTCTTGTCAGTACGGACATAGTCGCTGAGATTCCGCTCGTTCTCTAACTGTCTAGTCAACCTCTGGATCTTTTGTTCTTGCTCGTTGAACCTCTCTCTGTAAGAATCCCGTTCATCCCTCAACTGCATCCAGGACCTCTTTAGTGCCCCAATGTCAGTGGGCATATAAGGGTGGAGAATGGTTGGAAGAAACCTTTCCTCATTAGCAACTTCAAGAGTGACAGGCCGGACAACTTCGTATGGCATACCTAGCTTCTGGGCACGGATGCGGACCCATCTGAGATACGGCTCCATTGGCAGAGAAGTCTTTGGACCCAATTCATGTGGATCAGATTGGTGAAATCTGTCCCAAGCCCTTATGAATCTACGACGCAGCTCGTCGCTATCTCCCTGAAAATCAAAGATGATATGAGGCATCAACATCTCATGAGGCCCTTCTCTTCTGGCTCTTCCAAACTGACGGAGAGCTAAACATGGGTTGTAAGAAATCCCTCCATGGGTTCCGATCAATGGAACATTAGGATACTCTCCACAACGATCAATGACAGTCACCTCATCCATACCTTTGAGAGTCCAGATAATGTCATTATTAGAAAGAGACATCACCCTATAAGCCCAGCCCATTCCTTCTTTGTTCTTCAGTACGGACTTAGGGAGGTGAGAAATAAACCACTTCGACAATAAAGGAGCACAGCACATCAAAGTTCCCCGATTTCGGGCAGTACGAGCATAGAGCTGATGAAGGATGTCACCCAAGAGAGTGGGTACAGGGTTCTGAGAGATGAAGATCTTTATGGCATTAATATCAACAAAAGTGTCAGGATTCGGAAACAATACCAGGCCATAAATCAAGAGAGCCAGAATATCCTCGTACGCCTTGAAGTCTAAGTTGTCCCAGAAGTAATTAGCTTTGTCAACCAAAAACTTAGTCAGAAAACCCTTAGCTCCACTTCTAGTTTCCCAGTTAGCCATTACCTCCTCCTTGGTCAAGTGAAGGGCTGCAGCAATTTCTTCGGGCTTAAGAGTCTTTTCCCAACCAGTAAACGGAGTCTGTTCCATGACAGAGATACCGAGCAGCTCAGAGAACTCTTCTAGGGTAGGAACCAGCTGGAAGTCCTGGAAAGTAAAATAATGGTACAACGGATCATAGAATTAGACCAGGACACTCATCATTTGTTCGTCCAATTTTGAGGTGACCAAACTGAGGAGAGAACCATGCCTTCTGATGAAAGAAGTAGTGTCTGGAATCCTGACAACCAACTCTTTAAGCAAGGTAGGGATTTGGACAAAGTTGATCCGGATAGTATTCCTACGCATGGGCATCATGATGACCTACAAAACAGAGCAAAGATGAAACCCTCTTGTCCTTGAAATAGGTTAGTCCTTATGCAAGATGTATGCAATGTTATGATGTCATGATATCATGATAAAGGCACACCACAAGTATCCACAGAAAGAAAACATGGTAAAGGCACACAAGTCACACTCGGATCCCTTAGATTTCAGGCTGGCATGGAGCTTAGGTACTACCCTCTTTCAATTCAGTTGGTTTAAACCTATCCTAAAAATAGTAATCGGGTTCTAGAGGATCTCAATATCACTGACTACCCTCAATCGGTCATAATTCCAGTTTAGCAACCTTTTCTTGCGGCCGGAATCATCCGAGAGTTTAGTCTCAATGAGTGTAGCATACTGCTACTGTTCTATGGCCAAGTTGGTCAATTTAAAGCTTCTAAGGTCAGTTGGTGCTTAATGACTCCTCAGAAGACCCATATTCTCCTTGTTCCAACACAAGGGATATCGGTACAGACTAAGGTGCCACATCAATGTAGCTACTGCTTCATCCGTATCGGTCTACGCCGTACAGATCCCTCACAGTTTATTGCTACTTACCTAAAGGGTATCCCTAGATCCGGGTTAGGATCTATAGAACTCCGATACAAGCCCACAAAATTAAAGCATACAAAACATACAATTGAAAACACAAGTGATCTAATCCTAAGGTACACCTCACTTATAAAAAAGCTTCCCCAGCAGAGTTGCCAATTCTGTGATACGGTGGGAAGAGAACTGACTATTTTTGGAATGTTGGTTCGTGTTTTGCGTTTGTTTTCCCAAAATGTCGCGGTAAGCAAGAGTCGCCATCGTCTTTTATTTTATCCAACAAGGAAAGGACAAAAGCACAGAAAAATTCATTTTTGAGATATTTCTCGGGTTCGGGAGGTAGATTATAGAAAGGGAAGGTGTTATCACCCTTTCTATCCGTGGTTATCCACGGGCTCTTAGGTACTTGCTCATTATGTTTTCAAAAGTTTGCCTTTCTTTGTGTTTCTGGGTTTGAAAAGAATTTTTGTTTGAAAGGAGTGTGAGTGCGAAAAGTTTTGTTTCGTTTTTAAAAGGAGCAAGTACTTAAGAACCATCTACCTACTCGAAAAGGGAATTAAACTGTGCTAATGTCCTTTAGACAACGCTAGCCCAGTATTTATGAGTAGGTAACATCATCGTCGGAGTTTTCGGGTCAATTCGATTAAGGGACGTGTGGTCACTAAAGCAATGTTAGGATGCCTTAGCGGTAACCCTAATGTCTTAGATCATTTTATCCGAGGCAACCGTTTCGAGGCAACTTATGATCTTTGGACAAGAGGGCGACCTCTAAAACCTCTTATACTCAATGACCACGTTCGAGGCAACCAAGTGAGGTGTACCCTAAGAGTGGCATGTGCGAGTGTATTGTTTTTCAGTTATATTATCTTTGTACATGTTAATGGTGAGCTACTGTTGATTTTAGGTTAAAGTTTAATCTTGTCATGCATTGCCTATTTATCAAACATCTAACAGTTAATGGTTGCGGAAATTAAATTGCGGAAAATAAATCTAAGCTATTACAAGGCGTCGGGTATTTAAATCGACAAAGACAAACCCTTTTAAAATTAAATTGCGAAAAGTAAATAAAAGCGATAAATAAATAAATAAAGTCCTAAGTTAAAAAACTATTACATTCTCGAAGCAGTTACAATATTGAAATATGGATCAAGAATAATACACGCGCGAGAAAATTAAATCGGAGTGTCGTAGGGTTTTGACCCCATTTTTAAAGAAAGCATATTTTTTTATTATTTTTTGAATTAAAAATTAGTCTAAGTTAATAATTGAATTAATTAATTAAATGAAAATATTTTTTTGGTTTTTTATTATTTAAGGAAATAAAAAAGAATGGTTAAAAAGTTAATAAAAATGTTAATTCTATATTAATTTTAATTTAATGCAAAAGATATTAAAATTGTACCTAATTAAAAACTAAATTAATTGGTTAAAATTTATTTACAAAAAATAATGAAATAGTGAAATTAATAAAAAAATTATTTTTAGGGTTTTCTGATTTTATATAAAAAAATGTTAATTGGTTAATTTTTTATAATAATAATTAAATAAAATAAACATAGAGAGAAAAAGAAATAAACCAAAATGGGGGGGTTTGGGCCTGATCTGGGTGTATGATCAGCAATTCTTGGCCCATTAACACCAACCTGTTTGACCTTTGAAATCCAGCGCATGCTTGTTGACTCCAGTCCATGGTGGATCTGCAATTCTGGCCTTTGGATCTGGCCTGAAGACCACTTGGCATTTGATGGGAAGAAGAACATGGTGGTCCACCTTTTTTTGCCTTGCATAGGAATATCTGAAACAAAATTATAACAAAGTTTTGGGGGACTTGGGATTCGAACCTAGGTCCCAAGGGGTTTTGCAATAGCACGCTCACCAACCAGCCAACTTGTTCAATTGTTATTGGAATAGAACACAAATATTATATTCAAAACAACTAATTATGCCCTGCAAAAAAAATAAAAACACGCTAATAATTCAAACAGGCCAATGGACGCAAGCCACGTTATCATCTTCCTCAAATACCCTGGTTATTTACCTATGGATTTTTATCCGCAGGAAGATTCGTAGGGCATCTCAAAAAACCTTCTTCAGGCCATGAAAATGCCATCCAAGAACATAGACGTGTTCGTCTCTGCCTCCTGATCATTCCTATACCCATCATTGGCCTCAATTTATCCTGCATAAAAAATACCTAAAAAGCAAGAACAAGAACCCTAATTCTGGATACGGGGTTATAAGCTATAAAAATAAAATTAAATCTTACAGAATCGTTGGAAATTGAATGGTGAGTATGAATGTACAAGAAAATTGGCAAGAGGATGCAAGAATATGATTTCACGATGCCATATCCAGAGCTTGGTTCGTGATGACTTACAGTGCAATTTAGGCAATGAGAAGGCTTGATTTTGATTGGTATCGCTTCAGGGGATGGCAGGGAAGAGAGCTACGTCAAGCTTTTGCTTTGTATCGAGCTCCAAGATGGATTTCAGAATCCTGTGCGCGTCCTTGCTTTGTGTGGCTTGTGTGAATGTTATAGAATGAATTTAGGTCAATACTTGGGCCATAATCCACGTGCATTCAAAGTTTCGAGATTTGATATGATCACCATTATCAAGTTTCCAAATATAGGCCAAATCTGATTTTTTATGCATGAAAAGCCATGATACGAGTTTGATTTGATTCATGATGATAATTGAAAGTTGTACCAATCACAAAGATATTATTTCATCAATTTTTAGATTTTATTTGATTTAATATTGATTAAAAATGAATTAAATCAATAAAAATAAAATAAAATAGAAAAATAAATGAATGGCCATGAAACCCAGTATGAGACACGTGTGTGGCATGACAAGACTATATCAAGTGGAAAAAAGTGGGCCCTTTTGTCAAAAATTGGAGTTTTGAGGATAGTTGACTTTTAGCAAATTTGAAAAAATGCCCAACTTCAACAATGCATAACTTCTTCAATTTTAAACTTTTGGAGGTGTTCTTGGACTTTTTAGAAACCTTGGGATGTCCTCTAATCATCCCTTTTGGTCTCATCTAATTTTGATCTTCCATGCTCAAGTTATAAGTTTTGTAAAAAAAGGTGTTTTTGTTGACTTTCAAAAATGACCTATAATGTCCAAATTTGTAACTTTTTGTGAGTGCATTTCTTGATCTTGGGGTGTGAAGATGGATTTTAGGAAATTGCATCCTATTAAAAATGAGATTTATATGGGTCATTTCTCATAAAGTATGAGAAAGTTATGCTTGGTCAAAGTTGAGTTGACTTTTCCTACAAAACCCTAATTTAGCAACTTTTGAATCTTGATGAATCTTGAGAAATCCTTGATGAATCATGATAAACCCTTGATAAAATGATGAATTATCCTTAAAAATGATAATGTTGACAAAAAATCTTGAGGTTTGACTATATTTGGGACACAGTTGACTTTTGCCCTAGCACAGTCGATTTTTGGGCCTCTTGAACAATTGACTGACCAAACTTCCTCTGCAAGGCTTGAAATTTGACATGGATGAACTTGAGAACATATTAGGGCATTGGGGAGCACTTGAGGCTATTTGGATATGAGGACCTTAATGAAACACAAAACCCTAATTTTGACTTGACTGCCTTAGGAGGTGGTTTGACTGTCCAACCCTTGAGCCAACTTGAAGATTATTATTGACATGTCTTGAGAAATATGGGAGGGCAAATTTGGGGGTACAACAGCTATACAGGAAATGCCAGCTCCCCGAACAAAAAAAGAAGTCAGAGGCTTTTTGGGACATCTGAACTACATTGCCCGATTCATTTCACACCTGACTGCTACTTGTGAGCCAATCTTCAAGTTGTTGAAGAAAGATCAAGTGGTAAGATGGAATGATGAATGACAGGCCGCTTTCAAAAGGATCAAAGAATATCTCCAAGAGCCACCTATTCTGATGCCTCCAATTGAAGAAAGACCTTTGATCTTATACTTGACAGTACTTGAAAACTCGATGGGGTGTGTGTTGGGGCAGCGTGACGAGTCTGGCCGAAAAGAGCATGCTATTTACTGCCTTTGCAAAAATTTTACCGACTGTGATACCCGATACTCACTGCTTGAGAAAACTTTTTGCGCTTTGGCATGGGCTGCTCACCGGATGAGATAGTATATGCTGACTCACACTACCCTATTGATATCAAAGATGGATCCAATCAAGTATATCTTCGAAAAGCCTGCCTTGTCCGGAAGAATAGCAAGATGGCAGATGATCTTGACTGAGTATGACATCTAATACACAACCCAAAAGGCAATTAAGGGGAGTTTGTTGGCAGATCACTTGGCACACCAGGCCGTGGATGATTATCAATCTATGAACTTAGAGTTTTCGGATGAGTGAATCATGTTGGTAACTGACTGTGAAACACATGGACCGGATGAAGGACCTGAGAAAGGATCCCGATTGTCTATGTATTTTGATGGAGCATCAAACGTGTTGGGTAATGGTATTAGCGCCGTGATCATATCTCCTGAAGGCTGTCATACTCCGTTCACCTCCCGATTATGTTTTAACTGCACCAACAACATGGCAAAGTATGAAGCATGCATTATGGGCCTTCGAGCAGCTATTGACCTAAGGATTAAGTTCTTAAGTGTTTTCAGAGATTCCGCTCTCGTGACCAGTTAGATCAAAGGAGAGTGGGATACGAAACACCCAAATCTTATTCCTTACAAGGAGTATGTATTGACGTTGCTTCCGCACTTTGAGGAGATAACCTTTGAACACTTCCCCAGGGAGGAGAACCAGTTAGCGGACGTGCTAGCTACTATGTCTTCTATGTTCAAGGTCAGGTGGGACAATGAGGCTCCCCAGATTACCATTGAGAGGTTGGACGAACCCGCACATTGCTGTGACATTGAGACTGAAGAGGTAGCAGATAAACCCTGGTTTCACGAGGTAAAGAGGTATCTTGAGGCTCAGGAGTACCCCGAGGGTGCATCTGTTAATGATAAGAAGTTTCTGAGGAGGTTTGCGGCGAAGTTCTTCATCAGTAACGGTATCCTTTACAAGCGTAACCAGGATTCAACCCTACTGCGGTGTGTGGATAAGAACGAGGCAGAAAGAATTATGGTAGAGTTAGATGAAGGTACTTTCGGAACTCATTCCAGTGGACACACCATGGAAAATAAGATCCTACGGGCAGGATATTATTGGTCCACAATGGAAGCCGACTTTTATCAGCATTCTCGGACCTGTCATAAGTGCCAAGTCTATGCTGATAAGGTGCATATACCTCCAGTTCCTCTGAACATTTTGACAGCTCCGTGGCCTTTTGCAATGTAGGCCATCGATATGATTGGTGAGATCAGACCTACTGCGTCCAATGGGCATCGTTTCATCCTGGTAGCAATTGATTACTTTACGAAGTGGGTTGAAGCAGCTTCCTTTGCTACAGTGACCAAGAACGTCGTGGCACAGTTTATTCGGCACAATTATGAAATCTTAGAATGGGTTTTCCCCAACTGCTCCATAATTATGAAATCGCTCCTTTTTATAATTTTCAAGATCTCGTCCATCTCACAAGCGGAAGGTTCTCCATCAGCAATGTCTTTTATGGGTATTTTCGTCTCGACAGGCTCAACAACTTTCTCTTTCCCTCTTGTATCAGTACTTGGCTTAGCAGCAGTGATGCAGACAGGCGCCCTTGTAACAACTGGTGGAGAGATGTTGGATGAAAAGATTCTCCCAGTTCTGGTTACCTTACTTGATCCAGTTATGTTACCAACGTCATCATCTTTGTCTTCTTCAATCCAAGCGTCTTGTTTTATCCCATGTTAAAACACCTTAGCACCATAGTTCCATGGCACAACTTTGTTGGAAGAGTGGGGAATTAGTCCGGGAGCGGTAATTATTAGAGGAGCAACAATTGGTTCATTTGAAATCCTGATAGGACCATTGGAGGAGATGCTAAGAGGCTTGTTTGAGATAGTTATGATGGAGAGATCTTAACATTTATTAGTCAAACTTTTGGCAAGCGGATTCTTCTCGAATAGGATCTCGTGGCTATTCATCAGGCGTTGAATGCCTTCCTTCAGCCCTTTGCATCCATTGAGTTGTTTGGCACAGCAAGCACGGTCCTTCACACAGCCAGAGAAAATCCTGGTTTTCAACAGATTCTTTTTTATGATGATTAATGGAGTAGTCAATTCTTCGACAGAGGCAACGAAAATGGTATCTTCAACAACATTGACACCCTTGCCATGATTTGGCTTAGGCGCGGTGATTACATTCAGAGTTGGAGGAGGATCAAAATCAATAGTCTTGTTATTTATCAAGTCTCAAATTTTATTCTTCAGTGTCCAGTCAGTGTCATGCCCGGGACTACTTGAGTGATATGCACATTTGGCGTTCGGATTGTACTTTGGTGAAGAGGTATCTGGATTGTCCGGAGGATTACGTAGTGTCACCAAATTAGCCTTTAGTAGGTGTTGTAAGGCTTAGGATAGTGACATGCCTATCCTCGTGAATTGTCTTCTTGGAGTCTCAAACCATTGATGATCGGCAGATGGTCTTTGAGCAAGAGTTGTATTGGAGATTCCGACAGCATTAACAGACGAACGGTCATCCTTCTTGGTAAGGGCCCTTACCCCATACACATCATTGATTTCTTTCTTCACGGAAAAAAAATTTCTTTACAGGATTGGAAGTGGAGGCAGATGCCATGGGAATCTTCCCGCTTTTGATGCCACTTTCAACTCTTTCACCGGTTAAGATTAGCTCGGTGAAACCGGAAGAAGAACAACCAACCAATATGATAAAGAATGGAGCAGATAAGGTGCCCATAAACATATCAATGTGATCCCTATCAGTCAAAGGTGGTTGAACCTTACTGGCAAGGTCTCTCAACTTTTGGGCGTATTCTTTGAACCCTTCATTCTTCCCCATTGTCATATCTTGCAACTGAACTCATGTCGGTGCCAAGTCGGTATTATACTGGTATTGGTGGTAGAAAGTGGTGGCTAAGTCTTCCCATGTATTGATATGGGAACCATCCAATTGGTAAAACCACTCTAGTTGCGTCCCAAACAAGCTTTTTGGAAAAAAGTGAACCCAGAGTTTCTTATTAGCGGTGTGCGGATGTATCTTGTTTGTTTGGGAGGTTTTATGCAGGCAGGCTTGCCGTTATGCTTGAAGGCTTGTGATAAACTTGTGGTTTTGCTTTTGATAGGCTATGTTGTTGTGTTTACAAGCAGTTTGCAGGTTTTACCACTTGCAGGTTTTGCTTGCAATTCAGTTTGTGGCTCTCTCTGTGTTCTCTTCCTCCTCTTTGAACTGTTAGGAATGTTATATTTATTTATCCTCTAAGCCTGCCCAAAAATTGCAAACCTGCTTCACTCTCTTTCTCTCTCTCCATAAAGAAAGCATATTTTATTGCTTAAAGTAATTTTATATTTCTGAAAAGATTGTTGGCTAGGGAAATGATGAAAAGGTGCTTGCTTGCATCTTGGTTTTGCTCTGCATTCTGTACTTCCATATTTCCTGCATTGACAGTTTTGATAGCTTGTTGACAGCTTTTCTATTTTGATAGCTTCTTGACAGTTTGTTGACAGCTTCTTTGACAACTTGGTTGATAGTTTGTATAACTTAGTTTGCTTTGTTTGACATTGCAGCTTAGTTTGTTCAGTTTGAATTTGTGCAGCTTGGTTTGGCATTTTTGTTTGCCATTGTACAGCTTGGTGTACTTTTTATGCAGCCTTGTGCCTTTTTTGTGTTTAATTGTATGCTTGCAAAGGATAATTTTTACTTTCCTCTTTGTGAACCAAGAAGAGAAATCTTCTTGTGATTTGCAAAGAGGACGAGTAAAACCTGATGAAAACCCAAAAAATCTGATTCCGGCCAACAATCTTTAATGATGAGTTTTTAATTGTCTGTCTGAGAATACTTTTCAATTTAACTGTATTGACTTCTTTTTTCTGTCTTTGCAGGTAAATACCAGTTGGGGATCAGAGAAGTATGAAGACTTCAAGAGGCTTAGAAGATAGTTTTATTTTATTTTTAATTATTGTGATAAACATTATTGTAAACACTGTAAATAAATTTACAGTATTCAAATAACATTTGTAACAACAATTAAAATGAATAAAAATCTTTTGTCAGATATTTCAACCTTTCTTTTACACTGTTTATTTATTTATTTAAATCTCTTGAATTAAAATGACTGGAAATGCAACCCAATTATTTTAATTTAGATAAAATAAATAATCAATAAATGTTGTAGTCTCATAACCTCGCATTAACCACAATACGCCCGACATTCCAAATAACCAAATGCATTGCACAATTAAACAAACAAACGTCCATACACCTTTTACCTTACTGATCAAACTAAAGCTTCAAACTTTCAATCAGAAACCTCAGCTTCTATCCCAGATGTTTAGGCTTTGAGAAACAAACAGAAATCTTGAACAAGCGTCAAAGCAGTGTGACAGTCAATTGAAATACTGTGGATTCAAACTCTTCTGAGAATGCGTGTGCAAACCTTAATTTTGGATTTACTGTCAAAGAAACGTCTGCTTGATCAAACCCTGAGCCAAATTCAACCAAATCAATAGAAACCCTAATAACCTGTTTGACTGATTCAAGATCAATGAAAACCCTAATTTTGGATGGACTGACAAGAAAAGTCTGTTTGACCGATTCTTGAGCTAATCTGAAAAATCAGGGAAAGCCCGAAGTTGTGATTTCTTGTGAAAAAGGGAGGGAAAATTTTGGGGTACAACAGTTGCCCCTGTTCAATCTTCTTGAACCTGAAGAGTTAGATTGGCAGCTTTGTCGTTCGTGACTCGAAGGTAAAAGATGATTGGACACTAGAGTGCCCGAAAAATTTGCACTTGTCAAAAGCGTAGTTTGAGGGAATGGGCTTAAAGATGCCATTTGGAGATGTGACAGAAACTTGTCGGAGATGGGCTTAAAGATGCCATCCAAGAATGTTTGTTGAACTGTATGTCGTAGGTGAGTGAGTGAGTATCAGAAAGGTAACCATGTTTGGAACATCTCTGAGCTGGGGGTCTGAATAAGCAATAGATTAACATCCATGTTGGGAAGCTTCCGTAAACTGTTTTCAGAGGTCTTGATTCGAAGCTTATTAATCTTATCCTAAAAAGGGTAAAATATTAGTTGAAACACAAAGTTATGTTGCATGAAATGTATGATGCAAAATATGTGTTATATCAATATTTATGATATATGAATGTAATGGATGTGCATGTAAGCTGAGTAGCTGTCTTACTGAGGAAAATAAATCCTTGATAACTGGAGACAAGGAGATCTCTGACTCCTGTCGGGGAAAGTAAATCCTTGACTGCTGCTGGGGATTGAAAATCCTTTTATCGTTTGAAAATGAGAAGTCCTGGGACCGCTGTTGGGGAATCAGGGGTTTGGGTTGTATGCCAATCTACTGGGGATTCCTATCTTGAGGAGATCTTCACTGAGGAATATCTGAATACCCTGAGAATGAGAGTCTTCGTTCTGCTTGGGGAATAAGAATTTTGTGGGGAATATCCATACTGTTGCGGAGTGGCTATCCTGTTGGAGAGTAAAAACTCAAGACTCTGGGAAAAGCTTATTCCTATTTGGAAGAAGTTCAGGTTTAGGTTGTATGCCGCTTTAAGAATGAGGAACTTCATTTTGTTGGGGATACTAGAAATTCAGATGTTATACCACTTTGAGAAATGAGAATCTTCATTCTGTCGGGAATATCAGGAGGTTCGGTGTATGCCAATGAGAATCTTCATTCAGGTCTTGGGTCATAAGACTGGGTGTATGCCAATCTCTTGGGGTTTTAAGGATGAGAATCTTTATTCTGTTAAGGTTCAGAAATTGGGAGTATACTAATCTTCTGAGGTTTCAAGGATGAGAGTCTTCATTCTGTTAAGGGTCAGAAATTGGGAGTATACCAATCTTCTGAGGTTTCAAGGATGAGAGTCTTCATTCTGTTAAGGGTCAGAAATTGGGAGTATACCAATCTTCAGAGGTTTCAAGGATAAGAGTCTTCATTCTGTTAAGGGTCAGAAATTGGGAGTATACCAATCTTATGAGGTTTCAAGGATGAGAATCTTCATTCTTGAGAAAAACAGATTTTTAGGAGCTTCAGTTGTCCGTTATTTTGTTGGTGGCTGTAACTTCCAACAGGTGATGAAGGAAATTTTTAACGACCGTGAATTCCAACAGGTGATGAAGGAATTTTTTAATGACCGTGCAACTTGGAATGTAATTTGTTTTGGAGAATAAATCCTTGACAAATGTTGGGGAAATAAACCCATGATCGCTGGTCTGCTAGAGAGGTGATGAACTTCTCGAGGACACTTGAATTTCTTTTCAGAAAGATTTCGGAGAGGTTTCATCACTGTCCCTAGCATCAGATGCTTGTGATATTGCCAGGACACTTGGACTGCACGTAACCCTTTGATGAGATTGACGTTTAAATGCCCCAAGTGATGATGAGGGAGACTTGCCCTAGGTTAACCTGTAATTGAGAGATTTCTTGAAACCTTGACTGGACTGCCCCAGGTTCGTTGGACTTTGAAAGATTTGTTGAAATCTTGACTGGACTTCCCCAGATTTGTTGGACAATACCAAACCAAGTCTCTTTCTTATTGATAGGAGAATTTTGTAACGGAAGTATCATCCCACTTGAAGTGATTTTTACTCACTGAGAGAGTTTTCGTTCCTCCAAACATTCACTGTATGAATTTCTTCGCTGTTAAACAAGTAAACCATGTGCAAACAACGATGTTCAAATAATGCAAAGTTTATGCTTGTCTCGAAGTTTTGAAAAATGCGTTTTTTAGCAGAGAACTTTTTATAAGACAAATTCAACACAAGATTTTTAGGGTAAAGCCTTACAGGAGTCAGGATACCTTTTGTAACAATATGCTTTCGAACTAACCCATGCTTCAATTAGGACTTTTGAAGGGTTGTAACGTGGCTTGGTTCACGGTTTAAGAAACAAAGGATAAAGGCTCAAAGTATATTTGTACCCACCCGCTTTTCGTGATGTTCTTCAATCCTAAACTCAGTTAAGTGTGCGTCGAACTCTATTCGAGCTTGGAATGACATTTTGGTGATGGCTCACACAAGTTGAATTTTGGAGGGAAGTCATTTTTGCAACATTTTTTCATGTTATTGAGGATTTATAATGACCTCTTTCTTTTGATTCGTTATCCCTAACTTTTGCCTGACTGTTCCTGTTTTCGAGATTACAGTCAGCGGGATGCCCCAGCTTTCTTAAGCCTCCTTTGTAGGTTTTGGCTCAGTGGGCTTTTCTCTTTTGGGAGATAATGACTTCCCTTGAGGTAAGGAACCATCACTGTCTTTTGGTTCCAAAGGAATGTTTTTGATGTCATTCGTTGTATTACGAACTGAGAGTTTGCGATTTCAATGCGCATCCTTTTTGAATTAACTGAGAGCCTACCATGCCCCAGGTTTAAATCAAAGGTTTCATTTTGTGTTTAAAACAGAAAACTCCTACTTCTTTGGCTCGAAGAGGTTGACTAGGGATTATCTTCCTTATAACTCTAGTGTTTAGAATTTGAAAGAAACGCATGTACATCGTCAGCAAGGTCTGTTCAAAAGCATATTGTATGAGATTACGGTATTATTTCGTCATCCTCCCTCTAAAGGCTTGTAGATTTTTATCAAGAGTTAAATATCATAAAGAAAGCATAATAATAGTGAAAAGGAATGGATGAATTCAAGACAAACATATGCAATGCATTAATGAAACAGAGTTTGACATCAACAGATAATTGTTTAAATAACAAAATAAATTACAACTTGAAAATTCAAATGGAACAAAAGTGTCTCAGTTCGAGCTTTGTCATTTCAGGTGGAGGACCCTTAGCGGAAGATTTTCATCTCACCATCCAGCATGAATTCCAACACTCCTTCGTCGATCAAGTCTTGGATCTTGTTTTTCAAAGCCCAACAGTCATCGGTGTCATGTCCAGGACTATGGGAGTGGTATACACAAAACGCGTTGAGGTGATAGCTAGGAGTAGAAGTATTGGGCTTCCGAATAGGATCCCTTAAAGCAAGCAGGTTGACCTCCAACAAGCGTTTCAGTATTAGAGATGATGGTATGTCAGTCTCAGAGAAATGTCTTCTAGACGTATTTTTCTTACGCTGATTACCCTGTTGACGCTGACGAGGTTGTTGCTGGGCTTGTGACCCTGAAGCAAGTTGAGGAGATTTTCCCTTGTCTTCTTGTCTCAAAGGAGGTTGAATGATGAATTGATCTTCAAACTTAGGTGCTTGCCCCACTTGGTTGTCCCGAAGCAGCTTGTTGACGAGGACCCTAAGCTCTTCTTGTCTTTGAGCTAAGTCTTGAATGAGAGCCATCTGGCCCACCAGTTGTCCCATCATCTGGATCTTCATTGTTGCCAACTCAATTTATAGCCCTTCCAACTGATCATTCCTGATGCCTCCTGGATTCCCTAGGACCAGGCCCCTTGTGAGGAGAGCTTTTATCTCTTCTTGCCCCTGGGATAGGTTCAAGAACATTTCTTGAAGTTGGGCGTTTTGAGCCCGGAGATCTCGGTTGTCTGTTTGGAAAGCCATTGCTGAAATAAACAGCGAGAACATGAGATACCTGTATTGGGAGACCTGTTATGCAATGATATGTACGATATATGCATGCAATGTTTTCAAGAATCTCTCGGGGTAAACACAAGAAAATGTTAGAGGTTGAACTTCGATCAACATCTTTGATTGGAGAACCTTGTAACGGTGGATGTCTTTCCACTAGAATCAAGCTCACCATGTCGAGTGGGTCATAGCCCCTGATTCAAGTTGTTACACTTGATCTTTGAAGGCGTTTGTTTAGAGGAAAATGAAACCTCTTACCCTTTGGTAGACGTCTGGTTCAACGTGACCCTGCATCAAAAGACCCTCGAGATCCTTGAAATGGTTATTGAAAATGCTTATGGTATGATGTTATGATGTTATGTACATGTATGCAAAAGTAAGCAAGTATATATACAGGAAATCATATTCACACAGAGCAAACAATCCCTTAGGTTTAGGTTTGCATGGGGTTTGTTGGTAAGTACCCTCTTGAAGTTAGTTGGCTCAACCTATCCTAAAATAGAAACCGGGTTCTAAGGAGCTCAATATCACTGGATTATTTTCTATGTTCATTGTTTTGGTTTAGCCACTTAACTGGCGACCAAAATATTCCAAGAAAACAATCCTCAATGAGTGTAGTATCGAGTATCTACCAACTTCGGACTGCACCAAAGTCGGTCATCTCACTACACCAAAAAAGGCCAAGATGGTCAAGTAAGGTTCTAAGAGTTCGTTAGTGCTTCATGACATCACTCAGCGGCTCCGTATTCTCCTTGACTTACTCAAGGGCTACCGGTACCCACAAATATGTCACACTAACATAGCTACTGCTTCAACCATGTCGGTATACCCCGCACAATTCCCTCACAGTTTCTTGCTATTTACCTAAAAAGGTGCCCCCAAATCCGGGTGTAGGATTTACAACAAACCCAAACAAGGAACCCAAAAAGTAAAGCAATCAAAGCAATCAAAGTAAGCATGTAAAGGTGATCTAATAACCCTAAGGTAACCCCACTTTTAGAAAATCCCCAGCAGAGTCGCCAGTTCTGTGATACGGTGGGAGAACTGACTTGGGTTTTGCGTTTGTTTTCGCACTTGTTCGGTTTAGCAAGAGTCTCCATTGACTTTTTATTTTATCCTAAGGAAAGGTCAAAAAGCACAAGAAAGACCTTTGAGATTGTTTCTTGGGTTCGGGGGGTAGATTATGAAAAGGGAAGGTGCTAGCACCCCTTTCATCCATGGTTATCCATGGGCTCTTAGTTACTTGTTTTAGATCACTTGCTTTGCATTTTCAATTGTTTGAAATGGTGCTTTGTGTGTGGTTTTGAAAGATGTTTTGAAAAGAGGCCATTTGTTGTGTCAACCTTTGTAATGATTCTTGTTTGAATGTATACAAAGGTGTTTTTGTCTTTTGAATAGGTTTTCAATGTTTTGAAAGTTGGATTTTGAAATTGTGTTGTGAAGTTTATTTTTGAAAAGTAGCAAGGATGTTTTTGCAAGCTTTTAATCAAGTAACTAAGAGTTGTCTACCCTATTTTACTCAAGGATCTTTCTTATGTTTTTAACCCTTGTAACAGTGTAGTTTCACCATTGTATTTGGTGAACAACCTTGTGTTAGGATGTTAAACGGGACAGGCGCGGGTCATCGTATACAATCATTGAAGGCAACTTGTGAGACGCTCTAGAAATTTTGTAAGGGACGAGATCATTTTATCAAAGGCAACATCGAGGGTCATCGAGGGACTACGATCTTTGTTTATCGAAGGGACATTTGCTAGAGTGTCTCATACTCGAGGGACATGATTGCATTTTTCCGAAGCAACAAGTGAGGCTACCCTAGAGGTGAAAGTGTGAATTGTGTATTAATTTTCATGCATTTAGCTTGTATTAGGTTATCTAGCGGTTGATTTTGAATCTTCGCATACAAACCCTAATTACTATACAGTATATGAAAGGCGATAAATTGCGGGAATTTAAAGTCTAAGCTATTACAAATAAGTATCCGAGGATGGGGGTACAAATGTTTACAAATGGGGGATGAGTCTTATCAGAATAGTGTCCAAATATTATTTACAACCAAATCGAATCGTCGCATTCTCAATGTAAAAATATAACAAGGTATAAGAATCAAAGAGGATCAAAAGTATTGTACAATGCATATGGTTATTTACAAATGATCAAAATGTTAACCTAATGCCAATTAAGTATTATTATTAATTTTTGTGTTTTTGTTAATTATATATAAACAAAGGGTTTTAAAGAAAAAAAGAATTTAACTTAAAAAATCTAATATTTATATATTTTAAGTTTTTTTAAGGTAATGAAAATTACTAATAAAATTTTATACAAAAATTAATATATCATTTTTTTTATTTAACAAAAATAGGTTATGAAAAGAAAATAAGGTGATAATATATAAAAAAAAGGGATTGATTTGTAAACATAAGAAAAATAAGGAAAGAAGTTAAATGGGCTTTTGAGTTTGCATTTTTGGTCCAAATAAGAAGGGGGCAGCATTGGGCTAAAGAGGGGGTGTGGTGCCAGAATTATTGGGCCTAAGGTTTTGGTGCAAGGGGCGAAAGCCCAATGGCATTGTACAAAGTTTTTTAGGGTTTGTGTTCATTCTGTTCAGAATCTAGGGTTGCAGTTTGTGAATGGCGCCGCTCCTTCTCTCATCTTCTTCCTCTTCGCTTCATCGTTCTCAGCCATGGCCAAACGGATATCCTCTCTCCTTGCCTCAGCCACCGGAGCATCGCTTCCATCCACCCTCCGCCATTCCTTCACAGTGGCCTAGGGCTCTTGCTTCGTGACGGTACAATTTGTTAGCTTTGTTTTAGCTTTCTTGTGATATTACTCTTTCAATCTTTGTGCTTCGTTATATACGAGTTTTAATCCATATTTCTTTTGATGTTTATATGCGATAGGAGTTTTGAGAGATATACCTGGGTGCTTCGTTCTGAGATTTGAAGGAGGAGGAAGGTGGATTGGCCGGTGATGCTTCCAGGAGGCTCGGAGAAAGAGAACTGTGATGATAGCTTACTAGTATTTCGTATCTTTTGCTTTGAATCGTTTTGTGATGAACTTGCTTCTGAAAATGCTACTTATGAAAATGCTTGCTTCTGATTCTTCCCTTCTTCTTCTCTGAGTACGTTAGTGATGATTAAATCTGAAATGTTGCCTTTGATATGTTCTTCTGTGTTGGCTTTGGATGATGATTTTGTATTTCTGAAAACCCTAGAATGCTTGTTTCTGACTTTCTCCTCTTCTTTGGGCTTGATTGATTGTCAATGATGAACTTCGTTCTGAGATGCTTTTGATATGTTTTTCTTTGTTTTGAAGGCAAGTTTTGCTTGAAGTTTTGAATTGCCTGAAGGTTTCAATAGGTTTGGAAGTTGTGCAGGCTTGGATACAGGCAGGCTGCAAGGCTTGTGTTTGAACACATGTTTGTTGTGTAGGCTTGGATGCAGGCAGGCTTGGATACAGGCAGGCTGCAAGGCTTGTGTTTGAACACAGGTTTGTTGTGTAGGCTTGGATGCAGGCAGGTTTGGATACATGCAGGTTGCAAGGCTTATGTTTGAACACAAGTTTTGGTTTTGACAGGTTTTTAGGCAGGCTTGTGGTGCTTGCTTGTTTGTAGTTTTTGCAAGTTTTAAACTTGCTTGTTTGGTAAGGAAGGCAGGTTGGTGTTCTACAGTTTGAACTGGTTTTTATTGTACAAGCTTGAAGGCTTGCTTCTGGTACAGGTAGGCTTGAGCCTTTGAGGCAGTTTTGAAGTTTCTGTTTGCTTTTGTTTGTTTGGGAGGTTTTATGCAGGCAGGCTTGCTGTTATGCTTGAAGGCTTGTGATAAACTTGTAGTTTTTTCTTTTAATAGGCCATGCTGTTGTGTTTACAAGCAGTTTGCAGGTTTTACCACTTGCAGGTTTTGCTTGCAATTCAGTTTGTGGCTCTCTCTGTGTTCTCTTCCTCCTCTTTGAACTGTTAGGAATGTTATATTTATTTATCCTCTAAGCCTGCCCAAAAACTACAAACCTGCTTCACTCTCTTTCTCTCTCTCCATAAAGAAAGCATATTTTATTGCTTAAAATACTTTTATATTTCTGAAAAGATTGTTGGCTAGGGAAATTATGAAAAGGTGCTTGCTTGCATCTTGCTTTTGCTCTGCATTCTGTACTTCCATATTTCCTGCATTGACAGTTATGATAGCTTGTTGACAGCTTTTCTGTTTTGATAGCTTCTTGACAGTTTGTTGACAGCTTCTTTGACAGCTTGGTTGATATTTTATGTAACTTAGTTTGCTTTGTTTGACATTGCAGCTTAGTTTGTTCAGTTTGAATTTGTGCAGCTTGGTTTGGCATTTTTGTTTGCCATTGTACAGCTTGGTGTACTTTTTATGCAGCCTTGTGCCTTTTTTGTGTTTAATTGTATGCTTGCAAAGGATAATTTTTACTTTCCTCTTTGTGAACCAAGAGAAATCTTCTTGTGATTTGCAAAGAGGACGAGTAAAACCTGATGAAAAACCAAAAAATCTGATTCCGGCCAACAATCTTTAATGATGAGTTTTTAATTGTCTGTCTGAGAATACTTTTCAATTTAACTGTATTGACTTCTTTTTTCTGTCTTTGCAGGTAAATACCAGTTGGGGATCAGAGAAGTATGAAGACTTCAAGAGGCTTAGAAGATAGTTTTATTTTATTTTTAATTATTGTGATCAACATTATTGTAAACACTGTAAATAAATTTACAGTATTCAAATAACATTTGTAACAACAATTAAAATGAATAAAAATCTTTTGTCAGATATTTCAACCTTTCTTTTACACTGTTTATTTATTTATTTAAATCTCTTGAATCAAAATGACTGGAAATGCATCCCAATTATTTTAATTTAGATAAAATAAATAATCAATAAACGTTGTAGTCTCACAACGTCGCATTAACCACAATACGCCCGACATTCCAAATAACCAAATGCATTGCACAATTAAACAAACAACCGTCCATACACCTTTTACCTTACTGATCAAACTAAAGCTTCAAACTTTCAATCAGAAACCTCAGCTTCTATCCCAGATGTTTAGGCTTTGAGAAACAAACAGAAATCTTGAACAAGCGTCAAAGCAGTGTGACAGTCAATTGAAATACTGTGGATTCAAACTCTTCTGAGAATGCGTGTGCAATCCCTAATTTTGGATTTACTGTCAAAGAAACGTCCGCTTGATCAAACCCTGAGCCAAATTCAACCAAATCAATAGAAACCCTAATAACCTGTTTGACTGATTCAAGATCAATGAAAACCCTAATTTTGGATGGACTGACAAGAAAAGTCTGTTTGACCGATTCTTGAGCCAATCTGAAAAATCTGGGAAAGCCCGAAGTTGTGATTTCTTGTGAAAAGGGGAGGGAAAATTTTGGGGTACAACAAGAGTGTATTTGTTTAGGCGCAGATTCTGGTCATCAAGCTTCAGCGTATAATCTGGTAGCTTCAGCGTGTAGCACAGGTTTCTAATCTTCTGATGCTGATTCTATTCTGATGCTGATTTCATCAGAACTTCTGCAAAACATAATTTTAAGGAGTACAATTGTTATTTGTATATATGTTAGAAATAATTTATTCTTTGTATTTTGTTATCATCAAAACTTTAATCAAGGGTTGTAGAATCAAACTATGTTCTAACAGACATGTCTTGATGAATTGTAATCTTTGAAACTTGATTTGTATCAAAAAGTCAAAGTTTGACATTTTAGTGTACAGTTGACTTTTCATCAGTTAATTGAAATTCAACTATCAATCAATTGAACTTGAGAAATATTTTGAGTCATGTCATTAGGTCAAAATTATGTACTTGAATCCTTGAGATCATTTCTTGAACCAACAAGTCAATTGTTAGGTCAAAAATCAAAAACTGAGCCTCCTTAGTCAAAACCCTGATTTTGACCATTTTGCCCTTTTGAGGATCTGATCAAATTTCTTGAGGAATTGTGATCCAAACTTGATCAATTGACATATATGAGTTCATAATGTTGATATGTATAAAAAATTATGAAGTTTGACTGTAAATTGACAATACTTGACTTTTTCCCCAATACAACTGATTTTAGGTCAACTGATCAATTGACTGAGCAAAAATGTGATCCAAGACTTGTAACTTAACATGGAAAATCTTGAGGGTCCAAAATGATCCATGAAATTAATATGGGGCATTAAAAGTCCATTTGTCCTTGTGCAAACTCAAACCCTAATTTGAGTCATCAATGCTTAAGAAGGTGTCTTGAGCTGATCAAACCTTGTGTAATCTTGAACCAAAGAAGATCTTTATGAGGGATTATTTGAGAAATGAGAGGGAAAATTTTGGGGTACAACAATAGTCATCCACATCCTGATGAGCCAGGTGATCATCTAGCACACTTCCCTTTATTGCTTTCTGGGTAGTGTACTGAATGTCGTATTCAGTCAGGACCATCTTCCATCTTTCTATTCTTCCAGAGAGGGCGGGCTTCTTGAATATATATTTAATTGAATCCATCTTGGATATCAATAAGGTAGTGTGAGTCAGCATATATTGTCTTAGCCGGCGAGCAGCCCATGCTAGAGCGCAACAAGTTTTCTCGAGCAGTGAATATTTGGTTCCACAGTCAGTAAACTTTTTGCTCAGGTAGTATATTGCATGCTCTTTTCGGCCAGACTCGTCATGCTGCCCCAGCACCCACCCCATTGAATTTTCCAAGACTGTTAGATACATGATCAAAGGTCTTCCCTCAACTGGCGGCATCAAAATGGGAGGCTCTTGAAGGTACTCTTTAATCCTATCAAAGGAAGCTTGGCAGTCGTCGTTCCACTCCACCACTTGATCTTTCTTCAGTAATTTTAAAATTGGTTCACAAGTAGCGGTTAGATGGGAAATGAACCTAGCGATGTAGTTTAGCCCTCCTAAGAATCCTCTAACTTCCTTCTTAGTGCGAGGAGCATGCATTTCTTGTATTCATTTTACCTTTACAGGGTCCACTTATATACCTTTACCGCTGACTATGAAGCCTAAGAGCTTACCTGACCTTACTCCAAAAGTGCATTTATTCGGGTTCACCCTTAGTTTGTATTTCTTCAGTCTTTCAAACAGTTTATGTAGATGGTCAAGGTGTTCCTCTTCAGTTTGAGATCTGGCTATCATGTCATCCACATAGACCTCTATCTCGTGATGGATCATATCGTGAAACTAAGCTACCATGGCACGCTGATAGGTTGCCCCGGCATTCTTCAGCCCAAATGGCATAACTTTGTAACATAATATGCCTCACTGTGTTACGAAGGTCGTTTTCTCCATGTCCTCAGGTGCCATTTTGATCTGGTTGTATCCAGAGAAACCATCAATGAAGGAAAATACTTTATATTGTGCGGTGTTGTCAACTAGGATATCGATGTGGGGAAGCGTGAAGTCATCCTTGGGGCTTAACCTATTCAAGTCTTTGTAATCCATACACATACGTACCTTACCGTCCTTTTTAGGCACTGGAACAACATTGGCGACCCATTATGGATAGGAGGTGACAACTAAGAATCCGATGTTGAACTACTTCATAACTTCGGTCTTGATTTTCTCTGACATTTCTGGCCGCATGCAACAGACCTTCTATTTTACCAAGGGGCAGTCTTCTTTTGTCGACAGATGATGGACCATGATATCAATGTCGAGTCCTGGCATGTCTTTGTATGACCAGGCAAAGACCTCAACATAGTCATGTAGTAACTGAGTTAAGTGCTTCTTGACACTAGGCTCTAGGTTGACACCTACCTTGACTTCTTTCTTGTCCTTTTCAGTACCTAAATTAATTGTTTCAACCGACTCTTCGTGGGTCTGTATGGTCCTTTCTTCCTGTTGTAATAACCTAGCTAGTTCCCCTGGTACCTCACAATCCTCCTCACCTTCGTCTTCGGCTTGGTAGATCAGATTTTCAAAGTCACAATAGGCCATAGCAGAATCGTTACCCATGGGATCCTGAGTGGATGTGGATCTGAATTTTTATATGTGAGTGTGTGTAAGAGCATAGCTATCTTTGATAAAATAAAAGGTAGAAAAAGAAAAACAAATAGCGTAAAATTTGCATGCAAAAAAGTCCATGATTTATTGATAACATATGAAGATGAAGTAACAACCCTCACGAATGGACCATTGTGCCTCGGGTAAGACATAAGGTTTTAAAGTCTAAAATTTTTAAATATTACAAGTCCAAAAAATTCAAAAGACAATTACTCTTAAATAAAAGTAATAGGGACAAATTCTTTGGCCTCCCAATTGTTTAGTCCTTTACCGATAGTTGGAAAAATCCACTCGTCCATGTCACAACTGCTATCACCGTCTTCCAATGCATTAACTCCCTCATTGCTGATGCGTAAAGGTGGTCCCCCAACGCGAGAACGTTGAACATCTCTTTGGGCCTCAGTAGTAAAACCCAAACCAAATTTGTTGGATTTGTAGGGAATATCCGGAAGTTGACCCCAGATGGTACATCCACCTTCCTTGATTACTTCTCTAGCATCTTTTAGAGAGGCTATTTTCAATGGGGGGTCTGGTAAACTTCGTAGTCTTGGTAGTAGTCTTGGTTTCTGTAACCGTTTGTGGGACCTCCTCAAAATTCTGACATGGGGTTTCAATGAACTCACCGTCCATTTCAACATACCTGGAAGAGTTCAGGTGACTAACCATGTATTCCTCCTCCCCATGGACTGTGATGATCTTTCCCTTGATTGGGTACTTCAACATCTATGTAGGGTAGAAGTGACGGCACCAGCCCCATGGATCCAGGGTCGACCCAACAGACATGAATATGATGGGGATATCCATCACATAGAAGGTTGAATCAAAAGTTTGAGTTCCAACTTTTAAAGGGATGTCTACTTCTCTGTACACTATTCTTTTAGAACCATCAAAGGCACTCACCATAATGTTGATATGCTTTAATGTGAGTCCTTCGCAATCTAACCGGTCAAGAGAATTCTTGGGTAAGACGTTCAGTGACGAACCCGTATCAACCAGAACATGGGCTAATGTAGTGCCCCTACACTCAATGGAGACATGAAGTGCATCATTGTGTTTCCTTCCTCTGGGGGTTAAATCAGCGTCAGGAAAACCCAGTCCATTATCCGCAGTTAGATTGGCCACAAAATTCTCAAATTGATCAATAAAAGTCTCTTGGGGCACGTGGGCAGTCTTCAGAAATTTTACTAAGGCCATGGCATGGGCTTCAAAGCATAAAAGCAAAGCCAACATTGATATTTTTGAGAGGGTCTTCCCCAACTGCTCCACGACATTATAGTCACTTTTCTTGATTATATTTAGTATCTCTTCCATATCCTTGCTAGAATCTTTAAGAATGACCTCTGGATGTGCCTTTTTCTGGACAGGCTCAAACAATACCTCTTTGCCCCTTGTCTCAGTAGCAGGGATAATAGTAGGACTATCAACAGGAGTATCACTGGGAATGCTGGTATGAGCGGTAGCGAGAATAATTACAAGAGTAGCAATGGTTTTTGGAGAGATCTCGGGGGAGAAAATTCTTCCACTTCTTGTTATCTTACTGGTCTCAACGATTTTGTCGTTGTCAGGATTAATGTCTTTATCAACTTTGTCTTTGATAGCCAACAGATCTTGCTTGATGGCATGGTAATAAACGTCATCCCCATAGTTCCAAGGAACAGCTTTATCCGAAGAATATGGTATTTTCCCCGGCATGGTGATGGTTAGGGGAGAGTACTTTAGAACAGATGTAATCCTGACAGGTATTTTGGTGGAGACCCTGGGAGGATTGTCGAAAATGGTGATTATTGAAACATCTTAGCAAGAATTTCTGGAAAGAGGAACTTTCTCGAACAGGGTTTCTTTGTTAATCATCAGGCGCTGGACGCCCATCTTCAGTAGCAAACAACCATTTAGTAGAGACTTACATAAGCGACAACTTTCATCACAGCCCGAAAACAGACTAGCTTGCAATAGATTCTGTTTAACAGCCAAAAGGGGAGTAGTTAAATCACCTACGGAGGAAACAAAATAGTCATCATCAACAGCATTGACACCTTGAGCATGTTTAGGCATTGGCGCCGTTATTACATTAGGTGTTTCTGGGGGGTCAAACTAAATCTCTTTCGCCTCGATAAGGCATTGTACCTTATTCTTCAAGGCCCAACAATAGTTTGTATCATGCCCCGGTCTTTCAGAATGATAGGAACATCGAGCATTCGAGTTATAGCGGGGAAAAGCAGTATTGGGGTTCTTGGGAGCTTCCTTTAGAGTCACCAGATTGGACTTCAGTAGATGCGGCAAAACTTGGGACAAGGTCATGTTGATCTGAGTGAATCGTCTCATGGGTGCCTCTGGCTTACGTTGATAGTTTCGCTGTTGATTTGGTACAGGATTGGAGATCATAACAGCCTCTACCGTCGGGCGACGTTCTGTTTTGTTTTGATTCATGTGGTCATATGCAACACTGACCTCCTTCTTTCCGGTAAAGGGTTTCTTCATCGTGCTTGAGGATACATCCCTTTGAATTTTACCACTTTTAATACTGGCTTCTACCCGCTCACCAGTCATGATTAGTTCAGTAAATCCATGCGAAGAACTTCCGATCAGATGGTTGAAGAACGGACTGGACAACGTGCCTAAGAACATATCCACCAATTCTCTGTCAGTTAAAGGGGGTTGGACTCTTCCCGCGAGATCCCTCCATTTTTAGGCATAAATTTTGAAACCTTCACCAGCAACAATAGACATACCTTGCAGTTGTGTTCGAGGTGGAGCTAGGTCAGCATTATACTGATATTGCATGTAAAAAGCAGAAGCCAAATCTTCCCAATTGTGAATATTGGTCCCTTCCAACTGATAGAACCAATCTAACTGCGTCTCTGACAAGATTTCTTGGAAGAAATGTACCCATAGGTTCCTATCAGCAGTATGGGGTTGAATTTTCCTTACATATGACTGAAGAAGTGAAAAACATAAGAAGGGGGGTTGAATTGAAAACTTAAAATCAAATGCGCAAAGACACAATATTTTTCTCCTGGTTCGTTTGATCTCAAACTACTTCAGTCCACCCGTCAAGGTGATTTCACCTCTCTCCAACGAGGACTTAATTCACTAATAAAAAACTGATTACAATCACTACTTTGACAACTATCAAAGTCCTCTTGAGTACAACCACAACCCGGTCAATCTCAAGGAAAAACTGGCTTAATCAAGATAAAAGAATTTTGTGTATCATTGTTTTTTTTACAAAAACAGTTATCACAACTGTGATATTTTACACAATTTTAAGCGTAGAAAAGAGTATGTAAGCTTGCAGCATTTAGAGATGTATTGCAGTCGTGTTCAAAAAAATCGTAAACAATTTGTCCTCTTAGCTTGATTAAATAGGCAATGGAATCCTGTCCAACATAAAGCATGATAATGGACATTTAAACTATTTCCATATTGAGAAGATTCTTTTCTGAATGAATTCGTTGCATCTGATGCTGTCTTGATTGAATAGTAACGCTTCAGAATCTTACAGTCTGCATGATGCAATTGCTTCAGAACATTTATGACTAAGATATGTGAGGATCTGATTGTATATGAACCTTCTGTTCAGAATCAGAGTATTCTTCACTTCAGTGCAGGTTTTGATCATCATTCATCAACGCAGATTCTGATTACTTCAGCGTGAAAGTTTCTATAGCTTAACTTCTGATGCTGCTTTGGTCAGAACTTCTGCATACACAGTAACACAAATTTAGAGTGCATATTTGTTCTTTGTGTTTGTTATCATCAAAACTCTAATTAAGGGTTGTAGAATCAAACTATGTTCTAACAATCTCCCCCTTTTTGATGATGACAAAAACTAGGATTATCAATGAAAAATATAGAACAAAAAGCTTAAGAGAGACTCCCCCTGAGTTGATTACTTCCCATAAGTTCCTTGTCGTCAGAGCTTTTGATGCATCTCCTTCTGTTCTTATCAGAATGTGTTCCTGTACAAGCTTTTCAGAAAGTAGAGATTAAAATATTTAGAATGTTTGAGACTTTGTCCCGATATACAGTTTTTGAAAATATATTACTTTCTCCCCCTTTTTGTCAGGTATCAAAAAGAAATATAATCATAGTCAAAAAGATGAATTATATTGAAAACATAATGCAATGACAAGTTTCATAAACAAGAAGGTAAAGATAAAAAATTACAGATAAACAGTTTTAAAGAAAATCTAAGAAGGAGGGGGAAGACGTGTGAACAATGCTTCCAACAAGCTATTGATCTGAGTGCTTGATTCTTCCTGCTTTCCCAGAATGTCTTTGATTTATTTTGTAGTATCTTCTTTTTTATCCATAATACCCTTGATCTCTTTGTTTGTATCCTATTGCTTATCCAGTCTGGCATGGATTAATGTATTCTCTTTCTTCAACTCTTACAGAGTTTGCATGACTAGAGACGAAGCTGGTGTATATTCAGGGGTTGCATGCTGTTCAGAACATTCTGCAGCCTCTTCTGATTGAACCACTTCTTCTGCTGCAATCATGTTTTCTGGAGCAGTAGTCAGAGATAAACTATCAGAATCTAGTTCAGCGACTTCTGAAGGATGGTGCTCTTTCCAGGGAGCATTATCCAGCGGAAGAATTTCTTTCTTGCACCATTGGCTCAGAACTTGAGCTTGGAAGGCTTTCAGCTGATCACTGAAGTTCTATTGAGCCCTTTCATAGCCCAATTCTTTCAGCTTCTAAATTTCAGAGTTGAGCCATTTTCTGAATCTTTCCCATAGAGAATTAGAAGCAGCAGGATTAGAAATCTCTTGGCTTGCTTGCTTCAAAGAATTGATCCATTCCTGCATTTCTGTTTCAAAAATCAACAGATTCTTACCAACATCTGATTTGGTTGCGGTTGGTTTAGGTTTGGGAATGGAAATTTTGTTTGAGGTGGAAGCTAGTCAGTCCAGCACTAGTGGATCAATGACAAGTCTGAGGTTGTCAGCTAGACGGTTGATGGGTGATGGAGTGGAAGAGTCAGAAATTAGAATTGGTGTGTTAGGGGTGTTTGGTGGTGTGGATTCATATGATGAAGGGATTTCTGAAATATCATGAATAGTGAGAGGTAAGCGAACTGTAAGGGGTTCTGTTATTCAAGGGATTGGGATAGTGGTATTAGAATATGAAGGAGAGTCTTCAGATTGGTTTGCGGTAGCGTGTTGAGTTTCTGGTCAGGAATTTCAGAAGATGGGTTTTCAGAAGGTGGAGAGAGAGAGTTTCTAGTTTCTGGTTATGGTGAGTTGAGGTTCAGATGTTCTGGTTGAGGAGAGTGTGGTTGTGGATTTTCTAGTTGTTATTGAGAGTTTGGATTTTCTGGTATTGGAGAGGAAAAGTCTTGATCAAATAGTTCAATGTCAGATAGAACTTTGGCAAGTTCTGGTTGATGATGTTCTGGATTTGGATTTTGATTGGGGGAGTGAGGTTCATTCAAAAAGTTTCTAAGAGTTACAGATGGGTCAAACTCTATGTCAAAATCCTCAAATTTTTGGGGTGAAGGATTTTCTGTTGGTTGAGGGGGAATGGTTTCAGATGTTGGAACAACTATTGATTCTATAACAGAAACCGAAGATGGGTTACCTTTCTTTTTCGTAGCTTTAGGTGTCTTCTGAGAGGATCCTTCTCCTGCTGCTTTCCTCTTTTTGGATTTCTTTAGCACAACCTCTGGAGCTGGCTTGTGCAGATCTTGGATGTTGATTTCTGGAATAGTCCCATCAGCCTTGCAAGCTTCAAGGTATCTGACTATGATTTCTGGGGAGGTATCTATCTCAGAAAATAGTGGAAAATCCTTCAGAGGAATTCTACTAGAAGTGATGGCTTCATGAGAAGCAATATTTGGTTCCCTCTTAATGTTCTCAATAATCTTCATTTTCTTCAGATTCTTGGCATTCAAAGGTTTCCCAGCGGTTGCTTCCAGAGTACTTATTTCTTGATCCTTTGTCAGATATTCTATCAGCGTGTTTTCTGTTAGAATATCTGAATTCAGTCTTCCTAGGGGAATCCAATCCCTCTTAGTTCTTTCGTCTTCTCTTGTCTCTTTCACACTTGTTCCGAGATGGTTGAAGAGCAAGTGTGGAAGGTTTATCTTGGTCTTCTTTGCAATGAAGTAAATCAGGAATTACTGATCAATATTGATGTAATCAGGAGAGCTTGTAGGCTTCATGTGATTGATACATCCCATAATTATTCTGGACCAGATTCTGTGATGATCCTTCAAGTCTTTGATCTTACTGGATGGCTGTCCAGAAGTGAAGATTTCCCTGGCAATAGATTTTAGGTCAGAACACCTATCAGCCATATAAATGCATCTGACTCCACCACCATTATATCCAATGAGTTTCCCAATTAAATCTTCTATTATCACAATCTTCTTTCCCATAACATATGATGTAACCTGGTGGTTGTATGAGATAGCATGAATCCATAACTCTTTGACAAGAATGGGAAACGTTGGACCCAACAGACGGTCAAAATATTTGTTCCAACCCTGTGCAGTTACGTCTTCATAGAGTTTAAACTCATTTTCTTGTAAACTTTCAAAATCAATGATCAATTCAGAGAGAACTTTCAAGTTTTCAACAGGAGTGAGAATCATTCTAATGGGTTCTTCATATTGTTCCGTTGATGAAGATTCAGGAGCATTGAGATTCTTGAGACTTGATGATGATGCCATTGTTCACACAGGTTCTTTGAAGAAAATGGAAAGGGTTTTTGAAAACGAAACTTGGAACAAGAGAGAATATAGAAGAGAGTAAAATGTGAATGAATGAAATAGTAAGTTGAGTTTATATAGGTTTTTTAGAAAACATAAACAGTAAGCAAGAAAATAAGTGATGATTATATGCATTAATGAGACTTGAAATTAGGGGATTTAGAAAGATATTGAACAGTTACCACTGAAAAGTGTCTCAATGCATCCAATCAGAGCCTTGGACCCTTCAGAATTTGAACGCATGTTCAACCTCAGAAGGTAGCTTGTGAAAGGATGACAGATGTTTGATGATGTGAACTGCACGCCTCTATCCTTGAAATGAAACCTTCAGATCTTCATAGATAGATTCTGAGGCAACTGTACTTCTAACTTTTGAAGACAAGTTGATCAGATGTTCACAGAAAATAATAAAGTTTTGAGGGTTAAGATATGCAAATAAAACATTTTATTTTGGGCATAACTTCATGCTGAGATGTTTCAGAATGAAATTGAATCTATCTTCAGAAAGGGGTTTTGTAAATACATCACCCCATTGATGGTCTGTATCAATAAATTTAAAGGTAATAATTCCTTTCTGAATATAGTCCCTAATAAAGTGATGTTTTATTTCTATATGCTTAGCCCTAGAATTCAAAATGGGATTTTTACTAAGACATATGGCAGATGTGTTATCACAGAAGATAGGAGTGTTACTCTCAAATATGTTGAAGTCTTCAAGTTGACTTTTCATCTAGAGAATTTGAGTGCTACATCCAGCAGCTGCTATGTATTTAGGTTCTGCTGTCGACAATGCTATTGTGGACTGTCTCTTGCTGGTCCATGAGATCAGATTGTCTCCTAGAAACTGGCAGCTTCCAAAAGTGCTTTTATGCTCTACTCTGTCTCCAGCAAAATCAGCGTCACTGTATCCTACTAAGCTGTATTCATTGGATTTTCTATAAAACAAACCGAGATTAGTAGTACCTTTCAGATACTTGAAAATTCGCTTAACTGATGTTAAGTGAGATTCTCTAGGATCTGATTGGAATCTAGCACATAAGCAAACACTGAATAAAATATCAGGCCTTGAAGCCGTCAGATAAAGGAGACAGCCAAATACCTCTGTAGATTTTTTGTTCTACCTTTTTTACTTACCTCTTCCTTTTCCACAATGCACGTGGGGTGCATTGGAGTCTTTGAAGGCTTACATTCTGAGAGATCAAATTTCTTCAGAAGTTCTCTGACATATTTGCTATGATGAATGTAAGTTCCTTCTGAGGTTTGGTTTATCTGAATACCCAGAAAGAATTTGAGTTCCCCCATTAAGCTCATCTCAAACGCTTCCTGCATGCACTTAGCAAACTCTCTTCCCAGAGAAGGTTTAGTGGATCCAAAGATGATGTCATCTACATAAATCTGACACACTAAAATGTCATTCTTAAATGTCTTACAGAACAAGGTTGTGTCCACTTTCCCTCTGGTGAATTCCTTTTCTAACAGGAAGTTACTTAGTCTTTCATACCAAGCTCTGGGAGCTTGTTTCAGACCATAGAGTGACTTCTTTAGTTTGAAAACATATTTTGGGTGTTTGGAATTCTCAAACCCAGGGGGTTGCTTCACATATACCTCTTCATCTATGTAGCCATTTAGGAATGCACTTTTGACATCCATCTGATACAGAGTGATGCCATTGTTTATAGCAAATGAGATTAAGAGTCTGATAGATTCTAACCTGGCGACTGGAGAAAAGGTTTATGTATAGTCCATCCCCTCTTGGTGACTATAACCTTGTGCCACCAGTCGTGCTTTGTTTCGGATGACTTCTCATTGCTCGTTCAGTTTGTTTAAGAACACCCACTTTGTTCCAATGACGTTGAATCCTTTTGGTTTGGGAACCAGATCCCATACGTCATTTCTCGTGAACTGATTTAATTCCTCCTGCATTTCCAGAATCCAGTCATTGTCCAGAAGCGCTTCATCAATTGTTGTTGGTTCAATCAGAGAGACCAGTCCCATGAGGGATTATTTAGAGTTTCTAAATGTTGATCTTGTTCTGATTGGATCATCCTTCTTTCCCAAGATCTTATCTTCTGGGTGAGCTATGCTGCTTCTCGATAGCCTTTTCTGAAGTTGATCAACAGAAGGTGTTGGATTGCTTGTAACATTTCTTTCTGAAGTTGTTAGAGCGTCTCTATTGAGAAATTCGGATGAGTTGTCTTCAGTACCTGTGAATTCAACTTCTATATCTGCAAAGAATTCATTCTGCTTTGACTTTTGAGGGTCAAGCTTATCATCAAATCTAACGCTGATTGACTCTTCAACAATCTATGTTTCTGTATTGTATACTATGTACCCTCTTGAGCGTTCAGAGTATCCTAACATGATACACTTTTGTGCTTTAGAGTCAAACTTGTTCAGATAATATTTAGTATTCAGAATGAAACAAGTGCATCCAAAAGGATGAAAATAAGAAATGTTGGGCTTTCTGTTCTTCCACAGTTCATATGGAGTCTTTTCAAGAATAGGTCTTATAGAGATTCTATTTTGAATGTAACAAGCTGTGTTAATTGCTTCTGCCCAGAGGATCTTCGCAATGTTAGTCTCATTGATCATGGTTCTGGCCATTTCTTGCAGTGTTCTGTTCTTTCGTTCTACAACTCCATTATTTTGGGAAGTTCTAGGACAAGAGAAGTCATGCAAGATTCCTTTTTCATTAAAAAATGATTCCAAATTTTTATTTTCAAATTCTCCACCATGATCACTTTTGACTTTGACAATTCCAAGATCCTTTTCATTCTGAACTTGGTTATAGAATGCAACGAACAAAGAGTGTGACTCGTCCTTGTGTCTTAAGAACTTTACACATGTCCATCTATTATAGTCATCTACGATCACTAACCTATACTTCTTGCCACTAACAGACGCAGTTTTTACTGGTCCGAATAAGTCTATGTGCAGAAGTTCTAATGGCTTAGAGGTGGAAACAACATTTTTAGATTTAAAAGCAGGTTTTGCAAATTTTCCTTTCTGACATGATTCACACAGAGCATCTGAGCTGAACTTCAAATTAGGAAGTCCTTTGACCAGATTGAGTTTGTTAATCTGAGATATTCTTCTCATACTAACATGCCCCAATCTTCTGTGCCAGACCCATTGCTCGTTGTTAACAGAGAGAAGACATTTTACATTCTGACTCTTTAGTTCAGAAAGTTTTGTCTTATAGATGTTGTTTTTCCTCTTTCCATTAAAAAGGATAGTTCCATCTTTCTGACTAACAGCTTTGTATGAATTTTGATTGAAGATTATATCATAACCGTTATCACTTAATTGGCTTATGGGTAACAGGTTATGCATTAATCCATCAACCAAGAGCATATTATTTATAGAGGGAAGATTTCCATTACCTACTATTCCAGAGCCAATGATCTTTCCTCTTTGGTTTCCTCCAAAGCCCATGTAGCCTCCAGGTTTAAGTTCCAAGCTTTGGAACATATGCTTCCTTCCTTTCATGTGTCGAGAGCATCCAGAGTCCAGGTACCATGACTGGTGTTTTAGACTTGCTGCTAAAGATATCTGCTACATATATAATTTTTTCCTTAGGTACCTGTATCTTCTTGGGTCCTGGTTTGTTAGTTTTACCAAAATTCTAATTGAATTTTGGTTTTACAAAGTAATCATTACTAGTGCATTTTAGGTTGTGTGTGTGCCCATATATGAAGTGTGATTTAAGTGGTGTGTGTTTTATGACTAGGTCCATGACTTTCTTAGGTGTATATACCTTACCTTGATATCCTATCCCTTTTCTGCCATTCCTGCTAACTCCATAGATCATTGAAGCCATCTTGCTTCTATCTATGTTTTTAGCCAGAAACTTTTGAAAGTTGTGATCATACTATTTGATGATCTCATCAGTATTACTAGGAGTCTCTGAGATTATTCCCTTTTGAGAGTTTTGCAAATCATTTTCTAATTTTGAAACCTTTTCTTTTAACTCAGAATTCTCTAATTTGAGAATCTCAGTCTTTTCAGAGTCAGAGACAAAATCCCTTTTTAGGTTCTTGAATTTGACTATGATTTCTGATACCTTTTCAGAATTTCATTTAGACTTTATGCAAGTTCAGCCTTAGTAAAATTAATAGTGAAGTCAGGGAATACCTCTTCAGTGTCTGATTCTGAGTCTGAACCCGAAGATTCACTGTCTTCTAACACGTTTTCCATGAGAGCTACGTTTTCTCTTTCATCAACTGACTCTGAGTCAGCATCAGAAGTGTCTGAATCGTCCCATGTTGCCATGAGGCTTTTCTTCTTCTCCTTGAAGAACTTCTTTTTGGGCTTCTCCTTCTGAAGCCTTGGACAATCACTTTTGTAGTTCCCTTGCTCATTGCACTCATAGTAGATGATGTCCTTGTTATTTGACTTTCTATGTCCTGAAGAACCTTCAGATCTTCTATGTCTAGAGGAAGACTCAGACTTTCTATATCTGGAGGAGGATTCATTTTGATTCTTTGATCTTCTAGGATTTCTGAATTTCCTTTGTCTCTGCTTCCGCAGTTGATTCACCCTTCTAGAGAGGAGAGACAATTCATCTTCTTCTGATGAGGATCCATCAGAGGTTTCTTCCATAGCCTGCAAAACCTTAGAATCAGATTTTTTGTTAGATTTTAATGCTAGTTGCTTACTTTACTTTTGAGGCTCATCTTCTTCTATGTCTATCTCGTGACTTCTGAGGGAGCTGACAAGTTCCTCCAGAGATATCTCGTTGAGATCTTTAGCTAGCTTAAGTGTTGCGACCATTGGCCTCCATTGCTTGGGTAGACTTTTGATGATCTTCTTTACGTGATCAGCAGTACAATATCCTTTGTCAAGAACCTTTAGCCCAGCAACAAGGATCTGGAATCTTGAGAACATTGCTTCTATGGATTTACTGTCATCCATCTTGAATGCTTCATACTTCTGAATGAGTGCAAGGGCCTTGGTTTCTTTGACTTGTATGTTTCCTTCATGCGTCATTCTCAGAGAGTTAAACATGTTTTTGGTTGTCTCTCTGTTTGAGATTTTCTCATATTCTGAGTATGAGATAGCACCTAGAAGTATTGTTTTGGCTTTATGATGGTTTCTGAAATCATGTTTTTGCTGGTCAGACATCCTTTTTCTGTCTATCTTCTGACCACTTTCATCCACTGGATGTGTGTATCCATAAATTACCATGTCCTATAGATCAGCATCATGGGCCATAAAGAAGCTCTCAATTCTGTCTTTCTAGTAGTCAAAATTTTCTCCATCAAAGACTGGAGGTTTGCCACTGATTATGTCCTTGTCTTCATGATAGTCATTGCTGATGTTTTGGCTTGGTCCCACCATATTGTTTTTTTGAAGCTTGGATCTTGTACTGACACCGTTAAGTCTATGAACTCAGAACCAGGCGCTATGATGCCAATTGAAGAAGTGAAAAACACAAGAAGGGGGGGTTTAATTGAAAACTTAAAATCAAATGCGCAAAGACACAATATTTTTATCCTGGTTCGTTTGATCTCAAACTACTCCAGTCCACCCGTCAAGGTGATTTCGCCTCTCTCCAACGAGGACTTAATTCACTAATCAAAAACTGATTACAATCACTACTTTGACAACTGTCAAAGTCCTCTTGAGTACAACCACAACCCGGTCAATCTCAAGGAAAAATTGGCTTAATCAAGATAAAAGAATTTTGTGTATCGTTGTTTTTCTTTACAAAAACAGTTATCATAACTGTGATATTTTACACAATTTTGAGCGTAGAAAAGAGTATGTAAGCTTGCAGCGTTTAGAGATGTATTGCAGTCGTGTTCAAAAAAATCGTAAGCGATTTTTCCTCTTAGCTTGATTATATAGGCAATGGAATCCTATCCAACATAAAGCGTGATAATGGACATTTAAAATGTTTCCATATTGAGAAGATTCTTGTTTGAATGAAGTCGTTGCATGTGATGCTGTCTTGATTGAATAGTAACGCTTCAGAAGCTTACAATCTGCATGCTGCAATTGCTTCAGAACATTGATGACTAAGATATGTGAGGATCTGATTGTATATGAACCTTCTGTTCAGAATCAGAGTATTCTTCACTTCAGTGCAAGTTCTGATCATCATTCTTCAGCACAAATTTTGATTACCTCGGCGTGAAAGCTTCTATAGCTTAACTTCTGATGTTGCTTTGGTCAGAACTTCTGCATACACAATAACACAAATTTAAAGTTCATATTTTTTCTTTGTTTTTGTTATCATCAAAAATCTAATTAAGGGTTGTAGAATCAAACTATGTTCTAACAATGACCTTAAATGCAGCTTTGGACAAGAGACACCATCATATTTACCGAAAGTGGGGATCTTGAATTTTTGCGGGATGACAACCCACGAGACAAGTCCTAGCTCCTTAAAATCTAACCCATGTACCCTCTAGATCTCCATAGCATTGAGGCAATCCACCAACTATTTGTATTTATCATCAATAGGGGGATATTGTTCTTCAGAATAGTCCACTTCTTCCTCTTATTCAGACTCTGGGTGGTCATTTCCTTCCTTGTTCTTTCCTTCTTGATTATCTCATTCACCCGACATGGTTGCGAAATCTAGAGTTCGCCATGCTGGTCCTTTGAACCTTCTTCCCAGATTTAAAACACCGACTGGTTTCTTCGCCTTCTTCTTCTTTGATTGAAGATCCTTTATTGTCTGTTCAATATCCATCTCACTGAAATAAATATTAGAAAGATAAGGAGACCTGTTGTAAGAAATCCTTTTGTGTTATGATGAATGAAATGAATATGCAAATGATTTCAAGGAAATTAGAGATTTGAATTTGTTTAGACAAAAAGGAAACACACGTTATATTAATAAATCCAAGTTTGAGTACACCCTGCCTCTTTGGGCTTACAACGAAAGAAATAAAATACAAAAACTCCTAAGATAAAAAGGTTGAACGCATCCTCTTCTGTGCAATGTAGGCGTTCAAACTCCGCTCTTCATGAAGTTCCTTGGTGAGTTCCAGAACTTTCTTCTCATTGGTGTAGAATTGGGCTTCAAAAGTTTCTCGCTCTTCCTTAAGCTGAATATAATCCTTTTGCAAGTCTGCAAGAGAGGTAGGCATGTTGGGATGAAGGATGGTATACGGGACATCTCCTTCAGCAACAGGCTCCATGATAATAGGGAGGATGGAGGGATCAGGCATTACGAGACTCTGAGAACGAGCTCGTACTCACCTAAGGTAAGGCTCAATGGGAATGGAATTTTTGTGTCCCAATGTCTTACTATCCACTCTGTTTACCATCCTCCAAGCTCATATGAACCTCTGACGGTAGCCTTGATCATCGCTCACATAGTCGAACACCACACCTTGGATGAGCATATCATGTGGACCAGTGTTTTAAAACCCAACCCGACCCGGCCGGTCGGACCGGTCTGACCGAGAACCGGTGGGCCAGGCGGTCCGATTAAGGGATAAGACCGGAATTACATTTATACCAGATGAAACCGGTGTGAACCGGCCGGATCACCGGTTAAACTAGTGAACCGGCGGTTTTTACTGAACCGGCGGGTTTGACTATTTATTTTATTTTTTTGGGCTTTTGAAAATAAAATTAACATAAACGCTTTGCCTCCTCGTTTCCCAAACCTAGGCATTTGAAAGGTTTTATTTTTTATTCTATCTTTTCTTTTTCTAATTGAAGTCATATTCTCAATTTTCTCTACCAACAAAAACTCCCACTTGCTGCTGTTATTTTATATTTCTTGTTTGCCGTCAAAAAATTCATAAAAACATCAAAAACAAGTTATTTATTTTTTACTTGGTCTAATTTGCATTGATGTTTTTCAATATGAATATTATTGTTTAATTTTGTTGATTAATTGATATAGAAAATAAATGATTAAATTTGATCATTTTCTATAAAATTGGGTCTTTTAGTTTAACAAATTAAGATAGAATTTGTATGAATGAAACAGTTTTATACTTTTATGAATTAACTTATTATAGACTGGTAATAAAGTTGTTGTATATTGGAGATAGAAATTGGGATAGATATATATTACTGTAATAGTCGTTATATATATTATGGAGATAGAAATTGGGTTTAAAAATATGTAACCTAAATTATATAGTAAGACAAAGTTTTCTGTTTTTGATTAATTTAAATTATATAACAAAGAAAAGTTTCAGGATTTTATTAATCTAAAATATATAGCAAATGCTGGAAAGTAAAGTTTCTATTTTTTTACTATATATGGTGATGCACGGTAACGATGCTTGGTAGCTTATATGTAATATACAACAACATATTCATATATTTTGGATTTAGATATGCTACATATTTAATGTTTCTTATAATGTTTTTATAAATTCAATAATTTTTTTTTAGAATTGTGTTTTGTTAATATTTTTGTAATATAGTTTTGTATTTTTAAATTTTGATTGATATTAGATATGGCATCACCCGTTGAAGTAATAACTTCGGAAGAAGTTACATCTCAAAATCCAACCCAACTCCAGAGCAGTAGGGGAAAAACTGATATAGCTTGGGGTCATTGTAAACAAATTGAAGAGAAAGGAAAACTTGTTAATTTGTGTATTTACTGTGATAAAATTATTAGAGGAGGGGGGATTAATAGGTTCAAATTCCATTTGGCTGGAATAAAAGGTCAAGTTGAAACATGTAAAAAGTTGCCTCCAGATGTTCAATATCAAATGAAATAAAATCTTAATGAAGGTGCAAATAATAGAAGAAAGATTCAAGCACAAAATTTTGATGTTGATCTTACTACTCAAGAGGGTGGTGTAGTAGAAATGGATGTAGAACAATCAAGATCAAATTCGGTGATTGTGTCTCAAAAGAGAAAGAATACTAGTCGTATTGGTAATTATTTTATAGCTAGAACAACTCTTGGAGCTCAACCTTCTTTAAAAAGTGTGTTACAAAGTAAGGAATTCATGGAGAAGTGTGATCTAGCTATTGCAAGATGGTTTATTGATTCTTCTGTGCCATTCAATGCAGCTAATTCTGCGTATTTTCAATCTATGGCGGATGCACTTTGCAGCATGAGTCCGGGGTATAAAGTTCCAACTATGCATAGTCTTCGTGGTTATTTGTTAAATAAATGGGTTGAAGATGTGAACAAATTAATAGAGGAGTATCGTGAGATTTGGAAGAAAACTGGTTGTACTCTAATGGCCGATGGATGGACTGGTCGAAAAAGAAGAACTCTTATAAACTTTCTAGTTTATTGTCCCAAAGGTACTATTTTTCTAAAATACGTTGATGCTTTTCATGCTTCAAAAACTGCAGATATGTTGTATAAACTTTTTAGAGAGGTGGTTTTATTTGTTGGGCCTGAAAATGTAGTTCACATAGTGACAGATAATGCTGAAATTATGTTGTTGTTAGAAGGTTATTAGAAAATGAGTTTTCTACTTTATTTTGGTCTCCTTGTGCGGCACATTGCATTAACTTGATGTTGCAAGACATGGGAAAATTAGAGGAAGTAAGTGAGACAGTGTCACATGCTTCTAATTTTACCAAATATATTTATAACCATTGTTATGCATTGTATTTAATGAGAAAGCAAACAGGTGGAAGAGAAATCCTTCGTCTTGTTCCAACTCGGTTTGCCACTAATTTCATTGATTTGCAAAGTATTTTGTATCACAAAAACTCACTAAGAGCCATGGTAACATCTAAAGAATGGACAAGCTCAGCATATGCCAAAGAAGCAAAGGCAAAACAACTTGTGGATCAAGTTTTAGATTCTGGATTTTGGAGTAAATGTGTTGATGTAGTTAAACTCACTGAACCACTTGTGCGTGTGTTGCGTATTGTTGATAGTGAAGATAAACCTGCTATGGGTATTCTATACAAATCTATATTCAAAGCTAGAGAGGATATGGTGAGGAGGTTTCAAAGAAATAAGAAGAAAGTGGATCCTTACTTGAAAATCTTAGATAAACATTGGGATTCACAGCTCCGCAAAAATCTTCATGCTGTCGGTTATTGGTTGAATCCAGATTGTAGATATAATGATGTAGAATTTGAAAAACATGCATCCACAACATCAGGACTTTTAGATGACATTGAAGAGCATGCTAATGGAAATTCTGAACTTCGATTGAAGTTAACAGATGAGATGAGAATATTCAAAGACGGTGAATTAGATTTTGGAAGGAAATCAGCCGTGGATGAACGATGTATTGTGAGGGCAGGTAATTTCATAACTTCTAACTCTTGATATATATTTTATTTTATATTTCAATATGTTTATAAATATATTTAATCACATGGTATAAACAGATCAATGGTGGGAAACTTATGGCACTCATACACCAACTTTGCAAAGGTTGGTTATTCGTATTTTAAGCCAAACTTGTAGTGCTTCGGGTTGTGAATGCAATTGGAGTATATTTGAGCATATTCATTCAAAAAAAAGAAATAGATTGGAGCACAAAAAGTTTAATGATTTAGTGTTTGTTCGTTACAACTTGAGACTTCAAAATAGGTATTATTATGGTTATTTTTCTCTGATCATTATATTTTTATATTTAAATATATATACTTAGATTTAATTCATGTGTGCTTAGGAAAATAAGAAATGGGAGTTATGATCCTATCAATATTGAAACAATTGCCGACCATTCTAGTTGGGTATTAGAGGATTCACCACCTCTCTTAACCAATGAAGAGTTGGAAGCATTGCAGAATGACCATGCAAATATGACCATCCAACCAATTTCAAGTGATATTGGTATGTTCTAATATGATCATAATATAGTTTGTGGTTGTGAATCAATTTAATGTCTCATATTTACCATCTCTAAAAAAAATTTGTTAATTATTTTTTAAAATATTGTTATAGATCAAATAGATTTAGATGAGGATGAAGATGGAGATATGGGTAATGCACAAGATATTATTGTTGATACTGTGAATCAAGAAAAAAGCAACACCAGAGAATATGAAGTTGGTGGAGAAGACAATGAAGTTGAAGATGGATATGAATATCAAGATTATGACAATTTGACTTCATGGACATAAAAAATTATGGATCGTTGAGTATGGATTTTTGTGACTTATTATAATACTATAACTTATGAATTGTTAAGTTTCTATCACTTCTTTGAATTTATAATTTGCTACATTAAGTTTCTATCACTTATTTTGATTGTTACTAATACTTTTGTTTATTCTAAATTATTTGAATTTATAATTTTCTATATTATTATAGTTACAAATTTCAGGTAATGAATATATTTTTTATAGAAACCGGGTCAAAAGCCATGTGGTCTGACCAGTGACCCACTGGTCCGACCAGTAACCCAGTGAGCCAGTAACTTTACCGAGTCGATCACCGGTCTGGGTTTTAAAACATTGATGTGGACCATCTCTTTGTGCGTACCCAAACTGTCTCAAAGCTAAGCAAAGGTTATAAGTGATACCTCCCCTAATGCCCAGCAGAGGGACATTAGGGAATTCCCCATAAAGGTCAATGATAGTAATGTCCTTCTAAGATCGAGAACACCAGTGGATATCTGAATGCCTGAGTGACATCAACCTATTGGACCATCTCAAGCCTTGCTCGTTCTTCACAACAGATCGGGGGAGATGCGAAATAAACCACCTAGCCAACAGATGAGTACAACACATGATGGCTCCTTTTCTCTTCATGGTGCGAGAATGGAGAGAATGCAAGATATCTCCCAACAAGGTAGGCACTAGATTGCGAGATATGAAGATTTTGACAGCATTTACATCTATAAGTTGGTCAGTATTTGGAAATAGTACCATCCCATAGATGAGAAGAGCCAAAATTTCTTAGAAAGCTTGTAAATCCAAAGTGTTCCAACAGTCTTGAGCTTTTTCCAATAGGGACTTGGCTAGGAACCCTTTGATACCACTTCTTGTTTCTCAATTAGCCGTGATGTCGGATTGTTGCAAGTGTAAAGCTCGGGCAACTTCCTCAGGGCTTGGGTCTCTTTCAGTACCATTGAAAGGTAGTTGATTGAGAATGGGAATTCCCAAGAGTTGAGAGAATTCATCCATAGTAGGTACAAGATGGTAATCTGGGAAGGTAAAGCAATGGTGCAAAGGGTCAAAGAACTAGAAAAGCACATTCATCGTATCTTCATCAAAGCTTGAGGTAACCAAGTTGAGAAGTCGTCCATGTATTTTGGTGAACGGAGAATTCTCAGGGACCCTTGATGCTAACACCTTGAGATGAAAAGGTACTCGTACAAGGTTGACTTGGATTGTGTTCCCATGAGTGGGAGTCATGTCCTACAAAACAGAACAAAGATGAATCTTAAAATCCTTGAAATGGTTAGTCTAAAATGATATGGTATGATGTCATGATGTTATGTACAAGCATATGCACAAGTTAATCAAACAAGTCCTTAGGTTTAGGCTTGCATGAGGTTTATAGGTAAGTACCATCTTGAAGTTTAGTTGGTTCAACCTGTCCTAGAAAGTAAACGGGTTCTAGGGAATCTTAATATCACTGATCTTTCTTCATCGGGAATTGTTTCAGTGCAAGCCTCTTTATTGGCGATCAAAATATCCCGAAAGTCCGATCTCAATGAGCGTAGTATCGAGTATCAACCAACTTACGACTGCACCGAAGCCGGCTACCTCACTACTTCCTAATGGCCAAGTTGTTCAAGTAAAGGTTCTAAAGTCAGTTAGTGCTTCATGACACCACACAAAGGCCCCGTATTCTCCTTGACTACTCAAGGGCTACCAGTACCAACAAATGTGTCACACTAATGTAGTTATTGCTTAGACCATATCAGTATACCCCATATAGTTTCCACAACTTATTGCTACTTACCTAAAAAGGTGCCCCAGATCCAGGTAGAGGATCAAAACAAACCAAACAAGGAACCATAAGATAAAGCAAACAAATCAAACAATGAAAAGCAATTAAAGGTTATCTAGCCCTAAGGTAACCCCACTTTCAACAAATTCCCCAGCAGAGTCGCCAGTTCTATAACACGGTGGGAGAACTGACTTGGTTATTTTGCATTTGATCGCAATTGTTGCGGATAGCAAGAGTCGCCACTGACTTTTCTTTTATCTAATAAGGAAAGGTTGAAAAGAACATGAAAGACCTTCAAGATTATTTTCTTGAGTTCGTGGGGGGGGGGGGGGGGGGGGTAGGTTATGAAAAGGGAAGTTATTAGCACAATTTCCATCCGTAATTATCTACGGGCTCTTAGTTGCTTGCTAGATCACTTTCTTTTGTTATAAAATGTGCTTGTGGTTTGGTTTTTGAAAGTATTTTGAAGAAAAAGTTGTCTTTGTAATGGTTCTCGTCTCTATAAGAACGCGTACAAAGTGTTTTGTCTTTTAAAAATGTTTCAAAGTGAAATTGTCGGTGTACAAAATGTTTTTATTGTGAGCAAGCGAGCAACTAGGAGCATCCTACCTACTCAAAAGGTCTTAATGTTCTTTTCCTCCTCCTTTAGATGTTGCTATCTTACCATTGATTTGGTAAGAATCCCCGTCATTGGATGTGAAGGGATGGGCACAGGACATTTTTATAGTCATAGAAGGCAACCTATGGGACGTTTTAGCAATATCGTTTAAGGACTAGATCGTTTACCGAAGGCAACATTTAGAGTCATCGAGGGACTACGATCTTTTATCAAGGGTCTTTGCTAAAATGCCCATTGTAATACGTTGGGAGAAGTGACTTGTGTGTTTTGAGTTTGATCGCAATTGTTGCGGATAGCAAGAGTCACCACCGGCTTTTCTTTTATCCAAAAGGAAAGGTTGAAAAGAACAGGAAGGACATTTCGATATTATTTTCTTGAGTTCGGGGATAGATTATGAAAAGGGAAGGTGTTCGCACCCTTTTCATCCATAGTTATCTATGGGCTCTTAGTTGCTCGCTAGATCACTTGCTTTTGTTTGAAAGTTTACTTTGTGGTGGGTTTTTAAAGTATTTTTGAAAAGCTTATTCATTTAGGCTAACTTTGTAATGATTCTCATCTCTATAAGAATGTATACAAAGTGTTGGAATTTTTGAAATTATTTCATGTTTTGAAAGTGTTTAGGGTGTTTTTGAAAAGATGTTTGTTTTAAAGATGAGCAAGCAACTAAGAACGTTTCTACCTACTCGAAAGTCTTTTTTCTTTTCCTTCTTCTTTAGATGTTGATATCTTACAATTGATTGGTAAGAAGCCTTATCTTTGGATGTAAAGGGACGGGCGTGGGTCATCGTATGGTCATGATACCAATGTTGTGATATATCTTAGCATTTCTCTTGAGGGACTAAGAACAATTGTCAGGCAACATTCGAAGCTTCATCGAGGGACTATGATCTTGTATTTTTTTATTGTTTTTGCTAAGAACTTGCCCAAATGAATCTAATGCCCCAATCGAAGCATGAAATGAACTTTCCCAAAAGGAATTCAACACCCAAACGAAGGATGCAACCAAAGCCTATGTCGAAGGAGCCAAAGTTCCCAATCGAAGGATGTAAAATCGAAGAGAAATTGTTTTTTCTTTAATTTTGTCAAAAATAGTATTTTCATCTGTTTTGTCCTTTTTTAGCAATTTCCTCTTTAATCTTGATGCTGAAAAATCCAAATGTATTTGTGTAGGTTTGAATTTTTGAGAGCCCCTTGTGAGAAATGTCTTGAGGAATGAGAGGGAAAATTTTGGGGTACAACACCGGGCACAAAATGTAAACACACCTGCAAAATCCCTACATAAAGGTGGGGTTTTAAACAAACCACACACATGTAGCACACAATGGAAAACAATGCAGAATTGCCCTAAAGGGGTCTTTAAATAAACCAGAGAGGTTCCTGACATGATCATTGTTGTACCCCAAAATTTGCCCTCTCATTTCATCAACATTTTCTCATCACAAGACTCTTGGAATTCAAGATCAAGCTAGGGATTATTCTGTTCAAGACCCTTCCTTGCATTGTTGACCTAAATTAGGGTTTGAGTTTGCACAGGGATGTTTTGACCTAAAATGCCCAAAGTGACTTTCATACTTCATGTTGGACTCACAAGTTTGTCCTTACCAAGTTTCAGGCTTTGATTCAAAGTTTTGCCCAGTCAATTGGACAATTGACCTAGAAATCAACTTTATTGGGGAAAAAGACAACTATAGCCAATTGACAGTCAAACCTCATGAAATTTGACCCACATCAACATTATGAACTCATATGAACCATTTGATCAAGTTTGGATCACAATTCCACAAGAAATTTGATCAGATCACCAAAAGGGCAAAATGGTCATTTTTAGGGTTTTGACAGCACAAAGGCAATTTTTGACTGTTTGACCTAACCAATGGCAAACCAGACTCACACATGGACTCAAGGACTCAATGAAATTGTCTTGACCCATTCAACAAGTTCAAAAGATCTCAAATGCATAGGATTGACAGATGACTTTTTCAGTCAACTGATCAAAATTTGACTGTACACTGAAAAGTCAAACTTTGACTTTTTGGTCAGAATCAAGTGCCAAGATTCATTTTTCATCAAGACATGTCAAATTATGAAATTTATCCATCAAGAAACCCAAAAGTACAAATTAGGGTTAAAAATGAAAATTTTCATAACTTAGAAATTTTCTAAGTTATGAAATTTTCTTATTTTTTCCTAACTTTGTCCCATTTTTTCACCAAGATGAAAATGGATTCAAACTAAACTTGAAACATGAAAGTTGTAGTCCATCACAAAATCTACAACTTTGATTCACAAAGTTTTCTCAAAGGAAGCTTGTATCTCAAGTTATGATTTTTGGATCAAGGGTGCCTAAAACTTTTAACTTAGAAGAAATTTGCCCTAATCTAGACAGGATTTTGACCCATCTTCTTGGCCATTTTTCACATGGTTCCACTTGGAGTTTCAATTTGCATTACAAATATGGATTGTAGTACATGTTCCAAGCTTTCCAAATTGTCCCAGAACTCCTCAAACACCCCTGTGGTTAGAGAGAATCGAATTCATAAAGTTGGCAAAAACTCACTTTTGTTCATGGCCAAGGCATGTTCATAGCAACTTGCAATTTCAAGACAGCATGCTTTGCACTAGATTACAGGCCTCTAAACCACTTCACACTCAATAATTTAATGCAAGTCCATTGGTCTAAGGCTTTGTTTTGGTCATTAAGACATTGTACAACAAACTAACCCCTAATTAGAAAAAGCAAAGTTTCCATTTTTGCCTAATGTCACTTTATGTCAAAAGCTAAATCTTTGAGACATGGGGCCAGATCTTTTGAGGCAAATCAAATCCACAAATTCCAGCAACCAAGAGGATTGTGTGCAGCATACTTGAGGGCCTGTACAGGCTTGTGTTCACAACTTATACTTTCTTGCTTCAAGTAGAAGAAACATTGCAAAACACATACCAACTCTCATATCTGTAAACAAGAGCTTAAGAAAACATTATACACAGTTTCCATACCTCCCAACTAACCTAAAGCACGACTCATTCACCCATAAAACCTTCTCATACTCAGAATCCCTGTTTTGCTGCAAAACAGGGCAAGTTCTGCAATTTGAGTTCCATAACCCAATTTACTCATGCGTTTTTACCCAAGCCTGTTCAAATACCTTCTAATCAATCCACCTGAGCTATCCTGATCCTCCATTGCAAGCTGTAACTCCTCTAACCCCACTTTCCATTTTCATTTCAAAGCTTTGCAGGTGGACTTCTACAGCACGATACAAGGTGTTTCTAAGCAAGCCAGGTATTGGAGAAGCTTCCTTGTACCTCAAGCAAGCTCAACAGAAGCTCAAACACCATTGAAGGTTGTTGCATTGCTCTACTCGATTCAAGCTGAAACAGGTATTCCATGGACTTCTATCTCTCTATTTAGGAATGGTTAGGCTTAGGTTTGTGAATGAAACATGTCCTACTCATAGCCCTGAAGCCATACATGTGATCAGTTTTCATTTATATTAAGTGTGCTATGAGAATTTCAGCCATGAACATGTGAAAAAAGTTAGGTCAGATTTTAGGGCCAGAGAAATTCTCTCTGGTCTTTGAGAGTTAGATTTAATGCTTTATATGGTTGGATTCGTGCTTAAATTATCTATAAGTTTCATGTTTTAAGTTTTGTCAAAAGATCAAAGAATCAGAAGTTGGCATGTTGTACAAGAGGCGCACGCGTTTTCAAACAGAAGCTGGAGGTTGAAGAAGGTGATGGCTTGGGCTGGGCCTGAGTCATTCTTGCTTTTAGCACCCCTTTATTCAGTTTGCACCCCCCTGGCCCATTTGATTGAATACTTGTAATATTTATGTTTTTATTTTTTATTCTGACTTTATATTTTTTGCTCAAATATAAAAAATGCCAAAAATAATTTTCCACATTTTTTCATATTTATTTGATATTTATTTACTTTATTAGGCATATATGTATAAATAAACCATTTTTCTCCCTTTTAGAAACTTAAAAAAAATAAATACAAAATATATTTATTTTTCAGTTATTATTTTTATTTACATGTTGAAAACATTTTCTTGAAAATATCCATTTTTTGTAAATAATTATTTTTATCTTTATATATTTAATATGATTAATATATATATATATATATATATATATATATATATATATATATATATATATATATATATATATATATATATATATATATATATATATATATATATATATATATATATATATATATATATATATATATATATATATATATATACTTGTATATTTTATTTTATTAGATAATTAGGACAAAATAATACATTTTTTACTTTTATTAATATTTGACACTAAAAATACTTTTCTTAACGATATACTTTTATTCTTATATAAATCAATACATATTGCATATAATTGATAATTATTACCATTTATTTAAAAAAATTAGGGTTTTGTCCTAAATGACCAAAAATAATTAAAATTTGACTTTTTTATTTTGTTTATATTTCAAACATAAGAAACCTTTTTCACATACATAAACAATCTTGTTTCTTTGCATAATACATTTTTATTTGATAATTATTTAATTGTATTTATTTAAATGTTAAATATGGACTTATACATTCGATATGGTTGTAATAACTTAGAATTTATTTCTTGTCAAATATCCCCAATTCAAACTTGTACCCCCTCCCCATAATCATGTTGTAATAGTCTAGAACTTTAAATTCTCGTACATTTAAAAGCTTTCAATTATGTCATGCCTAGACCTAGGGTTTGTATGCAAAATCAATCAACAATTAGCTTGACCTAATACAAAGATAAAAATTCATGAAAAACAAACACAATGCACACTTGCACCCCCTAGGGTTCCATCTACTTGTTGCCTTCAAAAATGGGCCATGGTTGCATATTGAGTACTTTGGCAAAACCAAAACAAACAAAATGATCATAGTCCCTCGATGACACTATCGGAGTTGCCTAAACAAAATGATCAAGTCCCTTACAATTGCCAAAGACACTTGACACTATTGCTATCATGGTCTATACGATGACTCGCGCCTGTCCCGTTTACATCCTAACACAAGGTTGTTCACCAAATACAATGGTGAAACAACATTGTTAAAAGGGTTAAAAACATAAGAAAGATCCTTGAGTAAAATAGGGTAGACAACTCTTAGTTACTTGATTACAAGCTTGCAAAAACATCCTTGCTACTTTTCAAAAATACACTTCACAACACAATTTCAAAATCCAACTTTCAAAACATTGAAAACCTTTTCAAAAGACAAAAACATCTTTGTATACATTCAAACAAGAATCATTACAAAGGTTTCCATAACAAATGACCTCTTTTCAAAACATCTTTCAAAACCACACACAAAGCACCATTTCAAACAATTGAAAATGCAAAGCAAGTGATCTAAGCATGTAACTAAGAGCCCATGGATAACCATGGATAGAAAGGGTGCTAATACCTTCCCTTTCTATAATCTACTCCCCGAACCCAAGAAAAAATCTCAAAGGTCTTTCCTGTGCTTTTTGACCTTTCCTTAGGATAAAATAAAAAGTCGGTGGCGACTCTTGTTAAACCGAAACATTTGCGAACACAAACGCAAAACCCAAGTCAGTTCTCCCACCGTATCACAGAACTGGCGACTCTGCTGGGGACATTTCTAAAAGTGGAGTTACCTTAGGGCTTAGATCACCTTTTGCATGATTAATTGTTTGCTTTGATTGCTTTACATTTTGGTTCTCTTGTTTGGGCTTGAAATCCTTCACCCGGATTTGGGAAACATTCATAGATAGCAATACGTTGTGGAAACTGTGCGGGGTATACCGACGCGGTTGAAGCAATAGCTATATTAGTGCGACATATTTGTGAGTACCGGTAGCCTTTGAGTCAATCAAAGAGAATACGGGGCCGTTGAGTGATGTCACTAAGCACTAATGACCTAGAACCTTACTTGACCATCTTGGCCTTTATTAGGGGTAGTGAGATGACCGGCTTTGGTGCAGTCCGAAGTTGGTAGATACTCGATACTACACTCATTGAGGGTTGTTTTCTTGGAATATTTTGGTCGCTAGTTAAGTGGCTAAACCAAAACAATGAACATAGAAAACAATCCAATGATATTGAGCTCCTTAGAACCCGGTTACTATTTATAGGACAGGTTTTGAGCCAACTACACTCAAGAGGGTACTTACCTATGAGACCACATGCAAGCCTGAAACTAGGGTTTTGTGTGACTTGCTTGTACATGTATTTATGCATACATCATGAACATCATAAAGCATCATATGCATCCACTAACCATTTCAAGGGTTTGGATATTCATCTTTGTTCTTGTTTTGTAGGTCATGGAATCTCTTCGCAGGAAAACAATTCAAGTCAACCTTGTGAGAATCCCTCCTCAACTCAAGGAGCTTACATCCAGAATTCCTGAAAATTCTCTCTTCAGTGAAAGACATGGTAGACTTCTCAACCTAGTCAACACCATCATTGAAGAAGACATGGTGAAAGTGTTGTTCCAATTCTTTGACCCACTTCACCATTGTTTCACATTCCCCGACTACCAATTGGTACCTACTTTGGAGGAATTTTCTCAACTCCTGAGAATTCCTATTCTTAATCAACTACCCTACAACGGTACGGAAAAAGAACCAAAACCTGAAGATGTTGCTCGAGCACTACACTTGCAACCATCTGACATCAAGGGGCATTTGGAAACCAGAAGTGGTGTCAAGGGCTTCTTGGCAAAGTTCTTGTTTGAGAAGGCACAAGAGTGTTGGAATTCTTTGGATCTGTAAGCCTTTGAAGAGATTGTGGCACTCCTTATTTATGGGTTGGTCTTGTTCCCAAACCCTGACCAACTTATAGATGTGAATGCTATCAAGATTTTTATGTCTAAGAATCCCATACCTACATTGCTTGGGGACATCCTGCACTCATTTTACACACGAACAATGAGGAAAAGAGGTGTTCTCATGTGTTGTACCCCTCTCCTAGCAAGGTGGTTTATTTCTCACCTTCCACAATCAGTTTTGAAGAATGAGCAGGGTTCAAGGTGGTCACAACGATTGATGACCCTCACACATTCTGATGTACATTGGTGTTCTCGGTTCAGAGAAAATGTCATCATCATTGATCATTGTGGTGAGTTCCCTAATGTCCCATTACTTGGCATTAGGGGAGGCATTACCTACAACCCCTGTCTAGCTTTAAGACAATTTGGATATGCTCGGAGGGATGGCCCTCATGACATGCTGATTCCTGATCTAGTTTTTGACTTCGACAGCGATACGTAAGGACTTTGATAAAGGTTCATCAGAGCTTGGAGGATGCCTAACAAGGTGGATAGTAAGACACTGGGGGCACAAGAACTCCATCCCCCTTGAGCCTTACCTCAAGTGAGTACGAACCCGCTCTCAGAATATTATGATGCCATACCCTCAAATTCTCCCCTTGATCAAAGAGCCTGTTAAGGAAGGAGAGGTTCCATACACCGTCCTACATCCTGACATGCCAACATCATGGGAGGAAATGCAGAAGAGTTGGATCCAACTCAAAGAAGAACGGAATACTTTTGAAGTCAGCTTTTATGCCAGTGAGAAGAAGGTTTTGGAGCTTACCCGTCGACTTCACGAGGAGGAGACCCTCAACACTTACATCGCACCAAAAACGATGCGCAACGTCTTTTTACCTTAAGAAGCTTTGTAATATTTGGCCCATGGGGCATTTATGTACTGACAAAATTTCTTCTTATTAATATGACGTGTGTTCTTTTGTCTGCAACAACTTTGAATTTCTAAATCCTTGAATGCATTACATGAATAAACATATCATTCATCATATGCATAAACAGGTCTTCACACCAGGTTTCCTTATCTTTCTACTGTTTATTTCAGCAAGATGGATATTGAGCAGACGGTCAAAGATCTGCAAGCACAAAATTCTCAATTTCAGCAACTCCTCATGACCTTGGCAAAGGGTCAGGAGGATCTTAAAGCACTGTTAGAGAAGAAAGAGCAGGAAAAAGGAAAAAAGAAAAAGAAGAGAGTTGGGGTAGCTACACTGGGAAGAAGATTTGAGAATGAAGCTAGGAGAGTTCTGGAATTCCCCTCAACGTATGACGAAGGGACCGGCAAGGGAAAAGGAGTTGCAGTACCCTCTGAGTCTGAGGCTGAAGAGGAAGAGGTTGAAGATGATGAATACTATTCAGAACAACAATACCCACCCGCGGATGACAAGTATAAGAACATGGAAGACAGATTGGCAGCTATGGAGTTGCAAAGGATTCCCGGGCTAGACTTTGAAGAGTTGGGATTGGTTGCTGGGATTGTTATCCCTCCCAAGTTCAAGGTGCCGACTTTCGCCAAATACGACGGTCTGTCTTGCCCTAAGATGCACCTGAGGTCGTATGTCAGAAAAATTCAACCTCATTCATCTGATAGAAATCTCTGGGTACACTTTTTCCAAGACAGCTTGTCTGGTACTCAGTTAGATTGGTTTTATCAGCTCGAGAGATCAGAAGTTCACAATTGGGAAGACTTGGCAGCTGCTTTCTATCGTCAGTATCAGTACAACGCTGACTTGGCATCTACCCGTACTCAGCTACAAAGTATGGGGATGGCCTCAAATGAAGGGTTTAAAGAGTACGTCCAGAAGTGGTGCGACCTGGCTGGAAGGGTGCAGCCACCACTATCAGATAGGGAACTAGTTGACATGTTCTTGGGGACCCTATCTGGCCCTTTCTTCAACCATCTAATTGGGAGCTCTTCTATGGGATTTACTGAACTGATTCTGACTGGCGAAAGGGTGGAAGCCGGTATTAAGAGTGGAAAGATTCAAAAGGATGCCTCTGCATCCACAGTTGTAAAAAAAACCTTTCCCGGCCAAGAAAGAAGCATCTGCTATATACTCCCAGAAGGGATTGGGAAGAACTGAGCGCCGGCCAACTGTAGGGGCCGTGATGATTCAAAATTTGTCAAATGATCAGCCTCGTAATAATTAGTCAAGACCTAATCAACAACGGGTAGAACGGCCATAACGGCAGTTCACCCGCATCAACATGACGCCCACACAAGTTCTTCCCCATTTGTTGAAGCTAAATCTGACTAGTTTAAAAGAGGCGCCAAAAAACCCTAATACCACATCTCCATACTATCACTCCAACGCTAAGTGTGCTTACCATTCCGACAGCGTCGGGCACGACACCAACAATTGCTGGGCGCTCAAGAACAAAATTCAGGATTTGATAGACGCTAAAGAAGTTGAATTCGACGCCCATGAAAAGCCAAATGTAATCTCTACTCCAATGCCAAAGCATGGCCACAATGCCCATGTTGTTGAAGAGGATCTGTTTATTGCTACTGTTGATGATTTGATAACTCCACTACTGATAATCAAGTTGAATTTGCTAAAGGCTGGGATTTTCCCAGGTTGTGAAGAAGATTGCTGCCTTTGTTCATCCTTACCAACCGACTGTCCATTTTTGAAGTTAGGCATCCAACGCCTAATGGATAACCAAGAAATCCTTTTTGAAAAGACTCCTGTTACACCGACTCCTATCAATGATGTTTCAATAATAACCATATCCGCCAATCTTTCCAAGGTCTCCAAAAGACCTGTTAAGATTACATCCGCTCCGAAGACTGCACCTTTGAAGATAACCATGCCCGGGCCCGTCCCGTACAAGTCTGACAAATCAATACCGTGGAACTATGGTGGAGAAATCTACTACCACAGTATTAAACAAATTGAATCAACTGAAGAGAGTTCTGATGAAGAGACTTCCGACATTGGAATCATTGCTGGAACGAGCAAAATCACCCGCAGTGGAAGAATTTTCTCTCCAGAGATTTCCCCTCCAAAGGCAATCTTTGGACCCTCAGTTGCTCCTAAGGTTACCCCTGCACCGGTAAACATATCTGCAAGAACTCCAATTATTGAAGAAGTTGTAACTCCAGTGGTTGTCCCTTCTGCTGCTGCTGATGATAGGGGGAAAGGGATCCAAGAAGAGCCCGTCAGGATGAGGGCTCAGCCATTGGTCATCCCTGAAACCTCTCAAAAAGAAATGGAAGAGATTTTGAAGATAATCAAGAAAAGAGATTATGATGTTGTGGAACAACTGGGGCAAACCCCCTCAAAGATCTCTATGTTGGCCCTGCTGCTTTGTTTAGAGGCTCATGCTAAAGCTTTGATGAGATTTTTGAAGAGGACCCATGTACCCCAAGAGACCTCGGCTGACCAATTTCAGGATTGTGTAGCCAGTCTTACTGCTAACAACGGCCTGGGTTTTTTCGACGTTGACCTGACTCCAAAGGGAAGGAAGCACAATGATGCATTACATGTGTCGGTTGAATGCCGAGGAACCACTCTCGCCCATGTCTTGGTCGATACTGGTTCTTCCCTAAATGTGATGCCTAAGAAAGCTCTGGACCGGTTGGATTGTGAAGGCTTGGAGCTAAAACCAAGTAATATTATTGTCAGGGCCTTTGACGGGTCTAAAAGAATGGTTCATGGGGAGGTTGATATTCCCATCAAGGTAGGCACTAAAGTGTTCAACTCCACCTTCTACGTGATGGACATCCGTCCGTTATACTCCTGTTTGCTGGGAAGACCGTGGATCCATTATGCCGGGGCAGTTACGTCCTCTTTGCACCAGATGCTGAAGTATCCTGTTAAGGGTAAAATCATAACCGTGCATGGCGAGGAGGAGTACATGATTAGTCATCTCAATTCCTTTCGATATGTGGAGTTAGATGGTGAGTTCATTGAAACACCTTTTCAGCATTTCGAGGAAGTTTCTCTCGAGGTTGCAGTTACGAAGACAGCGGTTGAGGTACCTATCATTCCCAAGCATGTGGCTAAGATGGCATCTCTCAGGGATGCAGAGGTTGTGATTAAGGAGGGGAAGAGCACAGTGTGGGGGCAGTTGCCTGAGTTTCCCCATAAGATGGACAAGTTTGGTTTAGGTTTTACTGCTGCGGGACAAAAGGCTATGCGTCGCTCTAAGATTGAAAAAACACCCGTCAAGATTTCTCACCATGGAATCAACGCTGTAGAAGATAAATATCAGGAGAGCCACTTTGAAGATTGGATCTTTCCGACGGTCGAAGGGGGTTTGAGAAATTGGGAAGCAAAGGATTTTGACCCTATTGTTGTACCCCAAATTTTGACCTAAGATACCATCTCCCATCTGCATCATTACATTGCAAGCGTTCACAAGCGATTTGACCTATTTTATCAATTTTTTAAAGCAGATTTTAAAAATTCATAACTTTTTCAAATTTCGACAATTTTAGTTGTTATTTTACCTATGATTCTCCTTGACAACTACAACTTTTCTTTAGAAGTCAAGAGCTGATTATTTTTGAAAACAATGTTTATTTAATTATTTATTATTCTGAGTTTAAATAGTTGGAATTCATTTTCAGTTATTATAATTTAAAGAATTATAAATAATAAAGTAAATAATTGAAAAGAAGTTTATTAATTGATCAATGCTAAAATAATGTTTATTTAATTATTTATTATTCTGAGTTTAAATAGTTGGAATTTATTTTCAGTTATTATAATTTAAAGAATTATAAATAATAAAGTAAATAATTGAAAAGAAGAAAAGAATTAACTGGTAAAATAGAGAGTTTTATTCATCTTTATTCTAATTGTTACAATTATTGTTTAAATACCGTACTTATTTACAAAGTATTTACAATGATAATTTTACAAATGTTTAAAGTGAAATAAAAACTATCCTAATTTTTCTAAGTTCTAAATCTTCATCTTCTATCCAATACTTCTTTGATGCACCTTTGATTTTACCTGCAAAGAATAATTAAAGAAAAAATCAGAAATAGATAGATAATTAAAAGCAAACAATTAATTTAGATTTCATCATTAAAAGCAAACGGCCGGAATCAGTTTTACCCTCTTTGTAAATCACGGGATTTCTCCCGGTTCACAAAAAGGGATGAATATTATTGATAAATATGAATGCACAAGTATTTGAAATGCACAAATTCATTTTTGCCAAAATCAACTGCATAGTTCAAAATCAACTGCATATTTCAAAACCAACAGCATGTGTAAAGTTTTAAATTGTCAAAAACAAAGTCCAACGTAAACTGTCCAAAATATGGAAGTATGTCAAAATACAAAGGCTCCTCTATACTGTAACAGATGCAGGAAAGCTAAAGAAGGAAATATGCAGGTTAAGACCATATATGCAAGCCAAATATTTCCAGTTTCATCATTTCCCAGCCTTTGCTTTTTCAGAACACAAAGTACACATAACATTTTAATGTTTTAAGCTGTACTAAGGAGAGAGAAGAGAGAAAAGAATTGGGTTTACAGGTTTTGGCTTTAGGCAGAGAAGAGATAGAAAACAAAACTGCAGTAACACAGTGGGTAAAGAGGCATAGAAAAAGATACAAAACAAACTGAATGAAACAGTAGAGGGGGAAGAGGTATCAAAGGAAAAATTGACAAAACAACGAAAACCTGAACCATCAAGAGAAAAAGCCAGCAAAACTGATATAATAACAGCACAAACTTTTCAAGAAAAGGCCAGATTTCAAAAACCTGGTTGAAGCTTTAAACGATAACCTGTAAAAACAAAATACCACAAGCCTATTCTCAAAGTACAAAAACCTCAAGAACCTGCATTCAAAACATATACAACCTGCTGTCCAACCCCCTGAGCGATGCCAAAAAACTGAAGCATAAGCCCCTAACCTGTCAAAAATACCACAAGCCTAAACTTGTACCAAAACCTTAACCATGTCAAGCCCTCAACCTGCCTGAAGCATAACCTTAAACCAACAATCATGCCAAGTTAAAAAACCAGTAAACACAACCTGCTAAGCCTAATCTACATAAGCCATCACCAACAAACCAATAAACCATCAACCTGTTAAACCAGTAAACCATGTCAAGCCTTACCTACATCAACACTTGAGCCTAAACCACTGTCAATCAAAAATCAAAAACAACATAAACCAGTAAATCCATCAACCAACAACTTTAAACCAGAACACAAGCCTATCAAGTCCAAACTTTCATGCCTGCATCAAAGATTTCCTAAACTAGCTTCCAAACCCACATAGTGAGCCTCAGAAAAGTTTCATCATAGGCATCAAGCTAGGCAACCAAACACAAGGCAAGTATTCAAGGCAACAGATCAGACACAACAATATTCAAACACCAAGGCATCAAGTTAGGAAACAAAGAGACAGGGAGAAGAGAAAAGAAGATTGCAAAAGCAGTTTGTTTTAGAGTCAAAGCATACGAGGCAAACAGCAGAAGAGAGAAAGAAGTGTTAAAGCCAGGTTTTCAGTTTGACATCACAAAACCTGAAAGAAAGATACAACATACCAGGGTTCAAGCAAGCTAGTGTGCGTCACTGCCTCCTCGCCGTCCGGCCCTCCGCGCGCCTCCTCATTCCCTCCTTCTCCGTCTCCAAAGGTAGTACATTCTTTTTCCCTCTTCTCAAAACCTCATGTAAATTACCACACACGAAACAGAGTCAATAGATGAAAAATCAGAACATTGCAAAAAAATCGAAAAAAATCAAAAGCCCTAATAATGTTCATGGATCGTTACCTTTTCTCATTCTTCGCGTTACCCAGCCACTGAAAGAGAAGGAAGAAAGGTGGCGCCGTTTGACCTCATGCGGAGGAGTACTCAGAAGGACAAGGTTCAAGCTTTCGGCACGAGAAGACGAAGAGGACGGAAGTAGCGAACGGCGCCGCTGCTGTAATTTCTAACCTATGCGCATTCCAAATGAAGTAAAATAGTGAACCCTAAAACATTGTTCCCTCGTTGGGCCTGACCCGCTTCCTAAGCCTAAAACCCAAACGAACTTCCTATTAAACCCCCTTTTTTTTTTGTTTCTGTTTAACTGTCTGGGCCAAGACAAATCCCTTTAAACCCATTCTCTTTTCTTTCATGTTTTATCCTCTGCAAATATATATATATATATGAACTAATATACTTTCTATCATTTTAATTTTCTTAGTTTAAAGCTAACATTAATTTTTTATTGTTTTGATAAATAAAATAACACCTCTTCTCAAAGACATTATTAAAAATATGCAAAAGCCTTAATTTTTTCTTCTTAGGATATATTTCCTTTTCTTTTATTTTATTATCTTTGTATATAACACAATATTACATAACATAATTAAAAGCTTAAAACTTTTTTTAATTTAATTTTGTTTATACACAAAACATCCCTCTTTTATATATTAACTAAAACCTTATATATAAAGATTGGTTAAAATGCATGAATTAGTATAAGACATTAGTATATTTTATTATTTGCATATTAATACTAAAAAATACATAAAAATAGAAAAATTTAAAAACATTTTTTTCTTTAATTAAATTCTCTTGCTTTGTACATATTAAACAAAAATATAAAAATGCATGTTCACACCAGTTAGTCTGTTATTTAATCATTGTTGTGGTTATATATCATTTAGCTACTTAATCATTATCTATCTAATTTTCTGTTTGATTATTCAGTCTTTAGTTGGTTATTCTGTTTACGTCTATATCCAAGAGAAAAAAAATTATTAAATTTGTTGACTTCATGTCCTCAAATCCGATCGAGTGAATACCCTCATTCATTAAAAACATAGGATAATTTTCCCAAATATCCAATTTCTCCAAAACTCACACCTTTTAAGTCAAAACTTCGACATTAGGTCTTCGTATCTTCAAAAAAACTCGTCCATACCCATTTTTGGCCAAAACAATTTATTTTTAATTAAACGAACATTTTAATAAACAAATATTTCAAAAGGTTCCTATAGAATACTATAGATACATTGGGTGCTAATACCTTCCCATTGTATAACCGACCCCCGAACTCTAGACCTCTTTTCAAAAACGCCTTGTATTTTCAATACTTTTAAAGTATTATTTTACATTGCATATTTTAGGGTTTTATTTCGCTCTTTTCCCTTTTCCCTTGGAAATAATAAAGCGCGGTGGCGACTCTTGCTTTTGTGAGACGAATTAATTAATAATTCGATCTCCGATGTACCCCGCTACATTTTTTATCGCTACAGAATTGGCGACTCTGCTGGGGAGAGATTGACCTCTTGCTGGTCCATCCCTAAGTGGGTTAAGCCTAGTTTGTTTTATCTGTTTTATTATTATTTGATTTGTTTGATTATGTGTTTAAATTGGGGTTATTTGGGGTTTTTTGCAAAGGACGAATCCTATACCCGGATTAAGTTACACTTAAGAATAGGACGGGCGGTATAGTCATGTTAACTTTGAGGGAGTAATCCCGAAGAAGGAGGCATGAGATCCCCCACTCAATGGAAGGCCCTTTTGAACATAATATTTGTTTACCGAGTAATCGGGAAGACATTATTACTTTCGACCTGGGAGCTAGAGAAATTGAGAACCGTAGAACCTTAACCCATCTTGGCCTTTTAGGTGTAGCGCGGAGACTATAACGGAGTAATTCGGAAGTAGTTGTTACGCGATGCTACGCTCGGATGAGTTTCTCTTGAGAATATTGCTAATTATTGAGTAATCAAGACGTTGGTAATATCCGAAGGAGGAATGTAGACTCTGGGAACTCTTAGAACCTTGTCTTACAGGTGTGATTAAACCATTAGTACATACCTTGGGGTGGGCTTTATCCTTTTACTCCATGCACAAACGTTGAACCTTTGAACCTCGTATTTGTGAACTTGTGTATAACTGATTGCATTATCATTCATCCATGCATCCATCAACATTTTTTGAAAAAAAAAACTATCAAAATGAACGATCATTTGCATCGCATATCATGCATCATCCAACATTCCACTTCACATGTTTTCTAGAGTCTTATCCTTGTTTCTTTTTCCACTCCGGACGATTGTCAAGCTGTCTCATCGGTATGATACCCGAGCCAACCATCAGAGGAAGATGGAAACAGTTACCCGTCCGATACAAGAAGTTTTCCGAAGCGCAGGTTTTATCCATCCGACTCCTCCTGAAGTTGATGCTATAATAGGAGACGATTCTGAAGAGGATTTACCCGATTTTGTAATGCATGGAGTGGTTTTCCAGAACTAGACTGTTGTTGATGTTCCTGTTGTGATGCACATTTCTGAGTAATGTTTTGTTTTATTTTTGAAAAAAAAAATTGCTCTGCCCAAGGCGAAAAGTATTTGTGTCGGGCTATGTTGAAAATAAATCCTTTTGCTCTGCCCAAGGCAAAAGAGAAAATGTCTGGGCTCTTTGTTTCAAGTATTGCCCCTCATGAATAAAAATGTTATTTTGTCCACTACTGTTTTATTTTCTCACTTTTTCCGGGAAATAGTAATAAAAATTAATTGGCAGTAATAGGAAAATATAATAATATTTTGTTTCATTTGTACAACATTCATATTAATCGATTTCTAAAATAAAGCATAATCATATGTGCAGATTAATCCATGACTTAACCATTGAAAACAATGATCCTATGCCCTCTCCCAACTTTGAATTCCCTGTGTTCAGAGCCGAGGAAGAGGATAGTGAAGAGATTCCTGATGAAATTTCCCGTTTACTTGAGCACGATGAAAAGACTATTCAGCCGTTTGAAGAACCTATAGAGTTGATCAATTTGGGTGATGAAGAAGATAAAAAGGAAGTCAAGGTCGGAGCATTGCTTATCCCAGAGGTCAAAGAGAAAATGTTGGAGCTTCTCAAAGAGTATGTTGATGTGTTTGCTTGGTCCTACCAAGATATGCCAGGTTTGGACAACAATATTGTGGAGCATCGTTTACCGTTGAGACCTGAATGTCCGCCGATTAAGCAAAAGTTGAGAAGGACTCGTCCCGATATGGCTGACAAGATCAAAGAAGAGGTTCAAAAACAGATTAATGCAGGTTTCCTTGTTACATCGGTCTATCCTCAATGGTTAGCCAATATAGTGCCTGTTGCTAAGAAAGATGGCAAAGTTCGAATGTGTGTAGACTATAGAGATCTGAATAGAGCTAGCCCAAAGGATGACTTCCCATTGTCGCACATTGACGTATTGGTCGACAGTACCGCAAAGTTCAAAGTCTTTTCTTTCATGGATGGTTTCTCTGGTTACAATCAAATCAAGATGGCACCAGAAGATATGGAGAAGACAGCTTTCATTACACCGTGGGGAACATTTTGTTATCGGGTTATGCCGTTTGGTTTGAGGAATGCTGGTGCAACATACTAAAGGGCCATGACTGCTTTGTTCCATGATATGATGCATAAAGAGATAGAAGTGTATGTAGATGACATGATTGCCAAATCACAAACTGAGGAAGATCATTTGGAACATTTATTGAAGTTATTCCAGCGTTTGAGAAAGTATAAACTCCGCCTGAATCCAAACAAGTGCACTTTTGGTGTTCGTTCTGGAAGACTTTTGGGTTTCATTGTCAGTCAGAAAGGTATTGAGGTAGATCCTGATAAAGTCAAAGCTATTCAGGAAATGCCCGCACCCAAGACGGAAAAACAAGTAAGAGGATTCCTTGGGAGACTGAACTATATTTCTAGATTTATATCTCATATGACTGCTACCTGTGGGCCGATTTTCAAGCTTCTCAGAAAGAACCAAGGATGTGTGTGGACAGAAGATTGTCAGAGAGCTTTTGATAGCATCAAAGAATATTTACTTGAACCTCCCATTTTGATTCCTCTGGTGGAAGGAAGACCTTTGATTATGTACCTGACTATATTGTAAGATTCCATGGGATGTGTGCTTGGTCAACAAGATGAGATTGGAAGGAAGGAACATGCTGTTTATTATCTGAGTAAGAAATTCACAGACTGTGAGTCTCGATACTCATTGCTTGAGAAAACCTGTTGTGCTTTAGCTTGGGCTGCTCGTCGTCTGCGCCAGTATATGATTAACCACACCACTTGGTTGATCTCCAAAATGGATCCGATCAAGTATATCTTTGAGAAGCCCGCCTTATCTGGAAGAATAGCCCGTTGGCAGATGTTGTTATCCAAATATGACATTGAGTATCACACTCAGAAAGCAATCAAGGGGAGTATTTTAGCCGACCATTTGGCTCACCAACCAATTGACGATTATCAATCCATCAAGTTTGATTTCCCAGATGAAGATGTTATGTACTTGAAAGCTAAAGATTGTGAAGAGCCGTTACCTGAAGAAGGACCTGATCCCGAATCGCATTGGGGTTTGATTTTTGACGGAGCTGTAAATTCTTATGGAAATGGAATTGGGGCGATCATCGTCACTCCCCGAGGTACTCATATCCCGTTCACGGCAAGATTGAAGTTTGACTGCACGAACAACATGGCTGAATATGAGGCATGTATTATGGGTCTCGAAGAAGCAGTGGATCTAAGGATTAACATTCTTGATATTTACGGAGATTCGGCATTGGTAATTAATCAAATCAAAGGAGAATGGGAGACTCGTCATCCTGGTTTGATCCCTTACAGAGACTATGCTAGAAGATTGTTAACTTTCTTCAACAAAGTGGAATTACATCATATCCCTAGAGATGAAAACCAAATGGCTGATGCTTTAGCTACTTTGTCTTCAATGTTTCAAGTGAATGGTTGGAACGATGTGCCTACAATCCGGGTTATGCGCCTCGATAGACCTGCTCATGTGTTCTCAGTAGAAGAGGTTACCGACGACAAACCATGGTTCTATGACATTAAACGTGTTCTTCAAACTCAAGAGTACCCGCCTGGGGCATCCAATAAAGATAGGAAGACGTTGAGAAGATTAGCAAGCAGTTTCTTCCTCAATGAAGAAGTATTGTATAAGAGGAATTACGACATGGTCTTGCTCAGATGTGTAGACAGACATGAAGTAGACATGCTGATGCAAGAAGTACATGAAGGATACTTTGGCACTCATGCCAACGGACATGCAATGGCTAAAAAGATGTTGAGAGCTGGTTACTATTGGATGACAATGGAATTTGATTGCTGCAAATATGTGAAGAAATGTCATAAATGTCAGATTTATGCGGACAAGATACATGTGCCACCGACCCTCCTCAATGTTATCTCTTCACCTTGGCCTTTCTCTATGTGGGGAATTGATATGATTGGAATGATTGAACCCAAAGCTTCAAATGGTCATCGTTTCATCTTGGTAGCGATCGATTATTTTACTAAATGGGTGGAAGCAGCATCTTATGCTAATGTAACCAGACAGGTGGTAGTCAGATTTATCAAGAATCAAATCATTTGTCGATACGGTATCCCGAGCAAGATCATCACTGATAATGGTTCGAATTTGAATAACGAGATGATGAGAGAGCTTTGTGAAGAGTTCAAGATCGAACATCATAATTCTTCTCCTTACAGGCCGAAGATGAATGGGGTTGTCGAAGCTGCTAACATGAACATCAAGAAGATTGTCCAGAAGATGGTGGTAACTTATAAAGATTGGCATGAAATGCTTCCGTTTGCTCTGCATGGATACCGCACTTCAGTTCGAACTTCAACAGGCGCAACCCCATTTTCCCTAGTTTACGGTATGGAAGCAGTACTCCCCGTGGAGGTTGAGATTCCGTCTATGAGAGTGTTGATGGAAGCTAAACTTTCTGAGGCTGAATGGTGTCAAAGTAGATATGATCAGTTGAATTTAATTGAAGAAAAGAGATTGACAGCGTTGTGTCATGGTCAATTATATCAGCAGAGAATGAAGAAGGCTTTTGATAAGAAGGTTCGACCACGCGAGTTCAGAGAAGGTGACCTTGTGCTCAAAAAGATATTATCTTTCCAACCTAATTCTAGGGGCAAGTGGGCTCCGAATTATGAAGGACCGTATGTCGTTAAGAAAGTTTTCTCTGGAGGTGCCTTGATTCTCACAAATATGGACGGTGAAGAGCTCCCGCGCTCCATGAACGCCGATGCAGTCAAGAAGTATTTCGCTTAGGTTTGAGTTGACAGTTCGCTAAGTTGAAACCCGAAGGGGCGGCTTAAGCAAGCTTTTGGTCAGACCGGCTGTGGCATATGGGCACATTTCGGAATTCGAAGTTGTTAGGGAGAATAATGATCATTGTTTTTGTGTAACCTTTTTCTTTCATGTACTATCTCCCACACTTTTATAAACCGTTGGAGTCGCGTTGTTAGCAAACTACCATCTTATTAATGAAATTTGAGCGTTTACCTTTTGTGGGCAAAATTTTAATTTTACGGCAATATTTAAAACAAAATTATTTAAAGTATTCTTATTTTAAAAATGTGTCGTGAATAATGAAAGGAATATTAACAGTTGTTCCGAGGATGGTCAAGCCATGAAATGCAAAACAATACAGTAATTTATCCTTGCATGATGAACATGTTTTATTTCAAAATCGTCATGAGGTGTTGGTTGTGTAAACTTGCGTTTCTCGTGGTACTAAGTTTGGTGACTCCCCAGTTTTTTTCCAGTTAAGCGTTGTGTTGGTTACCTTTATTTGGGCGATTTCTAAAGTGTGGTACGCTTTGTCTCATGCCAGTAATCTATAGGTATTAGAAGATTGGATTTGAATACTTTTCTCCTCAGAAGACTTGAGCCTTGTAGCGTGATACGCTCTGACGTTGCTTTGTGGTTCCAGTTCCAGTTATTTTCCGTCTTTTTAAGATTGGCCGAGTATCTATCTTTTCGTGACATCTTATCGGCTTCAAGATATTCCATCTGTTCGTTTTGTCAGCATAACAATCATTTACTCATTTACACTTATATCACGCATGCATATTCACATTTGTCGTTGATTTTGGGTTGTATACTTTGTTTATTAAGACAATGTACATGTTCTTTCCGAGTAGAAGGTTAGCTTAGGCAGAAAATGTGCTTCCTTTCTAAATTCCCCAACTGAGCTAATCCTCGTGGATGATTTTTTTGATTTAGCCTACCTTGTCCATTTCTGGATAGGATGAATCCCCCGATCAAGTTACTTTCTCATTGGGTGGAGTTTTGTTTGATTGTTTTCTCTCTGGTTTATTCCTGAAGGAAGTTGTTGTCTCTTGCATAGGCTACCTCATGATTTTCCCCAGCAGAGTCGCCAATTCTGTAGCGATAAAAAATGTAGCGGGGTACATCGGAGATCGAATTATTAATTAATTCCTCTCACAAAAGCAAGAGTCGCCACCGCGCTTTATTATTTCCAAGGGAAAAGGGAAAAGAGTGAAATAAAACCCTAAAATATGCAATGTAAAATAATACTTTAAAAGTAATGAAAATACAAGGCGTTTTTGAAAAGAGGTCTAGAGTTCGGGGGTCAGTTATACAATGGGAAGGTATTAGCACCCAATGTATCTATAGTATTCTATAGGAACCTTTTGAAATATTTGTTTATTAAAATGTTCGTTTAATTAAAAATAAATTGTTTTGGCCAAAAATGGGTATGGACGAGTTTTTTTGAAGATACGAAGACCTAATGTCGAAGTTTTGACTTAAAAGGTGTGAGTTTTGGAGAAATTGGATATTTGGGAAAATTATCCTATGTTTTTAATGAATGAGGGTATTCGCTCGATCGGATTTGAGGATATGAAGTCAACAAATTTAATCATTTTTTTCTCTTGGATATAGACGTAAACAGAATAACCAAGTAAAGACTGAATAATCAAACAGAAAATTAGATAGATAATTATTAAGTAGCTAAATGATATATAACCACAACAATGATTAAATAACAGACTAACTGGTGTGAACATGCATTTTTATATTTTTGTTTAATATGTACAAAGCAAGATAATTTAATTAAAGAAAAAAATGTTTTTAAATTTTTCTATTTTTATGTATTTTTAAGTATTAATATGCAAATAATAAAATATACTAATGTCTTATACTAATTCATGCATTTTAACCAATCTTTATATATAAGGTTTTAGTTAATATATAAAAGAGGGATGTTTTGTGTATAAACAAAATTAAATTAAAAAAAGTTTTAAGCTTTTAATTATGTTATGTAATATTGTGTTATATACAAAGATAATTAAAAGCTTAAAACTTTTTTTAATTTAATTTTGTTTATACACAAAACATCCCTCTTTTATATATTAACTAAAACCTTATATATAAAGATTGGTTAAAATGCATGAATTAGTATAAGACATTAGTATATTTTATTATTTGCATATTAATACTAAAAAATACATAAAAAATAGAAAAATTTAAAAACATTTTTTTCTTTAATTAAATTCTCTTGCTTTGTACATATTAAACAAAAATATAAAAATGCATGTTCACACCAGTTAGTCTGTTATTTAATTATTGTTGTGGTTATATATCATTTAGCTACTTAATCATTATCTATCTAATTTTCTGTTTGATTATTCAGTCTTTACTTGGTTATTCTGTTTACGTCTATATCCAAGAGAGAAAAAAATGATTAAATTTGTTGACTTCATGTCCTCAAATCCGATCGAGCGAATACCCTCATTCATTAAAAACATAGGATAATTTTCCCAAATATCCAATTTCTCCAAAACTCACACCTTTTAAGTCAAAACTTCGACATTAGGTCTTCGTATCTTCAAAAAAACTCGTCCATACCCATTTTTGGCCAAAACAATTTATTTTTAATTAAACGAACATTTTAATAAACAAATATTTCAAAAGGTTCCTATAGAATACTATAGATACATTGGATGCTAATACCTTCTCATTGTATAACCGACCCCCGAACTCTAGACCTCTTTTCAAAAACGCCTTGTATTTTCATTACTTTTAAAGTATTATTTTACATTGCATATTTTAGGGTTTTATTTCGCTCTTTTCCCTTTTCCCTTGGAAATAATAAAGCGCGGTGGCGACTCTTGCTTTTGTGAGACGAATTAATTAATAATTCGATCTCCGATGCACCCCGCTACATTTTTTATCGCTACACCTATCACCTTTATCAATCAGTAATTTTATCTTTGAACAATTTCCCATATTTATGGTCTGTAATAACTAAAACAATTCGCACACTATTTTTCACCTCATGCCTTGCCCGGGGCATGTAGGTCCATTTGTAAGGGCTTGATTCTCTTCATAAATCATATGCCATGTTTTAATGAATCATTGGACGTTTTTCATCAATAAACTGCTATGTTCATTTTCTTTCGTTTTGCATTTTTGTTTGTTTAAGGATGGCTATCCCTTACACACACCCACACTCACAAATGCAGGTACCCATCCACTCCGGATTCCATGGGTGACTATTCTGCTTTAGCCTTCGATAACTCTGAAGATTTGGTCAATCATGCTGAGTACGAAGTTGACGAAGATTGTGAAGTGCCGGGAGAGTTAGCCAGACTTCTACAACAGGAAGAGAGGGCCATTTTGCCTCATGAAGAGTTGCTAGAAACCATCAACTTAGGGACAGAGGAAGACAGGAAGGAAGTAAAAGTGGGTGCCAACCTGGAACCGAGTGTCAAGGAACGCTTAGTGCAGTTGTTGAACGAATATGTTGAAATATTCGCTTGGTTATATGAAGACATGTCGGGTTTAGACACATATATCGTGGTTCACCGCCTCCCTACAAGAGAAGATTGTCCACCGATCAAGCAAAAGATTTGCCGAATGAGGCCTGACATGTCTGAGAAAATTAAGGCTGAAGTAATGAAGCAATTTAACGCTGGCTTTCTGGCTGTTACATCCTATCCACAATGGGTTGCTAACATTGTGCCCGTACCCAAAAAAGACGGCAAGGTCAGAATGTGTGTGGACTATCGGGATTTGAACAGGGCTAGCCCTAAATATGATTTTCCGCTGCCGCATATCGACATTTTGATTGACAACACGGCTCAGCACAAAGTATTTTATTTCATGGACGGATTCTCGGGTTACAACCAGATTAAAATGGCCCCCGAGGACATGGAGAAAGCAGCCTTTGTTACACAATGGGGTACCTTCTGCTACAAGGTGATGTCGTTCGGAATGAAGAACGTGGGGGCAACTTATCAACGCGCCATGGTAGCTTTGTTTCATGATATGATACATCATGAAATCGAAGTTTACATAGACGATATGATAGCTCGATCACAAACAGAAGAAGAACACCTTGAACATTTTCAGAAGCTGTTTTCCAGGTTGAAGGAGTACAAACTCAGACTAAATCCAAGCAAGTGCACTTTTGGAGTTTGGTCTGGTAAACTTCTGGGATTTATTGTCAGCAACAAAGGCATTGAGGTCGATCCAGCAAAAGTAAAGGCTATACAAGAAATTCTTGCCCCCCATACTGAAAAGGAGGTTAGAGGATTCTTGGGACGTTTGAACTATATCGCCAGGTTCATCTCTCACCTGACGTCTACCTGTGAGCCAATTTTCAAACTACTGAAGAAGGATCAGGTAGTTGAATGGAACGATGATTGTCAAGTCGCTTTTGATAAAATCAAGGAGTATTTACTAGAACCTCCTATCCTGATGCCACCCGTCGAAGGAAAGCCGTTGATCATGTATCTGACTGTTTTGGACAACTCAATGGGGTGCGTACTGGGCCAACATGACGAGTCTGGTCGAAAAGAGCATGCCATTTATTACCTTAGAAAAAAGTTTACCGACTGTGAGACTCGCTACTCACTACTCGAGAAAACTTGCTGCACTTTGGTATGGGCTGCTCGCCGACTAAGGCAGTATATGTTGACTCATACCACTTTGCTGATTTCTAAAATGGACCCGATCAAATATATCTTCGAGAAGCCTGCTTTATCTGGAAGAATCGCTAGATGGCAAACGATCCTGACTGAGTATGACATCCAGTATACTACCCAAAAATCTATAAAAGGGAGCGTACTAGCTGACCATATAGCTCATCAAGCTATCGAAGATTATCAATCTATGAGATTCGACTTCCCGAACGAGGACATCATGACATTGGACAACATTGAAGGAAACGGACCGTATGACGGACCTGAAAATGGATCTCGATGGACCCTGTACTTTGATGGTGCTTCAAATGCACTCGACAACGGTATCGGTGCGGTACTTATTTCTCCGGAAGGTTGCCATACACCTTTCACGACCCGAATTTGTTTCAGCTGTACCAATAACATGGCCGAATATGAAGCTTGCATCTTTGGTCTCAAGGCTGCTATAGACTTGGGGATCAAATCTTTGATCGTATTTGGGGACTCGGCTTTGGTTATCAGTTAAGTCAAAGGAGAGTGGGACACCAAACATCCTAATCTTATCCCATACAAAGAACATGTCCAAACGTTGTTGCCTCATTTCGAGCAGATCACCTTTGAGCATTTCCCGCGAGAAGAAAATCAGCTAGAAGATGCTCTGGCTATAATGTCTTCCATGTTTAAACTCAACTGGGATAACGAGGCTCCCTAAATTACCATCGAGCGAATGGATGAACCTGTGCATTGTCATGAGATTAATACCGAAGAAGTAGTGGAACAACCCTGGTTTCATGAAATCAAAAGGTATCTCCAGACTAGAGAATACCCCGAAGGAGCTTCCGCAAATGACAAGAAGTTCTTAAGGAGATTTGCGGCCAAGTTCTTCCTAAGTAATGGCATCCTTTATAAGCGCAGCCATGATTATGTTTTACTTCGTTGTGTGGACAAAGCTGAAGCAGAGTTGATCATGACTGAGATACACAGTGGCACATTTGGCACCCACTTGAGCGGACATACGATGGCTAAGAAGATTCTAAGGGCAGGCTACTACTGGTCTACCATGGAAGCTGATTGTCATCAACATTCCCGTAATTTCCACAAATGCCTAGTCTATGCCGACAAAGTGCATATTTCTCATGTTCCTCTCAACGTTCTGACAGCTCCTTGGCCATTTGCAATGTGGGGCATTGACATGATTAGAGAGATCAGGCCCACAGCATCCAATGGACATCGCTTCATCTTGGTCGCTATTGACTATTTCACCAAGTGGGTCGAAGCAGCTTCCTTTGCCTCTGTTACGAAGAATGTGGTTGCCCGCTTCATCAAGCAGAACCTCATATGCCGGTATGGTGTCCCCGACAGGATCATCACAAACAACGGTACAAATTTGAACAATACTATGATCACCGCTCTATGCGAACAGTTCAAGATTTATCATCATAATTCATCTCCCTATCGGCCGAAGATGAACGGTGTTGTTGAAGCTGCAAATAAAAACATCAAGAAGATCATTCAGAAAATGACAGTTACCTATAAGGACTGGCATGAGATGTTACTGTTTGCTCTGCATGGATATCGTACCACGGCACATACTTCAACAGGGGCAACCCCATTTTCTTTGGTGTATGGCATGAAAGTTATCCTACCTATGGAAGTTCAGATTCCTTCTTTAAGGATTATGAAGGACGCTGGTTTGAGTGAAGACGATTGGATTCAGACCCGACTTGATCAACTCAATTTGATCGACGAGAAGCGACTCATTACTGTTTGCCATGGTCAGACGTACCAAAAACGGATGATTAAGGCTTTCAATAAGAAAGTAAGACGTCAGGTATATCAAGTCGGAGATCTTGTAATCAAGCGGATCATCTTGCCGCAAAGTGATCCCAAGGGAAAATGGACTCCTACTTACGAAGGACCGTTTGTGATCAAGAGCATCTTTTCTGGTGGTGCAATGATTCTGACAACCATGGACGGCGATGATTTGCCACACCCTGCGAATGTAGACATAGTCAAAAGATACTACGCATGAAACAACCCGACAAGTCGAAAACCCGAAAGGGCAACTTAGGTAAAAACGGGCATCCCGGTGAACCGAAAACCCGAAAGGGCGGTTCAGGCAAAAATTAGGGATAAAACAAAAATAATTTGTACACCCGGCAAGTTGAAAACCCGAAAGGGCGACTTGGGCAAAAAAGGGTTTTCCGGTGGATCGAAAACCCGAAAGGGTGATTCAGGCAAAAGTTAGGGAATTAAAGCGTATGACTGTGTCTCGTCGGATCACTTTAAAGAACAAACTCTTCATCAACAAGTTCCGAGCATCTGATCAATTCAATCACCGGCAGACGAAGCAGTGAATGAACGAGATATTAAGAGTTGTGAAGGATATAGCAGAATGGGAATCCCATGGAATTGTTACACATAGCCATCTTTCTTTTGTATAAAATTTTTCAATGTTTACGACAACATTCTCTTACTAGGATGTCTGTCTCCTTTGTACAAAGATACTCATAAAAAGTTAATACAAATACCCTTCCAAATGCAGAAATTTGCTTTGTCTTCCTTTTCTTTTTTTTACACTTATGTTTTATTTGAAGAAAAAAAAATGTCCAATGTTTTGTTAAATAGGCATATGCATTTGAACATAACCATTGCTTACAAATAAATAAAAAAGGAAATTAAGAAAAGATGATTGTTGATAGGTCGAAGGTATAGGTAGATATCTTGACGCCCTTTCAGAAGAAATCCCCGGTGGAATTAAAAATCAAGTTCCTCAACAGAGTTAAAATTCGGAATATATTTCCCCAACAGAGTTAAACTTCAAGATCCCTAGTAGAGCAAATACTTTCTAAAAACTGGATTCCCCAGCTAAGCTGAATTTCAAATCTCCCCTTAGAGTTAAGTTTCAAAATCCCCAGTGGAGCCCCAAAAAAAAAACCCTGAAAATCCTATCCCCAGCGGAACCGGAATAGTGAACATTCTCCCCACAGAGATACTTCCCATCAGATTGAAGATCCTCAGTCTCACTCCTCCAACATAAGTCTCCCAGGCTTTAACTTCCCGGTAGAGATTTTCAAATTTTTCCTTATTCCCCAAGCAGTCAGCAGTCAGCAGTCAGCAAGGATTTCTCATCTTCAGTAATCAAAGATCCTTGGAATCCCCATCTTCGGTCATGGATTTATTTTCCCCGGCAGCAGTCAAAGATTCCGTTATCTCCAGCTACCAGGATTTATTTTCCACAGCAAGACGGCTACTCAGCTTACATACGTAATCATTACATTCATATATCATAAACATTGATGAAACGCATTTCAGTCCATCATACATATCATGCAACATAACTTTGTGTTTAGCTAACATTTTATCCTTTTCAGGATAAGATCAAAAGGCTATCATTAACAATTATTCAGATACAGTATGGATATACCCCAGACACGGCGGTCATTCTATTGCTCATTCAGAATTTCAAGTCAAATACAGTACAGATACACCCCAGACACGGCAGTCATTCTACTACTCATTCGGACTACAGCAATCAGATACAGACTAGATACGCTCCAGACACGGCAGCCATTCTATCTCTCATTCAGACTCATTTATCAACCTCAAGGTCTAATGCATTTCAAACACGGATACCATTCTGACCCTTACATCGGCAGTTTGATTCTCTCAGTGCAGTCGCCACGAAATTCATTCTTTCATTTACTCAGATCCCAGTTACAGTTTCAGATACACTCCAAACACGGAAGTCATTCTGCTACTCATACAAATCTCAACTTCAGATACAGTCCAGATACGCTCCAGACACGGTTGCCATTCTGTCACTCATTCAGAATTTATTCCCAGCACACAGTTGCTCCATACACAGATATTTCTTTGTTACCCAGATACAATACAGATACACTCCAGACACGGCAGTCATTCTGATATTCATTCTACATTCAAACACAGTCACAACTCAGATACGCCTCAGACGCGGAGGCCATTCTTTTGCTCATACAAACTCAGTCTCCAGATACAGTTCAAATACATTCCAGACACGGATACCATTTTGATCCTCATTCTTCTGACCTACAACATTGTAGTTCAACAAACACTCTTGGATGGCATCTTTTAATCCCATCTCCAGCAAGATTCTACCATCTCTAAATGGCATCTTTAAGCCCATTCCCGCACCTATTGTTTTGACAAGTGCAAATTTACGGGCACTCTAGTGTCCAATCCTCTTTTACCTTCAAGTCGCGAAAGGCAAACTTGCCAATCTAACTCTTCAAGTTCAAGAAGATTGAACAGGGGCAACTGTTGTACCCCAAAATTTTCCCTCTCATTTCATCAACATTTTCACATCACAAGACTCTTGGAATTCAAGATCAAGCTATGGATTGTTCTGTTCAAGACCCCTCCTTGCATTGTTGACCTAAATTAGGGTTTGAGTTTGCACAGGGATGTTTTGACCTAAAATGCCCAAAGTGACTTTCATACTTCATTTTGGACTCACAAGTTTGTCCTTACCAAGTTTCAGGCTTTGATTCAAAGTTTTGCCCAGTCAATTGGACAATTGACCTAGAAATCAGCTGTATTGGGGAAAAAGGTCAACTATAGCCAATTGACAGTCAAACCTCATGAAATTTGACCCACATCAACATTATGAACTCATATGAACCATTTGATCAAGTTTGGATCACAATTCCACAAGAAATTTGATCAGATCACCAAAAGGGCAAAATGGTCATTTTTAGGGTTTTGACTGCACAAAGGCAATTTTTGATTGTTTGACCTAACCAATGGCAAACCAGGCTCACACATGGACTCAAGGACTCAATGACATTGTCTTGACCCATTCAACAAGTTCAAAAGATCTCAAATGCATAGGATTGACAGATGAATTTTTCAGTCAACTGATCAAAATTTGACTATACACTGAAAAGTCAAACTTTGACTTTTTGGTCAGAATCAAGTGCCAAGATTCATTTTTCATCAAGACATGTCAAATTATGAAATTTATCCATCAAGAAACCCAAAAGTGCAAATTAGGGTTAAAAATGAAAATTTTCATAACTTAGAAATTTTCTAAGTTATGAAATTTTCTTATTTTTTCCTAACTTTGTCCCATTTTTTCACCAAGATGCAAATGGATTCAAACTAAACTTGAAACATGAAAGTTGTATTCCATCACAAAATATACAACTTTGATTCACAAAGTTTTCTCAAAGGACGCTTTTATCTCAAGTTATGATTTTTGGAACAAGGGTTCCTAAAACTTTTAACTTAGAAGAAATTTGCCCTAATCTAGACAGGATTTTGACCCATCTTCTTGGCCATTTTTCACATGGTTCCACTTAGAGTTTCAATTTGCAGTACAAAGATGGATTGTATTACATGTTCCAAGCTTTCAAAATTGTCCAAGAACTCCTCAAACACCCTTGTGGTTAGAGAGAATCGAATTCACAAAGTTGGCAAAAACTCACTTTTGTTCATGGCCAAGGCATGTTCATAGCAACTTGCAATTTCAAGATAGCATGCTTTGCACTAGATTACAGGCCTCTAAACCACTTCACACTCAATAATTTAATGCAAGTCCATTAGTATAAGGCTTTGTTTTGGTCATTAGGACATTGTACAACAAACTAACCCCTAATTAGAAAAAGCAAAGTTTCCATTTTTGCCTAATGTCACTTTATGTCAAAAGCTAAATCTTTGAGACATGGGGCCAGATCTTTTGAGGCAAATCAAATCCACAAATTCCAGCAACCAAGAGGATTGTGTGCAGCATCCTTGAGGGCCTGTACAGGCTTGTGTTCACAACTTACACTTTCTTGCTTCAAGTAGAAGAAACATTGCAAAACACATACCAACTCTCATATCTGTAAACAAGAGCTTAAGCAAACATTATACACAGTTTCCATACCTCCCAACTAACCTAAAGCACGACTCATTCACCCCTAAAACCTTCTCATACTCAGAATCCCTGTTTTGCTGCAAAACAGGGCAAGTTCTGTAATTTGAGTTCCATAACCCAATTTACTCGTGCGTTTTGCCCAAGCCTGTTCAAATACCTTCTAATCAATCCACCTGAGCTATCCTGATCCTCCATTGCAAGCTGTAACTCATCTAACCCCACTTGCCATTTTCATTTCAAAGCTTTGCAGGTGGACTTCTACAGCACGATACAAGGTGTTTCAAAGCAAGCCAGGTATTGGAGAAGCTTCCTTGGACCTCAGGCAAGCTAAACAGAAGCTCAAACACCATTGAAGGTTGCTGCATTGCTCTACGCGATTCAAGCTGAAACAGGTATTCCATGGACTTCTATCTCTCTATTTAGGAATGGTTAGGCTTAGGTTTGTGAATGAAACATGTCCTACTCATAGCCCTGAAGCCATACATGTGATCAGTTTTCATTTATATTAAGTGTGCTATGAGAATTTCAGCCATGAACATGTGAAAAAAGTTAGGTCAGATTTTAGGGCCAGAGAAATTCTCTCTGGTCTTTGAGAGTTAGATTTAATGCTTTATATGGTTGGATTCGTGTTTAAATTCTCTACAAGTTTCATGTTTTAAGTTTTGTCAAAAGATCAAAGAATCAGGAGTTGGCATGTTGTACAAGAGGCGCGCGCGTTTTCAAACAGAAGTTGGAGGTTGAAGAAGGTGATGGCTTGGGATGGGCCTGAGTCATTCTTGCTTTTAGCACCCCTTTATTCAGTTTGCACCCCCCTGGCCCATTTGATTGAATACTTGTCATTTTTATGTTTTTATTTTTTATTTCGACTTTATATTTTTTGCTCAAATATAAAAAATGCCAAAAATAATTTTCCACATTTTTTTCATATTTATTTGATATTTATTTACTTTATTAGACATATATGTATAAATAAACCATTTTTTCTCCCTTTTAGAAACTTAAAAAAAATAAATACAAAATATATTTATTTTTCAGTTATTATTTTTATTTACATGTTGAAAACATTTTCTTGAAAATATCCATTTTTTGTAAATAATTATTTTTATCTTTATATATTTAATATGATTAATAATATATATATATATATATATATATATATATATATATATATATATATATATATATATATATATATATATATATATATATATATATATATATATATATATATATATATATATATATATATATATATATATATATATATATATATATATATATATATATATATATATATATATATATATATATATATATATATATATATATATATATATATATATATATATATATATATATATATATATATATATACTTGTATATTTTATTTTATTAGATAATTAGGAAAAAATAATACAAAATAATACATTTTTTACTTTTATTAATATTTGACACTAAAAATACTTTTCTTAACAATATACTTTTATTCTTATATAAATCAATACATATTGCATATAATTGATAATTATTACCATTTATTTAAAAAAATTAGGGTTTTGTCCTAAATGATCAAAAATAATTAAAATTTGACTTTTTTATTTTGTTTATATTTCAAACATAAGAAACCTTTTTCACATACATAAACAATCTTGTTTCTTTGCATAATACATTTTTATTTGATATTTATTTAATTGTATTTATTTAAATGTTAAATATGGACTTATACATTCGATATGGTTGTAATAACTTAGAATTTATTTCTTGTCAAATATCCCCAATTCAAACTTGTACCCCCCTCCCCATAATCATGTTGTAATAGCCTAGAACTTTAAATTCTCGTACATTTAAAAGCTTTCAATTATGCCATGCCTAGACCTAGGGTTTGTATGCAAAATCAATCAATAATTAGCTTGACCTAATACAAAGATAAAAATGCATGAAAAACAAACACAATGCACACTTGCACCCCCTAGGGTTTCATCCACTTGTTGCCTTCAAAAATGGGCCATGGTTGCATGTTGAGTACTTTGGCAAAACCAAAACAAACAAAATGATCATAGTCCCTCGATGACGCTATTGGAGTTGCCTAAACAAAATGATCAAGTCCCTTAAAATTGCCAAAGACACTTGACACTATTGCTATCATGGTCTATACGATGACCCGCGCCTGTCCCGTTTACATCCTAACACAAGAGTGTTCACCAAATACAATGGTGAAACAACACTGTTAAAAGGGTTAAAAACATAAGAAAGATCCTTGAGTAAAATAGGGTAGACAACTCTTAGTTACTTGATTAAAAGCTTGCAAAAACATCCTTGCTACTTTTCAAAAATACACTTCACAACATAATTTCAAAATCCAACTTTCAAAACATTGAAAACATTTTCGAAAGACAAAAACACCTTTGTATACATTCAAACAAGAATCATTACAAAGGTTGCCACAACAAATGGCCTCTTTTCAAAACATCTTTCAAAACCACACACAAAGCACCATTTCAAACAATTGAAAATGCAAAGCAAGTGATCTAAGCAAGTAACTAAGAGCCCATGGATAACCATGGATAGAAAGGGTGCTAATACCTTCCCTTTCTATAATCTACTCCCTGAACCCAAGAAAAAATCTCAAAGGTCTTTCTTGTGCTTTTTGACCTTTCCTTAGGATAAAATAAAAAGTCGGTGGCGACTCTTGCTAAACCGAAACATTTGCGAACACAAACGCAAAACCCAAGTCAGTTCTCCCACCGTATCACAATCAGCAACAGAGACCCCCGTCGTACATCTCTACCCTACTTCTCATGGCATCAGAAAGCAGTAAATCCCCACTTCTCATGATTTCTAGAAAAGTGGTAGAGAAGTATGATAAAGTGCGGGAATGAGGAATAAAATGAAGTTACGATGATACCGAACGAAGAAGGTCCATTGCCTCTTCAAAATCACGCAAGCGATAAGAAAACTCTACCAAAGTTGCTTCACACAAGTGATCAAAAAAATTAATCTCAAAGCATTCCCCATTATGAAAATTACATCTATCACAAAATCTTAGCTAAAATTGACAATGAAAATGATCATTAAACATAAAATAATAGAAAACTCTAATAAAATTCTAAAGAAAAACCTAAAAAAATTCTAAAATATTCTACTATTTTTGTATCGCAATTTCATCACGATTTTATGCTATCAAAAGAGAAATTAAAAAATATTGAAGAGAGATTCAAATAATCCAAACAATAGAGATATGTGAAGCCTGGATCAGATGATATAGTAGAAAAAATGTTGAACCCAATCAGCCCAGTCCAGCAATAGCTATATTTTTCCAAGGTATTTCCATAAACCCAAAAAAAATGGTCATGGGCCTAAAAGAAGTTTGGCCCAGTCCTCTTGAGTTCAACACCATCATATTTTGACCTATTTTCTGATTTAATTATTGATTAAAAAATAACACAAAAAATGAGATATGAGGGTGAACCGACGTCGTTTTGGAAGATACAAGATTAAGATCCTTGAGCTTCATACGATCTCAGTTCTTCTCTCACTCGCTCCTTAATGCTCCAAACACAAACACAGTGGTGCAATTTCTGGCGGAGCTTCCTCCATCTCCACCACCTCAAACCACTTCCAATCAGAAACCCTTGTATATCAACCCGAACTTAAGCCGTCCATTGAGCACGAACAATGTTAGATTTCCACAGAAGCGAAACACAAGACCGAATTAAATAGCGCAAGTATAAAATCCTAGGTCAACAGTCTTCAAGAAATCGAATGCAACTGATGGTTCAAATGCTTCAAGGCCCTTGGTGTGATTGATTGTGCATAACAGAAGGCATAAAGATGACCTGTGAAGAAATGCTAGTGGCGACGGTAATTGATTCCCTTCTTTCTCTTTTACTCAACATCGCCAATTCCATGAAATTGACACCGAGTTCCATTGTGACGAGCCATTAGCGACTCCTCTTCGTCTCTGTCGATGTTGTTTCGATTCAGTTTGCATCGCTGCTCAAAGCTCCATATCATTTTGAGTTCTTCGTCTACAGCCTCGCGGTTTCTATCTCTAGACCTGATCCGCTTGCGTTATTGCTCATGGAAAGGATAGTGATCGATTGTTGAAGCTCAATCTCAGTAGCCTGAAGATTGTTGATGGTGAATGAAGAAGATGAAGTAGAAAATGGGGGTGATTCGGTTGTAGTTCAGAGAGAGAAAGTTCCAGATCAAAGGTGAGTTTCTCTGTAAATAATTTCTCTTCCTTCATTTTTCTGGGAATAATCATATATTGTGAGAAAGAGAGATAGAGTTTTTGTTTTTTTCTTCTATGAAATCGTGAATCTGAATAATGATCCTCCCTCTCTTTTGTTATGAATTCTGCTAGCTCTTTCCCTTTTTTGTGAAGCGTATCCCGCTCCCTGTTGTTATCTTCTGAATTCTGTTAACTGCTAGTTGGTTTTTCTGTTAGGGAGAGTTAGAAGAGTGAGAGTTAGTTATAGTTAGTTAGGAGGATAATTATAGATAATTTAGTTGGCATTTCTGTTATGCTGGAATTTTTGGTTAGGAATTATGTTATAGACTGCTGTAACTGTTAGTGAATGCTAGTTACAGTTGACAGTAACAAATTGGTTAGAAGAATGGGGTTAAATTACCTAATGATACATGATGTGTTAGATGACCTAATTGGAGTCATGTACATGAGAAAAAGGCAAAATGCATAAGCCAGATAAAAGTGAGAGGCTAGGATAAATTTGGGGTATTACAATCGGCATGTGACAAATAACAGTAAATCTCTTCTCGTCAGTGACATTCAACTGATCAAATCTATTCAGAACCCACTCGGCTACATCAATTTGTACATTTTTCATTATTTTTAAAGAAGTAATTTCCACTTCCAAGGGTAGGACTACTTCCATGTTGTATACCAGAGAGAATGGGGTTTCCCCAATCAAAGTGCACACAGAAGTGCGATAAACATGCAAAGTAAACGACAATATCTCATGCCAATCCTTTTAAGTCACAACCATTTTCTGCACAATCTTCTTAATGTTCCTATATGCTGCCTCAACATCACCATTCATCTTTGGACGATATGGAGAAGAATTATGATGCTTTATCTTGAAGCTATCACACATCTCTTTCATCATCCTATTGTTGATATTAGATCCATTATAAGTAATGATTTTTTGGGAATCCTTTAATGACAAATGATACTCTGCTTGATGAGACGAGTAACCACTTGCTTGGTGACATTGTCATAAGATGCTGCTTCGACCCACTATGTGAAGTAATCAATGGCAACTAGAATAAAGTGATGTCCATTGGAAGTAGTTGGTTCAATCTGTCCAATCATATCTATGCCCCAAATTGAAAAGGGCCAAGAGAACTCAAAACATTAAGCGGATTGGGCGATACGTGCATTTTTTCGGCATAAATCTGACACTTGTAACATATTCTGGAGTGATTGTGACAACCGTTTTCCATTGTAGACCAATAATAACCCTCTCTCAAGATTTTATTGGCTATGGTATACCCACTGGAATGCGTCTCGAAGGAACCTTCATGAATTTCTTCTATGATCTTATTTGCTTCGTGCCTATCCATCCATCTGAGAAAAACAGAGTCATAGTTTCTCTTGTACAGATCCCTCCATTGAGGAAAAACTTAGTTGAGTACTTCCGCAAAGTCTTCTTATTTGTGATAGATGCGTCCTCTGGGTATTCTCGCGTTTCAAGATATCTTTTGATATCATGAAACTAAGGTTTCTCATCAACTTCTTCTTCTATCTCATAATAGAACGTTGGCTCATCCAACCTCAAGATAGTGATAGAGGGGGGTCTCATTTCCCCATCTGACTTTAAACATGGATGACAGAGTAGCCAAAGCATTTTCCAAGTTATTCTCTTCTCTTGGGATATGATTGAAAGCAATCTCATCAAAGTATGGGATCAACTTCATAACATGATCACGATACGAAATCAAATTCGGGTGACAAGTCTCCTGGTCTCTGTTCATTTGACTGATTACAAGAGTAGAATCCCCATTTACTTCCAAGATCTTGATTCCCAAATTAATAGCAACTTCTAACCCAAAAATACAAGCTTCATACTCGGCCATGTTATTGGTACAGTCAAAGAAAATTCTAGTAGTGAAATGAGTATGAAAACCTTCAAGAGAAGTAGTAACAACACCAACACCATTACCCAATGCATTTTAGGCACCATCGAACACTATCGTCCATCGTGATCCTAGTTTGGGTCCTTCCTCTGCGTCAAAAATATTACAATCCTGTATGTACATAATATTCTCATTTGGAAACTCAAATTTCATCGGCTGATAGTCGTCTTCCATAGGCTGGTGAGCAAGATGATTCGCCAATACACTACCCTTGATAGATTTTTAGGTAGTATACTGGATATCATATTCCGTTAAAATCATATGCCAACAGGCTACTCTTCTCGTGAGAGAAGGCTTTTTAAAATGTACTTGATCAGATCCATCTTGGATATCAAGAGAGTAGTGTGAGTCAGCATATACTGTCTGAGACGCTTTGCTGCCCACGCGAGTGCACAACAAGTCTTTTCCAACAACGAGTACCTCGACTCGCAATCACTAAATTTCTTACTTAGGTAGTAAATAGCATGTTATTTCCTACCAGTCTCGCCATGTTGACTGAGTACGCAGCCCATGGAATTTTTCAACAATGTCAGACACATTATCAAAGGCCTGCCTTCCACAGGAGGTAAAAGAATTTGAGGTTTCTACATATACTCTTTTATTTTATCAAATGCAGCTTGGCAATTGTCATTCCACCTGACCACTTGATCTTTTTTCAATACCTTAAATATTGGATCAGGCGTGGTTGTTGAAACAACCGGCCGAATAATCATTGAGAGAAAATTAATTAAGTCGCCATCGAACATTTTTATCCCACTGAAAGAGAAAGTTAAACATCGACTAAACCTGAGAAGGGTGAAATCAAGGTCTCGCGACCGAGAGATACGGGTAAGAGAGTCAATTATGCAAGAGGAAGGTATTAGCACCCCTCATGTTTGTGGTGTCCTACCCTAAATTTTCCCCATTACAATGGTCATATTATTTCTATGTTTCTAATTTATAATCGTATTATTTAAATTTTCTTATTTTTGAATTTTGAGTATAACAGGTGTTTAAATTCTACAAGAGGGGTATATCCTGCCATAGGGGGATTATTGAACCATTTTTAGACAGACCAACCCATTAAAATCTGCTAAATCCATAAAAGGGTGTATATGCACATAAGGGAGGTGTTGTCTTAAAGTAGAGGGCCCATTGTTAGAGGCCCATGATTAATCATTGAGAAGTATATATGAGGGGGATATTCTTGCTGTCTAGAGGTGTATTATCTTTGGGTTCAGTTTTCAGACCGGCCTATTAAAGTTTTTGGGCCCGTTTAGGCATAGAAGAGGGTGTGTTTTAGTAGGTCTAGAGGTTTTGTTTAAAGGCCCATTATGTCTCGGGTCTATGCGTATCGTGCAATTTAATGGCCCATTAAATAAGAATTTGTAGGCCCATATTTTATTTTTTTGAAGCCCATCATGTTAGGTTTGTAGATTGAAGTCAATATTTCTTTCAAATTATATTTATTTTACTATTATTATTTTCATTAAACATGATAATTATTACGGTAACTATAATTGTATCTTTATTTAATTATTAATATTATTAATTATTAGTTTTATTGGTGAAATGCGTTGACTAAGTCAACCAAGGGCAAAGGGGTTTTGAATCCCTAGATTCAACCTAGTGGCGACCTCTGTTCTTCCTCTTCGTCATTAAGAATACCCAAACCCCAAAAACAGATACTATAGAGATTCAAAACAAATCAATATTATTGAACTAAATCTAAATCTTTACTAAATCAAATATTTCATATTTTTATACAAAGATCGTATCAGTAACTGAATCAAATCTATAATTAAACAAAATCGTCTAACGAAAATTACAAACAATTTTCCTAATTTAACTCTAAGCTAAACTTATATAAACCCTATAATCTAAGACCTAAAAAAATAAAGAAAATGGAATAAAGAAGGATAAGAATGAGTGACAGAGAGATTTCACGCCTCTGGATCTTCGATCAAGGAAATCTTCATCTGAGGTATGGGTTTCTAGTCTAAAACCCTAGATATGTTGATTCGTGCATCCGTCGCCACCGGACCTCCACCATCGTCACCATCGCCACCTTTCATCGCATACATACGATTTACAAAGAAGAAGATCAGAACTAGAATATCAAAAAAGCAAAATCAAATCAAAGACAGAGATTTCAAGACACGAAGAGGTAACCCTCGAAAAACATATCTTTAGGTCTTTGTTGCAATTTGGGGTTTGAGGATTCGTTGGGGTTGAAGTCGGGTGGAGTCGTTGCCGTGGACACCACTAGAGTTCCAGGTTTGGTGTTGTTATTGTTGTGAGAGAAGAGAGAAGAACAAAGAGAGTGAACGAAAATGAAATGAAAAAATAAAGAAAATGGAAAGATATAACTCCCTCGCGATCCCATGTGACACCCTTACCATGCATCTTCATTCGTTATCCTCCTGATCTCGATTAACACTTTGTATCATGCACCCTCATCGTAACACCATACGCTCACCCACACGAGGTCCAAACGGACCCCTTCATATTCTCTTATGGGCTAGGCCCATCTCTATTAGAACCTTGTGTTGTTTTTTAATATTTCGCAACTATTATTCATACCCCCCTGAGCATTTGGGCCAAATCCAATATCTGGATTTGGGCCTTGATATCCACACCCCCTGGATTTACTAGCCTAGCCAAAATGACACACCCTTTGTGTTTTGGGCCAAATACAATATCTAGATTTAGGCCCCGATATTCACACCCCCAAGTATTTCTACCCAATATAAATTGACATCCCTCTGCATTTAAAAAATAATAATTTTTATAATTTCATTTATTTATTCATTTATTTATTGTTATTTTTTGATTTATCACATTAAATTATAATTTTGCATAATTAATAAATAATTATAATATTTTTCCTATTAAAAAATATTTTTTAATAAATTATAATAGTATATATTAGTTCAAATCTTTTTTAAAAAATACTAACTATTTTTATGAAGTTGCATTAAATACTTTTTCTCATGCATTAAAATCTATTTTTCTCATATTGCATCGTATATCCAAAAACACCTAACCTAACAAATATTAACTTATTTTATACTAACATAATTCAAACATATTTATTTTATAAAATAAAAGATTAGAGGAACTTCTTTTATCAACTGCGAAGTTCGTCTACAATTCTGGTATTCACACACCCAGATTTGGTTCAAGGAGAATTCGAGATATTTCCATAATCTCTAAAAAAAACTAATCAAACAACTACGAACTATGAATTGAGACTCTGATTCCTCATAATAGGATACATAGGCATACAACTCAAAATCGTGGCGAGTTCCCTAAACTAAAAAATTAAAACCCTATTCCTAAATCATTAACCTAAACCCTAGTATCCTTGTGAACAAGGTCGATGAAAGGTGCCTAACACCTTCTCTTCGTCTAGAGTGAGTCAAGAACTTAGAATTTGTGTATCCATTTAGGGTTATTCCATTATTCACCCATCGTTAGGACAAAAATTAGTGGTGGCGACTCTATGTTTTTTCCAGTTATTATAGTTGGCGACTCTGCTGGGGACCAACCCTAGGGTTTGAAGCCTATCCTTTTTGGGTTTAGGGTTTTTTTAGGGGTTTTTTATTTTTGGTATTTTTTTATATTTTCTTATTTTATTTCTTTAGTTTATTTATTTTCTTTTATATTATTTTTCATCATATTTTATTTATTTGTGGTGGATTTTATTATTTCAAAAAAATGTTTTCAAAACCTTGGAAAGAAAATTCGTCTATTGGCCAAGGGGATATATCATCCCTATGAGTTTTTGTGACGACTTTGCCTAGAGTCGATGGAATTACAAAAAATGAATATATCATATAGATATCCTCTTGGGATACAAGACTTTGGAACAAAGCCTATGACTCTTTGTATAACCCTGAACCAAAATCTCATGGTGAGACCTTGTACGACCTTAGAGACGAAATTTTCAGTCTACAAAGAGGCTCCGCTTAAGGGAGGCCCTTGTGTCTTTCTGTTGTACCCCAACATTTTCCCTCTAATTAGGACAAAAATGCAAAAATATTACATTTTCATTTTTATTAATATTTTACACTAAAAATATCATTTTTTACAATATACTTTTATTTTTTTGTACAAACCAATACATTATTGCATAAATAATAAATAATACTATTTATTTAAAAATTAGGGTTTTGCCCTAAATAATAAAATAATTAAGATTGACCCATTTTATTATTATTTACATTAAAAAATACTTTTTACATATATAAAAACTTTTTGCATAATACATTTTATTTAATATTTATTTGTTGTATTTTATTTAATTATTGCACCTTTAAATATTGTCTTATACATTCGATTTGGTTGTAATAATTTAGAATTTAATTTCTTGTCAAATACCCCCAATTCAAATTTGTACCCCCTCCCTATATCATGTTGTAATAGTGTTGAATTTAAATTCTCGCACCTTTTTATGCTTTCAATTATGCCATGATTAGACTTAGGGTTTGTATGCCAAATAAAATCAACAACTAGCTTGACCTAATCCAAGATAAACATGCATGAAGAACAAACACAATGCACACTTGCACCCCCTAGGGTTTCAATCCACTTGTTGCCTTCAAAAATGGGCCATGGTTGCATGTCAAGTACTTTGGCAAAACAAAAACAAAAAGAAAGATCATAGTCCCTCGATGACGCTATCTGAGTTGCCTAAACAAAATGATCAAGTCCCTTAAGAAAATTGCCAAAAATACTTGACACAATTGCTATCATGGTCTATACGATGACCCGCGCCTATCCCGTTTAACATCCTAACACAAGGTTGTTCACCAAATACAATGGTGAAACAACACTGTTAAAAGGGTTAAAAACATAAGAAAAATCTTTGAGTAAAATAAGGTAGATAGCTCTTAGTTACTTGATCAAGCTTGCAAAAACATCCTTGCTATTTTTCAAAACACACTTCACAACACAATTGCAAAACCCTACTTTCAAACATTGAAAACTTTTCAAAAGACAAAAACACCTTTGTATACATTCAAACAAGAATCATTACAAAGGTTGCCACAACGATGGCCTCTTTTCAAAACATCTTTCAAAATCACACACAAAGCACCATTTTAAACAATTGAAAAGCAAAGCAAGTGATCTAAGAAAGTAACTAAGATCCCATGGATAACCATGGATAGAAAGGGTGCTAATACCTTCCCTTTCTATAATCTACTCCCCGAACCCAAGAAAACATCTCAAAGGTCTTTCCTGTGCTTTTTGACCTTTCCTTAGGATAAAATAAAAAGTCGGTGGCGACTCTTGCTAAACCGAAATATTTGCAAACACAAACGCAAAATCCCAAGTCAGTTCTCCCACCGTATCACACTTCCCTCTAGTTTTATCCTTGATACCCTTAAGGAAGCCAACTTATGGGGAGGGTAAAATATTTGTAGGCTGAAACTAGGAACCTACCGACTAAGGATACCTTTCACAAATCCCGTTATTATGCCGCACAATCATACATTCATACATTTTACATTTCAAATATTCATTATTTTTCATTTTGTTTTATTTTCTTATTCACACGATTAAAAATAATAATAATCAAAGGTTTTTGGTGAAGTGTCTTAAAAATAGATGCCAAATGGAAACAACTTGTCTGTGTTAGTGCCATCGAGCCATATATGACGAAGATCAATATTATCAAAAGGAAATTGTATGAAAAAGCTATAAAGATGTTTGTTCGCTATTATGGGGATATCCTTGAGTTGAAAAAAGTGGATTTACAATTAGATGCTATTATTGCCTTGGTTCATTTCTACGACCCTCCGTTAAGGTGTTTCACCTTTCAAAGTTTTCAACTAGCGTCGACTTTAGAAGAATTTGATAGGTTCTTGAATTTTTCTAAGGAAAAAGTTTATTTGGGAATTGGACAGACTATTGTTGTTAAAGACTTAGCAAGTGGTTTAGAGATATCCTTTTCTAATTTGTCACCTAATTACAAAAGAGATGGTGATGTACACGAGATTAAAAGGCAATATTTGAAGGCTAAATCCCTTTCTTTTTCCAATAAGAAAGAGTGGGAGTCTTGTGTTTATTGTTAGGTATTGCTTGTCTTTGGTGTAATTATGTTCCCGCAGACTTTGGACTATATTGACCCTACAACTATTAGTGTGTTTTGGGGCGCGAAGGCTTTGAATGTGGACCCAAATCCTACTCTACTTGTCGATGTTTACTATTCTTTTCACACTCGTTATGAAAAGGGGAGGGGTACGCTGAACTGTTGTATCCGGCTCTTATATTCTTGGTTTATGTCTCATGTTTATAAAGAAGTCTATATGATCAAAACTGTGACACTATTTAAGTGGCTGCAAAAATTAAGGCCTCTTACTGCTGATTCTGAGTTATGGTATGCAAGGAAGCTAAACATTGGAGATATCATTTACAGTTATGGAGATTTTCCGAATTTTCCATTGATTGGGTTACGCGGTTGCATCAATTATAACCCTACTCTAGCTTTGTGACAACTTGGGTACCCTTTGGAGGATAAACCCTCTGATGAACAACTTCAACTATTGATTATTCAGAACATGGGAAAAAATGACCAAGAGTTGCTCAACAAGATTATTCGAGCTTGGAATAGGGTTAACAAAAGAAAGGCCGAAAGGAAGAAGACTATGGCAAGGGAACCATACACTCAATGGATTTTGGATAGGGTGTAAGTTGTTAAACTACCATTTGACATTGATCCTGAGTACAAGCCAGATATCCCAGATCCTCGCCCTATGTCCTTAGAAGAGATAGACAACTTGAAGAAAGCCTTGGATCAAGCTCAAAAGGAGAAAGAATAATTAGATCTTAACTTTCATAACCTAGCTAAGGAGAAAAGACAGATGCAACACGAGCTTGAGTGAAAAGACCAACAGATTCAGAAAGACCGCGAAGAATTTGGAAAAGAGAGTCTTAAGAGGAAAAGTTTGATCGAAGGATTGTTGAGTGTTACCTTCAAATTGGATTCCCATAACCAACGTTTGGAGGATGCTGCTTGGGAAATTGAGAAGCTAAGTAAGTGGTACGAAAAGGCGATGCAAGACAAAAAAGGAGATGAAAGAGAACTTGAGGGATCAAATTCAAAGTTTGGCACAAGCTTCTCTAAACCAAGAAGATCAGATTCAATATCTTACTACGAGACTCTAAGATAGCCAAGAATCAGACATAGGAGAATGTCTCAAGAGGATGAGGGCATAAAGACTTCTCACCCGAAAGACTGATGAATATGAGCAAGTTTGTCATGAGTTAGAAGACCTCCAAAAGAATTTCCTCATACAGAGGAGACTCTATACAAAGATGAGGGTTGCAAAACTATATTGGGAAGGGCAGTATGCAAAGATCGCCAAAGCCAGAAAGGATAACCATAAGATAGTTCTGTACCTCTACAAGGAATATTCGTCCTACAAAGACAAGCATGCAAGGCTCGCGTTCTTATCCAACAATATCATTGGTGACATCCCTAGAACTTTTAAAGATGCGGAAAGTGTGATGGCCCCTCTCCCGAAAGATGTCGAAGACTTCCTCAAGCTCTGTTTGAAGATGGTTGACGACTTCAAGGCAAATATCTGCAAGCGCTCTTAGAATACTTTTTTCTCTTTGTTATTTCTTCCAGTAATTGATGTTTCATGTTTTGGATCAAATATTTTTCAATATATGAATTATATTCCCTTTTTAGAACTATTGTTGTTTCAATAAACGTATTTTGTTTCCATATCTTGATTGTGTATTTATCCATAGATGTTCACTAATAAAAAGCCAAACCTAAGAAAAAATATATACAGAAAAAATATATGAAATCCAAGTGAATAAGATATTCAAAAACAAAAAAAAAACTCTTAGCATATGCATCCATGTGTAGCGGTATAAATGTTGAGACTAAGCTATTGGGTTGTCTTAACTCGTACAAATCAAATAAAAATCGCCACAATGCTTTTTTGTTTCCATGGGAAATGGGAAAAGAGTGAATAAACCTAAAAAAGAGACAGAAGAGAATCTAGGTACGGGGGTTGGTTATGAAAAGGGAAGGTATTAGCACCTTAAACATTTGCGGTACTCCGCAGGTACTACTTTGAAAATCTGTGTATTTTGGCTGTAAAAGGTGTATACAAAAATAGGATGGTGTAGATGAGAAAAGAAGTATTTTTTACAATTTTGCACCCTCCGCGGTTGTGAATCTTTAGTTCCTACGTACCATCTTATGTGTAATAGGGATCATGGTACTCGTAGTTCACCTCAAAAAATATAAAACACAAGTGTGTTGGTTAAATTTTAAGAGAAAATATATCATCGTCATATCCGATTGGAAGACTACCCACGATTATGAGAAAGAACAATTTGCATCATCTCAAAGTGGAGGATATGGCTTGGTTTTAAAATCAACAAAGCCTCAATCAACACCCAAGTGGAAAATATCTCACTTCTCTATATATCGTAGAAGTATAGGAGCTCACATCACTACAAGAATAAACAAGAGTCTAATATTTTGAGAAAAATTTAAAAGTAAAAAGCCAAAGTGGAAAAATGGTTTGAATAAGGTTAATGACTTTTAGTCATGAGAAAGATGTCAAAGTATGGTTAAATTGATTAATGTTTTATTTAAGAAAAGTTTTTTGAAAATGCATGAACCTAAGTCCAAGTTTATTATGAAAGCGGTTCAAGTTAGAAAACAAGAAGAGTTTTGAAAAGGAGGGAGAAGATTTTGATATTAAAGAAGATGAGAGAAGATGAAGGGATTATCCTATAGCATAAGGTGAAAGCCAAGGAAAAGAATGATCTAGCCAACAAGAAGCCAACACTTGACAGATGAAGTAAATGTAGAATTCTCATCCTTTAGATTGAAACTAAGCAAGCAAAAATACTAAACCTCTGAGAAATATCAAGCTTCAGATGAATTAAGTCTTAACAAAAATTGCACATAGTAACAGATGTATACAGAGGAATTCTTAATCATAGACAAAGCATATAATCAGAATAACCTGCACACACAAAAAATTAACCCAATGCCTCAGAGTAAATCCCAAGAACTTCAGACAAAATAACAACAACGTCACAACATCCCAAGTATCAATGCTTTTAATCCTAAGTCCGAGAGAGCCATAACTCCACAATGCCAAGGATAGTAACCAGATAGTCCAAGTAACCTTAATGTTTTTTATTGTTCAAGTTGATTATTAAGTGTATTGAAAATAAATAAAAGCTCAAGTGAGAAAAATAAAAATGACATAACGATAAATGCTCATGTGAGAAAAGATAAAATGTCATAAAGATAAAAGCTCAAGTGAGCAAAGAAAAAATTACATGAAATGTAAATGCTAAAGTAAATGGTACAATCAAATTAAATGCACAAAATAAAGGCATAAAGTAAAAGCACAAAGTAAAGTTAATCGTTAGTGAATTAGACGTTAGAAGGTTAAGTACAAAAGGTTAGTTGAATGAGAATTTTGAAACTTGCATTTGAAAACTCATTAGAAGATTGATAAACTCAAAGCCTCTCATCAATAAGTTTCATTTTTTTTGTCAAGTATATCATTCATTTCAAGTGCTCAAAGCAACCACATGTAATTAACGGTGTTTAAATTATTCACTAAAACCAAAATTCATGAAGTTCATTAGAGGATTGATAGGATTAAAGCCTCCTAATAATGAACTTTAAAGTTATTGGATTCAAGGTTTCAAATTAAACATACTTGGGCCTGCAAACATAGGTTTGGGCCACAGATGATCATTTTTCGAATCGATATAAATTTAGCGCTATGTTAAGCAATAGTAAGTGGACTTATATAGAAGTCACACCTATTTTGAGGTCAGTCAATAGAAATCTATGTACCAACATGTTAGAGAAATGATATACAGATCATTCTCTAAATACATGTAGCACAAGTAAAAACAAGAAAGGGATAAGATGAAGAGGAAGGGGATGTATCAGAAGAAATTAGGGTTTCAAATATCATCAACGTTATTCATCCATTTTGGTGAATTTGGTTTTTCAACCTATCAACAACCAAGATCCAATGAGTTTGAGAAACTTGTCCCAAAATAATACTCAAATCAGGACCAAACAAAAATAATAAAATATATTTAATAAAATAATATTTAAATGATTAATAAAAGGGAAATAATTGGTAAAATACACAAAGTATATTAAAATACCAAATAAAAATCCTTAAAAAATAGTTAGAGGTCAAACATGAGTCAATAAATATTGATAAAAAATTTTAGAATTTTTTAAAGTCAGATACTATTTTAAAAATTTAAAGAAATAAGCAAAATAAACTAAAATTTGTGAAAAATAGTAAAAATTAGAAATAAAAATAAAATGAGGTCACCAATATTTATCAAGAGGTCATTGGATCCTTCCATATTTTTTCAGAATTTTAAAATCAAAGGAAATAAGAGGCCTTTGGTCTCCTAAGTTTTGTGTAACCCTGGGGGTAGTTGGAACAATGAAGATTTACGACCCTGATTATAATGCATACGCTTGCATTATATACCACTACGAAGATAATTGTCGACAATGGTTCAATCCTATGGATTTGACACGTGTTCCACTACTTAGGCTTTCATGCTCTAACTTGTTTTCACGCATCTTCAAGGATAAAACTGCTGAAAAACTAAATATCATGTTGATAACGACATTGATTACTGCTTCGAACTTCTCAACTGCATTTGTCGAGAGTCTTCGATCAAACCCCATAGTGTTGAGACATCTTGTTGTACCCCAAATTTTGACCTAAGATACCATTTCCCATCTGCATCATTACATTGCAAGCGTTTTGATCTATTGATTTTTAAAAATTCATAACTTTTTCGAGTCGAGAGCTGTTTATTTTTGAACGCTACATTTATTAATCGATCAATGCTAAAGCAATGTTTATTAATTATTTATTATCCTAAATTTAAATAATTGAAATTTGTTTTCAGTTATTATATAATTTAAAGATTTATGAATAATGAAATAAATATTTGAAAAAAAGGTTTATTAATTGATCAAACAATGTTTATTAATTATTTATTATCCTAAATTTAAATAATTGAAATTTGTTTTCAGTTATTATATAATTTAAAGATTTATGAATAATGGAATAAATATTTGAAAAGAGGTTTATTAATTGGTCAACAATGATTATTTAATTATTTATCATTCTAAGTTAAATAATTGAAATTCTATTTTTTAATTATTATAATTTAGAGAATTATGAATAATGAATTAAATAATTGAAGTTATTAATTGATCAATGATGTTTATTTATTTGTTTATTATTCTGAATTTAAGTAATTGAAATTGATTTTCAGTTATTATACAATTTAAAGAATTATAAACGATAAATAAATAATTGGAAAGAAAAAGAATTAATTGGGAAATAATAGAATTTTATTCACTCTATTCTATTTATTACAATTGTTATTTAAATATTGTATTATTTACAAAATATTTATAATGACAATTACATAAAAAGTTTAAAGTAAAATAAAAACTATTTTTCTAAGATTCTAATTCTTCATCTTCTATCCAATGCTTCTTTGTCTGCTCATTTAATTTTACCTGCAAAACAATTAAAAGAAAAAGTTAGAAATAAATAAATAATTAAAAGCAGAAAATTATTTTTAGTATTCATCATTAAAAGCAGACGGCTGGAATCAGTTTTACCCTTTTTGCAAATCGCGGGATTTCTCCCGGTTCACAAAAAGGGATGGATTTTTATTTTCAAAATGAATGCACAATTTAAAAAAGATGCACAAATTCATTTTTGTTTTCAAACTGCATAATTAAAATCAATTGCATTTTCAAAAAGTCCACTGCATATTTCAAACAACATATGCATCAATTCAATTGTTTGTCAAAATAGCATACAAAGAATTAACATCATATGCATAGCAACAGCATATGCAAGTCCCATATGCAATGTACACAAAAGCCAACATAAACATGCAGCAACATAGGAAGAAGTCAAAAACTTAGGCTCCCATGCAGTAGACAAAAGAAGTGTGCAATTTTAAAACCAATTTGCAAGCAAAGCATTTTTCCATTTTTACATCATTTCCCAGCCCTGTGCTCTTTCAGAACAGTTAGTACATAGCATCATTTTATGTCAAAATGTACCTATGAGAGAGAAGAGAGATAGAAGTTTGGTTTTACAGGTTTTGGTTTAGGCAGAAAGAGTTACAAAACAAATCAGCAGTATTGCAGTAAGAGAAAAGAAGCATGAAATAGGAATACAAACAAACTGTTGGAGCAGTATGGTGCAGAGCATCAAGAAAGATACCAAAATATACCAAGCCTGTAACGTAAACCAAGCCAGCATATTGATATATACAACATTACAAACCCCTTCAAATACCAAGAGTTCATAACCTGCAAAGGAGGCCTTCCACACTCAAACTGTAAAACAAAGATACAAAACCATTTTTCTCCAAGTCTAAAAACAAGAAACCAGTAGAACCTACTGTCAAACCTGCATATAACCATAAACACCATGGCCTAAAACCAAATGCTAAACCTGCATATAACCATAAACAACCATGGCCTAAACCAGTTAGAACCTACTGCATAGAATCATTTCAAAACCTACTGCATAAACTATCAAACCAACATGACCAAAAGCCTTCCTCCAACATAAACAACACCATAACCATTTTCAAAACTATCATACCATATGGCCTAAAAAAAACCATTAACCTGCTATCTCATAAACCATCAACCTGTTCCATAACCTGTTAAACACAAACCTTAACACCACCAAAATCAAAACCAATAAACCTGTATCAATAACCTGTCACATAACCATGGCCTAAACCAAAACCAGTACAACTTGTAATGGCCTAAACCATCAAGCCTCAAAACCTACTGTATCGCGACCAAAACCAGTGCAACCTGTAATAGCCTAAAACCATAACCCCTTGTCCATCCAACCAAAGCAAAACCCAGGACTATGCAAGCTTTTTATCCAACCAATGTCAAAACAGTAACATGTCCAAACACGAAGGCCTCAAATATGTTCATCATTGGCCATAAAAAAGGCATACAGTAGTAAAGGCAAGAAGAAGAAAAAAAGCTAGTCAAAATTCATTTCAACAATAGCATCAAGGCAACCCAGCAAAGCATACAGAGGCGAACCAAAGGAAGAAGAAGAAAGATACAAATACAGAGTACCAGGGTCAAGTAGCTAGCAAGCATCACGCATTTCCCCTTTGCCTTGGCCTCCTACGCACTCAACCCTCCTCCTCCATCTCCAGGTAACGATCCTCTTGCTTTTCTTTCAATACCTCAATAATCATGTGAAAAATGAATAAGAATCAGAATAGGCGAAAACCACAACATGCAGTATTCGAAACCTAACGAACGAAAACGAACTTACCGTAAATCCTCGCCCCCTAGCGTCCATTAGAGGGAAGAAGAAAGTGGAGAAGCTGGTGGCCGTGGCAAAGGACACAGTAGCGAAGCAAAGGCGAAGAAGACGATCGGAGAAGAAGACGATCGAAGAAGACGAACGCGTGAACAAGAGAGAACGGCGCTGTAACTTTGGTTTAACCCTAATTCAACTAATAATTTTGTTTAACCCTAAAACAGACTAAGAAGCATATTGGACTAAACCTTAAACGCCTAAGCCCAGTGAAACCCTTTGTGCACCCCCTGTTTTCAGTTTTGTTTGGGCCTTTTAAAAATCTTTAACCCATATATTTACTTGTCCTTTTTTTCCCTTTGATACACATTTCTATTTTGTTTTCTTTTAGTTTTTTTTGAAATTATTATTACATTAGTTAATTAGTAAGTGTAATAAAAAACAAGAGATGTATTTAATTAAAACATTTTAATAATTTGATCATTTTATTAAGTTAACTTTAGGACTAATTTAATAATTTTTAGTATTTCTTTTAATTAGATTTAAGTTAATAACCTTTTAAGTTTTAATTTAGTAATGAATAAAATAATGCTTTAATAAAAACTATTAAAAAAAACATATAATAATGAACTTAAAAAACATTTTTACTTCTTTTAATTAATTCACTCGTTTTAGTTAATACTAATACAAAAATATAAAAAAAAAATAGAATTTAAGATTTAAAACATTTTATCTTTTCTTTAGTTGACTCTCTTGTGTTATTAATATTAAACAAAAATATAAAAAATGCGTGTTCACACACTTAGTCTCTTATTTAAATTGTTGTATATCATTTGTTTATCATAATTTTCTGTTTACTTGATTATTCTGTTTACGTTTAAATCCAAGGGAAAAAACGATTAAATTTGTTGACTTCATGTCCTCAAGTCCGATCACGCGAATGTTTTTTGTGCATTTCATTAAAGCTTAAGACAAATTTCCCCCAAAAACTCAATCTTTTCAAAACTTACTGTTCAAGCCAAAACTTCGACATTAGGTCGTCGTATCTTCAAAAACCCGTCCGTACCCCTTTTTCGGCCAAAACAATTTATTTTTCAATCAAACGAACAATTTTAATAAACAGATATTTCAAAAGGTTCCTATAGAGTACTATAGATACATTGGGTGCTAATACCTTCCCACTGTATAACCAACCCCCGAACCATAGATCTCTTTTCAAAAACGCCGTGTATTTTTTATTACTTTTAAAAGTATTATTTTACATTGCATATTTAGGGTTTTATTTCGCTCTTTCCCCTTTTCCCTTGGAAATAATAAAGCGCGGTGGCGACTCTTGCTTTTGTGAGACGAATTAATCAATAATTCGATCTTCGATTTACCCCGCTACATTTTTTATCGCTACAGAATTGGCGACTCTGCTGGGGAAAGATTGACCTCTTGCTGGTCCATCCCTAAGTGGGTTAAGCCTAATTTGTTTTATCTGTTTTATTATTATTTGATTTGCTTGATTATGTGTTTAAATTGGGGTGTTTGGGTTTTTTCAAAGGACGAATCCTATACTTGGATTAAGTAACACTTAAGGAATAGGACGGGCGATATAGTCATGTTAACTTTGAGGGAGTAATCCCGAAGAAGGAGGCATGAGATCCCCCACTCAATGGAAGGCCCTCTTGAACTTAATATTTGTTTACCGAGTAATCGGGAAGACATTATTATTTTCGACCTAGGAGCCCGAGAAGTTGAGGACCGTAGAACCCTAACCCATCTTGGCCTTTTTAGGTGTAGCGCGGAGACTATCACGGAGTAATTCGGAAGTAGTTGTCACGCGATGCTATGCTCAGATGAGTTTCTCTTGAGAATATTGCTAATTATCGAGCAATCAAGACGTTGGCAATATCCGAAGGAGGAATGTAGACTCTGGGAACTCTTAGAACCTTGTCTTACAGGTGTGATTGAACCATTAGTACATACCTTTGGGTGGGCTTTACCCTCGACTCCATGCTGAACGTTGAACCTTTGAACCCCATGTTTGCAAGCTTGTGTGTAACTGTTGCATTATCATTCATTCATGCATTCATCGACATTTTTTGTGGAAAAACTTGTTTTTCAAGGAACTTAGGATTGATTTTCGCAGACATCTCAGCTATTATGGAATTTGGAAGGAGAAACACTCAAAGTTTTAGTTTTAAGGAGCCCGAGATTGAAGAACTGAAGAGTTTGATTCTGAAGATCGAGAACCCGTCGGATTTTCAGAAGAAGTTTGGGTCCATTATACCTCTCATGAAGCGCAAGAGGAAGGAAGGCATTCTTAATACGTTGGTTCAATTCTACGATCCTTTGTACTGATGTTTCACCTTTCCGGATTACCAGTTGATGCCCACCTTAGAAGAGTATTCCTACATACTTGGTCTGCCGATCACCGAATGTGTTCCTTTTTCTGGATTAGAAGAGGAGCCCAAATCTCACGAGATAGCGACCATCACCCACTTGAAGAAGTCAGAGATAGAGGAGAACATGACTACAAAAGGGGGAATCCGAGATTTGTCTGCGCAGTTTTTGTTAAAGAAAGCTCGTCAGTTCGCTGAGATGAAAGATACTATTGCATTTGAAGACGTCTTTGCTTTACTCGCTTATGGTCTATTCTTGTTCCCTAACGTTGATAAGTTTGTGGATATCAACGCCATCAGAATCTTCTTGATTGGAAATCCGGTCCCTACGCTGCTCGGAGATACCTACTACTCCATCCATCTTCGAAACTCTTATCAAGGAGGGATGATTATTTGTTGCGCACCGTTGATCTATCAGTGGTATGTTTCGCATCTACCTGGGTCTGATGTTTTCTGGGATCTCGAGAAGGAGTCGCGTTGGGCGCCAAAGATTATGGCTCTCACTCATTTCGACATTGATTGGTATAATCGAGTTTACTATGACGTGAAGATCATCGATAGCTGTGGTGCTTTTCCTAACGTGCCTCTTCTCGGTACGAGAGGTGGAATCAATTATAACCCTGTTCTCGCGCGCCGTCAGTTTGGATACCCGATGAGGGACAAGCCAAACAACATCCATGTGAGTGGTTTCTTTCTACAGGAAGGACAAGAGCATCAGGCAGCTAAGAGGGAGATCGAAGGAGCTTGGCGCCACATCCATAGGAAAGGGAGAGATATGTTAGGACATAGAGGTGCTGTTTCTTTGGAGCCTTACCTACAGTGGGTCCGTGCTAGGGCTTGTGCTCTCAATATGCCCTATAAACTTGAGAAACCTTTATTCCCTACCGTTGCATCATCATCTGTTGTTATCCCTATCGCGAACATAGGAGAATACCAAGGAAATCTGGCTAGGATGAAGTCCGAGAGAGACGCTTGGAAAGAAAAGTATAATATGTCTGAATATGAGAATCGAGTCCTGACTCGACAGCTAAAGGAAAAGGAGGATTTACTCTTTATTCAAGACGGCTGGTTCGTTGATCACGATGAGAAACTTCGTCAAAAGGATGCTTTACTGAAGAAGTATGCTAGTGAAAGGAAGAGAAAGAAGGAAGGTTCGGTAAGCGTGGCTCTCGTTCCTAATCCGCAGAAGGAAATCATTGATCGACTGGTAGCTGAGAAGAAAGAGATGGAAGACTTTTATGAAGAGAAGATCAGGAAGCTCCGGTTACAGTTGGTGTTTGGTCCTTCATCTGAGGATTCTTAGTGATCTTTAGTTCGTAGTTTTATTTTATTAATGTCATTTTGTAAAACCTTGTAAAAGGGCTTCATGCTCCAAAGTTGTAATTTATTGCTTTATTAAGGGCTTCATGCTCCAAAGCTGTAATTTATTGCTTTATTATGGGCTTCATGTTCCAAAGTTGTAATTTACTGCTTTTATTATTGGATTGTTATCCCAAAGTTGTAATTTATTGTTTTGTTATTCCAAAGTTGTAAGTTGTAATTTACTATTTTTGATTAATGGATTGAGTTTTTGTTGTTCCAAATTCCTTTACCATTGATATGTGCAAAATTATCGAAGTTCCTTGAAAAAACTATTAAAATGAATCATCATTTGCATCGCACATCATGCATCATTCAACATTTCACTTCACACTTTTTTAGAGTCTTATCCTTGTTTCTCTTTCCACTCCAAAGGTTGTCAAGCTGTCTCACCGATACGACACTCGAGCCAATCGTCAGAGGAAAATGGAAGATCTGGAACAGGAAAACCATGAGCTTCGAGGGGAAGTTGCTACCCTTCGTATCGAGATGGAAAAGTTAACTGCGTTAGTGGAAAGTTTGGTGGCTGTGAATCAGCCATCGACTACAGCTGCTGAGATTCATACTTCAACTCCAGTGGTTTCCGAGATTGTCACCGTTCCTGCATCTGTGACTCAGATCAACTCTCCGCTTCAACATCAGATGCCGAAAGGTTTTCCGTGGGGAATGCCTTACAACTTTGTGCCAGAGGGATATCAGCCTGCCGTACAACCTTTATTTCAACCTGCTTTGTCTCTTCCTCAACCAGATACAACTGCCTTGCCGCCAGTAATTCCGTCTGTGACACCTTTTCCGCAACCGATTATGACAATTGCCGCTCCTGTGGTTCACTTCGTGCCATACTTGAATGAGCCTACTTATCCTGCCGAGCCTGCTGAAAGTTTGGGTCTTTTTGATAGAATGGAAGAATTTCAGGATCAGTTCCAAGAAATGCAGAAGGAGCTCAGAGCGTTAAAGGGGGAGGATTTGTTTGGGAAGAACACGCATGACCTTTGTTTAGTTCCGAATGTCAAGATTCCAGCAAAATTCAAAGTGCCAGACTTTGAAAGATATAAGGGTGATTCGTGTCCTCGAAGTCATTTAACTATGTACGTGAGAAAGATGTCTACATATTCCGATGATCATGACTTGTTGATTCATTATTTTCAAGACAGTTTGACGGGTGCTGCTCTAAAGTGGTACATGGGTTTAGACAGTATTCGGATCCACAACTTCAACGATCTTAGCGAAGCTTTTGTCCACCAGTATAAGTATAACGTTGACATGGCACCGGACAGGGATCAACTCCGGGCGATGTCGCAAAGAGACAGAGAATCTTTTAAGGAATACGCCCAGAGGTGGCGTGAAATTGCTGCTCAAATCTATCCACCTCTTGAGGAGAAAGAGATGACTAAGATATTTTTGAAGACTTTAGGTTCCTTTTACTATGAAAGAATGATCGCCAGTGCACCCAGTGACTTCACCGAAATGGTAAGCATGGGTATGCGGTTAGAGGAAGGGATTCGTGAAGGGCGTTTGGTTAAAGAAGGAAGTCCGTCTAGCAGTACTAAGAAGTTTGGAAGTGTTTTCCCGAAAAGAAAAGATCAGGATGTCAGCGCATTGTTCCCAGGGAGACCAAGGAGAGGTTACTCTCACGTTGCGGCAGTCACTCCAGCTGTCCGCCCAGCTTTGATGACCCCAGCTCATCAAACCCCACCAACTCAACAACGACCATTTCAGCAGCAGCCTCGACAACAGGCTTATCCATTCAACAATCAGAACCGTTCACCCAGAAAACCGCAGTTCGATGCCATTCCTATGACTTATACTGAATTGTTCCCTGCTCTTATTAGAAAGAATCTCATAACGACAAAGCCTCCTCCTGTCGCACCAAACAGTACTTCTCCGTGGTACATGGCGGATCAGTTTTGTGAGTATCATCAAGGGTCGCCGGGGCACAATCTTGAGAATTGCTTTGCTCTGAAGGCGGACGTGCAGAGGTTGATTAAGAATGGTATCTTGTCTTTCAAGGATGTTAATCCAAATGTTAGAGATAATCCTTTACCTCGACATGGGGCAGCTTCAGTGAATATGGTGGAAGGTTGTCCGGGAAAGTTTCGAGTTTTTCAAGTTGAACACATAAGAGAGTCGTTGATCAGGTTACATCAGAGTTTGAGAAGACTTGCCTTTGTTACGCATCAGCATGATTATGATGTTTGTGAATTTTGTTCAAGAGAGACTGATTGTCCTATCGTGAAGGAGGACATTCAGAAGTTGTTAGACCAGAGAGTTATCACTATTACGTATGACAGAGATCCGGAGGATGAAGTGAATGTTATCATACCGCAATTCAATTTGCCTGAATCAGTAGAGATCGTTTACGACAGTCAGACTGCACCTGTTGATCCTTTGATTATTTACCCACCTGGTCATGTGCCTTACAACTCAGACCAAGCTGTACCGTATAAGTATAATGCCACAATGATTGAGAATTGGGTAGGAGTCCCTATACCAACAAGACCGTCTTTTGTTAACATTGCTGATGTGAGTAGAGTTACGAGGAGTGGACGTGTCTTTGCAGCAGTACCTTTAAAGAGACCAGAAGTTCAAGTCAGGAGGCCCATACCGGCGGAAATTCCAGTGAGAAATGTTGAACCAAGGGTTGAGATAGGCCGATCCAGTGAACCTATCCCTCGCCCTGAGGATGATGAGATTCTGAAGCTTATCAAGAGAAGTGAATATAAGATTGTGGACCAACTTTTGCAAACTCCTTCCAAGATTTCTTTGCTTGCTTTACTGAGAGATTCTGGTGCCCATAAAGAAGCTTTGATGAAGGTCTTAGACCAGGCATTCGTGGATCATGATGTGACGGTTGATCAATTTGATGGAATTGTGGGAAATATTACTTCGTGTAACAATCTTGGTTTCAGTGATGAAGAACTCCCGGAGGAGGGGAGGAACCATAATATGGCTTTGCACATCTCAGTAAGTTGCGGAAATGATACTTTGTCAAGTGTGTTGGTAGATACAGGTTCGTCGTTGAATGTGATGCCCAAAACTACATTGTCTCGGCTCTCATATCCAGGTGCTCCTATGAGACCTAGTGGTGTAATTGTCAAAGTGTTTGATGGTTCTAGGAAGACTGTTATTGGTGAAGTGGATCTTCCTATAGTAATTGGTCCCCATACTTTTCAAATCACTTTCCAAGTAATGGATATTCGTGCTGCCTACAGTTGCTTATTGGGTCGTCCATGGATCCATGATGCGGGGGCAGTCACTTCCATGCTCCATCAGAGACTGAAGTTCGTAAGGCATGGGAAGCTAGTGATGATTGGGGGAGAGCAGGCTATGGTGGTAAGCCATTTATCATCATTCTCTTTTATTGATGCTGATGAGGATGTTGGAACCCAGTTCCAAGGTCTATCTGTTGCTAAGAATGAAGTGAAGAAGCAAAGGGCATCCATCTCTTCTTTTGAGATGCGCGACGAGTGGTGGAAAGTGGTTCGGCCGAAGGATGGGGCCAGGTGTTGACTTTGCCCGAGAACAAATCTGGGGAAGGTCTTGGTTTTCGTCCCGTGTCTGCGAGAGTCAAGCAAGAGGTGGTTGTTCGTCCGATTCAAGAGGTTTTCCGAAGTGCAGGTTTTATACATCCTGAGGTTGATGCTATCATAGAGGACGATTCCGAGGAAGATTTGCCCGATTTTGTGACGCATGGATTGGCTTGCCAAAACTGGATAGTTGTTGATGTTCCTATTGTTATGCACATTTCTGAGTAATGTTTCGTTTTGTTTTTCTTTGAAAAAATTCGCTCTGCCTAAGGCGGAAAGTATTTTGTGTCGGGCAATGAAAAATAAATCATTTTGCTCTGCCCAAGGCAAAAGAGAAATGTCTGGGCCCTTTGTTTCAAGTATTTCCCTTCAATGAATAAAATTGTTATTTTGTCCACTACTGTTTTACTTTTCACTTTTTTTTCCTGGGAAATAGTAATGAAAATTAATTGGTAGTAATAGGAAAATATAATAACCTTTTGTTTGATTTGCACAAATCGATTTCTAAAATAAAGCATAATCATATGTGCAGATTAACCCATGACTTAACCATCGAAAACAATGATCCTATGCCCTCTCCCAACTTTGAATTCCCTGTGTTCAGAGCCGAAGAAGAGGATGATGAAGAGATTCCTGTTGAAATTTCCCGTTTGCTTGAGCATGATGAAAAGATTATCCAGCCATTTGAAGAACCTGTAGAGTTGGTCAACTTGGGTGATGAAGAAGATAGAAAAGAAGTCAAAGTCGGAGCATTGCTTATCCCAGAAGTCAAAGAGAAAATGTTGGAGCTTCTCAAAGAGTATGTTGATGTGTTTGCTTGGTCCTACCAAGATATGCCGGGTTTGGACAGCGATATTGTGGAGCATCGTTTACCGTTGAGACCTGAATGTCCGCCGATTAAGCAGAAGCTGAGAAGGACTCGTCCCGATATGGCTGATAAGATCAAGGAAGAGGTTCAGAAGCAGATTAATGCAGGTTTCCTTGTTACATCGGTCTATCCTCAGTGGTTAGCCAATATCGTGCCTGTTGCAAAGAAAGATGGCAAAGTTCGGATGTGTGTAGACTATAGAGATCTGAATAGAGCTAGCCCAAAGGATGACTTCCCATTACCTCACATTGACGTATTGGTCGATAATACCGCCAAGTTCAAAGTCTTTTCTTTCATGGATGGCTTCTCTGGTTACAATCAAATCAAGATGGCACCAGAAGATATGGAGAAGACCGCTTTGATTACACCTTGAGGAACTTTTTGCTATTGGGTTATGCCGTTTGGTCTGAGGAATGCTGGCGCAACATACCAAAGGGCCATGACTGCTTTGTTCCATGACATGACGCATAAGGAGATCGAAGTGTATGTGGATGACATGATTGCCAAATCACAAACTGAGGAGGATCACTTGGAACATTTGTTGAAGTTATTCCAGCGTTTGAGAAAGTATAAACTCCGTCTGAATCCCAACAAGTGCACTTTTGGTGTTCGTTCAGGGAGACTTCTGGGTTTCATTGTCAGTCAAAAAGGTATTGAGGTAGATCCTGATAAATTCAAAGCTATTCGGGAAATGCCTGCACCCAAGACGGAAAAACAAGTAAGAGGATTCCTTGGGAGACTGAACTATATCTCTAGGTTTATATCTCATATGACTGCTACCTGTGGGCCGATTTTCAAGCTTCTCCGAAAGAACAAAGGATGTGTGTGGACAGAAGATTGTCAGAGAGCTTTTGATAGCATCAAAGAATATTTGCTTGAACCTCCCATTTTGATTCCTCCGGTGGAAGGAAGACCTTTGATTATGTACCTGACTATATTGGAAGACTCTATGGGATGTGTGCTTGGTCAACAAGATGAGACTGGAAGAAAGGAACATGCCGTATACTATCTGAGTAAGAAATTCACAGACTGTGAGTCTCGATACTCATTGCTTGAGAAAACCTGTTGTGCTTTAGCTTGGGCTGCTCGCCGTCTGCGCAAGTATATGATTAACCACACCACTTGGTTGATCTCCAAAATGGATCCGATCAAGTATATCTTTGAGAAGCCCACCTTATCTGGAAGAATAGCCCGTTGGCAGATGTTGTTATCTGAATATGACATTGAGTATCACACTCAGAAAGCAATCAAAGGGAGTATTTTAGCCGATCATTTGGCTCACCAACCAATTGAAGATTATCAATCCATCAAGTTTGATTTCCCAGATGAAGATGTTATGTACTTGAAAGCTAAAGATTGTGAAGAGCCGTTACCTAAAGAAGGACCTGATCCCGAATCGCATTGGGGTTTAATATTTGACGGAGCTGTGAACTCTTATGGAAATGGAATTGGGGCAATCATCGTCACTTCCCGAGGTACTCATATCCCGTTCACGGCGAGATTGAAGTTTGACTGCCCGAACAACATGGCTGAATATGAGGCGTGTATTATGGGTCTCGAAGAAGCAGTGGATTTAAGGATTAAGATTCTTGATATTTACGAAGATTCGGCATTGGTAATTAATCAAATCAAAGGAGAATGGGAGACTCGTCATCCTAGTTTGATCCCTTACAGAGACTATGCTAGAAGATTGTTAACTTTCTTCAACAAAGTGGAATTACATCATATCCCTAGAGATGAGAACCAAATGGCTGATGCTTTAGCTACTTTGTCTTTAATGTTTCAAGTGAATGGTTGGAACGATGTGCCTACAATTAGAGTTATGCGCCTCGACAGACCTGCTCATGTGTTCTCGGTAGAAGAGGTTACCGACGACAAACCATGGTTCTATGACATTAAACGTGTTCTTCAAACTCAAGAGTATCCGCCTGGGGCATCCAATAAAGATAGGAAGACGTTGAGAAGATTGGCAAGCAGCTTCTTCCTCAATGAAGAAGTTTTATATAAGAGGAATTATGACATGGTCTTGCTCAGATGCGTAGATAGACGTGAAGCAGACATGCTGATGCAAGAAGTACATGAAGGATCCTTTGGCACACATGCCAATGGACATGCAATGGCTAGAAAGATGTTGAGAGCTGGTTACTATTGGATGACAATGGAATCTGATTGCTGCAAGTATGTGAAGAAATGTCATAAATGCCAGATTTATGCGGACAAGATGCATGTGCCACCGACCCTCCTCAATGTCATCTCTTCACCTTTGCCTTTCTCTATGTGGGGCATTGATATGATTGGAATGATTGAACCCAAAGCTTCAAATGGTCATCGTTTCATCTTGGTAGCGATCGATTATTTTACCAAATGGGTGGAAGCAGCATCTTATGCTAATGTAACTAGACAGGTGGTAGTCAGATTTATCAAGAATCAGATCATTTGTCGATACGGTATCCCGAGCAAGATCATCACTGATAATGGTTCAAATTTGAATAACAAGATGATGAAAGAGCTTTGTGAAGAGTTCAAGATCGAACATCATAATTCTTCTCCTTACAGACCGAAGATGAATGGGGCTGTTGAAGCTGCTAACAAGAACATCAAAAAGATTGTCCAGAAGATGGTGGTAACTTATAAAGATTGGCATGAAATGCTTCCGTTTTCTCTGCATGGATACCGTACTTCAGTTCGAACTTCAATAGGCGCAACCCCATTTTCCCTAGTTTATGGTATGGAAGCAGTACTCCCCGTGGAGGTTGAGATTCCGTCTCTGAGAGTGTTGATGGAAGCCAAACTTTCTGAGGCCGAATGGTGTCAAAGTAGATATGATCAGTTGAATTTAATCGAAGAAAAGATATTGACAGTGTTGTGTCACGGTTGTGATTGGTGGAAATAGAACTGACTGTTTAACGCTGGTTCGCGAAATGTTGCGGAAGCAAGAGTCGCCACCGTCTTTTATTTTCTCCAACATGGACAGGACAAAAGCACAGCAAAATTCCTTGTGAGATAGTTTCTCGGTTCGGGAGGTAGATTTATAGAAAGGGAAGGTGTTAGCACCCTTTCTATCCATGGTTATCCATGGGCTCTTAGATACTTGCTCATTTGTGTTTTCAAAAGTGTTTGCTTTTCAATTGTGAGTGAGTTTGAAAAAGTTTCGTTTAAATATTTCAGATCGACTCTTGTATCAGTCCTCAAGAGTGCTTGAAAAATTGTTTGAAAGCTTTTTGAAAGTGTCGGTGTGAAAAGAGTTTTGATTTGTTTTTGAATAGAGCAAGTATCTACGAGTCATCCACCTACCCTAAGGAATTAGGCTGTGTAAATGTCCTTAAGGTAGTGCCATCCCACCATTGAGAGATAGGTAGCACCACCGTTGGAGGTGTTCGGGTCAATTCGTTTGTAGGGGCAGTGTGATCACCAGAGCAACAGTAGGACACCTTAGAAGCTACCCTTATGCCATTGATCCTTTTTAATTCCGAGGCAACCGTTTCGAGGCAACTGGATCATGTCATGGACATAAGGACTTACTAAAACGTCCTATACTCGACGACCACGTTTCGAGGGCAAGGCAACAGTGAGGCGTACCCTAAGAGTGGTGTGTGAATCTGTGTGTTATTTCAGTTATGTTTTATCTTGTATATGTATCATGATGATCTACGCTTATTTTTAATTTAGGCCATACATTCTTTCATGCAATTATAATTTAAAAGTGCGGAAAGTAAAATCCTACGCTATTACAAGGCGCGGGTCTATACATCGCCAAAATACAAAGACCCGTTTTTTGATAAAGATGCGGAAAGTAAAGACGGAAAGATAAACCTAATTACTATTACATCTGAGAAACAGTTACATAATGATCGAAAGAAATAATGCGTGAAAAGAATTAAAATTAGGACGTCCGAGGGTTTTGACCCTTTGCATGAAATTAAATTAAATTAAAGTCCAATTAATTATTTAATTAAAGAAAAGAAAGTGTTTTAGTGTTTTTTGTATTTATGAAAAATAAAGAAAAAGAATTAAAAGGAAACCCTAAATCTAGATTATTTTAATTATGAATGAAAATATTAAAGTTAACCTAATTTACTAGTTAATTAATTTATTTACATGTTTATTTACAAAATTAATGATAATTAATAATAATGATAAATAATGATGATTAATAATTTATTTAAGAAAAAGATGAAAATGTCAAAAAAAAACCTAATTCTAGATACTTTTTACTTATTAAGAAAAAGATTAAAGTTTAAAAACCTAAATTAAACTAAGTTAATTGTTAGAGTTTATTTACAAAAAATAAGTTAGTGATGAAATTAATAATAATTAAATATATTTGTATTTTTGATTTTTCTGTTTTTATTATAGAAAATTATTTTATGGTGAAAAAAACAATTAAAACAATTAAAAAAGAATTAGAAAAGAAAATAAAATAAAATTAAAAAAGGATGCAAACCAAGGGGGGTTTCAGGCCCAAGGGGAGGTTTTTTTGAAGTATTCTGGCCCATTAGACAAAAAGCCTTGTTTGACTTTCTGGCCTCGCGTGCGTGTTCATTGACTCCTGAGTACCGTGGTCTGCATTCTTTGGCCATTGGATTGGGTTTCATGGCCATTTGTATTCTGGCTGTTGGTCTCAACGTTCCTTAATGAACCTGCATGGGATCCTGTCTAAATCCTTTTGATCATGGAGATCAAACCAGCCTTACCCTTACTGAAGAAGTAGTGAGGTGTTGGTTTGTAACTGTGATGGCGTGTTTGTAGTGAGAGAGGGATTTGTAATAAGGATTTCAAGGTTTTAGGGTTCTTGAAAGAATTTGATATTCTAACAGTGTTGTGGCAAGGTTTTTTCTCTCTTTTTCTCCTCTTTCCTCCTCCCCGATTTGTGTGAAAAGAAGGTGATTATATAATGGAAATTAGGGTAAAGAAAATGGGCTTTGAATGTGCAATTGGGCTTCCAATGTTCACTTGAATTCGTCACTTTCCAGGTTAAATCGCAGGGACTTAAGTGAAATTTTTGAAGTTGAAATGTGAAAACAAAATGTAGCCGACGTCGATAACTAACTCCTGTCCGAAAATCGGCTCAATCGGATAAACGGTGAATTAGTTATGAATTTTTGAAGTTTCAGCTCAGACAAACTTATTTTGGACTCCAGTGTCGATTCTGACACGTTCTTCAATAAAAAACTGGTATTGATCGGTGCATAATTTGCTCTCGACTTTTGAAGCAAAGTTGTAGATCTATGAGTCAGTGACCTTGTGTAAAAATATGAGTCCAATCCGATAAAAATTGACCGAGTTATGAATTTTCGAAGTTTCGGCCCAGATGAAATAATATTCAGCATTCAGGATTTTCGGTGTGTCACGCACTCTGAGCAAAAAACGAAGGCCTTTTGAATACCGTTTGAACTCAATACCTTCTGTGAAAATGTATCCAACTCAATTTGTGAAATGTTGGCACCAGAACCAACTCGATACGATGAAAATCGACCAAGTTATGATTTTCTGAACATGACGCAAATAAACTTCTGTCACAAATTTTCTGTGCGAAAATACTTGATAAATCCACATTTTTGAAGACCTTCTGATCAAAATTGGCTTCCAGCCGTGAGAGATGAAAACGTAGATAATGTCAAGACGGAATTTTGGCCACCGGAACGGGTTCAAAACGAGTCGCGATCTTCAAGTTATGAATTTTTTAGCGCGTAAAAACTGCACTTTCAGCACACTTTTTCACCATATTTCTTCAAGAAAACTCGCACATTCGGATACCTTCTTTAAAGAATTGACTCTTGAGCCGAACCTGAATTTGAGAATACATTATCAGAGATATCTTGGCGAAAGAATACCTGAATATGACGCGTCGGGTTGGACTTGTGAATTTTTCTTGAAATGTTTTGAGAAATATGGGAGGGCAAATTTTGGGGTACAACAACGGTCAATTATATCAGCAGAGAATGAAGAAGGCTTTTGATAAGAAGGTTCGACCGCGCGAGTTCAGAGAAGGTGACCTTGTGCTCAAGAAGATATTGTCTTTCCAACCTGATTCTAGGGGCAAATGGGCTCCGAATTATGAAGGACCATATGTCGTTAAGAAGGTTTTCTCTGGAGGTGCCTTGATTCTCACCAATATGGACGGTGATGAGCTCCCGCGTCCCTTGAACGCCGATGCAGTCAAGAAGTATTTCGCTTAGGCAAGCTTTTGGTCAGACCAGTCTTGGCATTTGAACACATTTTGGAATTCGAAGTTGTTAGGGAGAATAGTGATCATGGTTTTTGGTGTAACCTTTTTATTTCATGTACTATTTCCCAAACTTTTGTAAACCGTTGGAGTCGCATTGTTAGTGAACTACCATATTATTAATGAAATTTGAGCATTTACCTTTTGTGGGCAAAATTTTAATTTTTATGGAAATACTTGAAACAAATTTACTTAAAATATTCTTATTTTAAAAATGTGTCGTGAATAACGAAGGGAATATTAACAGTTTGTTCCAAGGATGGTCAAGCCATGAAATGAAAACAGTACGGTATTTTATCCCTGCTTGTTGAAATTGTTTTCTTTCAAATTGTCATTGAGGTGTTGGTTGTGTAAGCTTGTGTTCCTGGTGGTACTAAGTTTGGTGACTCCTCAGCTTTTCCAATTAAGCGTTGTTTTGGCTACCTTTGTTCGAGCAGATTTCGGAAGTGTGGTACGCTTTGTCTCTTGTCAGTGGTCTATTGGGATTGTAAGATTGGATTTGAATGCTTTTCTCCTCAGAAGACTTGAGCCTTGTGGCGTGTTACGCTCTGACGTTGCTTTGGGGTTCCAGTTCCAGTTATCTTCCGTCTTTTTTAGGATTGGCCGAGTATCTGTTATGTCGTGACATCTTATTGTCTTCAAGATATTCCATCTGTTCGTTTTGTCAGCATAACATTCATTTACTCATTTACACTCATACCACGCATGCATATTCACATTTGTCGTTGATCTTGGGTTGTACTTTGTTTATTCAAACAACGTACATTTTTTCTTTCCAAGTATAAGGTTAGCTTAGGCAGAAAATGTGTTTCCTTTCTAAATTCCCCAACTGAGCTAATCCTCGTGGATGATTTTTGATTCAGCTTACCTTGTCCATTTCTGGATAGGATGAATCCCCAGTCGAGTTACTTTCTCATTGGGTGGAGTCTTGTTTGACTGTTTTCTCTCTAGTTATTCCTGGATGAAGTTGTTGTCTCTTGCATAGGCTATCTCATGATTTTCCCCAGTGAAATCGCGACCTAGACGAATGGTGCATTTATTTTGCACATTTAAGTATGTGATCTCCTCGGGAAGGATTGATTCATGATTCTCTTTGACGAAGATTTTTATTCTCTGCCGGTGTCATCGCAACTTCTTTCTGAGTTACTCATCGGAAAACGACAAGCGGCGGTCTCTTCATGAGCAACTTGTACGTTATAGACATCGTTGGAAAACGACAAGCGGCAGCTCTTCACGAGCAACTTGTGCGTTATTATTAATTTGGGAAAACGACAAGCGGCAGCTCTTCACGAGCAACTTGTGCGTTATTATTATTTTGGGAAAACGACAAGCGGCGGTCTCTTCATGAGCAACTTGTACGTTATAGACATCATTGGAAAACGACAAGCGGCAGCTCTTCACGAGCAACTTGTGCGTTATTATTATTTTCGGAAAACGACAAGCGGCAGCTCTTCACGAGCAACTTGTACGTTATGATTTTTCTGGAATTCAGCATGCGGTAGCTTCTTTATTTGAGCAGCTTGTATGTTATTGGTATTTTCTTTGGACGACAGCAAGTGGCAGTCTCCTTATTTGAGCAGCTTGTATGTTATTGGTATTTTCTTTGGACGACGGCAAGTGGCAGCTTCTTTATTTGAGCAGCTTGCGTATCTACAATCTTATTATTATCTCGGCATTAATGAGTATATCTCCGGAAATCTCGCAGAGAAAGTTTGTTATGAATCGTTACCTTCAGAAGTCGGTAATCTGTCGCCAGCAAATTTGATACTTTCTGTCTATCTTTGACCTCGAGTTGTAAACTCACTGTTTTGGGTCAATAATTTGTTTTATGGCCTATGCAAGATGCCTTCTTCGTTAGGGTCAGAGGTCGTATTCCCTCAATTTTATTCGCTGTCAAGAGTCTGTCGTTTGAAGTCGATAGCTCGTTTCCCCAGTAGTGTATAATCTACGTCTCTGTGTTTTGTTGGTGTTTGATTCCTCCAGCATCGTCTTGTCTCATACAATATCTTTCTCTGTGAATTCAATCACTGCATTCATATCAAACATAATGGCGGTATCTTAGGGTAAAAATTTGCGTATTATGTATTTAAGTACCTTCAATCTCGTCGAAACGAAGATTTTAATCTTCATATCTCCGGATAGAAGAAACTTAAATAGGGGCAGCTGTTGTATCCCAAATTTTGACCTAAGATACCATTTCCCATCTGCATCATTACATTGCAAGCGTTTTGATCTATTGATTTTTAAAAATTCATAACTTTTTCGAGTCGAGAGCTGTTTATTTTTGAACGCTAAATTTATTAATCGATCAATGCTAAAGCAATGTTTATTAATTATTTATTATCCTAAATTTAAATAATTGAAATTTGTTTTCAGTTATTATATAATTTAAAGATTTATGAATAATGAAATAAATATTTGAAAAAAAGGTTTATTAATTGATCAAACAATGTTTATTAATTATTTATTATCCTAAATTTAAATAATTGAAATTTGTTTTCAGTTATTATATAATTTAAAGATTTATGAATAATGGAATAAATATTTGAAAAGAGGTTTATTAATTGGTCAACAATGATTATTTAATTATTTATCATTCTAAGTTAAATAATTGAAATTCTATTTTTTAATTATTATAATTTAGAGAATTATGAATAATGAATTAAATAATTGAAGTTATTAATTGATCAATGATGTTTATTTATTTGTTTATTATTCTGAATTTAAGTAATTGAAATTGATTTTCAGTTATTATACAATTTAAAGAATTATAAACGATAAATAAATAATTGGAAAGAAAAAGAATTAATTGGGAAATAATAGAATTTTATTCACTCTATTCTATTTATTACAATTGTTATTTAAATATTGTATTATTTACAAAATATTTATAATGACAATTACATAAAAAGTTTAAAGTAAAATAAAAACTATTTTTCTAAGATTCTAATCCTTCATCTTCTATCCAATGCTTCTTTGTCTGCTCATTTAATTTTACATGCAAAACAATTAAAAGAAAAAGTTAGAAATAAATAAATAATTAAAAGCAAAAAATTATTTTTAGTATTCATCATTAAAAGCAGACGGCTGGAATCAGTTTTACCCTTTTTGCAAATCGCGGGATTTCTCCTGGTTCACAAAAAGGGATGGATTTTTATTTTCAAAATGAATGCACAATTTAAAAAAGATGCACAAATTCATTTTTGTTTTCAAACTGCATAATTAAAATCAATTGCATTTTCAAAAAGTCCACTGCATATTGCAAACAGCATATGCATCAATTCAATTGTTTGTCAAAATAGCATACAAAGAATTAACATCATATGCATAGCAACAACATATGCAAGTCCCATATGCAATGTACACAAAAGCCAACGTAAACATGCAGCAACATAGAAAGAAGTCAAAAACTTAGGCTCCCATGCAGTAGACAAAAGAAGTGTGCAATTTTAAAACCAATTTGCAAGCAAAGCATTTTTCCATTTTTACATCATTTCCCAGCCCTGTGCTCTTTCAGAACAGTTAGTACATAGCATCATTTTATGTCAAAATGTGCCTATGAGAGGGAAGAGAGATAGAAGTTTGGTTTTACAGGTTTTGGTTTAGGCAGAAAGAGTTACAAAACAAATCAGCAGTATTGCAGTAAGAGAAAAGAAGCATGAAATAGGAATACAAACAAACTGTTGGAGCAGTATGGTGCAGAGCATCAAGAAAGATACCAAAATATACCAAGCCTGTAACGTAAACCAAGCCAGCATATTGATATATACAACATTACAAACCCCTTCAAATACCAAGAGTTCATAAACTGCAAAGGAGGCCTTCCACACTCAAACTGTAAAACAAAGATACAAAACCATTTTTCTCCAAGTCTAAAAACAAGAAACCAGTAGAACCTACTGTCAAACCTGCATATAACCATAAACACCATGGCCTAAAACCAAATGCTAAACCTGCATATAACCATAAACAACCATGGCCTAAACCAGTTAGAACCTACTGCATAGAATCATTTCAGAACCTACTGCATAAACCATCAAACCAACATGACCAAAAGCCTTCCTCCAACATAAACAACACCATAACCATTTTCAAAACTATCATACCATATGGCCTAAAAAAAACCATTAACCTGCTATCTCATAAACCATCAACCTGTTCCATAACCTGTTAAACACAAACCTTAACACCACCAAAATCAAAACCAATAAACCTGTATCAATAACCTGTCACATAACCATGGCCTAAACCAAAACCAGTACAACTTGTAATGGCCTAAACCATCAAGCCTCAAAACCTACTGTATCGCGACCAAAACCAGTGCAACCTGTAATAGCCTAAAACCATAACCCCTTGTCCATCCAACCAAAGCAAAACCCAGGACTATGCAAGCTTTTTATCCAACCAATGTCAAAACAGTAACATGTCCAAACACGAAGGCCTCAAATATGTTCATCATTGGCCATAAAAAAGGCATACAGTAGTAAAGGCAAGAAGAAGAAAAGAAGCTAGTCAAAATTCATTTCAACAATAGCATCAAGGCAACCCAGCAAAGCATACAAAGGCGAACCAAAGGAAGAAGAAGAAAGATACAAATACAGAGTACCAGGGTCAAGTAGCTAGCAAGCATCACGCATTTCCCCTTTGCCTTGGCCTCCTACGCACTCAACCCTCCTCCTCCATCTCCAGGTAACGATCCTCTTGCTTTTCTTTCAATACCTCAATAATCATGTGAAAAATGAATAAGAATCAGAATAGGCGAAAACCACAACATGCAGTATTCGAAACCTAACGAACGAAAACGAACTTACCGTAAATCCTCGCCCCTAGCGTCCATTGGAGGGAAGAAGAAAGTGGAGAAGCTGGTGGCCGTGGCAAAGGACACAGTAGCGAAGCAAAGGCGAAGAAGACGATCGGAGAAGAAGACGATCGAAGAAGACGAACGCGTGAACAAGAGAGAACGGCGCTGTAACTTTGGTTTAACCCTAATTCAACTAATAATTTTGTTTAAACCTAAAACAGACTAAGAAGCATATTGGACTAAACCTCAAACGCCTAAGCCCAGCGAAACCCTTTGTGCACCCCCCGTTTTCAGTTTTGTTTGGGCCTTTTAAAAATCTTTAACCCATATATTTACTTGTCCTTTTTTTCCCTTTGATACACATTTCTATTTTGTTTTCTTTTAGTTTTTTTTGAAATTATTATTACATTAGTTAATTAGTAAGTGTAATAAAAAACAAGAGATGTATTTAATTAAAACATTTTAATAATTTGATCATTTTATTAAGTTAACTTTAGGACTAATTTAAGAATTTTTAGTATTTCTTTTAATTAGATTTAAGTTAATAACCTTTTAAGTTTTAATTTAGTAATTAATAAAATAATGCTTTAATAAAAACTATTAAAAAAAAACATATAATAATGAACTTAAAAAATATTTTTACTTCTTTTAATTAATTCACTCGTTTTAGTTAATACTAATACAAAAATATTAAAAAAAATAGAATTTAAGATTTAAAACATTTTATCTTTTCTGTAGTTGACTCTCTTGCGTTATTAATATTAAACAAAAATATAAAAAATGCGTGTTCACACACTTAGTCTCTTATTTAAATTGTTGTATATCATTTGTTTATCATAATTTTCTGTTTACTTGATTATTCTGTTTACATTTAAATCCAAGGGAAAAAACGATTAAATTTGTTGACTTCATGTCCTCAATTCCGATCACGCGAATGTTTTTTGTGCATTTCATTAAAGCTTAAGACAAATTTCCCCCAAAAACTCAATCTTTTCAAAACTTATACTGTTCAAGCCAAAACTTCGACATTAGGTCGTCGTATCTTCAAAAACCCGTCCGTACCCCTTTTTCGGCCAAAACAATTTATTTTTCAATCAAACGAACAATTTTAATAAACAGATATTTCAAAAGGTTCCTATAGAGTACTATAGATACATTGGGTGCTAATATCTTCCCACTGTATAACCAACCCCCGAACCATAGATCTCTTTTCAAAAACGCCGTGTATTTTTTATTACTTTTAAAAGTATTATTTTACATTGCATATTTAGGGTTTTATTTCGCTCTTTCCCCTTTTCCCTTGGAAATAATAAAGCGCGGTGGCGACTCTTGCTTTTGTGAGACGAATTAATCAATAATTTGATCTCCGATTTACCCCACTACATTTTTTATCGCTACACATCTCCACATCATAAAGTATTTGGACTCAAGAATATCCTAAGTCCCTAATATCTGGTAAACGTGTCGAATTCAACATTGTGTCGAAGGTTTGCCTTATGTAACCTGTTGTACCCCGAAATTTTTCCTCTCATATTTTTCCAAGATTCTTCTCTTGCACAGGTGGTTACAAACCTTTGCCTAAAGACAAGGAAATTTTTCAAATAATGTTTCTAAGTTTCCTTTGATTGGCCTGTTTCTAAGTTTCCTTCGATTGGCATGTTTCTAAGTTTCCTTCGATTGGCTTGTTAACGAGGCTCTTCGATTGGCATCCCTAAAGTGCCTTTTGATTGGCATCTCCAAATGCTCTTCGATTACCATCTATATAGTGTCCTTCAATTACCATCTACATAGCGTCCTTCAATTGGCACCTGCAAAAGGCCTTTTGACTAGCCTCATGACAAGCCTTTCGATGGGCATTGTGTCAAAGCCTTTCGATTGGCGTGGCAAAGTACTCTTCGTTTGATATTCCAATAATTACCCTTTGATTGGTACTTGGACAAGGAACCTTTAAAGAACTCCCTCCAGGCCATTCGAAAGAGGCCATCAAGAGGGCACTCTGGAAATATGTCCAGGCCAGATTCTTGCCCTGTTGGGTCACAATGCCACAAGAGCTGATTCGACCAGGGACTTCTCTTCAAAAAGGCAGGAAATCAAAGCAAAGGGTGATCCAATCGAAGGAACCCTAGTACTGAAGCTGGCACAATTCAAAGTCAGAACCATCAAGGGAAACAAGGCTCTAATAAGGAAAGTCTTGATTGGCTTGAAGGGGACTTTGAAGCTAGCGAAAAAAATAAAAATTTGAAGAAATGAAGTGGGATGGCATGACTAGGCAAAAACACCTATCCTAACCTGTCTAGGTTCACCCCAAGTTCAAAATGCCATGTTGTCCTTGCAAACATGCAATCAAAGCAGAAGGAGTCTCAGTCGAAGGGGTTGTGACATAGAAGTTGGATTAATTCGAAGCGGGGCTTAGAGCTATCGAAGAGAGAAAATTCAAGGGGAAATGGATCTGCAAAGGGCAAGTCAGCTTTCGATTTTCATCATGTTGGGGGGCCAAACAACTCATAATAGGCTGGCAGTAACGCATGAAAGCAGACTGGCATGTGATTGAATCAAATATAGAAAGTCTTTATAAAGAAATCAAATCAAATCTTTTCATCATAATGGGCCAAGATTTGATACACAAATATTGACCTAAATTCCTTTGTTTATATAAACCTCAGCTCACAAAGAAAAAAGGACGAAAAAATGCACGGAGGCTACCTTAGAAGAAAACGCTGCCTGCCCCACGAGATTCCATAAAGTTGCCAAAGATTGTCACACTCAAAGTCGGTTTTGCGCGCAGTCTCCGTCCAGACTAACATTTGAATCGTGAAGCATCCCTCATACAACCCCCGTGTTGGTAATTTTTCCTTTGATCTCAAACTTGTTAAGTATGATTTAAATTCATGTTGAACATATATATATATATATATATATATATATATATATATATATATATATATATATATATATATATATATATATATATATATATATATATATATATATATATATATATATATATATATATATATATATATATATATATATATATATATATATATATATATATATATATATATATATATATATATATATATATATATATATATTGCTGCTAATATTCATGGTTGTTTTAGTGGTTTACATGTGAGCAAGAAGGCACGATCTGAGCTTACCTTCGATTTGCACAGCTATAACTCGTTTTCGATGGGTTAACACCATAGGGGGCCACTGAGTGCGCAGATTCGATATTTAAAATAATTAATGCGTTTTTGTTTCTAATGTAACATTGCAGATTCGTTTGTACCAATAAATATCTTTTGACCAGGTTGGTGAGGAAGAGGTGTTGCAGCGAAAAGGACCTGGGTTTGATACCCAGGTCATATATTTTGTGTTTTTTCTAACAAACTTCTTTGCAGCATTCCAGATCGAAGGATGTCATATCCAGATCAAATACCCCGGGCTTGCAGTCTCTCAGTCACCTTTGATTAGCCCCTTGGATCGAAGGAGAACCCAAGCTTCTTCGAATCCCAGGCCTTGCATATGTAATTTCTAACGTATTTCCTTGCAGATCTGGCACCCCCCAAAACCCTCGAGCGAGGCCTTCGATCAGCCACATGGATCAAAGGGCAACCCAAGCTTCTTCGATCCAGGCCCATGTTTCTTCCCTTTATTTTATTTAATTTTAGTTTTTGTTAAGTGGTTTATATTTTCTATTCATTCGTTTTTCCAATAAAATCAGAAAAAATCAGAAAAATCATAAAAATTAGGATTTACAACTTTTCTTAATAAAATTAATTTTGTAAATTAATTTAATTAAACTTTAACCTTTTTCTTTAATTAAAAATTAGTTAGAAATTAGGTTTAACTTCTAATTGTTTTCATAAAACATAAAAAAAACATTTTCAATGAGCAATTAGATTTTTTTTAGGGTTTCCAAACATATTTCAATTTTTTATCCTCACGCGTATTTATTTTTGCCGTACGATTAGTTTTTACTATTGATGTAACTGTGCCCGGTTTGTAATAGCTTAATTAGGGTTTTAATTTCCACATTTTATTTTCAGTCAATTCCTTATGTATCTACACCAAAGCCTTGTAATAGCGTAGGACCTCTATTTCTTGCTTTTATATTTTATATGATTGTATATAATTCCTAGCAACCTAGGCGTGTATGCTTAATCAATCAATCTTAGATCACTAATATCAAAGATAAAAATACATGAAACAAGCACACTATTGCACACATGCACCCTTAGGGTATACCCCACTTGGTTTCCTCAGAAACAGTGGTTATGTCCCTCGAGCGTAGGGATACTCTTAGTAAAGATCCTCAGTTTAAAGTCGTCATAAAGATCATAGTCCCTAAATGTCCCTCGAGTTGCCTACGAGAAATGATCTTATGATGATAGTCCCTTTGAAATGCTAAGGTATCTCTACATGTTGCCTTCAATGACCATAAACGTCCCTTTCGATAGTCCCTCAACATCCAACGGCTAGGGTTACCTACTCACTAATAGTAGGATAACACAGTCTAAAGGATAGGAGGAAAAGAATAGTCTTTTTTCGAGTAGGTAGATAACTGTTACGTACTTTCTCAAACAATCCTTTTTACACACTTTCGAACACTTTTCAAAACAAAGTTTAAAAAAAAAAATATGTTATCACACTCTTGAGATTGATACAAGAGTTACCATAAAGTGAATCGCCGCATTAAGGCATTTTCAAAGCTTTTCAAAACACACAAACACAAGCAATTTTAACAAATAGGCAAGTACCTAAGAGCCCATGGAAAACCATGGATGGAAAGGATGCTAATATCTTCCTTTTCCATAATCTACCCCCCTTACTCAGAAATCTCGAGAAAAAAATCTTTTTTTGTTCTTTTCACCCTTTCCTTTATTGGATAAAAAAAGACAGTGGCGACTCTTGCTTACCGCGACATTTGCGATACAAAATGCAAAACCAGTATTAATAGTCGGTTCTGCCACCGTATCACATAACTCTTTTCGGGATTTTGAACATGTTTTAAAGAAAGAATGATCCTAATCTTGTGAATCTATTCTTGAGATTCTTCCAAACCATCATTACCACGCTACTTAGTCAACATGGTTACTACGTTGAAGCTTTAAATTGAGAGTTCTTGACACTTAACATATTTTCAACGTAGCTATTAACATTTTTTTATTGAATTTTCTCCAGTTAGAATTTTCATGATAACACGTTTCCGTGAGACTAATTTAGGAATGGTTTCTCAATGTTGTCATCCAAGACAAGGAAATCAAGGAAAACATGTTTAATGTTGTTTTTGTTGAGATTTAATATTTAACAATTCTATTAATTTTATTTATTATTATTATTGTTAAAATTTAATATTTAAATATTCTATTAATTTTATTTTTTTTGTTGTTATTGTTGAGGTTGATTTAAGAATAATTTTTCAATATTATCAGAAGAAAAAAAAAGATAAAGATGCAAAAACAATATTTTGAAATTTTGAGTTAGAAGATTAATGGAAATTTCTTCTTTATTAAATCAATGATTATGCTTTTATGAAATATACATTAATAAAAATAAAATGTTATAGTTAAAAAAAAAAAATCGTTCAGTCCAACATTAATAGAAGTACAGTAGAATTACAATATATATTAGATTTTTCCTCAATTAAAAGTCTCAATCGAGTAGAAAAGTAGTGCACTATAAGTTATAAGTAATTTCTCTTTTGATTCACAATCCACCTAAAATAAAAAGTGATTTTTTCCTTCAATTATCAATCCCACCGCGAGAAAAAATTGCGCACTTTTCATTACACAAAGTAAGATTCTTTTTTCAAATGAGGTAAAATTATTATTTGGTGTCTATAAACATTGTATTAACTCAAACTAGGTTATTATAATATCACATATAATTGTTGATGATCAAAGTTTGTTGTCTGTTTTGAGGAATTTTATTTAGTCTTGGTCCCACAAATCACGTGAAGTAGGCAGAAACCTCTATTGGCAATTCACACAAAATCACAAAGAATAGTCATTTACAATCTCTTCTAATCCCCTCTCAGCCATTTATCATTTATCTCTCACGTGGGACTATTGGTCCCACCTCACCACCTTCTCTACTTTATATTGTACTCTATTTGTCTTGCGCCTGCATTAAGATTAGATCTTATATGCTACATATATCATATAATATTTTACCTCTTCACACTAGTTGCACTACTACATCAATTTTCTTAACTTCACTAAGAATAACCATTTCTAGTGTTAGGATCATGGGAGAGCCTTCTTCTTCATCTGCTTCATACATTCATATGGTCAGAGCTAAAGTTTCGTCAACCTTTTTTTTTAATTAATTGATTAATTCTTTTGATCTTAATTAATCATATATATTCATTGTTTGTTGACATGTGTTTGTATGAAAATTAGGTGCAACACCTAATTGAGAAGTGTTTGATCTTTCACATGACAAAGCAAGAATGCATGGAAGCTCTTTATAAGCATGCAAAAATTAAGCCTGTCATAACCTCCACAGGTAAATATGTTTTTAATTAATTAATTACTCTTTCATTCCAAAACATGTTGTTTTTTAAGAGTTATTATCACATGGAAAATTAATATATACTTTAATTTCATGTCATGCAAAATTGAAGAGATGTTAGAGATAAAATTTTTTTTTTCTTTCTTGAAGCATGAGAGATATGGTCATACAAAAATGAAGAATTAAGAATTTAATTTATTTATACCTAGTTAATAGTATATATATATATATGTATACCATATTTATACTATAGCTGGTTCAATTTGGTTGATAAACTATCTAAAGCTATCAAAGGCTTGATCATGTATCAAGAATTTACCAAGATACTCTTTTGTTAAGGGAGAGAAAGGGATGGCTTTGAAGAGATATGAGTACAAAGAAAAATACAAAATTTTATCAATTTTAATAAAATGTTTTTTTATAGAACAAAATAAATTAAGTTTGAATTATTTATCTAATTCCTCAAAAACATGTTTTAATACAGTTTTCAAAATTCTCTCAAAATTGGAAAACTCCAAAGCTGCGAGGGTTTGGGTTTTTTTTAAAAGATTTTTATAAAAAATTAAATATAATACACAACATCCATATAAAAATATATTAATGATAAAATTTGATTTTTATCATTTGATAAGAACTTTTTTTGTAATGACAATGATTTTTCTTTCATGTTTTTTTAGTTTTCTCTCAAACATATTTTCCTCCCTCTTCTTCTAAACTAGAAAATTTTAATCAACTAGAAAATTTGCTATAAATGACAATAAAATAAATATTAAAATATAAAGTATTGTTTGTGGAACCTAATAAATGTGAAGTTAACATAATTATTAATATTTGGTTTAAATATTGTTGGAATTTAAATTAGAATGGTTACCTGTAAGTGGACTGAAAATTGGCTATATGAAATACATATGATCCTAATGTCTTAATTAAGTTTGAAGTAAAGATATTTAATTACTTTATAACGTTGCTGTTTAATGTTTTTTATACGTAAACAAAATAGTTATAAATATTAAAAACTTACACACAATTATATAAGACTTATGTTTTTATCAATAATGTTTACGTTTAACCTAATAATATAAGGTTTTTGTTAATGTGCAGATTTAATTATAATTATAATATTTTTATGATCAAATTGATATTTTTGTTTAAAACATAATTAATAATAAATAAAAACACCACATAATTGTTCCATGCACAATTTAAAGTGAATAAACTAAGAACATAAGCATGTTAATTTGTTTAATTTATGTATGATACCTTCCACACCATACACGTGCCTACTGCATATCACAGTCACATTTATGAACCACATTACATCCGTACACATTAAATAAACATATATACATACATATATACATAATTATTACATTAATAAATGCAGTTTGGAATGAGCTTGAGAAAGAGAACAAACAATTTTTTGAAGAGTATGCAAAATCAAAGAGTAAAGACGAGCGAATGTCCGAGGAAGAAACAAACCAGATGCTACAGAAAATCGTCTCAGATTCCTCCAAAGGCTCAACCAATGACTAAAATCTAATTACTCCATTGAAAACGATTCATCTCTTATCTCTATGAATCATATTTCAATTCTTCAATTTGCAACAATCCAAAATTACTATGATCTCTCTAGAGTTAGGCCTATCTATTCTCTTTTGTTGTAATATGTCTCTAGTTAAATAGCTTTCATATGTGGTCCCTATGTATTGCATGTATATATACATTCTTGTTATTTTTATTGTAATTGTAATATATATTGAAAATTACTCTACCTTTCAAAATTAAAGTTGTCAAATTTGTAAAATAAGTTCAATTTTAAATATAATATTAATTATTATTTAGTTGTATTATTTAATTGATATTACATAAAAACTTCAAAATTGTTAAACGTATAAATATAAACAGATTATTTACGCATTATGAAAATGCAGAAAAACATTATTAGAGGTTGCACTATTTCGAAAAATATCTTTCGTCAAATAATATTATAATATTTGTTCAAAACGACATTGAAATAATAAAGTATAATTGATTTCTTGATCGAAAAAAAAACATACAAGGATAGGACAAAGGAAAGTAAGAAGAACACAATGGAATTGGTTATAAATTGATATTTTTTACTTTCTCTTTGAAACAAGTTTACAAGTGTTACAGAATAACGAATAACCTTTCACACCCTAATTAGGATTTGCATTATTGTAATGATGAGAGACTAGTATGCTATTTATAAAAAAAAATTAACACACTAAACTAATGAGTTTTTACACATATTGCCCATTACACAAGCTAACTTAGGGAATAAGTTAACTTAAATAGTTGGATTTTGCAAGGCCCAATTCGACATGCTAATAATCCTAGCATTTCGACTACTGCATACTTGAGCATACTTCAGCATACTTCAACTACAACATGTGAACATGCTTCAACAACATGCTAAGATCCTGTCAAATTGTCAAACCAAGAAGTTACCCTTAGACCATATTAGAGTTCGATCCAATATCTCACAAATCTCCACCTTAGAACAAACTCTATAACATCAAAGAACAAACAAGCTTTCTTCATGCAGCTTTATCAACTACATATAGTGGAAAAACTTACAACTTAACAATGTCTTGGTGATCATATCAGCAGCACTGTGAAATGTCGAAACCTTCAGCACTTGGACTTCTCCCCGCTCAATTAACGCTCTGACGAAATACATTCTCACATCGATGTGATTGGTTCGTTCATGATAGGTTTAATTCTTTAACAGGTGTATAACACTTTGATTATCACATTTAACAGTGATAACTCAATCTTGAAGTTTCAACTCATTAGCAAAATCTTCAAGCTACAATTCTTCTTTCACAACTTCAGTGAGGGCGATATATTTCGCTTCAATGGCTGATAAGTCTACAAGCTGTGAGGATAAACTTCATCGTTAAATATTTTGAATAATGTCAAAACTGAGAAAAGCTTGCACTTCTGAACATTGGACGATATCCTTATGTCTTGTGGCACTCCTCTGCATTAGAAGTCTTAGGAATCAATAAAAAGCATTTTGAAATTGATCTGAGCCATTAAAAATAATTTTCTGCATAATTTTTATTGCATGTGTCGACACATGCAACTCATTTTTAAAGCCTGTAGCTTATGTAAGTCACGTGTCGACACATGCGTTCATTCAGGTCAACACATACTGAAGCATTTCTGAATGCAGAAATTCTTATTTCATGTGTCGACACATAAGTTTTTCAGGTCGACACATATCCTTTTATAGGTCGACACATACAGTTTAAAAATTATGTATAGGTCGACACATACGATACTTAGGTTGATACATACTGTTTGTTTAGTCAATTTTCATTAAAAAAAATTATTCTGAATTTGTCCCTTTTTCCCTAAAAGTTCCAAAACTATAAACACTCCTTCATGCATCATTCTTAAATTGGTGAAACCATGAAACTAGTCTATTTCTCTCTTCATCTTTAACCTCCAATCTATGCATACAAACCGGCATTACATTGTAGTGATGTTTCGTGGGGTGTTATCTAGGTGAAGATTGATAGTGCCCAATTGTGTATTTGGTTAAGCTTTGTAGGGGTTTTCATCAAGGAAAAACATTGGATTTGTCCTCCAAGATCATTGGTTGATTTGGGGGTTTTCGTGTAAGACGTTCGAGAGGTAATTACGGCTAAGTGAAGTCCTTTGGAGATAAATAGTGCAAGGGATCCTTTGGAGATAAAAAACGCAAAGGAAGTAGCTTGAGAACAGTGAATTACAATTTAAGTCTTATGTTGCAATAGTTTGAAATCGATGGTGCGCAAAAGCTTTGGAGATAAAGAATGCAAAGGACTAGAAAGATCCAGATAAGCTATTTGCATTCATTATGTCTTGGTCTTTCTCAAGATCAAAAGAGCAGAAGGGGTTCAATGAACAACAAACTTTGGATTTATCAAGTTGCTGTTAAACACTTATCTTGTATCAACAATTTTGCATAGTAAGAATTATCCTAATTCCATTGGAATTAGAAGCAAACGTACCCACACGCGAGGACAACAATGCCGAACTGTGAAGACAAATTCTTTGTGTCTCTTTTATTTTTTCTTTTACTTGCTTTGATTTTCATTGATCAATTTATCAAATAGCATTGCGTTATCAATTAAATTGTAAGAATTTTATGAATAATTTTTTATTTTAAATCTAGTGGTGATATAGCTTATAATCACTTTCAATTATAAGTAGTTTTGTGTATCAACACAACAAAAGGAAAAATTCTAAAATTTCACTTGCACACCAAGTGTTTGATAAATTGATTCAACTAGCTCTTTCAATATTGCCATTGGAAATAGCCTTGCAAGTAACTTTCAATAAACGATAAATAAGTTGTTAATTGATTCAAGTTCATTAATTCGGTTTATTTTTCTCATTTCATATTGAATTTGTTAATTACAGTTTTCATATCCGAGCCTCCAATAACATCCGTACATACGGTATTTTGAAAACGGTTATGCGTTGAACTTTGATAAAATATATTTTTCAAAGCCAAATTTTATTTGAAATTTTTCAAAGGGGTGTCTATTCACCCCCCCCCCCCCTCCCCTATCTAGATACGTTGTCGTCGTCTAACAAGTGGCATCAAGAGCCCGATTTATTTCGACTTCAACACTTTTTAGAAAATGGCTTACGAACCTAAAGGGGATTATAAAAGAGTCCCAATGTTCACGGGAGAAAATTATAGTTATTGGAAAGCTTGTAAACAAATTCATGTCGACTCATATGACATAGGTGTTTGGGAAGCCATTCAAAATGGTCCAACACCGGTGACATATTTTGTTGATGGTGTTACTGTACCAAAGCTGGAAAACTTATGGAATAAGGATGATAATAAAAGTGGTATTACAATTGGAAAGCAACGAACATCATTGTATCCACTCTTGGTATTGATGATTTCTATGGTATCTCTCGTTGCCAAACTGCTAAAGCTATGTGGGAACTCTACAAGTTACCTATGAGGGAACTAATGAAGTCAAATAAGCTAGAATTAATACACTTAATCAAGAGTTTGAACTCTTTCGCATGAAGCAATGGGAAACCATTGCTCAAATGCAAAAGAAGTTCTCACATCTTATTAATCGCTTAAATTTACAAGGAAATATTATTTCCAATCTATTGCTACTAACAAGGTGTTGAGATGTTTTACTTGTAATTGGCAACTAAAAGACATCGCAATCAAGGAAGCCAATAATATTGCAACACTTGATCTCACCGCTTTGTTTGGAAAGTTAGAAGAACTCGAGCAAGAACTCAATTGCTTGGATAAACATGAAAAGAAGCTTGAGAAAAAGAAAAAGGAAAAAGGGGTTGTGAGGAGGAAGTATTGAAGTCTAAATCTCTCAAGGGTTCAAGTTCAAAGTCCTCAAGGGATGAGCTCACAAATGATAATGACTCTTGTAATGAAGAGAATTAAGATGATGAATAAATGAGATTATTTGTAAGGAAATATAATCAATACATTCAAAAGAATGGTTTCAAACACTCCGATAATAATCTTGCAAAATTTAGAAGAAAATCTTCCTCCTCTAAAAATGAAGACAACAAAAAGGACAAGGAAAATGGTATTTGTTACATATGCGGAAAACTAGGTCATTATGGACCATATTGTCCATCTCTTGCTAAGAAGAAATGAAATGGCCAACGAAATAATTCTAAAAATTCTAGACAAGCCTATGTTGCTTGGGATAGTGATAGTGATGTCTCAGGCGATGAAAGCTCAAGCGAGAGTGGTGAAGAGGCAAACTATTGTTTCATGGAAAATCATCGTCAAGGGAAGAAAAAGGATGTAAGTCATTCTGAATACTCTAACATTGTAAAGTTTTCTTTTAATGAGTTGAAGAATCAATTTGAAAACCTACAAAAAAGAAACTTTATATGCTAACAAAAGATTGGTCTCCCAAGAAAATACTTTTACTTATTTGGAGGCCAAGGTTGAAGAAACAAATGAATAATTTGAGGCATTAAAGAAACTCATTGTAGATAGTTCAAATTATGTAAAGGAGGATGAACAATCTTGTAAATTTGGATGTGAAACATGTCAAATTTGGCAACAAGAAATGAGTAATCTTAAAACGAAATTAGACACAATACGTCATCTCGTTGATAGTATTGCTATTAGATGTTCAATGGTTGAAAAGCATCATAAAAATTATAACTTGATCAAGAAGAAGTCTAATAGCATAGGTGATTCTCATCATAAGTTATTTTGTCACTATTGTTGCAAAAGGTCATACTATTGAAAAATGCAAATTTAGGTTCCTTTTGTGTTCCTAAAGTTAATTTCCAATGGTTGCCGAAATGCCACAATTATTTAACTCACTCTCAAGGATCCAATGAGAATTGGATACCTACCACTTTTGTTTGATTTTTGTAGGATGAGTGTCTTGATGCTATAACGGGAAAATGGATTCTCAATAGTGGATGTTCAAGATACATGACTAGAGACATATCTCTCTTTTCCGACTTTATGGCAAAGAAGAAATATTTTCTATCCTACGGTGATCATAATAAAGGTGTAATACTCGGAAAAAGTTAGTATAGGAAATCCCTCAACTATTATCATCTCAAATGTTATGTTAGTTGAAGGCCTTAGATATAATCTTTTTAGTATTATTAATTTATGCGATAATGGTTATAAGGTAACTTTTTCCAAAGATTGTTGCATAATAGAACATAATGAAAAGAACGATTGTATGTTTATGGGTGTGAGGGTTGTAATATCTATATGATTGACTTAATAGAAAATTTCCTTGAATAATTCCCAATATCTCGTTACCTTGAGTGAAGACTCTTGGCTATGGCATAGACGTTCTGCTCACGTTAACTTTGATCTACTTAATAAAATCGTTACAAAATATTTAGTAATCGGTCTATCAAAATGAATTTTTTAAAAGACCACCTATGTGATGCATGTCAAAAGGGTAAGCAAACAAGGCTCTCTTTTAAATCAAAAAATGTTGTTTCAACATCGAGACCATTTGAGCTCCTTCACATGGATTTATTTGGTCCCTCCCGACTAAAAGCATAGGTGGAAATTATTATCTTCTTGTAATTATAGACGATTACTCAAGATTTTGTTGGACTATTTTCTTACTGTTGTACCCCAAAATTTTCCCTCTCATTTTCTCAAGATTTCTCTCGCATGTGTGATTACAAAAACATGTCTAAAGAAATAAAGAAAATGTAAAATTTTGAAGATGTTAATGTGCCTTTCGATCTGGTCAAAAAATAAACAAGTTGGCTTCGATTCAACAAAGTTCGATTGGGCAATGTAGTCTCCCTTCAGTCACAAGCTTCTATTGGGCATTAGCTTCCTTTGAAGTAACCCCCTTCGATCCACAAACTGGCCATATGGCTCTCTTCGAAGTGACCCCCTTCGATCCACAAGGACAACTTTTTGTGACAACTCTTCGAACCAAAAGCAAACCCCTTGTGAAAAATATTCGAGTTCCAGAACCGTCCAGGCAGCGGTTCAAGTTTGAAACCCACACACCAGCTTTGAGGTAAGTCTTTCTGACTTTAACTCTTCATTTCAAGCATCTTTATTGATTCATCTTCGAGGCCAACATGTAATAACCATGGCCTTCGATGTTAATCTTTTGTGTTTTCCTTTAAGAACTAATATGTACAGACCTTAAAAATGTTGGAGTAAAAAAATATGCATACTTCGATACAAAGCCTTTAGGCTTCGATAGGTTCAAGCAGAAAGAAAAAGAATATGTGTTTCGACACACACCTGTTTGTTGCACACATGTGCTTCGATAAAAACTTGCTTCAAACATACTGACTTGCAGGAAAGCAGAAGGGATGTGTTAATCGAAGGACCTACGCTTCGAATCACACTGGTTTCAATTTGTAGAAATAGGGTCGAAGGAGTGCATGTTTCGACGCACACATGCATGATTCGAAATATGCCTCAACACTGGAAATCAAAAGATTTATTTTCCTTTATTTTTGCGCTATTCTTTTCACATGTTTTCATATTTTTTTGCTTCATATCTTATTTCGATATGGTTGTAATATTTAGACATACGCTCCATCTCACTTGTGAATTGTACCCCCAATCCCCTATTAATGTAATAGCATAGGATTTAATTTTTTCGCAAACTTATCGCTTTTCATTACTAGTAAAATAGGGTGTTGCAAGATAAAAATAAATCTTAGACAACTCTAACAAAAAACAATGTATGCAATCAAACACACTTGCACACTTACACCTCTAGGGCAACCCTCGCTTGTTGCCTCGAAAATAGTCATGTCCCTCGAATATGGGATGCTTTAGCAAAGACCCTTCGATAAAAAGATCGTAGTCCCTCGATGACCCTTCGATGTTGCCTTCGATAAAATGATATTGTCCCTTAAGAAAATTGCTAAAGTGTCCCATAGGTTACCTTCTGTGACTATACAAACGTTCCACGCCCGTCCCTTCATATCCAACGATGGGGCTTCTTACCAAATCAATGGTAAGATAGCAACATCTAAAGGAGTAGGAAAAGAACATTTAAGACATTTTGAGTAAGTAGGTTGCTCCTAGATGCTCGCTTGCTCACAACAAAAGACAAAGCTTTTTGTACGCGTTCTTATAGAAACGAGAGCCATTACAAAGACACTTTTCAAAATCACTTTCAAAAACACATTCCACAAACACCTCTTTGAATTATTTTCAAAACTACACTTTGTACACGTTATTATAGAAACGAGAACCATTACAAAGACATTTTCAAAATACATTCAAAACCCATACCACAAGCGCATTTTCAAACAAAAGCAAGTGATCTAGCAAGCAAATAAGAGCCCGTAGATAACTACGGATGAAAAGGGTGCTAACACCTTCCCTTTTCATAACCTACCTGTTGTACCCCAAAATTTGCCCTCCCATATTCTTCAAGAAATTGCCAAGCCAAGCTGCAAAACTCCCCAAGGGTTGCATAGTTCAAAGGTCTCCTATACAGTCAAAACTAGGGTGTGTTCTAATCAAGAAATTGAAGGTTTCAAAGGTCCAATCAAGAGCTATATGCCTACAAACATGGTCAAGCATCCTCATATCAAGTTTCAAGGCATTCAGCTCAAAATTGCACAGTCAAAAACCCTAATTGCATTACAGTCAACTGTAGGGGCAAAATGGTCATTTGGCAGTCAAAAGTTCAAATTTTTGGTCAATATATCATTTTGAAGCCACAAACATCATTTGATCAATGCTTGATCATGATTCTCAAAATTTGGCTCAGAAATCATCAAAGATGCAAAAGTTACTATATTTGGACAGTTGGAAAAGTCAACTGAAATTGACCAGGGCATAACTTTCACATGGATTATCAGAAAAATCCCATCCAAAGCTCATTTTGAAGAGAAAGACATTTCCTACAACTCATCTTCATACTTCAAGTCCAAGAAATGCTCTCACAAAAGGTTATCAATTTCAACATTATAGGTCATTTCCAAAAGTCAACAAAAAGGGACTTTAAATCAAAGGCCATAACTTGAGATTGGTAAATCAAAATGACATGGGACCAAAGGCATTGGTTAGAGGACTCAAAGACCTTTCCAAAATGTCCAAGAACATGAGAAAAGCTTAAAAATTGAGCAAGTTATGCCTTGTGGAAGTTGGGAAATTTTTGGATATTTTGAAAAGTCAACATTGATTCAAATGACCTAAAAATGCTAATGGGCCCATTTTTTCTTCCATGATTCATCATTCCAAGCATGTGCACGACCACTTGGCCCAAAGGGAAGTATTTTCTCATTTTTTATTTATTTATTTGAATTATTATTTATATTAATTCATTTAAATTATTTAAATACATGAAAAATATCAAACTTGCCTTAACAAATCTTTTTGTACACATTTCAGCCTCAATATTTCGTGCACATCCCAACATGGAAAGATTTGGTTTGATTTAGGCTAATTGACACAAAAATACATGTGAAAAAGATATGGAAAGATCTTATGAAATCAAATTTGCAAAAACCATTAATTCATTGGATTTGCTCTACTTTTGTTAACCTAATAGCTTCACTACATAATCAAAAACCTAACCCTAATGCCCATGGACTGAAAGCTGCGCAAAAGAACACATTACACACTTGAAATTTTGGCCAAAAATCTCAATACTGAAAATCAATTTGCAGGTGGTTTCAAGCCAAGATTTTCATCCCATTGGCTTCCTGAAGCTCCAAGGAAACGATTCCAATCCAGATCATCCATTATAACGCCAAGAATTGGTAAAACGAGGGCCAACTGTATCAAGGAAAACTCATAATCATACATCACGATTCATGCATCCATTATCACTTTTAATGCTTGATTTACATTCCTTGTAAAGTTCTAAAGCTAACCATTGTATTTAATTGGATTATTATGCATCATATATGATTTCACCATAGTCGATTTCTAGGGTTTTGCAGGACTGGAATTTAGGGCTTTTCACCCAAGGAGAAATTAAGACTCAAGACTATTGCCATTAGACTCAGCATATCCAGACGAAGAGATCCCAACCCTCGCGCTCAATTTATGAGCGTCGAGGAGCTATTCGCTATTTTCTGGTAGCGTGCCTAAGAAAACGCATCCAAAACCGTGGCCTATGTGTTTTTGTTTTCAGGCACGCGAGGAAGACGAAGCCGTGGCAAACTATGATTCGTTGGTTTGAATTTTCGCGCTTTAATCCACTAACCCTTTGTTTTATTCTTATAATATTTATTGATTATTTATATATCAAACGCGCTAAGTTGGTTCAGCTGGCAAAGGATGGTGATTGCAACGTTCAAGACCTGGGTTCGAATCCCAGGTCTATCTTATTTCCTATATTATTTTGCAAACTACGTTCCCATGCAATACTGGTATTAAGACGCATCATATGCCCCAGACGAAGCCTTGCCACGTCCATCTGGAGATCTAATCAAAGGCTGAGATTGGAAGCACACCCTGAACCCTAGTCAAAAGAGCCACATGGCGCCTGGAAAGTCAACAAATTCTGAAGGTCATTGGGGTAGATTTGCTTGGACAATACCTCCACTTTAGGGCCTGAACCCCCCCTGGTTTGCAATCTTCTTTCTTTTTATTTTATTTTTAATTATTATTTTATTTTCTTCATTGTTTTAATTTAATTAATTATATTTTTTCACAAAAATACAAAAATACATAAAAATTCAGAAAAGACAAAAAATGCAATAAATATTTTAGTTTAATATTTTCTTGTAAATAAATGCTTGGAATTTAATTATTTTAAAATAGGTTTTAATATTAATTCTTTTCACAATAAAAATCTAAAAAAATGAAGAATTAGGTTTAATAAATTTTATTCCTTTTTAATTTTCCTTTTTTACCCTAATATTATTTATTTATTTATTTATTTTCATAATTAATTGTGCATAAAAATTAGGTTTAATTTAGGTTTCAATTTAATATTTTCATAATAAATTTAAAAGCTATTAGAATTAGGGTATGCCTTTTAGTTTAATTTTAATTAACTTTTTTTTCATCAAATTCCTAAAAACACTAAAAATACCAAAAAATATATTTTTTTTTTTAATTTTAATTCCTCGTTAACTTTAATATTTTGCAAAAGGGTCCAACGCCCGTATTCTTAATTATTTAATTTCGCATATTTATTTTTATTTTGCTTAAATGATTATGTATCTCTCCCAAAGCGTTGTAACTTAAACTTCTCGCACTTTTAATTCTTTTACTTTACTTTCTTTACTTTTCTGTCAAATCGGGTCCGATTTAATTTTGGCGGTGTGGACCCGCGCCATTTGTAATAGCCTTAGAATTTACTTTCCCGCAAATATTTCTTAACTGTTAATCAAAAGCATGAAAGAATGTATGGACTTAAATAAAATCAAGCGTAGATCACTTTAACATGACAAGACGAATACAAACGAAAACGACACACGAATCGCACACACCACCCCTAGGGTACGCCTCATTGTTGCCTTTCGAAAGGTGATCGTCGAGTAGAGGATGTCTTAGTAAGTCCTCATGATCCGGGAACCTGGCATGAGGGTAGCTTCTAAGGTGTCTTCCCATTGCTCTGGTGATCACCATGTCCCGAACCTCGAATTGACCCGAACACCTCCAACGGTGGTGCTACCTACCTCTCAATGGTGGGATGGCACTACTTTAAAGGACTTTTACACAGACGAATTCCTTAGGGTAGGTAGGTTCTCAAGGATACTTGCTCTAATTTCAAACAAAAATACTTTTCACACCAACACATTTTCAAAAGCTTTCAAAGCAATTTTTCAAACACTCTTGAGGACCGATACAAGAGTCGAACTGGAATTTTCAGAGAAACTTTTTAAAACCCACGTTGAAAAGCAAACAAACCAATTTTGAAAACACAAATGAGCAAGTATCTAAGAGCCCGTGGATAACCATGGATAGAAAGGGTGCTAACACCTTCCCTTTCTATAACCTACCTCCCGAACCGAGAGCAATCTCTATAAGGAATTTTTCTGTGCTCTTGTCCTTTCCATTTGGAGAAAATAAAAGATGGTGGCGACTCTTGCTTCCGCGACATTTCGCGAACCAGCATTAAACAGTCAGTTCCAGATCCACCGATCACAGAACTGGCGACTCTGCTGGGGATAATTTTAAAGTGAGGTGTACCTTAGGACTAAGATCACTGTGTTTTCAATTGCTTTGACTTGTTTGCTTTAAATTGTGGGTTGCATCGGAGATACATAGATCCTAACCCGGATCTGGGGATACCCTGTTTAGGTAGCATAAGCTGTGAGGGACCTGTCCGGCGTATACCGACATGGGTGAAGCAGTGGCTACGTTGGTGTGGCACCTTGGTCTGTACCGATATCCCTCGTGTTGAAACGGGGAGAATATGGGTCTTCCAAGGAGTCATCAAGCACCAACAGACCTTAGAACCTTAAATGACCCAACTTGGCCATTAGAACAGTAGCAGTATGCTACGCCCATTGAGGCTAAACTCTCGTGATGGTTCTGGCCGCAAGAAAAGATTGCGATGCTGGAGTTATGAGCGATTGAGGGTAGTCAATGATATTGGGATCCTCTAAGAACCCGGTTACTTTGATAGGACAGGTATGAACCAACAAACTGAAAGAGGGTAATACCCAGACCCCATGCTGGCTTAAACCCTAAGGGTTTCTCTTGTATGACTTGTGTGCCTTTGTACTTGCCTACTTGCATGCTTGTTAGCTGACACATGAACTACTTGCAGGTTTTGTTTATAGTCCTTAACTAGGACTCATGACAGGGTTTACCAAATTTCTTGCAGGTTTTGTTTATAGTCCTTAACTGGGACTCATAACAGGGTTTACTAGATCTCTTGCAGGTTTTGTTTATAGCCCTTAATTGGGACTCATAACAAAGTATACTGAATTTCTTGCAGGGGCTGTTTATAGTCCTTAATTGGGACTCATAACAGGGTTTACCTACATCACCCCATGCATAGCATGACATCATACCATTGCATACATCCTAACCCATTTCAAGGATCTCAAGGGCTTGTGATGCAGGTCATGATGAACCAACTGTCCAGCAAGGGGCAAAGGGGATTTATTTTCCTCTAGCCAAGGGTGTCAGGGGCTATGACCCACTGGATATGGTGAGCCTTTGACCCTTGAAGAAGGGCTCTCTACAACATGAAGTACCTTCAATCAAGTTACCGGTTTTCAACTCTAACAAGTTTCTCTGTTTACCCCGCGAGGTCCTTGAAATCATTGCATGCATGTCATGCATATCATTGCATCACAGGTACCCTTTCTCTGCAGGTTGCTTACCCTTCTTCGCTGTTTATTTCAGCCGATCGTCATGAATCCTGAATCATCAGCTGAGCAGTCCATCAAGGCCCTCCAGGCTCAGAACGCCCAGTTCCAAGGGCTGATCATGAATTTGACCCAGGGGCAACAAGATCTGAAAGCTCTGCTCTTGAAGAAGGAAAAGAAGAAGAAGAGGACTGTTTTATTCAGCCCTAGACATAGGTCTGGGAACACGCCGCAGACTGAAACTGAGAGGACTACTCCATCTGTGAGGGAAAGCAGTCACCATGAGAGAAAGGTGCCTAGTCCAGTGGTCTCCGACAACGAGACAGATTTCAAGGACGAGCAGTACCCCCCGGCTGAGGATAAGTACAAACAGTTGGAAGACCGGTTAAGTGCTATGGAGATACAAAAAGTGCCCGGCCTGGACTTCGAGGATCTAGGTCTGTCTTCTGGGGTAGTAATCCCGCACAAGTTTAAGGCACCTGCCTTTGCTAAATACGACGGGGCATCCTGTCCTAAGTTGCATCTCAGGGCTTACACAAGGAGGATCCAACCCTATACAACTGACAAAAACTTATGGATCCATTTCTTCCAAGAGAGTCTTTCAGGGACTCAGCTCGAGTGGTTTTATCAATTGAATGGAGCCAACATCCGTACCTGGGAAGACCTAGCCACTGCTTTCTACAAGCATTACCAGTACAATGCCGACCTTGCTCCCACACGCACTCAGCTTCAGGGAATGTCTATAGGTGCAGGCGAAGGTTTCAAAGAGTATGCACAGAAATGGAGAGACCTTGCTGGAAGGGTACAACCTCCATTAATTGACCGGGAACTCGTTGATATGTTCTTGGGGACCCTATCCGGGCCATTCTTCAACCACCTGATTGGTAATTCATCTGCTGGATTCACTGACCTCATCCTGACCGGCGAAAGAATTGAAGCTGGTATCAAGAGTGGGAAAATTCAAGAGGCCACACCTTCTGATATTCATAAAAAGCCTTACACGGGAAAGAAGGAATCTAATGCTGCATACAGTCAAAAGAGTCGCCGTGATCAACATGCAGGGGCAGTCATGATCTCTGGTTCTGCACCACGCCGCCAACCACAAAGGGGAAACCAGCAAAGGCCGGACGGGCCTAAAAGGCAGTTCACCAACATTAACATGCCATGGTCACAAGCACTGCAACACATGTTGAAGATGAACCTGATTGCAGTGATCAACCCTCCTGCCAATCCTAAGACCTCCTCTCCTAGCTACAATCCAGAAGCCAGATGCGCTTATCATTCCGATAGCCCGGGGCACGATACTGAGGACTGTTGGGCACTAAAGTACAAGATTCAGAACATGATCGACGCCAAAGAGATCGAGTTCGAGCCTGCCGAGACTCCCAACGTGATCACTGCTCCATTGCCAAAACATGGCTAGGATCGAGAGATTTTTGTTCATTTGAATTCAAGTTGTATTTTTCTTTTCTTGTTCAGATAAACAATTATCATGTTAAACTCTTTTATTTCATGAATGCATTACACATGTCTGTCTTGAATTAATTATGTTTACTGTACGTAAAACTGCTTTCATATTTTTGCAATGGTCAACTCTTAATTGAAAATTCTAAGCCTCTTGAGGGAGGATGACGAAAACGATACCGCAATCTACAGTATGCTTTTGAACAGACCCCGCTGATGAGGTACAGGCATTGTTTCAACCCCTAAACACTGGAGTTATAAGGATGATAATCCCTCGTCAACCCATCAGAGCCAAAGAAGTAGGAGTTTTTATTTTCGAAAATCAAAACCCTTAATCATAACCTGGGGCAGGGTAGTTCTCTCAGTTGATCCAAGTGCACAATGAATGGCACCAAATGAGTTTTTCAAAAACAAAAGACAGTGATGGTTCAGAACAATCATAAGGACAGGCAGTCATTACCAAAAAAAAAAATCATAAATGAAAAGCCCAAAAAGTCAAAACCAATAAAGAAGACTTACCAAACTGGGGCATCCCGCTGACTGTAATCCCAAAAAGGAAACAGTTCAGGCAAAAAAGAAAGGGATAACAAAAATCAAGCAAGAGGTCTCACAACCAAAGCAAAAATGACTGCCTATTCAAAAGAAATCATCAACATCTGAACCATCATTGGAATATCAGAACAAAGACTCAAACAAGGTCTAACGCACGATCAATTGAGTTTAGGTTTGGAGAACATCACGAAGAGCGGGTGGGTACAAATAATTTGAGCCTTTATCCTTTGTTTCTTAAACCGTGAACCAGGCCACGATATAACCCTTAAAAGTCCTAGCTGAAGCATGGGTTAGTTCGAAAGCATACTGTTACGAAAGTATCCTGACTCCTGAAGGTTTGCTGTAAAATATTGAGTTGACATCGCACTGTATTACAAAAAATGCATTTTCGAAATTCAAGACAGACATAGACTTTTGCATTCTTAAAATAATCTTGTTTGCATATGACTATTTGTTTGAACAACAGGGAAATTCGCACGATGAACACCTGGTGAACAGAAGTCCCTCCAATCAAGGGGCACAGTAGGAGCATTGCCCATTATCTGGGGCATGACAAAGTACTTCTAACAGGGGCAACTCCCTACATTCGGAGAGCATGGACATAGTCGAAAAATACTACGCAAAATCAAAGACCCGCTGGGCTGACATGCCTAGGCAAAATAAGGGCTCCCCGGCAAACCAAAAGGGTTCGGGCAAAAATAAGGGATGAAAACGGAAAATATGTACACCCGGCAAGTCGAAAACCTAAAAAGGCGGCTTGGGCAAAAATGGGTATCCCGGTGGACTGAAAACCCGAAAGGGCGGTCCAGGCAAAAGTTAGGGATCAAAGCGTACGACTATGTCCCGGCATCTCGTCACTTGTCTACCCGAAGATTTGTCAATCACCCCACACAGGTATCCTCCTCCCTCATCTCCGAAGCAGGGGCAATAATGAGTTATCCAGGCGATCCAACTGCTCTGTCAACCAAAGTACAAAGGAAAGATCAACATAAGGATGGTTACCATATACCTTTACAAATTCCAGATTGTGGGTTAACATCCGAAACCAAACAGGACAATCATCCACTTAATCAAAATCATGCAACCCTACACCGGTTCCTTTTCAATTTTCAGAAGAAGTTTTTACACGAACTTATCCCGAAGTAACCTAACCCCGGTTTCTCCAGAAATCTCACATGGATTTATCCCAAGGTAACCTAACCCCGGTTCCTCCTGAAGTCTTACATGGACCTATCTCAAGATGACCTAACCCCGGTTCATCAAGAAGTTTTTACACAAACTTATCCAAGTAACCTAACCCCGGTTCCTCCTGAAGTCTTACATGGACCTATCTCAAGATGACCCTACCCCGGTTCGTCAAGAAGTTTTTACACAAACTTATCCAAGTAACCTAACCCCGGTTCCTCCTGAAAGTCTCACATGGACCTATCTCAAGATGACCTAACCCCGGTTCATCAAGAAGTTTTTACACAAACTTATCCAAGTAACCTAACCCCGGTTCCTCCTGAAAGTCTCACATGGACCTATCTCAAGATGACCTAACCCCGGTTCATCAAGAAGTTTTTACACAAACTTATCCAAGTAACCTAACCCTGGTTCCTCCTGAAAGTCTCACATGGACCTATCTCAAGATGACCCTACCCCGGTTCGTCAAGAAGTTTTTACACAAACTTATCCAAGTAACCTAACCCCGGTTCCTCCTGAAGTCTTACATGGACCTATCTCAAGATGACCCTACCCCGGTTCGTCAAGAAGTTTTTACACAAACTTATCCAAGTAACCTAACCCCGGTTCCTCCTGAAGTCTTACATGGACCTATCTCAAGATGACCTAACCCCGGTTCATCAAGAAGTTTTTACTCGAACTTATCCCGAAGCAACCTTACCCCGGTTCGTCAAGAAATCTCACACGGATCTATCTCAAGGTAACCTAACCCCGGTTCCCCCAGAAGTCTCACATGGACTCGTCTCCAGCAACCTTACCCCGGTTCATCCAGAAGTTTTACACGAACTTATCCCGAAGCAACCTTACCCCGGTTCGTCAAGAAATCTCACACGGATCTATCTCAAGGTAACCTAACCCCGGTTCCCCCAGAAGTCTCACATGGACTCGTCTCCAGTAACCTTACCCCGGTTCGTCAAGAAATCTCACATGGATTTACCCCAAGGTAACCTAACCCCGGTTCCTCCAGAAGTCTTACATGGATTTAGTTCAAAATAACCTCACCCCGGTTCATCAAGAAGTTTTACATGAACTTACCTCACCAAGCAACCCTACACCGGTTCCCCCTCTTCAAGATGCAGTTTTACATGGACTCGTCACCCAGAAACCCTACACAGGTTCTCCCTTTCCAAGAACGAAGTTTTACACGAACTCATCATCAAAGTAACCCTACCCAGGTTCTTTCTCCATTTCAGATACGGTTTTACACGAGCTCGTCAACAGACAACCCTACATAGGTTCCCTCTTTCAACTTACAAAGTTACAGTTCAAAACTCCCCAGGAGAGTCCAATCCAGTTCACCAAGGAAGTTGGAATTCATATCCCCAAGCAGTAAGCTTATCCCCAGTAAATTCTAGAAGCTTACCCCCTCGCAGAGCACGAACGCGTCGTCCGGCTTGATTTAAAGAGTTATTTCCTCAACAGGATATAACTGGGTTATCCTCAGCCAAAAGCCACGGAAAGAGCGTCTTCGACGAAGTCTTCTTACCCCAGCGAAGTCTATCAGCACTTCCAATACAGCAAGGGTATCCCCAGCAAGTTATTATCTACACTCAGCAAAGCATCTCCCACAGAGTATTGCTTCCCAGCATGGTCGTCAAAGTATCTTTCCTCCCTGCAGAATCCTTCATTTGCCAAGTTTATTCCGCAACGGAGTCATCTTCTCCTACCGGTATTCTTGCAACTATCATCCCCAGCGGAAGCAAAATCTATTCTTCAACATCAGCCCAGGATACGACTTCCCGGCACCCGTCAAGGATTTACTTTCTTAGACAAAAATATACATACATAAAACATCACATACATCATTATAGCATGCATAACACATTGTATCATACAAATCTCATTTATGTTGAGAACATCATTGCTTGATCCATATCATGCATTGCATACGACTGACCTTTACCTTTCAGGAAAGATGCAGTTGAAATTCTCAAACATATTTCAAGGCCTTCTCTAGTCCAGCTAAATCGACTCCCAACAGATTTTTCTCAGTAGAAGTTATCCCAGATTATGATTTCAGATGGTCCCCTCTCCAACGGCGAGTGAGGTGGTAATTCCTTTTTCAGATGTTTCCCTCTCCGACAGTGAGCGTGAGGTGATAGTCTCTTATGGTCCCCTCTCCAACGGCGAGTGAGGTGGTAATTCCTTTTTCAGATATTTCCCTCTCCGACAGTGAGCGTGAGGTGAGAGTCTCTTATGGTCCCCTCTCCAACGGCAAGTGAGGTGGTAATTCCTTTTTCAGATGTTTCCCTCTCCGACAGTGAGCGTGAGGTGATAATCTCCTATGGTTCCCTCTCCGACGGCGAGTGAGGTGACAATTCCCTTTCAAGATGTTTCCCTCTCCGACGGTGAGTGAGGTGATAATTCCTTTCAGATTATAATTTCCTATAGTTCCCTCTCCGACGGTGAGTGAGGTGACTCCCTTTGAGATTATAATGTCCTTTGGTTCTCTTCCCGATACTACGAAGATGGTAATTCCCACCAAGATTTTCTCAACGAGCGTTGTTGAAGTTAAAGTCACTCAAGGTTCTCTGACCATTCATGCTAAGGTAGTAACCATCCCTGGTTCATTCCTCATCTTGTGAAGCTCCAGACTCAGCTCCTGTAACCAGTCAGGGTACATCTATATCAAGCATCTGAAATCAGCTCCTGCAACGTGTCAGGTACTCATTTTTCTTTTGCAGGTATGCAGGTTCTCGCTAAGGAATCTCCTACGTGATCAACATCCAGATGGCATCTATAAGCCCATCATCCTACCCATCAATCTCTAAATGGCATCTATAAGCCCATTCCCACCACACTGCGACTATGTGAGCGCAAATTTCTGGGCACTCTAGTGTCCAATCATCTTCTACCCTCGGATTACGAAAGGCACGTCAGCCAATCTACATCCTCAGGTCTAAGAAGATTGAACAGGGGCAACTGTTGTACCCCAAAATTTGCCCTCCCATATTCTTCAAGAAATTGCCAAGCCAAGCTGCAAAACTCCCCAAGGGTTGCATAGTTCAAAGGTCTCCTATACAGTCAAAACTAGGGTGTGTTCTAATCAAGAAATTGAAGGTTTCAAAGGTCCAATCAAGAGCTATATGCCTACAAACATGGTCAAGCATCCTCATATCAAGTTTCAAGGCATTCAGCTCAAAATTGCACAGTCAAAAACCCTAATTGCATTACAGTCAACTGTAGGGGCAAAATGGTCATTTGGCAGTCAAAAGTTCAAATTTTTGGTCAATATATCATTTTAAAGCCACAAACATCATTTGATCAATGCTTGATCATGATTCTCAAAATTTGGCTCAGAAATCATCAAAGATGCAAAAGTTACTATATTTGGACAGCTGGAAAAGTCAACTGAAATTGACCAGAGCATAACTTTCACATGGATTATCAGAAAAATCCCATCCAAAGCTCATTTTGAAGAGAAAGACATTTCCTACAACTCATCTTCATACTTCAAGTCCAAGAAATGCTCTCACAAAAGGTTATCAATTTCAACATTATAGGTCATTTCCAAAAGTCAACAAAAAGGGACTTTAAGTCAAAGGCCATAACTTGAGATTGGTAAATCAAAATGACATGGGACCAAAGGCATTGGTTAGAGGACTCAAAGACCTTTCCAAAATGTCCAAGAACATGAGAAAAGCTTAAAAATTGAGCAAGTTATGCCTTGTGGAAGTTGGGAAAGTTTTGGATATTTTGAAAAGTCAACATTGATTCAAATGACCTAAAAATGCTAATGGGCCCATTTTTTCTTCCATGATTCATCATTCCAAGCATGTGCACGACCACTTGACCCAAAGGGAAGTATTTTCTCATTTTTTATTTATTTATTTGAATTATTATTTATATTAATTCATTTAAATTATTTAAATACATGAAAAATATCAAACTTGCCTTAACAAATCTTTTTGTACACATTTCAGCCTCAATATTTCGTGCACATCCCAACATGGAAAGATTTGGTTTGATTTAGGCTAATTGACACAAAAATACATGTGAAAAAGATATGGAAAGATCTTATGAAATCAAATTTGCAAAAACCATTAATTCATTGGATTTGCTCTACTTTTGTTAACCTAATAGCTTCACTACATAATCAGAAACCTAACCCTAATGCCCATGGACTGAAAGCTGCGCAAAAGAACACATTACACACTTGAAATTTTGGCCAAAAATCTCAATACTGAAAATCAATTTGCAGGTGGTTTCAAGCCAAGATTTTCATCCCATTGGCTTCCTGAAGCTCCAAGGAAACGATTCCAATCCAGATCATCCATTATAACGCCAAGAATTGGTAAAACGAGGGCCAACTGTATCAAGGAAAACTCATAATCATACATCACGATTCATGCATCCATTATCACTTTTAATGCTTGATTTACATTCCTTGTAAAGTTCTAAAGCTAACCATTGTATTTAATTGGATTATTATGCATCATATATGATTTCACCATAGTCGATTTCTAGGGTTTTGCAGGACTGGAATTTAGGGCTTTTCACCCAAGGAGAAATTAAGACTCAAGACTATTGCCATTAGACTCAGCATATCCAGACGAAGAGATCCCAACCCTCGCGCTCAATTTATGAGCGTCGAGGAGCTATTCGCTATTTTCTGGTAGCGTGCCTAAGAAAACGCATCCAAAACCGTGGCCTATGTGTTTTTGTTTTCAGGCACGCGAGGAAGACGAAGCCGTGGCAAACTATGATTCGTTGGTTTGAATTTTCGCGCTTTAATCCACTAACCCTTTGTTTTATTCTTATAATATTTATTGATTATTTATATATCAAACGCGCTAAGTTGGTTCAGCTGGCAAAGGATGGTGATTGCAACGTTCAAGACCTGGGTTCGAATCCCAGGTCTATCTTATTTCCTATATTATTTTGCAAACTACGTTCCCATGCAATACTGGTATTAAGACGCATCATATGCCCCAGACCAAGCCTTGCCACGTCCATCTGGAGATCTAATCAAAGGCTGAGATTGGAAGCACACCCTGAACCCTAGTCAAAAGAGCCACATGGCGCCTGGAAAGTCAACGAATTCTGAAGGTCATTGGGCCAGATTTGCTTGGACAATACCTCCACTTTAGGGCCTGAACCCCCCCTGGTTTGCAATCTTCTTTCTTTTTATTTTATTTTTAATTATTATTTTATTTTCTTCATTGTTTTAATTTAATTAATTATATTTTTTCAAAAAAATACAAAAATACATAAAAATTCAGAAAAGACAAAAAATGCAATAAATATTTTAGTTTAATATTTTCTTGTAAATAAATGCTTGGAATTTAATTAGTTTAAAATAGGTTTTAATATTAATTCTTTTCACAATAAAAATCTAAAAAAATGAAGAATTAGGTTTAATAAATTTTATTCCTTTTTAATTTTCCTTTTTTACCCTAATATTATTTATTTATTTATTTATTTTCATAATTAATTGTGCATAAAAATTAGGTTTAATTTAGGTTTCAATTTAATATTTTCATAATAAATTTAAAAGCTATTAGAATTAGGGTATGCCTTTTAGTTTAATTTTAATTAACTTTTTTTCATCAAATTCCTAAAAACACTAAAAATACCAAAAAATATATTTTTTTTTTAAATTTTAATTCCTCGTTAATTTTAATATTTTGCAAAAGGGTCCAACGCCCGTATTCTTAATTATTTAATTTCGCATATTTATTTTTATTTTGCTTAAATGATTATGTATCTCTCCCAAAGCGTTGTAACTTAAACTTCTCGCACTTTTAATTCTTTTACTTTACTTTCTTTACTTTTCTGTCAAATCGGGTCCGGTTTAATTTTGGCGGTGTGGACCCGTGCCATTTGTAATAGCCTTAGAATTTACTTTCCCGCAAATATTTCTTAACTGTTAATCAAAAGCATGAAAGAATGTATGGACTTAAATAAAATCAAGCGTAGATCACTTTAACATGACAAGACGAATACAAACGAAAACGACACACGAATCGCACACACCACCCCTAGGGTACGCCTCATTGTTGCCTTTCGAAAGGTGATCGTCGAGTAGAGGATGTCTTAGTAAGTCCTCATGATCCGGGAACCTGGCATGAGGGTAGCTTCTAAGGTGTCTTCCCATTGCTCTGGTGATCACCATGTCCCGAACCTCGAATTGACCCGAACACCTCCAACGGTGGTGCTACCTACCTCTCAATGGTGGGATGGCACTACTTTAAAGGACTTTTACACAGACGAATTCCTTAGGGTAGGTAGGTTCTCAAGGATACTTGCTCTAATTTCAAACAAAAATACTTTTCACACCAACACATTTTCAAAAGCTTTCAAAGCAATTTTTCAAACACTCTTGAGGACCGATACAAGAGTCGAACTGGAATTTTCAGAGAAACTTTTTAAAACCCACGTTGAAAAGCAAACAAACCAATTTTGAAAACACAAATGAGCAAGTATCTAAGAGCCCGTGGATAACCATGGATAGAAAGGGTGCTAACACCTTCCCTTTCTATAACCTACCTCCCGAACTGAGAGCAATCTCTATAAGGAATTTTTCTGTGCTTTTGTCCTTTCCATTTGGAGAAAATAAAAGACGGTGGCGACTCTTGCTTCCGCGACATTTCGCGAACCAGCATTAAACAGTCAGTTCCAGATCCACCGATCACACTACCCCCCAGAACTCAAGAAACAATCTCGAAATGTCTTTCCTATTCTTTTTAACCTTTCCTTTTGGATAAAAGAAAAGTCGATGGCGACTATTTCTATCGCAACAATTGCGATCAAATGAAAAAGACCCAATTCAGTTCTCCCACCGTGTTACAGAACTGGCGACTCCACTGGGGATGATACTTAAAAGTGGGGTTACCTTAGGGCTAGATCACCTTTACTTTCTTTCCTTGTTTGACTTGCATGCTTTACATTAGTTCCTTGTTTGTGTTTGTTTTGATCCTCTACCCATATCTTGGGGCACCTTTTAGGTAAGTAGCAATAGATTGTGGAAACTGTGCGGGGTATACCGACATGGTTGAAGCAATAGCTACGTTAGTGTGACATATTTGTTGGTATAGGTATCCCTTGATTAGTCAAGGAGAATACGGGGCCGTTGTATGGTGTCATGAAGTACTAACTAACTTTAGAACCTTACTTAACCAACTTGGCCATTAGGAAGTAGTGAGGTAGCCGACTTTGGTGTAGTCTGAAGTTGGTTGATACTCGATGCTACGCTCATTGAGATCGGATATTCGGGATATTTCGGTCGCCATTAAAGAGGCTTGTGCTGAAACAATTCCCGATGAAGAAAGATCAGTGATATTGAGATCCCCTAGAACTCAGTTACTATTACTAGGATAGGTTGAGCCAACTAAACTTCAAGAGGGTACTTACCTATCAAACTCCATGCAAGCCTAAACCTAAAGACTTTTCTACTTTGTGTGTATATAATAACTTGCTTGTTTTGCATACTTGTACATAACATCATGACATCATACCATAGAATTTTCAAGGATCTCAAGGGCCTATGATGCAGGATCCTGTTGAACTATACGCCTATCAAGGGGCAAGAGGATTTATTTTTTCTCTAGTCAAACTCCGTCAAAGATCAAAAGCACGATAACTTAGGTCAAGGACTATGACCCACTTGACATGGTTCTCCAATCAAAGTTGTAAGTAACTTCTAACATCTTCTTGTGTTTACCCCGTGATATCCTTGAAAACATGCATCCACATATCATGCATCATATCATGACAGGTTTCTCCCATACAGGTCTTCTTATCTTCCTACTGTTTATTTCAGTAAGATGGATATGGAACAAACGATGAAGGATCTCCAAGCACAAAATGCCAAATTCCAACAAACGTTCCTGGCTATGGCTAAGGGGAAAGAGGACCTAAAGACTATTCTTCTCAAAGACAAGAAGAAAAAGTCAAATAAGTCAGTAGGCGTCCTGAATTTGGGAAGAAGACTTAGAGGACCAGTCAAGAGAGCTCTAGATCTCTCAACTCCATCAAATGATGGGAATAATTATGAAGAAGATAGCAATCTAGGGATTGATGAAGTTGAAGTTGACTACTCTGAGGAACAATATACTCCCGTGAATGATAAATACAAACAGTTCGAGGATCGCCTAAATGCTATGGAGATTCAGCAGATACCTGGCTTGGACTTTGAAGGGGTAGAGGTGGTTTCTGGAGTGGTTATCCCACCAAAGTTAAAAATCCCTACCTTTGCCAAGTATGATGCGATCTCTTCTCCTAAAATGCATCTGAGGTCATATGTCCACAAGATTCAGCTTCACACTGCTGACTAGAAGCTATGGGTCCATTTCCTCCAAGAAAGTTTGGTTGGCACTCAACTAGAGTGGTTCTATCAGTTAGAAGGAACCGATATTCATACTTGGGAGTACTTGGCTGCTGCTTTCTACAAGCAGTACCAATACAATTCTGATCTTGCACCAACTCATGTGCAATTATAGAGTATGACCATGCGTTCCAACGGGGGCTTCAAAGAATACGTCCAAAAGTGGAGATACTTGGCAGGCAGAGTTCAGCCAACCTTAATGGATAGGGAGATGATTTACATCTTTATGGGAACTTTGAAGGGACATTTCTTCAATCACCTAATCGGAAGATCCTCGGCCGGGTTTACCGAGCTAATACTGACTGGCGAAAGGGTTAAAGATGGCATCAAAAGAGGAAAGATCCAAGGAGCTACATCCTCTGATGCTCAAAAAAATCCATACAATGGGAAAAAAGAGTCTAATTCTATTTACATCCAAAAGGGTCATAACAAGAGCAACCACGACTAACATGTGGGAGCAGTCTTGATCTCCGGTCCTGCATCACAGCGACAATAATAAAGGAGAAATCAGCGAAGGCAAGACGAGCCCAATAGACAGTTTACCAACATCAACATGCCGATGTCTCAAGCACTACAACACTTGTTGAAGATGAATCTAATTAAGTTTATAGGACCTCATCCAAACCCCAAAACTTCTTCTCCTAACTATAATCCTGATGCGATATGTGCATATCATTCCGGAAGTCCTAGGCATGATACTAACGATTGTTGGGCACTGAAATACAAGATTCAAAACATGATTGATGCCAAGGAGATCGAGTTTGACCCTCCATGGACTCCCAACGTGATCACCACTCCCATGCCGAATCATTGAGTGTTCTAGTTCATTTTGAATTTTCAATTGTAATTTCTTTTGTTGTTCAAACACTTATCTATTAATGTCAAACATTGTTTCATTAATGCATTGCATATGTTTGTCTTGAATTCATCCATTTGTTTTCACTATATTTAAGATATGCTTTCTACTCTCTTTATGACATTCAACTCTTGAAAAAAGTTACAAGCCTTTAGAGGGAGGATGACGAAAACAATGTCATAATCTCATATAGTATGCTTTTGGACAGACCTTGCTAACGATGTACAAGCGTTTCTTTCAATTCCCAAACACTGGAGTTATAAGGAAGATAATCCCTAGTCAACCCCTTCGAGCCAAAGAAGTAGGAGTTTTCTTTTTAACACAATTTTAAACCTTTAATCAAAACTTGGGGCAGGGTAGTCTCTCAGTTAATTCAAAGCGCGCGTTCGGTCGCAAACTTTCACTTCGTACACAATGAATGACATCAAGAATATTCATTCTGAACCAAAAGATGGTGATGGTTCCCTATCGAATAGGCAGTCATTATCTCTCAAAAGAAAAGCCAACTAAGTCAAAACCTACGAATGGGACTTAAGAAAAACTGGGGCATCCCACTGACTGTAATCTCAAAACAAGAATAGTCAGGCAAAAATCAGGGATAGTAAATCAAAAAGAGGTCGCTATAAATCCTCAAAAAAAAGGAAAAAATGGCAAAAATGAATGCCTTCCAACAAACTTAACCTGTCTGAACCCTCACCAAAATGTCATTTAGAATCAACTAGAATTCAAACACACTAACTGAGTTTAGGACTGAAGAACATCATGGAGAACAGGCGGTTATATATACACTTTGAGCCTTATCCTTTGTTTCTTAAACCGTGAACCAAGCCATGCTACAACCCTTTAAAAGTCCTAATTGAAGCATGAGTTAGTTCGACAACATACTATTACAAAAGGTATCCTGACTCCTGTAAGGCTTACTATACATCCTGAGTTGAATTCACATTCTTACAAAAATTCTCTTACTTTCTAAAACTGCATTCTTAAAACTTCAAGACAAGCATAAACTTTGTATTATTTGAATATCTCCATTTGGATATGGCTAATTGTTTGACATTGGAGAAATTCACACGACGAATATCCAGCGAACGAAAGCTCTCTCAGTGAACAAAATCAATTCAAATGGGATGACAATTCCAATGACAGATCTCCTGTAAGCAAGGGGGCATCAACATGATCACTGTCCAATACACCCGGGTAATCAAGGCAATATTCTAAGAAATCTCCCAAGAAATACCGAATAACCAGGGGCATGTCGGTATCTGAATCACTTGGGGAATTGAACATGAATTCCGACAAAGGGTTATGTATGGGTAGGAAAATATTTCCTGGAAATACTACAAACACTTGCTACTAGGGGAAGTGAAAAATCTTCCACAAAGTCCTTTTCATATGATGATCCTCAGCTAGAGTTTCAATCTCTGAAAACTTCTCCCCAACTAAGTTGATCTCAAGGAGTTATGCCAAAAGAAAACACCTCCCCGGCAGACTGGTGACATGGTTTATTTCCCCAATGAATGGCAGGATTCCCTAGCTTGAATTTTCCTCCCAGACTATCACAAATCAAGGGACCACAACTCCTCTTCCCTAATAGACTGCTCTACAATCCCCTGTGAGTTGTTGCAAAACCTGGGAGATAACCAGATAACAGTAAATTTCTTTGTCCTGCAATAAGTTGTTAACTCCCTTTCTCTTCTATCAAGAGATAACTCCCCAGTAGAGCAACAAACAACTAAGACTCCTAAACTCTCTTCCCCAAGCAGGAATCAACACTCTCCATAGAGTTTTCCTCAATAAAAGTCAACATCTCCCAACGGAGTTCTCCTCAAACAACAAAAACAGGAATCCCCGATGAAAACATTCTAAAAACAAGGTCTGGAAAGGTGTGCATACTCTTCATCCCCAACAGCCGTCCGAGATTCAGCTTCCCAAAACTCCCCAACATTTGTCAAGGATTTATTTTCCAACACAAAAAAATTACATTCGAACAACATTTCGCATTACATGCATGATAAGTGCATACAACATAATCTCATTTATTTTGAGAAACATCATTACGCCATGCATTTCATACATCATGACATCAACTAACTCTTTACCTTTTCAGGAAAGATCAATCAATAGAAAATTATCATCAAATTTTCATCAAGCCAAGAAAACAATCTCTCTTTCTCAGGTTAGAGATTAATACATGAAACCAGGACAACGATCTCAATGACCGACAAAAAACAAGTTCCATATTAATACCTGTAACAAGCCAGGAAAACTATCTTTCTTTCTGAGGCCAGAGATTAATACCTGAAACAAGATAAGACAACTATCTACTCGATCATCATGAAGTAACCCTACCCAGGTTCCTTCTCAGACATTTCCAAATGAAGTTTTACACAGGATCATCATGAAGTAACCCTACCCAGGTTCCTTCTCATTTCCATATGCAGTTTGACCCATATTCATCATGAAGCAACCCTACCTAGGTTCCTTCTCATTTCCAGATACAATTTTACACGGACTCATCATGAAGTAACCCTACCCAGGTTCCTTCTCATACATTTCCAAATGAAGTTTTACACTGACTCATCATGAAGTAAACCTACGCAGGTTCATTCTCATACATTTCCATATGAAGTTTTAACCGGACTCATCATGAAGCAACCCTACCCAGGTTCCTTCTCATTTTCAGATGCAGTTTTACCCAGACTCATCATGAAGTAAGATACTTATTCATCCCATTCTTGACAAAACTCCCTATGAACTTTTAAAAGGTATAAAACCAAATTTATCTCATCTTAGTGTCTTTGGATGTGAATGTTTTATTTTAAATAATGGAAAATATAATCTTGGAAAATTTGATGTGAAAGCTGATGAAAGTATTTTTCTTGGATACTTTAAATCTAGAAAAGCATATATAGTTTATAATAAAAGATTACTTATTGTTGAGGAGTCGGTGCATGTTAATTTTGATGAGACTTCTCCAAATATTGTTGGAAAAGGTGGTTCTTTTCATGGTGTAGGTGCATATACAGAAGACACACTCAAGGACACCGATAAAGGAGTTGATCAACCTAAATCAGTAGAAATTGAGAAGGATGAAGATGACAACCAAGAAAATAAAGATGATGAAAGTCATGAAGAAAATGATGGTCTTTCATTGGAGTGGAAAAGTTGTAAGGATCATCCAATTGATAGCATTATTGGTGATATCACCAAATGGGTAACTACTCACTCTAAGATAAGTAATTTTTGTTATCATCATGCATATATATCACAAGTTGAACCTAAAGATGCTAAGGATGCCTTACTTGATAAGCATTGTCTTATGGTGATGCAAGAAGAATTAAATCAATTTGAAAGATATGATGTTTGGGACATTGTCCCTCGTCTACAAGATCATCAGATTATAGGCATACACGATGGATATTTGGGAATAAACTTGATGAACATGGTATGATAACAAGAAATAAGTCCCGTCTTGTGGCTCAAGGTTATAATCAAGAGGAGGGAATTGATTATGAGGAGACATATGCTCCGGTTTCTCGACTTGAGGCTATAGGCCTTTTATTAGCTTATGCATGCTCAAAGAACTTCAAATTATATCAAATGGACGTAAAGAGTGCATTCCTTAACGAGTACATAAGCGAAGAAGTGTATGTTGCTCAACATCTCGGTTTTGAAAATTATGAGTTTCCTAATCACGTGTTCAAGAAAAAATGTGTATTGTATGGTCTTAAACAAGCCCCTAGAGCATGATATGATCGACTTAGTAAGTTTTTGCTAGAACAAGGATACTCTAGAGGGAAAGTAGACACTACACTCTTTATTAAACGTCAAGGAAAACATATTTTACTAGTTCAAATTTATGATGATGATATCATTTTTAGTTCAACTAATATGCATCTTGTCAAGGAGTTCTCTAAGCTTATGCATGGAGTGTTTGAAATGAGTTTAATGGGAGAGTTAAACTACTTCCTTTGAATACAAATTAAGCAACTCGACGAAGGCACATTTTTATGTCAAACTAAGTCTTGTCTCAAATCACTCAAAAGATTTGGTATGGACTGTGCTAAATAAATCGACATATCTATGGCAACAAATGGTAATCTAGATAGAGATGAAAAGGGTAAGGATATTGAGGTAAAAAGGTATAGAGGTATGATTGACTCACTTCTTTATCTTACCGCATCTAGGACAAATATTATGTTTAGTGTTTGTATGTATGCATAATATCAATCCGTTGATAAGGAATCACATTTAAAAGTCGTTAAGCGCATTCTTAGATACCTCATTGGTACCTCTAAGTTTGGGCTTTGGTATTCCAAGCGAAACGATTGTAGCTTGGTTGGTTATTCCGATTTCGATTTTGCTGGTTGCAAATTGGATAGGAAAAGTATTAGTAGAACTTGTTACATGTTTTCAAAATCCATGGTAAGTTGGCATAGTAAAAATCAAGTTTCAGTGGCTTTGCCAACCACCGAGGCGAAATATGTGGTAGTCGGTAGTTGTTATGCACAAATTTTGTGACTTAAACAATAACTACATGATTTTGACATTAAACTTTAGTGTATTCATATCATGTGTGACAACACTAGTGCCATTAATCTAACCAAAAATCTTGTACTACATTCACACATTAAACATATTGAGATACATCTCAACTTCCTTCGTGACCATGTTTAAAAATGGGATGTTGTGTTTGAGCATGTTGATAGTAAAAATCAACTTACTGATATTTTCACTAAGCCTCTCACAATTGAATCTTTTGTCAATATACATGGGAAATTGGGGATAATCGATATCTCAAATGTTTCTTAATTATGTATTATTGCTTGCACTTTATACTTTCACCCTAACTTTGTGTTTGAGTATTTTACATCATGTGAGTGCAACTTCAATCTCAATCAAGAGTTAGGTAATATAGTTTAAAATTCTCCCTGAAAGTAACACTTGCCTTGATGTATGTTACCAGTTTCTTCCAAAAATGGTTGATATTTTCTCAAATGATGAAAACCATGAATGTTCATTTCCAATTTTTTATTTATTAATAAACATTGTGCGTTCTCGATCCATATGCTTATAATGACTTCATGTATTAATTCTTTCACATTTGTATAAGTTTGTTCTTATTATTCTAGCATGTGTTTTTGTATATTTTATTTTGCATTTATGCTTGAATTATTTGTATGCACGTTATTTGCAATATATGTTTCTTGTTGTCTTAATTTCATGGAATGAAAAGTTGTCTTCATTTTGGTTTTAGTAGCATCGTATTCTTGTTGATATGATAGGCACATGTGTGTGCAGCATCGAGAATCCCATTATAAAGTGTCTTATTTGTGACGCTACACAAATAACTTGACATTATTGTCATTTCTTGCTTATTTAGTTTTGATGCAATTCATTACATTTGTTGTAATGTTGTCTGCTCGTTATTTAAAATTTTGCGTCATCACACACACACACACAAATATATATATATATATATATATATATATATATATATTGGGATATGTGTTTGTTGCTCTTCTATGCAAAATAACATCTGAATGTTGTATTAGTCTTGTTATGGAACCATGTTACTTATCACGGTTTTCTATCTTTCATTTTGATATTGTCCAAGGGAAGAAGCATGTGTGAGTCAAAGTAGGGAAGCACAAAGTCATGGGGAGCCTTAAATAAATACAAAGAATGCATCATCATAAATTTTTCCATCATCAAAAAGGGGGAGTATGTGAGTACAAACTTCGTCGTCAAATATTTTGAATGATGTCAAAATTAGGAAAAGCTTGCACTTCTGAACATTGGATGGTATCCTTATGTCTTCTTTCACTCCTCTACATTAAAGGTCTTAGGAATAATTAAAAAAAAATTTGAAATTGATCCAAGCCATTAAAAATATTTTTTTGCATAATTTTTTAATGCATGTGTCGAGACATCTGCTTTTTAGGTCGACACATGCAACTCATTTTTAAACTTGTAACTTCTGTAAGTCACAGGTTGACACATGCACTCATTCAGGCCGACACATACTGAAGCATTTTTGAAATTGAAGAAATTCTTATTTTATGTGTCGACACATAAGCTTTTCAAGTCGACACATTTACTATCGTTTTAAAGCCTATAGCCTCTGACTTGGTTCGGTCGACACATAGCCTTTTATAGGTCAACACATACAGTTTAAAATTATTTATATGTCGACACATACGATACTTAGGTCGACACATACTTTTTGTTTGGTCAATTTTCATAAAATTATTTTCTTCCGAACTTGTCCCCTTTTCCCTAAAAGTTCCAAAACTATAAATAATCTTTCATGCATCATTTAGAACTTGGTGAAACCATATAATTATTCTATTTCTCTCTTCATATTCAACCTGCAATCTATGCATACACATTAACATTACATTGTAGCGATGTTCCGTTGGGGTTCCATCTAGACGATGATTGATAGTGTCCAATTATGTATTGGGTTGAGCTTTGTAGGGATTTTCATCCAAGAAAAACTTCGGGTTTGTCCCTCAAGATCATTGGTTAATTTGGGGGTTTTTGTGCAAGACGTTCTAAAGGTAATTGTGACCAAGTGAAGTCCTTTGGAGATAAAGAGCGCAAGGGATCATTTGGAGATAAAGAACATAAATGAATTAGCGGGAGAACGAATAATTACAATTGAATTCTTGTGTTGCAATAGTTTGAAATTGACGGTACACAAAAACTTTGGAGATAAAGAAAGTAAAGGACTAGAAATATCTAGATAGTTAATTTGCATCTATTGTGTCTTGGTCGTAAACACTTCTCTTGTATCAACAATTTTACATAGTAAGAATTATCCTAATTCTATTGGAATTAGGCGCAGACATACCCACACGCAAGAACAACAGTGAGGAACTGTGAAGACAAATTCCTTGTATCTCTTTTAATTTTGCTTTTACTTGCTTTGATTTTCATTGATCAATTTATAAAATAGCATTGCGTTATTAATTGAGTTGTAAGAATTTTCCAAATCATTTCTTATTTAAAATCTTGTGTTGATATATCTTATAATCACTTTTGATTATATGTAGTTTTGTGTATCAACACAACAAAAGGAAAAATTCTGAAAACTCACTTGCACACCAAGTGTTTGATAATTGATTCAACTAGCTCTTTTAATATTGCCATTGGAAATAGCCTTGCAAGTAACTTTCAATAAATGATAAATAAGTTTTTAATTGATTCAAGTTCATTAATTCAATTTACTATTCTCATTTCATATTGAATTTTTTAATTACGATTTGCATATCCGAGTCTCCAATAACGTTCATACAGACGAAATTTTGAAAAAGCTTATGCGTCGCACTTTGATAAAATATCTTTTTCAAAACCAAATTGTATTTGAAATGTTTTAAAGGGGTATCTATTCACCCCCACCCCCCTTTAAATACGTTACAGTCGTCTAACATAACTTTCTAAAGTGTTAATTTCCAACTAATTGTTGTGCCAAACATAATGAATACATATCAAGAAATAGATTTCCTAGAAATCATTCAACCTGCATAATCAGAGTCGACATACCCTTTGATTACTGTTTTACTATCTTCACCACAAGCTCCACCATAAATTAAGACTATGTTCAGAGACCCATTTATGTACCTTAGAATGTACTTCAATGCTTGCCAATGAGTCTTTCGAGGATTTTCCATGTACGTACTTACAAGACTTACTGCATATGTTATGTCGGGTCTAGTACAGATCATAGCGTACATCAAATAACCTACTAAGTTAACATATGAGGTTCTAATTATATAAGTTATTTCGACCTTAGTATCTTCAGAATCTTGTGCTTCTTCTTCGACTTGATCATGGATATTCAATTCAGCATCGACATGGTCCACCTCAACACGAATATCTTTATGTTCTAACTCTTCTTTAGATGTCTCTGCACTTTGACCAACGTCATCAGTTTTCATGTAAGTCATCTCAGCTTCATTGAAAACTACATCTCGATTAGTAATACACCTATTGTGACCTGGCTCTAGGTACCATAACCTATAAGTTTTTTCTATGAACATGCATCTCAGAACTCTAGGTTCAACTTTGTCTTGCCTAATGTAAGAATATGATATGCATCCAATTACTCTAAGTTTTTCGAGATCTGGTGGATGTCCCGACCAAAATTCTTCAAGTGTCTTCATATCTAACACAATCGAAGGACATATGTTTATCAAATATGTTATTGTTGAAACAGCCTCTACCCAAAACATATTATTTAACCCAACAATAGTCATCATGCATCTAACTATTTCCAAAATGGTTCAATTAAACCTTTCAGCCAAACCATTTTGTTGGGGAGTTCCTGCAGTAGTTTTTTTTCCTTGCAATACCAGTAGCTACACAAAAACTATTGAATTCCTCATTACAAAATTCAAAGCTACTGTCGATTCTCAAATTCTTGACCTTTCTTCCAATCAAATTTTCTATCAGAATCTTCCAACTTTTAAAATTATCAATAGTTTCATCCTTAATATCCTGGATAAATACCCATAACTTTCTAGATTAATCATCAACTATTGATAGAAAATAACTTTCTCCTGAATGTGATGGACACCTTGTAGGCCCCTAAATATCAGCATGGATGTAATCAAGGGATCCATGTGTTCTTTGTTTGCCTTTATTGAACTTCACTCTGCAATTTTTTCTAAGTACACGGGGTTCAGAAAACTTCAGCTTTTCGACTTTGTCTCTAACAAGCATATTTTATTTCACTGGTTTGACCAGACCCCTTTCACTGACATGGCCTAATCTCATGTACCAAAATTTTGTCTTCGACAAAGGTTTCATGGATGCAACATCTACAAAACCACTTATAACTTCAGCCTCAAGGGTATATAAGCCTTGTTTCTTTACGCCTCTGAATACTTCCTCCGATTTCTTCATGACTCTTAGGATACTTTTATCTCCTTGTAAAATATATCCTTTCTTATCGAATTCAACATGAGAAATAAAATCTCTTCAAATCAGGTACATGCCTAACTTCAGTCAACAACCTTAGCGACTCATCATGGAGCTTGAATCTCCCAGATCCAATACCTTCAATCTTGCAAGCTTTGTTGTTTCCCAATAATACAAATCCACAATCTTGATCAGATAGTTACTCAAACAAGTATTTGATTTGATTCATGTGCCAAGTTTAACTTGAATCCATAATCTGATCTTTACTTGAGTCGCTTCTTGAAACCACAAGAACATCAAATAAGTCAAAGTCATATTGAATAATGGATGTGTTTCCATTATCCATACCTCCATGATCTTTCAGACGTTTAAGGCACACACTTCTTGCATGAACCTTCTTCTTATAGTCATAACATCGAATACCAAATGCTTCACCATTATAATACTTATGTTGACTTTTACCCTTCTTCTTGTCGAACTTGCCATCTTTCTTTATGAATTTCTCCTTAACTGACAAAGCTTTACCGGTCAAAGATGGCTTGTGCTCCTTAAATTCGTTCAAATCCTTAGAATACAAGGATGGTTGAACTTCTTCAAAGGTCAAAGACTTTCTTCCATCCAAGAGAGTTTCTTTGAAGTGAGCATGTGATCTGGGCAAAGCACACAACAGAAACAGAAATTGATCTTCATCCTCGATCTTGACATTGATATTTTCAAGATCAAGAATCAACTTGTTAAACATATCCAATTGCTCAGCTAGGACTTTGTCTTCACTAATCTTGAATGAATATAGAGCTTGCTTAAGGTAGAGGCAATTGACCAATGATTTGGTCATGTATAAACTTTTGAGTTTCACCCGTAAGCCTGATGTTAACGTCTCTTTCGAAACCTGATGGAGAACCTTATCACCAAGTCTCAATAGGATAGTAATGTGAGGTTTCTCTATCATAGTTGTTTTTACTTTTTTCGTTAATTCAAAGTCCATGGTTGTATCTCCCTTCATTGCTTCTAGACAACTCTGATGAACCAGTAGGGCTTTCATCTTCAAGCACCACAAACCGAAATTGTTCACTCCGATAAACTTTTCAATCTCACACTTCGCTGACGATATATTTCTCCATGCTTAACACACTAATTTGTTGTGAAAAAACATGTCGGAATAAGAAAGTATAACCAGTTTCTTGATCGGAAAAAAAAAACACAAGGGTAGGAAAGAGGGAAAAAATAAGAACACAATGAAATTGGTTATAAAATGCACTTATTTACTTTATCATTGAAACAATGTTACACGTGTTACAGAATAACGAATAATCTCTCCCACCCTTATTAGGATTTGCGTTGTTGCAATGGTGAAATACTAGTATGCTATTCATAAGAAAACGAACACATTAAACTAATGGGCTTTTACACATATTTCCCATCACACAAGCTAACTTAGGGAACAGGCTAACTTAAACAATTTTGCATTACAAGACCCAATTTGACATGCTAACAATCCTAGCATTTCGACTACTGCATACTTGAGCATACTTCGACTACAACATTGCTGAGCTTCAACTATAGCATGTGAACATACTTCGACGACATGCTAAGGTCATGTCCAATTGTTGAACCAGGAAGCTACCTTTCAACCATACTAGAGTTTAATCCAATATCTCACAACAATGACATTTTGTTAACCATGGTGGAATCACGTTTTTTGTGCAGTTTTTTTTTTTGTTTTTACTAAAATTTATTTCACTATAATCATTGTTAAACTCTATAGTAAACTGTACTAGGAGTTATAGGATTCGAAATACAGCTCCTCCGTTATTCCAACTCCTTATATATCATTATGATTATTTTATTCAACCATGGTGTAAAGTCCAATTATTGCATCATGGTTCTTCTTGTCAATCTTGATGAAAAGTGTTATATATATATAAAAGAAAAAGTATCTATCGATTAGTACATAACAACTAACTCTCTCAAAAGAAAACCCTAACATATTTCACTTTTCTCTCTCAAAATATAATGCTAAAATCTATGTCACTCTTCAAAAATACTGCAACCTTCAGATTCATCTTCACCCTACCTTAAGATTTTTTCATTAAACTTATACTCCGATTTTATTTACATTTCATGTTAAAAATGGGTTCTAATTTTTTTCATTTGGTGAATGTTCCATGTAATGTTGTTAATTCCATTGTGTTAATTTTTTACTTATAGGGAAAGTGAATGACGAAAACCACCTTAACAAAGCGCATATTTTGGCTATGGAACATATGGTTTGTGTTGCTATGAAAAAAATACAAGAAGCATGAAGCTATTATGTAAGCTTCATCCACCTTGTATTTCTTTTTCATAGCATCATAAACTAGATGAACTTCATACTTTATTCCATTTCCACAATTAATTTCAATAAAAGGTGTGTTATAGAAACATTTTATTATATCTTGTTTTCTTGTATGTTGTTGCATGTTGTTGTATGTTGTATGTTGTTAGTGTTTTGTTGCTAAAAGGTAATTTTTTTATAATTTTTTTGTATGTATTTGTTGTGTTGCTGATGAATGTTGTTGTATGTTGTGTAATAACAATATTGGTTTTGCATTTGGCTTTATGTTTTTATGATAACTTTACAAGTTATCTTAGAGAACAATTGTGTACTCTAATGGTTTCTGTCTAGTGTGTAAATTTTGCTAAACAGGTTCTGGCTCTGGTAAGAAGGCGTGTGATATCATCAAGATCTAAACTCAACACTCTGGAAGAATACCTTTGGTGTGTTACAAGTTAATTCAAGCTTCTTATGCAACGGTTCTAAGGAACGTTAGTAAAAGAGCTTCTAATTGTGACTTTCGCAAGGAAACTTTGGAGGCCTTCTAAAGCTTTACTTATGTTGCTCCAATTTCTGAAGATGATGAAGACAAAGTTCTGCTGAAGAAACTCTGATAATCTGAAGACATTCTTCTGAAGACCAAGTGCTGAAGACTCTAAAGATAAGAGTTCTTTGAAAAATTTCTAAAGACTCAAATACTTAGGTTCTAAAGATTCAAAATTATGATCCTTCTACAACATGTCTCATCAACATGCAAATCAGAAGCCTCTTGATATATAAAAGACAAAGATCAAGACTAAGGGATTGTGTGTGATGGTAAGTATAAAATACAAAGTACTCTGCAACCCCTACTCTAATAGGGTGGCGTCAGGAAAAATGTTGTGTACTTGTTGTCTACCATTCTCACTGTTGTACCCCAAAATTTTCCCTCTCCTTTCTCAAGACATTTCTCACAAGATCTCCAAAAGCTCAAGTTTGGACAAGTGTTGATTAGGTCAAAACATCTCCTAAACACTGATGCCTCAAATTAGGGTTTTGATTTTCATAAGTGTTGTACCCCGAAAACTTTCCTCTCTTTTCTCAAGACATTTAACAAAGGATCTCCAATGCTCAAGGATTCTCAAGGATTTGATCAAACAAAATAACCTTCGAAACACTAAGATCACAAATTAGGGTTTTAACTATATTTGACTGATCAAGGATTGTTTGACCTAATACATGATCTAATTGCTTAAATTACAATATCAAGGATTCAAATACAACATGTTGACCTAATTTCATGGCTCAAAATATTTCTCAAGATCATTGGATTGACAGATGAAATTTGGTCAACTGATGAAAAAGTCAATTGTACACTGAAAAGTCAAATTTTAACTTTTTGATCAACATTAAGTTTCAAAGATCAAAATTCATCAATACATTCAAGAATATCAAGCTTGATCATCAAGAAGTAAAGAAAGTCAAAATTCAATTTGAAAATTCAAAACTTTTCAAGACTTAGAAATTTTTCTAAGTGTTTTAAACATGATAATTTCATAACTTCATGACATTTTTTCACCAAGATGCAAGATGATTCAAAGAAAACCTTCAACATGGAAGTTGTAGATCTTGATGAATTCTAAAACTGTGTATTAGAGGATGGATGTCAAAAAAACGCTTAGATTTGAATATATAAGCCCATGAAGTCATGACATTTTCATCTAACTCATAGAGAAATTTTCAACAGATTTTGGTCAGGATTTTATCCCAACTTCTTGGCATTTTTTCACATAGTTCCAAGATGATTTTGTCAAAATGGCCAACATGAATGTTATAGAGGATGTTTCAAGCTTTCCAAAACATATAAGAGCATGAATTTATCATAATTGAGCTAGGAGATTCAAGGGCCTGAAGTTGGGCATCCATTCTTGAATTGCAAGTTCTTTTATTGAAGAACATATAAAAAAATCCTTATGCCATGCTACATAATCTTACTTTGCAGGCCTTTTAACTTGAAAATTTATCCATAATCAGATGTTTACATAATTGATTGAACCATTATCAAAGTGATTCAATTATTGTCCATTGCATCATTCCATTTAAAACACAAAGGCATCATTGCCATTCACATAAAGCAAGATTTATGCAATTGGCAACTCCTTGAGCCTATCAATTGTATTCTCTGCACATACACAATATCAAAGAAAGAAGCAACATGCCTAAAAGCCTCTAGAAACTTCAGAACATGCTTGTACCATGCATTGGAACACCAATTTTCATAATAACTTGGTTGTATCATCTTAGCTAAACCAGAATTTTGACAGCTTATAAAACAAACTCTCTCATTCTCTCAAACCACCTCTATAAATAGAGAGGCCATTTGCAAGCCAAAAAAAAGTTTTTTTTTTGTAGACAAGCCCTCAAAATCTCATACTCTCAAAAAGCCATAAATGTCAACAAAACCTCCACTCTTGAGCTTTGAATTCTAAATCTTTGAACCTCTCACACCTTGCAAGGTCTGTCCAAACAAACCATCTAAACACTCTGTGATACGGTGGGAAAGAGAACTGACTATTTTGGAATGCTGGTTCGCGTTTGCGTTTTCTTTTTGCAAAATGTCGCGGTAAGCAAGAGTCGCCACTGTCTTTTATTTTATTCAACAAGGAAAGGACAAAAGCACAGATAAATTCCTTTTTGAGATATTTCTCGGGTTCGGGAGGTAGATTATAGAAAGGGAAGATGTTAGCACCCTTTCTATCCGTGGTTATCCACGGGCTCTTAGGTACTTGCTCATTGTGTTTTCAAAAGTTTTCTTTTCTTTGTGTTTGTGGGTTTGAAAAGAGTTTTTGTTTTGAAGAGAGTGTGAGTGCGAAAAGTTTTGTTTTGTTTTAAAAGGAGCAAGTACTTAAGAACCATCTACCTACTCGAAAAAGGAATTAAACTGTGCTAATGTCCTTTAGACAATGCTATCCCACTATTGAGGAGTAGGTAGCATCGTTGTTAGAGTTTTCGGGTCAATTCGATTAAGGGACGTGTGGTCACTAAAGCAATGTTAGGATGCCTTAGTGGTAACCTTAATGTCTTAGATCATTTTTTCCGAGGCAACCGTTTCGAGGCAACTTATATTGGTTTTAGGTTAAAGATTGATCTTGTCATGCATTTCCTATTTATCAAACATATAACAGTTAATATTGTGCGGAAATTAAATTGCGGGAAATTAAATCTAAACTATTACAAGGCGTCTGGTATTTACATCCCCAAAAACAAACCCTTTAAATTTAAATTGCGGAAAGTAAAAATAAAGCGATAAATAAAGTCCTAATTAAAAGCTATTACAAACCGAAAGCAATTACAATATTGAAATATGGATCGCGTGCGAGAAAATTAAATCGGCGTATTCTTTAGGGTTTTGACCCTTTTTTTGAAAAAAAGCATGTTTTTTTTTGTTATTTTTGAAATTATGGAAATAAACTAAAGCTAATAATTAAATTAATTAATTAATGAAAATATTTTTGGTTTTTTTATATATAAGGAAATAAAATAAAAATGATTAAAATTAGTAAAAAACCTAATTCTATGTTAGTTTTAATTTATTGCAAAAATATTAAATGTTTAAACCTATTTAAAACTAAGTCAATTAATTAATATTTATTTACAAAAATAAAATAATGAAATTAATAATTAAAATAATATTTTTTTGTTTTCTGATTTTATGAAGAAAATTATTATTTGGTGAGTAATTAAAAATAACAAATAAATAACAATAAATAAAAATAAGAAAAATAATGAAAGAAATAAAAAAAAAAGAAACAAACTCAGGGGGGTTTGGGCCCCAGATGGAGGTATGATAGCATATTCAAGGCCCATTTTCGTTCCAGCCTGCCTTGACTTTGTTGATTCCATATGCGCTTGTTGACTTGGATGTATGGTGAGCCTTCAATCCTGGCCTTTGGATTTGGCCTGAAGGCCATCTGGCATTTGAGATCAGGAGGAACATGGTAGTCCACGCTTGCTAAAACCACATGCAATTGCCTGGAGAAAACTAAGACAAATATATTGGGGGACCTGGGATTCGAACTCAAGTCCCATTGGTTTTTCCACTCATCTGCTTGCCAACTCAACCAACGTGTTTGCTTGTTATTATTATGGACAACTAAAATTATAAGAGAAAAGCCAATAATATACTGGAAAATAAAAAAAAGCGCTAAATTTATTTGAACGGGCCAATGAAGACAAGCCACGTTGTCATCTTCTCCAATGGCCCTGGTTTATTTCCTGCGGATTTGGTTCTGTATCAAAATATGTGGCATCATCCTAACATGAGTTATATGCCATATAAATGCAAATAGAGAGCATCAATGTGTTCGTTTCTCTTCCCTGAACACAACCATGGCCATTATTGGTCTTGATTTTGCCTGTATCAAAAATGCCTAAAACACAAGAATACAAACCCTAGCTTTGGGTACATGGTTATAGGCCACAAAAATGAAATCAAACAATACAGAATGCTTAGAAATTGAATGGCAAGCATGATTATACAAAAAATTTGGCAAAAGGATGCAAGATAATGGATTCACGATTCCATATACAGGGCTATGTTCGTGGGCACTTACAACGCAATTCAGGAGGTCTCAAGGCTTGGTTTTGATCGCTTTAGCTCCACTGGATGTCAGGCAAGGAAGCTACATTGAGATTTTGGACTGAATCGAGCTCTAACCAAGATTTTGATCTCACACTTTTTCACACTTTTTTCAGTTTTTTTTCTTGATTTTGGGCAGCTTCAGGTCGTGTTTTTGATGTGCTTGGCTTGTGTGAGTATAAGGGATTGCATTAGGTTAGAAACTTGGGCTTGAATCCATGTGCATTAAAGAATTGAGATATGATATGATCTTCCATTAACAAACTCCCAAAAATGGCTCAAATCAAATATTTTGTGCATAATAAGGCATGATTCGGATTTGATCTGGTCCATCATGATACTTGAAGCCTATATCAATCAAAAAGATTCTATTCCATCAATTTTTGGATTTTATTTGAATTAATATTGATTTAAAATGAATTAATTCAATAAAAATTAAATAAAATAGAAAAATTAATGAATGGACATGAAATTGGAGATAGGACACGTGTGTGGTGTGACAAGACCAAATCAAGTGGAAAAAAGTGGGCCCTTTATTCAAAAATTGGAGTTTTGAGGATAATTGACTTTTGGCAATTTTGGAAAAATGGCCAACTTTAACAATGCATAACTTCTTCCATTTTGAACTTTTGGAATTGTTTTTGAACTTTTTGGAAACCTTGAGATGTCCAATAACCAACCCTTTTGGTATCATATCATTTTGATATTCCATGCTCAAGTTATAAGCTTTGGCAAAAAAGGTGTTTTGTTGACTTTCAAAAATGACCTATAATGTCCAAATTTGTAACTTTTTGTGAGAGCATTTCTTGATCTTGGAGTGTGAAGATGGATTGTAGGAAATTGCATCCTATTCAAAATGAGCTTTTTATGGGTCATTTCTCATAAAGTATAAGAAAGTTATGCTTGGTCAAAGTGGAGTTGACTTTTCCTACAAAACCCTAATTTAGCAACTTTTGAATCTTGATGAATCTTGAGCAATCCTTGATGAATCATGATCAACCCTTGATCAAATGATGAATTATCCTTAAAAATTAGAATGTTGACAAAAAATCTTGAGGTTTGACTATTTGTAGGTCACAATTGACTTTTGCCCTAACACAGTCGATTTTTGGGCTTCTTGAGCAATTGACTGACCAAACTTTCTCTGCAAGGCTTGAAATTTGACATGGATGAACTTGAGATCATATTAGGACACTGGGGAGCACTTGAGGTCATTTTGATGTAAGGACCTTGATGCAACACAAAACCTTAATTTTGAATTGACTGCCTTAGGAGGTGATTTGACTATCCAACTCTTGAGCCATGTTGAACAACTTGGGGATGATTCTTGACATGTCTTGAGAAATATGGGAGGGAAAATTTTGGGGTACAACAGTTGCCCCTGTTCAATCTTCTTAAACCTGAGGATATAGATTGGCGTTTGGGTCTTTCGTGATCCGAAGGTAGAAGATGATTGAACACTAGAGTGCTTTTAAATTTGCACTCGCATGAAGTAGCATCAGCATTGTGATGTCGGGAATGGGCTTACAGATTCCATTTGGAGATTGTTGGTAGGTGGTTTTGTCTTTGCTGACGGGTTGTCTCTTTTGACGGGGTGTCTCCTTTGACGGGTTGTCTCTATTGATGGGTTGTCTCCATTGACGGGTTGTCTCCATTGATGGGTTGTCTCCATTGACAGGTTGTCTCTATTGACGGGTTGTCTCCATTGACGGGTTGTCTCCATTGACGGTTTGTCTCCATCGACAGGTTGTCTCCATTGACGGGTTGTCTCCATTGACGGGTTGTCTCCATTGACGGGTTATCTCTATTGACGGGTTGTCTCTATTGACGGGTTGTCTCTATTGACGGGTTGTCTCCATTGAAGGGTTGTCTCCATTGACGAGTTGTCTCCATTTACGGGTTGTCTCCATTGACAGGTTGTCTCTATTGACGGGTTGTCTCCATTGACAGGTTGTCTTTATTGACGGGTTGTCTCCATTGACAAGTTGTCTCTATTGACGGGTTTTGCCTCAGAAAAATCTTTAGGAATCGATTTAACTGACTTTGTCTCCATTGACTGGCTTCGCCTCAGAAAACTCTTTAGGAATCAATTTAACTGATTTTTTCTCCATTGACATAGTTGAGAATTTAACTGCATCTTTCCTGAAAGGTAAAGGTCAGTCATATGCAATGCATGATATGGATCAAGCAATGATGTTCTCAACATAAATGAGATTGTATTATATGATGCGTTTATGCATGTATCATGATGTATAGAAATGTGATGTTTTAGCTGGGGAAAATAAATCCTGGAGCTGCTGGAGAATAGAGTTGGATTCTTCGTTTCCGCTGGCGATGATGAACGAAGATGACTGTGAAGATAAACCTGCAGGAGATGATTCCGTTGGGAGATAAACTGATGAGAAGATTACTCCGAGGGGAATTACTCTGTGGGGAAGAGATGTTCTTGCTGAGAATGTCACTGATAAACTCTACTGGGGATTCCGATGATAAGCTCCGCTGGGGATTTCAACGATAAACTCCGCTGGGGATGGATTACCGTTGCTGGTGACACCGAATCTGTTGAGGATTGAACTCCTGCTTGGGGGAAGGAAAGAACTTCGTTAGGGATGATCTTATGCTTGCTGGGGAATATCTTTATACTCCGTTGGGTAATATTAAGACCTTCTGGGGATACCAAACCTTTTTAGCGCTGATGGTGGATGAACTCTGCTTGGGGAGAGTATTGTTGATTTGTTCATAGCTGCAAGTCTCAGCTGGGAGAGCTACTATTACTGCCTTATTCTGCTGGGAGTGAAGGTATCTTTAGCCATATTCTTCAGCTGAATGTACCTTGGTACCTGGTGGACAAAGCAACTTGTACAGTTCGGACAATTCTTATTTGCCCTTGTTTCTATTATTACCAGTAACTCATCTTTCGTTTCGCATGTAAATATTTATGATCAACAATTAATTTCAAATGCATATATCAAAAATGAACATTGGATGTTCTTTGAAAAACAAAATAGATAAAGGAAAAACTGCTTGAAATTTCTGAAAATGAATTTGTATTGATTTTGAAGTTTGGCTTGAAAATAGGCGTTTTTGTACAAGAGGCTGAAGTCCTAGTAAGAGAACGCCGTCGAACAAATAGAATTTATACAATTTGTGAAAAGGAAACAAAACAGCTAATGTGAATAATCCCACTGGGTTCCAACTCTGCTATTGCCTTTATATCTTCAAGCATCTCATCACTCTGCTGCTTAGTTGAAGATGAATCTGATTGATTAGTGCCGTCGGAGCTTGATAGTCGATACCGAAGTCTGGATGCGAGGTGATCCAATGAGACATAGTGTTACGCTTTGATACCTAACTTTTGCCTGGACTGCCCTTTCAGGTTTTCAGTCCATCGGGATACCCATTTTTTCCCAAGCCGCCTTTTCAGGTTTTCGACTTGCCGGGTGTACAAATTTTTTATTTTCATCCCTTATTTTTTTCCCGAACCCTTTTGGTTCGCCGGGAAGCCCCTATTTTTGCTTAGGCCAGTCAACCTAGTGGGTCTTTGATTATGCATAGTATCTTTTTACTATGCCTGCATTGACGGGGTGAGGAAGATCGTCACCATCCATGGTGGTTAGAATCATAGCTCCTCTTGAGAAAATGTTCTTAACCACAAATGGCCCTTCATAAGTAGGGGTCCATTTGCCGCTGGGATCACCTTGAGGTAGGATAATGCGCTTGATTACTAGATCCCCAAATTGATACTCTTGTCGTCTAACTTTCTTGTTAAATGCCTTGACCATCCATTTTGGATACGTCTGACCATGACAAATAGCAGTAAGTCTCTTTTTGTCAATTAGGTTCAGCTGATCAAGTCGGGTCTGAATCCAGTCGTCTTCGCTTAAACCTGCATCCTTCATGATTCGAAGAGAGGGTATCTGAACTTCAATAGGCAAGACTGCCTCCATGCCATAAACTAAGGAATATGGTGTTTCCCCTGTTGACGTCCGTACTGAGGTACGGTACCCATGAAGAGCAAATGGTAACATCTTGTGCCAGTCTTTGTATGTCACTGTCATCTTCTGCACAATCTTCTTAATGTTTTTATTTGCTGCTTCGACAGCCCCATTCATCTTCGGCCGGTTGGGAGAAGAGTTATGATGCTGTATCTTGAATTTCTCACAGAGCTCAGTGATCATATTGTTGTTGAGATTGGTGCCATTGTCCATAATGATCCTCTCTGGTACACCGTATCGACAGATCAGATTGTACCGAATGAACCATGCCACGACGTTCTTGGTTACGGTAGCAAAGGAAATTGCTTCAACCCACTTTGTAAAGTAATCAATCGCTACCAGGATGATACGATTCCCGTTGGATGCCGTAGGTCTGATCTCGCCGATCATATCAATGCCCCACATTGCAAAAGGCCAAGGCGGTGTCAAAACATTCAGAGGAACTGGAGGTATGTGCACCTTATCAGCATAGACCTGGCACTTGTGACATGTCCGAGAATGCTGATAACAGTCGGCTTCCATTGTGGACCAGTAATATCCTGCCCGGAGGATTTTCTTCGCCATAGCATGTCCACTGGAATGGGTTCCGAAGGTACCTTCATGTAACTCTGTCATGATCCCTTATGCTTCATTCTTATCCACACAACGCAGCAAGGTAGAATCATGATTACGCTTGTAAAGAATTCCATTGCTGATGAAGAACTTCACCGTGAACCTCCTCAGAAACTTCTTGTCATTAACAGATGCACCCTCGGGGTATTCTTGAGCTTCAAGGTACCTCTTCACCTCATGATACCAGGGCTTTCCCGTTACTTCTTCAGTCTCAAGGTCACAGCAATGTGCAGGTTCATCCAATTTCTCAATGATAATCCGGGGAGCCTTGTTGTCCCAATTGACTTTGAACATAGAAGACATCGTAGCCAGCGCGTCCACCAACTGATTCTCCTCTCTAGGGAAGTGTTCAAAGGTTATCTCCTCGAAATGGGGAAGCAACGTCAACACATACTCCTTGTAAGGAATAAGATTTGGGTGTTTCGTATCCCACTCACCTTTGATCTGACTGATCACGAGAGCAGAATCTCTGAAGACACTCAGAAACTTGATCCTTAGGTCAATCGCAACTCGAAGACCCATGATGCATGCTTCATACTCCGCCATGTTGTTGGTGCAATTGAAACATAGTCGGGCGGTGAACGGAGTATGAGAGCCTTTAGGAGATATGATCACAGCGCCAATGCCATTACCCAAAGCGTTCGAAGCTCCATCAAAGTACATAGACAATAGGGATCCTTCCTCAGGTCCTTCATCCGGTCCAGGTGTCTCACAGTTAGTTATCAACATGATATTCTCATCCGGGAATTCAAAGTTCATAGACTGGTAATCATCCGCTGCCTGATGTGCCAAATGATCTGCCAATACACTTCCCTTGATTGCCTTTTGGGACGTATATTGGATGTCATACTCAGTCAAGATCATCTGCCATCTTGTAATTCTCCCGGACAAGGCAGGCTTTTCGAAGATATACTTGATTGGATCCATCTTTGATATCAACAGAGTAGTGTGAGTCAACATATATTGTCTCAGCCAGCGAGCAGCCAATGCCAAAGCGCAGCAAGTTTTCTCGAGTAGTGAGTATCGGGTTTCACAGTTAGTAAACTTTTTGCTAAGATAGTAAATAGCATGCTCTTTTCGGCCAGACTCGTCATGCTGATCCAGCACACACCCCATCGAGTTGTCAAGTACTGTCAAGTATAAGATCAGAGGTCTCCCTTCAACTGGTGGCATCAGAATAGGAGGCTCTTGGAGATACTCTTTGATCCTTTCGAAAGCGGCCTGACATTCATCGTTCCATCTTACCACTTGATCTTTCTTCAGTAACTTGAAGATTGGCTCACAAGTAGCAGTCAGGTGCGAGATGAATCGGGCAATGTAGTTCAGTCGTCCCAGGAAGACTCAGACTTCTTTCTCTGTCCTGGGAGTTGGCATCTCCTATATAGATTTTACTTTTTCAGGATCCACTTGAATACCTTTGTCTTTCACGACGAAATCCAGTAGCTTACCAGATCTCACCCCGAAGGTGCACTTGTTCGGGTTTAACCTTAGCTTGTACAACTTCAACCTGTCAAAAAGTTTCTGCAGATGGTCAAGGTGTTCTTCCTCAGTCTGGGATCTTGCAATCATATCGTCGACGTATACTTCAATCTCATGATGGATCATGTCATGAAACAAAGCAACCATGGCACGCTGGTATGTTGCCCCAGCATTTTTCAACCCAAAAGGCATGACCTTGTAGCAAAAAGTACCCCACTGAGTAACAAAGGTCGTATTTTCCATGTCTTCGGGAGCCATTTTAATCTGATTATAACCAGAGAAGCCATCCATGAAGGAGAATACCTTATGCTGAGCGGTGTTGTCAACCAGAACGTCGATGTGAGGTAGAGGGAAGTCATCCTTAGGGCTCTCCCTGTTCAAATACCTGTAGTCAACACACATTCGGACCTTACCATCTTTCTTCGGTACAGGAACCACATTGGCAACCCACTGAGGGTAAGAAGTAACTTCTAGAAAGCTGGCGTCAAACTGTTTCATAACTTTAGCCTTGATCTTCTCAGCCATCTCTGGGCGCATTCGGAGGACCTTCTGTTTTACCGGGGGACAGTCTTCCTTGGTAGGCAGGCGATGAACCATAATATCAGTATCCAACCCAGGCATATCTTTGTAAGACCAGGAAAAGATCTCAACATAGTCACGCAGAATCTGAACCAACCGGTGTTTCACACTAAGCTCCAGATTTACACCAACCTTGACTTCCTTCTTATCTGTCTCTATACCCAGATTCACTGTTTCCACCGGCTCTTCGTGTGGCTGAATAGCCCTCTCTTCCTGGAGTAGCAGTCTTGCAAGTTCACCAGGCACTTCGCAATCATCTTCACCCTCGTTATCGGCTAAGTTGATCGAATTTTTAAAGTTATAACTGGCAGTAGCAGAGTCGTTACCAGTAGGATCCAGAGTGGATGTGGACCTGTATATGTGAGTGTGTGTAAAATAGCTGCTTTGCAATATATAATGCAGAAAGACAAGGAGCGCAAGATTTGAAATGAAAGAACGTCCAATGCTTTTATTAATGATATATGAAAATGACAAACAAAAGTCCTCACAAATGAAGCCACGGTGCCCCGGGTAAGACACCGGGCCATAAAGTTTAAAATATTGTTTGTTACAAACTCAAAACAAAAGTTTCATTACTGGGTAACAAAAGTAATAGGGATGAAGTCCTTTGCTGTCCAGTTGCTTGGTCCACCGTCGGTCGTAGGATAGATCCAGCTGTCGAATTCAGACTCTTCTACATCATCTTCAATGGCATTCACTCCCGAGTTGCTGATGAACACAGGAGGTCTTCCGATCCTTGCACTTCAAACAGCCATTTGAGCTTCTGCAGTGAAACCCAAACCAAACTTGTTATTCTTGTGTGTAAAATCATGGAGTCGGCCCCAATTTGCACACTCACCGTTCTCAATAACAGCCCAGACATCTTTTAAGGAAGCCATCTTCATAGGAGAATCTTCAACCACAGTCTCAGTTGATGCCACTGTCTGGGGAACCTCTTCAAAGTGCTGAAATAGGGTCTCAATGAACTCCCCATCCATCTCTACGTATCAGAAAGAGTTGAGGTGGCTGACCATGTACTATTCCTCCCCTTGTACTGTCACAATCTTCCCTTTGACCGGGTACTTCAACTTCTGGTGGAGTGTTGAGGTTACGGCCCCAGCTTTGTGGATCCATGGACGACCCAACAAACAAGAATAAGATTGCAGAATGTCCATCACATAGAATGTAGATTTGAAGACCTGAGAACCAACCTTGATCGGGATATCAACCTCTCCATGCACCATCCTTTTAGACCCGTCAAAGGCCCTGACAACAATGTTACTTGGTTTCAGCTCCAACCCTTCACAATCCAACCGGTCTAGAGCTTTCTTGGGCAAGACGTTCAATGAGGAACCAGTATCAACCAATACATGTGCAAGAGTAGTGCCCCTACATTCAATAGAGACATACAGAGCATCGTTATGATTCTTCCCTTTAGTAGTCAAGTCGGCGTTCGAGAAACCCAACCCATTATCAACAGTCAAATTAGCCACACAATCTGTAAACTGATCAGCCGATGTCTCTTGTGGCACGTGGGAAGTTTTCAAAAAGGTAATAAGAGCCTTGGCATGGGCCTCTGAGCACAGCAATAGTGACAACATAAAAATCTTAGACGGGGTTTGCCCCAGCTGTTCAACTATGTTGTAATCGCTCTTCTTAATAATCTTCAGAATCTCTTCCATCTCCTATTTGGAAGCTTCAACAGTAATCGTCTTCGGTGCCTCCGTCTGGGCAGGAATATCAATGGTGATCCCTTTTCCCCGAGTGTCAGATGACTCGGCGATAGGGGTAAGAATAGGAACTTGATCAGAAATAGTGGCAGGTACACTTGCAGGTGTAATAACAACAGGTCTTTGGACCGTTGGTGGAGCAATATCAGGTGAGAAAAGTCTTCCGCTGCGGGTGACTTTAGCAGGTCTAGTAATGTTGCTGATGTCAGTATCAGCATCCAGCTCTTGCTTAACTCTATGAAAATAAACATCAGCCCCATAGTGCCAAGGGACAACTTTATCAAAGGTGTAGGGGATGGGTCCCGGAACAGTGATGATCACAGGTGCAATTTTCGGAACAGATGTAATTCTAACAGGCTTCCTCGAGGGAGCCTTGGAAGAATTGTCGAAAATGGTGATAATGGCAACTTCTTCAGAATGAACTGAGGGAACAACAGCCTTCTCAAATAGGATCTCTTTACTATCCATCAAGTTTTGGATACCTGATTTCAAGAATGGGCAACCAGTAGGTAAAATAGAACACATATGGCAACCTTCGTCGCAGCCCGAAAATAAACCGGCTAGCAAAAGGTTCATATTCACAGTCAACAGAGGGGTAACAATTTCATCCATAGAAACCACAAACAAGTCTTCCTCTATAGCATTCACTCCATGCTTGGGCATGGGAGAAGTCACAATATTAGGCCTCTCGGGCGCCTCGAACTCAATCTCCTTCGCATCAATTAAGTCTTGTATCTTATTTTTCCGACTCCAACAATCATTTGTATTATGCCCCGGGCTATCAGAGTGATAAGCACAGCGGGCGTTAGGGTTATACCTTGGTGACGTTGTATTTGAATTCTTTGGGGCTTCCCTTAGAGTCACCAGATTAGTCTTCAGCAACTGTGGCGGAATCTAAGATAAGGTCATGCTGAGACGAGTGAATTGCCTCTTAGGTCTCTCGTCCTTTTGTTGATTATTGTATTGAGGAGCAACAACAGGTTTTGAAATAACAACCGCATTGACAACTTGGTGGTGTTCAAGTTTATTTTGTCTTCTTGCACTGTAGACAACACTAGACTCTTTCTTAAACGGCTTCTTCTCGGTGCTTGATGAAGCACCCTTCTGTATCTTCCCAGCCTTAATACCAGCTTCAATCCTCTCACCAGTCAAAATAAGATTTGTAAACCCAGATGAAGAGCTCCCAATCAAGTGGTTGAAAAATGGACCAGACAGGGTCCCCAAAAATATGTCAACAAGTTCCCGATCAGTTAAGGGCGGTTGTACTCTTCCGGCGAGGTCCCTCCACTTCTAAGCATAATCTTTAAATCCTTCACCCGTTCCCATTGACATACCCTGGAGTTGGGTACGCGTAGGAGCGAGGTCAGAGTTGTACTGATACTGCCTGTAGAATGCAGTAGCCAAATCTTCCCAACTGAGGATACTGGCTCCGTCCAACTGATAGAACCACTCAAGCTGAGTCCCTGAGAGACTGTCTTGAAAGAAATGGATCCATAAGTTCTTATCAGCTGTGTACGGCTGAATCTTCCTCACATATGACCGAAGGTGCAGCTTCGGACAAGAAACTCCGTCATACTTAGTGAAGGCTGGTGCCTTGAATTTATGGGGAATCACCACCCCAGATGATAGACCTAGATCGCCGAAGTCCAGACCAGGCACCTTTTGAACCTCCATAGCACTCAAACTATCTTCTAGTTGTTTGTACTTATCCTCAGCAGGAGGATACTGTTCTTCATCGTAGTCCGTCTCGTTGTCGGAGACCACAGGGCTAGGAGCCCTCCTTTCTTGTGGACTATCTTTCCTTTCAGATGAGGTGGTCAGATCAACTTCATTCTGTAGCCTGTTCCCAAACTTGTGTCTTGTGTTAAATAGGATGGTCCTCTTCTTCTTCTTCTTCTCTTTCAGAATCAAGGTCTTCAGATACTGTTGACCCTTAGCTAGATTCATGAACAACTCTTGAAATTGGGCATTCTGGGCCTTGATAGCTTGCTCAGTTGAAGGTTCAGTAGACATGATGATCGCTGAAATAAACAGCGAAGAAGATAAGAGACCTGTAAAGGGTACCTGATTATGAAGTGCATGAGATGAAATGCGTATGATTTATGATTTCAAAGACAATCGGGAATCAAATTTGTAAACAAGAAAGGAAACACACTTTATTAGATTTAAACTTCAAAATTTAAATTGTTCAACAAATTGCACTTAAGGCGTTACAAGAATGGAAATACTGAAAAGTAAAATAAAAAATGGAAAATAAATCATCAAAGGTCCATCAATGCTCCCATGGTCTCTTCTTATCAGTGCAGACATAGTCGTTGAGAATCCGCTCGTTCTCTAACTTCCTAGTCAACCTCTGGATCTTTTGTTCCTATTCATTGAACTTCTCTCTGTAAGAATCCCGTTCCTCCCTCAACTGCATCCAAGATCTCTTCAGTGTCCCAATGTCAGTAGGCATATAAGGATGGAGAATGGTTGGAAGAACCCCTTCTTCATTAGCAACTTCAAGAGTGACAGGCCAGAAGACTTCATATGGCATACCTAGCTTCTTGGCACGGATGCAGACCCATCTGAGATATGGCTCCATTGGCAGAGAAGTCTTTGGGCCCAGCTCATGTGGATCTGATTGGTGTACTTTGTCCCAAGCCCTTATGAATCTACGACGTTGCTCGTCGCTATCCCCTTGAAAATCAAAGATGATATGAGGCATTAGCAGCTCGTGAGGTCCTTCTCTTCTGGCTCTTCCAAACTGTCGGAGAGCTAAGCATGGGTTGTAAGAAATTCCTCCATGGGTTCCTAGCAGTGGAACATTAGGGTACTCCCCACAGCGATCAATGATAGTCACCTCATCCATACCTTTGAGAGTCCAGATAATGTCATTATGTGAAAGAGACATCACTCTATAAGCCCATCCCATTCCTTCTTTGTTCTTCAGCACTGACTTGGGGAGGTGCGAAATAAACCACCTTGCCAATAAGGGAGCACAAAACATCAAGGTTCCCCGCTTTCGGGCCGTACGAGCATAGAGCTGATGGAGAATGTCACCCAAGAGAGTGGGTACAGGGTTCTGAGAGATGAAGATCTTTATCGCATTCACATCAGCAAAAGTGTCAGGATTTGGAAACGATGCCAAGCCATAAATCAAAAGAGCCAGAATATCCTCGAACGCCTTAAAGTCTAGGCTATCCCAGAAGTAGTTAGCCTTGCCAACTAAGAACTTAGTCAGAAATCCTTTTGCTCCACTCCTAGTCTCCCAATTAGCCATTACCTCCTCTTTAGTCAAATGAAGGGCTGCAGCAATTTCTTCGGGCCTAAGGGTCTTCTCCCAACCAGTAAACGGAGTCTGCTCCAGAACAGAGATACCGGGCAGCTCAGAGAACTCCTCTAGGGTAGGAACCAACTGGAAGTCCTGGAAAGTAAAACAATGGTACAGCGGATCATAGAATTGGACCAGGACACTCATCATTTGTTCGTCCAATTTGGAGGTGACCAAACTGAGAAGAGAACCATGCCTCCTGATGAAGGAAGTAGTGTCAGGCATCTTGGCAACCAACTCTTTAAGCAAGGTAGGGACTTGGACAAAGTTGATCCGGATAGTATTCTTACGCATGGGCATCGTGATGACCTACAAAACAGAGCAAAGATGAAACCCTCTTGTCTTTGAAATAGGTTAGTCCAATGCAAGATGTATGCAATGTTATGATGTCATGATGTCATGATAGTAAGCACACCACAAGTATCCACAAATAGCAAACATGGTAAAGGCACACAAGTCACACTGAGAGCCCTTAGATTTCAGGCCGGCATGGAGCTTAGGTACTACCCTCTTTCAGTTCAGTTGGTTTAAACCTGTCCTAAAAATAGTAACCGGGTTCTAGAGGATCTCAATATCACTGACTACCCTCAATCGGTCATAATTCCATTTTAGCAACCTTTTCTTGCGGCCGGAATCATCGCGAGAGTTTAGTCTCAATGAGTGTAGCATATTGCCACTGTTCTATGGCCAAGTTGGTCAATTTAAGGTTCTAAGGTCAGTTGGTGCTTAATGACCCCTTAGAAGACCCCTATTCTCCTCGTTCCAATACAAGGGATATCGGTACAGACTAAAGTGCCACACCAACGTAGCTACTGCTTCAACCGTATCGGTCTATGCCGGACAGTTCCCTCACAGTTTATTGCTACTTACCTAAAGGGTGCCCCCAGATCCGGGTTAGGATCTATAGAACTCTGATACAAGCCTACAAAATTAAAGCATACAAAACATACAATTGAAAACACAATGATCTAATCCTAAGGTACACCTCACTTTATAATTGTCCCCAACAGAGTCGCCAATTCTGTGATACAGTGGGAAAGAGAACTGACTGTTCTGGAATGCTGGTTCGCGTTTGCGTTTTGTTTTTGCAAAATGTCACGGTAAGCAAGATTCTCCACCATCTTTTATTTTATCCAACAAGGAAAGGACAAAAGCACAGAAAAATTCCTTTTTGAGATATTTCTCGGGTTCGGGAGGTAGATTATAGAAAGGGAAGGTGTTAGCACCCTTTTTATCCGTGGTTATCCACGGCCTCTTAGGTAATTGCTCATTATGTTTTCAAAAGTTTGCTTTTCTTTGTGTTTGTGGGTTTGAAAAGAGTTTTTGTTTTGAAGAGAGTGTGAGTGTGAAAAGTTTTGTTTTGTTTTAAAAGGAGTAAGTACTTAAGAACCATCTACGTACTCGAAAAAGGAATTAAACTGTGCTAATGTCCTTTAGACAATGCTATACCACTATTGAGGAGTAGGTAGCATCGTCGTTGGAGTTTTCGGGTCAATTCGATTAAGGGACGTGTGGTCACTAAAGCAATGTTAGGATGCCTTAGTGGTAACCCTAATGTCTTAGATCATTTTTTCCGAGGCGACCGTTTCGAGGCAACTTATGATCCTTGGACAAGAGGGCGACCTCTAAAACTTCCTATACTCAATGACCACGTTTGAGGCAACCAAGTGAGGTGTACCCTAAGAGTGGCATGTGTGAGTGTGTTAGTTCGGTTAATTTTATCTGTACATGTCATGGGTGAGCTATATTGGTTTTAGGTTAAAGGTTGATCTTGTCATGCATTGCCTATTTATCAAACATCTAACAGTTAATATTGTGCGGAAATTAAATTGCGGGAAATTAAATCTAAACTATTACAAGGCGTCGGGTATTTACATCGCCAAAAACAAACCCTTTAAATTTAAATTGCGGAAAATAAAAATAAAGCGATAAATAAATAAAGTCCTAATTAAAAGCTATTACAAACCGGAAGCAATTACAATATTGAAATATGGATCGCGTGCGAGAAAATTAAATCGGCGTATTCTTTAGGGTTTTGACCCTTTTTTTGAAAAAAAACATGTTTTTTTGTTATTTTTGAAATTATGGAAATAAACTAAAGCTAATAATTAAATTAATTAATTAATGAAAATATTTTTGGTTTTTTTATATATAAGGAAATAAAATAAAAATGATTAAAAATAGTAAGAATCCTAATTCTATGTTAGTTTTAATTTATTGCAAAAATATTAAATGTTTAAACCTATTTAAAACTAAGTCAATTAATTAATATTTATTTACAAAAATAAAATAATGAAATTAATAATAAAAATAATATTTTTTTGTTTTCTGATTTTATGAAGAAAATTATTATTTGGTGAGTAATTAAAAATAACAAATAAATAACAATAAATAAAAATAAGAAAAATAATGAAAGAAATAAAAAAAAAGAAACAAACTCAGGGGGGTTTGGGCCCCAGATGGAGGTATGATAGCATATTCAAGGCCCATTTTCGTTTCAGCCTGCCTTGACTTTGTTGATTCCATATGCGCATGTTGACTTGGATGTATGGTGAGCCTTCAATCCTGGCCTTTGGATTTGGCCTGAAGGCCATCTGGAATTTGAGATCAGGAGGAACATGGTAGTCCATGCTTGCTGAAACCACATGCAATTGCCTGGAGAAAAATAAGAGAAATATATTGGGGGACCTGGGATTCGAACCCATGTCCCATTGGTTTTTCCACTCATCTGCTTGCTAACTCAACCAACGCGTTTGCTTGTTATTATTATGCACAACTAAAATTATAAGAGAAAAGCCAATAATATACTGGAAAATAAAAAAAGCTCTAAATTTATTTGAACGGGCCAATGAAGACAAGCCACGTTGTCATCTTCTCCAATGGCCCTGGTTTATTTCCTGCGGATTTGGTTCCGTATCAAAATCTGTGGCATCATCCTAACATGAGTTATAAGCCATATAAATGCAAATGGAGAGCATCAATGTGTTCGTCTCTCTTCCCTTAACACAACCATGGCCATTATTGGTCTTGATTTTTCCTGTATCAAAAATGCCTAAAAAACAAGAATACAAACCCTAGCTTTGGGTACATGGTTATAGGCCACAAAAATGAAATCAAACAATACATAATGCTTAGAAATTGAATAGGAAGCATGATTATACAAATTTTTTGGCAAAAGGATGCAAGATAATGGATTCACGATTCCATGTACAGGGCTATGTTCGTGGGCACTTACAACGCAATTCAGGAGGTCTCAAGGCTTGGTTTTTATCGCTTTAGCTCCACTGGATGTCAGGCAAGGAAGCTACATTGAGATTTTGGACTGAATCGAGCTCTAACCAAGATTTTGATCTCACACTTTTTCACACTTTTTTCAGTTTTTGTTTCTTGATTTTGTGCAGCTTCAGGTCGTGTTTTTTATGTGCTTGGCTTGTGTGAGTATAAGAGATTGCATTAGGTTAGAAACTTGGGCTTGAATCTGAAGGGGTGAAAAACACAAGAAGGGGGGGTTGAATTGTAAAACTGGAATCTTAAAGCAAATGACAAGATATTTTTATCCTGGTTCGTTTGATCTCAAACTACTCCAGTCCACCCGTCAAGGTGATTTCGCCTCTCTCCAACGAGGTCTTAATTCACTATATTCAACTGAATACAAATCTGCTTTAGCAACTGCTAAAACCTTCTTGATTCAAACCACAATCCGGTTTGTCAAGGCAACACTTTCTTACAAAGGTATAAGCAAATGTGTGTGAATGTTTTCTACAAAAACTATATCACAACTGTGATGTTTACACAAATGAAGCTTAGAATTCTAGGTTGCTAAACGCTAATAAAGTATCAGAGTTTGTTGGTTTAGCAAAACTTGAGAGTGAAGATTATTGTTCAGCTTTGTGCGTGTAGAGAGTTTGGAAGCATTAGCCGTGATAATCTTCAAAGCTTGGTTTATATAGCACTTGAGAAGATGAACGTTGAAGCAAATATTCTTGATTCAATGCTATTAACAAGCTTTCCTTTTTGAGCAGATCTTGTCTAGAATGATGCCGTTGGTATTGATTAGCTTTCAATGCACAGTACCGTTGCTTCTTCAATGCACGATCTGGCTTGGCTCATTCTGATTCTGCTTTGCTGCTGATGAACTATTTGATTCTGTATCAGAGTGTTTTACGCGCAGTTCTGTTCATCAAGCTTCAGCATGTGCAAGCGTTGATCATCTGATCTTGACGTTCTGATTCAGCAACTTCTGATGCTGGTGTATGAAATCATATTCTGATGCGGAAAACGTGATCTTGCTTATTTTAATCAGCATATCTGCAAGTCAGAGCATAGTAATTTTAGGCAGCATATAATTCAATCATGAAATATTTAACTACTATATCTTTTCACTTTGTTATCATCAAAACTTAAATATAGGGTACTAGATTCAAACATTGTTCTAACAATCTCCCCCTTTTTGATGATGACAAAAACTAGATATTTTAAATGAAAAAATAACGTGAAAAGTTATCAGATCTATGTATCAGAATAAGAAGTACGGAGAAGTCAGAGTTAAGAGATACTCCCCCTGAGTTTGTTACTTCCCTTTGATATGCGTGTTCTTCAGAGTCAGATCTTTTTCTATCTTTGAGCATCAGATTATAAGTCTTTGACTTATCAGAGAGCAGAGCTTCAGAGCTTTTCTTGTCAGAGCTTTGCTTCGGATCAGAGTGTTAGGACGATCAGAGCTTCATATATCAGAACTTCATATTTGATCAGAGCAACATGAGCTTCTATATTTTGATCAGAGCTTCTAGTTCTTAGTCTTCATAGTGTTCGGAGCTTCCTTGTGCCTGTAGACTTAACAACAAAACAGAAAAACATTTCAAGTAATAGAGTTAGAATGTTTGAGAGTTTCTGTCTAGTTAGCCGTTATTGATTTTAAATATCATTCTTGTTCTCCCCCTTTTTGTCAGCAATCAAAAAGTGTTAGTGATGTGCTAAAACAATTTAGATCAGAAAAACAAATTATATTAAACATAGTTCAGAGCAAAGAACATTACACAAGCATAGTCAAAACATAGTCAAAAGTACATCAGAAAATGAAGAAAATATAGAGAATGTCATGCATGAAAAATTTCAAGGTTGTGGGGGCATGCGTGAGAACAGGCTTTCCAGCATTGCTTGAATCTTTTCAGAAGTTGCATTCTGCTTCTGAACCATGGTGACAACAGTATCAATCTTGCTGTCCTGGACATTCATTCTTGCTTCCATCTTCTGATCATTCTCTTCCATCCGCTGCTGTAGACGCAAGTCATTCAGCCTTAATTCTTCCAGAGCCTGCCTGTCCAAGGCAGCTTGAGAACTTTCAGCAGGAGGAAGCTTCTCAGAACTTTCAGCTACATCTTCTGCTGGATTTTCTTCCTGAAGAGTCTTGTCTTCTTCTGAAGGTTGCACCTGTGCAGCTTGCTCTTTCTCAGACCACGATTCAGAGTCCAGAGGGAGCACAACTTCTTGAGGCAGCTGACTCTCAACTTCCTTCAGCAGCTTGCTAAAGTTCTGTTGAGCCTGCTCATAGTTGACGTCCTGCAGCTTGAGTGCTTCAGCACGAACCCATACTCTGAACTGTGACCAGAGCTGATCAGAAGCAGCTGGGTCGATCATCCCCGGACAGACTTGCTTCAAGGAAGCAATCCACTGCAGCATACCTGTTTCAAAGTCCAAAATACCAGAGCCAACATCTAGTTGCTTTGGTTTGGGAATGGCCAATTTGTGTCTTAAATCAGCAAGACGTTCAAGACTTGTTAAGTCAATGAATGTTTTGCTGGGGTTTTCAGAGGATTGGTTTTCAGAGGTGTGCTGGGGCGCTGTTTGTTTTGGAGGATGGTTATCAGAGTCAGAGGATATATCTATTGGAGTGGTTGGAGTTTTTGGAGGTGTTGATTCCTCTGATGATGGTAACTGGGGTCTGACAATGGTGGTTCCACATGGCAACTGTATTGCCAGCGGTGAGGGTTGAGGTGAGTGGGGATCAGAATGATGAGGAGATGGGGTTTCATAGCGATGAAACTCTGTTTGAGGTGAGGGAGGATTATTTTCTTGTTGAGGAGGTGGAATCTCTGATTGCTCAGGGATCAGAGGTTCTTCTGTGATAGGTTGTTGAGATTGTGGTTCTGGTTCTGGTTGATGTTCTGGTTCAGGTTGTGGAGGAGGAATATTTCGTGGTTCAGAGTGAGGTTGAACAGAAGCATGTTCACGCTTAATGTCAGCTAGCACTCTATCAAGTGCTGGTGTTGTTGAAACAGTTGGTTGTTGTTTGGGAATTTTGATTGGGATTTTAATTCTGGTTCTTCTGAGTTGTAAGGCCTCAGAAGGGTCTTCTGGTATGGTTTCATCAATAGTGGGGATTGGAATGGATATTCTGTGAGAGGTTTGAGGAGGAGCAACAGATGTTGGAATAGTAGAGGAAATTGAAATAGGAGCAGCAGATGAATTACCTCGTTTCTTTGGAGTCTGGTGAGATGATCCTTCTGCTTTCCTCTTCTTTGACTTCTTCTGAATCACTTCAGGTTGAACTTGACTCAGATCTTTGATCTTCAGCTTTGAACCTGCATCTTCTTCCTTGTAAGAATCTGGATACTTGACAAACATATCAGGTTGGGATTCCATTTCAGAAAATTTTGGGAAATCACTCAGAGGCACTCTTCTTCTGGAGATATCAGCAGTTGAAGCAGCTCTGGGTTCCTTCCTGATATTGTCTATCAGCTTCATCTTTTTCAGGTTCTTAGCATTCAGCGGTTTTCCAACAGTTGGTTCAAAATTGCCCAGTACTTTAGCTTCGCTCAGATAATCTATCAGCTTATTCTCTGTCAGAATATCTGATATGAGCCTCCCAAACGGTATCCAGTCCCTTTTGGTCCTTTCTTCTTCTCTAGTCTCTTTCACACTAGTCTTCAGATGATTGAACAGGAAGTGTGCCAGATTGATCTTCACCCTCTGATCAATAAAGTAGATCAGAAATTGCTGATCCACATTTATATAGTCAGGAGAGCTTGTTGGCTTCCTGTGATTGAAACAGCCTAGAACAATCTTGGCCCACACTCTGCAGTGATCCTTCAGATCCTTGATTTTGCTGCTGGGAAAACCAAGAGTGAAAATGCAGTTGGCTACCACACCTATATCAGGGCATCTATCAGCCATGTCCACACAACGGACTCCACCACCACTTTGACCAATTAACCTAGCAATGAGGTCTTCAGAAATTATTATCTTCTTTCCCATGACAGAAGAGATGACTAGATGTTTCTGAATCTTGGCGTGAATCCAAAATTCTTTGACAAGCTCTGGGAAGGTTGGTCCAACCAATCTATCAAAGTACCTCTCCCACTTTTGAGCTTTGACTTCCTCAGTTAGGTCAAATCCATTTTCCTTCAAACTTTCGAAATCGATGATCAATTCAGAGAGAACCTCAAGATTCTTTACCGGTGTGAGAAGAGTTCTGGTAGGCGCTTGATATTGCTCAGAGGTTTCTTTCTTCTGATTTCCTGCAGAAATGCTGGAGGATGCCATTGTTCTCACACAAAAAGCTTGAAAGTGATTTGAGAAAAGCTAGGGTTTTGAAGGAGATATGCAGAAAATACTTGAGAGATTATGAGTAAGCGTAAAGATTAAGAATGAAGAGTAATGTGCTTAAATAGAATTTTCAAAAATTATTTTGAAAAATAAAACGTTTTTAAGAGAGAGAAAAAAAATAATGATTGCCATTAACAAGCGTGATTACTTTTGCATTTAATGCTTGCTGATTTTGGGGGATTTGAGAAAGATACTTAAAAACGGTTACCAGACATGTGTCTCAATGCACCCAATCAGCGTTTTCCTTTCTCAGAAGCGTGCACGCGTTCTGCTTCAGGGATTTGCTGATGATTGGATGACACTTGTTTGATGTAGTGATCAGCACGTCTGTCTTTGAGATTAGACTCTCAGATCTTTAGACTTGCCTCTGATACAATCTGCATGTTCTATCTTTCTGAAAGAAGATTGATCAGAAGTTCACAGTAATATAAATACATTCTGAAAGATAAAAATATGGAATTAAAACATTTTCATTCTGGGCATACTTTCATGCTGAGATGTTTCAGAATGAAATTAAACCTATCTTCTGAAAGGGGTTTAGTAAAGATATCAGCCTATTGATGGTCTGTATCTATAAATTTCAAGTTTAAAATTCCTTTCTGAATATAGTCCCTAATGAAATGATGTTTTATTTCTATATGCTTAGCTCTAGAATGTAAAATAGGATTCTTACTTAAGCAAATAGCAGAAGTATTATCACAAAGAATAGGAATGTTACTCTCAAAAATCTGGAAGTCTTCAAGCTGACTTTTCATCCAGAGCATCTGTGTGCTACATCCTGCTGCTGCTATGTACTCAGCTTCTGCTGTTGACAGAGCAATAGTTGATTGCCTTTTGCTGGACCACGAGATCAGATTTTCTCCCAGAAACTGGCAGCTTCCAGAAGTACTTTTTCGTTCCACTCTGTCTCCAGCAAAATCAGCGTCGCAGTAGCCTACTAAACTGTAATCACTAGATTTTCTATAAAACAAACCCAGATTAGTAGTACCTTTCAGATACTTGAAAATTCGCTTAACAGCTGTTAAGTGAGATTCTCTAGGATCTGATTGGAATCTAGCACAAATACATACGCTGAATAGAATATCAGGTCTTGAAGCAGTCAGATAAAGGAGAGAACCAATCATACCTCTGTAGACTTTCTGTTCTACGCTTTTGCTTACCTCTTCTCTTTCCAGAATGCACGTGGGATGCATTGGAATCTTTGATGGCTTACATTCTGAGAGGTCAAATTTCTTCAGAAGATCTCTGATGTATTTGCTCTGATGAATGTAAGTTCCCTCTGGAGTTTGATTGATCTGAATTCCTAGAAAGAACTTCAGTTCCCCCATGAGGCTCATCTCAAATTCTGCCTGCATACACTTAGCAAATTTTCTCCCAAGAGAAGGATTAGTAGAACCAAAGATTATATCATCAACATAAATTTGACAGACTAAAATGTCACTCTTAACTGTTTTACAGAATAGAGTGGTGTCCACTTTCCCTCTGGTGAACTCATTTTCAAGCAGAAAATTACTTAGCCTTTCATACCAAGCTCTGGGAGCTTGTTTCAGACCATACAGTGATTTTTTCAGTTTGAAAACATGTTCTGGATGTTTTGTATTTTCAAAACCTGGGGGTTGGTGAACATACACTTCTTCTTCTATATAACCATTTAAGAATGCACTTTTGACATCCATCTGATACAGAGTGATGCCTCTATTAACAGCAAATGAGATTAAAAGTCTGATAGATTCTAACCTGGCGACTGGGGCAAAGGTTTCTGTATAGTCTATCCCCTCTTGCTGACTATAACCTTGTGCAACCAGTCGTGCCTTGTTTCTGACGACTTCACCTTGTTCATTAAGCTTGTTTCTGAACACCCATCTTGTTCCAATGACGTTGAATCCTTTTGGTCTTGGAACGAGATCCCATACGTCGTTTCTGGTGAATTGATTCAGCTCTTCTTGCATTGCCAGAATCCAGTCATTGTCCAGAAGTGCTTCATCAATAGAAGAAGGTTCAATCAGAGACACAAGTCCCATCAGAGTTTCTTCAGAGTTTCTGAAGCTTGCTCTTGTTCTGATTGGATCTTCCTTTGTTTCTAGAATAGTCTCTTCTGGGTGATCCAAGCTGCTTCTGGGTAATCTCTTCTGAGGTTGATCAGCAGTTGTAGGATTTCTAGCATTGCTTCTTTCAGACGTTGAAGGAATGTCTGTGTTGAGAGCTTCTGATGACTTGTCTTCAGAACCTGCAAATTCAATTTCTATACCTGCAAGATTTTCATTCTGCTTTGACTTTTCAGAGTCAAGCTTGTCATCAAAACGAACACTGATTGATTCTTCCACAATCTGTGTTTCTGTATTGTATACTCTGTACCCTCTTGAGCGTTCAGAGTATCCTAACATAATACACTTCTGTGCCTTAGAATCAAACTTGTTCAAATAATTCTTAGTGTTTAACATATAGCAAGTACATCCAAATGGATGAAAATACGAAATGTTGGGCTTTCTGTTCTTCCACAATTCATATGGAGTCTTTTCCAGAATAGGTCTTATTGAGATTCTATTCTGAATGTAGCACGCTGTGTTTATTGCCTCTGCCCAGAAAATCTTAGCAACGTTTGTCTCGTTGATCATGGTTCTGGCCATTTCTTGCAATGTTCTGTTCTTTCGTTCTACAACTCCATTTTGTTGGGGAGTTCTAGGACAAGAGAAATCATGCAGAATGCCTTTGTCATTAAAGAATGACTCAAAATCTTTATTTTCAAATTCTCCACCATGATCACTTCTGACTTTAACGATTCTAAGATCTTTTTCATTCTGAACTTGGTTACAGAAGGTAACAAACACAGAGTGTGACTCGTCCTTGTGTCTTAAGAACTTTACCCATGTCCATCTGCTATAGTCATCTACGATTACTAACCCATACTTCTTGCCACTGACAGAAGCAGTTTTAACTGGTCCAAATAAGTCAATGTGCAGAAGTTCTAATGGCTTAGAGGTAGAAACAACATTTTTGGATTTAAAAGAAGGTTTTGCAAATTTGCCTTTCTGACATGCTTCACACAGAGCATCTGAATTGAACTTCAAATTTGGAAGTCCTCTGACCAGATTGAGTTTGTTAATCTGAGATATTCTTCTCATACTAACATGCCCCAATCTTCTGTGCCAGATCCACTGCTCGTTGTTAACAGACAGAAGACATTTTACGTTCTGACTCTTTAGTTCAGAAAGTTTGATTTTGTAAATGTTGTTTTTCCTCTTACCATTAAAAAGGATAGTCCCATCTTTCTGACTAACAGCTTTACATGATTTTTGATTAAAGATTATATCATAACCGTTATCACTTAATTGACTTATGGATAACAGGTTATGCATCAATCCATCAACAAGCAGAACATTATTAATAGAGGGAAGATTTCCGTTACCTACAGTTCCAGAGCCAATTATCTTTCCCCTCTGATTGCCTCCAAAGCCAACGTGGCCTCCAGGCTTAAGTTCCAGGCTTTGGAACATATGCCTTCTTCCCGTCATGTGACGTGAGCAGCCAGAGTCCAGGTACCATGACTGGTGTTTCTGACTTGCTGCTAAAGATATCTGCAACATGTATTATTTTATCCTTAGGTACCCAGATCTTCTTGGGTCCTGATTTGTTAGTTTTACCAAAACTCTGGTTGAATTTTGGTTTCACAAAGTGGTTACTACTAGTATATTTGATGTCATGTGTGTGACCATACACAAAGTGTGAATTTAGAGGAGTGTGTTTAATGGTTAAATCCATGACATTTTTAGGTGTAGGAACCTTACCTAGGTATCCTATTCCTTTCCTGCCGTTTCTGCTAACTCCATAGATCATTGAAGCCATTCTGCTTCTATCTATGCTTTTAGCAAGGAACTTCTGGAAACTATGATCATACTCCTTGATGATCTCATCAGCGTTGCTGGGAGTTTCAGCAATTGGTTCCTTCTGAGAGTTTTGTAAAGAGTTTTCTAATTTTAAAATTTTATCTCTCAGCTCAGAGTTTTCCAATTTGAGACTCTCAGACTTATTAGAGTCAGATTCAAGAGTCCTTTTCAGGTCTTTGAATTTAGCTCTAATCTGCTGATAACGTTCCAGAATTTCATTGAGGCTTTCAGCAAGTTCAGCCTTTGTAAAATTAACAGCGAAGTTAGGGAATACCTCTTCTGTGTCTGATTCTGAGTCTGAGTCAGAAGCTTCACTGTCATCTGGAATGTTAGCCATAAGCGCTATGTTCGCCCTTTCATCATCTGATTCTGAGTCAGCTTCAGACGAGTCAGAGTCATCCCATGTGGCCATGAGACTTTTCTTCTTCTCTCTTCCAAACCTCTTTTTGGGCTTTTCCCTCTGAAGCTTTGGACAGTCACTCTTGTAGTGTCCTTGCTCATTGCACTCGTAGCAGATGATGTCTTTTGTATTTGGCTTCTTGCTACCTGAGGAGCCTTCAGATCTTCTGTATCCAGAGGAAGAATCTGTCCTTCTGTATCTGGAAGAAGACTCGTTCTGATCAGATCTTCTGGGATTCCTGAACTTCCTTTGTCTTTGCTTCCACAGTTGATTTACTCTTCTGGAGAGAAGAGAAAGCTCGTCTTCTTCTGATGAGGATCCATCAGATGTTTCTTCAACTGCCTGCAAAACTTTAGATTCAGATTTTCTGTTAGATTTTAAAGCTATAGGCTTACCTTGCTTCTGAGGCTCGTCAGCTTCCAGCTCTATCTCATGACTTCTGAGGGAGCTTATAAGTTCCTCCAGAGTGATTTTGTTGAGATCTTTCGCCAGCTTCAGAGCAGTAACCATAGGCCTCCACTGCTTGGGTAAACTTCTGATTATCTTCTTGACATGGTCAGCAGTAGAGTATCCCTTGTCCAGAACTTTGAGACCAGCTACCAGAATCTGGAATCTGGAGAACATAGTTTCAATGGATTCAGATTCTTCCATTTTAAACGCCTCATACTTCTGAATGAGCGCCAGAGCTTTTGTTTCTTTGACTTGAACATTGCCCTCATGCGTCATTCTGAGAGAATCAAAGATGTTCTTAGCTGTGTCTCTGTTGGAGATCTTCTCATACTCAGTATAGGAGATGGCACTGAGAAGGATGGTTCTGGCCTTATGGTGATTCTTGAAATCACGCTTTTGTTGATCAGTCATTGATTTTCTATCAATCTTCTGACCAGTTGCATTAACAGGGTGCGTGTATCCATCTGTCACCATATCCCACAGATCAGCATCATGCGCTAGAAAGAAGCTTTCAATTCTGTCTTTCCAGTAGTCAAAGTTTTCTCCATCAAAGACTGGAGGTTTGCCGCTGAATCTGTCTCTGTCCTCATTGGTGTCATTGCTGAAATGAGAGTTGTTTCCTGCCATTGTGTTTTTCTGACGCTGGATCTTGTACTGACACGGTTAAGTGTTTTAGCTCAGAACCAGGCGCTCTGATGCCAATTGAAGGGGTGAAAAACACAAGAAGGGGGGTTGAATTGTAAAACTGGAATCTTAAAGCAAATGACAAGATATTTTTATCCTGGTTCGTTTGATCTCAAACTACTCCAGTCCACCCGTCAAGGTGATTTCGCCTCTCTCCAACGAGGTCTTAATTCACTATATTCAACTGAATACAAATCTGCTTTAGCAACTGCTAAAACCTTCTTGATTCAAACCACAATCCGGTTTGTCAAGGCAACACTTTCTTACAAAGGTATAAGCAAATGTGTGTGAATGTTTTCTACAAAAACTATATCACAACTGTGATGTTTACACAAATGAAGCTTAGAATTCTAGGTTGCTAAACGCTAATAAAGTATCAGAGTTTGTTGGTTTAGCAAAACTTGAGAGTGAAGATTATTGTTCAGCTTTGTGCGTGTAGAGAGTTTGGAAGCATTAGCCGTGATAATCTTCAAAGCTTGGTTTATATAGCACTTGAGAAGATGAACGTTGAAGCAAATATTCTTGATTCAATGCTATTAACAAGCTTTCCTTTTTGAGCAGATCTTGTCTAGAATGATGCCGTTGGTATTGATTAGCTTTCAATGCACAGTACCGTTGCTTCTTCAATGCACGATCTGGCTTGGCTCATTCTGATTCTGCTTTGCTGCTGATGAACTATTTGATTCTGTATCAGAGTGTTTTACGCGCAGTTCTGTTCATCAAGCTTCAGCATGTGCAAGCGTTGATCATCTGATCTTGACGTTCTGATTCAGCAACTTCTGATGCTGGTGTATGAAATCATATTCTGATGCTGAAAACGTGATCTTGCTTATTTTAATCAGCATATCTGCAAGTCAGAGCATAGTAATTTTAGGCAGCATATAATTCAATCATGAAATATTTAACTACTATATCTTTTCACTTTGTTATCATCAAAACTTAAATATAGGGTACTAGATTCAAACATTGTTCTAACAGAATCCATGTGCATTGAAGAATTGAGATATGATATGATCTTCCATTAACAAACTCCCAAAAATGGCTCAAATCAAATATTTTGTGCACAATAAGGCATGATTCAGATTTGATCTGGTCCATGATGATACTTGAAGCCTATATCAATCAAAAAGATTCTATTCCATCAATTTTTGGATTTTATTTGAATTAATATTGATTTGAAATGAATTAATTCAATAAAAATTAAATAAAATAGAAAAATTAATGAATGGACATGAAATTTGATATAGGACACGTGTGTGGTGTGAAAAGACCAAATCAAGTGGAAAAAAGTAGGCCCTTTTGTCAATGTAGGTGTTTAGGTATTGGCTTGCATTTTTGGTAAATCCCAAGTGTATGTGTGAATGTCATGACTGATGTCACAACATTCTAGTTCAGTTTGTACTGACTCATTAGGTACCTTTGCAGAAAAATATTGTAATTCAAATACTGATGTTTATAAGTGTGTATCTGAGCATTTTTGCAAAATGATCACATTTTGCTAAATCAGTAGACAGGTTTTCTCAGATGTCATAACAGATGTTATGACATCCTGTTCTGAACTAACAGGATTGCAGGATTGGATAAGTCTGAGTTTTTTCAGGAAATAACTCAGTCCTTTCTGAACAGAATCCTGCGTTTTCTGAGGGGTAACCTAGCTCAACCCTAACCTGGTTAATAAAGTCCTGTGACCTGGTCTTTAGGTCAAACGGAATTAACCCTAGGTTTTTGGAAACCCTAACTGAAGTTGCAGCTGCTATATATTCAACAGAGCTGCTGTTTTTCAAGCATCCCTGCTGATTGATTAGAAGATCATTTTGTAATCTGTATAGATTTGTTTATTTGTACTCCAAGCAATTATCATTGTGATAAGTGCCTTGGAATAGGTTTCTATTTGTAAGGGTTGTGTAGCACTCAAAGCTTTGAAGCAAGAGTGTTTGAATGTTCCTTGACTAAAGCTGTGAAGCAGAGTCAAGTTAGTTGTGTACATCACTCAAAGCTGTGAAGCACGAGTGATTGTGTTGCTTGATTAAAAAGCTGTGAAGCTTAATCAAGTGTTTGTTTTTGAAGAGTGTCTTCATCAATTCTTAAGTCAAATTGGTTTATGTATCAATGCTGTGATTGAGGGGGAGTGAGTAGGAACTCAGGTTTAAGTTGTACTTAGATTAGAATTGCATTGGGTAGGTCTTAAGTGAAGGAGATAAACTGGTTGGTTTATTCCTGAATTAACATCTCTTATAGTGGATTCTCTCCCTGGCTTGGTAGCCCCCAGAGTAGGTGTTGTTGCACACTGAACTGGGTAAACAATTGACTGTGTTCTTTATTGCTTTTGTATTTACTGTCATATAGTAAGTCAGATACGGTGTCATAACATTGAACGTGACATTGAGTATCTGCAGCCAAAATTTCAATTGGCATCAGAGCAGGCACCCTGCCTGTATTACTGGGCGAGATCTAGGGATATCACTTTCTGGCACTATGGACAAAGAAGGAGTTTTTGGAAATAGACCACCCATTCTGGATGGAACTAATTATGACTACTGGAAACCTCGTATGATTTCCTTCCTAAAATCTCTGGACAAAAAGGCTTGGAGAGCTGCTGACAAAGGATGGATTCATCCCACCATAACTGAGATAGATGGGACAATCAGTCTGAAGCCTGAGGAAGATTGGAGTAAAGAAGAAGATGAGTTAGCTCTGGGAAATTCAAAAGCTTTAAATGCCTTGTTCAATGGAATTGATAGAAACATTTTCAGACTAGTACATCAATATGAACTGGCCAAGGAAGTTTGGGACACTCTCAAAACTACTCATGAGGGAACTTCCAAAGTAAAAATGTCAAGGCTTCAGATGTTGACCACCAAATTTGAGAATCTAAAAATGATGGAAGATGAAACCATTCATGAGTTTCACATGAACATCTTGGAGATTGCCAACACCTCAGGAGCACTGGGAGAAAAGATGTCACAAGAAAAACTGGTGAGGAAGATTCTCAGATCCTTGCCTAAAAGATTTGCAATGAAGGTAACTGCCATAGAGGAAGCCCAGGACATTAGCAAGTTGAAAGTGGATGAACTTATTGGGTCTCTTCAGACTTTTGAGATGGGGATCACTGATAATGGTGACAAGAAGAACAAAAGCATAGCACTTGTATCCAACACTGATGTTGAATACAAGGAGGATGAAGAAGAAAACATATCAGAAGCTATTGCCATGCTTGGAAGACAGTTCAACAGGCTCATCAAAAGAATGGACCCAAAGTCAAGGTCTAATGTTCATAACATTCCCTCTGACATTGACAGTTCCAGCAGAAGACCAAGGTCAGAAGATAAGGGAAACCAAGGCAGAGGTATTCAATGCCATGGATGTGAAGGATATGGACATATTCGAGCTGAATGTCCTACCTTTCTTAAGAAGCAAAAGAAAGGAATGACTGTTACTTGGTCTGACTATGATTCAGAAAGTAATTCTGAAGAAGAATCTGCCAAACTAGTTACTGCCCTAACTAGTGTTTGTACTTCTGAAAGTGACACTAGTGATGAAGAAGTGACATTTGAAGAACTGGCTGATACCTACAAGAAATTGTGTATCAGAAGTGCTGAAGTCTGTGTGCAGAATGAGAAACAATCAAAACTCATTATAAAGCTGGAGGCTGAAAAGAGGGCAAATCTTGAAACTATAAGTCATTTAGAAGGAGAAGTTCAACTGCTGAACTCACAACTGAATCAAATGACCAAATCTGTCAAGATGTTGACCAATGGAACAGACAAATTGGAAGAGATCCTTCAGGTTGGACAAAATGTGGGAAATAAATCTGGACTAGGATTTATGGAAGCAAAGAAATCTGGTACTGGTAAGCAAATGTCAAAACGGATGTCTCAACACAACTGTCAACATCAGGAACAGAGACATATGAAGAAAAGGTACCAAAGATGGAAATGCCATCATTGTGGTAGATATGGCCACATAAAGCCCTTCTGCTTCAGATTACTTGGATACCCTAATCAGATCTCAGGTGTCAAACCTAAGTCTAAAAAGGTACCACATGCTCCTCAATGGAAGAAAAAGGCTACTGCACTGATAGCTCACACTTCCCTGAGGGTCTCTGCAAAGGAAGACTGGTACTTTGACAGTGGATGTTCCAGACATATGACTGGAATCAAGAACCTCCTCAATAATGTTAAGCCTCACACCACCAGTTTTGTGACCTTTGGAGATGGGGCTAAAGGTGAAATCAAAGGAGTTGGTGATTTGGACTGCCCTGGAGTTCCAAGTCTGAATGAAGTACTGCTGGTGAAAGGACTGACCGCTAATCTCATTAGTATCAGTCAACTGTGTGATCTAGGATTCAAGGTCAATTTCTCAAAATCTGAATGCCTTGTAATCAATGACAAACAAGAGATAGTAATGAAAGGAGTCAGATCCAAAGACAACTGCTACTTGTGGGAGGCTGAGAACACTAATTCCTCATCTGTGTATTCCATTGCAAAAGAAGAAAAAGAGGTGAAACTGTGGCAGCATAAGCTTGGTCTCCTTCATCCAAGAAGAATGAAGAGAGCTATCTCTATGGAAACTGTCAGAAGAACTCCAAAACTACAGGTTGATGATATCTGTGATGTGGGAAATAAACTTGAAGAAGAATGTGTTGTCAGAACCTTAAGTCATATTGACAAGGATGTTGGAAATAACAAGTCTCATAAATTCTGTTCTCAAAACATCTGGTCAAAGCAGATGCTCCCTGAGTACAATGTTACACAAGATGTTGTGACATTGTGTTGTGACAATCTGAAAACATTCAACATTTCCTTGAACCCTATTGACTTTGAAGAGAAGAAGTCATTTAAACTGGAACACAGTTTCTCTAAGCTTCAGCTGACTGATTCTTCTACCAAGGCTCTTGTTGGAAATAAACTTGAAAATTTGAGGGGCAGGTTGGGTATTCACCAACATGAGAAATTATAGCAATTAGTTTTGCTTAAAACAAGGGTTGAAGGGATTAATTTTATTAAGTCTATATTTAGTGGGTTAATCATATTCTTTCACAATTCCGTCAAAAGCTTTAAGAAGTTGAAGAGACTCCCTTTTACCCCCTACCTCTCTCATCCTTGCAACCTGTTTCCTCCTCCCAATCAAAGATTTTTCTCAAACTGCTACTATTACTCAAAGTCAATCAAAATGTCTCAGACATCGTCTTCCACCATGGCGGCTTCGTCTTCCTCATCATCGGCATCATCTGATCAAGATTCTAGGGCAATCACTACATGCATAGAATCTGAAGTTCTTGAGGTCACTCCTCTCAGGGAGATGGCAACTGACCCAGCCAGAGTCAAAAAGCTCAGAACCAGACATGCAGGAAGAGCTCAAGCTACAGCCTCTGGTAATTCTTCTCATCCTTCGTCTTCTGTACCTAATAGAGAAGGATCAGTTCAAGTACACCAAGCTATTGCTAGGCTGGTTACTAGCATTCTGAGTGGCAACCAATCTGTACCGGGGATTTCTATCCCTTTAAATCAATCAGAAAGTCCAAATGTGGAAGGTTCTGAAAATGTAGATGTCACTGAGGATGTTGTGACACCAAAAGACAACATTCAGAACCCCTCTGAAAAGGCTGCTGATCCACCTATCATTGATGTGGATGAAGATTACTCAGATAATGAACTGATTGCTAATGTGAACCCTAGCATAGCTAGGAGATTGATGAAAAGAAAGAGTAGTCAGAATGATAAACCTGATGCTAAGAAATCCAAGGCTGAAGGCATGGCTGAGAAAAGTATTCAGACAAAAGGGAAGAAGGCACAGGTGCAGACTGCTAGACAACCAATCTCTAAGAAAAGTAAAGAACCTGAAACTTCTGATTCTGATGAGGAATCAGAATTTGAGATTGATATTGAAGAAACTCCCATCAGAAGGAAGCTCCCCTCCAGCAAGATTGCTAGAGTGCCTGAAGTGCCAACAGACAACATCTCTTTTCATCATCCTGACAATGCAAACAGATGGAAGTATGTTTGCTTAAAGAGAATAGCCTTGGAGAGAGAACTCAACAATGATGCCTTGGAGTGCAAAGACATCATGGACCTGATCAAGAATGCTGGACTAATAAAGACAGTGATAAAGTTTAACAAATGCTATGAAAATTTGGTCAAGGAGCTTGTAGTGAACTTGTCTAATGATTGTGCTGATGGAAGGTCAGCTGACTTTGAGAGTGTGTTTGTTAGAGGAAGAAGGGTCAAGTTCTCTCCATCAGAAATCAACAAGTTTCTTGGAAGAACAAATAAGGACTGTCCTGATCTAGAGGCAACTGACAATGAAGTGTGTCTAACCATCACAGCCAGGCAAGTAAAGTGCTGGCCATTGAAAGGGAAGCTGAATGCTAGTAAAATCAGCATGAAATTTGCCATCTTGCATAAAATAGGTGCAGCAAACTGGGTGCCTACAAATCACAAATCAACTATCTCCACAGGATTGGGGAGATTTATCTATGCTGTAGGAACCAAGACTGCCTTTGACTATGGAAGGTACATCTTTGAACAAACTTTAAAGCATGCTGGCAGTTATGCTGTCAAAGGACCAATTGCCTTTCCCTTCCTCCTCTGTGGAATCATCCTTGCACAATTCCCTGATATCCTTGTGGCAAGAGATACAGTCTGCAAAAGAGCTCCTGCCCTTGGCCTGCACTACAAACTGTTTCAGGGATCTCATGCTCCAGACATTGTCATAACATCAGCTGAGACATCGTCTGTGAAGACCCAGTCCAAGACATCAGATGTCATAGTTGTTTTAAAAGAAACTTGCAAAGAGCTGGATACTAGAAAAAGGACCCTAGAACTTCTAATTGCCAGGCTAGAAAAGGAGGAAGCTGAAGAAAACAGAAGGGAAGAAGGTGAAGGACATCTCAACATTGAAGAAACTAGCTCCTCAGAATCTGATGACAGTGCTTGAAGGTTGATTGCTGTTTGGTGGAGTTTGGAAGTGTGTTCTGTTGTTGTCTGCTGCTGATCTTATTATTTTGTTTTGGATAACTGTAAAATTTTCTGAACATGTATCTTTGGCCCATTTGTGGCTAAAGAGGGGGAGAATATTTTGGTACTTGCTTAATTAGTACTTGACATTCTATTTTTCTGCTGTCACTTATTTCTGCTGCTATCTATCTCTGATTGTTTAGGGTCTTTAGCCAAAAATCTGCCAAAGGGGGAGTTTGTAGGTGTTTAGGTATTGGCTTGCATTTTTGGTAAATCCCAAGTGTATGTGTGAATGTCATGACTGATGTCACAACATTCTAGTTCAGTTTGTACTGACTCATTAGGTACCTTTGCAGAAAAATATTGTAATTCAAATACTGATGTTTATAAGTGTGTATCTGAGCATTTTTGCAAAATGATCACATTTTGCTAAATCAGTAGACAGGTTTTCTCAGATGTCATAACAGATGTTATGACATCCTGTTCTGAACTAACAGGATTGTAGGATTGGATAAGTCTGAGTTTTTTCAGGAAATAACTCAGTCCTTTCTGAACAGAATCCTGCGTTTTCTGAGGGGTAACCTAGCTCAACCCTAACCTGGTTAATAAAGTCCTGTGACCTGGTCTTTAGGTCAAACGGAATTAACCCTAGGTTTTTGGAAACCCTAACTGAAGTTGCAGCTGCTATATATTCAACAGAGCTGCTGTTTTTCAAGCATCCCTGCTGATTGATTAGAAGATCATTTTGTAATCTGTATAGATTTGTTTATTTGTACTCCAAGCAATTATCATTGTGATAAGTGCCTTGGAATAGGTTTCTATTTGTAAGGGTTGTGTAGCACTCAAAGCTTTGAAGCAAGAGTGTTTGAATGTTCCTTGACTAAAGCTGTGAAGCAGAGTCAAGTTAGTTATGTACATCACTCAAAGCTGTGAAGCACGAGTGATTGTGTTGCTTGATTAAAAAGCTGTGAAGCTTAATCAAGTGTTTGTTTTTGAAGAGTGTCTTCATCAATTCTTAAGTCAAATTGGTTTATGTATCACTGCTGTGATTGAGGGGGAGTGAGTAGGAACTCAGGTTTAAGTTGTACTTAGATTAGAATTGCATTGGGTAGGTCTTAAGTGAAGGAGATAAACTGGTTGGTTTATTCCTGAATTAACATCTCTTATAGTGGATTCTCTCCCTGGCTTGGTAGCCCCCAGAGTAGGTGTTGTTGCACACTGAACTGGGTAAACAATTGACTGTGTTCTTTATTGCTTTTGTATTTACTGTCATATAGTAAGTCAGATACGGTGTCATAACATTGAACGTGACATTGAGTATCTGCAGCCAGAATTTCAGTCAAAAATTGGAGTTTTGAGGATAGTTGACTTTTGGCAATTTTGGAAAAATTCCCAACTTTAACAATACATAACTTCTTCCATTTTGAACTTTTGGAAGTGTTTTTTGACTTTTTAGAAACCTTGAGATGTCCAATAACCAACCCTTTTGGTCTCATCTCATTTTTATATTCCATTCTCAAGTTATAAGCTTTGGCAAAAAAGGTGTTTTTGCTGACTTTCAAAAATGACCTATAATGTCCAAATTTGTAACTTTTTGTGAGAGCATTTCTTGATTTGGGGTGTGAATATGGATTGTAGGAAATTGCATCCTCTTCAAAATGAGCTTTGGATGGGTAATTTCTAATAAAGTATAAGAAAGTTATGCTTGGTCAAAGTGGAGTTGACTTTTCCTACAAAACCCTAATTTAGCAACTTTTGAATCTTGATGAATCTTGAGCAATCCTTGATGAATCATGATCAAACCATGATAAAATGATGAAGTATCCTTCAAAATGAGAATGTTGACAAAAAATCTTGAGGTTTTACTATTTGTAGGTCACAATTGACTTTTGCCCTAGCACAGTCGATTTTTGGGCTTCTTGAGCAATTGACTGACCAAACTTTCTCTGCAAGGATTGAAATTTGACACGATGAACTTGAGATCATATTAGGACACTGGGGAGAACTTTAGGTCATTTGGATGTAAGGACCTTGATGCAACACAAAACCTTAATTTTGAATTGACTGCCTTAGGAGGTGATTTGACTATCCAACTCTTGAGCCATGTTGAACAACTTGGGGATGATTCTTGACATGTCTTGAGAAATATGGGAGGGAAAATTTTGGGGTACAATAGTTTCCCCTGTTCAATCTTCTTAAACCTGAGGATATAGATTTGCATTCGGGTCTTTCGTGATCCGAAGGTGGAAGATGATTGAACACTAGAGTGCCTAGAAATTTGCACTCGCATGAAGTAGCATCAACATTGTGATGTCGGGAATGGGCTTACAGATTCCATTTGGAGATTGTTGGTAGGTGGTTTTGTCTTTGCTAACGGGTTGTCTCTTTTGACGAGGTGTCTCCTTTCACGGGTTGTCTCTATTGACGGGTTATCTCCATTGACGGGTTGTCTCCATTGATGGGTTGTCTCCATTGACAGGTTGTCTCTATTGACGGGTTGTCTCCATTGACGGGTTGTCTCCATTGACGGTTTGTCTCCATTGACAAGTTGTCTCCATTGACGGGTTGTCTCCATTGACGGGTTGTCTCCATTGACGGGTTGTCTCTATTGATGGGTTGTCTCTATTGACGGGTTGTCTCCATTGACGAGTTGTCTCCATTGACGGGTTGTCTCCATTGACAGGTTGTCTCTATTGACGGGTTGTCTCCATTGACAGGTTTTCTCTATTGACGGGTTGTCTCCATTGACAGGTTGTCTCTATTGACGGGTTTTGCCTCCGAAAAATCTTTAGGAATCGATTTAACTGACTTTGTCTCCATTGACTGGCTTCGCCTCAGAAAAATCTTTAGGAATCAATTTAACTAATTTTGTCTCCATTGACATAGTTGAGAATTTAACTGCATCTTTCCTGAAAGGTAAAGGTCAGTCATATGCAATGCATGATATGGATCAAGCAATGATGTTCTCAACATAAATGAGATTGTATTATATGATACGTTTATGCATGTATCATGATGTATGGAAATGTGATGTTTTAGCTGGGGAAAATAAATCCCGGAGTTGCTGGAGAATAGAGTTGGATTCTTCGTTTCCGCTGGCGATGATGAACGAAGATGACTGTGAAGATAAACCTGCAGGAGATGATTCCGTTGGGAGATAAAATGATGAGGACATTACTCCGAGGGGAATTACTCTGTGGGGAAGAGATGTTCTTGCTGAGAATGTCACTGATAAACTCTACTGGGGATTCCGCTGATAAGCTCTGCTGGGGATTTCAACGATAAACTCCGCAGGGGATGGATTACCGTTGCTGGTGACACTGAATCTGTTGAGGATTGAACTCCTGCTAGGGGGAAGGAAAGAACTTCTTTGGGGATGATCTTATGCTTGCTGGGGAATATCTTTATACTCCGCTGGGTAATATTAAGACCTTATGGGGATACCAAACCTTTTTAGCGCTGATGGTGGATGAACTCTGCTTGGGGAGAGTATTGCTGATTTGTTCATAGCTGCAAGTCTCAGCTGGGAGAGCTACCATTACTGCCTTATTTTGCGGGGAGTGAAGGTATCTTTATCCATATTCTTCAACTGAATGTACCTTGGTACCTGGTGGATAGAGAAACTTGTACAGTTCGAACAATTCTTATTTGCCCCTGTTTTTATTATTACCAGTAACTCATCTTTCGTTTCGCATGTAAATATTTATGATCAGCAATTAATGTCAAATGCATATATCAAAAATGAACATTGGACGTTCTTTGCAAAACAAAACAGATAAAGGAAAAACAGCTTGAAATTTCTGAAAATGAATTTGTATTGATTTTGAAGTTTGGCCTGAAAATAGGCGTTTTTGTACAAGAGGCTGACGTCCTAGTAAGAGAACGCCGCCGAACAAATAGAATTTATACAATTTGTGAAAAGGAAACAAAACAGCTAATGTGAATAATCCCACTGGGTTCCAACTCTGCTATTTCCTTTATATCTTCAAGCATCTCATCACTCTGCTGCTTAGTTGAAGATGAATCTTATTGATTAGTGCCGTCCGAGCTTGATAGTCGATACCGAAGTCTGGATGCGAGGTGATCCAATGAGACATAGTGTTACGCTTTGATCGCTAACTTTTTCCTGGACTGCCCTTTCAGGTTTTCAGTCCATCGGGATACCCATTTTTGCCCAAGCCGCCTTTTCAGGTTTTCGACTTGTCGGGTGTACAAATTTTTTATTTTCATCCCTTATTTTTGCCCGAACCCTTTTGGTTCACCGGGAAGCCCCTATTTTTACCTAGGCCAGACAACCTAGCGGGTCTTTGATTATGCGTAGTATCTTTTTACTATGCCTGCATTGACGGGGTGAGGAAGATCGTCACCATCCATGGTGGTTAGAATCATAACTCCTCTTGAGAAAATGTTCTTAACCACAAGTGGCCCTTCATAAGTAGGGGTCCAATTTCCCCTGGGATCACCTTGAGGTAGGATAATGCGCTTGATTACCAAATCCCCAACTTGATACTCTTGTCGTCTAACTTTCTTGTTAAATTCCTTGACCATCCATTTTTGATACGTATGACCATGACAAATAGCAGTAAGTCTCTTTTTGTCAATTAGGTTCAGCTGATCAAGCCGGGTCTGAATCCAGTCGTCTTCGCTTAAACCTGCGTCCTTCATGATTCGAAGAGAGGGTATCTGAACTTCAATAGGCAAGACTGCCTCCATGCCATAAACTAAGGAATAAGGTGTTGCCCCTGTTGACGTCCGTGTTGAGGTACAGTACCCATGAAGAGGAAATGGTAACATCTCGTGCCAGTCTTTGTATGTCACTGTCATCTTCTGCACAATCTTTTTAATGTTTTTATTTGCTGCTTCGACAACCCCATTCATCTTCGCCGGTTGGGAGAAGAGTTATGATGTTGTATCTTGAATTTCTCGTAGAGCTCAGTGATCATCTTGTTGTTGAGATTGGTGCCATTGTCCGTAATGATCCTCTCTGGTACACCGTATCGACAGATCAGATTGTACCGAATGAACCATGCCACGACGTTCTTGGTTACGGTAGCAAAGGAAGCTGCTTCAACCCACTTCGTAAAGTAATCAATCGCTACCTGGATGAAACGACGCCCGTTGGATGCCGTAGGTCTGATCTCGCCGATCATATCAATGCCCCACATTGCAAAAGGCCAAGGCGCTGTCAAAACATTCAGAGGAACTGGAGGTATGTGCACCTTCTCATCATAGACCTGGCACTTGTGACATGTCCGAGAATGCTGATAACAATCGGCTTCCATTGTGGACCAGTAATATCCTGCCCGGAGGATTTTCTTCGCCATAGTATGTCCACTGGAATGGGTTCCGAAGGTACCTTCATGTAACTCCGTCATGATCCCTTCTGCTTCATTCTTATCCACACAACGCAGCAAGGTAGAATCATGATTACGCTTGTAAAGAATGCCATTATTGATGAAGAACTTCGCCGTGAACCTCCTCAGAAACTTCTTGTCATTAACAGATGCACCCTCAGGGTATTCTTGAGCTTCAAGGTACCTCTTCACCTCATGATACCAGGGCTTTCCTGTTACTTCTTCAGTCTCAAGGTCACAACAATGTGCAGGTTCATCCAATTTATCAATGATAATCCGGGGAGCCTCGTTGTCCCAATTGACTTTGAACATAGAAGACATCGTAGCCAGCGCATCCACCAACTGATTCTCCTCTCTAGGGAAGTGTTCAAAGGTTATCTCCTCGAAATAGGGAAGCAACATCAACACATACTCCTTGTAAGGAATAAGATTTTGGTGTTTCGTATCCCACTCACCTTTGATCTGACTGATCACGAGAGCGGAATCTCCGAAGACACTCAAAAACTTGATCTTTAGGTCAATCGCAGCTCGAAGACCCATGATGCATGCTTCATACTCCGCCATGTTGTTGGTGCAGTTGAAACATAGTCGGGCGGTGAACGGAGTATGAGAGCCTTTAAGAGATATGATCACAGCGCCAATTCCATTACCCAAAGTGTTCGAAGCTCCATCAAAGTACATAGACCATCGGGATCCTTCCTCAGGTCCTTCATCCGGTCCAGGTGTCTCACAGCCAGTTCTCAACATGATATTCTCATCCGGGAATTAAAAGTTCATAGACTGGTAATCATCCGCTGCCTGATGTGCCAAATGATCTGCCAATACACTTCCCTTGATTTCCTTTTGGGTCGTATATTGGATGTCATACTCAGTCAAGATCATCTGCCATCTTGTAATTCTCCCGGACAAGGCAGGCTTTTCGAAGATATACTTGATTGGATCCATCTTTGATATCAACAGAGTAGTGTGAGTCAACATATATTGTCTCAGCCAGCGAGCAGCCAATGCCAAAGCGCAGCAAGTTTTCTCGAGTAGTGAGTATCGGGTCTCACAGTCAGTAAACTTTTTGCTAAGGTAGTAAATAACATGCTCTTTTCGGCCAGACTCGTCATGCTGACCCATCACACACCCCATCGAGTTGTCAAGTATTGTCAAGTATAAGATCAGAGGTCTCCCTTCAACTGGTGGCATCAGAATAGGAGGCTCTTGGAGATACTCTTTGATCCTTTCGAAAGCGGCCTGACATTCATCGTTCCATCTTACCACTTGATCTTTCTTCAGTAACTTGAAGATTGGCTCACAAGTAGCAGTCAGGTGCGAGATGAATCGGGCAATGTAGTTCAGTCGTCCCAGGAAGCCTCAGACTTCTTTCTCTGTCCTGGGAGCTGGCATCTCCTGTATAGCTTTTACTTTTTCAGGATCCACTTGAATACCTTTGTCGCTCACGACGAAACCCAGTAGCTTACCAGATCTCACCCCGAAGGTGCACTTGTTCGGGTTTAACCTCAGCTTGTACAACTTCAACCTGTCAAAAAGTTTCTGCAGATGGTCAAGGTGTTCTTCCTCAGTCTGGGATCTTGCAATCATATCGTCGACGTATACTTCAATCTCATGATGGATCATGTCATGAAACAAAGCAACCATGGCACGCTGGTATGTTGCCCCAGCATTTTTCAACCCAAAAGGCATGACCTTGTAGCAAAAAGTACCCCACTGAGTAACAAAGGTCGTATTTTCCATGTCTTCGGGAGCCATTTTAATCTGATTATAACCAGAGAAGCCATCCATGAAGGAGAATACCTTATGCTGAGCGGTGTTGTCAACCAGAACGTCGATGTGAGGTAGAGGGAAGTCATTCTTAGGGCTCGCCCTGTTCAAATCCCTGTAGTCAACACACATTCGGACCTTACCATCTTTCTTCGGTACAGGAACCACATTGGCAACCCACTGAGGGTAAGAAGTAACTGCTAGAAAGCCGGCGTCAAACTGTTTCATAACTTTAGCCTTGATCTTCTCAGCCATCTCTGGGTGCATTAGGCGAACCTTCTGTTTTACCGGGGGACAGTCTTCCTTGGTAGGCAGGCGATGAACCACAATATCAGTATCCAACCCAGGCATATCTTTGTAGGACCAGGCAAAGATCTCAACATAGTCACGCAGCATCTGAATCAACCGCTGTTTCACACTAAGCTCCAGATTTGCACCAACATTGACTTCCTTCTTATCTGTCTCTGTACCCAGATTCACTGTTTCCATCGGCTCTTCGTGTGGCTGAATAACCCTCTCTTCCTGGAGTAGCAGTCTTGCAAGTTCACCAGGCACTTCACAATCATCTTCACCTTCATCTTCGGCTAAGTTGATCGAATTTTCAAAGTCATAACTGGCAGTAGCAGAGTCGTTACCAGTAGGATCCAGAGTGGATGTGGACCTGTATATGTGAGTGTGTGTAAAATAGCTGTTTTGCAATATATAATGCAGAAAGATAAGAAGCGCAAGATTTTAAATGCAAGAACGTCCAATGCTTTTATTAATGATATATGAAAATGACTCACAAAAGCCCTCAAAAATGAAGCCACGGTGCCCCGGGTAAGACACCGGGCCATAAAGTTTAAAACATTGTTTGTTACAAACTCAAAACAAAAGTTTCATTACTTGGTAACAAAAGTAATAGGGATGAAGTCCTTTGCTTTCCAGTTGCTTGGTCCATCATCGGTCGTAGGATAGATCCAGCTGTCGAATTCAGACTCTTCTACATCATCTTCAATGGCATTCACTCCCGAGTTGCTGATGAACACAGGAGGTCTTCCGATCCTTGCACTTCAAACAGCCCTTTGAGCTTCTGCAATGAAACCAAAACCAAACTTGTTAGTCTTCTGTGTAAAATCAGGGAGTCGGCCCCAATTTGCACACTCACCCTTCTCAATAACAGCCCAGACATCTTTTAAGGAAGCCATCTTCATAGGAGAATCTTCAACCACAGTCTCAGTTGATGCCAGTGTCTGGGGAACCTCTTCAAAGTGCTGAAATAGGGTCTCAATGAACTCCCCATCCATCTCTACATATCAGAAAGAGTTGAGGTGGCTGACCATGTACTCTTCCTCCCCTTGTACTGTCACAATCTTCCCTTTGACCGGGTACTTCAACTTCTGGTGGAGTGTTGAGGTTACGGCCCCAGCTTTGTGGATCCATGGATGACCCAACAAACAAGAATAAGATGGCCGAATGTCCATCACATAGAATGTAGATTTGAAGACCTGAGAACCAACCTTGATCGGGATATCAACCTCTCCATGCACCATCCTTTTAGACCCGTCAAAGGCCCTGACAACAATGTTACTTGGTTTCAGCTCCAACCCTTCACAATCCAACCAGTCTAGAGCTTTCTTGGGCAAGACGTTCAATGAGGAACCAGTATCAACCAATACATGTGAAAGAGTAGTGCCCCTGAATTCAATGGAGACATGCAGATCATCGTTATGATTCTTCCCTTTAGTAGTCAAGTCGGTGTTCGAGAAACCCAACCCATTATCAACAGTCAAATTAGCCACACAATCTGTAAATTGATCAGCCGATGTCTCTTATGGCACGTGGGCAGTTTTCAAAAAGGTAATAAGAGCCTTGGCATGGGCCTCTGAGCACAACAATAGTGACAACATAGAAATCTTAGATGGGGTTTGCCCTAGCTGTTCAACTACGTTGTAATCGCTCTTCTTAATAATCTTCAGAATCTCTCCCATCTCCTATTTGGAAGCTTCAACAGTAATCATCTTCGGTGCCTCCGTCTGGGCAGGCATATCAATGGTGATCCCTTTGCCCCGACTGTCAGATGACTCGGCGATAGGGGTAAGAATAGGAACTTGATCAGAAATAGTGGCAGGTACACTTGCAGGTGTAATAACAATAGGTCTTCGGACTGTTGGTGGAGCAATAACAGGTGAGAAAAGTCTTCCGCTGCGGGTGACTTTAGCAGGTCCAGTAATGTTGCCGATGTCAGTATCAGCATCCAGCTCTTGCTTAACTCCATGAAAATAAACATCAGCCCCATAGTGCCAAGGGACAACTTTATCAGAGGTGTAGGGGATGGGTCCCGGAACAGTGATGATCACATGTGCGATTTTCGGAACAAATGTAATTCTAACAGGCTTCCTCGAGGGAGCCTTGGAAGAATTGTCGAAAATGGTGATAATGGCAACTTCTTCAGAATTAACTGAGGGAACAACAGTCTTCTCAAATAGGATCTCTTTACTATCCATCAAGTTTTGGATACCTGATTTCAAGAATGGGCAACCAGTAGGTAAAATAGAACACATATGGCAACCTTCGTCGCAGTCTGGAAATAAACCGGCTAGCAAAAGGTTCTTCTTCACAGTCAACAGAGGGGTAACAATTTCATCCACAGAAACCACAAACAAGTCTTCCTCTATAGCATTCACTCCATGCTTGGGCATGAGAGCAGTCACAACATTAGGCCTCTCGGGAGCCTCGAACTCAATCTCCTTCCCATCAATTAAGTCTTGTATCTTATTTTTCAGACTGCAACAATCGTCTGTATTATTCCCTGGGCTATCAGAGTGATAAGCACAATGGGCGTTAGGGTTATACCTTGGTGATGTTGTATTTGAATTCTTTGGGGCTTCCCTTAGAGTCACCAGATTAGTCTTCAGCAACTGTGGTAGAATCTGAGATAAGGTCATGCTGAGACGAGTGAATTGCCTCTTAGGTATCTCGTCCTTTTGTTGATTATTGTATTGAGGAGCACCAGCAGGTTTTGAAATAACAACCGCATTGACAGCTTGGCGGTGTTTAGGTCTATTCTGTCTTCTTGCACTGTAGACAACACTGGACTCTTTCTTAAACGGCTTCTTCTTGGTGCTTGATGAAGCACCCTTTTGTATCTTCCCAGCCTTAGTACCAGCTTCAATCCTCTCACCAGTCAAAATAAGATCTGTAAACCCAGATGAAGATCTCCCAATCAAGTGGTTGAAAAATGGACCAGACAGGGTCCCCAAAAATATGTCAACAAGTTCCCGATCAGCTAAGGGCGGTTGTACTCTTCCGGAGAGGTCCCTCCACTTCTGAGCATAATCTTTAAATCCTTCACCCGTTCCCATTGACATACCCTGGAGTTGGGTACGCGTGGGAGCGAGGTCGGAGTTATACTAATACTGCCTATAGAATGCAGTAGCCAAATCTTCCCAACTGCGGATACTGGCTCCGTCCAACTGATAGAACCACTCAAGCTGAGTCCCTGAGAGACTGTCTTGAAAGAAATGGATCCATAAGTTCTTATCAGCTGTGTACGGCTGAATCTTCCTCACATATGACCAGAGGTGCAGCTTCGGACAAGAAACTCCGTCTTACTTAGCGAAGGCTGGTGCCTTGAATTTTTGGGGAATCACCACCCCAGATGATAGACCTAGATCGCCGAAGTCCAGACCAGGCACCTTTTGAACCTCCATAGCACTCAAACGATCTTCCAGTTGTTTGTACTTATCCTCAGCAAGAGGATATTGTTCTTCATCATAGTCTGTCTTGTTGTCGGAGACCACAGGGCTAGGAGCCCTCCTTTCTTGTGGACTATCTTTCCCTCCAGATGAGGTGGTCATATCAACTTCATTCTGTAGCCTGTTCCCAAACTTGTGTTCTGTGTTAAACAGGATGGTCCTCTTCTTCTTCTTCTTCTCTTTCAGAATCAAGGTCTTCAGATCCTGCTGACCCTTAGCTAGATTCATGAACAGCTCTTGAAGTTGGGCATTCTGGGCCTGGAGGGCCTTGATAGCTTACTCAGTTTAAGGTTCAGTAGACATGATGATCGCTGAAATAAACAACGAAGAAGATAAGAGACTTGTAAAGGGTACCTGTTTATGAAGTGCATGAGATGAAATGCGTATGATTTATGATTTCAAAGACAATCGGGATTCAAATTTGTAAACAATAAAGGAAACACACTTTATTAGATTTAAACTTCAAAATTTAAATTGTTCAACAAATTGCCCTTAAGGAGTTACAATAATGGAAATACTGAAAAGTAAAATAAAAACTGGAAAAGAAATCATCAAAGGTCCATCAATTCTCCCATGGTCTCTTCTTATCAGTGCGGACATAGTCGTTGAGAATCCGCTCGTTCTCTAACTGCCTAGTCAACCTCTGGATCTTCTGTTCCTATTCATTGAACTTCTCTCGGTAAGAATCTCGTTCCTCCCTCAATTGCATCCAAGATCTATTCAGTGCCCCAATGTCAGTAGGCATATAAGGATGGAGAATGGTTGGAAGAACCCCTTCTTCATTAGCAACTTCAAGAGTGACAGGCCGGACGACTTCATATGGCATACCTAGCTTCTTGGCATGGATGCGGACCCATCTGAGATATGGCTCCATTGGCATAGAATTCTTTGGGCCCAGCTCATGTGGATCTGATTGGTGAACTTTGTCCCAAGCCCTTATGAACCTACGACGTCGCTCGTCGCTATCCCCTTGAAAATCAAAGATGATATGAGGCATTAGCAGCTCGTGATGTCCTTCTCTTCTGGCTCTTCCAAACTGTCGGAGAGCTAAGCATGGATTATAAGAAATTCCTCCATGGGTTCCTAGCAGTGGAACATTAGGGTACTCCCCACAGCGATCAATGATAGTCACCTCATCCATACCTTTGAGAGTCCAGATAATGTCATTATGTGAAAGAGACATCACTCTATAAGCCCAGCCCATTCCTTCTTTGTTCTTCAGCACTGACTTGGGGAGGTGCGAAATAAACCACCTTGCCAATAAGGGAGCACATCACATCAAGGTTCCCCGCTTTCGGGCCGTACGAGCATAGAGCTGATGAAGAATGTCACCCAAGAGAGTAGGTATAGGGTTCTGAGAGATGAAGAACTTTATCGCATTCACATCAACAAAAGTGTCAGGATTCAGAAACAATGCCAAGCCATAAATCAAAAGAGCCAGAATATCCTCGAACGCCTTAAAGTCTAGGCTATCCCAAAAGTAGTTAGCCTTGCCAACCAAGAACTTAGTCAAAACTCCTTTTGCTCCACTCCTAGTCTCCCAATTAGCCATTACCTCCTTTTTAGTCAAATGAAGGGCTGCAACAATTTCTTCGGGCCTAAGGGTCTTCTCCCAACCAGTAAACGGAGTCTGCTCCAGAACAGAGATACCGGGCAGCTCAGAGAACTCTTCTAGGGTAGGAACCAGCTGAAGGTCCTGGAAAGTAAAACAATGGTACATCGGATCATAGAATTGGACCAGGACACTCATCATTTGTTCGTCCAATTTGGAGGTGACCAAACTGAGAAGAGAACCATGCCTCCTGATGAAGGAAGTAGGGTCAGGCATCTTGGCAACCAACTCTTTAAGCAAGGTAGGGACTTGGACAAAGTTGATTCAGATAGTATTCTTACGCATGGGCACCATGATGACCTACAAAACAGAGCAAAGATGAAACCCTCTTGTCTTTGAAATAGGTTAGTCCAATGCAAGATGTATGCAATGTTACGATGTCATGATGTCATGATAGTAAGCACACCACAAGTATCCACAAATAGCAAAAGTGGTAAAGGCACACAAGTCACACTGAGAGCCCTTAGATTTCAGGCTGGCATAGAGCTTAGGTACTACCCTCTTTCAGTTCAGTTGGTTTAAACCTGTCCAAAAAATAGTAACCGGGTTCTAGAGGATCTCAATATCACTGACTACCCTCAATCGGTCATAATTCCAGTTTAGCAACCTTTTCTTGCGGTCGGAATCATCGCGAGAGTTTAGTCTCAATGAGTGTAGCATACTGCCACTGTACTATGGCCAAGTTGGTCAATTTAAGGTTCTAAGGTCAGTTGGTGCTTAATGACCCCTTAGAAGACCCACATTCTCCTCGTTCCAACACAAGGAATAACGATACGGACTAAAGTGCCACACCAATGTAGCTACTGCTTCAACCGTGTCGGTCTACGCCGGACAGTTCCCTCACAGTTTATTTCTACTTACCTAAAGGGTTCCCCCAGATCCGGGTTAGGATCTATAGAACTCTGATACAAGCCCATAAAATTAAAGCATACAAAACATACAATTGAAAACACAATGATCTAATCCTAAGGTACACCTCACTTTATAATTGTCTCCAGCAGAGTCACCAGTTCTGTGATACGGTGGGAAAGAGAACTGACTGTTTTGGAATGTTGGTTCGTGTTTGGGTTTTGTTTTTGCAAAATGTCGCGGTAAGCAAGAGTCGCCACCGTCTTTTATTTATCCAACAAGGAAAGGACAAAAGCACAGAAAAATTCCTTTTTGAGATATTTCTCGGGTTCGGGAGGTAGATTATAGAAAGGGAAGGTGTTAGCACCCTTTCTATCCGTGGTTATCCACGGGCTCTTAGGTACTTGCTCATTGTGTTTTCAAAAGTTTGCTTTTCTTTGTGTTTGTGGGTTTGAAAAGAGTTTTTGTTTTGAAGAGAGTGTGAGTGCAAAAAGTTTTGTTTTGTTTTAAAAGGAGCAAGTACTTAAGAACCATCTACCTACTCGAAAAAGGAATTAAACTGTGCTAATGTCCTTTAGACAATGCTATACCACTATTGAGGAGTAGGTAGCATCATCGTTGGAGTTTTTGGGTCAATTCGATTAAGGGACGTGTGGTCACTAAAGCAATGTTAGGATGCCTTAGTGGTAACCCTAATGTCTTAGATCATTTTTTCCGAGGCGACCGTTTCGAGGCAACTTATGATCCTTGGACAAGAGGGCGACCTCTAAAACTTCCTATACTCAATGACCATGTTCGAGGCAACCAAGTGAGTTGTACCCTAAGAGTGGCATGTGTGAGTGTGTTAGTTCGGTTAATTTTATCTGTACATGTCATGGGTGAGCTATATTGATTTTAGGTTAAAGATTGATCTTGTCATGCATTGCCTATTTATCAAACATCTAACAGTTAATATTGTACGGAAATTAAATTGCGGGAAATTAAATCTAAACAATTACAAGGCGTCGGGTATTTACATCGCCAAAAACAAACCCTTTAATTTTAAATTGCGGAAATTAAAAATAAAGCGATAAATAAATAAAGTCCTAATTAAAAGTTATTACAAACCGGAAGCAATTACAATATTGAAATATGGATCGTGTGGGAGAAAATTAAATCGGCGTATTCTTTTGGGTTTTGACCCTTTTTTTGAAAAAAAGCATGTTTTTTTGTTATTTTTGAAATTATGGAAATAAACTAAAGCTAATAATTAAATTAATTAATTAATGAAAATATTTTTGGTTTTTTTATATATAGGGAAATAAAATAAAAATGATTAAAATTAGTAAAAAAACTTAATTCTATGTTAGTTTTAATTTATTGCAAAAATATTAAATGTTTAAACTTATTTAAAACTAAGTCAATTAATTAATATTTATTTACAAAAATAAAATATGAAATTAATAATAAAAATAATATTTTTTTGTTTTCTGATTTTATGAAGAAAATTATTATTTGGTGAGTAATTAAAAATAACAAATAAATAACAATAAATAAAAATAAGAAAAATAATGAAAGAAATAAAAAAAAAGAAACAAACTCAGGGGGGTTTGGGCCCCAGATGGAGGTATGATAGCATATTCAAGGCCCATTTTCGTTCCAGCCTGCCTTGACTTTGTTGATTCCATATGCGCTTGTTGACTTGGATGTATGGTGAGCCTTCAATCCTGGCCTTTGGATTTGGCCTGAAGGCCATCTGGCATTTGAGATCAGGAGGAACATGGTAGTCCACGCTTGCTGAAACCACATGCAATTGCCTGGAGAAAAATAAGACAAATATATTGGGGGACCTGGGATTCGAACCCAGGTCCCATTGGTTTTTCCACTCATCTGCTTGCCAACTCAACCAACGCATTTGCTTGTTATTATTATGGACAACTAAAATTATAAGAGAAAAGCCAATAATATACTGGAAAATAAAAAAAGCGCTAAATTTATTTGAACGGGCCAATGAAGATAAGCCACGTTGTCATCTTCTCCAATGGCCCTGGTTTATTTCCTGCGGATTTGGTTCCGTATCAAAATCTGTGGCATCATCCTAACATGAGTTATAGGCCATATAAATGCAAATGGAGAGCATCAATGTGTTCGTCTCTCTTCCCTGAACACAACCATGGCCATTATTGGTCTTGATTTTGCCTGTATCAAAAATGCCTAAAAAACAAGAATACAAACCCTAGCTTTGGGTACATGGTTATAGGACACAAAAATGAAATCAAACAATATAGAATGCTTAGAAATTGAATGGCAAGCATGATTATACAAAAAATTTGGCAAAAGGATGCAACATAATTGATTCATGATTCCATGTACAGGGCTATGTTCGTGGGAACTTACAGCTCAATTCAGGAGGTCTCAAGGCTTGGTTTTGATCTCTTTAGCTCCACTGGATGTCAGGCAAGGAAGCTACGTTGAGATTTTGGACTGAATCAAGCTCTAACCAAGATTTTGATCTCACACTTTTTCACACTTTTTTCAGTTTTTGTTTCTTGATTTTGGGCAGCTTCAGGTTGTGTTTTTAATGTGTCTGGCTTGTGTGAGTATAAGGGATTGCATTAGGTTAGAAACTTGGGCTTGAATCCATGTGCATTGAAGAATTGAGATATGATATGATCTTCCATTAACAAACTTCCAAAAATGGCACAAATCAAATATTTTGTGCACAATAAGGCATGATTCAGATTTGATCTGGTCCATGATTATACTTGAAGCCTATATCAATTAAAAAGATTCTATTCCATCAATTTTTGGATTTTATTTGAATTAATATTGATTTAAAATGAATTAATTCAATAAAAATTAAATAAAATAGAAAAATTAATTAATGGACATGAAATTGGAGATAGGACACATGTGTGGTTTGACAAGACCAAATCAAGTGGAAAAAAGAGGGCCCTTTTGTCAAAAATTAGAGTTTTGAGGATAGTTGACTTTTGGTAATTTTGGAAAAATTCCCAACTTCAACAATGCATAACTTCTTCAATTTTGAACCTTTGGAGGTGTTTTTTTTTTACTTTTTAGACACCTTGAGATTTCCTATAACCAACCCTTTTGGTCTCATCTCATTTCGATATTCCATGCTCAAGTTATAAGCTTTGAAAAAAAAGGTGTTTTTGTTGACTTTCAAAAATGACCTATAATGTCCAAATTTGTAACTTTTTGTGAGAGAATTTCTTGATCTTTGGGTGTGAATATGGATTGTAGGAAATTGAATCCTATTCAAAATGAGATTTGGATGGGTCATTTCTCATAAAGTATAAGAAATTTATGCTTGGTCAAAGTTGAGTTGACTTTTCCTACAAAACCCTAATTTAGCAACTTTTGAATCTTGATGAATCTTGAGCAATCCTTGATGAATCATGATCAACCCTTGATCAAATGATGAATTATCCTTCAAAAGGAGAATGTTGACAAAAAATATTGAGGTTTGACTATTTGTAGGTCACAGTTGACTTTTGCCCTAGCACAGTCGATTTTTGGGCTTCTTGAGCAATTGACTGACCAAACTTTCTCTGCAAGGCTTGAAATTTGACAGAGAGGGAAGTTGAGTTTGAAATTTATCTTGTATTTGGTACTAGACCTATGTCTATGGCACCATACAGGATGTCTGCGTCTGAGTTGTCATAGTTGAAGAAGCAAATGGAAGAGTTACTTGAGAAGAAGTTTGTAAGACCAAGTGTATCGCTGTGGGGTGCTCCAGTGTTGTTAGTGAAGAAGAAAGATGGAAGTATGAGGCTTTGTGTTGATTATAGACAGTTGAACAAGCTGACAATTAAGAATAAGTATTCGGTTCCAAGAATAGATGACTTGATGGACCAATTGGTGAATGCTCGTGTGTTTAGTAAGATTTATCTGAGGTCGGGTTACCATCAGATTAAAGTGAAGGATGAAGATATCCAGAAGACGGCTTTCAGAATATGTTATGGACATTAGGAGTATTCGGTGATGCCTTTCGGTGTTACTAATGCGTCGGGAGTATTCATGGAATATATGAATCGTATCTTTCATACTTATTTGGATCGGTCTGTAGTGGTGTTCATTGATAATATTTTGATTTACTCTAAGTCAGAAGAAGAGCATGTTGAACATTGAAGAATAGTATTGCAGATTTTGAAAGAGAAGAAGTTGTATGCAAAGCTATCCAAGTGTGAATTCTGGCTGAAAGAGGTTAGTTTTCTTGGTCATGTGATTTCAGGTAGTGGCATTGCTGTAAACCCATCAAAGGTTGATGCTGTGTTGCAATGGGAAACTCCAAAGTCAGCTACTGAGATTAGAAGCTTTTGGGATTAGCTGGTTATTATAGAAGGTTTATCGAAGGGTTCTCTAAGTTGTCACTTTCGTTGACTAAGTTGACTTGTAAAGGTAGAGCTTTTGTTTGGGATGTTCAGTGCTAAGAAAGTTTTACAGAATTAAAGAAGAGGTTGACGTCGGCTCCGATTTTGACGTTGCCTAATCCAGGAGAGTCTTTTGTGGTGTATTGTAATGCTTCTAAGATGGGTTTAGGAGGTGTGCTTATGCAGAATGGTAAGGTAGTTGCTTATGCGTCAAGGCAGTTAAGGACTCATGAGAAGAACTATCCTACACATGATTTAGAGCTTGTTATTGTTGTCTTTGTGTTGAAGATTTGGAGGCATTATCTTTATGGTTCTAGATTTGAAGTGTTTAGTGATCATAAGAGTTTGAAGTATTTGTTTGATCAGAAGGAGCTGAATATGAGGCAACGAAGATGGTTGGAATTTTTAAAGGATTATAATTTCGGTTTGAATTATCATCCAGTAAAGGCGAATGTGGTAGCTGATGCATTGAATCGAAAGACTTTACATATGTCAGCAATGATGATTAAAGAGTTGGAATTAATTGAGCAGTTCAGAGATATGAGCTTCTTTTGCGAGGTTACTCCGCAAACTGTTACATTGGGTATGTTGAAGATTAATAATGAATTTTTAGACAGTATCATAAAAGCTCAGAAGTTGGATGTGAAACTGGTAGATTTGATGGGTGGGATTGACCAGTCTGAGAATAATGATTTTAAGCTAGATGAGCAAGTTGTGTTGAGATTTCGTAATCGGATTTGTATTCCTGATGATGCTGAGATGAAGAAGGTGATACTTGAAGAGAGTCATATAAGTAAGTTGAGTATTCATCCAGGAGCTACAAAGATGTATCAAGATTTGAAAGGTTTGTTTTGGTGGCCTGGGATGAAGAGTGATGTGGCTCGGTTTGTGTCGGCATGTTGGACTTGTCAGAAGTCGATAGTTGAACATCAGAAGCCTGCAGGGTTGATGCAACCGTTGGAAGTTCCAGAATGGAAATGGGATAGCATTTCAATGGACTTTGTGACAAGGTTGCCTAATACTTTAAGAGGACATGATTCAATTTGGGTGATTGTTGATAGGCTTATGAAGTCAGCTCATTTTATTCCTATTAACATCAGTTTTCCAGTGCCGAAGTTGGCTGAGATTTATACCAGTGTGATTGTGAAGTTGCATGGTGTTCCTTTGTGCATTGTGTCAGATAGAGATCCAAGGTTTACTTCTGTTTTTTGGAAGAGGTTGCAAGAAGCGTTGGGTTCTAAGTTGAGGTAGAGTATAGCGTATCATCCTCAGACAGATGGTCAGACTGAACGGACTATTCAATCGTTGGAAGACTTGTTGAGGGCATGTGTTCTCGAGCAGGGAGGTTCGTGGGATACTTAGCTTCCGTTGATAGAGTTCACGTATAATAACAGTTACCATTCTAATATTGGGATGGCACCTTTTGAAGCATTGTATGGTCGAAGATGTAGAACTCCGTTATGTTGGCATAAATCTGGTGAAAGTGTAGTACTTGGATCTGAAATTGTTCGTGAGACTACTGAGAAGGTGAAGTAGATTCGAGAAAAGATGAAAGCTTCACAAAGTAGAAAGAAGACTTATCATGACAAGCGAAGGAAGGATTTAGAATTTCAAGCTGGTGATCATGTGTTTTTGAGAGTTACACCTGTGGCTGGTGTTGGGCGAGCTTTGAAGTCTAAGAAGCTCACTTCTCATTTTATTGGACCGTATCAGATTTCGGAGAGAATGTGGAATGTTGCTTATAGAGTGGCTTTACCGCCTAATCTTTCGAATTTGCATGATGTGTTTCATGTTTTGCAACTACAGAAGTATATTTCGGATCCATCTCATGTGATTCATATGGACGATGTGCAAGTACGGGATAATCTTACGGTGGAGATGATTCCTGTACGGATCACGGATCGTGAAATGAGGACTCTAAGGGGAAAAGAGATTGTCTTGGTTAAATTGGTTTGGCTAGGAGCTGCTGGTGAAAGCATGACTTGGGAGTTGGAGAGCAAGATGCGAGACTCCTATCTTGAATTGTTTGATTGAGGTAAATTTTCGCGGACGAAAATATTCTATGTGGGGGAGAGTTGTAACGCCTGTAATTTAATTAATTATTTAATTAAATTATTTTTGGAATATTTATGAAGATGTGTTTTAATTAATTGGATTTATTTTATTAAAGTGAAGATATAATATTATGTGGTGAAATAATGTTAGAAGTGTAATATTATTTAATGTGGGCTATTTTGAAGAAATAGAAGTAATAAGGGGGGGTGTTGGTTTTAAGCCCAATAAGGAATAATATAATAATAGGGTTATTTTATTATTTGTTAGAAGGAATAGAAAGAAGCAGTAGAAGAAATAAGGATTTGGAGGAGAACGTGCAAACTCTTGGAAAAGTGGAAAACGGCAAGAACGAGAATTCAACCAGAAATTGTAGAGCGACCTTCAATCCAAGGTAAGGGTGAGGTTCTAACTCTATAATTGGGTTTATGATGATTGATATGTGGGGTTAGAGGTGATTGTTGTCTTGTTTGTGAATTGAGAATGTATGATTGATGTATGATGAGGATTGATGAATTTTGATGAATATTGAGGTCTTGATGCTGTTAAAATGCTGTAAAAATTATAAGATGATTATGGGTGATGAATTGACATGATTATAATAATATTTAGGGCTTTAGTTATGGAACCGTAATGAGATGTTGTGATGAAAAACGTAGAATATAGCAGTAATGAAAACGCGGAATTTGGTAAATTGATAACAGACACTACTGTATTAGAATTAATGAATTAATTTGGAGAATAGAATTTATCATGCTGTTCGTAGATAGATTGATATCAGGCAAGGAATTAGAATAATAGGATGAATATAAAATAACAATTATGAAGTCATACGTAAGTTGTTAGAAGTTGCGTTGAATCATTGGAAAGTAGCAGTTCTGATGTTAGAAGTTGCACTAATCAGAATATGCATTAGTCAGAAGATGGCATTAGTCAAAAGATGTGATGATCAGAAGTTGTATTTGGTCAGAGGTTGAGTGATCAGAAGATGGCATTAGTCAAAAGATGTGATGATCAGAAGTTGTATCTAGTCAGAGGTTGAGTGGTCAGAAGATGTGATGATCAGAAGTTGCATCTGACCAGAGGTTGCATTAGTCAGAAGTTATAGTAGTCAGAAGATGGTGTCGCCCCAAAGTTGCATCATCAGAAGTCATGTATTTAGAAATAGCGTTGGTTAGAGGTTGCGTGGTCGGAAGTTGGATGGCCTTTGCATTGTTTTGTGCAGAGCGACGAACGTTAGATGCTTAGAAGCTGTTGTTTGAGCTATAACAGTAGGAAAGTGTCAGTCTTGACTTTAGAGTTACAGGATGACAGTGTGGTTTTACTGTGGGAATTAAAATACTGATGTGTTATTAATGAGAAGTTATTAATAAATAACGATGTTTGATGAATTATTTTGATTATTTGAGATGTTATTTTGAGATGATAAATTGAGATGTTTTGAGATGATAAATTGAGATGTTTTGAGATGATAAATTGAGATGTTTTGAGATGATTTGAGATGTTGTTAACTTGGGTGTTATCATTAAATTCATGGTTGTGTCTCATACATTGCATTTTTGAGATGAGAGTTCTGCTCCAATGGTACCACATGCATTTGCATAGTTTTGAGTCGCATTATATGATTTCATAAAGAAGTATATTTTGATGTTGATGAATGTATATTATTATTGAGATTATCGTTGATTATGAGATGAGAAGTGGTGATGTCGTTAATCTAATTTAATATATTAATTATCATGCACTTTATTATATTGTTAGATATCTCACCCCTTCAGTTTGAATGTTGCCCCTATGTTGGTAACGTGCAGGTAATCGAGAGTGAAGGCTGTATACCTTCAGTAGTTCGAGTTGGTGCCATTGCTCTGATATGTAACACTCGGGGGATGAACGTTTGCTGTTTTTTATTGTTGATTTTTTTAAAATTGTGCTGTCTTGAAGTTGTTGTGTTGATGATAAAATTGTTATTGAGAATTCCGCTGCATAGATGTTGATTTATTTGATTAAAAATGTTATGTTGATGGTTCATCCGATGTTTGAAAAAGTGTTATATATCCACGATGAATGTAATGAATTTGTTAGAAGAATTTGTGACGTCCCGATTCATTTGTATGATTTAAATTTTATAACTCTGATTTATTTTATATAATTGCTTGGGGTAGAATTGGGGTGTTACATGTTTCAAATATATATGTTTGGTTTTGTTTATAACACCGAATGTATAGCCATCCCAGTGGTAGAAGGTGCATGCGTAAGGCTTGGAACTATAGGGACCTGGGTTCGAGCCCTAGTGGTACCCTTTTATTTTTCTTTATTTCTCATTTCAGATCCAGTGCAAACAAGGAAGGGGCACGCATGATGCACCATAACTCCCAACCATCTGATCTCATCCAAAATCAGATCCTGCACATCCAACACCTCTCCATGGTAAACCTCCAGCAAGCCTTTCACACTGAATCATCACAGGCGTTGGGCTCACTGTTTTGGGCCTGAGATTTTGCTATTTTCTCACCCTCCAATTTATTTTTACACACTGGCCCAAACATTTTCTTTTTATTATTTTTAATTTATTGTTTTTTGTTTAATAATTTATTTTATCAAAATAAAAATCATAAAATCATGAAAAATTAGATTTAGGTTTTTCTCATTAAATAATTTAATTTATAACAAACAAAAATTAATTTTATTTAATCACTTGGTTTTATTTCATTAATTAATTTGTAAATTAATTGGAACTAGGCATTACATTATATTTCTTTACTAAAATAAAACTCCAAAAAGATTTTCTAAATACTTAGATTATTTTAGGTTCATTAATTAAATTTATTTTCACAAATAAAATTGGTTAACTTAAATCACACTTTATTTTCATTTTAATCAATTTGTAAAAAAATATAGAATTAGGTTTAAACTTCTAATTTCTTTTCATTTCTTTTTAAACATTTTTCTCAAACAAAAACAAACAAATTTCTTTCTTAAAATACTTAACACTTTTAGGGTTTATCATACTTTGCCCTTTTCCATCTTTATACGTTTATTTACCTTTCATTATTATTTAACAATTGTGCAATATATCAATTTTCTATAGTAATTAAGTTTTAATTGCTTTCATTCCCCATTTGTGACTTGTATCCCCATCCCCTAAATGATGTAATAGCGTAGAACTTTAGATTTCCGCAATTTATCACTTTCAATATAATTGCTAGTAATTAGGATTTGTATGGCAAGACATAAAATCAACAAGTAGGAAATCTAAATTCAAAGATAAAAAGCATGAAAAACAAACACTTTGCACACTTGCACCTCTAGGGTTAACCCACACTTGTTGCCTTGAAAGATAAATAGTCATGTCCATTGAAGGTGGAATACTTTAGCAAAGACCCTTGATTACAAGATCGTAGTCGCTCAATGACCCTTCGATGTTGCCTTTGTAAATGATCTTAGTCCCTTATGACAAATTGCTAAGGTATCCTACAATATTGCCTTCTATGACTGTACGACGACCCACGCCTGTCCCTTCACATCCAATGATATGGTTGCTTACTAACTAATTGTAAGATAACACTACCTAAAGAAGGAGGAAAAGAACTAAGACTTTTTGAGTAGGTGGAATGCTCGTAGTTGCTTGCTCACAAATAAAACCATTTTCACACTCACACTTTCAAAACATCTTTCCAAAAACAAACATCTCTTTGAACTATTTTCAAAACCAACACTTTGTATACATTCTTATAGAGACGAGAATCATTACAAAGTTTTCCGAAACAAAGGCGTTTGGAAAATATTTTCAAACTTACACAAAACCCAAAAACATTTACAAAGAATTTCAAAGTGAGCTAGCAACTAAGAGCTCGTAGATAACTACAGATGAATAGGGCGATAAGACCTTCCTTTTTCATAACCTACCCCCCGAACTCAAGAAAATTCTCAAAAGGTCTTTCCTGTTCTTTTCACCCTTTCCTTTATTGAATAAAAGAAAAGTTGGTGCCGAATCTTTCTATCCACAACAATTGCGATAAAATGCAAAACACCCAAGTCAGTTCTCCCACCATATTACAGAACTGGCGAATCTGCTGGGGACATAACTTAAAAGTGGGGTTACCTTAGAGACTAGATCACCTTTAAATGCTTTCATTCTTTGACTTGCTTGCTTTATTTTATGGGTTATATTTGGGTTTTGTACAGATCCGCTACTTGAATCTGGGAACATTATTAGGTAAGTAGCAAAGATCATGGAGATTGTACGGTGTATACTGATATGGTTAAAGCGATGGCTACGTTAGTGTGACACATTTGTTGGTATCGGTATCCCTTGTGGTGAATCGAGGAGAATACAGGGCCATTGTGTGGTGTCATGAAGAACTAGTTGACCTTAGAACCTTTAGTTGAATAACTTGGACATTAGGAAGTAGTGAGATAGACGGCTTTGGTGCAGTCTGAAGTTGGTTTATACTCGATAATACGCTCATTGAGATCGTACTTTCGGGATATTTCAGTCACCAATAAAGAGGCTTGCGCTGAAACAATGCCCGGTTAAGAAAGATCAATGATATTGAGATTCCCTAGAACCTGATTACTTTTTAGGATATGTTGAACCAACTAAACTTCAAGAGGGTACTTACCTAAGAACCCCATGCAAGCCTACACCTAAGGGCTTGTTTTCTTTGCTTGTATATTATTATTTATACATAACATCATGACATCATACCATAGCATTTGCACTAACCATTTCAAGGACCTAGAGATTCATCTTTGTTCTATTTTGTAGGATATGGCTTACATTCCCAAAAATACCATCCGAATCAACCTTGTGAACGTGTCTCCTCAACTCAAGGAGTTAGCATCAAGGGACCCTGAAAATTCTCTATTTACCAAGAAGTATGGTCGACTCCTCAACTCGGTTACTTGAAACTTTGAAGAAGACATGGTACATGTTCTTTTTCAATTCTTTGACCCTAAATATCATTGTTTTACATTTCCTGATTACCATTTAGTACCTACCATGGAGGATTTCTCCCAACTATTGGGAGTGCCTATTCTTGATCAATTACCCTTCATCGCTATTGATAAAGACCCAAGACCTGAGAAGATTGCTCTAACCTTACATTTGCAATGGTCTGGCATTGTGTCTAATTGGGAAACTAAAAGTGATGCTAAAGATTTTATAGCCAAATTTATATTTGAGAAGGCTCAAATATTTTGGGACACTCTGGATTTGTAAGCTTTCGAAGAAGTTTTGGATATTCTAATCTATGGGGTGGTACTATTCCCTAATCCATACAAACTTATAGATGTGAATGCGGTCAAAATATTCCTATCTCGTAACCCGGTGCATACCCTACTTGGAGATATTTTGCATTCTATTCACACTTATACCATGAAGATAACGGGAATTCTTATATGTTGCACTCCTTTGTTGTCTAGGTGGTTTATTACGCACCTTCCTCGGTCAGTTTTGAAGAATGAACAAGGCATAAAGTGGTCTCAAAGGTTGATGTCACTCTCGCATTCGAATATTCATTGGTGTTCTCGATCTTTGGAGGATATCACCATTATTGACCATTGTGGGGAATTCCCTAATGTACCACTCCTTGGCATTATGGGAGGTATCACTTATAATCCTTTGCTTGGCTCTACGACAATTTGGTTACGCTCTGAGGGATGGTCCGTATGACGCGCTTGTCCAAGGTATTATGTTTGACTATGAGAGCGATGTCCAAGGTTATCGTCAAAGATTTGTACAAGCTTGGGGCATGGTGAACAAGGTTGATAGCAAAACTTTGGAGCATAAGAACTCCATTCCTTTGGAACCTTATCTCAAGTGGGTGTGAGCTCGTGCTCAAAACCTCATGATGTCGTATGTGGCCATCCTACCAATCATTATGGAATTGCAAAGGTCATGCCTACTTCATCCTGACATGCCTACTACTCTTAAGGAATTGCAAAGGTCATGGATTCAAATCAAGGGGGAACAAGACACCTTTGAAGCCTAATTCTACTCGAGCGAGAAGAAAGTGTTGGAGCTCACAAGGCAACTCCACGAGGAGCAGAACTTGAATGCTTACATCAGTCCAAAAAGGAAGCGTCCATGGGAGACCTGAGTCTTTTGTTGTATAATTTCATTTTGTTTTTTTCTTTCATTGTAATCCAAAGAGGAAGTTTGTAAACTTTAAACTTATTAATACGACTAATGTTTTTTTCCTTTTTTTGTTTAAGAAAATTTAAGTCTTAAAGGTCCTTGAAAGCATTGCATACGCATAACATGCACCATATCATAAGCATGTTTTCTGACACAGGTTTCCTCATCTTTCTATTGTTTATTTCAGTCTAATATAGATCTCGAGCAAAGTGTGAAGGACTTGCAGACTCAAAACTCTCAGTTTCAAGAAACTCTACTCAACTTAGAAGAGGGGCAGCAACAAATGATGACACTTCTTGTCACAAAAAAGAAGACAAAGAAGAAAGCTTTAATCAACATGGGGAAGAGATTCAAAGGCCCCGTCTGGTAAGTTCAAGTTTAAGAAGACTCTTCTGAGGAGGATGAGAATCAAGTTGAAAATGCTAGGAGCACCCGTGCCACGGGTGGAAACAATCAAATCTCAGAAGATGGAGATTATTTTGATGAGCAATATCCACCGGCCAACGACAAGTATAAGCAACTAGAAAACAAATTGAAGGTTGTAGAAATCCAAGTTGTTCCTGTCTTGGACTTTGGTGACTTAGGTTTGGTGCCTGGGGTAGTCATTCCCCATACATTCAAAATCCTACTTTTGCTAAGTACGATGGTGTCTCATGTCTGGAGCTTCACCAAAGATATTATGTCTGCAAAATTCAGCCACATACCGCTGATAAAAAACTGTGGGTGCATTTTTTTCAAGAAAGTCTATATGGGACGCAGTTGGAGTGGTTTTACCAACTGGAAGGGACTAACATCCATACTTGGGAGGATTGGGCCACTGCTTTTTACCACCAATATCAATATAATATTGATCTTGCGCCAACTAGGGTGCAATTGCAATGAATGACCATGAGATCAAATGAGGGCTTCAAAGAATACGCTAAAAAATAGAGAGACTTGGCTAGCAGGGTGAAGCCACCTTTAATTGATAGAGAGTTAGTAGATATGTTTATGGGAACATTGACTGGACCAATTTTCAACTTGCTAATTGGAAGTTCATCGTCTGGATTCACTAAATTGATCTTGACTAGTGAGAGGGTTGAAAGCGGGATTAAAAGCGGGAAGATACCTATGAACTCCACCTCAAATGCTGTGAAAAAGCCATTTATTGGTAAAAAAGATACTAATGTTGTGTACGGGTCAAGAAGCCATGCTAAGATGACAATCATCATTCAGTAGGGGTTGTACTGATTTCTAATCCAACTTCAACTCAATGAACGTGACAAAAAAATAGTCAACAAAGACCGGATGTCCAAAGAAGACAGTTTACTAAAACTAATATGCAACTATCTCAAGCTCTGTAACACCTATTGAAAGCTGATTTGGTGACCTTGTAAGATCCCCCTTCCAACCCTAATACTGATTCTCCAAAATACAACTCCAATGCGAAATGCGCTTACCACTCAAACAATCCCAGACATGATACCAATGATTGTTGGTCTCTAAATAATAAAATCCAAGACCTAATTGATAACAAGACAATTGAATTTGACCCTTCTCCAACTCCCAATGTAATCACTGCACCCATGTCAAATCATGCTAAGGGTGTCAATGCTATCGAAGATTCCTCTTTTCTTACCTCCATCAATGACTCAACCACTCCTTTGAAGACTGTTAAAGAGAATTTTTTGAAAGTTGGGGTATTCCCTGATTTCCTTGAAGACTGTTGCTAATGTGCTGTATAAATTAATGGTTGTAAATGGCTGAAGAAAGGTTTCTAACACTTGATGGATAGCCATGAGATTTTATTTGAAAGAACTCCATCTGTGAAATGTTTGACTGAAATTGTATCTCAAGAATTTAAAGATGTATCCATCATTTCTATCTTAAAAAAATCTATTAGGATCACCTCAAAAGGTCCTATTAGGATCACCTCAAAAGGTCCTATTAGGATTCCCATTGAACCAAGAATAAATCCACCAATTATCACCACACCGGGTCCAGTCCCCTACTCTTCTGATAAGGCTGTTCCCTGGAATTATGGGGCGGAAGTGTACTACCATGGTATCAAACAAGATTCATGGATTGATGAAGATGAAACTGCTAACATTACAAACATTGCTAGATCAAGTAAAGTTACTAGAATGGGGAGGATCTTCTCTCCATAAATTTCACCTCTTTCAACATTACTATACCCATTCGTATTACTGTTGTTAAACTTATTGCTGATACTCGAGGAAAGGAAAAAATGACTAAGCCTGCCAGGATGGAGACGCCAACAATAGATATTACCATTGAAGACCCATCTACCCAAGAGATGGAGGAGATTCTAAAAATCATCATAAAAAGTGATTACAAGAAAGTGGAACAGTTGGGGTAAACACCCTCGAAGATTTTTATGCTGTCTTTGTTGCTATGTTCTGAGGCGCATGCCCAAGCACTGATAAAGTTCTTGAAAAATTCCCATGTCCCACAAGAAACTATGAACGACCAATTTGGAAACTGTGTAGCAAGCTTGACTGTCGATAATGGTTTAGGGTTCTCTAATGTAGATATGACCCCTATAGGGAAGAATCACAACAAAGCTCTCCATGTATCCATAGAATGCAAGGGCACTACCATGGCACATGTATTAGTGGATATTGGATCTTCTCTCAATGTCTTACCTAAAGGATCTTTGGATAGACTAGACTATGATGGACTGGTGTTGAAACCTAGCGACATTGTAGTAAGGGATTTTGATGGTTCTAAGAGGATGGTCCATGGAGAGGTTGATATCCCTATCAAGGTTGTGTCTCAAGTACTCAACTCAACATTATATTTCATGGATATCTATCCTGCTTATTTGTGCCTGCTTGGACATCCATGGATACATGAGGTAGGCACGGTGACTTCCACACTACATCAAAAGCTGAAGTATCCGGTCAAAGGGGAAATTTTCACTATATACGGAGAAGATGAGTTTATGATCAGTCATCTAAATTCATTTAAGTATGTTGAAATGGATGGAGAGTTCATTGAAACTCCTTGTCAAGCCTTTGAAGTGGTCTCTCCCATGGTTTCTATTGCCAAGGCCACTCCTGACATTCCCGAAGCTGCTAAAGATACACCGAGGACGGCTTCTCTAAAATATGCGCATCCTGTTATTGAAGAAGGAGGTTGTACCATTTAGGGACAACTTCCTAATTTCCCTTTCAAGTCAGACAAATCTGGATTGGGCTTCACTTCCAAACCTCAAAAGGATATTTGACGTGCTTGCATAGGGAAACCATCTCTCCGCATTATTAACCATGAGATTAATTCCCTTGAAGACTTTGATGCTGATTGTGACTTTGATGATTTGATCTACCCGACTGCTGACAGAGGGCTCAACAACTGGAAGACCAAAGACTTAATTCCAATCTCCTTCAACCAGGAGTAATTGATATTTACTATTTTTATGACTTTGAGAACTTTGTCTATAATTTCCATTAAAATAATGACTTCAAGCCATATGCCTTACCCGGGGCACAATGTTCCATTTGTTAAGGGTTTGTCATTTTCATATGCCATATGCTCATTTTAATGAAAAACATTGGACTATTTTGGATTCAAATGTTGCGCTCTTCGCCTTTCTTTACTTTATTTCATTTTCAAAAAAATAGCCATGTGACCTTACACGCACGCACACACACACACATACACACACACACACACACACACACACACACACACACACACACACACACATATTTGAAGATCCACATCCACTCCGGATCTCATTGCCAACGACTCTGCTATTGCCATCTATGACTTTGAAAATCCAATCTATCAAGCCAAAGACGAAGGTGATGAAGATTATGAAATACCGGGGGAACTCGCCAGAATTTTGTTACAAGAGGAAAAAGCCATTCAACCACACGAGGAGTCAGTTGAAGTGATAAATCTAGGTACTGAGGCAGATAAGTAGGAAGTCAAGATCGGCGCCAATTTGAAAGACTTTGTCAAGAGAAGATTGGTCCAGATGTTACACGATTGTGTTAAAGTGTTCGCTTGGTCATATGAAGATATGTCAGGGCTTGATACTGATATCGTAGTTCATCATCTTCCAATGAAGGAAGATTATCCTCCGGTCAAGCAAAAGGTTTATCACATGTAGCCAGACATATCTGAGAAAATAAAAGCTGAGGTAATGAAACAGTTCGATGCAGGTTTCATGGAAGTGACTTTGTACCCTTAATGGGTGGAAAATGTTGTTCTAGTATCGAAGAAAGACGGTAAAGTCCGTGTGTGTGTGTGTAGACTACAGGGATTTGAATAGGGCAAGCCCCAAAGTTTATTTCCCATTACCTCATATCGATGTATTGGTTGAAAACACTACTCAACACAAAGTTTTCTCCTTCATGGATGGATTCTCCGGTTACAACCAAATCAAAATGGCACCCGAAGACATGGAGAAAACCACTTTTGTTACAAAGTGGGGCACCTTCTATTATAAGGTCATACCTTTCGGTTTGAAGAATGCAGGAGCAACCTATTAACGGGCTATGGTAGCTTTATTTCATGATATGATTAATCATGAAATAGAAGTCTATGTTGATTATATGATTGTAAGATTGAAAACTGAGGAAGAACACTTTGATCATCTCCACAAGCGATTTTATAGGTTGAAGAAATACAAGTTGAGGATGAATCCCAACAAGTGCACCTTCGGAGTGAGGTCTGGAAAACTCTTAAGGTTCGTCGTTAGTGGAAAAGATATTGAAGTCGACCCTACAAAAGTCAGATCCATACAAGAGATTCCAGCTTCCTTTACTGAGAAGGAGGTCAGAGGTTTCTTAGGTCGACTCAACTATATTGCTTGGTTCATATCTCACTTAACTGCTACTTGTGAGCCAATCTTCAAACTGTTGAAGAAAGATCAAGTAGTCAGATGGAACGACGACTGCCAAGCAGCTTTTGATAAGATCAAGGAGTATCTACAAGAACCTCCAATCCTGATGACTCTAGTTGAAGGAAGACCTCTGATTATGTACTTGACTATATTAGAGAATTCAATGGTGGGTCAACATGATGAGTCTGGCCGAAACGAGCATGCAATATACTACCTTAGCAAAAAGTTTACCGATTGTGAAACCAGATATTCAATGCAAGAGAAAAATTGCTACACTTTGGCATGGGCTGCCCGCCGGCTAAGACAGTATATGCTAACTCACAACATTTTATTGATTTCTAAGATTGATCCCATCAAGTATATCTTCGAGGAGCCATTTCTCTCCGAACGAATAGCTAGATGGCACATGATTTTAACTGAATATGATATCCAGTACACTACACAAAAAGAAACCAAAGAAAGTATGTTGGTGGATCATTTGGCCCATCAAGCTGTTGGTGACTACCAATCCATGAACTTTGAATTCCCGGACGAGAATATCATGCTGATAACTGATTGTGAAAAGCCTGGGCCGTGTGAAGGACCTGAACAAGGATCTCGATGGATTATGGTTTTTTATGGAGCTATAATGTATTGGGTAATGGAATTGGTGTTGTGATCGTTTCTACCGAAGGTTGCCATACACCTTTCACTCCTAGACTTTGTTTCGACTGTACAAACAACATGGCCGAATATGAAGCATGTATCTTGGGTCTAAAGGCTGCCATTGACCTAAGAATCAAATTTTTGAGCGTGTATGGAGACTCAGCTCTGGTAATCAGTCAAGTTAAAGGAGAGCGGGAAACTAAACATCCAAATCCGATCCCCTACAAAGAGCTTATGCTAACCTTGACCCCATACTTTGAAGAGTTCACCTTTGAACACTTTCCAAGGGAAGAAAATCAGTTGGCAGATGCCTTAATAACTATGTCGTTTATGTTCAAGGTCAATTGGGACAAGGAAGCTCCTAGAATTACTATCGAAAGATTTGAAAAACCTGTGTACTGTTATAAGATCGAAATTGATGAAGAGAAGCCACGGTATCATGAAGTGAGAAGGTACTTTGAGGCACAAGAATATTCTGAGGGAGCCTCAATCAACGACAAGAAATTCCTGCAAAGGTTCTCAGCCAAATTCTTCTTAAGCAATGGGATTCTGTACAAGTGAAACCATGATTCTACTCTGCTCCGTTGTATGGATAGGAAGGAGGCAGAGAAAACCATGGAAGACATGCATAAAGGTATATTTGGAACTCACTCTAGAGGGAAAACTATGGACAAGAAGATTCAGAGGGCTGGTTACTATTGGTCCACTATGGAAACTGATTGCCACCATCACTTGAGGACTTACCATAAGTGTCAAATTTATGTCGACAAGGTTCATGTGCCTCTAATCCCTTTGAATGTCATGAATGCTCCGTGGCCATTTGCAATGTGGGGCATTGACATGATTGGAGAGATCAAATCCACTGCCTCTAATGGACATCGTTTCATCCTCATCTCCATTTATTACTTTATCAAATGGGTCAAAGATGCTTCATTTTACTCAGTCACATAGAACGGTGTAGCCCGTTTCATCAAGCAAAACTTTATCTGCCGGTACGGCATCCCTGAAAGGATCATCACTGACAATGGAACCAACCTCAACAATGCCATGATTACTGAACTCTGCATGCAATTCAAAATCAAGCACCATAATTATTATCCATACAAACCTATGATGAATGGTGCAATGGAAGCCTCCAACAAAAACATAAAGAAGATTGTGCAAAAGATGGTGGTAACCTATAAAGACTAGTATGAGATGCTGCCATTTGCTCTTGATGGTTGTCGTACCTCGGCTCGTACATCAACCGAGGAAACCCTTTTCTCTTTAGTCTATGGCATGGAAGTTTTTCTGCCTATCGAAGTTCAAATCCCTTCTTTGAGGATTATGAAAGAAGCGGGCTTAGGCGAAGATGAATGCGTTCAGAAAAGATTGGATCAGTTAAATTTGATTGATGAGAAGAGACTGGCTACTGTCTGTAATGGTCAAATGTATCAAAAGTGTATGATCAATGCATTCAACAAGAAGATCAAAACTCGAGTATACCAGGCTGGAGACTTCGTAATAAAGGGAATCATTTTACCACAAGGCGATCCTAGGGGAAAATGGACTCCCACTTATGAAGGGCCATTTGTTGTAAAAAAAAGTATTCTCTGGCGGAACTATGATGCTAACTATTATGGACGGCAAAGATTTCCTGAATCCTATGAATGCGGACATAGTCAAAAAATACTACACATAAAGAATGACCCGCTAGGTTAACATGCCTAGGCTAAAATCAGGGCATCCTGGCGAACCAAAAGGGTTCGGCCAAAAATTAGGGATATATACAAAAGATTGTACATCTGGAAAGTCGAAAACCCGTAAGGGCGGATTGGGAAAAAAATGGTATCCTGGTGGACTGAAAACCCGAAAGGATGGTCCAGGCAAAAGTTAAGGATAAAAAGCGTATGAGTATGTCCCGTCGGATCACTAACAGTTAGCTTTATTACCAAGGTCAAAAGTTCAAACGCTACGAGACCAATTGAATCAACTTCTTTTGATGACAAGGGATGATGTTCGAAAATGTAGGGGAAATAGCGGAGTTAGAACCCAATCAGACCACTTCCACATGGCTATACAATTTTTGTTTTCACTTTGTATTCTTTTCATTTTTCGACGACTTCCTCTTACTAGGATTTATGTCTCCCTGTACAAAGCACTTATTTTTAGGCAAATTATCAATACAAATATACTTTGAAGTGCAAACTTTTTGGTTTTTTGGTTTTGAGTGCAAAAACGTCCAATGACTAAAATTGAATGAACATATGCATATGAACATGATTAACTGTTAACAAATGTACGTATAAGAACAATAATAAGCATTTACTCAAGGATTTAGGATATCCCCACAGAGTTACTTCAATAAATTTATTCCCACAGAGTGAATTCATACATTCTCTATCCAGAGTGCCAATAATTATATCTCCTGGAATTTATCTTTCAGTTTTGTTTCCCAAAGCTGAGAAAGAAACTGTGCAAAAATTCTTCCTCAGGTGAATACATTTCCCTAGTAAGGTCTTCAGGATACCTTCCTCGGCAAAGTTTATTTCCCCAACAGACTACAATCTCCCCAACTTGAGTTTACTTCTCAATGAACAACACCCCTTTATCCCCAGCAAAGTTGATATTATCACCAAAAAGTTGTTGTGAAGCCTAAAACTAGACCTGATACCAGTTAACTTCATCTTCCCAGACTATCAGAAGTATTATTATCTCTTTTTTCCCTAGTCAGGGAATATGAGAATTAAATTCCCCAGTAGAGCAATGGATAACCAAGGTTCCTAAAACTCTACTCCCTAAACAAAAATCAACACTCCCTGTAGAGTTTCCTCAAACAGCAAACAAGAATTCCCAGCGGAAACATTCTAAAAAAGGTTGAAGAGATACATACTCTTCATCTCCAGCGGTAGTCCGGGATTTAGCTTCCCAAAAACTCCCCAGCAGTTGTCAAGGATTTATTTTCCCAGACAAAGATACACTTCAAATAAGATTTCACATTCATACATCATGACATATGCATACAAAATACATATAGCACAATCTCATTTATTTTTAGAACATCATTATATAATGCATTCATCATGACATTGCATTACAACTAATTCTTTGCCTTTTTCAAGAAAGAACAATCACCAGATGAATACCATCAGAACCAAACATTTTATCTGTTGCTTCAGTTTAAGTCGACAATTGATTTATCCTGATTCCGTTTCGGTAGACACTTTCTCAGGTTCAGTTAAATTTCTCCGAAGATTTATATTGATTTGTTATCCAGTTAAAGATTATTCAAGATCTCTGTTGGTTCAGTTTAAGACGACCAATGATTTATCCATATTCCGATCCGGTAAGCCCTTTCTCTGGTCCAGTTAAATTGGTCTGAAGATTTATACTGATTCGTTATCCAGTTAAAGATTATTCAAGATCTCTGCTGGTTTAGTTTAAATTAAACAATGATTTATCCTGATTCCGTTCTGGTAGACTCTTCCTCTGGTTCATTTAAACTGCTCCGAAGATTTATACTGATTCATTATCCAGTTAAAGATTATTCGAGATCACTGTTGGTTCAGTTTAAGTCGACCAATGATTTATCCTGATTCCATTCCGGTAGACTCTTTCTCTAGTTCAGTTAAATCGCTCTGAAGATTTATACTGATTCGTTATCTAGTTAAAGACTATTCAAGACCTCTACTGGTTCAGTTTAAATCAACCAAATGATTTATCCTAATTCCATTTCGATATACTCTTTCTATGGTTCATTTAAATCGCTCCAAGATTTATATTGATTCGTTATCCAATTAAAGATTATTAAATACCTATGCTGGTTCAGTTTAAGTCGACCAATGATTTATCCTGATTTCGTTCTGGTAGATACTTTCTCTGGTTCAGTTAAATCGCTCAGAAGATTTATACTGATTCATTATCCAATTAAAGAATATTCAAGATCTCAGCTGGTTCAGTTTAAGTCGACCAATGATTTATCTTGATTCCGTTCTGGTAGACTCTTTCTCTGGTTCAGTTAAATTGCTCCAAATATTTATACTGATTTGTTATCCAATTAAAGATTATTCAAGACCTCTGCTGGTTCAGTTTAAGTCAACCAATGATTTATCCTGATTTCATTATGGTTGTCACTTTCTCTGGATCAATTAATTCACTCCGAAGATTTATACTGATTCATTATCCAGTTAAAGATTATTCAAGACATCTGTTGGTTCACTTTAAATCGACCAATGATTTAACCTGATTCCGTTCTGGTAGACATTTTCTCTAGTTCAGTTAAGTCGCTCCAAATATTTATAATGATTCATTATTCAAGACCCCTGCAGGTTCAAATTAAATCAATCAATGATTTATCCTGATTCCATTCCGGTTGACACTATCTTTGTTTCAGTATAAATCGACCAAAGCTTTATTCTGATACTTCTTCCAATCCCTACCAGCAGTCACTTTGTATGGCATCTTTAATCCCATCTTCGACAATAATCCATCACTCTCCCAATAGCATCTTTAAGTGCATTCCCGACACAATTAACCAACAACATTATTTTGTGTGAGTGCAAATTTCTGGGTACTCTAATGTTCAATCACTTTCCACCTTCAAGTTACGAATGACGGACCCGCCAATCTAACTCTTCAGGTTTAAGAATATTTAATAGGGACAGTTCTTGTACCCCAAAAATTTCCCTCTCCTCTCTCAAGGCATTTCTCACAAGATCTCCAAAAGCTCAAGTTTGCACAAGTGTTGATTAGGTCAAACCATCTCCTAAACATTGATGCCTCAAATTAGGGTTTTGATTTTCACAAGGATAATTGGAATGATAATGCCTCAAATTACCTTCATGGATCATTATAGACCTCCAAGAATACTCGTGTTAAGGTTCAAGTCTTGAATCACAAATTTGCTCAGTCAATTGACCAAATGATTGAAAATCAACTATATTGGATAAAAAGTCAACTATAGTCAACCTACAGTCAAAATTCTTGATTTTTCTCCAACATAAACATTTTAAAGTCCTATTCATCATTTGATCAAGTATTGATCACAATCCCTCAAGAAAAGCACTCAATTTACCAAAGGGGCAAAATGGTTAATATTAGGGTTTTGACTGTAATTGATTGATCAGTGATTTTTGACCTAATACATGATCTAATGGCTTGAAGCATAATCTCTATGATTCAAATGAAACATTTTTTTCCTAATTTCATAGTTTAAAAAATTCCTCAAGATCAATGGATTGATAGTTGAAATTTGATCAACTGATGAAAAGTCAACTGATGCAGAAAAAGTCAAACTTTGACTTTTTGGTCAAAACTCAATTTCAAAGATCACAATTCATCAAGATATTCAAAAATATCAAACTTTATCATCAAGAAATCAAGAAAGTCAAAAGAATTTTGAAAAGTCAAATTTTTCAATACTTGAATTTTTCTAAGTGTTTTTAAACCTTGATAAATTCATAACTTCATGATATTTTTTCACCAAGATGCAAGATGATTCAAAGAAAACTTTAAACATGAAAGTTATAGGTCTTGATGAGATATAAAAATTTTCTTTACTGATCAAGTCCTAGAAGTTCTTATATTTTAAGTTATAAATTCATGAAGTCATGCACTTTTTCTAAAAAAAACACTTAGTGAAAATTTGACCTAGTTTAGGCATATTTGTATCCTAACTTCTTGGCCAATTTTCACCAAGCTCCAAGATGATTTTGCCAAAATGGTCAACATGAAGGTTTTAGACAATGTTTCAAGCTTTCTAAAATGTCTAAGAACTTGTGGAGATCATGCTTGAGCAAAGAGAATCGAAGATAAGAACTTGAGGTTTCATTCTTTATTTTTAGGTCATTTTGATGATGAACATTCAACCAAATCTCAAACCTATGTTGCATAATCTCACTTTGGAGGCTTATAACTTGTGTTTCACTCTTTAATTTAATGTTTACACATAATTTTGAGCCATTGTCCAAGCATTTGAGCCATTATCCAAATTGCATTTCCATTAATGGCACAAAGTTACCATTTCCATTCCTGTAAAGCAAGCTTTTTGCAAAAGTCAGCTTCTTGAGCTCCCAAATTTTTGTATCTGAGTACAAGAAATCTCTAACATTAGAAGCAATCGCCCTACAACCAACAAACCATAGATCATGCTTGTACTTGAGTCTTGGAATCATAGAAACTTATCCACCTTGATTTTTTTACTTTTTTAAACCATAACTTGTTATCTTTCAATTATAGTTACTTCAAGACCTCAGACCTTTTCTCTATAAATAGAGGATGCATTTGCAACCTATGAAAAGAAGGAACAAGCATTTAAACTCCATCAAACTTACTCAAACCATAAATTTTCCAAAAACTCATTTTTACCATAATTCTTCCCTTGAATTTGTATCTTCCATTTCTATCATGCGTTTTCACTCAATCATTTTCAAAGCTTCCATACATCAAATATAGTTTATCCCTGTCCCTGTTTTGGAACTGTAACATCTCCTTCACCATTGTCCAAACTTAAAAACAACCACCTACAAATTGACTTTCCAGAACATTCCAGCCACTCTCAACTCAAGATAAGCATTACATTAGCTTCCTAGAGGTCTAAGGAAGCTAACCATATCATTGCAGCACCTTGAAGCAACCTCAAACTCAAAACACGAATTCCATTTTCAAGGTGAGTTTTCTTAATTTTGAACTATTCATATAGGCATAATTTGGTTTCCATTTGTGAAGATAAAATGTAGACATCATAGCCCTGAAACTAACCATGTCCTTAGAATTCATTTATATTTCCTAAGTAGTGTGAATTTTAGTTTTGAACTTTCTGAAAAAATTATGTCAGATTTGGTACCAAGCAAAATTTGTATTCATGTTTGATCTATTGTTTAATTTAGTTACATATTTGGAATCGTGGTTAAATGTCAACCAACTTTCATGTTTACATTTTTCATTTTGGTTGAGAAATGAGGAAGTTACAAATTTTAACAATGGTGATGGATTTTTTAGCGCGGGGAAGAAGATGAAGTCATCTTCAGGAACGTGTTTCAAATATATATGTTTGGTTTTGTTTATAACACCTGATGTATATCTACCCTAGTGGTAGAAAGTGCGCGCGTAAGGCTTGGAACTATATGGACATGTGTTCGTGTCCAAGTGGCACCCTTTTATTTTTCTTTGTTTCTCATTTCAAATCCAGTGCAAAAAAGGAAGGGGCGCGCATGATGCACCTCAACTCCCAACCATCTGATCTCATCCAAAGTTAGATCATGCGTATCCAGCACCTCCCCATGGTGAACCTCCAGCAAGCCTTTCACACTGAATCATCACAGACGTTAGACTCACTATTTTGGGCCTGAGATTTTGCTATTTTCTCACTTTCTAATTTCTTTTTACACACTGGCCCAAACATTTTCTTTTTATTATTTTTAATTTTTTTTGTTTAATCATTTATTTTATCAAAATAAAAATCATAAAATCATGAAAAATTAGATTTAGGTTTTTCTCATTAAATAATTTAATTGTTCACAAACAAAAATTAATTTGATTTAATCACTTGGCTTTATTTCATTAATTAATTTGTAAATTAATTGGAACTAGGTTTTACATTATATTTCTTTCATAAAATACTTAAAACTTTTAGGGTTTATCATTCTTTTCCCTTTTCCATCTTTATACATTTATTTACCTTTCATTATTATTTTACAATTGTGCAATATATCAATTTATAATAGTAATTAGGTTTTAATCACTTTCATCCCCCATTTGTTACTTGTATCCTCATTCCCTAAATGATGTAATAGCGTAGAACTTTAAATTTACGCAATTTATCGCTTTCAATATAGTTGCTAGTAATTAGGGTTTGTATGGCAAGACATAAATAAACAAGTAGATAAGCTTAATTCAAAGACAAAAATCATGAAAAACGAACACTTTGCATACTTGTACCTCTAGGGTTAACCCACACTTATTGCCTTGAAAGATAAACAGTCATGTCCCTCGAACGTGGGATACTTTAGCAAAGACCCTCAATTACAAGATCGTAGTTCCTCGGTGTCCCTTCGATGTTTCCTTTCTAAACGATCTTAGTCCATTACGACAAATTTCTAAGGTATCCTACAATATTGCCTTCTATGACTGTACGCGACCCACGCGAGTCTCTTCACATCCAATGATATGGTGATTTACTAACTAATGGTAAGATAACACTATCTAAAGGTGGAGGAAAAGAACTAAGACTTTTTGAGTAGGTGGAATACTCGTAGTTGATTGCTCACAAATAAAACCATTTTCACACTCACACTTTCAAAAAATCTTTCCAAAAACAAACTTCTCTTTGAACTATTTTCAAAACCAATACTTTGTATACATTCTTATAGAGACGAGAATCATTAAAAAGTTTTCCGAAACAAAGGCGTTTGCAAAATATTTTCAAACTTACACAAAACCCAAAAACATTTACAAAGCATTTCAAAGTGAGCTAGCAACTAAGAGCCCGTAAATAACTACGAATGAAAAGGGTACTGACACCTTCCCTTTTCATAATCTACCCCCCGAACTCAAGAAAATTCTCAAAAGGTCTTTCCTGTTCTTTTCACCCTTTCCTTTATTGGATAAAAGAAAATTTGATGGCGACTCTTGCTTTCTGAAACAATTGCGATAATACACAAAACACCCAAGTCAGTTCTCCCACCGTATTACACTCACCATGATGTTGGGAACAAAACAACTGTATTTGTGTTTCCTATTTTATCCTCCAACGAATCTTTTTTCAGCTATAAAAGGAGGACTTGGAAGAATTTGAAATCAATGAATCAGTTCAAACAAAACTACACTAAAGTGCTGCACAAACTCTTTTGAGATATTCTGTATATAGTTTTGTAAATGAGCAATGATCTTTTGTGTGTGTCTTGCTACCAAAGATTTTGTGTTGTTGTACTTAAACATTATATAATATGCTTATCAGGAGCATCTCTTTATACACATATTTGTAAATCAAGGGTTGTTGATAGGTTTCTGGAGAGACTTTATGAGTCTGGATTCTCAAGAATACTTTGGTTATGGTCATAGTGGATTTGCAATAAGGATCGACAGACTTGTTGGGGTTTCCAGCAAGATTGATCATACTTATTGTGGTTGTCTCAAATCAAGTTGATTATAGTGGATTAAGCCCTTGTGTATAAGGAAAATAACCTTACTGATGGACTAGAGTAACTTAGTTAACAGTGTACAAGGATAAAAATAATCGTGTTCATCCATTTTTATTCACTTGTTATATTTGTGTTTGAGTTGTGGAAAGATTATATTTGGTGCAACCCAATTGAAACCCCCTTTCTTGGGTTTATCGCACCTTCAATTGGTATCAAAGCTCCGGTTCTGGTAGGGATTATTATCCAACACTTACCCGTGTCAGATTAAGATCCAGACGAGTTTTAGAAACATTATGGTTGATCCTACCTGTTGTACCCCAAAATTTGCCCTCCCATTTCCTCAACATTTTTTCATTACAAGACCCTTGAAGATCAAGATCCAGTTAGGGTTTCCTCTGCTCAAGACTTCTCCTTGCACTGTGGACTCAAATTAGGGTTTGTGTTTGCCCAAGGATGTTTTGACCTAAAATGCCTAAGATGACTTTCATGTTTCATGTTTGACTCACAAGATTATCCATACCAAGTTTCAAGTCTTGATTCCAAGTTTTGCCCAGTCAATTGGATAGTTGACCTAGAAATCAGCTGTATTGGGGAAAAAGTCAACTGTGGTCAATTGACAGTCAAACCTCATGATTTTTGACCCACATCAACATTATGAACTCATATGGACCATTTGATCAAGTTTGGATCACAATTCCACAAGAAATTTGATCAGATCACCAAAAGGGCAAAATGGTCATTTTTAGGGCTTTGACTGCACAAAGGCAATTTTTGACTGTTTGCCCTAGCCAATGGCAAATCAAGTTCACATATGGACTCAAGGACCCCATGAAATGGTCTTGACACATTCATCAAGCTCAAAAGATCCCAAGTACATAAGATTGACAGTTGAATTTCCCAGTCAATTGATCAATTTTGACTGTACACTGAAAAGTCAAACTTTGACTTTTTGGTCAAAATCAAGAGTCAAGATTCATTTTTCTTCAAAACATGCCAAATCATGAATCTTGTTCACCAAGAAACCAAGAAATGCAAATTAGGGTTTTAAAATGGAATTTTTCATAACTTAGAATTTTTCTAAGTTATGGAAAACCCTATTTTTTTCCCAACTTTGCCCCACTTTTTCACCATGATTCATTTGGATTCAAACAAAAGTCAAAACATCAAAGTTGTAGCTTGTTACATAATCTACAACTTTGTTTCACAAAGTTTTCTCATTTGAAGCTTGTATCTCAAGTTACAATTTTTTGAATAAGGGCACTAAACCATTTTTAACTTAGTGAAATTTTAACCTATTTTGACAAGGTTTTCTACCCCACTTCAAGGCCATTTTCCATACACTTCCTCTTGGAATTTCAATTTGCATTTCAAAGATGGATTGTAGTACACATTCCAAGCTTTCCAAAATGTCCAAGAACTCATCAAACAACCTCATGGTTAGGGAGAATCGAATTTCACAATATAGCAAAAACTCACTTTTGAATTGGCCATTTTTCATGTTCATAACCTTGCAATTTGAACTCAGCATGCTTTAGGTTAGATTACAGGTCCTTAAACCAAGTTACACTCAATAATTTATTGCATATTCATTGTGTTAAGGTGTTGTTCTATGAGTTTGAACATTGTATGCAAGATTAATCCCAAACTAGATAAAGCATTCTTTCCATTTTTGCAAAAGATCACTTTATGTCCAATTGAGAATCCAACAAGTACATTGCAAATCTGGTTGGCACAAGTTTATGTGCTAATCACACTGATCAAGGAGGGATTATGCAGCATAGTGTGAGGTCCTCTACAGGCCTAGAAGCACAATTTGCCTTTGTTTGCTTAAGTGTGAAGTAACATAGCATAACTCATAACAACTCCCATCTCAGTTTACAAACACGAGAACAAACTTATCAAACACATTCCAGACATCATACCCAAGCTTTTGCACGAGCCTTTTACTCCCAATCCACCCTCCATCTCAGAATCACTCTCAAACTGCAAAAACAGAGTTGCCTCTGCAGTTTGAGTGTCATCTTCCATTTCCCTCAAGTTCTCTTGCCAAAACCAGTTCATACGCATCCCCTAGCATCTATGCAAGCTAACCATGACCTGAAACCTGACCTGTAATCCCTCTAAGCCACTTCACCATTTTTGTTTTTCTGTTTTGCAGTTGAAGTTCACTAGCACGATTCAGAGAGTTTCAAGACAAAGTAGAACTTGGAAAAGCATCCTTACACTTCAAGGAAGCTATCCAAATCATCATTTTACTCTGAAACATCCTCCATTGCAAAGCACGATTCCAACTGAACAGGTATATTCATGAAGTTCTATCTCTCTTATTAGGCATTGTCAGCTTTAGGTTTGTGAAAAAAATATGTCACAATCATAGCCCTGAACATGCCCATACAGTTAGATTTCATTTATGTTATGTGTGCTGCAAGAATTTTGAGTCTGAACATGGCATAAAAGTTAGGTCAGAAATTGGGGGAGAAGAAATTCTCCTTCATCTTAGAGAGTTAGGTCAAGTTCTATACATGGTTAGAATCGTCTCTTCATGCTGAACATTTGTTATGTTATGAGTTTTTGCTAAAAAGCCAGGAATCAAGAGTTGGAAGATGAGGAATAGGGCGCACATTTTTTTCAAATATTGTTGCTGGAGGTTGAAGACAGTGGTCTTTGGGCTGGGCCTGTGTATTTTTTCTTATTCACACCACATAATTGCTATTACACCCCCTGAGCCCATTTGCTTTATTTTTATTTCTTTTTGACTTTTTCTTTTTTTTTTTTGTTTGACTTTTTTTTTTTTTTCTCATGACATTAAAAATATAAAAATATTTTTTCTCACCATTTTTGATTTTATTAGGCATTTATATAGTTTTCTTTTAGTTTATACACAAATAAATAAATATATATATTTTGTTTTAAAATACTAAAAATAGTCTAAATGCATTTATATACATTTTTATTTTTGTTTACCTTCTGAAAATATTTCACATAAAAAATACTTTTTTTATTTATTTTATTAAATATTAAATGTATATTATTTTATATATAATGCATATTTAGAACTTAATATATATATATATATATTTATATATATATATATATATATATATATATATATATATATATATATATATATATATATATATATATATATATATATATATATATATATATATATATATATATATATATATATATATATATATATATATATATATATATATATATATATATATATATATATATATATATATATATATATATATATATATATATATATATATATATATATATATATATATATATATATATATATATATATGTTTATTAATTTAGGTTAGAATATAAAAATATTTGAATTTTTTATTTTATTAATATTTGATATAAAAAATACTTTTTATAATATACTTCATTTCATTTTTATTTTTGCCCATAATAAATAAATACTTGTATTAAATTAAATAATAATACATTTTCTTTAATAAAATTAGGGTTTTGCCATAAATTCAAAATACTCCAAAAATAATATCTTTTTATTTTTACATAAATAACACTTTTTTTCATACATATACAAAACATTTTTGCATCTTGCATTTTTATTCCATTTTTTTTTATTTTATTATTGTACATTAATTAAATTGTATAAATTCAAATTGATGTAACAGTTTTAGGTTTACATTACTTGTCAATATCCCCATTCGAACATTTGTACCCCCCTTCCCATATTTGGTTTTGTAATAGCTTAGTAAATTTATTTTCGCACTTTATTGCTTTCTAATGATAACATGTTAGAATTAGGGTTTGTATGCGAAAAACGACGAAAAAATAGTTATGACCTAATCTCAAGACAAATGAGCATGAAAATGAACACACAAATCACACTTGCACCTCCTAGGGTATTCCACTTGTTGCCTTTCAAAATTAGGCCATGTTGCATGTTGAGTCTCTTTGGGCAAAACAAACAAATCAAATGATCAAGTCCCTTAAAGAAAATGCCCAAAGATACTTGGCACCATTGCAATTATGGTCTAAACGATGACCCACGCCCGTCCCTTTCACATCCTAAACATAAGATTGTCCACCAAATACAATGGTGGAACAAACTTGTTAAAAGGGTTAAAACGTAGCAATAATATTTTGAGAAATTTAGGAGTAGATAACCTCTTAGTTACTTGAATCAATCTTGCAAACTAAAACACTTGCCTATTTCAAAAAACCACACATCACTACACTTTCAAAACAACTTTCAAAAACAAGTGAAAACCTTTTCAAAAGACGTACATCTTTGTATACATCCCCACATGGATCATTACAAAGGTTGCCACCACATTGGCCTCTTTTCAAAACATTTTCAAACCCACACACTCAAGCACCATTTAAAACAATTGAAAACAAAAGGCAAGTGATCTAAGCAAGTAACTAAGAGCCCATGGATAACCATGGATAGAAAGGGTGCTAATACCTTCCCTTTCTATAATCTACTCCCCGAACCCAAGAAAACATCTCAAAAGGTTTTTGCTGTGCTTTTTAACCTTTCCTTAGGATAAAATAAAAAGTCGGTGGCGACTCTTGCTCAACCGAAACATTTGCAAAAACAAACGCAAAACCTCAAGTCAATTCTCCCACCGTATCACAGAACTGGCGACTCTGCTGGGGAACTAAACTTAAAAGTGGAGTAACCTTAGGGTTTAGATCACCTTTGTTTTCAATTGTTTGCTTTGTTTGCTTTTATATTTGTAGGCTTTGCATCGGAGTTTCATAGATCCTAACCCGGATCTGGGAAATACCCTTTTTAGGTAGCATAATCTGTGAGGGACCTGTCCGGCGTAGACCGACATGGGTGAAACAGTGGCTACGTTGGTGTGGCATCTTAGTCTGTACCTATATCCCTTGTGTTGCAACGGGGAGAATATAGGTCTTCTAAGGGGTCATTAAACACCAACCAACCTTAGAACCCTAAATTGACCAACTTGGCTATTAGGACAGTAGCAGTATGCTACACTCATTGAGGCTAAACTCTCGAGATGGTTCTGGCCGCGAGAAAAGGTTGCGATGCTGGAGTTATGACCGATTGAGGGTAGCCAATGATATGAGATCCTCTAGAACCCGGTTACTTTTGATAGGACAGGTTCTAACCAACAAACTGAAAGAGGGTAATACCTGAAACTCATACTGGCCTGAAACCTAAGGGTGTCTTGTGTGACTTGTGTGCTTTATTTACCTATGTGAATACTTGTGGAGTGCTTCATCATAGCATCATGCCACCATACCATTGCATGCATCCTGTATAAAGGACTAACCCATTTCAAAGACAAAAAAGTTTCATCTTTGCTCTGTTTTGTAGGACATCATGATGCCCGTGCGTAGGAATACTGTCCGGCTCAACTTTGTTCAACCACCAGTTTTACTCAAGGATTTGGTTGGAAGGATTCCAAACACCTCTTCCTTCATCAACAGACATGGTTCTCTCTTTGGCTTGGTCACTGCAAAGTGGGACCAACAACTGATGAGTGTTCTGACCCAGTTTTATGACCCTCTGTATCATTGTTTCACCTTTCAAGACTTCCAGCTGGTTCCTACCCTGGAAGAATTTTCTTATTTGCTTGGGATCCCTGTCTTGGAACAAACTCCATTCACTGGTTTGGAAAAGACTCCTAGGCCTGAAGAGATTGCTGCAATTCTCCCCTTGACCAAAGAAGAGGTATTGTCCAACTGGGAAACTATAAATGGGATCAAGGGCTTTTTGGTCAAATTTCTGGTTGGCAAGGCTAATGATTTCTGGAATGACTTGGACTTCAAGGCGTACGAGGATGTTCTGGCTCTTTTGATCTATGGTCTAGTATTGTTTCCCAACCCTGACACCTTTATCAGTATCCATGTCATAAGGATCTTCATGTCTCGGAATCCGGTACCCACTCTTTTGGGTGATATTCTACAACAACTCTATGCTCGTACTGCTCGAAAACGGGGAACTTCGTGGTGTTGTGCTCCTTTGCTAGTAAGGTGGTTTATTTCGCACCTTCCTAAGTTCGTGCTGAAGAATGAAGAAGGAAAAGGTTGGGCTCGGAGGTTAATGTCTCTCACTGATAATGACATCACCTGGACTCTCAGAGGTTTGGATGAGGTAGCTGTTATTGACCGTTGCGGAGAATACCCTAATGTTCCGTTGATTGGTATCCAAGGAGGAATCTCTTACAATCCGTGCTTAGCTCTCCGTCAGTTTGGAAGAGCCAGAGGAGATGGGCCTCATGAAATGCTGGTTCCTCACTTCCATTTTGAGTTTCAGGCAGACAGTGACAAACTACGCCATGGATTCATTAGAGCTTGGGACAGAATTCACAAAGCTGACCCACATGAGTTGGGACCAAAGACCTCTCTACCAATGGGGCCCTATTGCAAATGGGTCCGTATCCGTGCTCAGAGGTTAGGTATGCCATACGAAGCTGTTAGACCTCTCATTCTTGAATCTCCTAATGAAGATGGGGTTCCTCCAACTGTCCTCCCTCCTCAGATACCCGCTGATTTTGACACGATGAAGAGATCTTGGGCACATCTAAAGGAAGAACGGGATTTCTATCGGGAGAAGTTCAACGAACAGGAACGGAAGATCCAGAGGCTGACTAAGCAATTGGAGGAAGAGCGGGTCCTGAACAACTACATCAGCACTGAGAAGAGGAGGCCATGGGAGCATTGATGAGCTTTGGATATTTCCTTTTATAGTTTTATTTCCTTTCCAGTATTTTTCATTCCTGTAATGCCTAAGGGCAAATTGTTGAACAATTGAAAATTTTAATCTAATGAAGTGTGTTTCCCTTTTTGTCTACAAAGTTGAATCTTGTTTGTCTTTGAAAACATAAAACATACGCATTCCATTGCACCATATGCATAGCAGGTACCCTATTTCACAGGTTGCTTAATCTCCTTTGCTGTTTATTTTGAACAGTCATCATGAATCCAGACTCCTCCAGTGAGCAAGCAATCAAGGCCCTCCAGGCCCAAAGTGCACAGTTTCAAGAGATGGTCCTAAGCCTAGCCCAAGGTCAGCAAGAGTTGAAGACTCTACTCCTAAAGAAGAAGAAGAAAAAGAGGACTGCGTTGTTCAATACCGGACGCAGATTTGGGAACACACTCCATAATGAAGCTGAACCAACTACTTCTTCTGCTGAGAAAGACAGTCCCCAAGGGGGAGGAGCTCCTAGTCCCACAGTCTCCGACAACGAGACGGACTATAATGACGAACAATACCCACCTGCTGCTGACAGATACATGCAATTGGAGGACCGCTTGAGCGCCATGGAAATTCAGAATGTGCCGGGACTGGATTTCGGAGATCTGGGGTTATCTTCTGGGGTAGTAATTCCACACAAGTTCAAGGCGCCTGCCTTCGCCAAGTATGATGGGGTCTCCTGCCCAAAGCTGCATCTGAGGTCGTACGTAAGGAAGATCCAACCTTACACGGCGGATAAGAATCTCTGGATTCACTTCTTCCAAGATAGCCTCTCGGGGTCACAGCTTGAATGGTTCTACCAATTAGATGGAACTAGTATCCGACACTGGGAAGATTTGGCAACCGCATTCTACAGACAATACCAATACAATTCTGATCTTGCTCCTACGCGTACCCAACTTCAGGGTATGTCTCTAGGAACGGGTGAAGGGTTCAAAGAGTACGCACAAAAATGGAGAGATTTGGCTGGCAGGGTGCAGCCCCCATTGACTGATCGAGAGCTGGTTGATATGTTCCTAGGGACGTTGTCTGGTCCATTCTTCAATCACTTGGTTGGTAACTCCTCCGCTGGGTTTACAGATTTGATATTAACGGGAGAAAGAATTGAAGCTGGCATCAGGTCAGGCAAGATACAAAAGGCTGCCTCCACAAGTGCTGAGAAGAAGCCGTTTAAGAAAGAAGCAAGTGCCGTCTATGGTCCTAGAAGACAAGTCAAGCCCGAAAGTCGCCAAGCCGTCAATGCTTTGGTCATCTCAAAACCTGTTGCTGCTCCTCAGCAGTACAATCAACAAAGAAGCGAAAGGCCTAAGAGGCAGTATACTCGACTGAGTAATGACCTTATCTCAAATTTTACCCCAACTGTTATCCACCAACCTGGTGACCCTCAAAGAAGCTCCTAAGGTCGTCAACACTGTGTCTCCTAAGTATAACCCAAATGCCCGGTGTGCTTATCATTCTGATAGTCCCGGGCACACTACTGATGATTGCTGGGCCTTGAGAAACAAAGTGCAAGATCTGATCGACGCAAAGGAAATTCAGTTTGAGGCGCCGGAGAGACCAAATGTTGTAACTGCTCCTATGCCCCAGCATAGAGTAAATGCCATTGAGGAAGAATTGTATGTTGTTTCAGTAAATGAAGTTGTTACCCCTCTTTTGACTGTCAAGAAGAACCTACTGCTGGCCGGTTTATTTCCGGGTTGCAGTGAAGGTTGCCTGTTCTGTGCTGTTTCCCTATCTGGTTGTCCCTTGCTGAAGTTAGGCATTCAAAACCTAATGGATAGCAAGGAGATTCTGTTTAAGAAGTCTGCTGTTCAGTTGGTTCCGGTAAAAGAAGTTTCTGTGGTTACCATCTTCAAAAATCCAATCAAGGCTCTCCCGAAGAAGCCTGTTCAAATCATGACTGTTGCACCTGTGGTTATTACTGTTCTGGGGCCTCTCCCCTACGTATCTGATAAAGCTGTCCCCTGGCACTATGGGGCAGACGTATATGTGAATGGAATCAAACAAGAATTCGACACTGGCGCCAGTATCTGCGATATCACTGGTCCAGCCAAGGTCACCCGCAGTGGCAGGCTCTTCTCGCCTGACATTGCACCGCCCGCTACTCGAAGACCCCTCCTTATAACACCTACAAGTGTACCTGTTACTGTTGCTGATCAAGTTGTTTCGCCTGCCGCCGAGTCATCTAATGCTCGGGGCAAAGGGATTGAAGAGGAGCCTGCCCGGATGGAGGCACCGATACCTATAAATGCTGAGGCCTCCCAACAAGAAATGGAGGAAATCCTGAAAATAATAAAGAAGAGTGATTTCAATGTTGTCGAGCAGCTGGGGCATACGCCCTCCAAGATCTCCATGCTCTCCTTATTGCTATGCTCCGAGGCCCATGCTAAAGCCTTGATCTCATTTCTAAAGACGGCCCATGTGCCACAGGAGACGTCTGCAGTCCAGTTCACTGATTGCGTAGCAAATCTGACAGCAGACAATGGCTTGGGTTTTTCAGATGCTGACCTGACTGCGAAGGGAAGAGACCACAATGATGCCCTCCATGTCTCTATCGAATGCAGGGGCACTACTCTGGCGCATGTATTGGTGGATACTGGTTCTTCCTTGAATGTTCTACCGAGAAAGGCTTTAGACCGTTTGGATTATGAAGGCCTGGAACTGAAGCCCAGCAATATCATCGTCAGGGCCTTTGACGGTTCAAAAAGGATGGTTCATGGAGAGGTTGACATCCCTATTCGTGTGGGCTCTCAGGTGTTTGACTCTACTTTTTATGTGATGGATATACGTCCATCGTACTCTTGTCTACTGGGTCAACCTTGGATCCATAAAGCCGGGGCGGTGACCTCTACCTTGCACCAGAAGCTAAAGTACCCTGTCAGAGGGAAGATCGTCACTGTGCAAGGAGAAGAGGAGTATATGGTGAGCCATTTGAATTCCTTCAGATACATTGAGATGGACGGGGAGTTTATTGAAACCCCCTTTCAGAATTTCGAAGAGGTGCTTCCAATTTCAGCAGCGGCAGAAACAACAGTCGAAGAGAAGGTTCCTTTGAAGATGGCTTCCCTAAAGGATGCCCGGGCTGTGGTTCAGAAAGGCAATTGTGCAAACTGGGGTCAGCTTCCTGACTTCACTCAGAAGAATGACAAGTTTGGGCTGGGCTTTACTGCAGAGGCTCAGAGGGCTGTGCGCAAGGAAAAGATCAGAAAGGCTCCGGTGTTTATCTCCAACCCAAGGGTGAATGCTATTGAGGAGGATGTGGAGGAAGCAGAATTTGACAGTTGGATCTACCCGACTACCAGCAACGGACCAAGCAACTGGACGGCAAAGGATTTTACACCTATCACATTTATCACGCAGTAATTGATTTCTTTTGATTTCCAAATTTGTAACAAACAATATGTTAAAACTTTGTTGGCTCGGTGTCCTACCCGGGGCATCGTAGCTCCATTTGTGAGGGCTTTTTGTATGACATTTCCATATATCATCAATCAAAACATTGGACGTTTGTTGCATTTCAAATCTTGTGCTCTCTTTCTTTCTGTGTTATACATATTGCAAAACAGCTATATTTACACACACTCACTCATACAGGTTTCAATCCACTCTGGATCTCACTGGTAACAGCTCTGCTATCGCCAGTTATGACTTCGAGAATCCGATCAACTTGGCCGAAGACGAAGGTGAAGATGATTGTGAAGTGCCTGGTGAACTCGCAAGACTGCTACTCCAGGAAGAGAGAGCTATTCAACCACATGAAGAGCCGGTGGAGACAATTAATCTGGGTACTGAGACAGATAGGAAAGAGGTCAAGATTGGTGCCAATCTAGAGCTCAACATGAAGCAACGATTGATCCAGATGCTACAGGATTACATGGAGATTTTTGCTTGGTCCTATGAAGATATGCCTGGTTTGGATGCCGACATTGTAGTTCACCACCTGCCAACCAAGGAAGATTGCCCTCCGGTAAAGCAAAAAGTCCGACGGATGCGACCAGAGATGTCCGAGAAGATCAAGGCCGAGGTTATGAAACAGTTTGATGCCGGGTTCCTTGCAGTGACTTCTTACCCTCAGTGGGTTGCCAACATGGTGCCGGTACCAAAGAAGGACGGTAAGGTCAGAATGTGTGTTGACTACAGGGATCTGAACAGGGCCAGCCCCAAGGATGACTTCCCCCTACCTCACATTGATGTCCTTGTTGACAATACAGCTCAACACAAGGTGTTCTCCTTCATGGATGGTTTTTCAGGGTATAATCAGATCAAGATGGCTCCAGAAGATATGGAGAAGACTACCTTTGTGACTCAGTGGGGCACCTTCTGTTATAAGGTCATGCCATTCGGATTGAAAAATGCTGGGGCAACCTATCAACGTGCCATGGTTGCTTTATTTCATGATATGATCCATCATGAGATTGAGGTATACGTTGATGACATGATTGCAAGGTCTCAAACTGAGGAGGAGCACCTTGACCATCTGAGGAAGTTATTTGACCGACTCAAGTTGTACAAGCTGAGATTGAATCCCAACAAATGCACCTTTGGGGTAAGATCCGGAAAATTGCTAGGTTTCATTGTAAGTGATAAAGGTATTCAGGTGGACCCTGCCAAGGTAAAAGTCATACAAGAGATGCCGGCTCCAAAAACAGAGAAAGAAGTCAGAGGCTTCCTGGGACGACTGAATTACATTGCCCGATTCATCTCACATCTGACTGCTACTTGTGAGCCAATCTTCAAATTGCTGAAGAAAGATCAAGTAGTACGCTGGAATGATGAATGTCAGGCCGCCTTTGAAAAGATAAAGGAATATCTCCAAGAACCACCCATTCTTATGCCACCGGTGGAAGGAAGACCTCTGATACTATACTTGACAGTACTTGATAATTCAATGGGGTGTGTGCTGGGGAAGCATGACGAGTCTGGCCGAAAAGAGCACGCTATTTATTACTTGAGCAAAAAGTTTACCGACTGTGAGTCTCGTTACTCACTTCTTGAGAAAACTTGTTGCGCTCTTGTATGGGCTGCTCGCCGGCTGAGACAGTATATGCTGACTCACACTACCTTATTGATTTCAAAGATGGATCCCATCAAGTACATATTTGAAAAGCCCGCTCTGTCTGGAAGAATAGCGAGATGGCAAATGATCTTAACAGAATATGATATCCAGTATACAACTCAGAAAGCAATTAAAGGAAGTGTACTGGCGGACCATTTGGCACACCAACCTGTGGACGATTACCAATCATTGAACTTTGATTTTCCGGACGAAGATATCATGGTGGTAACTGACTGTGAAGTACCTGGACCGAATGAAGGACCCGAGGAAGGATCCCGATGGTCTATGCATTTTGACGGAGCCTCCAATGCTTTGGGTAACAGCGTCGGCGCTGTAATCATATCTCCCAAAGGAACTCATACTCCACTCACCGCCCGATTATGTTTCAGCTGCACCAACAACATGGCAGAATATGAGGCATGTATCATGGGTTTACAAGATGCAATCGACTTAAGGATCAAATTTCTAAGTGTCTTTGTAGATTCCGCTCTCGTGATCAATCAGATCAAGGGAGAGTGGGATACGAAACACCCGAATCTTATTCCTTACAAGGAGTATGTGTCGACCTTGCTTCCCCACTTTGAAGAGATAACTTTTGAGCACTTCCCTAGAGAGGAGAATCAGCTAGCGGACTCCCTAGCCACGATGTCTTCAATGTTCAAAGTTAAATGGGACAACGAGGCTCCCCGAATCATTATCTGGAAGTTGGATGAACCGGCATACTGCTGCGAGCTCGAGGCTGAGAAGGTTACTGAAAAACCCTGGTATCATGAGGTGAAGAGGTACTTGGAAGCTCAGGAATACCCTGAAGGTGCGTCTGTCAATGATAAGAAGTTCATAAGGAGGTTTGCTGCAAAATTCTTCCTCAGCAACAACATTCTCTACAAACGGAATCATGATTCAACTCTACTACGTTGTGTGGATAAGGCCGAAGCAGAGAAGATCATGATAGAACTGCATGAAGGTACATTTGGAACACATTCCAGTGGACACACCATGGCTAAGAAAATCCTTCGGGCAGGATACTTCTGGTCCACAATGGAAGCCGATTGTTACCAACACTCTTGAACTTGTCATAAATGCCAGATCTATGCTGACAAGGTACATATCCCTCTGGTTCCTTTGAACGTCCTGACGGCACCTTGGCCTTTTGCAATGTGGGGCATCGATATGATCGGTGAGATCCGACCGACGGCATCCAATGGGCATCGCTTCATCTTGGTGGCGATCGATTACTTCACGAAGTGGGTTGAGGCAGCTTCCTACGCCACAGTAACCAAGAGCGTCGTGGCACGTTTCATCCGGCATAATCTGATCTGTCGGTACGGAGTCCCGGAAAGAATCATTACGGACAATGGTACCAATCTCAATAATTCGATGATCACTGAACTCTGTGAACAATTCAAGATACAGCACCACAATTCTTCTCCCTACCGGCCGAAGATGAATGGGGCTGTAGAGGCAGCTAATAAAAATATCAAGAAAATTGTGCAGAAGATGACAGTGACCTATAAAGATTGGCACGAGATGTTACCGTTCGCTCTTCATGGGTACCGTACCTCAGCAAGGACGTCAACCGGGGCAACTCCCTTCTCCTTGGTCTATGGCATGGAGGCAGTCTTGCCAATTGAAGTCCAGATACCCTCTCTCTGGATAATGAAGGATGCAGACTTGAGTGAAGATGACTGGATCCAGACTCGACTTGATCAATTAAATCTGATTGACGAAAAGAGGCTCACTGCTATCTGTCATGGTCAAACGTATCAAAAACGGATGATCAGGGCATTTAACAAGAAAGTCAGACCGCAAGAGTATCAAGTTGGGGACCTGGTAATCAAACGCATCATCCTTCCTGAAAGTGATCCCCGGGGCAAATGGACCCCTACATATGAAGGGCCATTTTTGGTTAAACGTGTGTTCTCAGGAGGAGCCATGATCCTAACCACCATGGATGGTGATGACCTTCCTCACCCCGCCAATGCAGACATAGTGAAAAAATACTACGCGTAAATAAAAGACCCGCTAGGTTGACATGCCTAGGCAAAAATAAGGGCTTCCCGGCGAACCAAAAGGGTTCGGGCAAAAATAAGGGATGAAATGAATAAAAATCTGTACACCCGGCAAGTCGAAAACCTGAAAAGGCGGCTTGGGCAAAAATGGGTATCCCGGTGGACTGAAAACCCGAAAGGGCGGTCCAGGCAAAAGTTAGGGATAAAGCGTAACGCTATGTCTCATTGGATCACTTCGCATCCGGAATTCGGCATCAACTATCTGGCTCAGATTCCGGCATCGACCAATCAGCTTCATCTTCAACTAGACAGCAAAGCGATGAGACGTTCGAGGACATAAAGGCGATAGCAGAGTTGGAACCCAGTGGGATTGTTCACATAGCTGTTTTGTTTCCTTTTTCAAAAATTGTAAACTCTATGTTATTTGGCGGCGCCCTCTTACTAGGATGTCAGCCTCTTGTACAAAAACGCCTATTCACAGGCAAAGTTCAAATCAATACAAATTCACTTGTCCATACAAATTACCATTGTTTTCCTTTTTTCTGTTTTGTCTTGCGAAGAACGTCCAATGTTCATTTTTGATATATGCATTTGACATTAAATTGCTGATTCGTAAATGTTTGCATATAAAACAAAAGATTAAGTACAGGTGACATCAGAAACAGGGGCAATGTGAAGTTGTCTGATGCAGTCTGGTTGTTTTGTCCGCCAAGGTACCAAGGTAGATTCGACTGAAGAATGTGACCAAATCATCTCAAATGTCCCGCAGAGTAAAACAAGATTCAGCAGTACTTTCCCCAAGCGGAGTTGATTCCCCGTCAATCCTGTGAAAGTCTCAACATCCCCTGGCGGGTCTTAAAAGCTCATCCCCAGTAGATTCTGGACGCTTTTTCCCTGTGGTGCACGGACGTCTCTCCCGAGTTTTAGTTAGAGTTATTTCCTCACGAGGACTTATAACTGGGTTATCCTCAGCTAATTACCACGGAAGATCGCCCTCGGCAAGGTTCTTTCATTCCCCAGCGGAGTTTATCATCATTATCCCCAGCGGAATCCATCATTAAAGTCCTCAGCAGACCTCTCATCAAAACTTCGGCCAAGTATCTCTTCCACAGAGCAACTCCCCGGCCGGTCGTCAAGGATTTATTTTCCTAAGACAAAAATTACATTCATAAACATTTCACATTTCCGATACATGCTGTTTACATACGTGATAAAGTGCATACTCACACTATCTCATGTTAAACATCATGACGCCATGCATATCATACATCATGACATGGCATACAACTTATGTTTTTGCCTTTACAGGGAAAAAGACAATCCCAAAGACGATTACCCTCAATTGTCACAATTCCAGATTCGATACCTGAATCCATCCAGGGCACATCTGAGAGTGATCATTCCCAGACTCGATTCCTGTATCTAGCCAGGGCACGTCTGAAGAGTTCGAAGATTCGATTCCTGTATCCAGCCAGGGCACATCTATCAACTACAACATTTCCATATTCGATTCCTGTATCCAGCCAGGGCATATCTGTTGACAACATTTCCAGACTCGATTCCTGTATCTAGCCAGGGCACGTCTGAAGAGTTCGAAGATTCGATTCCTGTATCCAGCCAGGGCATATCCATTGACGACTATTTCCAGATTCGACTCCTGTATCTAGCCAGGGCACATCTGTGAGCAACCGATTGTAGATTCGATACCTGTATCTAGCCAGGGCATATCTGCATAAGGAGATTGAAGATCAAACACCTGTAACAAGCCAGGAAAACATCAGCCTCTCCCAAATACACAGGTTCTCGCTAAGGAATCTCTTGTGCGATCAACACTTCCAAATGGCATCTATAAGCCCATTCCCGATAAGGTTCTGTCACACCTCCAGATGGCATCTATAAGCCCATCTCCCTATCCACCATCTCTCCAAATGGCATCTATAAGCCCATTCCCGACATCACATTTACTGATACCTCAACATGCGAGTGCAAATTTCCGGGCACTCTTGTGTCCAATCTCCTTTTACCCTCGAGTCACGAAAGGCAAACTTGCCAATCTAACTCTTCAGGTTCAAGAAGATTGAACAGGGGCAACTGTTGTACCCCAAAATTTGCCCTCCCATTTCCTCAACATTTTTTCATTACAAGACCCTTGAAGATCAAGATCCAGTTAGGGTTTCCTCTGCTCAAGACTTCTCCTTGCACTGTGGACTCAAATTAGGGTTTGTGTTTGCCCAAGGATGTTTTGACCTAAAATGCCTAAGATGACTTTCATGTTTCATGTTTGACTCACAAGATTATCCATACCAAGTTTCAAGTCTTGATTCCAAGTTTTGCCCAGTCAATTGGATAGTTGACCTAGAAATCAGCTGTATTGGGGAAAAAGTCAACTGTGGTCAATTGACAGTCAAACCTCATGATTTTTGACCCACATCAACATTATGAACTCATATGGACCATTTGATCAAGTTTGGATCACAATTCCACAAGAAATTTGATCAGATCACCAAAAGGGCAAAATGGTCATTTTTAGGGCTTTGACTGCACAAAGGCAATTTTTGACTGTTTGACCTAGCCAATGGCAAATCAAGTTCACATATGGACTCAAGGACCCCATGAAATGGTCTTTACACATTCATCAAGCTCAAAAGATCCCAAGTACACAAGATTGACAGTTGAATTTCCCAGTCAATTGATCAATTTTGACTGTACACTGAAAAGTCAAACTTTGACTTTTTGGTCAAAATCAAGAGTCAAGATTCATTTTTCATCAAAACATGCCAAATCATGAAACTTGTTCCCCAAGAAACCAAGAAATGCAAATTAGGGTTTTAAAATGGAATTTTTCATAACTTAGAATTTTTCTAAGTTATGGAAAACCCTAATTTTTTCCCAACTTTGCCCCACTTTTTCACCATGATTCATTTGGATTCAAACAAAAGTCAAAACATGAAAGTTGTAGCTTGTTACATAATCTACAACTTTGTTTCACAAAGTTTTCTCATTTGACGCTTGTATCTCAAGTTACAATTTTTTGAATAAGGGCACTAAACCATTTTTAACTTAGTGAAATTTTAACCTATTTTGACAAGGTTTTCTACCCCACTTCAAGGCCATTTTCCATACACTTCCACTTGGAATTTCAATTTGCATTTCAAAGATGGATTGTAGTACACATTCCAAGCTTTCCAAAATGTCCAAGAACTCATCAAACAACCTCATGGTTAGGGAGAATCGAATTTCACAATATAGAAAAAACTCACTTTTGAATTGGCCATTTTTCATGTTCATAACCTTGCAATTTGAACTCAGCATGCTTTAGGTTAGATTACAGGTCCTTAAACCAAGTTACACTCAATAATTTAATGCATATTCATTGTGTTAAGGTGTTGTTCTATGAGTTTGAACATTGTATGCAAGATTAATCCCAAACTAGATAAAGCATTCTTTCCATTTTTGCAAAAGATCACTTTATGTCCAATTGAGAATCCAACAAGTACATTGCAAATCTGGTTGGCACAAGTTTATGTGCTAATCACACTGATCAAGGAGGGATTATGCAGCATAGTGTGAGGTCCTCTACAGGCCTAGAAGCACAATTTGCCTTTGTTTGCTTAAGTGTGAAGTAACATAGCATAACTCATAACAACTCCCATCTCAGTTTACAAACACGAGAACAAACTTATCAAACACATTCCAGACATCATACCCAAGCTTTTGCACGAGCCTTTTACTCCCAATCCACCCTCCATCTCAGAATCACTCTCAAACTGCAAAAATAGAGTTGCCTCTGCAGTTTGAGTGTCATCTTCCATTTCCCTCAAGTTCTCTTGCCAAAACCAGTTCATACACATCCCCTAGCATCTATGCAAGCTAACCATGACCTGAAACCTGACCTGTAATCCCTCTAAGCCACTTCACCATTTTTGTTTTTCTGTTTTGCAGTTGAAGTTCACTAGCACGATTCAGAGAGTTTCAAGACAAAGTAGAACTTGGAAAAGCATCCTTACACTTCAAGGAAGCTATCCAAATCATCATTTTACTCTGAAACATCCTTCATTGCAAAGCACGATTCCAACTGAACAGGTATATTCATGAAGTTCTATCTCTCTTATTAGGCATTGTCAGCTTTAGGTTTGTGAAAAAAATATGTCACAATCATAGCCCTGAACATGCCCATACAGTTAGATTTCATTTATGTTATGTGTGCTGCAAGAATTTTGAGTCTGAACATGGCATAAAAGTTAGATCAGAAATTGGGGGAGAAGAAATTCTCCTTCATCTTAGAGAGTTAGGTCAAGTTCTATACATGGTTAGAATCGTCTCTTCATGCTGAACATTTGTTATGTTATGAGTTTTTGCTAAAAAGCCAGGAATCAAGAGTTGGAAGATGAGGAACAGGGCGCGCGTTTTTTTCAAATATTGTTGCTGGAGGTTGAAGACAATGGTCTTTGGGCTGGGCCTGTGTATTTTTTCTTATTCACACCACATAATTGCTATTACACCCCCTGAGCCCATTTGCTTTATTTTTATTTCTTTTTGACTTTTTCTTTTTTTTTTGTTTGACTTATTTTTTTTTTCTCATGACATTAAAAATATATAAATATTTTTTCTCACCATTTTTTATTTTATTAGGCATTTATATAGTTTTCTTTTAGTTTATACACAAATAAATAAATATATATATTTTGTTTTAAAATACTAAAAATAGTGTAAATGCATTTATATACATTTTTATTTTTGTTTACCTTCTGAAAATATTTCACATAAAAAATACTTTTTTTATTTATTTTATTAAATATTAAATGTATATTATTTTATATATAATGCATATTTAGAACTTAATATATATATATATATATATATATATATATATATATATATATATATATATATATATATATATATATATATATATATATATATATATATATATATATATATATATATATATATATATATGTTTATTAATTTAGGTTAGAATATAAAAATATTTGAATTTTTCATTTTATTAATATTTGATATAAAAAATACTTTTTATAATATACTTCATTAATTTCATTTTTATTTTTGCCCATAATAAATAAATACTTGTATTAAATTAAATAATAATACATTTTCTTTAATAAAATTAGGGTTTTGCCATAAATTCAAAATACTCCAAAAATAATATCTTTTTATTTTTACATAAATAACACTTTTTTTCATACATATACAAAACATTTTTGCATCTTGCATTTTTATTCCATTTTTTTTATTTTATTATTGTACATTAATTAAATTGTATAAATTCAAATTGATGTAACAGTTTTAGGTTTACATTACTTGTCAATATCCCCATTCGAACATTTGTACCCCCTTCCCATATTTGGTTTTGTAATAGCTTAGTAAATTTATTTTCGCACTTTATTGCTTTCTAATGATAACATGTTAGAATTAGGGTTTGTATGCGAAAAACGACGAAAAAATAGTTATGACCTAATCTCAAGACAAATGAGCATGAAAATGAACACACAAATCACACTTGCACCTCCTAGGGTATTCCACTTGTTGCCTTTCAAAATTAGGCCATGTTGCATGTTGAGTCTCTTTGGGCAAAACAAACAAATCAAATGATCAAGTCCCTTAAAGAAAATGCCCAAAGATACTTGGCACCATTGCAATTATGGTCTAAACGATGACCCACGCCCGTCCCTTTCACATCCTAAACATAAGATTGTCCACCAAATACAATGGTGGAACAAACTTGTTAAAAGGGTTAAAACGTAGCAATAATCTTTTGAGAAATTTAGGAGTAGATAACCTCTTAGTTACTTGAATCAATCTTGCAAACTAAAACACTTGCCTATTTCAAAAAACCACACATCACTACACTTTCAAAACAACTTTCAAAAACAAGTGAAAACCTTTTCAAAAGACGTACATCTTTGTATACATCCCCACGTGGATCATTATAAAGGTTGCCACCACATTGGCCTCTTTTCAAAACATTTTCAAACCCACACACTCAAGCACCATTTAAAACAATTGAAAACAAAAGGCAAGTGATCTAAGCAAGTAACTAAGATCCCATGGATAACCATGGATAGAAAGGGTGCTAATACCTCCCCTTTCTATAATCTACTCCCCGAACCCAAGAAAACATCTCAAAAGGTTTTTGCTGTGCTTTTTAACCTTTCCTTAGGATAAAATAAAAAGTCGGTGGCGACTCTTGCTCAACCGAAACATTTGCGAAAACAAACGCAAAACCTCAAGTCAGTTCTCCCACCGTATCACACTACCCCACCACTAGCTCTAGTTTCTGATAAAGATAACTACAATGCTAAACCTCCCATTTCTTATGGTGAAACGTTTGAGTACTGGAAATACAGACTTGAAAGTTTCTTTCTAGGTCACGATGTTGATCTTTGGGATATGTAGTTGATGGCTACGATCCTTCCACGGATGGTGCTGGAAAAAAAGCTTGAAAGGAAAGCTATGAATTATCAACAAAAGACATATTAAAAGAATCACCATAAAGTAAGAACCATCTTGTTGAATTTTATTTCTTATACTGAGTATGAGAAGATCACAAATAGAGACTCAGTTAAGTCTATATTTGAATCTTTCATAATGAATCATGAAGGAAATGATCAAGTCAAGGAGACCAAGCCTCTGGCCTTGATTAGAAAGTACGAATCCTTCAAGATGGAGGATGATGAAACAGTTGAGACTATGTTCTCAATGTTTCAAACCTTAGTCGTAAGACTGAGAGTTCTAAACAAAGGATATTCTACATCAGATCACGTGAAGAAGACCATCAGAAGCTTGCCATCTAAATGAAGGCATATCGTAATTATGCTCAAGCTTGCAAATGATCTAAACAACACTTCTCTAGAAGAACTAGTAAGTTATTTGAGGAGTCATAAGATTGATATATATTGGGATGAACCTCAAAAGAAAGGGAAATTTATTGCGCTCAAGTTTGTCAGAAGATTTGAGAAGTCCAAGGCTCTTCAAGCTGAAGAGATTGAGGATTCAGAAGAAGATTTTGGTGAAGTTGAAGATGAGTTGTCTTTGCTATCCAGAAGGGTCAACCGTCTCTGGAAGAGAAATCAAGGTAACAGATTCAAGAGTACAAAAAGGACTAGTGTTTGCTTTGAGTCTACTTCTAATTAGAGGAAGTCTAGTGGAAAAGAAGTCACTTGTTGTGAGTGAAATGAGCCAAGACACTACAAAAATGATTGTCCTGAACATTAGAAGGACAAGTCCAAAAGTAAAGCTCTCAAGAGTAAGAAGAAATGGATGATGGAAACCTGGGATGATTCTGACTCTTTGGAAGACGACTTATAAAAAAAACATGCTAATGTGGCGTTGATGGCTCATGTTAGAATTTCTAACGCAAAGATCCCTCTAGAAGATGAAGCAGAATCTAATTCAGACACAAAAGAGGTATTCTCTAAAGAGGTATTTTTTGAACTTACTCATTTTGAATTAACTTCTTATTTAATTAAAATTCTGAAAAAATATGAGTTACTCAAGATTGAGCTCAAGGAACTTAAAAAGTCCCATGAATCCATTTTTTTAAATAGTAAGCTTAAGGAAGATCTCTTCATTATTAATCAAGAAAACTTTTTTCTTAAAGATGAAAACTCTGCTCTCAAAGGCGTGATAACTCTTCCAGCAGCTTCTGAGAGTACCGATGATGTCATTAAGAAATATGTCAAATATTTTTAGAAGTTCCTATCCAGAAGCATAGGGAGAAGTATGATGGCTTCTATGATCTATGGCGTGAGCAGAAATGAAACTAACGATGTTGGTTATAACTCCTATGAAGAATCTAATTCTGATAAGGAAGACAAAAATAATATTCTCCACTCCCATTTTGTCTCTGATGGGTTTGTGCCTAAAGATAAAAGAAAAGAAAAAGAGAAATTTTCTTCTAAACCTAAGGCAAAACCTTTGGCAAAATCTTCTATCTTTAATTCCTGTAAATATGATTATTTTGTTGCTAAACTCAATGTTGTTAAGAACTCTGGGAGAACTATCAAAAGAGGAGCCAAGAAGTTTTGGGTACCCAAGAAACAAATAATCTATATTGCATATATTCTTAGCAGGTACAGTTGAAACACATGTCATGGTACATAGACTATGGCTTCTTGCATCACATGGCGGGAGGAAGGCATATGTTCCAAAGACTGGAACTTAAACCTCGAGGCATCATGGATTTCAGAGGTGATTATAAGGGGAGATCATAGTCTCCGGAACAATTGGATATGAGTGAAGTCTCTTTGTTACTCTTTATAGTACATTTCGGAATAGAGTCTTTTCAAAGGACTCCCTATGAATTATGGAAAGACAAGAAGTCTATGTTTTCTTATCTTTTTTATATGCTCTTGTTTATCTTAAACTCAAAAAATAATCATAACAAGCTTGCTTCTAAAACTCAAAGTGTTGGGATATTCTGAACTCTCAAAAGGTTACAGAGTATACAACAATGAAACACTTATTGTTGAAGAATCAATCAATGTTAGATTTGATGATAAGATTGACCTTGAAAAGTAAAAGCTAGTTTAAATATTTGCATATCTGGAAATTATCTACTCAGACGATGAAGGTAATGAAGCTACTACAAAGAAGTTAGAAACTCAGAAGATGCTCATCAGAAGATGCTAAAGCACATACAAGTTCATCACTTTCTAAGAAGTTGACTTTCATGAAAACCAGATTCTAAAACGATAACATATTGGGATTAAAGTCAAATGATGATCTGATAGAGGATGTCAAGCGAATTAACGTGTTGGTGTATAACCACTTGCATGATAGATTTCAGGAGCAATGTATAATAGACTTTGTCTTGATGGAGTTGATTTCAATGTGCACTCCAATAAAGGAAAGATTTACCTTGAGGCACCCTTCTCTTTGCATGACATTAAAGATGTCATCAGAAATTTGGTTACAGGAAAAAACTTGGGCCCTGACGGACTGTCAATTGAATTCTTCAAAGCTACCTAGGATGTAATTAACCATGGTTTGTTTGACTATACTAATGAATTTTTTTGCAGACCCATATTTCAAAGGGTAAGGAAGTTGCTTTTATTTCCCTAATTCAAAATAGCCACAATCCTCAAGGTTCAAACGAGTATTAACCAATCTATTTGATAGGAAGTATTTATATGTTTATTTCAAAGCTTTTGGCGAGGACATTGAATGGAGTCATTGGTAAGCTTGTTTCTGTGTCTCAACTAGCATTTATTCCAAAGAAAGGATTATTTGATGGAGTCTTGGTACTCAATGAATTGATGGACTTTTCCTAAAGAAATAGGAAAGTTCTATTTTCAAAGTAGATTTCAAAAAATCATTTGACTTTGTATCATGGTATTACTTATTCTATGTCCTTAAAAGAATGGAATTCTGAGATAAGTGAGATTTATGAGATCAAGGAGGGTGTGTATGCGCACGCTATAACTCCATCTCCATTTTAGTTTAAGGTAGCCCCATCATGGATTTCCAGCCTAAAAGAGGGTTCCATCAAGGAGACCATATTTCACATTCATTTTCATCCTCGTAGTAAAAAGAATCGTGTGTTTAATGAAGAATGCTCGGGCAATCCATTACTCGCAACCCTTTTATTTATCGGGCCAGCTTCAGTTCAACCTTTTTAAATTTTCTGATGACACAATAATTATGGGGAAACCGCCTTGGGAGTGTTTATGGTCTATCAAATCCATGTTTCATGGTTTCAAGCTCTCTCCGGGTCTATCTGTTAACTTGCACAAAAGTAGAATTATTGGTCTCAACATTGATACTGATTTCTTGAAAGCTACCTTTGAATTTATTTCTTGTGCTATTAGCCAATACCTATTTACTCTTCTTGAAATTCGGATAGGGGATAACCATCATAGAAGATCAAGGTGGGATCCGATTATCTCAGATCTTAGAAACAAATTACCATCTTGGAAGGGCAATGCGGTTTCATTAGGGGGGAGAGTGACACTGCTGAATTCAATGCTCAATTCCATTCCCCTTTACTTCTTCTTGTTTCATAAAGCATCAAAGTTAGTCACTTAAGGAATCATCAAAATCCAATAGGATTTTTTGTGGAATGTTGAATAAAATCATAAGAGGTTTAATTGGGTGGCTTAGTCTAATTTATTAAAATCTAAAAGTGAAGGTGGGCTTGGAATTAAGCATTGTGAAGCATTCTATCAGGCTCTATTAAGTAAATATGGATGAAAAATTTTATTATAGCAAGATTCAAGTTGTCTCAAGGTTCTTTCGTTCAGGTATAGCTATATTAAGGCATTAATTTTGGATCCTTCTTGGTCAACGAATAACTCCAAAGCTTCCCTGTGGTGGAGGGACCTAAGAATTTCTTTGGGTTCGTGGTGTTCGGATAGAAGTTGGTTTGCCAAGGGCATTTCGTGCAAGGTTGGAACAAGGGCATATATTAATTTTTATAAGGATAATTGGTTGGGTGTTATGCCAATATGCCCTCAATTTCCAGCTCTATTCGATTATGTTCGCATAAAAGTCGTCACTATTAGTTTTTATCTTAGGGAAGGGAATCTAACATAAAATCCTAATTCGCAGACATAGATTCTAGGTTTCAGACTTCATTAGATGAAAGAAAGGTATTAGGCCCCTTTCATCTACCTTGTTCACAATGATACTAGGTTTTAGGTTTAGGTTTGGGTAAAATAAGGTTTTAAGTTTTATTAAGGGAAAAGAGTTTTAATTTTTAATAGGGGAAAGGGTTTAAACTTTAAATAGGGGAAAATGTTTTAATTTTTAATAGGGGAACTCGCTACGATTTTTGACCGTATGCCTACATATCCTCTTAAGAGGAATCAGAGTCCTAATTCGTAGATCATATGAGGTTGGTGCTTTTTAGGGGTTGCAAACATATTTTGAATCACCTCGCACTTTGATCGGGAATAGTGATTGCCGAGATTTTGACTAAATGCGCAGTAAGTCAAAATCTATTTGAAACCCTTTTTGCAAAACCGTTGATTAGATTAGTTGATAGCGAAAAGATAGTTTGTTGTTCGTTGAGTGTTTTTTAATCGTGTTAATTGCAAAAATCTTGGTTAATGCATGATTAAAAAAAGATTTAATGCCAATAATATAGTAAAATGATGTATTCATGATCTTTTCAATAAAAAATAATTTTAGATAATAATAATAATAAATAATAATAATAAGAAATTAAGTAATTATAATAATATATAATAATAATATAAAAATATAATTATTATAAATAATAGAAAATAAGTGATAATATAAAAATAGAAAAAAAAATTTAATTAAGTTGAACCTGGGGGGTGTAATTCCTAACTGTTAAATAAAACAATGGGGTGCTGAAAATAATTATGGGCTAAGCCCAATGCGTTGGCTGGCAATGGGGGGTGTGTTGTTGATGGGTTTAGTAGAACTGGCGAGATGGGGGTGTGAACAACAACTAGGCTTGGCCCAAAACAAAATTCTGGAGGGCCTGCTGGATTACGTGCTACGAGGGTGCATGGCTTATCATGGACTTGGCCTAATGGCCGTCAGACGAGGATCAGGCGATGAGATGGAATGGTGTATGATAATTAACGTGGGCGCATGTGCATGTGATCTGAACGAAGTTTTTTTTTTCATCATTTCATTTTATTTTTATTTCTCTTCCTTACAGTAACCCTACACCATTTCTCTTTCTTCGTGAACTTCCTCTTCTCTCCTTCTCTAACCCTACTTCCACACCACCACTGGCGGCGATGCTATCCGATTACCCCTAAAACCCTTACTCAAATATCAAAAACAAAAGCTAGGACGTTTACCCCCTTTTCGTGATTTTTGTATTCCAATTTCTTCAAGCACATTTCTGATTTTCTGCTCTTCTTCCTTTTTCGTATTTGCAGGATTTTGGCGAGGTTTTGAAGGTGGTGACGGTAAGGCTAGCGGAGGAACAATCAGACTATCAGCGGTGGTTAGGGTTTCATATATTGAAACCCTAACCGCTTTCCTCCTTCTTTGAGCTTCGACATCGACTTGGTCTTTTTTCTTCCGTTCTTCCTCAAACTCCCTTATGTTTCTGTATCAGTTTTCTAGTTCTCCGCCTTCGTCTCTCCCCCTCATTCTGTAAATTAGCTTTAGTATATATAGGTCCTTAGAAATTAGGGCTTTAGAATTTTGTCGTTACAGCTAGTTCTCTTTGATTTAGGATTTAGAATCAAGTTTGGGATTAGATTTATCATTGATTAATTAAGTTTGATTATACTGTAATATGATCTTGTAATTGATACTCTGTTTCCGTAATTTTGGATTTGAGGTAATAAAGATTGGATCGGTTTTGTTTGTAATCTTCATATTCAGATTTGATTTAATTAAACGAAATATGATTTTGTATTCTTTTAGATTTGTAATAAGATTTATTTGGTTTTAAATCTGAACAGTAAAGGTTAGTTGCTGAAAGCAAGCGTTCTTTTCTGCTTGATTACTACAGTGCTCGTTTGTGGCTTTTGGACCTTGCACTGCTATATTTTTATTCAGCCCATGCGCTTTGCAAATAATCGAGTTTTGGGCCTGCGCTAGTTATTTTATTCAGCCCAATCAATATTATTAAATAAAAACTTTATCCACCATAATGAATAAAAATACTATTTTTTAAAAAAATATTGGGCCAACATCTTCTATCAGCTCAACTCGTATTTACAACAAAAACTTTTTTATTATATTTTCAATACAACCAGACCCAAAACACCAAACTTTAATAAATAAAAAAACTTTAAAACAAGTTTTAAATAAAAAACTTTATGTCTTCCCCTTTTTCTTTAAAAATTCTGTTCATTTATTTATTTATAGTAAACAACTTTTTATTATTATATATTTTTCTAATAATAAAATACTTGTTATTTTTCCAAAGACTCTTTATCTAATAAATTTTTTCAACAATCCATTAATGATAAACATCAAAATAATTATAGAAATATTTTTCTCTTTTTTCTTCCAAAAACATCATATGGGCCAATTTAATGGGCTTCATGTTGCAACCACACCCCTCTTTTTTAATGACAACAACAAACACTTAAATAGGCTTAGTTAATACTTAATTTCCCATTTCTCTTCTTAATAACAATTGTTCAATAATTAAGAACTTAATAGTTGCTCGAATAATTCATTTTGAATTGCATGGGTCATTGGCCAACATGTCTCGCAAACGAATTTATGAGTCTTTTCGATTTAGAAAGCCCCACTCTCCTGGATTAAGATACACCCCTAGTCTTGGATAAAGATAGGTCATCAGATACTACTGTACCATCTTTAATTAAATAATTCTTCAATTTTAATCTCGAAAAATAAAATCATCGAGGTAGGACAAATTTGGGGTACGACAACTGCCCCTATTCAATTATCTTCCAATCGAATAGCGTGAGAAAATGTGAGTCTTACGCATTCTGATTGGGAGTTTATTGAATACTTGGAATACCCCAAATTTTTCCAACAAACATAAGGTTACACTGATATAGCATACCCGTACGAGTCTCAAGGAAGCAGGCAAAGCTGATGATGTATCGCTTAACAGGGTTTAATAACGAGGCAGATAGTCTTTGATCTTAAAAGCGCAATCTTGTATGTCTTGGTTTGGTTTTGATCATTCACCCATTTAGAGGATGAATACAATAATAATTGATGATGCATGGCTGCTTGAAGACTGAGGCCATGGGTTATGTTCGCGAATCGTTGTATGACGTCTGAGGCGATGGTCTAGAGTTTTGTTTTCTTTCGAGCATCAAAGTATGAAGTATGAGGCAATCTTCGGTGTTACAGAATAAAGGAACGCACTTCCGTATGAAGTCTTAGGCAATGAGCTTAAATTTGTAAATTATTGCGTGAAGTCTGAGGCGATAAGCTAGATTTGGTTTTCGGACATCGCTGCATGAAGTCTGAGGCGATAGGCTGGATTTTATGGAATAAAGAAACACGTTGCTACATGAAGTCGGAGGCAATGTGTTAGGTTCGCAAATCGCTGCGTGAAGTCTGAGGGGATAAGCTAAGTTTATTTTTTTGAACATCGCTGCATGAAGTCTGAGGCGATGATCTGTGCTTGGAACACATTGCTGCATGAAGTCTGAGGCAATGGGTTAGGTTCGCAAATCGACGTGTGAATTCTGAGGCGATAAGCTAAGTTTATTTTTTTGAACACCGCTGCATTAAGTCTGGGGCGATGATCTATGTCGCTAAATAAAGGAACACGTTGCTGCATGAAGTATGAGGCAATGGATTAGGTTCGCAAATCGCTGTGTGAAGTCTGAAGCGATAAGCTAAACTTACTTTCGAGCATCGCTGCATGAAGTCTGAACGTGTCACGACATGAAGACTTAGGTGACGGTTTGAATCGTAGGAGAAGTGTTTTGTTGGTTGACCCTTAGATAGCTAAATCGAGGGTGAGACTGTTTGTTTGTTGTATGATACATGCGTATGATGTCTGATATTGAGATGGGACCCTGAGCATATATGTATTTAATGTCTGTGTATGTATGATGTTTAACATTGATATGGAACCCTGAATATATACATATTATATGCAAAAATGTATAGTGTATGTATGCTTTGGATATGCAAAATGTATGTATGAAATGTGTGTAAGATGCGCGTATGCCATGAAATATTATGAAGACTATTTCTGGCATTCTCTCCTTTAAACCATTGGCTTAGAGTTACCAATCCCCTGGCATTGTATGTTGTGTCGTCGTAGCTTTGTTGAATTTGAAGGCAGTGTAGCAAAATTGATTTTCTGTATTGCAAGTGTAGGTGCAGACGTAGACGTAGGTATTGGCATATGCGTAGATTCATATGTTGTAAGCGTAGACGTATGTATTGGCATATGTGTAGACTTTTATGTTGTAAGCGCGGGCGTAGACGTGGACATGTGTATAGGATTTGTATTGTAGACGCAGGAGTAGACATGTGTGTGGACGTAGACATGGATTTTCTTTCGATATTTTTCTAACGAAAATATTTTTTTCGATATTTTATCAAAAGCTTTTATTTGTTAATTTCTCCGAAATGATTTTAAGACAATATTCGCAAGTAATAATCGTATTATTTTGTAAACAAGTCATAGAAAAGAAAAACGCAATAAAGAAAGCAAATGTTTTGTTGATATGCCTCTGAATAGGCGAGAGTATAAGATGCAATTCCTAGAAAGAGGTAATTACAAAAAAATTTAAAACTATAAATGGCAATGAAAAATGATATTTGTTACTGTTGTTCCCCAATATCCTTTTAATGGCGCTTATCTCCTTTGTTTCTGAGTCGTATGATTTAGATCTATCTCTACTTTCGTGGTTCGTATTCGCAGTTTTAGATCGCAACCTTTTTGTTCTTTATTTCTTTTAGAATGATCCCTAATTTTTTTCCTGGATTTCCATTTCGGGTTTTCAATCCACCGGGATAATTTTTTGTTATATGCCCCTAATTTTTGCCTAGATCTCCCTTTAGGGTTTTCGATCCACCGGGACACTCCTTTTTTTCCTAGTTGCCTATTTGAGGTTTGAGCTTAGCGAGCTTCTTATACATAATATTTTTTTACTGCGATTGAATTTTCCAGATGCGATAGTTCTTCCCTATCCATTTTTGTGGGGATAAGACCACCAACGGAGAATGTCGTTTTGACTACGTACAGACCTTCATAGTTGGGGGTCCGTTTACCACGTGAGTCGAGGCGAGGTAGCAGAATCTTCTTGAGTACTAGGCCATATTGTGGTTCATCATGTACAATATACTGTTACTCTGAAAGAATTCCGAGGATACTTTTCGTAGAGTTCTTCTGTCGGTGCTAGAGCCATTTTCTGGATGTCCTTATTTTTCAAGGCTTTTCTTGATGTTGTAAAACCAAGGCTTGTCATCAGGTCTTTCTTTGATAGCAAGACAAAGTGCGGGCTCTTGATTGTGTTTGTTTGTGATGCGCAGTTCGTGCTTTGATCAAGTTACTTTGAACATAGACGATATAGTTGCCAGGGTGTCTGCCATTTGATTTTATTTTCGTGGGACGTGGCTGAAAATGATTTTGTGAAGTCTATAGTCAGTGTTAAAACATGATCCCGATCAGTTTTGGACATCTAGTATCCCATTCGCCATTGACCTGACATACGGCTTGTGAGAATTCTTTGGAGAAGTAAAAATTTCCCCTGTATCGTGTCCCAATGTATTTGAAGCCCCGTCGAACGTGAATGTCCAAAGTGCCCTTGGCTCGGGTTCTTTGTCAAGTCCTGGTATTTTGTAGTCGCTTATTTTGCCTAATTGGCGAACAACCTTCTTTGAAGAGGTGATTGGCCTGTTTCTGTAGGAACAAGAAAATATGTGCAATAATTTAATCAGCCTCTTTGTGGCTCCGTTCTAACATTTCCCCTTAGCTTGGTTTCTTTCAGATCTTCCCTTGTGCTCGGATTAATGGTCTTAATAGCCTCTTGATACGGTTGTATATTGTTAGCCTTTCATTTTATTTCCCTCGCCATTTTCTCAGAGAGTTCAAGATCTTTATCATCTCCCTCTTTAGCTTGGTTGATAGGAGCATCCAAATTATATCGGGTTGCAACAGTAACATTATCGTGGTTCTGGGCATGAATTTGCACACTTATCATGTTTTGGTGCAGATTTAGCATATGAGATTTGAAAATGCATATGCAGAGAAAGTATTGTCATTTTTAAGTTTAAGATATAAATGCAAGAAAAAGAAAGGGATCTTAATTGAAAATAAAATATAACTTTTATTAATCGTAAATATTGTCTAAAACAAAATGTGGAACCCTTACAAGCAACCTCTATGCCTCAGGCTTGACATAGGTTCTTTCAAAAACAAGAAAAATTAATTAGGAAAGAAAAAGATCTCAGAAATCTCCACGACAGTCCATCTTTTGAGTTCTTCTCCTGGGGCATATTCTCTGATGAAGTCAATTTCCTTTTTGATGTTGTCTTTGTTGGATATCTTCGCCACATGTTCGCCATGCTCTACCCCCTTGTTGACAAAGGTCTCTTGGATTATAGGAAAATATGCTTCGCCCTTCAGAGAAGCTTTGTATTTTCCTTCAGGGTATGGTCCGAATTGGACTATGCCCTGGTCCCCTAGCCTTTGTAGAGTTCTTTTGAAAGCTTCATTGTGTTCTAGCAGGAATCCACATTCCAACAGATATTCTTTCAATAAGTTTATCGGGGTTTTTTCTTGTCTGATTGCCTCAGAGTCAGTGACTACTTCAATTGCATTTATTGTTGGCCCATCGTGCAGAGGCATAAGATTTGATTTGATGTTAGGTTTCTCAAAAGTGAAGTCTTAGGATTCTAACAAATCTTGGACCTTATGCTTGAATGGTCAACATTGCTCTATGGTATGCCCAGGAGAATTAACATGATACTCACAAATGGCGTTGGCATCGTATCTTTGTGGGAGTGGCCCGACTGGAGGAGCTAGAGGCTTGATTTCCACCAAGGATGCCTTAACCAACTGTTGCAATAACTGTCTAGGTGGCATATGGAGTGGATCAAATTTTCTGGGTGGCCTTCTGCCTTGCTTCTACCCTTGTGGGATCACTAATGGTTGTTGTATCCTGGGTTGTGACGCTACAACATTAATTTCTCCCTTTCTTCCTTTGGGGAAGTTTGAAGCATGCCTCTTTTAATTGTAGGGAGCATTTGATGGTCCCCCTGATATCTTCCCACTTTTTATCCCAATCTCGATTCTTTCTCCGATAGTTACTAGGTCTGAGAACCCCGAAGATATACTTCCAACCATATTCTCATAATACAGCCCTTTCAAAGTCCCCGTGAACGTGTCTACTAATTCTTTCTCTAACAGTGGTGGTTGCACACGGGATGCCAGCTCCCTCCATCTCTGAGCATACTCTTTTAAAGACTCTTCTTTCTTCTGGGACAGATTATGGAGTTGTATGCGGGTAGGCACCATGTCCAGATTATATTTGTAATGCTTTCGAAAAGCATTAGCAAGATCTGCCCAGGTTCGAATATGCGTTCGCTCTAATTGCATATACCAATCTGAAGATGCCTCACTCAGGCTATCTTGAAAATAGTGAATCATCAGCTTCTGATCATGGACATGGGCATGCATCTTCCTGCAATACATACAAAAATGATTTCTTGGAAAAGTGAGCCCCTTTTGTTTTTCAAAGTCAAGTACTTTGAACTTTGGTGGAATCACCACATTAGGAACTAGGCCCATTTCGAGAGCGTCTACTTCGAAAGCATCAAAATCCTCCATAACTTTTAATCTTTCCTCCAGAGCTTTGTACTGATTCATCACATGTGGTTCATCAATAGCTTAAGTACCCTTCATCTTTAAGGGTGCTCAGTTGGCATCCTCTGGGTCGTGGTCTCCGTATTGCAGGTCCAAGTAGTTGTCTACATTATTGGTTAGAATCTGTAGGGTATGTGATGCCCCTGCTTTTGGTGGCGGTAGGACAAACCCTTCAGTTTCAGCTTCTTGTTGGGCCATGACAGACTTCTGGAGTCCTACTTCTGGCTCTTTCCTTGGTTGGTAACCGCTTGATGCACCGATAGTTTGGGCTACTTCTTTGAAAGCTACCCAGGGAATCTGGTCTTTCCTGTCAATAATGTTCTTCAAGGCTAGGAGAACTTGACTCAGATCTCCTTTCATTGAAGTGATATCACCCTTTACTTGGTCGAGATCCTCTTTGAATGCAGCCTGAGTTTCCTCGATTTTCTCCATTGCTTTTTATTGATAGGCCCTTGTTTGATATGAAGGCCAAGGAGGTGGAGATCTTCTTCTACCAATGGTTCAACTGGAGAGATTTTAAAAAAAATGAGTTTTGATATGATATGCAGGTGTTTGTGAATGCATGCGTGTGAACGGATGTGTATTAACATGAAATGGTTTCTTATGTTAAATGTCTTATTCACTTGGGTACATGCTTCTATTTTGCTTATTTTTATTCGGTGACAAGCTTGAAAATAGATACGCAAGAGAAACGTGGGGAAAAATGCCTTTATTGAAGGTAACATAATTCAGATATTGAAAAAAATTAAAATCTTAAACCAAAACTTGTTTGTATGAAATTGAACCAAGGGAAATAAGTCTTCTCGGTGCTCTTGAAGAAGTTTGCTCTTGAAACCATCCACCTTTGCTTGACAAAGCTTGAGAAGGTTTTTATCATATTATTTCCCTTTTGTGGCTTTGGTTTCAGACATGTTTGGCGCATTAACGCGGACAAGTTGTTTCCTTTGGTATCCATTTTTTAAAGACAGTCTCCGAGATCTTGAGTTTATTATTATTTTTTGTACCCCCTGTGAATAAGACAAATAAAAAGAAATGGGTGATGAATACATGAAATGTATAGCGAATATATGAAATGTATGAATGCATAGGTGTAAGGTTCAGTGACATGATTTTTGTAATAAGTACCCCTGTAGGGAAGTACGGTTCAATGACGGGGTTTTTGTGATAAGTACCCTTAAAAGGTAGGCTCCTTAATTTTGACCTACTGTTGGTTTACCCTCCCAAAAGGTGGCTTCCTTAAGGGTGTCATGAAAACACCAGAGGGAAAAGGCACAAGGGCCTTCCTTAGGTGGAGCCTCTTTACAGTCTGAGACTTTCGTCTCAAAGTCGTGAAAGTTTTCGTCATGAGATTTTAGGTTAAGGTCGTTACAAAGAGTCATGGGTGTCCTTCCAAAGTCCTGATCGTTAAGAGGGTATCTCTTTATAAGTATTCCTTTTTCGGAAGTCCACCGACTCTAGGCAAATCCGTCACATAAACTTGCAGGGACGGTGTACCCCCTAAGCTAATAGACGAACCTTCTTTCTAAGGGTTATCGAAAAACTTTTTTTGAAATAAAAACCCGCCACATAGTAAATATATAATAATAAATAAAAATAGACAAAAAAGTGAAAAAATGAAATAAATAAATTAATGCAAATAAGTAAATAAAAATAAAAACCCAAAAGAGACCTAAAACCTAGGGTTAAGGAGAATCCCCAGCAGAGTCGCCAGCTGTAGCGACTGGTTTTTTAATCAGAGCCGCCACTATACTTTTTATCCTAGGGAAGGGAATCTAACAGAAAATCTTAATTCATAGACATAGATTCTAGGTTTTGAACTTCATTAGACGAAAGGAAGGTGTTAGGCACCTTTCATCTACTTTGTTCACAAGGATACTAGGTTTTAGGTTTAGGTTTGGGTAAAATAGGGTTTTAAGTTTTATTAAGGGAAAAGAGTTTTAATTTTTAATAGGGGAAAGGGTTTAAATTTTTAATAGGGGAAAGGGTTTTAATTTTTAATAGGAGAACTCGCTACAACTTTTGATCGTATGCCTGCTTATCCTCTTAAGAGGAATTAGAGTCCCAATTTGTATTTCGTATGGGATTGGTGTTTTTTAGGGGTTGCAAACATATTTTGAATCACCTCGCACTTTGGTCGGGAATAGTGATTGCGGAGATTTTGACTAAATGTGCGGTAAGTCAAAATCTGTTTGAAACCCTTTTTGCAAAATTGTTGATTAGATTAGTTGATAGAGAAAAGATAGTTGTTAAGTGTTTTTTAATCGTGTTAATTGCAAAAATATTAATTAATGCATGATTAAAAAAAGATTTAATGTCAATAATATAGTAAAATAATATATCCATGAGCTTTTGAATAAAAATAATTTTAGATAATAATAATAATAATAAATAATAAGAAGAAGAAATTAAGTAATTATAATAATATATAATAATAATAATATCAAAATATAATAATTATAAATACTAGAAAATAAGTGATAATATAAAAATAGGAAAAAAAATATTTTAATTAAGTTGAACATGGGGGTTGTAATTCCTAACTGTTAAATAAAACAAAGGGGTGCTGAAAGTAATTCTGGGCTAAGCCTAATGTGTTGGCTGGCAATGGGGGTGTGTTGTTGACGGGTTTAGTAAAACTGGCGAGATGGGGGTGTGAACAACAACTGGGCTTGGCCCAAAACAAAATTCATGCGGGCCTGCTGGATTACGTGCTACGGGCGTGCATGGCTTATCATGGAATTGGCCTAATGGCCGTCAGACGCGGATCAGGAGGATGAGATGAAAGGGTGTATGATAATTAACGTGGGTGCATGTGCATGTGATCTGAATGAAGTATATTATTTTTCATCATTTCATTTCATTTTTATTTCTCTTCATTACAGTAACCCTCCACCCTTTTCTCTTTCTTCGCGAACTTCCTCCTCTCTCCTTCTCTAACCCTACTTCCACACCACCACCGGCGGAGACGCTATCCGATTACCCCCAAAACCCTTACTCATATATCAAAAACAAAAGCTAGGATGTTTACCCCCCTTTTTGTGATTTCTGTATTCCAATTTCTTCAAGCACGTTTCTGATTTTCTGCTCTTATTCCTTTTTCGTATTTACAGGCTTTTGGCGAGGCTTTGAAGGTGGTGATGGTAAGGCTAGCGGCGAAACAATCGAACTATCAGCGGCGGTTAGGGTTTTAGATATTGAAACCCTAACTGTTTTCCTCCTTCTTTGAGCTTCAACGGTGACTTGGTCTTTTTTCTTGTGTTCGTTGTCAAACTCCCTTCTGTTTCTGTATCAGTTTTCTAGTTCTCCGCCTTCGTCTCTCCCCCTTATTCTATAAATTAGCTTTAGTATATATAGGTCTTTAGAAATTAGGGTTTTAGAATTTTGTCGTTACAACTAGTTCTCTTTGATTTAGGATTTAGAATCAAGTTAGGGATTAGATTTCTTATTGATTGATTATGTTTGATTATATTGTAATATGATCTTGTAATTGATACTCTATTTCCGTAATTTTGGATTTGCTGTAATAAAGATTGGATCAGTTTTGTTTGTAATCTTCATATTCAGATTTGGTTTAATGAAACGAAATATGATTTTGTATTCTTTTAAATTTGAAATAAGATTTATTTGGTTGTAGATCTGAACAGTAAAGGTTAGTTGGTGAAAGTAAGCATTGTTTTCTGCTTGATTACTACAGTGCTCGTTTGTGCTTTTGGACCTTGCACTGCTATATTTTTATTCAGCCCATACGCTTTGCCAATAATCGAGTTTTGGGCCCGCGTTAGTTATTTTATTCAACCCAATGAACATTATTTAATAAAAACTTTATCCCCCATGATGAATAAAAATACTATTTTTAAAAAAAAAAAGATTGGGCCAACATCTTCTATCAGCCCAGCTCGTATTTACAGCAAAACCTTTTTATTATATTTTCAATACAACCAGGCCCAAAACACCAAATTTTGATAAATAAAACAAAACTTTAAAACAAGTTTTAAATAAAAAACGTTATGTCTTCCCCTTTTTCTTTAAAAATACTGTTTATTTATTTATTTATAATAAATAACTTTTTATTATTATATTTTTTTTAATAATAAAATACTTCTTATTTTTCCAAAGACTCTTTATCTAATAAATTTTTTCAACAATCCATTAATGATAAACAGCAAAATAATTATAGCAATATTTTTCTCTTTTTTTTTCCAAAAACATCAGATGGGCCAATTTAATGGGCTTCATATTGCAACCACACCCCTCTTTTTTATTGACAATAACAAACACTTAAATGGGCTTAGTTAATACTTAATTTCCCATTTCCCTTCTTAATAACAATTGTTCAATAATTAAGAACTTAATAGTTGCTCGAATAATTCATTTTGAATTGCATGGGTCATTGGCCAACATATCTCGCAAACGAATTTATGAGTCTTTTCGATTTAGAAAGCCCCACTCTCCTGGATTAAGATACACCCCTAGTCTTGGATAAAGATAGGTCATCAGATACTACTGTACCATCTTTAATTAAATAATTCTTCAATTTTAATCTCGAAAAATAAAATCATCGAGGTAGGACAAATTTGGGGTACGACACCCAACACTATTCAAGTGTTCGCATGGAGAATGCTTCTTGGTAGGCTTCAAACGAGGGGTGAATTAGCTAAGGAGAGAGATATTTTTGGTGTTCATAACCTTGTGTGTCTGTTATGTGTTTGTTATGTCTCTGACCAAAAGAATCTCATTATAATCTATTTTTCTCTTGTAATGTGGTTTTTGCTATTTGGTCTTGTATTCAGGGTTGGATTGGTGTGAACAAGTTCTGTCTTTTCGAGCCAAGTGTCGATTAGTTATCGTCATTTGAATTGGCTTTGCGAGGAAATGCTAAGAGTAGTTACACAATTTTGATCTGGTTAGTAGTTGTGGGATCCATTTGGCTGGTTCAAAAATAATAATCGATTTAAGGGAGGAATGAAAGGTGCTTTTGACATTAATGTCTTAGACGATCAAATTTTTAGCTTGAGATTTGTTCGAAGCTAGATTTAAGGGTCAGCTAGTTTATTCTAAGGAGGTTTGGTTGCTTAATCCTTTAGGATTTTTGTGTTAGCTTTCTTTTTTTTCTCTGTTTGTATTTATATTTGGGTTAAGCATCTTTTTTCTTGCGTTAATTCAATCATTTTGTTTATAAAAAAAATATGTCATGTATTATTCTAAAATTATTATTTTGTAAATTGTATCTAAATAGTTATATTAAAGTAATTTAAAATTAACTAATATATATTATTTTTTATTAAAATAATATCAAAGTTAATAATGTAAAATTATTTATTAGTGAACTTTTTTGCATATGAAATTTCTCATAATAATTTGTTTTCTTATAAAAAAAGTTAACTTGAGCTAATTATTAAAAAACTTCAAAAACTAACTATCTCCTAGTTGAGTATTGTTTTATTATAAGTTGTTCCTTAACAAAATTACTTTAAAAATTCAAAACATATAAAGTGAAGAATATTAAAAATAAAACTTTATATAACATATATACAATAAAAGAAAACAAAACAAAATGATTAATTTAAATTAATAAAATATTTATTTTGATCATTTTACTATACTTTTAGGTTTAGATTAGTCTCTTAATTTTTTTCGTATCACCTTGATCTCTTAACGAAAAATTTAGAAATCAATTATTAAATTATTCTTAATTAGATAAAAAATTAAAATAAAATATTTTAAAAATTAAGGAATTAAAGTGAGATAAAAAAAAATTAAGGAATCAATTTGAATTCAAGAATATAATTAAAAGATCGAAATGAATATTTTTTTTTTAATTTTATTATTTATTTATTTATTTTTAATTTATGATTTAAAATGATAATTTTTTGTGGGACCAAAAAGTAATAAAAAATAAATAGAAAAAAAGTAATGCAAATTAGATTCTCTTGTCTTGTATTATAGGGAAAGAACATGAGCTAGGTCCTATCTTATGTAAATGCTAAGTGATCCATGAATTAGCAAATAACAGTATGCCATGTCAGCAGAATAAGGATTTCTATGTAGTTTTATTTATCCTAGATAACGTTATGAAACATATTGATACAAGTTGTTGATGTAGCAAATATCGGTTTTTTCTCTATGTTGTCTATAGGTATAGCGACAACATGAATGATATGCTCCCAGAACACAACGTCATGACAACATGCTACATTACTTTATATGTTAAAGACAATCAAGTGATTCCATTAAAGTTGTTGATAATATTTGTCCAACCTATTTTCAACATTTTATTAACAAAAAAATATTACATATAGATTCACATTACATTGTCTACTTTCATAACAAAATAGTGTTCTTGGGGTAAAATATATTCACGTTATATTCATTATTCCACAAAATAAGGTTAATGTCTTTACAACCATCACACAAAATACCATCAAAATAGGATAATGTCTCTAGAATCATTATTCCATAAAAAAACAAATTATCAACAACCATATTCAACTAACCCACAAAATTCATCAAAATAAGGATATAGCATATGTCTACAACCATAAATTCAACTTATCCATCAAAGTAATGAAAATATGTCAAACATAACATTTACAATCAAATGCTAGAATTTTTGGGTCACAAATATATTATTACATATGTTAGAGTTACTATGTAATTAAGCAAAGTTGTAGTGATCTAATTAATAATAAGTCTCTGACTAAAAATATAAATATCATGAAAGATAATATTATTGTGTAGATACCATAAGTCAATATCCAATTTGATGAAGAGCCAAATTAAAATATTGAAAACTAAGAAATAACCGTAAGATTATTTATAGGAGTTATGGTCCCCATTTATAGACAACGTAAAACGGGTCATTATGAATTCTCTCTTCATCCCCATCAGGGGAAAATCAAGGAGATATAAGGAACTCTACAAATTAGAATATCAAATACCCGCAAGCTTTCAATGATTCCCAATGACAAACTCAAACACGCTTCCGCTTCCATTCTCATTATTGTATTTGAGTATGATATAAGAGATTTAGAGTTATGTTCTTAATTTCTATATTAATAGAAATTATAAGGATATGCACATATCTAACATCAACTCCATCACTCATCATTGAAAATGCAAATACATCATTGAAATTCTTTAAACTTAATTTCCAATTTTGATGCTTGTAATAATCGGTTTAAAAATATAGAGTCGCCACCATTAATTTTTATCTTAGGAAAGAGAATATAGCGGATAACTCTAATTTAATCAGAGATTCTAAGTTGTTGACTCGTTTTAGACGAAGAAAAGGTGTCAGACACCCCTCATCTATCTTATTCACAAGGATATTAGGGTTTAGGTTTACGATTTAGGAATAGAGTTTTAATTTTTATTAGGGGAACTCGCCACGATTTTAAGTCGTATGCCTACGTATCCTCTTATGAGGAATCAAAGTCCCAATTCGTAGTTCATAGTTATTTGGTTATTATTTTTTATAGATTATGGAAATGTCTTGAATTCTTTTTGAACCAAGTCTGGGTTTGTAAATTGCGGAATTTGTAGATGCAGTTCACAGTTAATAAGAAATATCTCCATAATCTTTTTTGAAAATATATATAAGTTTGAATTTAGGTTAGTAAAAAATTGTTAATAATTGGTCGGTTAGATATTTTTGAATATATTATGCAATATGATAAAAAATATTTTTAATGCATGAGAAAAAGGAATTTAATGCAATTAAAGTATTAAAAAAAGAGTTAGTATTTAAAAAAATATTTAAATTAATAAATAACAACTTGATAATTTATCAAAAAATACGCATTAAATATTTTAATATATTAATTATGTAAAATGATAAAAAAAAATAAAAAAAAAAAATAGATAAAAATATAAAAATTAATTAATTTTATAAAAAACCCAAAGGTGGTGCAAAATTGTTTGGTTAGTAAAATGTTAGGGTTATAAATAACAGGTCCTTAATTTAAGATATTGGATTTATACCCAAATCGCAGGGGGTACGGAAGTGAACGCGATAGCAACAACTAGGGGTGTAAACATAAGGGGTGTGTTTCATAGTTAACAAATAATAAGGGGAAGTGTGAAGAGAGATGGGCCATTGGCCCAAGACACAATTATGGTAATATGCTTGGCTTGCGTGCGAGTGGATGTGTATGGCTTACGGTGGGCATGCAGTTAAGGAATGTTTGACTAAGATCACGCGATGGAAGTTGAAGGTGCACCGTAAGAGAAACACACATGATCGCTAAGGGAGTATATTTTCTATTTTCTTTTCATTTTTTCATTTCATTTCTCCTCGTCTTTCTCTCTTTCACTCTATTCTTCTTCTCTCTCCTTCTCTTGCCTCCCTCCAACATCACCAACACCGCCGCTCTAAAATCCAGAAAGTTGACCACTCAAACCCTAAACGGCGGCCTAAATCCACCAAGTCTACACCCTAAATCAACACTCTAACCCCAAATCAGGCCTCAAATTACAGTTATGAAACCCTAAAGCTAAGGATTCAAAGGCTTACCGTGTGTTCTCCTTGTATTTCGCCCTGCTTTGTTCTGATATCCTCTTCGGTTTGCAGGTACAGCAGTGGTGCGGCGGCGACTGAGGATTGAATGGAGATCTTAGGATTCGAAGTTTGACGGCAGCGTAGCGACACAAATCTAGGATTTCAAACTTTGAAACCCAGATCTCAGCTTCTTCGCTTTCTCCTCTTTGTTTTTGTTATTATTTTTGTTTCCCCGTTCTTAGAAATTTTTTAGGGTTTTTATAGTTTTTCTAGATTAGATGAATTAAGAAATTATGTTAATTTAGGCGTTACAAACTTAGATGATTAGAGAAGATTAGGGTGATGATTTGATTAGAACAGATTTGTAAATGATTTTGTACTGTAATTTTGAGATTTATTTTTATATGATTCATAAACTAGATGATTTTTGTATTGTATATGATTGAAAGATTTGATTTATCTGATTTGAATTCGTTTTGTTTTTATTTAATTGAATTCATGGGCTTTGTGGGTTGCTTAGCGACGAAGAGGAAGAACACGGGCGTCACAGATGAGATTTGGGGTCGAAACCCTAGTTGACTTCGACAACATATTCAGAAAAATAATAATAATTTTAATAGTAATAATAATATTATTAAAAAAAATATTAACGATAATAATAATAATAATACAAAATATGATAATAAATAAATGATAATAATTGTAAATGATTGTTGACTTGGTAAACATCTGGACCAAGAAAAAAACTCGATGGGCTTCCAACTTATTGGGCCAGACAAATTTACTTCAAATCTTGTAAAACCCATACATCCCTTCAAAACATACACCCCATTGAGCTTTTAATCGGACCATAACAATTGGATTGGGCCAATCCAAAATATTAAACAAAGATACATCCCTTTCCCTTATTATTGTAAAAGAGTCAAAAACCTTATTGGGCCATCAGGCTTTGATGGGCCGTTCAATTCGATAGATACTCCCTTAGTAATTACACCCCCATCATATCTAAACAAAAATAGACAAAAATAAGCTAAATCTTATATCATTCTTTTAAACAAATATGATAATGCTTAAAAATTAATGACGATAACAAACTGGTTAAGAAATAGTAGGGCAAATTTGGGGTATGACAATTGTCTCTATTTAATAACCCTTCGATTGAGGGGTGTGAGCATACGCAGGTCTCACACATTCAAATTGAAAGTTTATTAAATAATGGAAGACCCCAAAACATGTCCAAGAATTTATGAGGATACACAATACAACATTCCCTAAGTACTGAGAAAATAGGCACAAATGATAATGTATCATCTTACCAGAATTTGAACATAAAGTTTTGATTCGACTTAGATACGATGGCAAGGATAAGTCGTTAGAATCTAAAAGAGATTGTGGATTTTTCACGTATTTACCATAACCTAGGAGGTAAATATCACAAGTTTGAAAACTAACTTACTAATATTTTGAGACAAATATAGTAATCTTAAGACACAAATTTTGTTTATCCATCACAACCTAGGGGATGAATAAAACAAAGCTTGATAATACATTGTTGCATGGAGACTAACACAATGAATTATATCGAAAATTTCATTATGTTTACTACAACCTTGAGAGTAAACAATACGAGGATGAACCTGTTCATTTATCACAACTTAGAGGATGAATGACACATGGATAGACTTATGTATTCTTCACGACCTTGAGGATGAATAATATAACCCTAAAAATACACATATAAATCACAACCTAGGGGATAAATAATTGAAAAAGTTTGTGTGTTTATCACAACCTAGAGGATAAACGACACAAAGATAGATTTACATATTCATTACGAACTAGATAATGAATAACATAAACTCGATAATTCGCACATCTACCACAACCTAAGGATAAATGATTGAAAAATTTATGTGTTTATCACAACCTAGATGATAAAAAACACGAACATAGTCTAACGTATTTATCAGGACCTAGAGGATAAATAACATAATCCTGAAAGTTTGCGTACCTACCACAACCTATAGGATAGATACTTGAAGAGTGTTTTTATAATCAAACCTTTAGATAACTAGACCAAAGATCAGATCAAAGTTTACTGGTTGTATCTGTTCCTAACCAAGGTATTTATTTGTTTTATGGACCAGATAATCCAATGATGAGCCCCAAGAAAGTTCGTAGTTTAACAAAAATGGATGTGCAAAATGCCATGTACGATGAATAACGCCCTAAGTTGATATGGAACCCCAAAATGTATATGCACCGAGTATTTCATATATGCCCCAAATGTTTTATATACACATCAAATATATACCCCAAATGTTTGTATATGCACCAAATGTTTGTTGTAAATTCTTTAATATCCTTTCCTTTTAAACCATGGGTTTTATGTCACTGATTCCCCCAACATTGTATGTTGCATTGTCGTGGTGTCTTTGAGTTGATTTGAACAAGATGAATGGTGACAGTAGGATTTTGATATTTTTATCGTAGGCGCAAGCGTAAGCGTGGATGTAGTTGTGGGCATAAGCGTGAATATGGCTATGATCGCAGGCATGGACGTAGTCGTGGATTTTCTTTTATGGAGCTGGTGCAGTAACCTTAACACTCCATCACAAGCTCAAGTATCTGGTCAAAGGAAGGATTGTCACTGTCTGTGGTGAGGAGGAGTTCATGGTAAGCCACCTCAACTCTTTCAAATATGTGGAGATGGATGGTGTATTTATAGAGACCCCGTGTCATGCTTTTGAAGTTGTGCCACCAATGATCGCTACTGCCAAATGTTCCACTGACGCGTCCAAAGCTGTTAAGGTCGTACCAAAGATGGTTTCATTCAAGGATGCTCGTGCTGCAGTCGAAGAAGGAAGTTGTGATACTTAGGGGAAACTCCTCGAGATCCCATTCAAGGCGGACAAATATGGTTTGGGTTTCACCGTAAAGGCTCAGAAGGAAGCGAGGCACGCTCGTGCAGGAAAGCCCCCTCTCTAATGGAAGCCATGAAGTTAATGCTGTAGGTGATTTTGATGATGAAGTTGCATTTGAAGATTGGGTATGTCCTACTACAACGGAGCTCAAGAATTGACACGCAAAGGATTTCATGCCCATCTCTTCCATTGAGGAGTAATCACTTGTTTATTGCTTTTTATTAATTCAAGAACATATTGTCTGTAATATTAAACATTGACTTTTAAGCCATGTGCCTGGCCTGGGGCATTTTGGTCCATTTGTCAAGGGTTTTATTTATGTTCATCTTATCATATGATCATTCAATACAAACCATTGGACTCTTTTGAATTCAAAAATCTTTGTGCTCATTGTCTTTCTTTTTCTTCAAATATGTTTTTCAAAATAGCCATGTGTCTTACATGCACACACACACACACACACTCTTACAGGTCCTCATCCACTCTGGATCTCATTGCCAATGACTCTACTATTGCCGACTATGACTTTGAATGTCCAATTAACCAAGATGAAGGCGAAGGAGAGGAAGATTATGAAATACCGGAAGAACTAGCCAGACTTCTATTACAAGAGGAAAAAGTTATTCAGCCGCACGAAGAGTCAGTTGAAGTCATCAATCTAGGTATTGAGACAGACAAGAAAGAGGTCAAGATCGACGCTAACCTTGAAAGCAGTGTCAAAAGTAGATTAGTTCAGATGTTGCATGATTATGTGGAAATGTTTGCTTGGTCGTATGAAGATATGCCAGGGTTGGATACCGACATTGTAGTTCATCATCTTCTGACAAAGGAAGAATGTCCTCCTGTCAAACAAAAAGTTTGTTGCATGAGGCCTAACATGTCTGAAAAGATAAAAGCTGAAGTGATGAAACAATTTGATGTAGGATTCCTAGCTGTGACATCTTACCCCCAATGGGTTGCAAATGTGGTTCCATTACCTAAGAAGGATGGAAAAGTTCGTATGTGCGTAGATTATAGGGATCTGAATAAGGCAAGCCCCAAGGATGATTTCCCTCTACCTCATATTGATGTTTTGGTTGATAATACTGCCCAACATAAAGTCTTCTCTTTCATGGATGGTTTCTCTGGCTATAATCAAATTAGGATGGCTCCCGAAGACATGGAGAAGACCACTTTCATTACGCAATAGGGCACCTTTTACTACAAGGTCATTCAGTCCGGGTTGAAGAATGCAGGGGCAACATATCAAAGGGCTATGGTAGCTTTGTTTCATGATATGATCCATCATGAAATAGATGTGTATGTGGATGATATGATTGCAAGATCGCAAACTGAAGGGGAACATCTCGATCACCTGTACAAGCTATTCGAAAGGTTGAAAAAGTACAAGTTGAGGTTAAACCCTAACAAGTGCACATTTGGAGTAGAATCTGGAAAGCTTCTAGGTTTTGTTGTCAGTAGTAAAGGCATCGAAGTCGATCCTGCCAAGGTAAAGGCCATCCAAGAAATGCCAGACCCCCACTCTGAAATGGAAGTTAGAGGATTCTTGGGTCGTCTCAATTACATCGCCCGCTTCATATTTCACTTAACTGCTACTTGTGAGCCAATCTTCAAACTCTTGAAGAAAGAACAAGTAGTCAGATGGAATGATGAATGCCAAGCTGCCTTCGAAAAATCAAAGAATATCTACAAGAACCTCCTATTCTCATGCCTTTAGTTGAAGGAAGACCCTTGATCATGTACTTGACAGTACTAGAGAACTCTATAGGGTGTGTTTTGGGCCAACATGACGAGTCTGGCCGAAAAGAGCATGCTATTTATTACCTGAGCAAAAAGTTTACCCATTGTGAAACCAGTTATTCACTACTCGAGAAAACTTGTTGCGCTTTGGCATGGGCTGCTCGTCGGCTAAGACAATATATGTTGACTCATACCACTCCGTTGATTTCTAAGATGGACCCAATCAAGTACATCTTCGAGAAACCTGCTCTTTCTGGACGGATAGCTAGATCGAAAATGATCTTGACTGAGTACGAAATTCAATACACAACACAAAATGCCATCAAAGGAAGAGTACTAGCAAATCAGTTGGCCCATCAAGCTGTTGATGATTATCAGTCTATCAACTTTGACTTGCCAGATGAGAATATCATGCTAGTGACCGACTGCGCGAAACCGGGACCATATGACGAACCTGAACAAGGATCCCGATGGACTATGGTTTTTGATGGGGCTTCCAACGCTTTCAGTAATGGAATTGGTGCTGCGATCATCTCCCCTGAAGGTTGGCACACCCCTATCACTGCCAGATTATACTTCGATTGCACCAACAATATGGCTGAATACGAAGCGTGCATTTTGGGTATGAAAGCTGCCATTGATTTGAAGATCAAGCATTTGAATATGTTTGGGGATTCCGCTCTAGTGATTAGCCAAGTAAATGGATATTTAGATACTAAACACCCTAATATCATCCCTTAAAATGAGCTTGTGCTATCTCTAATTCCTTACTTCGAAGAGATCACCTTTGAACACTTCCCTAGGGAAGAAAATCAGTTAGCTGATTCTTTGGCCACAATGTCTTCAATGTTCAGGGTCAGATGGGACAACGAAGACCCTATGAATACAATTGAGAGATTCGACGAGCCTGTGCACTCCCGTGAGCTTGACACTGATGCCGAGAAGCCATGGTATTATGAGGTGAAGAGATACCTTGAAGCACAGGAATACCCTGAAGGAGCATCCATCAATGACAAAAAGTTCTTACGAAGATTTTCAGCCAAATTCTTCCTAAGTAACAGAATATTGTACAAGCACAACCATGACTCTACTATACTCCGATTTGTGTACAAGAAGGAGGCAGAGGAAATTATGGAAGACATGCATGATGGCCTCTTTGGGACTCACTCTAGAGGACATACCACGACCAAGAAAATCTTGAGAGTTGGTTACTATTGGTCAACAATAGAGACTGATTGCCATCAACATTCAAGAACTTGCCATAAATTCCTAATCTATGCTGACAAGGTCCATGTGCCTCTTATCCTTATGAACTTCATGACCGCTCCATGGCCATTTGCAATGTGGGGCATTGACATGATTGAAGAGATCAAGCCCACTGCTTCCAATGGGCATCATTTCATTCTTGTCGCTATTGATTATTTCACCAAATGGGTCGAAGCCGCCTCGTTTACCTCAGTCACCAAGAACATGGTAGCCAAATTCATCAAACATAACCTCATCTGCTGCTATGGTATCCCCGAAAGGATCATCACCGACAATGGGACTAACCTTAGCAATGCTATGATTACCCAAGTTTTCACTCAGTTCAAAATCAAGCATCACAATTCTTCTCCATATAGACCTAAAATAAATGGCCCAGTCGAAGCAGACAACAAAGACATTAAGAAGATTGTGCAGAAGATGGTAGTAACCTATAAGGACTGGGATGGAATGTTACCGTTTTCTTTTCATGGCTACCGTACTTCAGCTAGGACATCAACTGGGGCAACTCTCTTTTCTTTGGTCTATGGCATGGAAGCTATTTTTCCAGTAGAAGTTCATATTCCCTTATTAAGGATTATGAATGAAGCACGCCTAGGCGAAGACGAGTGGATTCAGACAAGATTGGTTCAGTTGAACTTGATCGATGAAAAGCGACTGGATGTTGTTTTTCATGGTCAGATGTACCAAAAATGCATGATTAAGGCTTTCAACAAAAAGATCAAGCCTCGAGTATATCAAACTGGTGACTTGGTGATAAAGCGCATCATTCTTCCGCAAGGAGACCCCAGAGGCAAATGAAATCCCACCTACGAAGGGCCATTTGTTGTCAAGAGAGTGTTCTCTGGCGATGCCATGATGTTAACTACCATGTATGGTGAAGACTTCCCACATCCTATGAACGCAGTCATAGTTAAAAAATACTACGCATAAGAGACCCGCTAGGTTGAGACACCTAGGCAAGATAAGGGCATCCCGACAAACCAAAAGGTTTGGGCACAAATTAGGGATATATGCAAAATATTGTACACCCGACAAGTTGAAAACCCGAAAGGGCGACTTGGGAAAAAATGGGTATCCTGGTGGGCTGAAAACCCAAAAGGACGGTCCAGGAAAAAGTTAAGGATTGAAAGCATATGACTATGTCCCGTGGAATCACCACAGTCGAATTTATTACCAAGGTCCGAGTTCAAATGGTCCAAGATCAATCCAATCAACTTCTGTCAACGTCCATGGGAAATCGAAGACATTGGGGAAACAATAGAGTTGGGATGCAATGAGATCACTTCCACATGGATATTATCTTTGTTTTCAGTTTTGTTTTTATTTCGACGATTTCCTCTTACTAAGATCTCCATATCTTTGTACAAAAATGCCTATTCATTGGCAAAATATCAATACAAATATACTTTAAAGTGCAAACGTTCTGTTTTTGTTTTGAATGTAAAAATGTCCAATGACTAGAATCGAACGAACATATGCATGTGAACATAATTAAAATTATTTGGCACATGTGTCCTGTTAAACAGCCGCAAACGTCTCTTTAATGTATATGGAATATCCCCATAGAGTTATTTCATTAACGTTATCCCCACAAGACAGATACAATAAACCAACCCTCAATAGAGTTACCCATAAAGTCTCTTTGCATAGGTTGATTCCCAGCCAGAATCTCAATCTCTTGACAACTCTATCCCCATCTAAGTTGATCCTACAAGAAGAAGCCTTGTGGATCTCTTCCTAAAAGAGCTCTCCTCGTCAGCAATTCATCAAGTATTTATCAACAGGGTTTATTTCCCTAACATATAACATACAACAATCAACGAACAACAAAATTCCCCAGCATAGTCTATCCTCCCCGGCTGAGTCTAACTTCCCGGGCTGAGTCTATCCTCTCCAGCATGAGTTTGCCTCTCAGACTATTACAAATCAGAGGGCCACAACCCCTAATCCCCAGTAAAGTCGTCAACAAAACCTTTACTATTTCCAAAAGATACTATGAAGCCCGAACCTGACCAAATCATAGTACAATTTTCAAGCTACTATGAAGCCTGGACCCGACCAGATAATAGTTAACTTCTCAAGAAAATTTGAAGCCTGGGCTCGACCAGATAACAATGTAACTTTTCCAGATACTATGAAGACTGGACCCGACCAGATAATAATACAACTTTCAAATACTATAAAACCTGGACCCGACCAGATAATAGTTTAATCCTTCGAGATATTGAAGAACCTGGACTCAACCAGACCAGGGTTTAACTTCTTTTCCCCAATAGAGTTTTCCTCTACCCCATCGAGTTACTATGAAGCCTAGATCCGACCAGATATCAGTTCTCAATTTCATCTTTTCAAGTAAGTTATTATGAAGCCTGGATCCTACCAAATAACAATTCCCTTCAGATGTTTTTTGTGAAGCCTGGACTCCGACCAGATAACAACTAAGTTCCAAGCAAGTTACTGTAAAGCCTGGACCCGACCAGATATCAGTTCAACCATATCTCTTAAGACAAGTTTATTGTGAATCCTGGACCCAACCAGATAGCAGTTAACTTTATCGACCTCAAAATCTGTGAAGCCTGGATCTGACCAGATATCAGTTTCAAGTTATTGTGAAGTCTGAAGTCAGACCAGATAACAACTAACTACAATCCCCAGCAAGACACTATAAAGCCTGGACCCGACCAGATAATAGTATAACTTTTCAAAAGCCATGAAGCCTGGACCCGACCAGATAGTAGTTACCACTTCAAGAAATCTGCAAAGCCTAGACCTAACCAGATAACAATTCAATTTCAAGAAATTTTCTGCAAAGCCTGGAATCTGACCAGATAACAGTTAATTTATTCTTCCCTAGTAAGTTACCGTGAAACATGGAATCTGACCAAATAGCAGTAGACTTCCTCATCCTCAGTAAATTCTTGTGAAGCCTGGACCCGAGCAGATAACATCTAACATTCAAGGGATAATTCCCGGCAGAAGCATTCTGTCAACAAAGTTTCAAGATATGTATATTCTTCGCCTCCAATAGCACTTCGGGATTCAGCTTCCCGAAAATCCTCAGCAGTAGTCAGGGAGTTATTTTCTCGGACAAATATGCATCCCACGTTCATATATTATATCATATACATATAAAATGCATTTAGCATGATCTCATTCATCTCGTGAACATCATGTATACATCTGCATTTTACTAACCTTTTTTCCCACAGGTGAAACATCAAGTTTTAGTATAAATAGACCAAAGATTTATGTTGATACTTCTTCCAGTATTTACCATCATTCCTCCAAATTGAATCTATAATCCCATTCCCAATCCATCTTCGAGTGCAAATTTCTGGGCACTCTAGTGTTTAATCATCTTCGACCTTTAAGTCACGAATGGTGGATCTGCCAATCTAACTCTTCAGGTTTAAGAAGATTGAACATGGGCAGCTGTTGTACCCCAAAATTTTCACTCTCATTTCTAAAATAATCCCTCATAAAGATCTCCTTTGGTTCAAGATTACACAAGGTTTGATCAGCTCAAGACACCTCCTTAAGCACTGATGACTCAAATTCGGGTTTGAGTTTGCACAAAGACAAATGGACTTTTAATGTCCCATATGACTTTCATGGATCATTTTGGACCATCAAGATTGTTCATGTCAAGTTTCAAGTCTTGGATCACATTTTTGCTTAGTCAATTGATCAGTTGACCTAAAATCAACTATATTGGGGATAAAGTCAACTATGGTCAATTTACTGTCAAACTTCATAATTTTTTATACATATCAACATTATGAACTCATATATGTAAATTTATCAAGTTTGAATCACAATTCCTCAAGAAATTTGATCAGATCATCAAAAGGGCAAAATGGTCAAAATTAGGGTATTGACTGAGGAGGCTCAGTTTTTGATTTTTGACCTAACAATTGACTTGTTGGTTCATGACATGATCTCAAGGATTCAAGTACATCACCTAATGGCCTGACTCAAAATATTTCTCAAGTTCAATTGATTGATAGTTAAATTTCAGTCAACTTATGAAAAGTCAATTGTACACTAAAAAGTCAAACTTTGACTTTTTGATCAAAATCAAGTTTCAAAGATTGCAATTCATCAAGACATGTCAAAATGTGAAATTTGTTCATCAAGAAATAAAAAAGTCAAGATTCATCTTTGAAAAGACAAAATTCTAAAACTTTGAATTTTTCTAAGTGTTGAAAATTTCACTTTTTTTCATAACTTTAAGCCAAATTTCCACCATGATGCAAGATGATTCAAGGGAAACTTCTAACATGAAAGTTGTAGATCTCAATGATATCTAAAACATTGTAGGGCAGAACTTTTCATAGAAATTCTTAGATTTAAAGTTATAATTTTGTGAAGACATGCTCTTGAAACTTGAAGACTTAGTGAAAATTTCCCCTAGTTTAGGCATGGTTTTTACCTCACTTCATGGCAAATTTTCACCTAGTTCCAAATTGAATTTTAAAAAATGTCCAACATAAAGGTTGTAGGGGATGTTACAAGATTTCCAAAATGTCTAAGAACTCATTGATATCATACTTGAGCTATGAGAATCGAAGCCATGAAGTTAGTGTTTCATTCTTATATTACAAGTCAATTTTGTGATGAACACTTGATCCAATCTTCAAGCATGCTATACAAATCCCACTTTGCAGGCTTCTAACTTGCCTTTCACTCCATAATTAAATCTCAACACAGATGTTAGAAGCTTTAATCCAAGCATTCAATGCATTGCCCATGCTTAATACCATTTTAGGAAGAAAGGCAACATTGCCATTTTGGAAAAGTGGCTTTATGCACAAAGTCCACTCTTCTTGAGCCTCTAACTTTTTGTTCTGAACACATACAACATGTATGCTCAGAAGCAAATTGTTTAAAGCTTCTAAGCCACCCTATAAACCAGGTACTTGTATATTGGAACCACATTTTTCAAGCTGTAGCGGTAGAAATGTTTTAAGACTAAGCCATTGGATTGATTAAACTTTATACAGATCAAAATAAAAATCGCCACCGCGTTTTATTGTTTCCAAAGGAATGGGAAAAGAGAGAATAACCCAAAAGAAGGGGAAAGATTCAAGGTAATAGGGTTGGTTATGCAAAGGGAAGGTATTAGCACCCTAAACATCTACGGTATTCCGCAGGAGCCTCTTTGTAAAATCTGTATATTTTGGCTATAAAAAATGTTGTATATAAAAAAATGGAAAGTAGAGGTGAGAAAAGAAATATAGTTGTTTTATAATTTTTGTACCCGTCGCGATTGCGAACCTTTAGTGCCTACGTACCACCTTTTCGTGCAATAGGGGATCAGAGTACACGTAGTTCCTCTTTTAAAAATTTAAAACACAAATGTGGTTATTTTTATGAGATAAAACATCATCGTCATTGTCCGTGTGGAAAACATGCCTACTACCCATAATCATAAGAAAGGAGAATTTGCATCATCTCAAAGTGGAGGATATGGCTTGGATTTTAAAATCAACAAAGCCTCACTCAACACCCAAGTGGAAAATATCTCCCTTCACTACATATTGTAGAAGTATAGTTGTTTGCATCACTACAAGGATTGACAAGAGTTCAACCTTTTTGAGAAAAGTTTAAAGATAAAAGCCAAAGTGGCAAAATGGTTTGAAATGAGATTGATTAAATTTTAGTGTTCTTACAAAAAAAATGTCAAGGTATTATTATTTTGATTTGAGTTTATTTATGAAAATGTTTTGCAAATGCATGGATATAAGTCCAAGTTTACTATGAAAGTGGTTCAAGTTTAAAAACAAGAAGAGTTTTGAAAAGGAGGAAGAATATTTTTGAAATTAAAGAAGATGGGAGGAGAAGAAGGGACTATCCTAAAGCATAAGGTAAGAGCTAGAGATAAGAACCATCTAACCAACAAGAAGCCAATACTTGACATTATGAGCCAAGATAGAATTCTCATTCCTTGGGTTGAAACCAATCAAACAAAAAAAATACTAGACCTCTTGAGATAACCAAACTCCAAGTGTATTAAGTCTTCACAAAAATTTGGTAGAGAAACAGCTGTATACGGTTGAATTCTAGATTACAAATAAAAGGTGTAATCACAAAAACATGCACACAAAAACAAACAAGTAACCCAATGTCTTGAGGTAAACCTCAAGAACTCCAGACAAAATAATTAGATAAGATCACAAGGTTTCCAAGATAGGCCAAGGTTTCTAATCCTAAGTCCAAGAAAATTTCCATGCTCTATAATGCCAAGAACAGTAACCAAATAGTCCAAATATCATTAAATATTTTTTAGGGTTTATGTTGATTATTAAGTATCTTAAGAAAGGAAAAGAAAAGCTCAAGTGAGCAAAGTAAAAATGGCAAGAAAGTAAACACTCAAATGATAAAAGATGAAAATGGCATGAAATGTAAATGCTAAAAGTAAATGGTACATAAAGCATAAAAAAGAATAAAAGCATAAGGTAAAACAAGTCAATAGTTAGTGGTTAATTGGATGACCATCTTGAAGCTTGCATTTGGAACTCATTAGAGGATTGGTAGAACCAAATCCTCCACACAACAAGTTCCATTTTCTTTTTGTCAAGTATATCATCCATTTGGAATTCTCACAAGTGCCATTTAATGATCAATGATGTTTAAGTGATCCGCATTGACCAAAGGTGTTGTATATCCATTATAGGATTGGTAAAACCAAAGCCTCCACACAATGAATATCATGGTTATTGGATCAAAGAGATCAAATTAACATACTTGGGCTCACAATCATAAGTTTGGGACACGAATGATCATTTATTCGAATCGGGATAAAATTTAGCGCTATGTTAAGCAATCGTAAGTGGACTTATATAGAAGTCACATCTATTTTGGGGCCGGTCAATAGCAGTCTATGCACTATTTGTTTTGAAACATGATATGGAGATCATGCTCCAATAACATTTAGTGCAATAAGAAATGGATGAGATGAAGAGGGATGGGAAAAAAAATACAAACCACATTTGAATTAAATTTTAATCAAACTATTATTAAAATCATTCATCCATTTTTATGGAGTCAAACTCAACACCATGGATCCAATGATGTTAATAAAGTTAATGATCCAAAATCTAACCCAAGATCAGCCAGAAAATAGTCATAAAATAATATCACATTTAATATACACAAAAGGGTTTAAAAAAAAGTTTTAAAAATAGAAAATAATGAGAAAAATATCAACTATGTTCAAATTAATTAATAAATGAAAAGTAAGACCATATTAAAATCAGAAAAAGGCTCAAATAATTTTACAATTTTTTTTGTAATTTTTTAAAGTCCGAAACTATTTTTAAAGTTAAAATAAATGGGTAAAATAAACAAAAAATGGTAAAAAATAGTAAATTCAGAAACAAAAATAAAATAAGGTCACCAATATTTGTCACAATGTCATTGGATCATTCCATAATTTTTTCAAGATTAAAAAAATGTATAAAAGTATTTTTAAACATTTAAAACAAATCAAATAAGTGTAAAATTTATTATAAAAAAAACCAAAACACAAAATTAAATTGTGAAAAAATAAAAATCAGAAAGAGAGTAATCAAAAATATTTTTCATAATTTTTTCAGATTTTTTGTACTAAGAATGAATTTTCTATGATTTTTTGAAATTTAAAACAATTAAAATATAAAAATCAGAAAAAGAAAATAAAAGTAAAATGTGTGGACGATTGGATGAGAGTCAAAACGCGTTAGTAATGAAATCCAAGGGATCTGGCGCGTTGTGCATATCATCGTCATTAGTGAATAATGTACAAAATCATTAATTAAATTAGAATTTGAAAAATACAGATGGCACGCCTTCATTGGTTGGAAGATGACACGTTGGTCATCTTCAACCTCCAACCATCACGAATTGCAGGTCTCTCAAACTGTAAAATCAGAAGCTCAGACCTATGTCATTCGCTTCATCTCTTCAAGACGAAGACAACCACAGCTTTGCACCAAATTTATATAAATTGTAGCTCAAGCAATTTGGAAGGAAAGTTTTGGAAAAGGGATTTGAAATTTCATGGTCAAAACGTGTTTCCAGTAAAAGGTAAGTGTTGCAACTAGAACCAAGACAATGAGAGCAACACAATGATATCAGAGTTTTGAAGAATTGTTGAAGGAATCTACCTATTGAAGTTGAGTTGTAGAGCTCTGATGTTGGACTTCTATGGAGCAGTATAGGGCATGATTCTTGAATGTAATTATGTGGTTAACTTCAGGGAAGATCAAGGAAGGTGAATTGATGAAAAAATTGGATTGGAAAAGGCTCAAGAATGGATTTTGAAGTTACAGAAAATTGAGTTATGGAGCAAGTTTGGCTGGGTGATTCTGGATATCCAAGTTTGGGAAAATGAATGGGATAGTTCATGTATTTATAGGAGAATCTAATGGGATCAAAAGGAAGAGTGAATGATGCGTTTTGGAGGGAAATCATGTAAACCTGATGCACAAGTGAAGTGTGATCCAAACTTCACCAAAACTCATCCAATTCTTGCGTTTTGATGCACTAATCCACTTGGGAAAGTTGGCTAATCATGTTTAGACACAAAACACATTCTAATTTGAGGTTTAGAGGTTGTAACATGAAATTCAAATTCTGACTTGCAAGGAAACTTCAATTACAAGTTACTATTTTTGAAACAATGGCATTCTCAGCTCAAGGGGTCTTAAGGCATAATTCTTGGTGCTTTAGAAAGATGAGGTTACAAGCTTTGCAATGGAAAAAGAATGGAGTTAAATGGATTCTTGAGCTGAAAGTTACATTGAGTCAAAGTTGGAGAAAAAGGGTTGACTTTCCATACTTAGAAATATTTCAAATTCTTCATCAAAAATGACCTATAATGTCTTGCATCCAAACATGGCCTTCCACTTGGAATTTTCTCTTGATAAAAAAATACGGCATGAAGTAGATTTCTTGAATGACATTTTGAAACTTGAATCATTCAAAATCTCCAAAATTTGAGCAAGTTATGACTTGTTGAAGTTGGCAAAAAAATCATGAAATGACATATAATCTTTTGCATCTTTAAGGCAACTTCCATCCATTTTCCCACTTTTCTCATAAAAGAAGGCATAAAGTTCACATCCTCAAGATCATTTTGGAAAAATGATAGACTCAAGGTGATAAAAATTGACCAAGTTACGATCATTTGAAGTCACACATGGAAGATTGTGGATTCATCTGGAGGACTTGTAATCTTTCTTCTTCATCAAGGCTCTTCCACATGAAAACTCCTTGGAACTTTTAAAGTGATTTATTGATTACCATTTGAAGATAATTATTTATTTTGAATAACTCAAAAATACCAAAAGGTGAGCAAGATATACTCTTTTGAAGTTCAGAACCCTAGCTCTTTGATCAAGAAAATGCTTTGAGGAACTTTGATGAGCTTGGACAATCTTCTTGTACCAAGATTCCTGCTTTGTGAATAGAAGTTGTTGAGGATGATAATGAGGACTCATAGCCACCAAAACCACTTCCATATCTTGAAATTGGATAGAAATATGCTCTTGTGACCAATAGGAACAAGGCTTTGTCCAAACATGACAACTTCTTCAATCAACCCTTTGTACTTTTGGGTCAAATCTAATAACCTTGAAATGTGATGAACCAAAGCAACCTTGCCATGCCAATTCTTCCAAAACCAATCCAATGGTGAGGTTTGAACTTCCCAAACTTTAATGACTAGGGTATGGAAATAAACTCATGAACCCATGAGGTAACTTGTTAAATCTCATTGCCCTTACCTACATGGATAACAAGCAAGACAAACCAACATTGCATTTTATTAGTTAAATGAAGAAATAAAAACAATACTCATGATCATAAAAGGAACATAATTTAAGGTGCTTGGTAATCCCTCAAAAAGGGCAAAACTCAATGTAGGGAGGGGAACCAAGAATCCTAGTGTGATATTGTTGTGAATAAATCAACATGGTATGATGAAGGGGTCTTAGGGGCAAAAATTGGGATACAACAGCTACCCTTATTTAAGTTTCTTCTATCCGGAGATACGAAGGTTAAAGATCTTCGTGTCGACGCTATCGATAATACTTAAATATAAAACAAACCCTATTTTTGGCCCTAAGATGCCATGCAAATGCTTATGATCATGAATGCATATGAAAAGGACCAAAGAGACACAAAGCATCACTGGGGATGTAACAATAATAAAGAAACAAAGGAGAAACCCCACCAGGAAAATAAATCACTGGTGGATCAAAAGACCTGAATCAAAGAGGATGGTAGAATGGTCAAATGATACACCAACTTCTTCCGAAGGAGAAGCTACCAACATTTACTGAAGGCAGAGAGAAAGATAACAAACATCGACGTTCACTGCCAATTGTGATCGGTGGGAATAGAACTGACTGTTTTGGAATGCTGGTTCGCGTTTGCGTTTGTTTTTGCAAAATGTCGCGGTAAGCAAGAGTCGCCACCGTCTTTTATGTTCTCCAACATGGAAAGGACAAAAGCACAGCAAAATTCCTTCTTTGAGATGTTTCTCGATTCAGGAGGTAGATTTATAGAAAGGGAAGGTGTTAGCACCCTTTCTATCTGTGGTTATCCACGGGCTCTTAGGTACTTGCTCTATGTTTTCAAAAATTGTTTGCTTTGTGTGTGGGTTTTGAAAAAGTTCCGTTTGAAAAATTTCTAAGTAACTCTTGTATCTGTCCTCAAGAGTGTATGAAAAATTTGTTTGAAAACTTTTTGAAAGTGTCAGTGCGAAAAGATGTTTTTGTTTGTTTTGAAAAGAGCAAGTACCCATGAGATCTACCTACTCTAAGGAATTAGGCTGTGTAAGAGTCCTTTAAACAGTGCTATCCCACTATTGAGAAGTAGATAGCACCGTCGTTGGAGGTATTCGGGTCAATTCGATTAAGGGACATGTGTGATCACCGAAGCAATAGTAGGACACCTTAGAAGTAACCCTAATGTCCTAGATCCTTTTTTTCCGAGGCAACCGTTTCGAGGCAACAGGATCTTTAGACAGGAGGGCGACCTCTAAGACACCCTATACTTGACGACCACGTTCGAGGCAACCAGTGAGGCGTACCCTAGGAGTGGCATGTGCTTGTGTGTTGTTTTCATGTTATATTTATCTTTGACCATGTCACTTGTGAGCTACGGGTTATTTTTAATTTTCATCTAAGTCTTGCATGCATATTAACAGTTAAGAGTGCGGAAAATAAATTACGGAAATATGAATCTACGCTATTACAAGGCGCGGGTCTATACATCGCCAAAAACAAAAACCCGTTTTGGAAATAAATGCGAGAAAGTAAAGACAGCGGTAAATCCTAATTAACTATTACATCCTCGGAAACAGATACATAAATATAATCAAAATAAATAATAATGCGCGAATAGAAATTTAATCAGGACGTCCTTAGGGTTTTGACCCTTTTTGAGAAAAGAATTTAAGTTTTGTCCTTTTTTGCAATTTAATTAAAATATTAAACCTAGTACTAATTAATTATTTAATTAAAAAGAAAAAAATGTTTTTGTGTTTTTTAAGTTTTTAATGAAAAATAAAAATAAAAGAAATAAAAAGTCAAGAGAAAACCCTAATTCTAACCTATTTTATTTATTGTGAAAAAAGATTAAAATTAACTAATTAAACTAATTAATTGGTTAGTGTTTTATTTACAAAATAAATTAATAATGAAATTAATACATAATAAAAATATTATAAATATTTAATTATGAGTTTATTAAGAAAATTAATATTAATTATGTTAGTTAAATAAATAATATTAATAATTAAAAAAATAGTTAGTTAAAAGAAAAATAAAAAGAAAAGGCAATTAACCAGGGGGGTTGATGGACCCAATGGAGGTTTTGTTAGAATTTCTGGCCCATTTGTTGCTAAGCCATGTTTGACTTTCTTGAATCGTCCACGTGCATGTTGACTGGAACATACCATGGTCTTCATCTCTTGACCATTAGATTGGTATTGTGAGACACTTGGCAAGCTGAGCGCTGGAGTATTGTGAGACACTTGGCAAGCTGAGCGCTGGAGTCCATGGTGAAATATTGTTGTGAATCTGCATAGGAACACATTAGGAAAAATAACATTGAGTTTTGGGGGGACCTGGGAATCGAACCCAGGTCCCAATAGTGAACGTCCACCTCACTTTCCACTACGCCATGGTGCTGCATCTGTTAGTATAGTGGGCAATAAAAATAATATATGAAAACAACGCCTATGCTGGAAATTAACAAAAACGCGCGCTATATTTGAATAGGCCAGTGGCACGCTTCCACGTATTATCTTCTTCGCTTGGCCTGTAACAAGAACAATCAAATAGCGGGGGTTTTAAACCCCCATAACCTGCAACAAGAGAAAATAGCGAATAGAGTTATACGCAATATAAATTGTTCGCGAGATATCCAACATGTTCATTCTGATTAGCCGGTTTCAACCATAGGTCTCTTGAGGCCTAATTTTCCTTGTGCTGGAAATCCCCAATTCGAGACCTTAAGAACCCTAAAAATCTTTAATGGTGATTCACGATTCTGTACATGATAATGTAATTAACGAATACCAAATACTTTGTGAAGGTTCAAGCAATGCAAATCAACGATTAGAATATGTTAATTATGTATAAATCATGAGTTATGATTATGGAAAAGTTATTCAAACCGTGAAACTGTTATGGCGTGTTTCTTGAGCTTTATGGCTTGTTTTTGATTGCAATGCGTTCCTGAATGTCCCAGCAAGATATTGGAATCAAGAAAGGGCTTTGAATTGGCCTGGAAGGTTGAATTCAGTTTTCAAATTTTCTTGAACTTTTTGGAATTTGGTTATGGTTCTTACAACAGCTTTTGCACGTTTACATCATTAGGGTTGAGTTATGCACTTATAGTAGAATGGTTTTAGGTCAAGTTTTGATCCAAAAATCCATGGAATAAAGTTTTCAATATTTGATTTTCAATCAAATATTTTTCAATCTTTTTGATTGAAAAACCTTGCCAAATTGGGTGATTCTTGTCTCTTTGATGGATGCACGAAATTGCCAGCTTCTCCTGAGTCTATTTGCATCACAAAAAGATTTGAAAACCATATCTTTTGAATTTTCCTACAATTAAATCAATTAAATGAATTAATATTAATAAAAATTCAATTAATTAATTAAAAATAAGAAAATAAATCAATTTAAGTTCAATGGGTCGTGCATAGGCCTTGGACAAAGTTTCAAGAAAGAATTTGAGGTCCATTAGCAAAAATGAAGTGTTTTGGGAAAAGTTGACTTTTGCAAATTCCCAAAAATTTCCCAACTTCTCCAATGCATATCTTTCTCAATTTTGATCATATGAACATGTTTTTGGACATTTTGTAAAGGTCTTGAAGTCCTCTAACCAATGCCTTTGGTACCTTATCATTTTGATTTACCAATCTCAAGTTATGGTCTTTGACTTAAAGTTCCTTTTTGTTGACTTCTAAAATTGACATATAATGTAGAAATTGATAACTTTTTGTGAGAGCATTTATTGGACTTGGAATGTGAAGATGAGTTGTAGGAAATGTCATCCCCTTCAAAATGAGCATTGGATGGGATTTTTCTGATGAACCATGAAAAAGTTATGCCTTGGTCAAGTTACAGTTGACTTTTCAGCTGTCCAAAAATAGTAACTTTTGACATCTTGATGATTTTTGAGCCATTCTTGTGGAATCATGATCAAGACTTGATCAAACGATGATTGGGGCTTCAAAATAAGATTTTGACCAAAAATTTTGACTTTTGACTGCTAAATGACCATTTTACCCCTATAGTTGATTGTGAAGCAATTAGGGCTTTTGACTGTGCAACTTGATGCTGTGAGTCTTGAAACTTGGCATGTAGATGCTTGGAAATGTATATAGGCCTATGGGACTTGATTGAGCCCTTTAAAACCTCAACTTACTTGCAAGAACCAAAACCCTAATTTTGACTGGCTTATGAGGCATCTGGACTGTGCAACCCTTGAGAGATTTTGAACCATTTGAAGGTTGATCTTGACAAATCTTGAAGAATATGGGAGGGAAAATTTTGGGGTACAACACCAATGCCCTACCAACTTTATCTGAAGGTAGAGAGAAAATAAATATCATAGCACCTCCGTTCACTGACGATGAACTACCAACGTTCACTGAGGGTAGAAAAAAGATAATAAACATTGACGTTCACTGCCGATGGTCTACCAACTTTCACTGAAGGTAGAAATAGAATATATCATATCACCACCGTTCACTGATGATGAACTACCAACATTCACTGAGGGTAGCAAAAAGATGATAAACATCGACATTCACTGCCGATGGTTTACCAACTTACACTGAAGGTAGAAAGAGAAATAAATATCATAGCATCGTCGTTCACTGACGACGAACTACCAACATTCACTGAGGGTAGCAAAAAGATAACAAACATCTACGTTCACTGCCAATGGTCTATCAACTTTAACTGAAGGTAGAAAAAGAAAATATTATAGCACCGCCGTTCACTGACGATGAACTACCAACGTTCACTGAGGGTAGCAAAAAGATAACAAACATCGACGTTCAATGCCGATGGTCTAACAACTTTCACTGAAGGTAGTAAGAGAAAATATCATATCACCACCGTTCACTGATGATGAAATACAAACATTCACTGAGGGTAGCAAAAAGATAATAAACATCGACGTTCACCGTCGATGGTGTACCAAATTTCACTGAAGGTAAAGAGAGAATATATCATATCACCTCCGTTCACTGACGATGAACTACCACTGTTCACTGAAGGTAGAAAAAAGATAACAAACATTGATGTTCACTGCCGATGGTCTACCAACTTTCACTGAAGGTAGAAAGAGAATATATTATTGCACCGCCGTTCACTGACGATGAACTACCAACATTCACTGAGGGTAGCAAAAAGATAATAAACATCGACGTTCACTGCCGATGGTATACCAACTTCCACTGAAGGTAGAAATAGAATATATCATATCACCGTCGTTCACTGACGAAGAACTACCAATGTTCACTGAGGGTAGCAAAAAGATGACAAACATCAACGTTCACTGCCGATGGTCTACCAACTTTCACTGAAGGTAGAAAGAGAAAATATTATAGCACCGCCGTTCACTGATGATGAACTACTCACGTTCAACGAGGGTAGAAAAAAGATAACAAGCATCGGCGTTCACTGCCGATGGTCTACCAACTTTCACTGAAGGTAGTAAGAGAAAATATCATATCACCGCCGTTCACTGACGATGAACTAGCAACATTCGCTGAGGGTAGAAAAAAGATAATAAACATCGACGTTCACTTCCGATGGTGTACCAACTTTCACTGAAGGTAGAAAGAGAAAGAAATATCATAACATCGTCGTTCACTGACGATGAACTACCAACATTCACTAAGGGTAGCAAAAAGATAACAAACATTGACGTTCACTGCCGATGGTCTATCAACTTTCACTGAAGGTAGAAAGAGAAAATATTATAGCACCGCCGTTCACTGATGATGAACTACCAACGTTCACTGAGGGTAGCAAAAAGATGACAAACATCGACGTTCAATGCCGATGGTCTACCAACTTTCACTGAAGGTAGTAAGAGAAAATATCATATCACCGCTGTTCACTGACGATGAAATACAAACATTCATTGAGGGTGGCAAAAAGATAATAAACATAGACGTTCACTATCGATGGTGTACCAACTTTCACTGGAGGTAGAGAGAGAATATATCATATCACCTCCGTTAACTGACGATGAACTACCACTGTTCACTTAAGGTAGCAAAAAGATAACAAACATCGATGTTCACTGCCGATGGTCTACCAACTTTCACTGAAGGTAGAAAGAGAATATATCATTGCACCGCCGTTCATTGATGATGAACTACCAACGTTCACTGAGGGTAGCAAAAAGATAATAAACATCGACGTTCACTTCCGATGGTATACCAACTTCCACTGAAGGTAGAAAGAGAATATATCATATCACCGTCGTTCACTGACGAAGAACTACCAATGTTCACTAAGGGTAGCAAAAAGATGACAAACATCAACGTTCACTGCCGATGGTCTACCAACTTTCACTGAAGGTAGAAAGAGAAAATACTATAGCACCGCCGTTCACTGATGATGAACTACCAACGTTCAATGAGGGTAGCAAAAAGATAACAAGCATCGACGTTCACTGCCGATGGTCTACCAACTTTCACTGAAGGTAGTAAGAGAAAATATCATATCACCTCCATTCACTGACGATAAATTTTGCACCCCAAAATTTTCCCTCCCATATTCTTCAAGATTTGGCTAGATCAAGCTTCAAATGGATTAGAGATTGCACATTACAAATGCCTCCTAAGTCAGCTGAAATTTGGGTTTTGGTTCTGGAAAGGAAGCTGAGGTTTTCAAGGGTCCAATCAAGTCCCATATGCCTATATACATTGTCAAGCATCTACATGCCAAGTTTCAAGACTCACAGTGCCAAATTCCAGAGTCAAAAGCTCCATTTGATCCACAGTCAACTGCAGGGGTAAAATGGTCATTTTGCAGTCAAAAGTAATAAATTTTGGTCAACATCTTATTTTGAGTCCACAATCATCATTTGATCAAGTCTTGATCATGATTCCACAAGCATGGCTCAAAAAAATCATCAAGATGCAAAAAGTTGTTATTTTTGGAGAACTGAAAAGTCAACTGCAAATTGACCAGGGCATAATTTTTTCATGGTTCATCAGAAAAATTCCATCCAATGCTCATTTTGAAGGGGATGACATTTCCTACAACTCATCTTCACATTACAAGTCCAAGAAATGCTCTCACAAAAAGTTATCAATTTCTACATTATAGGTCAATTTTCAAAAGTCAACAAAAAGGCACTTTAAGTCAAAGACCATAACATGAGATTGGTAAATAAAAATGAAATGGGACCAAAGGCATTGGTTAGAATACTTCAAGACCTTTCCAAAATGTCCAAGAACATGTTCATAGCTTCAAAATGGAGCAAGATATGCATTGGAGAAGTTGGGAAATTTTTGGGAATTTGCAAAAGTCAACTTTGCCTAAAACACTTCATTTTTGCTAATGGGCCTCAAATTCCTTCTTGAATCTTTACCCAAGGCTTATGCACGATCCATTAAGATTAATTTGATTTATTTTCTCATTTTTTATTAATTAATTGAATTTTTATTAATATTAATTCATTTAATTAATTTTAATTGTAGGAAAATTCAAAAGATATGATTTTTAAATCTTTTGTGATGCAAATAAGACTAGGGCAAGCTGGCAATTCGTGTGCACCTCAAAGACATCAAAATCTCCATGATTGGCAAGGTTTTATCAAAGAAAAAGATTGAAAAAGATTTGATTGGCAATCACATAATGAAACATGAATGCAATGGATTGTTGGGCTTAAAGTTGACCTAATTCTCTTCACATACAAAGGCTGAACCGAACCCTATTGAGGAGAACGGGCAAAAACTGCAAGAACACCATATGCAAAATTGAAAAAAAGTGGAAAAAACTCAAAACTGTAACCAGTCTTCCAGGCGAATTCAAAGCCTCTTTTTGATTCAAACACCTTGCCTGAGTCTCCAGGAACCTGTTGCCATCAAGAACAGGCCCTAACACGCAAGGAATCATTCACAATAAGTCCCACGGTTTGGACATTTTTCCATAATTGCATATCATGATTCATGCGTTTTAACCATTTTTTTGGATTGATTTATGTTAATAGGGACATTCTGAAGCTATTGGTATAATCCAATTTGATTGTAGCGCTCTAAATCGAAAACCACCATTAAAGAACATTAGGGTTCCGAAGCTGTTAATTTAGGGCTTTGCACATACAGAACAATTGGACCTTGAAACGTGCATGGTTGAATTCGTCAAGGCCAGACGAATTCAACCCAACTATCGCGCTCAATTTATATTACATACAGGCCCAATCGCTATTTTTGGTCGCTTCATTTTGTGGGGGTTTAAAACCCCCGCTACTTGTTCTTTGTTTTGCAGGAAAAGATGAAGAAGACAATACGTGGATGAACATGACTGGTTGATTCAAATATGATGCGCGCCTTTCTCTAATTTCCCAGCATAATTGATATTTTGTATATTATTTTCACTAGCCCTTATTATTACAAATACAACACGATGGTGTAGTGGTTGGTGACGTGTTTGTTCATTACTGGGACCTGGGTTCGATTCCCAGGTCCACCCAAATTCAATATTATTTTTCATAACGTTATCTCAAGCAGCGCCTGTCCAATGTTCTACCATGCACGTCAACCAGTGATGCGCCATGTGTCTCTCAGCATCCATCCAGTGGCCAAGAGATGAAGACCATGGTACTCAGGGGTCAATAAGCATGCACATGATTATGAAAGTCAACGTGGCTTGCTTGTTCTTGGGCCAGAATTCAACAAAAAAAACCTCCATATGGGCCATCACACCCCCTTTGGTTTGCTATTTTTTCTATTTTATTTTCTTTTCTTTTAATTCTTTTAATTATTATAATTATCATTATTAATTCACAATAAATTAATTTTTCACAATAAATCCAGAAATCACAAAATTGTAAACATTTTTTATTGTTTATTATTTTTTACTATTAGCCATTATTTTTGTAAATAAATATTAACAATTGACTTAGTTTAATTTAGGTTTAAATTTTAATCTTTTTCTCAATAAATAAAATTATGTAGAATTAGGTTTTGACATTTTTAATCATTTTCTTATTATCATCATTATTAATAATTATTGCTTTTTACATAAAAAATATAAATTAATTAATTTAGTTGATTAGGTTAAAATTGACATTTTTTTATAATAAGTAAAATAAACTTAGAACTAGTGTTTTCTTTTGACTTTTAATTTATTTTATTTTATTATCATTAAATACAAAAAACATAAAAAACACTTTCTTTTCTTTAATTAAATAATTAGATTTAATTTATTTTAATTTAATACAAAAGGACAAAAAACTCATAATTTTCTCAAAAGGGTCAAAAACCCTAAGGACGTCTAATTTAATTCTTTCGCGCGTTATTTTTATATTTTGATTATTATGTAACTGCTTCCAGAATGTAATAGTAATTAGGTTTACCGCTTTCTTTATTTTCCGCAATTTATCAAAACGGGTCTTTGTTTTTTGGCGATGTATAGACCCGCGCCTTGTAATAGCGTAGCTTTACATTCCCACACTTTAATTTTCCGCACTCCTAACTGTTAATAAGCATGAAAGACTGAATGACAAATTAAAAACAACTCGTAGCTCACAATTGCATGGTCAAAGATAAACATAAACTGAATTGAACACACAAGCACATGCCACTCCTAGGGTACGCCTCACTTGTTGCCTCGAAAGTGGTCGTCAAGTATATGGTGTTTTAGAGGTCGCCCTCCTGTCTAAAGATCCAGTCGCCTCGAAACGGTTTCCTCGGATAAAAAGGATCTAAGACATTAGGGTTACTTCTAAGGTGTCCTACTATTGCTTCGGTGACCACACTGTCCCTCAATCGAATTGACCCAAACACCTCCAACGGTGGTGCTACCTAGCTCTCAATGGTGGGATAGCACTATCTTAAGGACTCTTACACAACCTAATTCCTTAGGGTAGGTAGATGACTCATGGGTACTTGCTCTCTTCAAAAACAAACCAAACATCTTTTCACACTGACACTTTCAAAAGTTTTCAAAACAAATTTTTCAAACACTCTTGAGGACAGATACAAGAGTCCCTTAGAAATCTTTCAAAAACGAAACTTTTTCAAACCCACTCATAATTGAAAAGCAAACATCTTTTGAAAACATAAGGGCAAGTACCTAAGAGCCCGTGGATAACCACGAATAGAAAGGGTGCTAACACCTTCCCTTTCTATAATCTACCTCCCGAACCGAGAGACATTCTCAATAAGGAATTTTGCTGTGCTTTTGTCCTTTCCATGTTGGAGAACATAAAAGACGGTGGCGACTCTTGCTTCCGCGACATTTCGCGAAACCAGCTTTAAACAGTCAGTTCTATTTCCACCGATCACAATGAACTACCAACATTCACTGAGGGTAGAAAAAAGATAATAAACATCGACATTCACTTCCGATGGTGTACCAACTTTCACTGAAGGTAGAAAGAGAATATATCATATCACCGCCGTTCACTGACGATGAACTACCAACATTCACTGAAGGTAGCAAAAAGATAACAAACATCGACATTCACTGCCGATGGTCTACCAACTTTCACTGAAGGTAGAAAGAGAATATATCATAGAACTTCCGTTCACTGATGATGAAATACCAACTTTCACTGAGGGTAGCAAAAAGATAATAAACATCGACGTTCACTACCGATGGTCTACCAACTTCCACTGAAGGTAGAAAGAGAATATATCATATCACCGCCGTTCACTGATGATGAACTACCAACGTTCACTGAGGGTAGCAAAACGATAATAAACATCGACGTTCACTGCCGATGGTCTACCAACTTTCACTAAAGGTAGAAAGAGAATATATCATATTACCGATGTTCACTAACGATGAACTACCAACGTTCACTGAAGGTAGCAAAAAGATAACAAACATCGATGTTCACTACCGATGGTCTACCAACTTTCACTAAAGGTAGAAATATAATATATCATAGCACCGCCGTTTACTGACGATGAACTACCAACATTCATTGAGGGTAGCAAAAAGATAATAAACATCGACGTTCACAGCCGATGGTCTACCAACTTTCACTGAAGGTAGAAAGAGAAAATATCATAGCACCACCATTCACTGACGATGAACTACCAACGTTCACTGAGGGTAGCAAAAGGATAACAAACATCAACGTTCACTGTCGATGGTCTACCAACTATCACTGAAGGTAGAAATTGAAAATATCATATCACCGCCGTTCACTGACGATGAACTACCAACGTTCACCGAGGGTAGCAAAAAGATAACAAGTTTCGCCAAGATTCTGGTGTTTCACCTAGAACGGGTCTCAACTTCTTCTTTAACCAAGGCACTCCGCCTAGATAGGATAATATATAAGCTGTCTCAAATAAAGAGACTTGTTACTTGTTGTCACGGAGGATTGTAAAAAGAGATGACTTTTTGGGAAGGAGGTATGATTTCCTGGGGAGATGCCATGATATTCTTGCTGAGGGGATAAAGTATTCTTGTGCAAAATAAATGCACCAACCAAAATCTGGAGTTTTCAGAAATCCAAAGTAAATAATATTATTGTGGAACTACAGATTCAAACCAGAAATAAACTGGAATGAAACAGTCAACCAGAATACATCCTTTGAGAAATAAACTCAAGAGGGAAAACCAAATCCATCCAAACAAGGAGTTATACCAGAAGGCTAAAGTAAAAATCTTCCATGGGGGACAACTCAGTGGGGACATTGAAATAATATATGCTTTCTGCTTAGGACCAACACTCTATTGAAGAGAGGACAACGTAACTCTTCAAAACAGGGTAATATGTCAACAAAAATATTAACAAATGTCAATGAACAATGACTTGCCAATTTTAGCTATGCATGATGTATGCATGAATGTATGAGCGTTATCGTGCGTATGCTGACACAACAGATATACAACATTGGGAACAACCAGGAAAAATTTCCTCGGGCACTAAAAACACTCGGATAAACTTCATCCAGGATGATCATTCCAAGAAAAGTAAAGGCCAGACGAGGAAACAAAACCTACTGCCTGCTTTAACTTTACTAAGGAGAAACATGATCGGGAGGTAGATAAATCAAAGTGATGAAATAGTACAGATACAAGGATAGAACATCCTTCTTCAGGCTTCACCGGGGAAACAAGTGTTTTTCAAAAGTAACATTCCTACTGGAGATTACAAAACCAGTCTCAAGCAAAGCAGACTGACACCAAAACATCCAAACTTTCACTGGGGAATTCAGACCCACTTCATTGGCGAGGTTAACATCACATTCACAATACGTCCTTTACTTAGAGAAACCAGGGACCTTCGTTCTTCAAGAGCAGGTATGGTACTAACCTCTATGGAAAAAGAACTTCTATTGGGCCAACAAAAACTTCACTGGAGAAAAATGCGGATTGAAACATCACATCGTGAAAACTCAGAAAAGAGGAGAAATGAATCCAAACTTGACCGAGGATACCAGAATCATAAACCAATACGGTGAAAACAACCCGAGTAGACCTTCCCGAAGGGAACAAAAACTTCTCAAAACAACTGGAGTTTTTCCATTCTTGGGATCACCATTTTTGTTGTCATTGTTTCATCACATATCTCAAAGTAAAAGCGGATTGTAAAATCTCTTTTTTTTTTGAAAATTCAATTTTATTATTTAATCTTTTTTGCTTTGAAAGTTGTTATCAATAATAAATGGAGTCTTTGCAAACTAAATAAAATAAGAAGTACAAAGAATTGGGTAAAAGCTCAAATTTCATTAATAGAATGGTAGTCTGCGAATGGCGAGACTCCATAAATGATTACAAAGTTCGGAAAATGGTAATATATACTGGAAAAGATACATTGAGATACAATGACCACTATCCCCTCTTACAACTTTTGAAATCCTGAGCATCAGCTTTTGTTAAAGTATGGTGAGGATCCGAGAAGAGTGTTGCTTCAACGATCAAGCCTTATCTGACGTAGTTACTTGCCAAGAAAGTCCCTAACTTTTGCCTAAGTTGCCCTTACGGGTTTTCAACTTAGCGGGAAATTTATTCTGTTTAGGTCTCTAATTTTTGCCTAGACCGCCCTTTCGAGTTTTCGGCCTACCGAGACGCTTCTTTTTTGCCTAACCGCCCTTTCAGATTTTCAACTTAGCGAGCTGTTCTTTTATTTCTTTAGGTGAAGTATTTCTTGACTGCGTCAGCGTTCATGGGACGTGGGAACTCCTCGCCGTCCATAGTTTTAAGAATTAATGTACCACCAGAGAAGGCTTTCTTGACAACATATGGGCCTTCAAAATTGGGAGTCCACTTGCCTTTAGAATCAGTGTTGAAAGACATGATCTTCCTGAGCACGAGGTTGCCTTCTCTGAATTCACGAGGTTTGACCTTTTTATCAAAAGCTTTCTTCATTCTTATCTGATATAACTGGCCATGACACAAAGTTGTCATTCTCTTCTCCTCAATCAAATTCAATTGGTCAAACCTGTTCTGGACCCATTCAGCCTCTGCCAACTTGGTTTCCATTATCACATGCAGCAAGGGAATCTCTACCTCGACAGGGAGTACAACTTACATTCCATACACCAGGTAGAACGGGGTTGCTCCTGTTGAAGTTCAGACAGATGTTCGATATCCATGCAGGGAAAAAGGGAGCATTTCATGCCAATCCTTATAAGTAACAACCATTTTCTGGATAATTCTCTTGATATTCTTATTAGCAGCTTCGACATCCCCATTCATCTTTGGCCTGTATAGAGATGAATTGTGATGGACAATCTTGAATTCTTCGCACAATTCTGTCATCATCTTGTTGTTCAAATTCGAGCCATTGTCAATGATAATTCTGCTCGGCACACCATACCGACATATAAGGTTATTCTTAATGAAGCGCACAACCACCTTCTTAGTAACATTGGCATATGAAGCAGCCTCCACCCACTTGGTGAAGTAATCAATTGCTACCAAGATAAACGGTGTTTGTTTAAAGCTTTGGGTTCTATCATCCCAATCATGTCAATACCCCACATAGAGAAAGGCCACAGGGAGGAAATAACATTGAGAAGTATCAGAGGTACATGAACCTTGTCTGCATAAATCTGGCATTTATGACACTTCTTTGCAAACTTATAACAATTATATTCCATTGTCAACCAATAGTAACCTGCCCTTAGCATCTTTTTAGCCATCGAATTTCCATTGGCATGAGTGCCAAATGAACCTTCATGAACCTTATGCATCAACATGTCTGCTTCATGTCTATCCACACATCTGAGCAAGACCATGTCATAATTTCTCTTGTATAACACATTTTCATTGAGGAAGAAACTGCCAACCAATCTTCTCAGTGTCTTTCTATCTTTCTTCGATGCACCGATCGGGTATTCTTGAGTATGAAGAAAATTCTTGATATCATAATACCGAGGTTTTTCATCTGCTACCTCCTCCATTGTAAACACATGAGCGGGTCTATCCAGCCTTCGAACCGTAGTTCAGGGTATATCATTCCAAGTATTCACTTGGTACATAGAAGCCAGAGTTTCCATAGAATTCGCCATTTGATTTTTGTCTCTAGGGATGTGATGGAATTCAACTTTATTGAAGAATGGTAATAATTTTCTAGCATAATCTTTGTAAGGGATCAAGTCAGGGTGACGAGTATCCCATTCTCCTTTAATCTGATTGATTACCAAAGCTGAATCACCATACACATCTAGATTTTTAATTCTGAGATCAATAGCTTCTTTGAGACCCATGATGCAAGCCTCATATTCTGCCATATTATTAGTACAATCGAATGTTAACCTTGCAGTAAAAGGAATGTGCGATCCATGAGGAGTGACAATAACAACACCAATTCCTTTACCATAAGCATTCAGAGCTCCATCTGTAAGTGTTTATTTGTTGGCATGTTTTATGGTAAAACCAGTTGTGTGAATGTCATGACTGATGTCATAACATTCTGGGATACAAGGTACATTTTGCAGAAAAAGAATGTCATATAGGAGCTGCTCAATATGAGTGTTTAGCTGATCATTATGCAATGATCATATTTATTGCATTATACCAAAATCAGTAAACAAGATTCTTGTTGTCATAACCAATGTTAAGACATCCTGTACTGAACTAACATCTGTGCAGATTTGTTATTTTTAAGAATTTTCAGGAATCTGGTTTATACAGTCCAGATCAGAATCTCACGTGGACATTAGGTTAACTTTTCTTAACCCTAATCTGGTTGTTAAAGTCCTATGACCAAGTCTTGAGGTTAACCCTAATTAACCCTAGCTATTTTTGTGGAAGCCCTAACAGAAGAATAGCTGGCTATATATTCCTCATGAAGACTGTTGGTGAAAGATACTTTTGACAGAAGATCAATAAGGGACTATACAGTTGTAACTACTGTGAGCCAATCAATTATCATTGTGATAAGTGATTTGGAGTAGGATTTGGTTGTAAGGGTTGTGTATCACTCAAAGCTTTGAAGCACGAGTGTTTGTGTTACTTGATTAAAGCTTTGAAGCAAAGTCAAGTTAGGGTTGTATATCACTCAAAGCTTTGAAGCACGAGTGTTTGTGTTACTTGATTTAAAGCCGTGAAGCGAAATCAAGTGTATGTACTGAAGAGTGTCTTCATAATTTCATTAGTCAATTGTTTAGTATCACTTCTGTGATTGAGAGGGAGTGAGTAGGAACTCAGGTTTAAGTTGAACTTAGATTGAAGTTGCATTGGGTAGGTCTTAAGTGAAGGAGATAAACTGGTTGGTTTATTCCTGAATTAATATCTCTTATAGTGAAATTCCTCCCTGGCTTGGTAGCCCCCAGAGTAGGTGTTGTTACATACTGAACTGGGTAAACAATTGACTGTGTTCTTTACTGCTTTTAGATTTACTGTCTTGAAGAGTGTCAGATACGGTGTCATAACATTCACTGTGACATTAAGTATCTACTGTCAGAATTTCAATTGGTATCAGAGCAGGCACCCTGCCTGTCTTACTGGGTGAGATCTATGGATATTATTTTCTGGCGCTATGGACAAAGAAGGAGGATTTGGAAACAGACCACCCATTCTGGATGGATCAAATTATGACTACTAGAAACCTCGTATGATTGCCTTCTTAAAATCACTGGACAAAAAGGCTTGGAGAGCTGCTGACAAAGGATGGAACCATCCCACCATAACTGGGAAAGATGGGACAACCAGTCCGAAACCTGAGGAACAATGGAGCAAAGAAGAAGATGAGTTAGCCTTGGGTAACTCCAAAGCATTAAATGCCTTTTTCAATGGAATTGATAGAAACATATTCAGACTAGTACATCAATGTGAACTGACCAAGGAGGTTTGGGACACTCTCAAAACTACCCATGAGGGCACATCCAAAGTAAAAATGTCAAGGCTTCAGATGCTGACTACCAAATTTGAGAACCTAAGGATGATGGAAGATGAGACCATTCATGAGTTTCACATGAACATCTTGGAAATTGCCAACACCTCAGGAGCATTGGGAGAAATGATGTCAGAAGAAAAGCTGGTGAGAAAGATTCTCAGATCCTTTCCTAAAAGATTTGCAATGAAGGTGACTGCTATAGAGGAAGCTCAGGATATCTACAACTTGAAGGTGGATGAACTCATTGGGTCACTTCAGACCTTTGAGATGGGGATCAGTGACAATATCGACAAGAAAAACAAGAGCATAGCACTTGTATCTAATACTGAAGATGAAAACAAGGAGGATGAAGAAGAAAATATTTCAGAAGCTATAGCCATGCTTGGAAGACAGTTCAACAAACTCATCAAGAGAATGGACCCAAAGTCAAGGTCAAATGTTAATAACATTCCTTCTGACATTAACAGATCCTATGACTCCAGCAGAAGACCAAAGTCGGAAGAGAAGGGAAATCAAAGCAAAGGAATTTAATGCCATGGATGTGAAGTATATGGGCACATTCGAGCTGAATGTCCTACCTTTCTTAAGAAACAAAAGAAAGGAATGTCTGTTACTTGGTCCGACTGTGACTCAGAAAGTAATTCTGAAGAAGAATATGCCAAACTAGTTACTGCACTAACTGGTATTTGCAACTCTGATAGTGACTCTAGTGATGAGGAAGTGACATTTGAAGAACTGGCTGACTCCTACAAGAAGTTATGTATCAGAAGTGCTGAAGTCTGTCAACAAAATGAGAGACAAACAAAACTCATAGTAAAGTTGGAGGTTGAGAAGAAGGCAAGCATTGATACTATAAGTCATCTAGAAAGGGAAGTTCAAATGCTAAACTCAAAACTTGACCAGATGACCAAATCTGTCAAGATGCTGACAAATGGAACTGACAAATTAGAAGAAATCCTTCAGGTTGGACAAAATGTGGGAAACAAGTCTAGTCTAGGATTTGTGGCAGCAAAGAAATCTATTGTAGATAAGAAGAAGATCAGGCTTGATAAACAAATGTCAAAGCAGATGTCACAACATAGCACTCAACATCGAGAACAGAGAAATATGAAGAAAAAGTATCAAAGATGGAGATGTCATCATTGTGGGAGGTTTGGTCACATAAAGCCATTCTGCTTCAGATTATATGGATATCCTAATCAGACCCCAATTGTCAAACCTAAGTCTAATAAGGCACCATATACTCAATAGTGGAAGAAAAGGGCTAATGCCCTGATAGCTCACACCTCCCTTAGAGTCTCTGCAAAGGAAGACTGGTACTTTGACAGTGGATGCTCTAAACACATGACTGGAATCAAGAATCTTCTCAATAATGTTAAACCTCACACTACTAGTTTTGTGACTTTTGGAGATGGTTCTAGAGGAGAAATCAAAGGAGTTGGAAACTTGGACTGCCCTGGAGTTCCAAACCTAAATGAAGTATTGCTGGTAAAAGGCTTGACTGCTAATCTCATAAGTATCAGCCAATTATGTGATCTAGGATTCAAGGTCAACTTCACCAAGTCTGAATGTCTTTTAACTAATGAGAAACAAGAAGTTGTAATGAGAGGAGTCAGATCTAAAGACAACTTCTACTTATGGGAGTCTGAGAACACTAACTATTCTTCTGTGTGCTCTATTGCCAAAGAAGAAAAAGAAGTGAAACCGTGGCACCAAAAACTTGGTCATTTACATCTAAGAGGAATGAAAAGGATTATATCCATGGAGGCAGTCAGAGGGATTCCAAGGCTGCAAATTGATGAAGGGAGAGTCTGTGGTGAATGTCAGGTTGGAAAGCAGACTAGGGTGTCACATCCAAAGTCAAGACATCTGACCACCTCTAAGGTGCTAAAACTTCTACATATGGATCTGACGGGACCAATGCAGGTGGAATGTTTTGGTGGAAAAAGATATGCATATGTTGTTGTGGATGATTTTTCCAGATTCACCTGGATTAACTTCATTAGGGAAAAGTCTGATGTATTTGAAGTATTTAAGGAACTGTGCAAAAGAATTCAAAGAGAAAAAGAAGGATGCATTGTCAGAATCAGAAGTGATCATGGAAAGGAATTCGAAAACAGTAAGTTTGATGAGTTCTGCTCCTCAGAAGGAATTAATCATGAATTCTCTTCACCCATAACTCCTCAACAAAATGGAGTTGTGGAAAGGAAAAACAGGACTATACAGGAATCTTCCAGAGCAATGATACATGCCAAAAGACTTCCTATTCATTTTTGGGCTGAAGTTATGAATACAGCCTGTTATGTCCATAACAGAGTCACCTTGAGAAAGGGAACATCATCCACCATTTATGAACTTTGGAAAGGAAGAAAGCCTACAGTGAAGTACTTCCGTGTTTTTGGAAGCAAATGCTATATTATGACATATCGTGAACAAAGGAGAAAGATGGACCCTAAAAGTGATGAAGGAATATTCCTAGGATACTCTACCAACAGCAGAGCTTATAGGGTATTCAATTACAGGACCAAAGTTATGATGGAATCTATAAATGTCATAGTTGATGATTACCATGAAGAAACAGATGTCCCATATGATGTTGAGACATTCTTTGAGACTTCAACTCAAAAGGATGACATTCCTAAAACTACTTCATCAGAATCAGAATTAAAGGAAGCTAACAAAGACCCTTCCATCAGAATTCAGAAAGATCATCCTAAGGAACTCATCATAGCAGATCTTAACAGTGGATTCATTACAAGATCTAGAGAAATCATCACAAACTCTTGCTTTGTATCTAAGATTGAACCAAGAAATGTTAAGGAGGCGTTGACTGATGAATACTGGATTGGAGCAATGCAAGATGAATTGAACCAATTCAAGCAACATGAAGTTTGGGAGTTAGTTCCTAGACCAGGAGGAACAAACATCATTGGCACAAAATGGATCTACAAGAACAAATCAGATGCTGAAGGAGTTGTCACCAGGAATAAGGCAAGACTTGTTGCTCAAGGATACACTCAAGTTGAAGGGGTTGATTTGGATGAGACTTTTGCTCCTGTAGCCAGACTGGAATCAATCAGAATCATATTGGGAATTGCCTGTCTCCTTAAGTTCAAGTTATTTCAGATGGATGTAAAGAATGCCTTCCTAAATGGGTACTTAAATGAGGAAGTTTATGTGGAACAGCCTAAAAGATTTGTGGATCCAAACTACCCTGATCATGTCTACAAATTGAGGAAAACTTTATATGGCCTGAAACAAGCTCCTAGAGCATGGTATGACAGGTTGACAAAATTCCTCTCTGACAAAGGATACAGGAAATGAGGCTTGGATAAAACCCTTTTTGTCAAAAATGAAGGAGGAAAGATAATGGTAGCTCAAATCTATGTTGATGACATAGTGTTTAGGGGAATGTCAGATAAAATGGTTAAACATTTTGCTGACCAGATGCAAGCTGAATTTGAAATGAGCCTCATGGGAGAATTGACCTACTTTCTTGGACTGCAAGTCACATAGATGGAAGACTCAATTTTTCTGTCTCAAAGCAAGTATGCAAAGAACATTGTCAAGAATTTTGGGATGGAGAATTCCAGTCACAAAAGGACTCCTGCACCTACTCATTTAAAGTTGTCCAAAGATTCAAGTGGGGTTAAGATGGACCAAAGCTTGTACAGAAGCATGATATGAAGTCTGCTATACTTAACAGCCAACAGACCTGACATTGCTTTTGCAGTTGGAGTATGTGCAAGATACCAGGCTGAACCCAAAGTAAGTCATATCAACCAAGTGAAGAGAATTCTGAAGTATGTGAGTGGAACCTACAACTATGGCTTGCTGTACTCTCATGGATGTGAACCGACTCTGACTGGTTACTATGATGCTGATTGGGCTGGAAGTGCTGATGATAGAAAGAGCACCTCTGGAGGATGTTTCTTCTTAGGAAATAATCTTGTCTCCTGGTTCAGCAAGAAACAGAAATGTGTGTCTCTATCTACTGCTGAAGCTGAATACATAGCAACTGGTAGTAGCTGTTCTCAAATGATCTGGATGAAACAGATGCTTACTGAGTATAATGTCACACAAGATGTTATGACATTATACTGTGACAATCTGAGTACTATCAACATTTCCAAGAATCCTATTCAGCATAGCAGGACCAAGCATATTGACATTAGAAATCACTTCATCAGAGATCTTGTAGAGGAGAAGACGATTAAACTGGAACATGTTGCCACTGAACTACAACTGGCTGACATTTTTACCAAGGCACTTGATGCAAATCAATTTGAAAAATTTGAGGGGAAAGTTGGGTATTTGCCATCATGAAGAAATGTAGCAATTAATTTTGCTTAAAACAAGGGATGAGAGAGATATTTTAGTTAAGTCTACTCTGATTGGGCTAATCATCTGTTTCTCTATTTCCTTCCAAAATTTTAAGAAGTTGAATAGACTCTCATATATCTCCCTCCTCTCGCGTCTCTGCAACAATCTCCAATCTCTCAAACAAAGATTTCACTATCACTGTTACCTGTTTTCTAAATCACTCAAAATGTCTCAACTATCCATGTCATCATCCTCTTCAAAGGCGACTGCTTCTTCCGCATCCTCTGATCGAGAACCTAGGGCAATCACAAACTGCATGGATTATGATGTTCTGGAGATAACTCCTCTTCATGAACTGGCAGCTGACCCCACTAAGGTCAAGAAGCTGCGAACCAAACATGCAAGAAGGTCACAAGCCTCTTCATCTGGTAAATCCTCTCAACCATCATCTTCTGTTCCTCCAGAAATAGCAAATAGGGAAGGTTCAGTTTATGTTCATAAAGCTATATCTAGACTTGTCACTAGGATTCTAAATGAGAATCACTATGTACCTGGCATTTCTATACCTTTGAATCAAGAATCTGCTAGTCCAAATGTTGAAATGAATCCAGATGTCACTCAGAATGTTGAGACACCAGATGACAACATTAGGAAATCTACTGAAAATCGTGATGATCACCAGAACCCTTCTGAGAAGGATGTTGAACCCCCGATTATTGATGTTGATGAAGAATACTCTGACAATGACTTAATTGCCAATATCAACCCTAGCATAGCTAGAAGGATGATGAACAGAAAAGGAAAGCAGGATGCTGCCAAAAGCCTCCCCAAATAGAAGACTGTTGATGTTGGTCATAAGAAAACCAGGTCTGAGAACAAGACTGGAGTAGAAGCTGTGAAGGCTGGATTGTCAAAAGAGAAAGGGAAGGTGAAAACTTGTGTACCTGCTGGTAGTCTCTCAAAACCTTTGAGACAACCAATAGCAAAGAAAAGGAAGGAGCCTGAACCCTCTGAATCTGATGAGGAATCAGAATTTGAGTTTGATGTTGAAGACATTCCTCTCAAAAGGAAACTCTCTTCAAGCAAAATTCCTAAAGTCCCTGAAGTTGCCACTGACAACATCTCCTTTCACCATCCTGAGAATGCAAACAGGTGGAAGTATGTATGTTTGAAAAGGATCGCCTTGGAAAGAGAACTGAACAACAATGCCATGGAATGTAAGGATATCATGGATCTAATCAAAACTGCTGGTCTAATAAATACTGTGGTAAAGTTTACCAACTGCTATGAAGTTCTTGTCAAAGAATTCATAGTAAATTTATCTGATGGGTGTGCTGATGGAAAGTCAGCTGATTTTAAGTGTGTATATGTAAGAGGAAGGAAGGTAAATTTCTCTCCCTATGAAATAAACAAATTCCTAGGAAGACCTGATGATGCTTGACCTGAGCTAGAGGTTACTGACAACCAAGTGTGCCAAACCATCACTGCAAATCAAGTCAAGAGTTGGCCCTTAAAAGGGAAGCTGAATGCAAGCAAGCTGAGCATGAAATTTTCCATTCTGCCCAAAATTGGTGCAGCTAACTGGGTTCCCACCAACCATAAATCAACCATCTCCACAGGCTTGTGAAGATTTATTTATGCTGTTGGAACCAGGACAAACGTTGACTATGGCAAGTATATCTTTGATCAAACATTGAAACATGCTGGAAGCTGTGCTATTAAAGGCCCTATTGCCTTTCCCTCTCTCCTATGTGGTATAGCCCTTGCTCAGTATCCTGACATTCTAGTTGAAAAAGATACTGTATGCAAAAGAGCCCCTGCTCTTGGGTTGCACTATAAGCTATTTCAGGGAACACATGTTCCTGACATTGTCATGACATCAGCTGAGACATCAACTGTCAAATCTCATTCCAAGAAAACTGATGTTATAGCTGTGCTGAAGGAAACCTGAAAAGAGCTTGATACAAGGAAAAGGACTCTTGAGGACCTGATTGCTAGACTAGAACAGGAGGAGATTGAAGGAAAAAGAAGGGAAGAGGATGCTGTTGAAGACCAGCTTAATGCTGAAGATAGTGCCTCCTCTGAAGATGACAGTGCTTGAAGATCAGTGCAGTTGAAAAGTTTGCTGCTGGTACCTGATGCTGCAAATGACTTTTTTCACTCTGTGTTTTTATTATTCCTTTTGGATGACTGTATAACCTAAAAGTACAAGTATCTTTGTCCTATTTATGGCTAAAGAGGGGGAGAAGATTTTTTGATAATTTTGGTAGAATTAGACTTGGTAGATATTATTAATTCTGCTGCTTTCTAATCTCTGATTGTTTAGGGGTTTTAGCCAAAAATTTGCCAAAGGGGGAGTTTGTAAGTGTTTAGTTGTTGGCATGTTTTTTGGTAAAACCAGTTGTGTGAATGTCATGACTGATGTCATAACATTCTGGGATACAAGGTACATTCTGCAGAAAAAGAATGTCATACAGGAGTTGCTCAATATGAGTGTTTAGCTGATCATTATGCAATGATCATATTTATAGCATTCTACCAAAATCAGTAAACAGGATTCTTGTTGTCATAACCAATGTTAAGACATCCTGTACTGAACTAACATTTGTGCAGATTTTTTATTTTTGAGAATTTTCAGGAATCTGGTTTATACAGTCCAGATCAGAATCTCACATGGACATTAGGTTAACTTTGTTTAACCCTAATCTGGTTGTTAAAGTCCTATGACCAAGTCTTGAGGTTAACCCTAATTAACCCTAGCTATTTTCGTGGAAACCCTAACAGAAGAATAGCTGGCAATATATTCCTCATGAAGACTGTTGGTGAAAGATACTTTTGACAGAAGATCAATAAGGGACTGTATAGTTGTAACTACTGTGAGCCAATCAATTATCATTGTGATAAGTGATTTGGAGTAGGATTTGGTTGTAAGGGTTGTGTATCACTCAAAGCTTTGAAGCACGAGTGTTTGTGTTACTTAATTAAAGCTTTGAAGCAAAGTCAAGTTAGGGTTGTGTATCACTCAAATCTTTGAAGCACGAGTTTTTGTGTTACTTGATTAAAAGTTGTGAAGCAAAATCAAGTGTATGTATTGAAGAGTGTCTTCATAATTTCATTAGTCAATTGTTTAGTATCACTGTTGTGATTGAGGGAGAGTGAGTAGGAACTCAGGTTTAAGTTGAACTTAGATTGAAGTTGCATTGGGTAGGTCTTAAGTGAAGGAGATAAACTGGTTGGTTTATTCCTGAATTAATATCTCTTATAGTGAATTTCCTCCATGGCTTGGTAGCCCCCAGAGTAGGTGTTGTTACACACTGAACTGGGTAAACAATTGACTGTGTTCTTTACTGCTTTTAGATTTACTGTCTTGAAGAGTGTTAGATACGGTGTCATAACATTCATTGTGACATTAAGTATCTACTGCCAGAATTTCACCATCAAATATCATACTCCAACAAGACTCAGGGTCGGGGCCTTCCTCAGGCAATGTCTCATCACAATCCTTCACTCTCAGGAACGTCACATCCTCATCGGGGAATTCATATTCTACAGACTGATGATCCTCCACTGGTTGGTGAGCAAGATAATCTGCCAACACACTACTTTTAATAGCCTTTTGAGTGCGGTATTCGATATCGTATTCAGATAACAACATCTTCCAGCGGTCAATTTTCCCAGTAAGAGCAGGATTTTCAAAAATGTACTTGATTGGATCCATTTGTGAGATCAACCAAGTAGTGTGGTTCAACATATATTGCCGCAAACGATTTTCCGCCCAGGACAAAGCACATCATGTTTTTTCCAGCATGGAATACCACGACTCACAATCAGTGAATTTTTTATTGATATAATAAATGGCGAACTCCTTCTTCCCTATTTCATCCTGTTGTCCCAGAATACAACCCATGGATTTATCTAGTACTGTTAGATACATAATCAACAGTCTTCCTTCTACAGGAGGGAGCAAGATAGGAGGTTCAAGTAGATACTCTTTAATACTTTCAAATTCCCTTTGGAAGTCATCCGTCCACACACAACCTTGATCTTTCTTTAACAACCTAAAGATCGGTTCACATATTACAGTCATGTGGGAGATGAATATGGAAATATAATTCAAACGCATGAGGAAACCTATGACTTGCTTTTCAGTTCTTGGTGCTGGAATTTCTTGAATTGCTTTGACTTTATCAGTGGTCAACTTCAATTCCTTTTTTAATAACAATGAAACCCAACAATTTCCCTTATCAAACACCGAAGGTGCATTTATTTGGATTCAAGCGGAGACGGTACTTCCTCAAACACTGAAACAACTTCAACAAATCTTCTATATGCCCTTCTTCATTATGGGATTTGGAAATCATATCATCAACATATACTTCAATTTCCTTGTGCATCAGATCATGGAATAAGGTTGTCATAGCCCTCTGGTACGTCGCACCAGCGTTCTTCAACCCGAAGGGCTTCACTCTGTAACAAAATGTTCCCTAGGGTGTGATAAACGTTGTTTTTCCATGTCCTCTGGAGCCATTCTTATTTGATTATACACATAAAATCCGTCCATGAACGAGAATACTTTGAAATTTTGCTATGCTATCCACTAACATGTCGATGTGAGGCAATGGAAAATCATCTTTTGGACTAGCTTTATTTAGATCTCTGTAATCTACGCACATGCGGACTTTTTCATCTTTTTTCGGTATTGGGACAATATTGGCAATCCATTGAGGATACACTGACGTCACAAGAAAACCAACATTAATCTGCTTTAGAACCTCCTCCTTGATCTTTACTTCCATATTTGGGTGAGTTCTTCTCAACTTTTGTTTAATCGACGGACACTCTGGCTTCAATGGCAAACAGTGATCTACGATATTTGTATCTAGACCAGGCATATCTTGGTAAGACCAAGCAAAAATAATCATATACTCTTTCAACAGCTCAATTAACCTGCTCTTCACATCAGGATGCAGCAATGCTCCAATCTTGACTTCTTTCGGATCTTCTTCTGAACCCAAATTGATCAATTCCAATGGCTCTTTATATGGCTGAATTGTATTTTCCTCGTGCTCAAGCAACCATGAGACCTCTTCTGGAATCTCATCATAAACTTCTTCTTCAGCCCCATACACAAGACATTCAAAGTTAGGAGAGGGTGCAGGGTCATTGTATTCAACTGGTTTTTTAATTAATCTGCACATATGATTTGTGATTGCATTTAGAAACTGACACATATAACAAGTGATCTTGCAGATTAAATTTTAGTTATTATTTATTTTGAAAGGTTTTTTTTATTACCATTTTCGGAGAAAAAGCAAAAAAATAAACACATAATTCGGGAAGCAAAGACAATTTTTATTATTGATCTTAAAAGTCACATCAAATAGACAAGCCCTACAACATTAATACTTCCACCTTGGGTAGAGTGAAAGCTTTTCAAAATAAAGATTAACAAATCAAATTACTTTGAAACATGTATGCAAGAGGGAACATCAATGGTGATCCAGTTCTGAACCCTGACTCCGTGCGTCACATTATTCGGCATTTCTTGCTCTGCTTCATCTTCTACAATGGCGTTAATCCTGGAAACAGTCGGATGAAGATAACCTCCGCTACGGAAAATGTCTTGATACCTGCCTGCAACAGACTTCGGTTTCATGCCCTTTCCTTTGTGATTCTTCGAAGAGAACCCCAAGCCAGTTCTGTTCTTGTTCACAGGTGGATCCACAATTCGTCCCCAAACTTCACTAGGACCATTACGCATAATCGGTTGTGCATCCTTCAGCGAAACCATGGAATTCTCATTTCCTCTTATGTTATCAATGGATAAGGCTTGGAACTGGGTTCCAACAGTAGCTTCATCCGCTTCTACAATATTGAAAGAGGACAAATGAGATATCAACAATGCCTGCTCCCCATTTATGATCACCACCTCCCCTTCACGCACGAATTTTAGCTTCTGGTGTAAAGTTGAAGTGATAACCCATGTTTCATGTATCCTTGGCCGTCCTAGTAAACAACTGTAAACGGGAACAATGTCCATGACCTGGAAGGTTATCTGAAACAAATGTGGTCCTATATGGATAGGTAAGTCCACTTCACCGATGACAGATTTCCTTGACCCACCAAACACTTTCACAATGATGCCACTAGGGCGCATAGGCGCTCCTTCATATTTCAACTTCATGAGAGTACTCCTCGGTATAACATTCAACGCGGATCCATTATCAATCATCACATTGGATAACAAATCATTCTTGCAGCTCATAGAGATGTAGAGGGCTAAGTTGTGATTCCTCCCTTCATCGGGTAATTCATCGTCGCAGAAACTCAAGTTATTACATGACGTAATGTTTCCTATTACACTTCTGAATTCATCTATTGGCATATCACTCTCCACAAAATCTTGGTCTAGTACCCTCATCAAGTATTCTCTATGAGCATAGGAGTTCATCAATAAAGCCAAGATAGATATTTTTGAAGGAGTCTGCAGTAGCTGATATACAATTTTGTAGTCGCTCATCTTAATTATCTTAAAAATATCATCTACTTCTTTCTCTAACGTAGCTCCACTAGTCTCTCCCGTAGCCTTCTTAGGTTCATCATTCTCAGCAACTTTCTTTCCAGCAGCAACATCTCTCCGAACAACCGGCGCAAACACACGACCACTACGGGTCACCCTACTATTTTCAGCTATATTTCGAACATAAGGCATTGGCTAGATGGGAACTTCCACTCCATCTTCTAAGATTGTAGCTTTGTATTTGTAAGGCACCGCCTTATCTAATTTATAGGGGATAGGACCTGGAAAACTGATCACCAATGGGGTAACCGCTGGCTTGCTATGATACTCCACTTCAAAATGGGCGGGTGAACCAAAACAAGGAACAATGACGTTTACCCCTTCTTCAACGTAATCAGTCATTAATAAGCCATTTCTGGAAAACAAATCTTCATCTGAAGAGAAATACTCATCTGCGGAGGCATACTCTTCCTCTGACTCTTCTTCAGTCAAATAAACCTCAACCATATCAACTTCATGGTAATCGTCCCTCTGACCTATGATCTTGATAGTTCCATTGTCTAGCAACAACTGAACACCCTTCTTCACGATTGAACATCCTCGGGGGTCTCGACAACAAACTATGCAAGATCCATATTGGTGTTCCACCAGACCAGTCGTATGGCAGAAAGTAGCATACAACTGAACGAGGTCCTCATTCATATACTCTACATCAAAAATTCTGAATTCACCAGGACATCCGGAAACCATGTTCACTTCCTCCTCGTACTCTTCCCTAGGCCTGATTATGTGGATGAGGCCCTCATCCATCATTTCTTGTAAATCAACCTTTATCTTCTCACAACCCTGTATGTTTGTACTTTAAATAGCACAACCGGAATGGTCATGCGTATAGTAGCTAAATTCACAGAGGTCTGCATGCATTTTCACCAAATCTCCTCTAACCTGATTAATATCAAAAATCTGAAAGTCACCTGGACAAACGACCACCATATTCACAACATTTACTCCCCCATGCTTGGGTAAAGGATTATCTTTCATATTAGGTCCCACGTCCTTGAAAGATAGAACACCAGACTTTACCAATTTCTGTACCTCAGTCTTCAAAGGATAATAATTCTCCATATTATGCCCTGGTTCCCCCTGATGAAAAGCACATGTTTGGTCTGCTTTGTAATACCGAGGCAATGGTGATGGTACGGCGGGAGGTGGTCGGGTTTGAACCAACTTTTTCTGAATCAATGTCGATAGTAACTCTGTATAGCTCATGGGAATAGGGTCATAACTCTCCCTCCTCTGATTATACCTTTGATTCCCCTACTAGGACGGCCTCTGATAAGCAACAGTAGTTGGAGCGGCATTCATAACAGGAGTAACTGAGGCGACTTGCTGATGACGCTGATAATTCCTTCTAGGAGTGTTTACCCTCCTCTCTTGTATAATAGCATTTGCATCTCCTTCTTTTTTCTTGGTAAACCCATAAGATGGCTTCTTCACACCTCCAGATCCTTCACTCTTTGTCAAACGGTGTTCTCTTACAACCTCTTCTAAGAGGATACCCATTCCTACCATCTTAGTAAAGTCACTTGGTGCGCTTGCTACCATTATCTCGTAGTAGAAAGCACCCAGCGTCTTTAAGAAAATCTTAGTCATTTCCTTCTCTTCCATGGGAGGAATCACTTGGGAGGCTACCTCACGCCATCTCTGTGCATACTCTTTGAATGATTCCCTGTCTTTCTGAACCATGGACCTAAGTTGATCACGGTCAGGCGCCATGTCCATGTTATACTTGTATTGATTAATGAATGCTTCTCCCAAATCATTAAAAGTATGGATATTAGCGCTGTCCAAACTCATATACCACTTCAACACGGCACCGGTCAAACTATCCTAAAAAAAGTGAATCAGTAGACGCTGATCATCATTATGGATAGACATTCTTCTCACATACATCACCAGATGAGCACGAGGGCAAGTGTTGCCCTTATACTTCTCAAACTCCGGGACCTTAAACTTAGCAGGTATCTTAACATTCGGGACCAAACATAGCTCATTCACATTCTACCCAAATAGCTCTTTTCCTCTGAGGTCCTTCATCTCTCTTTGCATCTTGTCAAACTGCTCTTGAAAATCATCCATTCTATCATAAAGACCCAAATCTTCACTCGGCGGAGGGAAAAGACGACACATATCATCATTAACAAAGGAAACCATATTCACCGAAGAAGGCGCAGCAGGAGCAGCATGCACCACAGGAGGTGCCGGAGTAACAATAGTATGAACCACTGGAGTATCTTGAGGCCCAAGATTGAAACCTTCAGGTGCAAAATTATCTGGCATTCCCCATGGATAACTTTGGGGCATGCGATTTTGAACAACAACCGGAGTAGCAGATACGGGAGCAGTTGGAGCTTCAGTATTTTCCCTTGTTGGTTGAGGTTGAACACTAGGTGGCTGATTATGAGCAGCCACCAGAGCTTCCATCAGAGTAGTCAGATTGGCCATGCCGGCTTTCGAAGCAGAAACTTTCTCGCGCAGCTCGCGATTCTCTTGTTCTAAACTGTTCATCTTCTTTTTGAAATTAGCCCCAATGTTGTAGTGATGAGTCAGCTTGCTGAACGAAGTAAAGAAGCTTGGCACGACACCTGGATATGCATAACAAATGCAAGAAATATGTGCAATATGATGCATGATATGCAATGCACATGATCATTTTTACTTTCTTATTTAATATTTCAAGGGATTTAAAGTTTGTAGACATATTGCAAACATCAAAGTAATAGTGCTTTTGAAATATTGAAAACTTTTTATTATAATAACTCCAAAATGGATTACAAGTTTCAAAGATCCCAAGTACAAGATGAAAATAAAATCTAAAATCCTGAGAAAAAGAACTGATGGAGATCACTCTATACGCTGGCGTTTCCCCGTGAGCCTGGAAATCTGAGCCTTCAACCTCTGGTTTTCTTCCGCATGTCTGATGGAAACCTTCTTCCAATCATCTGAATCAGGAAGTGAGTGATCAGCATCTGATTGAAGCCTAGGAGAAAATAAATCCCCTTTCCTCTCCATAGACTCTACCTCTTGACTCTCAAGGATCTCAATCAAGTCGTCTTTCTCCTTCAGGTCTGCTCTGTAGGAACTCTCTAAAGTTTGGAACTTGTTCTTCCAAGCATCCCTTTCCTGTTGCATCCTAACTAAAGCAAGTTGCAGCTCTTCTAGGTCATCTAATAAGGGAGGAGTGGTCTTCACAAATAGACCAGGCATGGGTGTCTCCCGAGTATACGACATCTTTAACTGAATGATTCTCGATCGGATCCATTAAAGATATGGCTCCAAAGAAACAACACCCCTAGGTCCCAAATCCTTCCTACTCTTCTTATGAATGTGATGCCAGGCCTTCTCAATCTTCTCCCTAGCTTCCCTATGGTATTCTCCTTCCTTCAGAAAGAAACTACTCAAATGAATACTATTTGGTTTATCCCTCATTGGATAACCAAGCTGTCGCCGTACAAGAACAAGGTTATAATTAATTCCTCCCTTTGTACCAAGAAGAGGTACATTGGGGAAACTACCACAACTGTCAATAATCTCTTTATCTTGGTAAACTCGATGATACCAATCAATATTCGAGTGAGTAAGTGCTATGATCTTAGGAGCCCAACGGGGTTCCTTCTTGACATCCCAAAAAGCACCAGACTGAGGAATATGAGAGATAAACCACCGGTACAACAGAGGCGTGCAACAGATAATCATCCCCCCATGATAAGAATTCTGAATATAGATAGAGTAATAAGCATCACCCAACAATGTAGGAACTGGGTTTCCAATCATGAAGATCCTTATAGCATTAATGTCGACAAACTTGTCCATATTAGGAAATAAGAACAACCCGTAAGCAAGTAGAGCAAAGATGGCCTCGAAAGTGATTGTACTCTTCATTATGGAAAAGTAACGAGCTTTTTCCAATAAGAACTTAGCTGATAATCCTCTAATCCCCCCTTTAGTATTCATATGGGCTTCCACCTTAGACTTCCCCAGGTGAATCAAAGAAGCAATCTCATGTGGTTTTGGCTCACCCTCCAAACCAGTAAAAGGAACACGATCGGTAACAGGTAAATTCAATAGATAAGAATACTCCTCCAGTGTAGGCATCAACTGATAGTCGGAGAAAGTAAAGCAATGATACATCAGATCATAGAACTGGAGCAAGGTCGAGAGAATACCCTCCTTCATCTTCAGCTTCATGAGAGGAATAATGGATCCATACTTCTTCCGAAAGTTTGCAGAACACTCGACCTCGGGAATTAGACTGATCAACTCATCTATCTTGGGATCCTTGAAACTGTATTTCCCGGTCTTTCTCTTTCCAGAATCCATGGTTAAAAGTACCTGAGATATTCACAAATAGTCAACCTTTAAATCCCTTGACATATGGTTTCTTCAAAAGATTCTTATGAGTGCATGGATGCATGATGCAACAATCACACACAAGATCACACATATAAGGTTCATAGGTTCAACGTCACGAGCATGAGGTCGGAGGTACTACCCATAAGGTGTTGGTCTAAAAATTTATCACCTGCCGAACAAGGTTCTAGAGGTTCCCAGAGTCTACATCCTTCCTTCGGATATTACCAGCTTCCCGATTAACTTGGTAATTAGTAATATTCTAAAGAAAGACTCGTACGAGTGTAGTATCGCGTGACAAATATTTCCGGATTACTCCGTCATAGCTTCCGCACTACACCTAAAAGGCCAAGATAGGTTTGGTATTCTACGGTCCTCAGTTTCAGCAGGCTCCCAGGTTAAAATTTTTCTGTAGCGGTATAAATATTTTAAGACTAAGCCATTGGATTGACTAGACTTTATACATGCTTCTAACTTATTGTTTCACTCCATAATTAAATGTCTACACAGCTGTTATAAGCTTTAATCCAAGCACTCAATGCAATGCCCATGCTTAATACCATTTTAGGAAGAAAGGCAACATTTCCATTTTGGAAAAGTGGCTTTATGCAGAAAGTCCACTCTTCTTGAGCCTCTAACTTTTTGTTCTGAACATACACAACATGTATGCTCAGAAGCAACATGTTTAAAGCTTCTAAGCCACCCTATAAACCAGGTACTTGTACATTGGAACCACATTTTTCAAGCTGTAGCAGTAGAAATGTTTTAAGACTAAGCTATTGGATTGATTAGACTTTATACAAATCAAAATAAAAATCACCACCGTGCTTTATTGTTTCCAAAGGAATGGGAAAATAGCGAATAAACCAAAAGAAGGGGAAAGATTCAAGGTAAGGGGGTTTGTTATGCAAAGGGAAGGTATTAGCACCCTAAACATCTACTGTACTCTGCAGGAGCCTCTTTGTAAAATCTGTATATTTTGGCTATAAAAAATGTTGTATATAAAAAATTGGATAGTGGAGGTGAGAAAAAAAAATATTTATTTTATAATTTTGCACCCTCCGCGGTTATGAACCTTTAGTGCCTACGTACCACCTTTTCATGCAATAGGGGATCAGGGTACACGTGGGTTCTCTTTTAAAAATTTAAAACACAAATGTGTTGGTTAATTTTATGAGATAAAACATCATCGTCATTGTCCGTGTGGAAAACATGCCTACTACCCATAATCATAAGAAAGGAGAATTTTCATCATCTCAAAGTGGAGGATATGGCTTGGATTTTAAAATCAATAATGCCCCACTCAACACCCAAGTGGAAAATATCTCTCTTCACTATATATTGTAGAAGTATAGTTGTTTGCATCACTACAAGGATTGACAAGAGTTCAACCTTTTTGAGAAAATTTTAAAGATAAAATCCAAAGTGGCAAAATGGTTTGAAATGAGATTGATTAACTTTTAGTCTTCTCACAAAAAAATGTCAAGGTATTATTATGTTGATTGGAGTTTATTTATGAAAATGTTTTGCAATTGCATGGACATAAGTCCAAGTTTACTATGAAAGTGGTTCAAGTTTAAAAACAAGAAGAGTTTTCAAAAGGAGGAAGAAGACTATTGAAATTAAAGAAGATGGGAGGAGAAGAAGGGACTATCCTAAAGCATAAGGTAAAAGCTAGGGATAAGAACCATCTAACCAACAAGAAGCCAATACTTGACATTATGAGCCAAGATAGAATTCCCATTCCTTGGGTTGAAACCAATCAAGCAAAAAAATACTAGACCTCTTGATATAACCAAACTCCAAGTGTATTAAGTCTTCACAAAAATTGGGTAGAGAAACGGATGTATACAGGTGAATTCCAGATTACAAACAAAAGGTGTAATCACAAAAACATGCACACAAAAACAAACAAGTAACCGAATGTCTTGAGGTAAACCTCAAGAACTCCAGACAAAATAATCAGATAAGATCACAAGGTTTCCAAGATAGGCCAAGGTTTCTAATCCTAAGTCCAAGAAAATTTCCATGCTCCATAATGCCAAGAACAGTAACCAAATAGTCCAAATATCATTAAATATTTTTTAGGGTTTATGTTGATTATTAAGTATCTTAAGAAAGGAAAAGAAAAGCTCAAGTGAGCAAAGTAAAAATGGAAAGAAAGTAAATACTCAAATGAGAAAAGATGAAAATGGCATGAAATGTAAATGCTAAAAGTAAATGGTACATAAAGCATAAAAAAGAATAAAAGCATAAGGTAAAACAAGTCAATAGTTAGTGGTTAGTTGGATGACCATCTTGAAGCTTGCATTTGGAACTCATTAGAGGATTGGTAGAACCAAATACTCCACACAACAAGTTGCATTTTATTTTTGTCAAGTATATCATCCATTTGGAATTCTCACAAGTGCCATTTAATGATCAACGATGTCTAAGTGATCCGCGTTGACCAAAGGTGTTGTATATCCATTAGAGGATTGGTAGAACCAAAGCCTCCACACAATGAATATCAAGGTTATTGGATCAAAGAGATCAAATTAGCATACTTGGGCTCGTAATCATAAGTTTGGGACACGAATGATCATTTATTCGAATTGGGACAAAATTTAGCGCTATGTTAAGCAATCATAAGTGGACTTATATAGAAGTCATACCTATTTTGGGGCCGGTCAATAGCAGTCTATACACTATTTGTTTTGAAACATGATATAGAGATCATGCTCCAATAACATTTAGTGCAATAAGAAAGGGATGAGATGAAGAGGGATGGGGAGAAAAATATACAAACCACATTTGAATTAAATTTTAATCAAACTATTATTAAAATTATTCATCCATTTTTGTGGAGTAAAACTCAACACCATGGATCCAATGATGTTAATAAAGTTAATGATCCAAAATCTAATCCAAGATCAGCCAGAAAATAGTCATAAAATAATATCACATTTAATATACACAAAAGGGTTTAAAAAAAAGTTTTAAAAATAGAAAATAATGAGAAAAATATCAACTATGTTCAAATTAATCAAGAAATGAAAAGTAAGACCATATTAAAATTAGAAAAAGGCTCAAATAATTTTTCAATTTTTTTTGTAATTTTAAAGTCCAAAACTATTTTTAAAATTAAAATAAATGGATAAAATAAACAAAAAATGGTAAAAAAAATAGTAAAGTCAGAAACAAAAATAAAATAAGGTCATCAATATTTGTCACAATGTCATTGGATCATTCCATAATTGTTTTAGAATTAAAAAAAGTATAAAAGTGTTTTTAAACATTTAAAACAAATCAAATAAGTGTAAAATTTATTAAAAAAAACCAAAACACAAAATTAAATTGTGAAAAAATAAATATCAGAAAGAGAGTAATCAAAAATATTTTTCAGATTTTTTGGACTAAGAATGAATTTTCTATGATTTTTTGAAATTTAAAACAATTAAAATATAAAAATCAGAAAAAGAAAATAAAAGTAAAATGTGTGGTCGATTGGATGAGAGTTAAAACGCGTTAGTAATGAAATCCAAGGGATCTGGCGCATTGTGCATATCATGGTCATTAGTGAATAATGTACATAATCATTAATTAAATCAGAATTTGAAAAATACAGATGGCGCGCCTTTATTGGTTGGAAGATGACACGTTGGTCATCTTCAACCTCCAGCCATCACGAATTGCAGGTCTCTCAAACTGTAAAATCAGAAGCTCAGACCTATGTCATTCGCTTTGTCTCTTCAAGACAAAGACAACCACACCTTCGCGCCAAATTTATATAAATTGTAGCTCAAGCAATTTGGAAGGAAAGTTTTTGAAAAGGGATTTGAAATTTCATGGTCAAAACGTGGTTCCAGTAAAAGGTAAGTGTTGCGACTAGAACCAAGGCAATGAGAGCAATACAATGATTTTAGAGTTTTGAAGAATTGATGAAGGAATCTACCTATTGAAGTTGAGTTGCAGAAGTCTGAAACTGGACTTCTATGGAGCAGTATAGGGCACGATTCTTGAATGTAATTATGTGGTTAACTTCAGGGAAGATCAAGGAAGGTGAATTGATGAAAGAATTGGATTGAAAAAGGCTCGAGAATGGATTTTGAAGTTACAAAAAATTGAGTTATGGAGCAAGTTTGGCAGGGTGATTCTGGCTATTCAAGCTTGGGAAAATGAATGGGATAGTTCATGTGTTTATAGGAGAAGCGAATGTGATCAAAATGAAGAGTGAATGATGCTTTTTGGAGGGAATTCGTGCAAACCTGATGCACGAGTGAAGTGTGATCCAAACTTCACCAAAACTCATCAAATTCTTGCGTTTTGATGCACTAATCCACTTGGGAAAGTTGGCTAATCATGTTTAGACCCAAAGCGCATGCTAATTTGAGGTTTAGAGGTTGTAACATGAAATTCAAATTCTGACTTGCAAGGAAACTTCAATTCCAAGTTACCATTTTTGAAACAATGGCATTCTCAGCTCAAGGGGTCTTAAGGCATGATTCTTGATGCTTTAGAAAGATGAGGTTACAATATTTCCAATGGAAAAAAATGGAGTTACATGGATTCTTGAGCTGAAAGTTACACTGAGTCAAAGTTGGAGAAAAATGGTTGACTTTCCATACTTAGAATATTTCAAATTCTTCATCAAAAAGACCTATAATGTCTTGCATCCAAACATGGCCTTCCACTTAGAATTTGCTCTTGATCAAAAAATATGGCATGAAGTAGATCTCTTGAATGACATTTTTAAACTTTAATCATTCAAAATATCCAAAATTTGAGCAAGTTATTACTTGTTGAAGTTGGCAAAAAATCATGAAATGACCTATAATCGTTTGCATCTTTAAGGCAACTTCCATCCATTTTCCCACTTTGCTCATAAAAGAAGGCATAAAGTTCACATTCTCAAGATCATTTTGGAAAAAGGATAGGCTCAAGGTGATAAAAATTTACCAAGTTATGATCATTTGAAGTCACACATGGAAGATTGTGGATTCATTTGGAGGACTTGTAATATTTCTTCTTCATCAAGGATCTTCCACATGAAAACTCCTTGGAAATTTTGAAGTGATTTGTTGATATCCCTTTGAAGAGAATGATTTCTTTGGAATCACTCAAAAATTCCAAAAGGTGAGCAAGATATACTCCTTTTAAGTTCAGAACCCTAGCTCCTAGATCAAGAAAATGCTTTGAGGAACTTTGACAAGCTTGAACAATCTTCTTGTACCAACATTCTTGATTTGTGAATATAAGTTGTTGAGGATGATAATAAGGACTCATAGGCACCAAAACCACTTCCATATCTTGAAATTTGAGAGAAATATGCTCTTGTGACCAATAGGAACAAGGCCTTGTCCAAACATGACAACTTCTTCAATCAACCCTTTGTACTTTTGGGTCAAATCTAATAAACTTGAAATGTGAGGAACCAAAGCAACCTTTCCATGCAAATCCTTCCAAAACAAATCCAATGGTGACGTTTGAACTTCCCAAGATTTAATGACTAGGATATGGAAATAAACTCATGAACCCATGAGGTAACTTGTTAAATCTCATTGCCCTTACCTACATGGATAACAAGCAAGAAAAACCTGAAGGGGTAAGCAAACACTTAGAAGTGGGGGTTGAATAAGTTACTCTTTTAATTTTCAATATAAAGCTCAAACAATAATGGAATAACACAATTATTTTTATCCTGGTTCATTTGAACTCAAACTACTCCAGTCCACCCGCCAAGGTGATTTCGCCTTTCTCAACAAGGACTTAATCAACTATAATCAACTGATTACAATCACAAAACAACTGTTGTGACTGACAATGCACAAGTAATCTTACAAGTTACTAACAACACTAAGACTTAAATCTAGTCCTAGTCTTCTTGAGAAAATCTGACCAAACTTGGTCTCTCAAGGAACAAATACAGAAGTATAATCTTTACAGATAATTGAAATAGAGTTTGCTTCTAATCAAGCTATATCACAACTGTGATTTTTCACTTAGAATATAATACACAAAATGTATGAACTATGAGTTTGTTAGCTTTTGAATCTTTCACGTAGTTTCTTGTTTGAACGTTTTTTTGTTGGCTTGCAATAAATGTCCTTCTATTTATATTAGGAATAATAAGACCGTTGCTGCCTTCAGAGGAAATGGAGAGAATTAAATGCTTTGCGTGTATCCTTGCAAAATTCCATTCTCTAAGAAACTAGTTGTAGGCACTTGAGTGCTTTCATCCGTATTTGCATTAATTAGCAAACGTCAGAATGTAAGAACGTGTTTCCTTTGCTTTGACAAGACACGTTGATTAAAACATTGTTTCAGTATTTGCTTTAACTCAAAACACGCTTCATTCAACTTCTAGTCATAGCGTTGCTTGCTAAGATCTTTGAACAATGCTTGCTTTCAAGTTATCTTCAGAATCAAGAAGCATGCTAGAAGTTAGAAGATACATTTAAAAAATAAAGGTTCTTACCAGAGTCAGCAGATGCGTTTGAATAAAAGGTTCTTTTAACAAAGAACTTCTTCATAATCTTTGTTTAGTACTTTGGAATGTTTCTTGTCAGAATATTAACTAAGACATTTAAAACACATTCATTAGAGCATAAATTATCTTAAATATAATTTAGTTATCATTAAAACACTTGGGATAGGTCAGAACTAATCTTGTTCTTTCAATCTCCCCCTTTTTGATGATGACAAAAAAATATTTTAGATAAAGAAAAGAAACAGATTAAGACATAAGAATCTCCCCCTGAAATGAATATTTCTATGCATAAGAATCCTGAGATTATTTAGTAAGAGTGATACACAGCCTTCTTGAATTTCTTCATAACTTATTCAAGAAGATAAATCTTAGCTGGAATATTCTTTCAGAGTTAAATGATACCTGTAAAAAAAATCTTTTCCACAGAAGGAATTTTTGAAAATTTGTTAGAATGTCTGAGACATAGTCCCATAACTGTTAAACAGTGATTAGTTCAAAAATGCACATTTCTCCCCCTTTTTAGCATAATAAAAAAGTGTAATAAATGAGAAATTTTGAAAGATTTCGTAAAAAGTTAAAAATATATATCCAGAAGTACAAACAAAACATCCAAATAAGAGACAAAAAGAAACTAGGATTTCTTAGAACAAGAGCCATTAGAAGATTCTTGATTTCAGAGGCAGATTCACTTTCCATTGCCATCCAGTTCTTGAACTCTAGATTTGTTTGATCTTGCTTATCCATGCGTCTATTCAATACTTCATTCTCACTCTTTAGCTCTTTTAGAGTGTCCATAATGAGTGAGGTAGGGGCAGAAGATGATGAAGCTTCAGTAGAAACATGGTCAGAAGCAGCAACTGATGAATCAGACTTCACAAAGGTGGAGAGCAGAGTGCCCAAATCCATTGCAAGAGTTGGCATAGGTTCAGGTCCATCCTTAACTGAAGGTTGATTCAATAGAACAATAGCCAGAGGATTTGAATCTTCAGGGTATTCTTCAGATTCATCTTCTAATATGTCCATCTTATCAGCTGGTGTATCAGCAATCAGTAGTGAAGACTTCTTATTCCAAGTATCAGCAACTTTTGTCTTGAAAACATGCAGAAGTTTGGAAAAGTTGTCCAGCACCTGAGAGTGGCACAAATCCTGTAACTTCCGTGATTCAGCAACCAAGGTTCTTTTGAAAGTTTCCCATAGAAGATCTATTGCTGCTGTGTTCACACTTCTGAGGCAATCTTCTTTCAGCGGTTGTAACCATGCTTGAACATTTGTTATAAAATTTTGAAACAAAATATTTACATCTGACTGAATAGGTTTAGGGACAGCCGTTCTGTAAGATTTATTTTTCAAGAATTGTAGAGATTGAGAGTCCACTGCAGTTCTTAAAAAGCTATTGGTTTCAGGAGTATTTATAGGTTCAGGTTCAGGTTGGTTAACACAAATAGGAGGTTCTGATATATCATGAGGTACATATGGTTCAGCAATTTCAGTTTGTTCAAAAATTTGTTGTTCTAGAATATGAGGAGTTGAGAGTGGTGTTGTATGTTGTGGTGAGGTGGGTGGAGTGATATCAGGAGAAATAATTATTGTATAAGCAGGAGTGGGAATGGGATTTTGAGGTTGTGGTTGGTTCATAGCAAAAATATTTTCAGTTGGTAGATTGAAAGGAGGTTTTATGGTTGCTAGAGGTTCATTAATCCCTGGTATTCTCCAAGATCCAGCATCATACCATCCAGTGGGTCTGGGTGATAAAGGTCTGGGAGGGGGTCTTGAGAAACGTTCATGAATAGGTTGAAAAATAGATGGTTCAGGGGGTTCTGAATGAGAGGGTTCTGATTAGCTGTCAGAAAGTTCATCAGAGTCAGAATCACTTAAATCTGTTGAAAACTGATTTTTACTAGGGTTGTCAGCAAGGGGTTCAGATGGTAAGGTTTGAGAGGATTCAGCAGATGCAGATATATTTTCAGAATAATAAACAGGTATAGTTTCAGCATGATTACATGTCTTCTTTTTCTTCTTCTGAGGAGTGTCAGAGGGTCCTTCTACAACTTTTCTCTTCACAGATCCTTGGAGAACAACATCAGCAGCAGCTTGATTTCTTCCTTGAAGCCAAGCTAGACCAATAGGTGATCCTGTTTCTCTGCAGGTCTCAAGATAGTGCAAAACCATACGAGAATTCTCCCCTGAGTTGAACATAGGAAAGTCAGCAATAGGAATTCTTCTCTTCTTCATAATAGTTGACAGACATGGAGAGGGCTCCACCAGCAGTTTTTCAATAATTTTCCTCTTCAGCAAGTTCTTTCCAGTCATAGTCTTACCACAGATAGGTTCAAGCTCCCCCAGAAGATTTGCTTCTTTTAGGTGAGCAATCAGACCATTCTCAGTCAGAATGTTTGATAATAACCTCCCCATGGGAATCCAATTCCTCTTTGATTTGGGATTCTTCATCCTTTCAGCTTCTCTGGTTTCTTTGACATGGTTCCAGAGGTGTTCAAAAAGTAAGTAGGGAAAATCAATTTTGACATTGGTTCCAAGGAAAAACAGCAGATATTGTTGATCAGCATTGATGTAATCAGGAGAACTTGTGTCTTTCATGTGGTGAATACATCCATGAATAATCCTTGCCCAAATCTTATACTTGTCTTTCAAATCCCTGACTTTGGAGGAACCTTGACCGTTGGTAAAAATCTCTGTATATACCCTAGACATCTCCATTCTTCCAGTGGGCATTCCTGTAACTCCAAGTCCTTTAAATCCTTGCATTCTTCTGATTTGATTTTCTGTAATGGATATTTCCTTGCCCATTACAAAGGAGAGAATAACCTTGGGAGTTGCAATAGCGTGAATCCAAAATTCTTTTACCAAATAAGGAAAGACTGGACCAATAAGACAATCAAAGTAGCTTTCCCAACCTTGAAACTTCACAGCAGGGAACAAGTCAAATCCATTCTCTCTGAGATTCTCAAAGTCTACCATTAGCTCACTCAGAACTTCCAAACTTTCTACCGGAATGAGAGTTGTCCTTTCAGGTATACTGTATTTCTCAAAGTGGGTAGAGGAAGAAGAAGCCATTGAAGTTCTTTGGAAAAGAGAAATTTTCGAAAAGGGTTTTAAGAGAAACGTACAATAAAAACTTGAGTTGAAAGAGACAGTAAAGAATGAAAAAGGGTTTTTCAAAGAGTATTTATAGGCATTAATTTCAGAGAATAGGTTAAGAATTAAAATTAAAAGTATTTAAGACAAATTAAAATAAAGATTAAAATGGATTTAAAAACGAATCTCATCATTACTTGCATTTAATGATTTGCTAAAAATGAGGGAAAACGTGAGATTATGGCTAATCATCAATAGTTACCTAGAACGTCATCAGTAGCTTTTGCACGCTTGACCTTTCAGAAACACACCACATGTTCATCTCTTGAAGGATGCATGTAACAACTGTTTGTTCTAATGAATTTCTGAACTACACTTGGACATGAAGCGTTAGAGTGTTTCATAACTTTTTCATATAGCTTCTGTTACAACTTCTCTTCTAACTTCTGAAGAGTTGTTGATCAGAGCATTCATTTCAGAAAGTTCTGAAGCCAGTCACAAAAAATAAATATTATTTTATTCAGGACATAATTCCATACAAATATTTTTCAGAATGAAATTAAATCTATCTTCTGAAAGGGGTTTGGTAAAAATGTCAGCCCATTGATGGTCTGTTTTTACAAAAATCAAGTTTAGAATTCCCTTCTGAATATAGTCCCTTATGAAATGATATTTAATTTTTATATGTTTGGCTTTAGAATGTAAGATTGGATTTTTAGAAAGACAAATAGCAGAAGTATTATCACAGAAGATAGGAATCTTACTTTCATAAAGGTTGAAATCTTCTAGTTGACTTTTCATCAAAATTATCTGAGAGCTACATCCAGCAACAGATATATATTCAGCTTCTGTGGTTGATAGAGCAATTGTTGATTGCTTTTTGCTGTACCATGAGATAAGATTGTCACCCAAAAACTGGCAGCTTCCAGAAGTACTTTTTCTTTCAATTCCATCTCCAGCAAAGTCAGCATCACAATAACCTGCTAGTTTGTAATCTTGTGATCTTCTGTAACACAGACCAAGATTAGCAGTACCTTTCAAATACCTAAGAATTCTCTTAACAGTTGTTAAATGAGATTCTCTAGGATCTGATTGGAATCTAGCACACAAGCACACGCTAAATAATATATCAAGTCTAGATGCAGTCAGATAGAGAAGGGATCCAATCATACCTATATAGAGCATCTGATCTACTTTCATACTTACCTCATCTTTACCTAGAATGCAGGTTGGATGCATAGGTGTCTTGGCATCTTTTCTTTCTAACATTTGAAATTTCTTCAGAAGTTCTTTAACATACTTCGTCTGATGTATGAAGGTACCTTCTGGAGTCTGGTTGATTTGAATTCCAAGAAAGAATTTCCATTCACCCATCATGCTCATTTCAAATTCTGCCTGCATTGTCTTAGCAAATTCTTTTCCAAGGGAGATATTAGAGGTTCCAAAAATTATATCATCAACGTAAATTTGACAGATTAAAATATCATTTTTAAATGTTTTTCTGAAGAGAGTTGTGTCCACTTTTCCTCTGGTAAAATCTTTTTCTAATAGAAAATTACTCAGACGATCATATCAAGCTCTGGGAGCTTGTTTTAAACCGTATAAAGACTTTTTAAATTTAAAAACATGTTCTGGATGCTTTGAATTATTAAATCCAGGAGGTTGATGGACATATACTTCTTCTTCAATATAACCATTTAGAAATGCACTTTTAACATCCATTGGATACAATGAAATGTTATTTTGTACAACAAAAGAAATTAATAATCTTATAGATTCTAACCTGGCGACTGGGGCAAAGGTTTCATTATAATCAATTCCTTCTTGTTGACTATAACCCTATGCAACAGTCGTGCTTTATTTCTGATTACTTCACCTTGTTCATTCAATTTGTTTCTGAAGACCCATTTGGTTCCTATAACATTGAATCCTTTGGGTCTTGGAACAAGATTCCATACATCATTCTTTGAGAATTGATTTAGTTCTTCTTGCATTGCAAACATCCAATCACTATCTTCCAGAGCTTAATCAATGGTAGTTGGCTCAATCAGAGAGACTAAACCAAACAAAGATTCTTCATTGATTCTGAGAGATGATCTTATTCCGATGGGATCTTCTTTTCTTCCAATGATTACGTCTTCTTTGTGAGCTGAAGATAATCTAGGAAACCTTTTCTGTGTGGGTTGGTCAGAGATTCTGAGATTGTTCAGAGAATTGTCAAGAGTATGATCTGCTACGTCTTCTTTTGCTTCTGATCTTTCAGAGTTTGAGTGATGATCTTCTGTACCTACAGAAAAATCAATTTGCTTTGGCTGTTGTTGGCCAAGCTTATCATCAAACCTAACTTTGATTGATTCTTCAACAATCAAAGTTTCTGTGTTGTATACTCTATAGCCTTTTGAGCGTTCAGAGTATCCAAGCAGGAAACACTTTTGTGCTTTGGAATCAAATTTATTCAGAGTTTCTTTGGTGTTTAGAATAAAACAAGTACATCCAAAAGGATGTAAATAAGAAATGTTGCGCTTTCTGTTTTTCCACAATTCATAGGGAGTCTTTTCAAGAATAGGTCTTATAGAGATTCTATTCTGAATATAACACGCTGTATTCACAGCTTCTGCCCAAAAGTGCTTATCCATATTTGTTTCATTGATCATGGTTCTGGCCATCTCTTGTAATGTTCTATTCTTTCTTTCTACAACTCCATTTTGCTGGGGAGTTCTAGGACAAGAAAAATTATGAACAATACCATTTTCTTTAAAATATTTTTCAAAATAATGATTTTCAAATTCACCACCATGATCACTTCCAACTTTTGTGATTTTAAAATCTTTTTCATTTTGCACTTGAGTACAGAAGTCAATGAATACAGAATGTGACTCATCCTTGTGTTTTAAAAACATTACCCATGTCCATCTGCTGAAATCATCAATAATGACCAATCCATACTTCTTGCCTCTGATGGATGCAGTTTTAACTAGCCCAAACTAATCAATATGAAGTAACTCTAATGGCTTAGAGGAAGAGACAACATTTTTAGATTTAAAGGAAGGTTTTGAAAATTTTCCTTTTTGACATGCTTCGCACATAGCATCTGAGTTGTACTTCAGATTGGGAAGTCCTCTGACTAAATTTAATTTATTTTTTTGAGATATTTTTCTAAGACTGACATGTCCCAATATTCTGTGCCATACCCATTGCTCATTACTAACAGACAAAAGGCATTTTACGTTTTGAGATTTAAGATCTGATAAATCAATTTTGTAAATGTTGTTCTTTCTCTTGCCAGAAAAGAGGATTGATCCATCCTTTTGACTTACAGCTTTACAGGAGTTTTGATTAAAGATAATGTCATAGCCATTGTCACTTAATTGACTTATGTACAATAGATTATGAGCTAATCCTTCTACTAATAAAACATTAGAGATAGAAGGAAGGTTACCGTTTCCTATGGTTCCAGAACCAATAATCTTCCCTTTCTGATTACCTCCAAACTTCACATCTCCTCTAGCTTTAAGTTCCAGGCTTTGGAACATAGACCTTTTTCCCGTCATGTGTCGTGAGCATCCAGAGTCCAGGTACCATGACTGGTGTTTCAATTGAGCTGTTAAGGACATCTGCAACAAATATTATTTTATCCTTAGGTACCCATATCTTTTTGGGTCCTTTTGGGTTAGCATAAGAGTTTCCAGAATGTGATGTATATTTTATATCATGTGAGTGTCCAAACTTGAATTGCTTATTCAGAGGTTTGTAAGTGAAGGACATTTTGGCAACAGGTTTTGGAATGTATGTCTCCTTCCCTTTGGGAGGTTCATATCCAATTCCTCTTCTGTTTTTCCCACTAACTCCATAGATCATTGAAGCCATTTTGCTTATGTCTATGCTTTTAGCAAGAAAAGATTGAAAGCTATAGTCATATTCTTTCAGAATATCTTTTGAACCAGACACAGACTCTGAACTAAAATTCTTTTGAACAATTTCCTTTTCAAGTTTAAGATTGTTTTCTAAAAGTTCATATTTTTCTGTTTCAAGTTTCTTAAAATCAGATGCAAGACTCTTCTTGAGTTTCTTGTATTTGATTTTGAGCTTACTATAGTTTTCCAGAAGTTCTGATAAACTATCAGCAAGTTCTTCTCTAGAAAATTCAGAAAACACCTCTCTTTGTTCTGACTCACAGTCTGATTCATTTTCTGTGATAGCCATTAAAGCTAGGTTGGCATTTTCATCTTCAGAACTAGATTCATCTTCAGAAGAATCTGAGTCATCCCAGGTTGCCATCATTCCTTTCTTTTTGAAGCTTTAGACAATCACTTTTGAAGTGACTAGGTTCTTTGCATTCATAACAGATGATCTCTCTTCTGTTTGACTTTTAGTGTCCATAAGATTCTGGTTTATCTTCTGACTTCTTGAAGTTCCTGAACTTCTTTTGTCTGTGCTTCCACAGATGATTGATCCTTTTGGAGAGCAAAGATAGTTCGTCTTCTTCTGAAGCTAATTCTTCATAGTTTTCTTCTTCAGCCTGAAAAGCGTTAGTATCAAATTTCTTAATTGATTTAAGGGATAGAGACTTACCTTTCTTCTGAGGCTCATGTTCATCCAGTTCAATCTCATGTGTAGTTGTTTAGTTATTGGCTTGCATTTTTGGTAAAACCCAAGTGTATGTGTGAATGTCATGACTGATGTCATAACATTCTAGTTTAGTTTGTACTGATTCATTAGGTACCTTTGCAGAAAAATATTGTCATTCAGGTACTAATGTTTATAAGTGTGTATCTGAGCATTTTGCAAAATGATCACATTTTCCTAAATCAGTAGACAGGTTTTTTCAGATGTCATAACAGATGTTAAGACATCCTGTTCTGAACTAACAGGTTTGCAGTTTGGTTAATTCTGAGTTTTTTCAGGAAAATGACTCAATCTTTCCAGAACAGCATCCTGCGTTTTCTTTGGGTTAACCTAGCTCAACCCTAACCTGGTTGATAAAGTCCTGTGACCTAGTCTTAAGGTCAAATGGAATTAACCCTAGCTTTTTGTGGAAACCCTAACTGAAGATGCAGCTGCTATATATTCAACAGAGCTGCTGTTTTGCAAGCAATCCCTTTTTGATCAGAAGATCATTTGTAAACTGTATAGGTTTAATTATTGTACTTCAAGCAATTATCATTGTGATAAGTGACTTGGAATAGGTTTTTAATTGTAAGAGTTGTGTAGCACTCAAAGCTTTGAAGCAAGAGTGTTTGAATGTTTCTTGACTAAAGCTGTGAAGCAAAGTCAAGTTAGGTGTGTGTATCACTCAAAGCTGTGAAGCAAGAGTGGTTGTGTTGCTTGATTAAAAAGCTGTGAAGCTTAATCAAGTGTATGTTTTTGAAGAGTGTCTTCATCAATTCATTAGTCAAATTGTTTTATGTATCACTGCTGTGATTGAGGGGGAGTGAGTAGGAACTCAGGTTTAAGTTGTACTTAGATTGAAATTGCATTGGGTAGGTCTTAAGTGAAGGAGATAAACTGGTTGGTTTATTCCTGAATTAACATCTCTTATAGTGGATTTCCTCCATGGCTTGGTAGCCCCCAGAGTAGGTGTTGTTGCACACTGAACTGGGTAAACAATTGACTGTGTTCTTTACTGTTTTTGTATTTACTGTCTTATAGAAAGTCAGATACGGTGTCATAACATTAAACGTGACATTGAGTATCTGCAGCCAGAATTTCAATTGGTATCAGAGCAGGCACCCTGCCTGTATTACTGGGTGAGATCTAGGGATATCACTTTCTGGCACTATGGACAAAGAAGGAGTTTTTGGAAATAGACCACCCATTCTGGATGGAACTAATTATGACTACTGGAAACCTCGTATGATTGCCTTCTTAAAATCTCTGGACAAAAAGGCTTGGAGAGCTGCTGACAAAGGATGGATCCATCCCACCATAACTAAGAAAGATGGGACAATCAATCTGAAACCTGAGGAAGATTGGAGTAAAGAAGAAGATGAGTTAGCCCTGGGAAATTCCAAAGCTTTAAATGCCTTGTTCAATGGAATTGATAGAAACATTTTCAGACTAGTTCATCAATATGAACTGGCCAAGGAAGTTTGGGACACTCTCAAAACTACTCATGAGGGCACTTCCAAAGTAAAAATGTCAAGGCTTCAGACGTTGACCACCAAGTTTGAGAATCTAAAAATGATGGAAGATGAAACCATTCATGAGTTTCACATGAACATCTTGGAGATTGCCAACACCTCAGGAGCACTGGGAGAAAAGATGTCAGAAGAAAAACTGGTGAGAAAGATTCTCAGATCCTTGCCTAAAAGATTTGCAATGAAGGTAACTTCCATAGAGGAAGCCCAGGACATCAGCAAGTTGAAAGTGGATGAACTTATTGGGTCTCTTCAGACTTTTGAGATGGGGATCACTGATAATGGTGACAAGAAGAACAAGAGCATAGCACTTGTATCCAACACTGATGTTGAAAACAAGGAGGATGAAGAAGAAAATATTTCAGAAGCTATAGCCATGCTTGGAAGACAGTTCAACAAGCTCATCAAAAGAATGGATCCAAAGTCAAGGTCTAATGTTCATAACATTCCCTCTGACATTGACAGTTCCAGCAGAAGACCAGGGTCAGAAGAAAAGGGAAACCAAGGCAGAGGCATTCAATGCCATGGCTGTGAAGGATATGGACATATTCGAGCTGAATGTCCTACCTTTCTTAAGAAACAAAAGAAAGGAATGACTGTTACTTGGTCTGACTGTGATTCAGAAAGTAATTCTGAAGAAGAATCTGCCAAACTAGTTACTGCTCTAACTAGTGTTTGTACCTCTGACAGTGACACTAGTGATGAAGAAGTGACATTTGAAGAACTGGCTGATACCTACAAGAAATTGTGTATCAGAAGTGCTGAAGTCTGTGTGCAGAATGAGAAACAATCAAAACTCATTATAAAGCTGGAGGCTGAAAAAAGGGCAGATCTTGAAACTATAAGTCACCTAGAAGGGGAAGTTCAATTACTGAACTCACAACTGAACCAAATGACAAAATCTGTCAAGATGTTGACCAATGGATCAGATAAATTGGAAGAGATTCTTCAAGTTGGACAAAATGTGGGAAACAAATCTGGTCTAGGATTTGTGGAAGCTAAGAAATCTGGTGCAGACAAGAAGATCAGGCATGTTAAACAATTGTCAAAGCAGATGTCTCAACACAACTCTCAACATCAGAAATACATGAAGAAAAGGTACCAAAGATGGAGATGTCATCATTGTGGGAGATATGGCCACATAAAGCCCTTCTGCTTCATATTGCATGGATACCCTAATCAGAACTCAGGTGTCAAACCTAAGTCTAAAAAGGTACCACATGCTCCTAAATGGAAGAAAAAGGCTACTGCCCTGATAGCCCACACTTCCTTGAGGGTCTCTGCAAAGGAAGACTGGTACTTTGACAGTGGATGTTCCAGACACATGACTGGAATCAAGAACCTCCTCAATAATGTTAAACCTCACAACACTAGTTATGTGACCTTTGGAGATGGTGCTAAAGGTGAAATCAAAGGAGTTGGTAATTTGGACTGCCCTGAAGTTCCAAGACTGAGTGAAGTCTTGCTGGTAAAAGGGCTGACTGCTAATCTCATTAGTATCAGTAAATTATGTGATCTAGGATTCAAGGTCAACTTCTCAAAATCTGAATGTCTAGTAATTAATGAAAAACTAGAAGTTGTAATGAAAGGAATCAGATCCAAAGATAACTGCTACTTGTGGCAGCCTGAGAACACTAATAACTCCACTATGTGTCCAATTACCAAAGAAGAAAAAGAGATGAAACTGTGGCATCATAAGCTTGGTCATCTTCATCTAAGAAGAATGAAAAGAGCTATCTCTATGGAAGCAGTCAGAAGGACTCCAAAACTACAGGTTGATAATGTCTATGATGTGGCAAATAAACTTGAAGAAGGATGTGTTGTCAGAACCATAAGTTATCATGACAAGGATGTTGGAAATAACAAGTCTAATAAATTATGTTTCCCTGAAGAAATGAGGCGTGAAGTCTCCTCTCCTATAACTCTCCATCAAAATGGAGTGGACAAAAAGAAAATCATTCAAGAATCAACCAGAACTATGATTCATGTCAAAAGAATGCCTTCCCAACTCTGTGCGGAAATAGTTGCTGCTAGGAATAACTGTTCTCAAAATATATGGTCAAAACAAATGCTCACTGAGTATAATGTCTCACAAGATGTTGTGACATTGGGTTGTGACAATCTGAATACAATCAATATTTCCATGAACCCTATTCAGCATAACAGGACCAAGCACATTGACTTTGTAGAGAAGAAGTCATTTAAACTGGAACATGGTATCTTTAAGCTTCAGCTGACTGATTCTTCTACCAAGGCTCTTGTTGGAAATAAACTTGAAAACTTGAGGGGCAGGTTGGGTATTTGCCAACATGAGAAATTATAGCAATTAATTTTGCTTAAAACAAGGGTTGAAGGAGTTAATTTTGTTAAGTCTATTTTTAGTGGGTTAATCATATGTTTTCCCAATTCTTTCAAAATCCTTAAGAAGTTGAAAAGACTCTCTTTTGCCTCCTATCTCTCTCGTCTTTGCAACCTGTTCCCTCCTCTCAATCAAAGTTTTTTCTCAAATTGCTACTGGTGCTCTAAGTCAATCAAAATGTCTCAGACATCATCTTCAACCAAGGCGACTTCATCATCCTCATCATCTTCATCATCTGACCAAGACTCTAGAGCAATCACCACATGCATAGAATCTGAAGTTCTTGAGGTCACTCCTCTCAGAGAGATGGCAACTGACCCCTCCAAAGTCAAAAAGCTAAGAACTAGACATGCAGGAAGAGCTCAAGCTGCAGCCTCTGGTAATCCTTCTCATCCTTCTTCTTCTGTACCAAATAGAGAAGGATCAGTTCAAGTTCATCAAGCTATTGCTAGGCTTGTTACTAGTATACTAAGCGGAAACCAACCTGTACCGGGGATTTCTGTCCCTTTAAATCAATCAGGAAGCCCAAATGTGGACCTCTCTGAGAATGTAGATGTCTCTGAGAATGTTGTGACACAAAATGACAACATTCAGAACCCTTCAGAAAAGACTGCTGATCCACCTATCATTGATGTGGATGAGGATTACTCAGATAATGATTTGATTGCTAATGTAAACCCTAGCATAGCTAGGAGATTGATGAAAAGAAAGGGTAATCAGAATGATGTAAAATGTGTGTCCAAAGATAAACCTGTTGTTAAGAAATCCAAGGCTAAAGGCATGGCTGAGGTAGAATCTGTGAAAATTATTCAGACCAAAGGGAAGAAGGCCCAGGTGCATACTGCTAGACAACCAATTTCAAAGAAGAGAAAAGAACCTGAATCTTCTGATTCTGATGAGGAATCAGAATTTGAGATTGATGCTGAAGAAATTCCTATCAGAAGGAAGCTCCCCTCCAGCAAAATTGCTAGAGTTCCTGAAGTCCCAACAGACAACATCTCTTTTCATCATCCTGACAATGCAAACAGATGGAAGTATGTTTGCTTAAAGAGAATAGCTTTAGAAAGAGAACTCAACAATGATGCCATGGAGTGCAAAGACATCATGGACCTGATCAAGAATGCTGGACTGATGAAGACAGTGATAAAATTTAACAAGTGTTATGAAAATCTGGTCAAGGAGTTATAGTGAACTTGTCTAATGATTGTGCTGATGGAAGGTCAGCTGACTTTGAAAGTGTTTTTGTTAGAGGAAGAAGGGTCAAGTTCTCTCCATCAGAAATTAACAAATTTCTTGGAAGAACAAATAAGGATTGTCCTGATCTGGAGCTCACTGACAATGAAGTTTGTCAAACCATCACAGCAAGGCAAGTGAAGTGCTGGCCCTTGAAAGGCAAGCTGAATGCCAGCAAACTCAGCATGAAATTTTCCATCCTGCACAAGATTGGTGCAGCCAACTGGGTGCCTACAAACCATAAATCAACTATCTCCACAGGATTGGGGAGATTTATTTATGCTGTGGGAACCAAGACTGCTTTTGACTATGGCAGGTATATCTTTGAACAAACTTTAAAACATGCTGGTAGTTATGCTGTCAAAGGACCAATTGCTTTTCCCTCCCTCCTTTGTGGAATTATCCTTGCACAATACCCTGATATCCTGGTGGCAAGAGATACAGCCTGCAAAAGAGCTCCTGTCCTTGGGTTGTACTACAAACTGTTTCAGGGATCTCATGCTCCAGATATTGTCATAACATCAGCTGAGACATCGTCTGTGAAGACCCAGTCCAAGACATCTGATGTCATAGCTGTTTTAAAAGAGACCTGCAAAGAGCTGGAAGCTAGGAAAAAGACCCTAGAAATCCTAATTGCCAGGTTAGAAAAGGAGGAAGCTGAAGGAAACAGAAGGGAAGAAGGTGTAGAAGCTGAAGGTCATCTCAATATTGAAGAAACTAGCTCCTCTGAGTCTGATGACAGTGCTTAAAGGTTGGTTGCTGTTTGGTGGTGTTGCTGGTACCTGATGGAGTTTGGAAGTGTGTTCAGTTTTTTTTCTGCTGCTGCTCTTATTACTTTTTTCTGGATAACTGTATAATTTTTATGAACATGTATCTTTGGCCCATTTGTGGATAAAGAGGGGGAGAATATTTTGGTACTTGCTTAATTAGAAATTCTATTTTTCTGCAGTCATTTCTTTCTGCTGCTATCTATCTCTGATTACTTAGGGTCTTTAGCCAAAAATCTGCCAAAGGGGGAGTTTGTAGTTGTTTAGTTATTGGCTTGCATTTTTGGTAAAACCCAAGTGTATGTGTGAATGTCATGACTGATGTCATAACATTCTAGTTTAGTTTGTACTGATTCATTAGGTACCTTTGCAGAAAAATATTGTCATTCAGGTACTGATGTTTATAAGTGTGTATCTGAGCATTTTGCAAAATGATCACATTTTCCTAAATCAGTAGACAGGTTTTTTCAGATGTCATAACAGATGTTAAGACATCCTGTTCTGAACTAACAGGTTTGCAGTTTGGTTAATTCTGAGTTTTTTCAGGAAAATGACTCAATCTTTCCAGAACAGCATCCTGCGTTTTCTTTGGGTTAACCTAGCTCAACCCTAACCTGGTTGATAAAGTCCTGTGACCTAGTCTTAAGGTCAAATGGAATTAACCCTAGCTTTTTGTGGAAACCCTAACTGAAGATGCAGCTGCTATATATTCAACAGAGCTGCTGTTTTGCAAGCAATCCCTTTTTGATCAGAAGATCATTTGTAAACTGTATAGGTTTAATTATTGTACTTCAAGCAATTATCATTGTGATAAGTGACTTGGAATAGGTTTTTAATTGTAAGGGTTGTGTAGCACTCAAAGCTTTGAAGCAAGAGTGTTTGAATGTTTCTTGACTAAAGCTGTGAAGCAGAGTCAAGTTAGGTGTGTGTATCACTCAAAGCTGTGAAGCAAGAGTGGTTGTGTTGCTTGATTAAAAAGCTGTGAAGCTTAATCAAGTGTATGTTTTTGAAGAGTGTCTTCATCAATTCATTAGTCAAATTGTTTTATGTATCACTGCTGTGATTGAGGGGGAGTGAGTAGGAACTCAGGTTTAAGTTGTACTTAGATTGAAATTGCATTGGGTAGGTCTTAAGTGAAGGAGATAAACTGGTTGGTTTATTCCTGAATTAACATCTCTTATAGTGGATTTCCTCCATGGCTTGGTAGCCCCCAGAGTAGGTGTTGTTGCACACTGAACTGGGTAAACAATTGACTGTGTTCTTTACTGTTTTTGTATTTACTGTCTTATAGAAAGTCAGATACGGTGTCATAACATTAAACGTGACATTGAGTATCTGCAGCCAGAATTTCATCATGACTTCTGAGAGCGCTGATGAGTTCCTCCAGAGACACATTGTTCAGATCTTTTGACACTTTGAAGGCGGTGACCATTGGTGCCCATCTTCTGGGTAAGCTTCCGATGATCTTTTTCACATGATCTGCTTTGGTATACCCTTTGTTCAAAACTCTCAGACCAACGATCAGAGTTTTAAACCTAGAGAACATTGCTTCTATAGACTCACTCTCTTCAACTTTGAAGGCTTCATACTTCTGAACTAAAGCCAGAGCTTTAGACTCCTTAACTTGAGCGTTTCCTTCATGAGTCATTTTGAGAGATTCAAACATATCATGCGCTAGATCTCTATTAGTGATTTTTTCATATTCAACTTTAGAGATAGCATTTAAAAAAAATTTCTAGCTCTGTGATGATTTTTAAAATCAGCTTTTTGTTGTCTATCCATATTTTTTCTATCCACTTTGTTTACTTCAGAATCTGTAGGATGTTTGTAACCATTCAAGACAATATCCCAAAGATCACTATCATGACGTAGAAAGAAACTTTCTAGTCTATCTTTCCAGTACTCAAAATCTTCTCCATCAAACACTGGAGGTTTGTTATAACTATTGTTGTTTTGTTCAGCGGCCATTGTGTTTTCTTCTGGATCTTTTCCTGACACGGTTAAGTGTTGAGCTCAGAGTCAGGCTCTGATACCAATTGAAGGGGTAAGAAAACACTTAGAAGGGTGGGGGGGTTGAATAAGTGACTCTTTTTTTTTAATATAAAGCTCAAACAATAATGGAATAACACAATTATTTTTATCCTGGTTCGTTTGAACTCAAACTACTCCAGTCCACCCGCCAAGGTGATTTCGCCTTTCTCAACAAGGACTTAATCCACTATAATCAACTGATTACAATCACACAACCACTATTGTGACTAACAATACACAAGTAATCTTACAAGTGACTAACAACACTAAGACTTAAATCTAGTCCTAGTCTTCTTTACATATAATTGAAATAGAGTTTGCTTCTAATTAAGCTATATCACAATTGTGATTTTTCACTTAGAATATAATACACAAAATGTATGAACTATGAGTTTGTTAGCTTTTGAATCTTTCATGTAGTTTCTTGTTTGAACGTTTTTTTGTTGGCTTACAATAAATTTCCTTCTATTTATAGTAGGAATAATAAGATTGTTGCTGCCTTCAGAGGAAATGGAGAGAATTAAATGCTTTGCGTGTATCCTTGCAAAATTCCATTCTCCAAGAAACTAGTTGTAGGCACTTGAGTGCTTTCAACTGTCTTTGTATTAATTAGCAAACGTCAGAATGTAAGAACGTGTTTCCTTTGCTTTGACAAGACACATTGATTAAGACGTTGTTTCAGTATTTGCTTTAACTCAGAACATGCTTCATTCAACTTCTGGTCAGAGCGTTGCTTGCTAAGATCTTTGAACAACGCTTGCTTTCAAGTTATCTTTAGAATCAAGAAGCCTGCTAGAAGTTAGAAGATACATTTAAAAAATAAAGGTTCTTACCAGAGTCAGCAGATGCGTTTGAATAAAAGGTTCTTTTATCAAAGAACTTCTTCATAATCTTTGCTTAGTACTTTGGAATGTTTCTTGTCAGAACATTAACTAAGACATTCAAAAAACATTCATTAGAGCATAAATTATCTTAAATATAATTTAGTTATCATCAAAACACTTGGGATAGGTCAGAACTAATCTTGTTCTTTCAAAACCAACATTTCATGTTATTAATTAAATGAATAAATCAAAACAATACTCATGATCACAAAAGGAACATAATTCAAGGTGCTTGGTAATCCCTCAAAAAGGGATAAACTCAAAGTAGGAAGGGTAACCAAGAATCCTAATGTGATCTTGTTGTGAATAAATCAACATGGTATGATGAAGGGATCTTAGGGGCAAAAATTGGGGTACAACACAAGCTTTCTTCAAAATTAAGCAAAAATCCACAAACATGTGATTCTTGATTTATGAATTCTCCAAGCATCCAAACTTGTTGCTTATAAATAGAGGCACTATTTGTGAGCTAAGACACGAGCTTGAGTACCCTAAAACTTTCACAAATTCCCTCAAATCAGAACTTGCATCAAAACTCCATTTATGTGCGCATTATGACTGTAACTACATCTTCATCATCTTCCAAACTCAAAAACAGAGCTCTGCAACTAGACTTCTACAGGCCATTCCAGCCATCCATTGCTCAAGCTAATCATTGCATTAGCTTTATAGGAACTTCAGGAAGCTAACCTGATCATTGCAGCACCTTGAATCAAGCTCATTTGCATTTCACGATTTCCAGTTTTGAGGTATCTTTTCTGAACTTCTATCTTTTCATTTAGGCATTGTTAAACTTGCATTTCTGGAGATAAAATATAGATATCATTGCCCTGAAACTGTACATGTCCATAGATTTCATTTATATTGATTGAGCTTAGAGAATTTTAGGTTTGAATCTCTGAAAAAAGTTAGGTCAGAATTTGGTACTTTTAGAAATTCTCATTCATCTTTGATTTATAGCTTATGATATTTATATGGTTTGATTCGTATGGAAAAATGGAGCAACTTCCATGTTTACATCTTTCATTTTTGTTGAGAAATGAGCAAGTTACAGGAACCATGGCTGGAGGTTGAAGATGAAGTCATTTTCAGGACTGGATTGATGTTATGTATTTATTGTTTTGCTTATGTTAACAGATGTATAGCCACCCCAATGGTAAGGCAACGCGCGTTTCATGTCAAGGGCGTGGGTTCAAGCCCCAGCGCTGCAATTTTTTTGATTTTTTCAACATTTTCCTTTCTTCTTTGCCAGTAACAAGCGCACGGGCCTCCTCTCTATGGGCTTTCCATTTTTGCTGCCCCATACCCCTTGCCTTCACTATCACACACCTGGCCCAAACATTTTTATCATTTTAATTTATTTTATTTTCTTTTTCTTGTTTTATTTTATTTTATTTTATTTTTCTTTATTATTTTTTTGTTACTATTATTATTATTATTATTATTATTATTATTTTTATTAAAAAATCCAAAAATATATTTTATTTATTATTTGCAAACTTATACTTTTATTTTCTTTATAAAACAAAAAAGGAACAAAAATATTTTCTTAAAACAAGTTTAATTCTTTTTCTTAAATAAATTAATAATTAGATTTAGGTCTAGTTATTTTATTTTTTTATTTTATTTTAAAATTAACTTAGAATTTAGGTTTCTTTTAATTAATTAATTACCATATTATTTTCATTAAACTTAAAAACCTTTTTTTTTCTAAAAAAACCTAAAAAATGCTTCAAACTTAATTTCTTTTCTTACTTAGTTTAAGTTTAATTTTCTTTAATTTTAATTAATCATTTTCTTAATTAGGTCAAAATTATAACCTTTAACAAATATCCAAACAAAAATACTTTTCTTTTTCATTGATATCCTTGTATATTATATTTTAATTTCTTGTACATTATCCAATATTTAATATGGTTGTAATAGATAATTAGGTTTAATTTATTGCAATCCCCATTTGTAAATTTGTATACCCCCTCCTCTAACGATGTAATAGCATAGTAATTTTACTTTCCGCAATTTACCACTTTCATATAAATACTAGTAATTAGGGTTTGTATGGAAAGATAAAATCAATACGTAGACAACCCTAATCCAAGATAAACAATGCATTCAAATCAAATACATTATTCACACATGCACCTTTAGGGTAATTCCACTTGTTGCCTTACAAAAATGGTCATGTAATGCATGTGGGATGTCTTAGAAAAAGCAATCAAAAATACAAGATCATAGTCCCTCGATGACGCTTCAAATGCTGCCTTTCAAATGATCTTAATCTCTCAAACAAAAATGGTAAGATATCTCACAACATTATTATCATGACTATACGATGACCCATGCCTGTCCCTTTACATCCAAAGATAAGGTTTCTTACCAATCAATGGTGAGATAGCAATATCAAAGGAAGGAAGAAATGAACAAAGACTTTTGAGTAGGTAGATTGTTCCTAGTTGCTTGCTCACTTTCAAAACAAACATCCTTGCTAATTTTTAAAACAAACACAAAACACTTTCAAAAATAAACTTTGAAAAACATGAAATATTTTCAAAAGTCTAACACTTTGTATACGTTCTTACGAACGAGAACCATTACAAAGTTTGCCAAAATGAAGGCGCTTTTTCAAAATACTTTCAAAAACCACCACAAAGCACATTTTCAAACAAAGCAAGTGATCTATCAAGAAACTAAGAGCCCATAGATAACTATGGATGAAAAGGGTGCTAACACCTTCCCTTTTCATAATCTATCCCCCGAACTCAAGAAATAATCTCAAAGGTCTTTCCTGTTCTTTTCCACCTTTCCTTTTGGATAAAAGAAAAGTCGGTGGCGACTCTTGCTAACCGCAACATTTGCGATAAAACGCAAAACATCCCAAGTCAGTTCCCCTACCGTATTACAACTATCAATCAATGAATTTCAAATTCCCGGATGAAGACATCATGTTGGTAAATAATTGTGAAGAACTCAGACCGTATGACATACCTGAACAAGGATCCCGATGGACAATGGTTTTTGACGGAGCTTCCAACGCATTCGGCAACGACATCGGCGTTGTATCATATCCCATGAAAGTTGTCATACTCACTTCATTTCTACGTTGTGTTTCAATTGTGCCAATAATATGGCGGAATATGAAGCGTGTATTATGGGTCTCAAAGCTACCATAGATTTGGGGATCAAGTCTTTAAGTATATTTGGAGACTCAGCCTTAGTCATCAGTCAGATCAAAGGAGAATGGGACACGAAGCATCCTAATCTAATCCTTTACAAAGAACATGTATTTACATGAATCCCACATTTTGAGGAAATAACCTTTGAGCATTTTCCACGAGAGGAAAATCAACTAGCGAACACACTAGCTACTATGTCATCCATGTTCAAAATCATGTGGGATAATGAGGCTCCTCAGATCACCATTGAGAGGATGGACGAACCAGCTTACTGTCATGAAATTGATACTGAAGAATTAATGGACAAGCACTGGTTCCATGAAATTAAGAGATATCTCAAGGCCCAAGAATATCCGGAGGGAGCTTCAGTCAACGATAAGAAATTCCTGAGAAGATTATCTGCTAAGTTCTTCCTCAGTAACAGAGTTCTCTATAAGCGCAACCACGACTCTACTTTGCTTTGGTGCATAAACAAGAGTGAGGCAGACAAGATCATTTTTTGATTTACAAGAAGGTACCTTTGGCACTCATTCTAGCGGACATATGATGGCTAAAAAGATCCTACGGGCAGGATACTATTGGTCCACCATGGAAGCAGACTATCATCAGCATTCACGGACCTGTCAGAAGAGTCAGATCTACGTTGACAAGATACATGTGCCTCCGGTTCCTATAAACATCCTGACTGCTCCTTATCCATTCACGATGTGGGCATTGACATGATTAGAAAGATAAAATCTACAGCTTCTAATGGACACCGCTTCATCTTGGTTGCCATTAATTACTTCACGAAGTGGGTTGAGGCAACTTCCTTTTCTTCTGTTACCAAGAACGTTATAGCCCAATTCATCAAACATAATCTTATTTGTCGATACGGTATTCCGAAAAGAATCATTACAGATAATGGTACCAATCTCAATAATATAATGATCAATGCACTATGCGCACAATTCAAGATCAAGCATCATAACTCTTCTCCTTACCGACCGAAGATGAATGGCGTTGTAGAAGCCGTAAATAAAAACATCAAGAAGATCATACAAAAATTTATAGTGACCTACAAGGACTAGCATGAGATGTTACCATTTGCTCTCCACGGCTACTGTACCACGACGCGCACGTCAACAAGGGAAACTCCTTTCTCTTTGGTATACTGCATGGAAGCCATCTTACCAATTGAAGTCCAAATACCTTCTTTGAGAATCATGAGGGATGTAGGGTTGAATGAATATGAATTGATTCAAAATCGATTTTTCCAGTTGAACTTGATTGATGAGAAGAGGCTTACGGCTGTCTGCCATGGCCAGATGTACCAAAAACGTATGATTAAGGTTTTTAACAAGAAGGTCAGATGCCAGGTATATCAAGTTGGTAACTTGATAATCAAGCGTATCATACTGCCACATGGTGATCCCAGGGGAAAATGGAAACCTACATACGAAGGACCATTTGTGATAAAAAACATATTTTCTAGTGGAGCAATGATCTTAACTACTATGGACGGCGACGACCTTACGCACCCTATAAACGCGGACATAGTTAAAAGATACTACGTATGAAAAGACTCGCTAGGTAGACTGGTTTAGGAAAAAATTAGGGATAAAACACAAAAAAAAATCTATACACCCGGTAAGCTGAAAACCTGAAAAGGCGACTTGGGCAAAAAAGGGTATCTCGATGGACTGAAAACCCGAAAGGGCAGTCCAGGAAAAAGTTAGGGATTTAAAGCGTATGACTATGTCCCGTTGGATCAACTTACAACCAATATTCAGTATCAATCGTCATACACAAACAGTACTAATCAATCCAATTAGCTTCGGACAAAACAGCAAGTGGATGAGACGCTCAGAGACATAAAGGCTATAGCAGAATGGAAACCCCATGAGATTATTTTACATTGTTGTCTTTTCTTTGTATTTGTTTTCATATAGGATGTTCGTCTCTTTCTACAAAAATAGTTATTCAAGTTAATATAGAGATATTCCTTTAAAAGTCCAAAACTATCTGTTTTTCTTTTACTTTCCTGTTTTATATGCAAAAACATCCAGTGATTATTTTTGAAAATATGCATTTGAAGGTAATTACTATTTACAAATGAACGCATAAAAAAGGAAAACTGAGTAGAAAGACAATTACTAATGGCTTTAAGACACAAGACAATATCTATATATTGTTCCATAAAATCCTCGTAGGTACTTTCTCTAACATAGTAGAAGCAAGGACATCCTGCTACAGGATCATTGCCATATCGTCAGTATGTAGCCTGAGGGTATCTGTTGCTTTCATATCCCTGACGGAGCGAGACTTCCAGTTAACACTCTAAATATTTCCCAGTGGACGTCGCCCAACTACTCAGGAATTCCCCAGCAGGATTTCACCAAGTCAACAAGCAATGCACGATGTTTCCCTTCCCCAACAGAGTTTACTTCTCTAATGACGGAAACCCAGATATCAATACTTAAATTTCAACAAAACATGAAGGTTTACACTCCACATTCCCAACGGCAGTCATGGATTTATTTTCCCTAATCTAAACAACAATGCAGTAGAGGAGCTAATATGTCCATACATTGCATTCATACATCATAACATCGACAACATAAATGCATATATCAATCTCATTTATTTTTGAGAAACATCATCATGTCATTCATTCCATACATCATGACATTGCATACAATTAACTCTTCACCTTTTAAGGAAAAAATCAATCAACAGAAAATTATCATCAACAAATTTTTGACAAGACAAGACAACTATTTGTGAACAAATCAATTGTAGATCAATCCCAGAAACAGGACATGGTGACTATCTACATGACGAATACTTCCTTCATACCTGTACTGGTTCAGTTTAAATCTCTTAATGGTTTATCCTGATTCTTTCCCTTACACATTTTCTCTGGTTCAAATAAATCACTCCAAGATTTATTCTGATTCTTTCCAGTTAAAGAATATTCAAGACCTCTGCTGGTTCATTTTAAATCTCTCAACGGTTTATCCTGATTCTTTCCCTTAGACATTCTCTATGGTTCAAATAAATCACTCCAAGATTTATTCTGACTCTTTTCCAGACTTCTACTAGTTCAATTTAAATCGATCAATGGTTTATCCTGATTCCTTTCCATTAGAAACTTTCTCTGGTTCAGATAAATCGCTCAAAGATTTATTCTGATTCTTTTCCAGACCTCTATTGTTTCAGTTTAGATCGATCAATGGTTTATCGTGATTCTTCCCCAGTAGACACTTTCCCTGGTTCAGACAAATCACTCCAAAGATTTATCCTGATTCTTTCCAGTTAAAGATGATTCAAGACTTCTGATGGTTCAGTTTAAATCGGCCAAAGGTTATTATGATTCTTTTCCAGTTGAAGTCAAGCTTAGACTTAGTCTAATTTCTGTCAACAATCACCTATGGATGGAATTTATAAGCCCATCTATAAAAACTATCCATCATTTCTCCAAATGGCATCTTTAAGCCCATTCCTTACACCTCAACCACAATATCATCAAGTGCAAATTTTTGGGCACTCTAGTGTTCAATCATCTTCCACCTTCAAGTCTGTTGTACCCCAATTTTTGACCTAAGATCCCGTTTTTATTTTTACATTTTTTAAGATAAGTCAAGGTCACGAAATACGGTCGGTTTTAATGTCTCACCTTCGAGCTTTGACTATGCGAAGATTGTCAAGTGTTTTGAACATTTTTAGCATATGTATCACTAATTTCTAATCGCATACAAAGGTGTATGTTCATGTTTTCTTTTGTGTCATGTGCAGAGACAGGTCTGAATCATGAGCATCAGGTGTCGCGCCTCAATTAAGGTTTTGAGTCTCCCAAGCCAAAAGTACGGTTGATTATGGATTCTTGAAGACTGATTCATCAAGGCACAACTGTTGCATACTAAATTTCGCCCCTAATTTTTTCAATCGCACATTCATACCATATTTTGTCATTTGGTCACAATCATTAGTAAATATCTTCATTCATCATATTTTGCATCATTAGTCGTATTTAAGTTGATCAGAAAAAGTCAGTTTAAATCAAAGTTTGCATCGTCTTTCAGTTGTAAAATACCCGACATTTCACTTCATTCATTTTTATCTGTTTACTATTTTCTTGCATTGCTCCAAGTTGTTTATATGTCGATAATAAAATATTTCGGTTTTATAGACAGACTGTTAAAAGCGATTCGACACTATGCGGGAAATTAGCGAGAAAATATTTCACGTTTTCACCTTTTACCGATCATTTTATGAATCTGCGTTTCGCGTAGATTATGACGGTATGCTCGCTTTATTTTTTCGGTACAGTTCGAAGTCTCGTTTTTAACCTTAAACGTCTGTTTAGTCTGATATTTTATTATTATTTTATTTTTGATTTTTGACTTCTTGAATATTTTTCTTTAATCTTTGTGACATGTAGATTATTTTAATGTGTTCATTTTATTTTTTCGGATAAACTTTCGTCCATTTTTTTATCGTTTTCGGTCATTTTGGGTCTTTATTTTTTTATTCTGAAAAATTCAAAATTTATTTTAAATTGAGTTAACTTTAATAGTTTCAGTTTTTTTTTATTTCATTTTTATCATTTAAGGGTGTTTTTGTCATAAAAAATATTAAATGCACTATACTTGATTTTTATTGGTTGTTGACAAAAATTGAGGATTAATGCATATTGAATAATTTTGAACGGTTGTGATTAATTTTGAAATCAAATTCTATTTTTCATTTTTCTATATAAAGCTTATTTTACTCTTTGGAACAAGACACTTATCTCTTTCTCTACTCCATAAAACAAAAACAAAAAAGCAACACAGTACTCCTCTCTTTTTCAGCATATCATCATTTCCTCTCTTTAACTCTCTTCCTCCCGCCTGCATACATCCAGCACCATCAATTCACTCTATCCCCAAACTTCCTTCAACCCACCCTCTATTCTGCATATAATCCCTCCTTCATCGAATTCATCCGCAAGCTGCAAACCACTTCCTCTCTCCGCCACAGCATCACACAACCTCTCACCGGAAACCCCATTTCCTCCGTCATTAGCTACTCTCTCCCTTTCTCTCTCATCAATTCTCCCCTTATTCCAACCCAAGCTCCCATCTTTACTTTCACCACCACAACCCAGTAAGGTTAAAGTCCCAACCCAAGCTTCATCTCTCACCCATCTTTCACTCTCCACAAAAACCCAATCTTCTGCCTCAAACAAAACTTCCCACAAATTCACTTTCTCTGCTAACCCTCTCAAATCACCGCTTTCCTTAATTCCTAACCGTCCTAACGACCCTTCTTCCGCCGCTTCTATCCGTCATGTTTCCATTGTTTGGTTCCGGAATGACCTCCGTGTTCATGATAACGAGTCTCTCAACACAGCCAATAACGAGTCACTCTCCGTTTTGCCGGTTTACTATTTCGACCCTGCGGATTACGGTAAATCATCATCTGGGTTTGACAAAACAGGACCTTTTCGTGCTAGTTTTCTTATCGAATCAGTTTCAGATCTTCGGAAAAATCTTAAGGCGAGATGGTCGGATCTAGTTGTGAGAGTTGGGAAGTCGGACGCTGTTTTGGTTGAATTGGCTAAGGAAGTTGGGGCGGATGCGGTTTATGCTCACAGAGAGGTTTCTCATGAGGAGGTGAAGATGGAGGAGAAAATTGAGGGTGTGATGGAAAAGGAGAGTATTTCTCACATCACAAACATTATCATCAATCTTCCGTCAACAGTAGCAGTTTACGTACGCGAGCGTTATTCCACCAATCCTGCAGCAACTTCAACACCTTTGCTTTGATAATTTTGACGTTGTCCGGTAAATCCGCGATTCTATTATTGATTGTTTAAACTGTGATGTTATGCTGTTAATTCAATTTTGAGTGATATGTTTTAGGATTGTTTTGTTTTGATTAAATTAGTGTTGTTTATAATTATTGAATTTGTGACTTTAGTTTTAGCTTGCCAATTTGAATGATAACATGATGTTGATTATTAAATGTAATTGGAAACCATGTTGTTTGTTAAATTGAAGCTTGAAGTTTTATGGCGTGGCTTTATTTGAATGATAATTTTTTATGGCATTACGATGCTACTTGAGTTTCTAATGGTGGTTTATCATGAGTTTTAATGCTAGACACTAATCTTGTTTGAATTAATTTAAGATGTCGTGTTATTTGAGTAGTGTTTAAGAGATGTCGATGGTTTCACCTTGATTCAAGTGTGTTAATTTGGAGTGAGCTAAACTTGATTGTGGTATTGATTTATTTTCCTTTTGTTACGAAACATGTTTGAATTGGAATTTTGGGACATAATTGTTAATGTATAGTTGCTTCTCGGTTTTTTTTCAACTTAATCGATTACGACTTAATTCTAAAATTGGTCCATACTTTGAAGTCAATTTTAATTGCAACATAGGTGCATGCTATTTGTTTTCGGTTTTTAGTGAATTGAGATGTGTCTTGAGTTTGTTTTGAGACTTTAGGTTCGTGATGTTTTTGGTTGCTGCCCGGATTTGGTTCGATTGATTTTAGTTCGCTTCGAGCTCAACTTTACATGTTTTGAATATTGGATTGAATAATAGGTTGAGTTTCTTTGGTGTTAGTTTTGTTTATGAGTTGAAATCAATTTACAAAGTTTGTTGGTTTGATGTTTGTGTTTGTACATAAGTTTAGAATCACTTGGAAATTGATTTTCATGAGCTTTTTTTTATGCATAATTCGTTGTTGTCCAACTTTTTGATAATGCTGATTTTTTTGTGTTTACATTGAACAATATCATGAATTCTTGATTTTGATTTAATATTCATTTTTTCATATGCATCATACAAGTTCATTTTGATTTTTTATACTTTGTGATTATTAACATAAATTTTAATTATTTCAATTTCCTTCATTTTATTTTTATACTGCTTATGCTACTAACGCATTTGTTACTGTGAAGGTTTCCAAAAAAATTGTTTCAAGTATTAATTCCCGCATAGCGCATCAATAATTCCTACACTTCTCCATTTACCTCTTTATTGTATTTCATTATTTTTATTTAATATTTAGTACTGTAAATATATACTTGTACATAATATTTTTTACTGTATATTTTACTCGTTTCATTGGTAAATAAATTCCGTCTATGTAAATATTATTTTCATTGCATTGTGATTTTATTTTTAATTCCAACTAACTTCTGAAAATTGTGCGGACGCACATAAGTTTTTCCGTGCTGTTAGATTTGTCGGTATATCTCTTGTGATGCATGGATTCTTATCAGATGCCGTGAGCTTTATCCATCGCCCTTTGCGCTTTATCTGATTCTTCTCCTGACAAGCTTTTCTCGTATGTGATTTATTTTCACTTGATGCGCTTTATCTGATTCTTCTCCTGACACGCTTTTCTCGTTTTTTTGATGTCGTCGGCTCGTGATTTATTTTCACCTGAGGTTTGATATACTCTTAGCTTATTTATCTGTCTGTAGTTTTAAATCCAAGGGAAAGAATTAATTTGTTGACTTCATGTCATCAAGTATCTAATACGATTATGTGAAATCCCTTCATACTTTTTTTAGTTTTGTTACTCTTAAGAAAAATCTCCTACAAATCAATTTTTAAACTCACACCCCTTTTAAGTCAAAACTTCAACACTAGGTCGTCGTATCTTCAAAATCTCATCCACACCCCTTTAACTAAACAAACAATTTTAACCAAAAACAGATATTTCAAAAGGTTCCTGCGGAGTACCGCAGATGCATTGGATGTTAATACCTTCCCATTGTATAACCAACTCCCGAACTCTCAATCTCTTTTCAAAAACGCATTGTATTACTTTTTATTTTACATTGCATGTTTTTTAGGGTTTTATTTCGCTCTTTTCCCTTTTCCCATGGAAATAATAAAGCGCGGTGGCGACTCTTGCTTTTGTGAGTCAAGTTAATTAATAGCTTGATCTCCGATTTTCACCGCTACAAAGTCACATATGGAAGATTCGCCAAACTTACTCTTCAGGTTTAAGAAGATTAAACAGGGGCAGCTATTGTACCACAAAATTTTCCCTCTCATTTCTCAAGAAATTTCACATAAGGGGCTCCCAAAAATTCAAACCTACACAAATACATTTGGATTTTTTCAGCATCAAGATTAAAGAGGAAATTGCTAAAAAAGTACAAAACAAATGAAAATACTCTTTTTGACAAAATTAAAGGAAAAATAAGTTCTCTTCGATTTTACATCCTTCGATTGGACACTTTGGCTCCTTCGATGTTGGCTTTGGTTGCATCCTTCGTTTGGGCGTTGAATTCCTTTTGGGCAAGTTCATTTCATGCTTCGATTGGGGCATTGGATTCATTTGGTAAAGTTCATTTCCTACTTTGTTTGAGCACTATAACATTTGTGTAAACCTTTCTTTTGTCCACATAGCATCTTTCTTGTGTGTTAACCAAGACTTACAAGGCAAAATTTCATACCGTGTTAACATGCACAAGGCCAAAGTCACCCTTTTGAAGAAACTTGTTACAAGCTTCGACAGGGCAACAGTTCTCATCAAATAGCTTTAATTCACAAGGAAAAAAGCCTCCTGATGATGTCCTTTGATTCAGGAGACCTTAACCCCTCTTCTGCCCTCTTCGATTACACATCTTGCCTCCTGCATGCCTCCTTCATTTGGGGCAATGGCATTCCCAGTGTTGCAAGCTTCGATTGAGCCTTTCATCCCCTGCATGCATCCTTCGTTGGGGGTTCGCGAATACTTCAGTACAAGGTTCTGGTCACACTTTTCGTTTGGGCATATGGTTCCCTTCATACAAGCCTTCGTTTGAGCAAGAATATCTTGCATGTTTGCATAAAGTCACAAAGTAGGGACCTCCTGCATACACCTTTCGTTTGGCCATATGGCCCCTTGTAGGAAAGTTTGAGTTGGAAGTATCCCCCTTAGAAATGGCTTGCTTCAACACACAAATTATACATTATGCCTTTGTCTCATGCGAAAGAAGTACCATGGTGACACATTCGAAGGACTTTCCAGACATGTCTGAATGTCCCAATCGAATGACATGTTTTGCTGACCCACCCCAGGAGCATGTATTTGGACCATTCGAAGGAACCCATGAAGGGCCTGGTCGAAAGAGACTTATTTGGGCCCCTTCAAAGGATACCCACATGAGCCATTCGAATGACACTTCGATTTGAAAAAAGAAATAGTTGTTGAAGAGTCTGGTCGAAAGACATGGCTAAGGGGTCAAGACAAAAGGTTGAGATGCCAAAGGTAGTTGTTGACCAAGTCCCATGCGCTTCCAAGTTCATGCTTGATACACTAGCCATACAACTTCAAAACTGCTGCACAGCAGTCCTGCAACACTGTCTTATTCCTTGCACCAAAATGGCATACAAACACTACCCCTCAAAAGCTACAAACACAGCATGCCTTTTTTGTTTAAATCCTTTGTTTTCCCTCCAAAAACATAAACCCAAACCATCTATAAATAAGAGACTTCACTACACATGTTTGGGGCTCCTGAAGGATTGCAAGAAAACACTTGTGAAAATTCTCAAAATTCTCAAACACTTCCCAACATTTTTTCAAACACTTCTGAAAAACTCAACTCCCTAAGTGAGTCCTTCGATTCACCCCCCCCCCCCCCCCAAGTGACCATCTTACAAGCATTCGACCCACTTCCCCAACTACAATACACTAACCCTTTGATTCATTCTGTTACTTGTCATAAAAAGAACCTTCGATCCACTCACACACCCTTCTTCAATTCAGTTATTGCTTGCATAAAGTAGTGATTTGATTAATCCCAGGAAGGCCCCAACGAACTTCCATTCACCACCAAGGAAGACACTTGAATTTTCATTTGATTTAAGAACTTCAAGAGGTAAGTCCCCTTTAAACTTGAATTTATTTTATTTTAATATCATGTGCACATGTCAATAAAGAAAAATGTAGGTATTTAATATAGGGAGCTTGACCATGTTTTAGCTTTCGATTTTGACTGCCCATATGCTGAAAACTCAACTCTGATTAGTTAGGCTTTGGACTTTGAGACCCATTGGTTTTGGGCTAACCCCTAGACTGTAGTTACGTTTGAATGTTGCATTTTAAGAATTTAAGACAGGTTTATTATACCCTTCAATAGGCTAACTGCACAAGCCTTTCGAATCACAATCTGAGGGCCCAACATGCTTACAGTCGAAGGAGTCAACAAGGAGCTTATGGCGAAGACAGAACCTTGCTACCTCCAGGCCTCAAACGAAGGACAAAACCTTGCTGCCTCCAGGCCTCAAATGAAGGACAAAACCTTGCTTCCTCTAGGCCTCAAATGAAGGACAAAATCTTCCTGACTCCAAGTCCAAATCGAAAGAGGTCAAAAAGTGCAGAATCTAAGGATGCTTCTGCCTGAATCGAAAGAGCTCACTTTTCTTCTTTTTATTTTTATTTTTATATTTTATTGCTATTTCAATATGGTTGTAATAGTGTATGATTTATTTTTTGCATTTTTATTTCTTTTATGTAAATGTTAGTAACTAGTATGTATGGCAAGATAAAAATAACAAGTAGATAACCAAAGGTTGAAAAGACAAAAATGCATGCAATCAAACACACTATTCACACACATGCACCCGTAGGGTAATTCCACTTGTTGCCTCGGAAAAAATAGTCATGTCCCTCGAATATGGGCGTTTTAGCAAAGACCCTCGATAAAAAATCGTAGTCCCTAGATGACCCTCAATGTTGCCTTCGGTAAACGATCTAGTCCCTAAACACTATTGCTAAAATGTCCCATAGGTTGCCTTCTATGACTATACAAATGTCCTGCGTCTGTCCCTTCACATCCAATGATGGGGCTTCTTACCAAATCAATCGTAAGATAGTAACATCTATTGGAGGAGGAAAAGAACATTAAGACCTTTTAAGTAGGTAGGATGCTCCTAGTTGCTCGCTTGCTCACAATAAAAACATTTTGTACACCCACAATTTCACTTTGAAACATTTTCAAAAGACAAAACACTTTGTACGCGTTCTTATAGAGACGAGAATCATTACAAAGACATATTTTTCTTCAAAATACTTTCAAAAACCACACCACAAGCACATTTTCAAACAAAAGCAAGTGATCTAGCAAGCAACTAAGATCCCGTAGATAACTACGGATGGAAAGGGTGCTAATGAAGGGTGAGAAAACACTTAGAGGGGGGGGGGGGGGTTGAATAATTTTTTCCTTTTTCTTTTTCTTACTAGCTCAACAATAATGGAAAGACACAATTATTTTTATCCTGGTTCGTTTTAACTCAAACTACTCCAGTCCACCCGCCAAGGTGATTTCTCCTTTCTCAACAAGGACTTAATTCACTATAATCAAACTGATTACAATCACACAACCAAACTGTTGTGACTAACAATACAAGCACAAGTAAACTTACAAGTGACTAACACCACTAAGACTCAAACTAGTCCTTAGCCTTCTTGAGAAATCTGACCAACCCTGGTCTCTCAAGGAACAAATATAAGAATTGAATCTTTACAATAGTGAAACAAATTGCTTCTTAAAAAGCTATATCATAAACTGTGATTTATCACTAAGATAAGTTTTGCACAAAGTGTTTGTAAGAAAATAATTTGTGAGCAGCAGAATATTTTTCACGTAGTTAAGTTATTGGCTTGCAATAAATTATCTTCTATTTATAGCATGAATAAAATGACCGTTGCTGCCTTCAAAAGTGAGGAGCAATTAATGTTTGCGTGTTTGCTTGCAGTATTTCTTTTTCCAATAAACTAGCGTAGAGACACTTGAGTGCTTTAGTCGTCTTTGCATTAAATGAACAAACAGCATTGTTAGAGCATGTTTCCTGAAACTTGACAAGACTCGTTAGCTTCTTTATTCTTTTAGAACTAGCTTCACATCTTGCTTTAGAATTTGCTTGCAAATAACTTCTCATCAGAGCTTGCTTGCAAAATACTTCTGAACAGAGTTTGCATGGAAACTTGCTAAGATCAGAAGATGCTTTAAATTGCTTCTTATCAGAGTCAGCATCAGAACTTGCGCTAAATAAGTAGTTCTTTCATCAAAGAACTTCTTCATTTATTTTCAGCTCAGCACGTAAAAATTATTTTCATCTAAGAAAATACTTCAGTCAGAATATTATCTGAAACAAAGAAATATGCTCATCAGAGTATCAATTATATAAAATATATTTTATTGTCATCATCAAAACTCTGAGATATGATCCGAACCAATCTTGTTCTAACAATCTCCCCCTTTTTGATGATGACAAAAATATTCAGGTTTTGAAAAAAAAATTGAACAAGAGATAAGAATCTCCCCCTGAAATAAATATTTCTTCTTCTGAAAAAAATAGATGTATAAGAAAAACTTCCTGAGATTTTTCTTCAGAGCTTTGACATTTTTGTTTTAGGATTTCTTCAACAAGTCTTTTGAAGATAATGTTCAGATGTTTAAACTTCCAGAGTTTAGTGATACCTATAAAATTCTTTAAACAGAGAAAGAAATCTTTGTATTTTGTTAGTAATGTTTGAGACTTGGTCCCATAACTGTTAATCAAAGATTAGATCAAAATACTCATTTTCTCCCCCTTTTTATCATAAGCAAAAAGTATAAAAAGAATTAAAAAGCGTAAAGGTTTTAATAAAAAGATTCAGAGGTACAAAACAAAACAAAAAACAAGAAACAAAATGACACTTAAGATTTTCTAGAAACAAGAGACAAAAGAAGATTCTTGATTTCAGATGAAGATTCCTCTTGCTTCATCATCCAGTTTATGATTTCCTTGTTTGTCTCATCCTGCTTGTCCAAGCGCTCATGAATAGCTTCATTTTCCTTCTTAAGCTCATTCAGAGTATCCAGAATCAGTGAAGAAGGAGCAGAGGATGAAGTAGCTTCAGCAGATATAGCCTTTGGTGTAGATGCAGCTGAGTCAGAATGAACAAAATTTGAGAGAAGTGTGCCCAGATCAACCATAAGAGTTGGCAGAGGTTCGGGTGAAGCTTTAGCATAAGGTTGATTACACAAAATTATTGCCATAGGATTTGAATGTTCAGAGGCATCTTCAGGCTCATCTTACGAAATGCCCATTTGATCAACAGGAGCATTGACAATCAACAGAGTAGACTTCTTGTCCCAAATATCAGCAACTTCTGATTGGAAGGCATGCAGATGTTTGGAGAAATTCTCAAGCACCTGAGAATGACATAAGTCTTGCAATTTCAGTGATTCAACATCTAATGTTCTTCTGAATGTTTCCCACAGAAGATCTGTTGCTGCTGGATTCACATTGCTGGTGTAGTCTTCCTTCAGTAGGTTTATCCAAGCTTGTACTTCTGTTAAAAAATTCTAAAAACATATATTTACATCTGGCTGGACAGGTTTGGGAACAACCTTTTTGTAGGTTTTATTTTTCAGAATTTGTAGGGATTCAAAATCAACTACAGTTTTCAGAAAGTCAGTTGGTTCAGGAGTTTCTACTTGTTCAGGTGTTTCTGTTTTGTCAGGATTATCAGATGGTTCAGGTGTTGCTGATGGTTCAAGGGTTTCAGATGGTTCATGTGTTGTTGATGGTTCATGAGATGGATTGAGGGTATGTTCTGGAGATTGAGGAGGTAAAAGTGTTGGTGAGTTAGGTGTTGGAAGTTCTGGAGATATGGGTGGTGTGACGTCACGAGAAATGATGATGGTGTTTTCAACAGTGGGGGTAGGATTTTGTGGTTAAGTTATGTTCATAGAAAATATATTTTCAGAGGGTAGGGTAATAGATGGCTTTTCCGCGGCCAGAGGTACGTTAATTCCAGGTATTCTCCAAGATCCAACATCATACCATTCAGTAGGTCTTGATGATAAAGGTCTGGGAGGTGTTTGAGAAATGTTTTTAGCAGCATTATTTTGTGAGATAGGTGTTTGAGATGGTTGTGTTTGGGTTTCAAGAGAGTCATCAGAATCAAAATCACTTATGTCTGATAAAGCTTGATCTATTAGAGGGTTTGTAGAAAGAGGTTCAGAGGGAATGGTTAAATCTATGTCTACATCTATGTTACCTAATGTTTAAGGTCCAGCAGATGTAGATATATGTATAGAATTATAAACAGGAATAGTCTCAGAAGATGTACCTGATGTCTTCTTCTTCTTCTGGGGTCTAGCAGAGGGTCCTCCAACTCTTTTCCTTTTCATTGGTTGCTGGAAGACAACTTCTGGAGCTGCTTCATTTCTACCTTGAAGCCAGGCAGGATCAATTGGAGTTCCACTTTCTTTGCAAATTTGAATGTAATGCAGAATGATACGAGGGTGATCTCCTGAGTTGAAAAGTGGAAAGTCAACAATTGGAATTCTTCTTCTGGTAACGGTTGCTGATACGTAAGGGGTTGGTTCCACCAGCAGTTTATCAATGATCTTTCTCTTCACCAGATTCTTTCCTATCAGAGCTTTCCCACACGTAGGCTCTAACTCCCCCAGCAGGTTTGCTTCGTCCAAGTGTGCAATCAGACCATTCTCAGTCAGAATGTTTGAAATCAATCTTCCCATTGGAATCCAGTTCCTCTTGGATTTAGGGTTCTTCACTCTTTTTTATTCCCTTGTTTCTTTGACATGTGTCCAGAGGTGATCAAACAGAAGGTAGGGTAAATCAATCTTAACATTTGTTCCCAGACAAAACAGAAGGTATTGATGGTCAATATTTATATAGTCAGGAGAACTTGTTTCATTTCTATGATGAATGCAACCATGAATGATTCTAGCCCAGATCTTGTATTGATTCTTCAAGTCTCTAACTTTTGAATTAAGCTTTCCCAGTTGTAAAAATTTCAGCATGAACTCTTGACATATCCATTCTGCCATTTGAGACTCTAGTGACTCCATTTCCTTCAAAACCCAGTAACTTTCTGATGAGATTTTCAGTTCTTGAGATTTCCTTACCCATTACAAACGAGAGAATAACCTTTGGTGATGAAATGGCGTGAATCCAAAATTCCTTAACAAGGTGTGGAAATACAGGGCCAACAAGACGGTCAAAGAAATTTCCCCATTCTTGAAATTCCACAGCCGGAAAAAGGTCAAACCCATTTGCCTTTAGGTTTTCAAAATCCACCATCAATTCACTTATAACTTCTAAACTATCAACTGGAATAAGAGTGGTTCTCTCATGGATGATGTATTGTTCAGCTTGAGTGTTTCCAGAGGGAGTAGAGGATAAAGCCATAAGAGCACTTAGGTTGAGATGAAAGAAAAAAATGGGTTGCAGAAAAATACACAGAGACGGTAATTTGAAAGAGAAGGTAAAAAGTGAGAAAGGGGTTTTACAAAGGTATTTATATGTAAACTTTTGAGAAAAAGGTTTTAAAATAAAAACTGTAAAAAGAATTTAAAGAAAAAATTAATTAAGAAAAAATTTAATCATTACTAGCATTTAATGACATTGAAAAAGAGGAGAAAGCGTGACATTTTAATCAAATCATAACAGTTACCTAGGAACGGCGTCAATAGCATAGCATGCGTGACCTTTCAGAAACACAACACGTGTTCATCTCCTAAAGGTTGCATGAGACAGCTGTTTGCTATAATGAACTGCTGAACTATACTTGTAATGAAATGTTAGAGCATTTCAGAACTTTATATATAGTTTCTGATGTAACTTCTCTTCTAACTTCTGAAGAGTTGTTAATCAGAACATTCATTTCAGAACATTCTGAAAGAAATCACAGAAGATAAATATAATTTTATTCAGGACAAAATTCCATACTAATATTTTACAAAATGAATTTAAATCTATCTTCAGAAAGGGGTTTGGTAAAAATATCAGCCCATTGATGGTCTGTTTTTACAAAGTTTAAATTTAAAATTCCTTTCTGAATGTAGTCCCTTATAAAATGATTTTTAATTTCTATGTGTTTTGCTTTAGAATGCAAAATGGGATTTTTAGAAAGAAAAATTGCAGAGGTATTGTCACAGAAGATAGAAATCTTACTTTCATATAGATTAAAATCTTCTAGCTGACTTTTCATCCAGATCATCTGAGAACTACATCCAGTAGCAGATATATACTCAGCTTCTGTTGTTGAAAGTGCAATGGTTGCTTGCTTCTTGTTGTACCATAAGATAAGGTTGTCACCTAGAAACTGACAGCTTCCAGAGGTACTCTTACGTTCAATTCTATCTCCATCAAATTCAGCATCACAATAACCTACTAGTCGGAATTCTTTTGATCTTCTATAACACAGACCCAAATTAGTAGTACCTTTCAGATACCTCAGAATTCCCTTAACAACAATTAAGTGAGATTCTCTAGGATCTGATTGGAATCTAGAACATAAACATACGCTAAATAATATATCATGTCTAGATGCAGTCAGATAGAGAATGGATCCAATCATACATCTGTATAGTTTCTGATCTACCTTCATACTTACCTCATATTTTCCCAGAATGCATGTTGGATGCATTGGTGTCTTTGCATCTTTACTTTCTGACATCTAGAATTTCTTCAGAAGTTCTTTAACATACTTCATCTGATGTATGTAAGTACCTTCTGGAGTCTGGTTAATTTGTATTCCCAGAAAGAACTTTAATTCTCCCATCATGCTCATCTCAAATTTTGCCTGCATAGTCTCAGCAAATTCTTTTTCAAGAGAGATATTTGAGGTTCCAAAATTAATATCATCAACATAAATTTGACAAATTAAAATGTCATTTTTAAATGTTTTTATGAATAAAGTTGTGTCCACTTTACCTCTGGTAAAATATTTTTCTAAGAAAATTACTCAAACGTTCATACCAAGCTCTGAGAGCTTGTTTCAGACCGTATAAAGACTTTTTTAGTTTAAAAGCATGTTCTGGATGTTTTGAGTCATTAAAGTCCGGAGGTTGATGTACATAAACTTCTTCTTCTATATAACCATTTAAAAATGAACTTTTAACATCCATTTGATATAATAAAATTTTATTTTGAACAACAAAAGAAATTAATAATCTAATTGACTCTAACCTGGAGACTGGGGCAAAGGTTTCATTATAATCAATTCCTTCTTGTTGACTATAACCCTGTGCAACCAGCCGTGCTTTGTTTCTGACCACCTCTCCTTGCTCATTTAATTTGTTTCTGAAAACCCATTTAGTTCCTATAATATTGAATCCTTTAGGTCTTGGAACTAGATCCCACACATCGTTTCTGGAAAATTGATTGAGTTCGTCTTGCATAGCTAGGATCCAATCATTGTCTTCCAGAGCTTCATCAATAGAGGTTGGCTCAATCAGAGATACCAATCTAAACAAATATTCTTCGTTGATTCTGAGGGAGGATCTTATTCTGATGGGATCTCCTTTCCTTCCTATAATCACGTCTTCTTTATGAGCTGAAGAGATTCTGGGAAACCTTTTCTGAGAGGGTTGTTCAGAGAATCTGAGATTATCCAGAGTATCATCAAGAGGAGGATCTTCTGAGTTGTCCTCTACTTATGACTATTCAGATTTTGAAAGATGATCTTTTGTACCTACAAAAATATCAATTTGCTTTGGTTGTTGCTGGCTAAGCCTATCATCAAACCTGACTTTGATTGATTCTTCAACAATCAGAGTTTGTGTTGTATACTCTATATCCTTTTGAGCGTTCAGAATATCCAAGTAGAAAACACTTTTGTGGCTTAGAATCAAACTTGTTCAGATTATCTTTAGTATTAAGAATAAAGCAAGTACATCCAAAAGGATGAAAATATGAAATGTTGGGTTTTCTGTTTTTCCATAATTCATAGGGAGTCTTTTCAAGAATAGGTCTTATAGAGATTCTATTCTGAATATAACATGATGTGTTCACTTCTTATGCCCAGAAGTGCTTAGCCATATTTGTTTCATTGATCATGGTTCTGGCTATTTCTTGTAAAGTTATATTCTTTCGTTCTACAACTCCATTTTGTTGGGGAGTTCTAGGACAAGAGAAATTATAAACAATACCATTTTCTTTAAAATATTTTTCAAAATAATGGTTTTCAAATTCTCCTCCATGATCACTTCTAACTATAGTCAACGAACACAAAATGTGACTCATCCTTGTGTTTTAAAAACTTAACCCATGTCCATCTGCTGCAGTCATCAACAATGACCAATCCATACTTATTTCCTCTGATGGATGCAGTTTTAACTGGCCCAAACAGATCAATGTGAAGTAGTTCTATTGGCCTAGAGGAAGAAACAACATTTTTTGATTTAAAATAAGGTTTTGAAAATTTTCCTTTTTGACATGCTTCACACAGAGCTTGAGTTGTAATTCAGATTGGGAAGTCCTCTGACTAAATTCAGTTTATTTATTTGAGAGATTTTTCTCATGGTGGCATGTCCCAATCTTCTGTGCAATACCCATTGCTCATCGCTAACAGACAAAAGGCATTTTACATTCTGAGTTTTAAGATATGACAAATCAATTTTATAGATGTTGTTCTTTCTCTTGCCAGAAAAGAGGATTGTTCCATCTTTTTGACTAATAGCTCTACAGGAATTTTGATTAAAGATAATGTCATAACTGTTGTCACTTAATTGACTTATGGACAGCAGGTTATGCACTAATCCTTCTACTAACAAAACATTAGAGATAGAAGGAAGGTTACTGTTTCCAATGGTTCCAGAACCAATAATCTTTCCTTTCTGATTACCTCAAAACTTGACGTCTCCTCCAGATTTAAATTCCAGGTTTTGGAACATAGACTTTCTTCCCGTCATGTGTCGTGAGCATCCAGAGTCCAGGTACCATGACTGGTGTCTCAATTGAGGTGTTAAGGACATCTGCAACAAATATTATTTTCTCCTTAGGCACCCATATCTTTTTGGGTCCTCTTTGGTTATAGTTTCTAAAGTTCTTTTTGAACTTTGGATTAGCATAAGAATTTCCAGAGTGAGATGTATATTTAATATCATGTGTGTGCCCAAAACTAAATTGTTTATTCAGAGGTTTATATGTGAAAGTCATCTTAGCAACAAGTTTTTGTATATATGTTTCCTTCCCTTTGGGAGTTTCATATCCAATTCCTCTTCTGTTGTTCCCACTAACTCCATAGATCATTGACGCCATTTTGCTTCTATCTATGCTTTTAGCAAGAAAAGTTTGAAAACTAGAGTCATATTCTTTAAGAATATCTCTTGAACTTGACGCAGAATCTGAAAGAGAAAATTTTTGAACTTTTTGAATTTCCTCTTTAAGTTTAAAATTGTTTTCTTTGAGTTCATATTTTTCGGTGTCATGTTTCTCAAGATCAGATGCAAGACTCTTTTTGAGTTTCTTGTATTTGATTTTGTGTTGACTACAGTTTTCCAGAAGTTCTGATAAACTTTCAGCAAGTTCAACTCTAGTAAATTCAGAGAACACCTCTTTTGGTTCTGACTCACAGTCTGAGTCATCTGTTGTGGTAGCCATAAGAGCTAGGTTGGCGTTCTCATCTTCAGAATCAGATTCATCTTCAGAGGATTTTGAATCGTCCCAGGTGGCCATCATGCCTTTCTTTCTACCAAACTTTTTCTTTGGCCTTTCTCTTTGTACTTTTGGACAATCACTCTTGTAATGTCCTGGTTCTTTACATTCATAACAGATTATCTCTCTTCTGTTTGACTTCTTGTATCCGGAAGATTCTGGTTTATCTTATGACTTCTTGAAGTTCCTGAACTTCTTCTGTCTGTGCTTCCACATCTGGTTGATCCTTCTGGAGAGCAAGGATAGTTCATCTTCTTCTGACGCATATTCTTTAGAGTTTCCTTCTTCTTCCTGAAAAGCGTTAGTTTCACATTTTTTTTATAGATTTAAGGGCAACAGACTTATCTTTCTTCTGAGGCTCGTGTTCATCAAGTTCTATCTCATGACTTCTTAAAACGTTGATGAGTTCTTCAAGAGACACATTGTTCAGATCTTTTGATACTTTGGAAGCAGTGACTGTTGTACCCCAAAATTTACCCTCTCATTTCTCAAGGATTTTCTCACAAGATCTTCTACAACGTCAAGTTTGCAACACTGATACATCAATTTAGGTTTGAAATTGGCACAAGGGCAAAATGGTCAATTGCATACTAGAAAGTCAAACTTTGACTTTTTGGTCAACATTACATTCCAAAGATAAAATCTCATCAAGACATTCAAAAATATAAAGCTTGATCATCAAGAAGTTGAGAAAGTCAAAAGTCAACTTAAAAAGTCAAGATTTTCAAGACATAGAAATTTTCTAAGTGTTTTTATACATGATAATTCCATCACTTCATGCCATTCTTTCACCAAGATGCAAGACAGTTCAAGGGAAAACTTTCAACATGAAAGTTGTAGATCTCCATGATATCTACAACATTGCTTTACACAACTTCTCCTAGAAGTGCTTGGATTTTGAGTCATAAGTTCATGAAGTCATGACATTTTCATTTAAACACTTAGAGAAATTTTTGGCAGTTTTGGTTAGGTTTTTATCCTAACTTCTTGCCCATTTTTCATCAAGTTCCAGTTTGATTTAACAAAAGTGGCCAACATGAAAGTTATAGAGGGTGTTTCAAGCTTTCCAAAACATCCAAGAGCATGAATGTATCATATTCGAGCAAGGAGATACAAGGCAGATTTGTGATGAACACTTGACTAAAATTCCAACCAAAGCTACAAGATCTCTCTTTTCAGGCTATGTTCTCTCCAAATCTATGCATAATCAAGCAATTACACAAACCCTAAGTGTATTACACAGGAATTTAAAGTTTTGTCCAAGTCTTGATACCATTTATGGTTAGAAATGCAAAAAGCAACATTTCCATTTGCATAAAGCTTCACTTTTCCAACCACTCTCTTCTTTCAAAGCTTGAAATATGTTCCAAAGAGGACAAAAAGATCTCTCAACAGCAGAAGCAATCTACAAGACCTGAAAAGCATGGCTAAAGTTTCTTAATTCACTCCTTTTTTCATCATGAAGCAGCTTGTCTTTATGAATTTGAAAAAAGGCATAAAATGTGATTTTAAAAAAGTCTGAGTTTCTCAAGTCTCAAACCTTCTCTATAAATAGAGAGGCCAGTTGCAAGAGAGAAAGGCTGGAAAAACAGGTTGGAAAAGGTTGGAAAAGCAGGTGGGAAAAGGTGGGAAAAACAGGTTGAAAAAGGTTGGAAAAGGTTGGAAAAAATACAGAGAAAAGCCAAAAGTTATATTGGTAAACCCTCAAAAATCTCATATTCACAAAATCCATAACAGTCCACAAAACTTCCACTCTTGGGTTTTAAAGTCCAAACCTTTGAACCTCTCATACCTTGCAAGTTCTGCCCAACCATCCAAATATTTCATACCATACAGAGGTTGTTTAGTAACCTTCAACAAAAAGGAAAGTCTAGCAGCTGGTTGGAGCTTCCTTAAGATTCATACAACATCTTGAAGGATATTTGGTTTCAAAACCTAAAGTGCAGTTTTAAGGTAAGTCATCTTTACCTTGCCTTTTCCATACATCAACTTTTCTATTTATAGGATGTAGCAATCACTATTTTGAAGTTAATCATTTATTTGTTGTTCATGTTATTCATTCATATGTTAAAAACTAACTGATGTATGCAAAGAATGGTGTTTAAGGCAGAAAAATGCAGAATGTATCGACACATATCCACATGTGTCGACCCATCTAAGTGAAAAAAGGTGCATGAGTCGACACATGACCCTCATGCATCGACACATACTGAGTTCAGGTCACTAAACATGGACTAGAAAGGACTATGAGTCGACACATACGCATTTCGCGTCGATGCAAAAGGGTGTATGAGTCGACACATCCCATTTTGTGTCGACACATACTGAACAGATTTCACAAAACAAAAACTAGAAAAGCCTATGAGTCGATACGTACCATTTCGCTTCGATACAAGAAGATGCATGAGTCGACACATCCCATTTCGTGTCGATGCATAGCAGTATGGGTCGACACATAGCAGTTCAAAAGTGCATTTTCCCTTTATTTTACACTGTTTTCACATTCTTTTCATTATCATTCGATATGGTTGTAATATTTTAGTTCCTACTTCATCCCCATTTGTTAAATTGTATCCCCATCCCCCTAAAGTGATGTAATAGCTTAGATTTTACCTTTCGCCTTTTACTTGCTTTTCATATATTGCTAGTAAATAAGTGTGTATGGCAAGATACAAACAACAAAATAGGCCACCCTAATCAAAGACTTAATGCATGCAAATCAAACACATTATTCACACATGCACTTCTAGGGTAATCTCACTTGTTTCCTATCGGAAAATAGTCATGTCCCTCGAGCATGGGCGTTTTAGCAAAGACCCTCGATAAAAAGATTTTAGTCCCTCGATGACCCTTGATGTTGCCTTCGGTAAACGATCTAGTCCCTAAAACGACATTGCTAAATGTCCCATATGTTTCCTTCTATGACTATACAAATGTCCCAACGCCCGTCCCTTCACATCCAACGATGGGGATTCTTACCAAATCAATGGTAAGATAGCCACATCTAAAGGAGGAGGAAAAGCACGTTTAAGACCTTTCGAGTAGATAGATTCGCTCTTAGTTACTCGCTTGCTCACAACAAAAATATTTTTACCCACACTCTCATCTTTGAACTATTTTCGAAACAAACACTTTGTAGGCATTCTTATAGAAACGAGAACCATTACGAAGTTCCATTTTCAAAATACTTTCAAAATCACATCTCACAAACACACTTTTGAACTATTTTCGAAACAAACACTTTGTAGGAGTTCTTATAGAAACGAGAACCATTACGAAGTTCCATTTTCAAAATACTTTCAAAAATCACCACCACAAGCACACATTCAAACAAAAGCAAGTGATCTAGCAAGTAACTAAGAGCCCATGGAAAACCATGGTTGAAAAGGGTGCTAGCACCTTCCCTTTTCATAATCTACCCTCCAAACTCAAGAAAACATCTCAAAGGTCTTTCCTGTGCTTTTTCACCTTTCCTTTTGGACAAAAGAAAAGTCGGTGGCGACTCTTGCTAACCGCGACATTTGCGATAAAACGCAAAACCTCAAGTCAATTCTCCCACCGTATCACAGTGACCATAGGTGCCTATCTTTTGGGTAGACTTCTGATAATCTTCTTGACGTGGTCTACCTTGGTGTATCCTTTGTTCAGAACTCTCAGGCCAACAATCAGAGTTTGAAACCTTGAGAACATAGCTTCTATAGATTCACTTTCTTCCATTTTTAAGGCTTCATACTTCTGGATGAGAGCCAGAGCTTTAGTCTCTTTAACTTGATCATTTCCTTCATGATTCATTTTGAGAGACTCAAACATGTCATGTGTTGTATCTCTATTTGTGATCTTCTCATATTCCATTTTAGAGATAGCGTTCAGAAAGATATTTCTAGCTCTATGGTGATTTTTGAAATCAGCTTTTTATTGTATATCCATAATCTTTCTATCAATCTTATTTCCTTCTGAGTCTATAGGATGTGTGTAACCATCTAAGACCATATCCCATAAATCACTATCATGACTTAGAAAGAAAGTTTCTAGTCTATCTTTCCAATATTCAAAATCTTCTCCATCAAACACAGGAGGTTTGTTGTAGTTATTGTTGTTTTGTTTAGTGGCCATTGTGTTTTCCTTCTAGATATTTTTCTGACACGATTAAGTGTAAGCGCTCAGAGTCAAGCTCTGATACCAATTGAAGGGTGAGAAAACACTTAGAAGGGGGGGGGGGGTTGAATAAGTTTTTCCTTTTTCTTTTTCTTACTAGCTCAACAATATGAAAAGACACAGTTATTTTTATCCTGGTTCGTTTGAACTCAAACTACTCCAGTCCACCCGCCAAGGTGATTTCGCCTTTCTTAACAAGGACTTAATTCACTATAATCAAATTGATTACAATCACACAACCAAACTGTTGTGACTAACAATATAAAGCACAAGTAAACTTACAAGTGACTAACACCACTAAGACTCACACTAGTCCTTAGCCTTCTTGAGAAATATGACCAAACTTGGTCTCTCAAGGAAAAAATACAAGAATAAAATCTTTACAATAGTGAAACAAATTGCTTCTTAAACAGCTATATCATAAACTGTGATTTATCACTAAGATAAGTTTTGCACAAAGTGTTTGTAAGAAAATAATTTGTGAGCAGCAGAATATTTTTCACGTAGTTAAGTTATTGGCTTGCAATAAATGATCTTCTATTTATAGCATGAATAAAATGACCGTTGCTGCCTTCAAAAGTGAGGAGAAATTAATGTTTGCGTGTTTGCTTGCAGTATTTCTTTTTCCAATAAACTAGCGTAGAGACACTTGAGTGCTTTAGTCGTCTTTGCATTAAATGAACAAACAACATTGTTAGAGCATGTTTCCTGAAACTTGACAAGACTCGTTAGCTTCTTTATTCTTTTAGAACTAGCTTCACATCTTGCTTTAGAATTTGCTTGCAAATAACTTCTCATCAGAGCTTGCTTGCAAAATACTTCTGAATAGAGTTTGCATGGAAACTTGCTAAGATCAGAAGATGCTTTAAATTGCTTCTTATCAGAGTCAGCATCAGAACTTGCGCTAAATAAGTAGTTATTTCATCAAAGAACTTCTTCATTTATATTCAGCTCAGCATGTAAAAATGATTTTAATCTAAGAAAATACTTCAGTCAGAACATTATCTGAAACAATGAAATATGCTCATCGGAGTATCAATTATATAAAATATATTTTATTGTTATCATCAAAACTCTGAGATATGATCAGAACTAATCTTGTTCTAACAGCTAATACTTTTCAATTCTTTCCTATTCTTTTCAACCTTTCCTTATTGGATAAAAGAAAAGTCGGTGGCGACTCTTGCTATCCCCAACAATTGCGATCAAACGCAAAACAACCAAGTCAGTTCTCTCACCGTGTTACACCTGCATATGTACAAATGATAAGTCCTCAAAAGGAGGCGAGCGGGGAGGGTTCTCAATCTACCCCCACAATTTTGTCTGCGTCATCCTTATCTCGTGACGCACCACGATGCTTCGGAGTTATGCCTGCTCATGTGTATCGAGTCGTCAAGTGGGGAAGGGTTCCACAATCGAACCCCCACGCTTTGTCAGGAGTTTGCATTGGATGATGCTGATACTCTGTGATTGTTCATATAGTTTTCTATCATCTACCTCGATCTCATATATCTTGGTTAGGTGTTAAGTCGCTTTGGACATCATATTTTGTTTTACTTCTCACTCTCGCTTGTTTGTCTCGGGTGATACGCTCCCCTTGGCTAAATCATTTCTCTTCTTTTCCTTACTATTTTATGTGTGTGCTCTTTTGAGCTTGCTTGCTTTATCCTTGTATTGCTTTCTTTATCCTTGTACATACCATGTTCCCTTAGGATGTGCTTGCTCCTTTCGAATGAAAGTTAGACCTTGAGTTGCAAACCATACATGCTAACATTAGGTAGAGATTTCCTTTTCATCCTTGACATAGGGCTACCATTGTATGATAACATTAGGTTAGAAATAGGCTAGTCTCCCTTAGACTCTCTTTTTTCCCCATTTTGCATCCTTGCACTTAAAACTAAAACTATCTTTCCTTAGGAAATCAAAAACATGCTAATCATACCTAAACCCTTTTTCAAGGTAATAAGACACAAACCAATCAAAGGTGGAATCTTGCCTCGAGGGCGTAACTCGAAACCCTTTTCAAGTAAGGAAATGATTAATTTACTTATGTTCCAACTCATAAGTCTCCAAAGGTCGTGTTGCGGCAGAAGGCTGAATTAACATTGTTTATAAAAAACACAAACAAACAAAAACATGTGAGCCGAACTACGGTAGCTCTGATTCCTCAAAAAGGATATGTAGGTATTGGGCTAGGGACCAAGAGAGTACAATTTTATTTTCCATGCATTATTTTCTCCTTTCTTTTGCATGCATTCTTCTCAGTAGTAAACAATAAGCATAGATTAAACACACCCATAAGATAGATAACAAGAGTGGATACCGTAGAGTACTAGGGGCGCGTGGGGTGCTAATACCTTCCCCTCGCGTAACAAACTCCCTTACCCGATCTATCATCCGCAAGACCGTGACTTCTCTCTTCTTAGGTTTTCTCGATGTTTACCTTTCCCTTAATTTGGGATAAAAGACGTTCAATTACGACTTTATTGTTTGACGATTTTCAACCGTTTGTTTTAGTTGTCGACTTCACTGGGGATAGGTCGACCAAATGCTGGTCCATCCCAGAGTCGCTCCTAGCTCTTGTTTCCTTTCTTTGGGTGTTTATTTTATGCTTTTAATTTATTCATTCATACACGATTACCTGAGCATATGTATGCATTGCATCTTACTGTTTTCCATATACTACTGCTGTACTATTTCTGCTTCTTGATTGGGTGGGTGTTACAAGAGGTAAAAGGCTGCGTACCCTGGCCAAGTGATACCATAGGATCTAGGAATAGAGTGGCCATGGCGGCTACGAGGCGTATGTCTTGTAGACCCTACCATGAGACCCATGGCTTTAGAGGAGGTTTGGAGGGGTGTCATCGTATGATGATACTAACAGACGAACTCTTTGACTCTGATTAGACCTTTGACCTTACCCTGACCTAGTTCTTTACCCGTGAGAGGGGAGGGAATTATCATCACAGGTACAATTGGTGACTATGATCAGACAGTGACTATTGGTTCTAATGGTTATGTTATGGATTTGTGCTAGTCACTTATTCAGATGCTATATTATGTTGGTGACCATATGGTTCTCAGGTTTATTTTCTGAATTCCTGATTGGTATATTTGGAGGTTCATTCGGGCCTTTGATCTTGGTATTCCACACATGTTCAAAAAAGGCTCAACAGTATGCAATTCTAGAAGCCTTGATCCCATACTATCGATAAACCACATGGTACTTTGTTCTTGTATGTGCCGGAGCTATGTCAGACCTCTGATCGGGTAATATGCATATGGTTCAGACACAGTGCAGCAATCATATTCGGAAGTAATGGAACTTTGATCCCATGTCTTTGCATACATAACATGGTAACCACATGCTTAACATACATGTTCTGTTATTTCTAGGGAATCGTATTTGCAAGTCTTGCATTGAACTTTTCCATCCCTTACTTGCGTAAAATCAATATCAAAGCACGTAAATTCCTTGGTAATAATAGAACATGACATGGCATCCATTCATGCACCCCATGCATATTCATGCCTTCATGACAAGTACCTGAAGATTGGGGATTCTTATTCATACCTGGTGCTTTCCTTAGAGGTTTAACTTGATTTCTTGCTTCACATGTTCAGAGATCAGTACAGGATGACTTCTTTGGGGATTGACCGATAGAAGATCCCGAGGGGGTTGATTATGGTATATATGGAGGCTTTGGCCCGTGGTCTAAAATTTCTTCAAGCGAGAAGATAATCAGATGAAGACTTGGTTAGGCCGGGTTGTGGATGTTCTGATTACAATGTCAACAAAAGGAAAGGTTATCTCTTCTCCCCATCTTTTGGGGGACACTTTCAACCATGTAGTGCTACACAATCTTGAGTTCTTGGGACATCTTATCAGCAGATGGTTCCCATTTACTATTGGGATAGACCCCATACTTCGGTACTGTCTATAAATTCCCTTTCAGATCATGATACCAATGTCAGATATGGTTACCACACCAAGATATCCGACTATTCAATCAGGGGCACTCTCCACAACTTTGTGTTCCCTGATTTGTTAGACAACAACCAGTCTTTGTTCCCCTAGTGAATTCATTGGACTAGGATTTTAAGTAAAAACAGAAGAAGCCTGATGAGCATGTTGATGTGATCCCAATGCATTACATCATGTTATTTCCAGCTCTGATCTTTGGGGTCCTCCTCCCACAAACATCTCTTCTGATTACGATACACAATCTAGATGTGTCTCCTATGCTAGGGCACTCGGTTTTGATGTCGAAGACTGTAACGAGGTTGAAGTATAAAGCCCAGCACATGTCTAGCATCTCTTCAAAAAAGTCTAATTCCTATTTGGCAAACTTTTGGGCTGTTTCTCATCGGGTGGATGTCTCTGTTGTTCTAATAGAAGACAAACTACATTATTTCTTTGTGGCGTGATATGCTTGGTGATGTATTTTATACCGATTCGCTTGGTAAAGCATTCATTCGTTCTCCTAAAAGAATATTCTATGCATACTATTCCGGGGCACCTGACCATTAAATTGGAGATGATATGTCATCCAGAGACAAGGTCCAAGATGGAATCAATCCAGAGACTGTGGTGTCCAAATCAGATTAGAAGGGGAATTCTCTCGCCCATTTAAGCATCAAGACATCATAAAGTCGTCAGAATGAAGAAACCCATACGGAGTCAAGTCTCCTCAAAGATGGCAATCATTGGTTTCTTTACTGCATTTTCATTTTCATTCTTGCTTGTTTCTTTAAACATTGCTTGCATGTAGAAACTTGTCTATTATTGAATGAAAATCTTAATGCAATAAATATGCTTGTCTTGAAATGTTCCTTTTCGTTTTTATTCATCCATTCGCTATCACTCTTTAAATGTTTTGCTTGCATATTTATGCCAAGTTTATAAGTCTTATGCTTAGTTAAAGATTAGAGGGAGGATGACGATAATCTAAAAACGCAAAAAAATCTCTTGTTGGTACGCTTTTGAATAAGACCCTGCTGACAATGTACAAGCCTTGTTTCTATTCCTAAACACCAGAGATATAGGGGATATAGACCCTCGTTAACCCCTCTGAGCCTTCGAAGTAGGTGTTTCTTTTCTATTCAGGAAAAACCCTCATTTTAACCCTTGGGCGGGTAGTGTTTAGTCAATCTGATCAGGCGTTCAGAAATCCTCAAGAGTGTGCATCCAAGGATACAACAACGATTATCCATCAAAATGTTGAGGAAAGTCAAAACCATAATGGTTATCCCTCATCTATCAGCAACGTGCACCAACTAACAGTATCCCAATGGGTATCCCTCTTACATCAGGAGGTCAACAAATAACGATACAACAAGGGCTATCCCTCATCTACTAAAGACTCAGACAGTCACAACCACTTCCAACAAATCAAAAATAGTGTAAAGATCAACGACTTGTTCAGAAGGGAAAGAATGAATAAGAAAGAAACAAAAAGCCCTACTAAGTCCAACTCGAAAACAAGTCGGTTAGGCAAAAGTTGGGGTATCCCGCTGGACATCCAAATCAAAACTCAAAACAATTTGTCCAGGAAAAAGTTAGGGAAAGTGAGAAAAAATTGAAAATCCTAAAAGGCGATAAAAGGATTACCAATAAAAATCCCTATCGAGAGAACAGGGTCGTGTAATCAGACACCAAAATCAGAAGTTAGTGACTGTTGTGTCCAAGAGGCCTCAGTGGTTCCTCAACCATCACAAACTCTTCTCAAGAGGTGAATGCTTGTATCGGGTCAACTGAACATAGGAATGGAGAACATCATGGAGAATGGGTGGGTACCAAATAATTTTGAGCCTCTAATCCTTTTTTCTTAAACCGTGAACTAGTCCACATTACAAACTTTAAAAGTCCTAACTAAAGCATGGGTCAATTCGAAAGCATTCTACAACGAGATAGCGTTTAATTGACTCCTAAGAGGTATGTTTAAATATTTGTGTTGGCATTGTACGCAAATGTTGCTCTCTAGCTAGTGACTCATTCACAACAGAGTTGTGACATCATTTCATTCAAAGTTTTTTCAAATTTCAAGACTTACATACGTGTTGCATTAGAATTATCATTCTCATAATAAACATTCTTCTGCATACAAAACAACTACTTGACATCAAGTGAGTTTACACAATGAACATCCGTAAAGAGCCCAATCTTGTCAGAGAAGAGAGGCTTGAATACTATGTTGAAGCAAAATCCAGCTGTCACAAGAGAAATGACTTATTCAGGGGCATGTTAACTACATATTATGTTAAGCGAAAGCATCTTGGTCCTTCACAATCTGAGTACCCTTTAGGGATGAAGTTAGCAGATTCCACTAATCTGGGGTAATCAAGTCAAGAGTCGATCTCTCCGAGGTCAGCCAAATATGGGGCATTCCCTCAAAGATATCAATCAGAGGCTATCACGTTGATGAATCTCCTCCAAGATAATATCAATCTGATACTATCACGTCGATAAATATCTTAAAGCTAATATCAATCAGAGGCTATCACGTTGATAAATATCTTCAAGTTATCATTGATCAGGGGCTATCACATCGATAAATCTATTCAGAATTCATTCAACCTGGGGAAATTACATCAAGATTTGAAAATATATCCAAGAAAGTTATAATCAAGAGCAGTTTATTTCGTGATTCAAGAGATTATGGCAGGCCACCTCATATCATGTTGTTCCACGGATATTTTGATCTTCTATTTGGCACGGATTCTTTCAGAAATCCCATAGACAGGGGCATTCCTCATTTGCACTTGCAATGTTTCTGAAGCCAATTATGTTGTACGAGATTACTACAATCAAGCTAGAAGTATCACAACTGTCACCCTATCCTTGCCGGAATGCACGAAGCCGCCTTTATCTACTACAAACAATTTCAAACCTGATTCCCCAAGTGAATTCAGAAAGTTCGGAGTCGCTGTTTGACTCGGTACGCGCAATTTCATCCCCAGTGGAGTTAATAAAGTGCATCCCCAGTGCAGTTAATAAAGTGAATCCCCGGTGGAGCTAAATTGGGGCATTCGTAGAGCTAAATCGGAGCATTCGCAAGTGTCCATGCCCATATTTTATCCCCAAGTGATTCAAGAGGTAATTCCCCAGTGTGGCGTAAAATTGGGGCATGTGTTCGGAGAGATTCACATGGTGTTCGATATCCATTTTTCGACATATTCAGTTCTACCATCCTCTTAGTGGTTCAGGATGTAGAGAAGTCGGGCCAAATTATCTCTTCCCCAACAATATAATTCAGAATTCAGTGGCGTACCTGAAGAATCACTTCGTCAACAATTCAATCTTCAGCATAGTCATTGATAATCTTTGGTATCACGAGCTCCGCAATGCAAATTCTTACCAGTATCCCCATCAATATTTCATACTGCAGGTGTGATACGGTGGGAGAACTGACTTGGGTTTTGCGTTTGTTTTCCCAAATGTTTCGGTTGAGCAAGAGTCGCCACCGACTTTTTATTTTATCCTAAGGAAAGGTTAAAAAGCACAGCAAAAACCTTTGAGATGTTTTCTTGGGTTCGGGGAGTAGATTATAGAAATGGAAGGTATTAGCACCCTTTCTATCCATGGTTATCCATGGGCTCTTAGTTACTTGCTTAGATCACTTGCCTTGTATTTTCAATTGTTTGAAATGGTGCTTTCAATTGTTTGAAATGGTGCTTTGTGTGTGGGTTTGAAAATGTTTTGAAAATAGGCCAATGTGGTGGCAACCTTTGCAATGATTCATGTTTTAATGTTTACAAAGGTGTATGTCTTTTGAAAGGTTTTCAATGTTTTTGAAAGTTGTTTTGAAAGTGTGTTGTGATGTGTGTTTTGAAAAGTAAGCAAGTGTTTTTGCAAGTTTGATCAAGTAACTAAGAGTTTGTCTACCCCTAAATTTACTCAAAGGTTTTCTCTATGTTTTAACCATTTTAACAATTTTGTTCCACCATTGTATTTGGTGGACAATCTTGTGTTAGGATGTTAACGGGACGGGCGTGGGTCATCGTTTAGACCATGATTGCAATGGTGCCAAGTGTTTTTGGCAATTTTTCCTTTAAGGGACTTGATCATTTTTAGGCAACTTTCGAAAGCGTCATCGAGGGACTATGATCATTTGAAATTGTTTTATTTTGCCAAAGACACCCAACATGCAACATGGCCCATTATTGAAGGCAACAAGTGGAGTAACCCTAGGGGTGCAAGTGTGATTGGTGTTGTCCATTTTCATGCTTTTTTTTTTATCTTTGAATTAGGTCAAGCTATTTGTCATTTGATTTTTACATACAAACCCTAAGTCTATCATGGCATATTTAGAAAGCTTTAAAGTGCGGAATTAAAAGTCCTAAATTATTACAAAGTAATCATGGGAATGGGGGTACAAATGTCCAAATGGGGATGAGACTTTAATAGGAGAGTGGTATCCCAATATTTACAACCAAATCGAATTAATCGTAAATGTAAAATATATCAAATGTACAAGAATAAACAAATGTATATGGGTAAATGTATTTGTGTAAGTGTATGAGATTTATTTACAAATGAAATAAAAATAATAAAAAAAGTTAATTTGGATATTTTCATGTTTAGGGCAAAAACCCTAATTTTGCAAATAAATAGGTATTTACTATTTATTATATATAATATTTATTAACTATATACAAAAAATAAATAAAAGGAAGTATATTGTAAAAAAGTGATTTTTGAGGTCAAATATTAATAAAAATAAAAATATATTATTTTTATATTTATCCTAAATATTCTAAATATATAAATGTTTAAATTGTGTATAAAATATATTAAATATGTACAAGAAATAAAAATATTTATTATTTACAAAAAAAAAGGTATATATTTTTTTAGAAAATATTTTCAAAAGATAAAATAAAATAAAATCAGAAAATAAAAATGTATTTTGTATTATTTTTGTATTTTGAATAAAAAAGGTATTTTGTTTATTTATGTACAAGTTCAAAATAAAACCAATAAAATCCAAATAAAATGCAAAAAATGTGAGAAAAATAATTTTAGTATTTTTTCATGTTTGGATAAAAATATAAAATCAAAATCAAAAAGAAAAAATCAAAAATGACAAGTATATCATACAATGGGCCAGGGGGGTGTATGTGTGAAAAAATGGTGTAAACAGAAAAGCAAAACAGGCCCAGCCCAAAGGTGGTTGTCTTCAACCTCCAGCACCTTCAAACACAAAAAAAGCGCGCGTTTTCCATTGTCCGTTCTATCTCTTGATCCTTTGACTTTTAACAAAAACTTATAACATCAAAAATGTAGGGCATCAAACCACGAATCCATACATATAAAGAACTTGATCTAACTCTCAGAAATGAGAGAGAATTTCTTCTCCCCCAATTCCTGACCTAACTTTTTCCTAATGTTCAGGTTCAAAATACTCTTAGCACACACAATATAAATGAAAAGTAACTATATGGATGGCTTCAGGGCTATGATTAGAACATGCTTTCTTCACAAACTTAAGCCTAACTATGCCTGGATAGAGAGATAGAAGTTCAAAAACTTACCTGTTCAGCTTGAATCGTGTGCAACAATGGAGGTAATTCCAATGCAGTGTGAGGACTTGTACAGCTTACCTGAGGTCCAGGGATGCTTCCTCTATGCTTGGCTTGCTCTGAATCCTTCTGAATCAAGCTACAGAAGTCAACCTGCACAGATGAAAAGTGAAAATGGCACACTTGGCTATGGCTGTTACAGTTCCAATTCAATGCTTGGAATAGCTTCAATGGATGTTAGGGAGTGTGTTTGAAAAGGTTTCAGCCAAAACGCACGATAGGAATGGACTGTGGGATTCAAACTGCAGCCTATGCCCTGTTTTGCCACAAAACTGTGTTTTTCTGTATATGGAGGTTTGAGAGATGGTTTGGTCGTGTTTCAGGTCAGGTTTGATGTTTGGAATGTGCTCAAGAAGTTTGTTTAGGCTTGTGTTGACAGGAACTCAAGGTTTTTTTCAATATGCAAAGTTTCTTCTCATGTAAGCAAAAGTTGTCAAGTTGAGTTATAGGCCAAGGCAGGTCCCTCAAGCATGCTGCATAATCCCTCCTTGATCAGTGGGATTAGTCCATAATCTTGTGCCTAGAAGATATGCTTTGTACTTCTTTGATTTGCTTTTGACATAAAGCCATGCTTTACAAGAATGGATAATGTGCTTTTTCCAAATATGGCTTAATTCTTTGTGTAATGACTATATGAACAAAATAATACTAGAACACAATGGATTGGCATTTAATTATTGAGTGTGAATGAGATTAGAGGCCTGTAATCTAGCTTGTACAAGCTGATTTCAAAAATGCCCATGTTATGAACATGCCTTGGTCAAGAACAAAAGTGACTTTTGCCCAACTTTGCCAATTCGATTCTCCCTAACCACAAGGGTGTTTGAAAAGTTCTGGGACAATTTGGAAAGCTTGGAATGTGTACTACAATCCATCTTTATAATGCAAGTTGAAATTCCAAGTTGAAGCATGTGAAAAATGGCCATGAAGTTAGGCAAAAATCCTGCCTAGAATAGGTCAAAATATTTCTAAGTTAAGAATGTTTTGCACCCTTGTTCCAAAAATCATAACTTGAGATACAAGCTTCGTTTGAGGAAACTTTGTGAATCAAAGTTGTAGATTTTGAAATGGACTATAACTTTCATGTTTTGATTTTTTCTTGAATCCAAATATATCTTGATGAAAAAATGGGACAAAGTTAGGAAAAAATTAGGAAATTTCATAACTTAGAAAAATTCTAAGTTATGAAATTTCTTCATTTCAAACCCTAATTTGTGATTTTTTGATTTCTTGATGAACAAGTTTCATAATTTGACATGTCTTGATGAAAAATGAATCTTGACACTTGATTTTGACCAAAAAGTCAAAGTTTGACTTTTCAATATATAGTCAAATTTGGCTCAGTTGACTGGAAAATTCATCTGTCAATCTTGTGCACTTGGGATTTTTTGAACTTGTTGAACATGTCAAGACAATGCCATGGGGTCCTTGAGTCCATATGTGAGCTTGGTTTTCCATTGGCTAGGTCAAACAGTCAAAAATTGCCTTTGTGCAGTCAAAACCCTAAAAATGACCATTTTGCCCTTTTGGTGATTTGATCAAATTTCTTGTGGAATTGTGATCCAAACTTGACCAAATGGTTCATATGAGTTCATAATGTTGATGAGGGTAAAAAATCATGAGGTTTGACTGTCAATTGACCACAGTTGACTTTTTCCCCAATACAGTTGATTTATAGGTCAACTGTCCAATTGACTGGGCAAAGATTGGAATCAAGGCTTGAAACTTGGTATGGATAAACTTGTGAGTCCAACATGAAGCATGAAAGTCATTTTGGGAATTTTAGGTCAAAATATCTTTGTGCAAACTCAAACCCTAATTTGGGTCAACAGTGCAAGGAGGAGTCTTGAGCAGAGCAAACCCTAGCTTGATCTTGAGCTCCAAGGGTCTTGTGGTGAGAAAATATTGATGAAATGGGAGGGAAAATTTTGGGGTACAACAGTTGCCCATGTTCAATCTTCTTAGACCTGAGGATGTAGATTGGCTTGCGTGCCTTTCGTGATCCGAGGGTGGAAGATGATTGAACACTAGAGTGCCCAGAAATTTACACTCGCATAACGGAGTATCAGCAATGTGATGTCGGGAATGGGCTTATAGATGCCATTTGGAGAGATGGTGGATAGGAGGATGGGCTTATAGATGCCATCTGGGGACGTGACAGAACCTTGTCGGGAATGGGCTTATAGATGCCATTGGGAAGTGTTGATCGCGTAAGAGATTCCTTAGCGAGAACTTGCGTACTTTGAGAAAGAAAGATGGTTTCCTGGCCTGTTACAGGTGTTGATCTTCAAACTCTTCATGCAGATATGCCCTGGCTAGGTACAGGTATCGAATCTACAATTAGTTGCTCACAGATGTGCCCTAGCTAGATACAGGAATCAAATCCGGAACTTCAGAAGGTTGCTTACAGACGTGCCCTGGCTGGATACAGGTATCGAATCTGGAAAGTGTCGTCTACAGATGTGTCGTGGCTGGATACAGGAATCGAATCTGGAATTTATCGTCTACAGATGTGCCCTGGATGGATACAGGAATTGAATCTGGAAATTGCAAAAGGTTGGTAGAGATAGCTTTCATGGCTGGATACAGGTGTAAACCTCTGACCTGAGAATGAAAGATAATTTCCTGGCCTATTACAGGGGTTGATCTTCAAACTCTTCATGCAGATATGCCCTGGCTAGATACAGGTATCGAATCTATAATCAATCACTCACATATATGCCCTAGATAGATATAGGAATCGAATTTGGAATTGCGATAGTTGATAGTAATCATCTTTGGATTGACCTTTTCCTGAAAAGGAAAGACATTAGTTGTATGCAATGTCATGATGTATGAAATGCATGATGTCATGATGCTCAAAATGAGATAGTGTTGTATGCACTTTATCATGTATGTAAGCAGGATGTATGAAATGTGAAATGTTTATGAATGTATTTTCGTCTAGGAAAATAAATCCTTGACGACTGCCGGGAACTTGTTGAATCCTGGGCTGACGTTGAAGAGTAGAGTTCTTCGTTTCTGCTGGGGATGATGGTTGCAAGAATAAACCGGTAGGAGAAGATGACTCCGTTGGGGAATAAACTTGTTGGAGAGATTACTCTGCGGGGAATTACTCTGTGGGAAGAGATACTTCGCTGAGGTTTTGATGAGAGCTCCGCTGGGGATTATGTTGGGGGATTTTGATGAACTCCGCTGGGGATAGGAAGAACTTCGCCGAGGACGATCTTTCCGTGGTAATTAGCTGAGGATAACCCAGTTATAAGCCCTGGTGGGAAAATAACCTTTAAATAAAGCCGGGGAGATGCGTTCGTACTCTGCAGGGGATTAGCTTCCAGAATCCACTGGGGATAATGATTCATCTTTCCTGGGGAAACTTTTCAGACTGTACCGGGGAGTGGCTCCACTGGGGTGTCTGTATTCCGCCGGGGAACAATCTTATAATAAGACTGCCGGGGGCGCTTGCTGAGGAATGTCTATACTCCGCTGGGGAATGTTGAGATCTTCTGGGGATACCCAATTTCCTTAAGGTTGACGGTAGACTAACTTTGCTTGAGGAGAGTATCGTTGACTTGCTAGGGGAACAATGTGCCTTTTCGGGGCTGACGGGAGACCAGCTCTGCCTGGGGAGAGTATTGTCGAATCTTGTCTTACTCTGTGGGGAGTTGAGGTAACTTGGTTACATTCTTCAGCCAAACTTACCTTGGTACCTCGGTGGACAGAGCAACTAGATCGCTTAGACCATTGTTATTATTGCCCCTGTTTCTGATGTCACCTGTAATTAGTCTTTTGTTTCGCATGCAAATATTCATGGTTAGCAATTAGTGTCAAATGCATATATCAAAAATGAATATTGGACGTTCTTTGCAAAACAAAACAGATAAAGGAAAAACAAATGGCAATTTGTCTGAAAATGAAACTTGTATTGATTTTGAAGTTTGCCTGTAAATAGGCGTTTTGTACAAGAGGCTGACGTCCTAGTAAGAGGACGCCGCTGAGCAAAAATAGAGTTTATACAATTTTGTGAAAAGGAAACAAAACAGCTATGTGAAAAAATAATCCTACTGGGTTCTAACTCTGCTATCGCCTTTATGTCTTCAAGTGTCTCTTCACTTGGCTGCTTAGTTGAAGATGAAGCTGATTGATTTGTGTCGTCTGAGCCTGATAGTTGATGCCGAATTCTGGATGCAAAGTGATCCAATGAGACATAGTATTACGCTTTATCCTTAACTTTTGCCTGGACCGCCCTTTCAGGTTTTCAGTCCACCGGGATACCCATTTTTGCCCAAGCCGCCTTTTCAGGTTTTCGACTTGTCGGGTGTACAGATATTTTCATTTCGTCCCTTATTTTTTCCCGAACCCTTTTGGTTCGCCGGGAAGCCCTTATTTTTGCCTAGGTGTGTCAACCTAGCGGGTCTTTAATTCATACGTAGTATCTTTTTACTATGTCTGCATTGGCGGGGTGAGGAAGGTCGTCACCATCCATGGTAGTTAGAATCATAGCTCCTCCTGAGAAGATGTGTTTAACCACAAATGGCCCTTCGTATGTAGGGGTCCATTTGCCCCTGGGATCACTTTGAGGAAGAATGATGCGCTTGATTACCAGATCTCCGACTTGATACTCTTGTCGTCTGACCTTTTTGTTAAATGCCCTGATCATTCGTTTTTGGTACGTCTGACCATGACAAATAGCAGTGAGTCTCTTTTCGTCAATTAGGTTTAATTGATCAAGCCGAGTCTGGATCCAGTCATCTTCGCTCAAACCTGCATCCTTCATTATCCGTAGAGAGGGTATCTGGACTTCAATAGGCAAGACTGCCTCCATGCCATAGACCAAGGAAAAGGGAGTTGCCCCTGTTGACGTCCGTGCTGAGGTACGGTACCCATGAAGAGCAAACGATAACATTTCGTGCCAATCTTTGTAGGTCACTGTCATCTTCTGCACAATCTTCTTGATGTTCTTATTCGCTGCCTCTATGGCCCCATTCATCTTCGGTCGATAGGGAGAAGAGTTGTTGTGCTGTATCTTGAATTGCTCGCAGAGCACAGTGATCATCTTGTTGTTAAGATTGGTACCATTATCCGTAATGATCCTCTCAGGTACACCGTATCGACAGATCAGATTGTGCTGAATGAACCGTGCCACGACGTTCTTGGTTACCGTAGCGTAGGAAGCTGCTTCGACCCATTTTGTGAAGTAATCAATTGCTACTAGGATGAAGCGATGCCCGTTGGATGCCGTAGGTCAGATCTCGCCGATCATATCAATGCCCCACATTGCAAAAGGCCAAGGTGTTGTCAAGACGTTCAGAGGAACCGGAGGAATGTGCACCTTATCAGCATAGATCTGGCATTTATGACACGTCCAAGAATGTTGGTAACAGTCGGCTTCCATTATGGACCAGAAGTATCCTGCCCGAAGGATTTTCTTTGCCATGGTATGTCCACTGGAATGTGTTCCGAAGGTGCCTTCATGTAGTTCTGCCATGATCTTTTCTGCTTCTGTCTTAACCACACAACGCAGTAAGGTTGAATCATGGTTTCGCTTGTACAGAATGCCATTGCTGAGAAAGAACTTTGCCGCGAACCTTCTCAGAAACTTTTTGTCATTAACAGATGCACCTTCGGGGTATTCTTGAGCTTCAAGGTACCTCTTCACTTCATGATACTATGGTTTTTATGTTACCTCTTCGGTCTCGAGATCGCAGCAATGTGCAGGTTCATCCAATTTCCAGATAATGATTCGGGGCGCCTCGTTGTCCCATTTGACTTTGAACATAGAAGACATCGTAGCCAACGCGTCCGCTAACTGATTCTCCTCTCTTGGGAAGTGTTCAAAAGTTATCTCCTCGAAGTGGGGAAGCAATGTCGACACATACTCCTTGTAAGGAATAAGATTTGGGTGTTTCGTATCCCATTCGCCTTTGATCTGATTGATCACGAGAACAGAATCTCTGAAGACACTCGAAAACTTGATCCTTAAGTCAATTGCAGCTTGAAGACCCATGATACATGCCTCATACTCTGCCATGTTGTTGGTGCAGTTGAAACATAGCCGGGCAGTGAGTGGAGTATGAGTGCCTTTAGGGGATATGATCACAGCACCGATACCATTACCCAAAGAGTTCGAGGCTCCTTCAAAGTGCATAGACCATCGGGATCCTTCCTCAGGTCCTTCATCCGGTCCAGGTACTTCACAATCAGTCACTACCATGATATCTTCGTCTGGAAATTCAAAGTTCATCGACTGGTAATCGTCCACTGCCTGGTGTGCCAAATGGTCTGCCAATACACGTCCCTTGATTGCTTTTTGAGTCGTGTATTGGATGTCATATTTCGTCAAGATCATTTGCCATCTTTCTATTCTTCCGGACAAGGTAGGCTTTTCGAATATGTACTTGATTGGATCCATTTTTGAAATCAACAAAGTAGTGTGAGTCAACATGTACTTTCTCAGCCGGCGAGCAGCCCATACCAAAGCGCATGAAGTTTTCTCGAGCAGTGAGTATCGGGTCACACAGTCGGTAAACTTTTTGCTAAGGTAATAAATGGCGTGTTCTTTTCGGCCAGAATCGTCATGCTGCCCCAGCACACACCCCATTGAGTTGTCAAGTACTGTCAAGTATAAGATTAGAGGTCTCCCTTCAACCGGTGGCATAAGAATGGGTGGTTCTTGGAGATACTCTTTGATTCTTTCGAAAGCGGCCTGACATTCATCATTCCAACGTACTACTTGATCTTTCTTTAGCAGCTTGAAGATTGGTTCATAGGTAGCAGTTAGATGCGAGATGAATCGGGCAATGTAGTTCAACCGTCCTAGAAAGCCTCTAACTTCTTTCTCTGTCTTGGGAGTTGGCATCTCTTGTATGGCTTTCACTTTGGCAGGGTCCACTTGAATACCTTTGTCGCTTACGATGAAACCTAGCAATTTTCTAGATCTCACCCCAAAGGTGCACTTGTTTGGGTTCAACCTCAGCTTGTACAACTTCAGACGGTCAAACAGCTTCCGTAGATGGTCAAGGTGTTCCTCCTCAGTTTGGGACCTTGCAATCATATCGTCGACGTATACTTCTATCTCGTGATGGATCATGTCATGAAACAACGCAACCATGGCACGTTGGTAGGTTGCCCCAGCATTTTTCAACCCAAAAGGCATGACCTTGTAGCAAAAGGTGCCCCACTGAGTAACAAAAATGGTCTTCTCCATGTCTTCAGGAGCCATCTTGATCTGGTTATAACCGGAGAAGCCGTCCATGAAGGAGAATACCTTATGTTGAGAAGTATTGTCAATCAGAACATCGATATGAGGCAGAGGGAAATTATCCTTAGGGCTGGCCCTGTTCAAATCCCTGTAATCAACACACATTCTGACCTTACCATCCTTCTTCGGCACTGGGACCACGTTGGAAATCCACTGAGGGTAAGAAGTCACTTCTAGAAACCCGACATCAAATTGTTTCATAACCTCAGCTTTGATTTTCTCGGACATTTCTGGACGCATACGACGGACCTTTTGTTTAACCGGAGGGAAGTCTTCCTTGGTAGGCAGGTGATGAACCACAATGTCGGTATCCAACCCAGGCATATCTTCGTAAGACCAGGCAAAGATTTCCACATAGTCATGCAGCATCTGAATCAACCGTTGTTTCACACTGAGCTCTAGATTGGCACCAATCTTGACTTCCTTTTTGTATGTCTCAGTACCCAGATTTACCGTTTCCACTGGCTCTTCATGTGGCTGAATGGCCCTCTCTTCCTGGAGTAGTAGTCTTGCAAGTTCACCAGGCACTTCACAATCATCTTCACCTTCGTCTTCGGCTAAGTTGATCGGATTTTCGAAGTCATAACTGGCAGTAGCAGAGTCGTTACCAGTGAGATCCAGAGTGGATTGGAACCTGTATAGGTGAGTGTGTGTAAATATAACTGTTTTGCAATATATAATAAAGAAAGAAAAGGAGCGCAAGATTTTGAAATGCAACAAACGTCCAATGTTTTTATTGATGATATATGAAAATGACACACAAAAGCCCTCACAAATGAAGCCACGGTGCCCCGGGTAGGACACCGAGCCATAAAAGTTTCAACATATTGTTTGTTACAAATTGAAAAACAAAAGAGTTCATTACTGAGTGACAAAAGTAATAGGTGTGAAGTCTTTCGCAGTCCAGTTGCTTGGTCCATCGCCGGTTGTTGGGTAGATCCAGCTGTCGAATTCAGATTCCTCCACGTCGTCTTCAATAGCATTTACTCCCGGGTTGGTGATGAACACATGAGGTTTTCTAATCCTTGCCCTACGAACAGCCCTCTGAGCTTCTGCAGTGAAGCCCAAACCAAACTTGTCAGTCTTTGGAGTGAAATCAGGAAGTCGGCCCCAGTTTACACACTCACCCTTCTCAATCACAGGTCGGGCATCCTTTAAGGAAGCCATCTTCAAAGGAGAGTCTTCAATCACAGTTTCAGCTGATGCTAGTGTCTGAGGAACTTCTTCAAAGTGCTGAAAGGGGGTCTCAATGAACTCCCCATCCATTTCTATGTACCGGAACGAGTTGAGGTGGCTGACCATATATTCTTCTTCCCCCTGAAATGTAACAATCTTCCCTCTGACCGGGTACTTAAGCTTCTGATGTAGTGTGGAGGTCACAGCTCCAGCCTTGTGGATCCATGGACGACCCAGCAAACAAGAATAGGATGGTCGGATATCCATCACATAGAAAGTAGAATCAAAAACTTGAGAACCAACCCTGATTGGAATGTCAACTTCCCCATGTACCATCCTTTTCGAACCGTCAAAGGCCCGGACAATAATGTTACTAGGCTTGAGCTCTAAACCCTCACAATCCAGCCTGTCTAAAGCTTTCTTGGGTAATACGTTCAATGAAGAACCGATGTCTACCAACACATGGGCAAGAGTAGTGCCCCTGTATTCAATGGAGACATGCAGGGCGTCGTTATGGTTCTTTCCTTTGGCAGTCAGATCGGCGTCAGAGAAGCCCAAACCATTATCGGCAGTCAAGTTGGCCACACAATCGGTAAATTGATCAGCAAATGTTTCTTGTGGCACATGGGCCGTCTTTAGGAAGGAAATCAGGGCCTTGGCATGAGCCTCTCAACAAAACAACAGTGACAGCATAGAAATCTTTGATGGGGTGTGTCCCAACTGCTCAACTACATTGAAATCACTCTTCTTAATGATCTTGAGAATCTCTTCCATCTCTTGTTTGGAAGCTTCAACAGTGGTTGTCTTTGGTGCCTCCGTCAGGGCAGGCAAATCAGTAGCAATCCCTTTGCCCCGAGCGTCAGATGACTCGGCAGCAGGGGTAGAAACAGGAACTTGATCAGGAAGGGAAGCAGGCACACTTGCAGGTGTGATGATAAGAGGTCTCTGAATAGCTGGTGGTGCAATATCTGGTGAGAACAGCCTACCACTGCGAGTAACTTTGGCAGGCCCGGTGATGTTACTGACGCCGGTACTTGTATCAAACTCTTGTTTTACTCCAAGAACATAAACATCTACCCCATAGTGCCATGGGACAGCTTTGTCGGATGTATAGGGGAGGGGCCCCGGAACAGTGATGATGATAGGAGCAATCTTCTGAGTGGACATGATTTTGACAGGATTCTTCGAAGGAGCCTTGGGAGGTTTGTTGAAAATAGTAACAATAGAAACTTCTTCGGTAGGGGTAGCAGGAACATCAATCTTCTCGAACAAGATCTCTTTGCTATCCATCAGGCTTTGGATACCTGATTTCAACAAAGGACAACCAACAGGTGAAACAACACATACAAGGCAACCTTTACCACATCCTGGAAATAAACCGGCTAGCAACAGGTTCCTTTTGACGGTCAATAAAGGAGTAACAATCTCTTCCACGGAGGCTACATACCGGTCTTCTTCCACAGCATTCACTCCATGCTGGGGCATGGGAGCAGTCACAACATTGGGTCTTTCGGGTGCCTCAAACTGTATTTCTTTAGCATCAATAAGGTCCTGAACCTTATTCCTTAGAGCCCAACAATCATCCGTAGTATGCCCCAGGCTATCAGAGTGATAAGCGCAGCGGGTGTTAGGGTTGTACTTCGGAGATGTTGTGTTCAATACCTTCGGAGCTTCTTTGACAGTTACCAGATTGGTTGACAGTAGTTGCGGCAAAATCTGAGACAGGGTCATGCTGAGTCGAGTGTATTGTCTTTTGGTTCTCTCACCCCTCGGTTGGTTATACTGCTGAGGAGCAGCAGTAGGCTTTGAAATTACCAGCGCGTTGACAGCTTGGCGGCGTTCTGGCTTAATTTGTCTTCTGGGACCATAAACAGCACTAGCTTCCTTCTTGAAGGGCTTCTTTTCAGTACTCAAGGAGGCACTTTTCTGTATCTTCCCCGACTTGATGCCAGCTTCTATTCTCTCACCAGTTAAGATCAGGTCTGTGAACCCAGCAGAAGAATTACCAATCAGATGGTTGAAGAACGGACCAGACAAGGTCCCTAAGAACATGTCAACAAGTTCACGGTCAGTCAGCGGTGGCTGCACCCTACCAGCCAGGTCTCTCCACTTTTGCGCATACTCCTTGAATCCTTCGCCCGTTCCCAGTGACATACCCTGAAGTTGGGTACGCGTGGGAGCGAGGTCAGAATTGTACTGATACTGTTTATAAAATGCAGTAGCCAAGTCCTCCCAGTTTCGGATACTGGCTCCATCCAGCTGATAGAACCACTCGAGTTGAGCCCCTGAAAGGCTATCCTGAAAGAAATGGATCCACAGGTTCTTGTCTTCAGTGTAAGGTTGGATCTTCCTTACATATGATCTGAGATGCATTTTTGGGCAAGACAACCCGTCATACCTTGCATACATTGGCAGTTTGAACTTCGGGGGGATCACAATTCCAGCAACTAATCCCAAATCTTCGAAATCTAAGCCGGGAACTTTTTGCAGCTCCATAGCTGCCAACCCGTCTTCCAAGCTCTTGTACTTATCATCGGCGGGCGGGTATTGTTGCTCAGAGTAGTCTTCGTCTTCTTCAGCCTCTTCTTCTTCCACTTCGGATTCGGAAGGTACCGCAGCCCCTTTGCCTTTACTGGTTCCCTCTTCAGAAGTAGGGGGAAATTCAAGAACTCTTCTGGCTTCACCCTCAAACCTTCTTCCTAGGGTAGCCACCCCGATTCTTTTCTTCTTCTTTTTCACTTGCTCTTTGTTCCCAAGCAGGGCTTTTAGATCCTCCTGACCCTTAGCCAAGGTCATCAGGAGATGTTGAAACTGTGAGTTCTGAGACTGCAAGTCCTTGACCGTCTGTTCGAGATCCATCTTACTAAAATAAACAGCAGAAAGATAAGGAAACCTGGTGTGGAGACCTGCTTATGCGCATGATGAATGATATGCTTATGTATGAAATGCATTCAAGGATTTAGCAAATTCAAAATTGTTTCAAACAAAAAGAACGCACGTCATATTAATAAGAAGAAATTTGTCAGTACATAAATGCCCCATGGGCCAAATATTACAAAAAAATTCTCAAGGTAAAAAGACGTTGCGCATCCTCTTTGGTGCGATGTAGGTGTTGAGGGTCTCTTCCTCATGGAGTCGGCGGGTAAGCTCCAAAACCTTCTTCTCATTGGCGTAGAAGCTGGCTTCAAAAGTGTTTCGTTCCTCCTTGAGTTGGATCCAGCTCTTATGCATCTCCTCCCACGATGTAGGCATGTCAGGATATAGGATGGTGTAGGGAACCTCTCCTTCCTTAACGGGCTCTTTAATCACAGGGAGAATATAAGGATAAGGCATCATTAGACTCTGGGCTCGGGTTCGTACCCACTTGAGATAAGGCTCAAGAGGGATGGAGTTCTTGTGCCCCAGTGTCTTGCTGTCTACCTTGTTAGGCATCCTCCAAGCTCTGATGAATCTTTGGCGAAGTCCTTGCGCATCGTTGTCGAAGTCAAAAACTAAGTCAGGAATCAACATGTCGTGAGGGCCATCCCTCCTTGCATATCCAAATTGTCTCAAAGCTAGACAAGGGTTGTAGGTAATGCCTCCTCTAATGCCAAGTAATGGAACATTAGGGAACTCTCCACAACGATTGACGATGATGACATTTTCTCTGGACCGAGAACACCAATGTACATCAGAGTGAGTAAGGGTCATCAATCGTTGTGACCACCTTAAGCCTTGGTCATTCTTCAAGACAGATTGTGGAAGGTGCGAAATAAACCACCTTGCAAGGAGAGGAGTACAGCACATGAGAACACCCTTCTTTCTCATTGTTCGTGTGTAAAATGAGTGAAGAATGTCCCCAAGCAATGTTGGTATTGGATTTATGGATAAGAAGATTTTGACGGCGTTGACATCTATAAGCTGGTCAAGATTTGGGAACAAGACCAACCCATAAATGAGGAGTGCCACAATTTCTTCAAAGGCTTGTAGATCCAATGAATTCCAACACTCTTGTTCCTTCTCAAACAAGAATTTTGCCAAGAAGCCTTTGATACCACTTCTGGTTTCCCAACGCCCCTTGATGTCAGATGGTTGTAGGTGTAATGCTTTAGCAACCTCTTCAAGTTTTGGTTCCCTTTCCGTACCGTTGTAGGGTAGTTGACTGAGAATGGGAACCCTCAGAAGCTGAGAAAACTCTTCCAAAGTAAGCACCAATTGATAATCCGAGAAAGTAAAACAGTGGTGCAAAGGGTCAAAGAACTGGAACAACACTTTCACCATATCCTCTTCAATGTTGGTATTGACCAAGCTGATGAGTCTACCATGCCTTTCACTGAAGGAGGAGTTCTCGGGAATCCTGGATGTAAGCTCCTTAAGCTGAGGAGGGACCCTTACAAGGTTGACTTGGATAGTTTTCCTGCAAAGAATTTCCATGACCTACAAAACAAGAACAAAGATGAAGATCCAAACCCTTTAAATGGTTAGTGAGTGCATATGATGCTTTATGATGTTTATGATGTATGCACAAACATATGTACAAGCAATTCACACAAAACCCTAGTTTCAGGCTTGCATGGGCTTTCATAGGTAAGTACCCTCTTGAGTTTAGTTGGCTTAAAAACCTGTCCTATAAATAGTAACCGGGTTCTAAGGAGCTCAATATCCTTGAATTGTTTTCTATGTTCATTGTTTTGGTTTATCCACTTAACTAGCGACCAAAATATTCCAAGAAAACAACCCTCAATGAGTGTAGCATCGAGTATCTACCAACTTCGGACTGCATCAAAGCCGGTCATCTCACTACCCCTAATGAAAGGCCAAGATGGTGAAGTAAGGTTCTAGGTCATTAGTGCTTAGTGACATCACTCAGCGGCCCCGTACTCTCCTTGATTGAACTCAAGGGTTACCGGTACTCACAAATATGTCGCACTAATATAGCTATTGCTTCAACTGTGTCGGTATACCCCGCACAGTTTCCACAATGTATTGCTATCTATGAATGTTTCCCCAAATCTGGGTGTAGGATTTCAAACCCAAACAAGAGAGCCAAGATATAAAGCAATCAAAGCAAACAATTAGTCATGCAAGAGGGTGATCTAAGCCCTAAGGTTACTCCACTTTAAAATAATCCTCAGCAGAGTCGCTAGTTCTGTGATATGGTGGGAGAACTGACTTGGGTTTTGCGTTTGTTTTCGCAAATGTTTCGGTTGAGCAAGAGTCGCCACCTACTTTTTATTTTATCCTAAGAAAAGGTTAAAAAGCACAGCAAAAACCTTTGAGATGTTTTCTTGGGTTCGGGGAGTAGATTATAGAAAGGGAAGGTATTAGCACCCTTTCTATCCATGGTTATCCATGGGCTCTTAGTTACTTGCTTAGATCACTTGCCTTGTATTTTCAATTGTTTGAAATGGTGCTTTCAATTGTTTAAAATGGTGCTTTGTGTGTGGGTTTGAAAATGTTTTGAAAAGAGGCCAATGTGGTGGTAACCTTTGCAATGATTCATGTTTGAATGTATACAAAGGTGTATGTCTTTTGAAAGGTTTTCAATGTTTTTTAAAGTTGTTTTGAAAGTGTGTTGTGATGTGTGTTTTGAAAAGTAAGCAAGTGTTTTTGCAAGTTTGATCAAGTAACTAAGAGTTTGTCTACCCTTAAATTTACTCAAAGGTTTTCTCTATGTTTTAACCCTTTTAACAATTTTGTTCCACCATTGTATTTGGTGGACAATCTTGTGTTAGGATGTTAATGGGACGGGCGCGGGTCATCGTTTAGACCATGATTGCAATGGTGCCAAGTGTCTTTGGCAATTTTTCCTTTAAGGGACTTGATCATTTTTAGGCAACTTTCGAAAGCGTCATCGAGGGACTATGATCATTTGAAATTGTTTTATTTTGCCAAAGACACCCAACATGCAACATGGTCCATTATTGAATGCAACGAGTGGAGTAACCCTAGGGGTGCAAGTGTGATTGGTGTTGTCCATTTTCATGCTTTTTTTTATCTTTGAATTAGGTCAAGCTATTTGTCATTTGATTTTTACATACAAACCCTAAGTCTATCATGGCATATTTAGAAAGCTTTAAAGTGCGGAATTAAAAGTCCTAAATTATTACAAAGTAATCATGGGAATGGGGGTACAAATGTCCAAATGGGGATGAGACTTTAATAGGAGAGTGGTATCCCAATATTTACAACCAAATCGAATTAATCGTAAATGTAAAATGTATCAAATGTACAAGAATAAACAAATGTATATGGGTAAGTGTATTTGTGTAAGTGTATGAGATTTATTTACAAATGAAATAAAAATAATAAAAAAAGTTAATTTGGATATTTTCATGTTTAGGGCAAAAACCTTAATTTTGCAAATAAATAGGTATTTACTATTTATTATATATAATATTTATTAACTATATACAAAAAATAAATAAAAGGAAGTATATTGTAAAAAAGTGATTTTTGAGGTCAAATATTAATAAAAATAAAAATATATTATTTTTATATTTATCCTAAATATTCTAAATATATAAATGTTTATATTATGTATAAAATATATTAAATATATACAAGAAATAAAAATATTTATTATTTACAAAAAAAAAGGTATATATATTTTTAGAAAATATTTTCAAAAGATAAAATAAAATAAAATCAGAAAATAAAAATGTATTTTGTATTATTTTTGTATTTTGAATAAAAAAGGTATTTTGTTTATTTATATACAAGTTCAAAATAAAACCAATAAAATCCAAATAAAATGCAAAAAATGTGAGAAAAATAATTTTAGTGTTTTTTCATGTTTGGATAAAAATATAAAATCAAAATCAAAAAGAAAAAATCAAAAATGACAAGTATATCATACAATGGGCCAGGGGGGTGTATGTGTGAAAAAGTGGTGTAAACAGAAAAGCAAAACAGGCCCAGCCCAAAGGTGGTTGTCTTCAACCTCCAGCACCTTCAAACACAAAAAAAGCACGCGTTTTCCATTGTCCCTGCTATCTCTTGATCCTTTGACTTTTAACAAAAACTTATAACATCAAAAATGTAGGGCATCAAACCACGAATCCATACATATAAAGAACTTGATCTAACTCTCAGAAATGAGAGAGAATTTCTTCTCCCCTAATTCCTGACCTAACTTTTTCCTAATGTTCAGGTTCAAAATACTCTTAGCACACACAATATAAATGAAAAGTAACTATATGGATGGCTTCAGGGCTATGATTAGAACATGCTTTCTTCACAAACTTAAGCCTAACTATGCCTGGATAGAGAGATAGAAGTTCAAAAACTTACCTGTTCAGCTTGAATCGTGTGTAACAATGGAGGTACTTCCAATGCAGTGTGAGGACTTGTACAGCTTGCCTGAGGTCCAGGGATGCTTCCTCTATGCTTGGCTTGCTCTGAATCCTTCTGAATCAAGCTACAGAAGTCAACCTGCACAGATGAAAAATGAAAATGGCACACTTGGCTATGGATGTTACAGTTCCAGTTCAATGCTTGGAATAGCTTCAATGGATGTTAGGGAGTGTGTTTGAAAAGGTTTCAGCCAAAATGCACGATAGGAATGGACTGTGGGATTCAAACTGCAGCATATGCCCTGTTTTGCCACAAAACTGTGTTTTTCTGTATATGGAGGTTTGAGAGATGGTTTGGTCGTGTTTCAGGTCAGGTTTGATGTTTGGAATGTGCTCAAGAAGTTTGTTTAGGCTTGTGTTGACAGGAACTCAAGGTTTTTTTCAATATGCAAAGTTTCTTCTCATGTAAGCAAAAGTTGTCAAGTTGAGTTATAGGCCAAGGCAGGTCCCTCAAGTATGCTGCATAATCCCTCCTTGATCAGTGGGATTAGTCCATAATCTTGTGCCTAGAAGATATACTTTGTACTTCTATGATTTGCTTTTGACATAAAGCCATGCTTTACAAGAATTGATAATGTGCTTTTTCCAAATATGGCTTAATTCTTTGTGTAATGACTATATAAACAAAATAATGCTAGAACACAATGGATTGGCATTTAATTATTGAGTGTGAATGATATTAGAGGCCTGTAATCTATCTTGTACAAGCTGATTTCAAAAATGCCCATGTTATGAACATGCCTTGGTCAAGAACAAAAGTGACTTTTGCCCAACTTTGCCAATTCGATTCTCCCTAACCACAAGGGTGTTTGAGAAGTTCTTAGACAATTTGGAAAGCTTGGAATATGTAATACAATCCATCTTTGTAATGCAAGTTGAAATTCCAAGTGGAAGCATGTGAAAAATGGCCATGAAGTTAGGCAAAAATCCTGCCTAGAATAGGTCAAAATATTTCTAAGTTAAGAATGTTTTGCACCCTTGTTCCAAAAATCATAACTTGAGCTACAAGCTTCTTTTGAGGAAACTTTGTGAATTAAAGTTGTAGATTTTGCAATGGACTGTAAATTTCATGTTTTGAGTTTTGCTTGAATCCAAATATATCTTGATGAAAAAATGGGACAAAGTTAGGAAAAAATTAGGAAATTTCATAACTTAGAAAAATTCTAAGTTATGAAATTTCTTCATTTCAAACCCTAATTTGTGATTTTTTGATTTCTTGATGAACAAGTTTCATAATTTGACATGTCTTGATGAAAAATGGATCTTGACACTTGATTTTGACCAAAAAGTCAAAGTTTGACTTTTCAGTATACAGTCAAATTTGGCTCAGTTGACTGGAAAATTTATTTGTCAATCTTGTGCATTTGGGATCTTTTGAACTTGTTGAACATGTAAAGACAATGCCATGGGGTCCTTGAGTCCATATGTGAGTTTTTTTTGCCATTGGCTAGGTCAAACTGTCAAAAATTGCCTTTGTGCAGTCAAAACCCTAAAAATGACCATTTTGCCCTTTTGGTGATTTGATCAAATATCTTGTGGAATAGTGATCCAAACTTGACCAAATGGTTCATATGAGTTCATAATGTTGATGAGGGTAAAAAATCATGAGGTTTGACTATCAATTGACCACAATTGACTTTTTCCCCAATACAGCTCATTTCTAGGTCAACTGTCCAATTGATTGGGCAAAGATTGGAATCAAGGCTTGAAACTTGGTATGGATAAACTTGTGAGTCCAACATGAAGCATGAAAGTCATTTTGGGCATTTTAGGTCAAAACATCTTTGTGCAAACTCAAACCCTAATTTGGGTCAACAGTGCAAGGAGGAGTCTTGAGCAGAGCAAACCCTAGCTTGATCTTGAGCTCCAAGGGTCTTGTGGTGAGAAAATATTGATGAAATGGGAGGGCAAATTTTGGGGTACAATAGCAGGTTTCCAGCGCCAATATGTATTGGCATCCCCAGTGATGAGCAATAACTCCCAACGAGCCTTCGCTCTTCCCCATGAAATTTCTTTGCATTTGCGAATAATTATCACTACATTGCATTAAATCTTTAAAAGCGCATAGCCGATCCATCAGAATGGATCTTTGCCGCAAAAGAAATTCAAACATGCATACGAAGCATAAGCCAAATCAGGTACCTTACACAAAAGACCTTAATCATCCAAGGACAACAATACATCCCCACAAGAGAGTATCACTTCCATAATCTTTAGTTGATGACCTTCACCTTCACAATACCAGGTTAACAGTGTCAGTACCCTGCACCCCTGGCTTCCCAGCAAAATCAATACACCTTGTCATCTAAATCTAGTTTCTGTCTGGTAGTCAGTCCCCGTCTGACAATTAATTCAAGCCCTAGTTCCCGTATGGTAGCCAATTCTCGTCTGGAAATTAATTCGAATTCTAACACTCGTTTATGTCAGTTCTTCAAACACTCATCTGTGTAAGTTTCCTAAACACTCATCTGTGTTAGTTATCCAAACACTCGTTTGTGTCTAATTATCCTTCGAATCCCAACAAATGCAATAAATTTGGTCATTCTTGCATCTTCAATCATCGTGTTTTGACCAATACTCCCACCTTCTTAGAATTATAGGTCACCCATAGACTTAATTTTGGTAGACCGCTCGTAGGTCTTACCTTAGAATCTTAGATTGACCATATATCTAGATTCCCTTGTAGGTCGCCCGTAGACCTAGTTTTTGGTAGACCGATCGTAGGTATTACCTTAGAATCTTAGATCGACCGTATATCTAGATTCCCTTGTAGGTCGCCCGTAGACCTACTTTTGGTAGACCGGTCGTAGGTCTTACCTTAGGATCTTAGATCGATCGAAGATCTAGATTCCCTTGTTGGTCGCTCGTAGACCTAGTTTTTGGTAGACCACCCATAGGTCTTACCTTAGGATCTTAGATCGACCGTAGATCTAGATTCCCTTGTAGGTCGCCCATAGACCTAGTTTTTGGTAGACCGCCCGTAGGTCTTACCTTAGGATCTTAGATCGACCGTAGATCTAGATTCCCTTGTAGGTCTCCCGTAGACCTAGTTTTTGGGTAGACCACTCGTAGGTTTTATCTTAGGATCTTAGATCGACCGTAGCTCTAGATTCCCTTGTAGGTAGCCCATAGACTTAATTTTTGGTAGACCACCAGTAGGTCTTACCTTAGGATCTTAGATCGACCGTAGATCTATATTCCCTTGTAGGTCGCCCGTAGACCTAGTCTTTGGTAGACCGTCCGTAGGTCTTACCTTAGGATCTTAGATCGACTGTAGATCTAGATTTCCTTATAGGTCGCCCGTAGACCTAGTTTTTTGTATACCACTCGTAGGTCTTACCTTAGGATCTTAGATCGACCATAGATCTAGATTCCCTTGTAGTTCGCCCATAGACCTAGTTTTTGGTAGACCGTCGGTAGGTCTTGGCTTAGGATCTTAGATCGACCGTAGATCTAGATTCCCTTGTAGGTCGTCTGTAGACCTAGGTTTTGGTAGACCACAATTGATGGAAATCATGCACAATCCTATTTCCCCAGTGTGGAGTATATAGATGAGTTCTATTTAGAGCTTTTTTTATCCCCACTAGGGAAAATTGTTGTGCTATCCTCAGTGGAGTTTTGCACTTCAAGTTTATTGTTCAAGGTTTTCTCCTCTTCCCCAAGTGTAGAGGTATGCTACAATGATAATATCCCCAGTGTGGTCTGATGGTAGAGTTCTTTTATTCAAGAACTTCTATGATCCCCATTTGAAATTATCTTTATTGAAAATTTAACACAAGAGGATCTCCATTCCTATCGAAGCTCTCCTCATCCCCGGTAGAAGATAGTGGGTTTGTTCCTCATGGAGGCAAGAGATTATTCGAAATCATAAGTAGTTTTCTTTTGAACTACAATTTATTTTTGTAGCGCTCTTCCTAAAAACCATATTCCTATGTGGTATCTGTCTTCGGAAGTTGATAATTCAGAGTCTCAATTTCTCACTGAAGTTCAATTTGTTTTACGGAGGATCAGATGTGCAAGGATGATTGTTCAGATATTCCTTGTCTCCCCGATAGTTTTTATTATCGTGTTTTCCCCAGCAAAATGTTTAAACACGCATCATTAAACATTCATCATTACATTGCATATTTAAAATGTGTAGCATTTCCATTGTATGGAGCATCACGCTATAAAAAGGAAGTTCAAACATTCATTCAGGTATAATACAATTGTGTTAAGCGCCAGAAGTTACCAGAGTTTTCATGTGCTCAGATTTTAATTACCTCCACAGATTTTCCCTAGGGTGATTCTACCATGTCTCCCAAATGGAGCCTGTTTGGGTTTACCATTGGTCGGGTCTTTGGTATTTCCCTTTTCCCTAGTGAGTCATGGATTTCCCTCGCCCATGCGAGTCCTCGGTTATTTTACTCATGTCTACTTTGTTGTTAGAGTGCGAGTAAGGGTTGGTGTATAACCTTTTTCACTTCTCAAGTATTTTATTATCCATATTTGGTGTGTGGTAATTCAGATAATTGTCACTCTTGAAGAATTATACCTTGCATTTACCTCGTGGGATATTGTAATGCTTGCGTACTTGCATCCTCTTAAAAGCCCATAATGTTTTGGCAATCCTCGTCTAGTTTCCCCAGTAGATTCTGTCACATATGTATCCCTGGTAAGTCCGCCTTTGATTGTCGTTCTTTCTCCAAGAGTCTGTCTTCTACTAGTCTTCTTTTCATTTGTGAGTTTGCCTTTGATCGTTACATCTTGATTGGAGTCTGATTTAGTCAGTCGCTTTTTCATATGTTTAATATCTTTTATTAGGTTCTTCTTTGGCCAGTTCCTTTTCTATGGTTTATCTATTTGGATCGAGTTCACCTTCTATTAGCTTAGGTAACATTCCTGGTTAGGTTGTGTTTTAATCATCTCCTTCCCTTGTTTAGGTCCTATTTTGACCAGTTCCTTTTCTTTGGTTTATCCATTTGGATCAAGTTCACCATATGTTAGCTTAGCTAACATTCCTGGTTAGGTTATGTTTTGATCATCTCATTCTCTTGTTTAGGTTATGTTTTGATCAGTTCCTTTTCTCTAGTCTATCCATTTGAATCGGGTTCACCTTCCATTAGCCTAGCTAACATTTCTAGTTAGGTTATTTTTTGATAATCTCATTCCCTTCTTTAGGTCCTATTTTAATCACTTCCTTTTCTCTGGTTTATCTGTTTGGATCGGTTTCACCTTCGTTATCTTAGCTAACATTCCCGGTTAGGTTGTGTTTTGATCATCTCCTTCCCTTATTTAGGTCCTATTTTGATCAGTTCCTTTTCTTTGGTTTATCCGTTTGGATCGGGGTCCCCTTCTATTAGCCTAGCTAACATTTCTGGTTAGGTTATGTTTTGATCATCTCATTTCCTTGTTAGAGTCTGTTTTGATCGGTCTCTTTCTTATACGTGTCTAATATCCTTACTAGACATGTATATCTGATCTCTTTCATGTGTATTTAACCCTTACTTGATATTCCAAAATTCTATTCCCTGATAATGACTATTCATAAAAACAAAAAAATAAATAATACCCGATCTCTTTAGAGTGCAAATTTTATAGTTCTATTAAGTATTGAATCCTCTTCTTCCTTGATTGTTCGAAAGGCTACCACCAGTCTCACCCTTTGGTTAAAGAAGATTGAATAGGGGCATATGTTGCACCCCAAAATTATCCCTCTTTATTTTAACCCTATTTGGCATATACTTTATCATCATATGCATACATACATGTCATCGGCTATGTACTCATTGAATCAAGTTTCTTCTCTATGAAAAGAATTGTGAAAGATGATTATTCTGTTAAGCAGCACTGTGAAGCAGAACTCAAGGTTTTCCACATTTAAATGCACTCTACATGGTTTCCAAGCTATTCTATCAGTATTTAATTAAGTCATGATCATACCAAGATCTCATGTGTTTTGGCACGCTTTGAATTGCGAAGGAAGTCAAGCGTTTCATTTGATTTGAGACAGTGCAGACATAAATTTAGTATTTACAGTTCGAGTTTAGAAATTCATAACTTGAGACCATAAAGTGGTTTTAGAATGGTTCTTCAGTCTTTAAAACCGTCTTCAGATCTTCTCCAGTTCATCTATTCAGATCAAAGGCTAATTTATGAATAAAATCTTCAAAAGCGCAAAATACCTGAAATCAAGTTATATAGTGGATTTGCTAGTTCGCTAGTTTTCAGATGCTTAAAAATTCATAACTCTTGATTGGAAGATCATATTTGAGTTCCTCTTATATCATTTGAATCTTCATGTTATGTTCTTCATTTTTCGTGTTCGGCTCGGAAGCCAATTCATTAAGGAAGGTCTCTGAATGTGCGAATACTTTGGAGATATACAGTGTAAATGATGTGTTGAACCATTGTTTATCAGATATTCAAAAATTCATTACTTTCATCGGTGTTTTTAAATGGTTCTTTGGGCATAAAATTTGTCTTGATTTTATCTTCAATTCGTATGTTCGGGCCGGAAGTTAATTCTTTGCAGAAGATCTCCAAAAGATCGAATTACTTGAGAAAATTGCACCCTAAAATGGTTCTTTACCAGACTGTTTCATGATATTGTAAAAATCCTAACTCTCTCGATTTTTATCATATCAGGATGATTCTTGAAGTGTGAGATCGCAAATTTTGTTAGATACAACTTTCCTTTAGGTTTCGAGTTCGGATTGTGCTCCGAAGTCTTAGGTTTATGGCTCGCTTCCTAAAGTGCGCATGGAAATAAGCTGAAAAATCTGCAGAGAGTTTTTTTTCAGTGTTTCTCATTATTCAAAAAATCATTACTCTCTCACTTTTTAACTTATCGGGGCTATTCTTTCGACGCGACGGTAAAAATTTCGTCATCGACGATTTTGTTTTAGGGTTGCGTGTCAAGATTCTGCACCGAAAGTCATGAGCTTGTGGTTTGTTCGCGAACCGTACACAAAATAAGCTCAAAAATCTGCACATTGGGTTTTTCTGTTCACCATTTCTCACCAGGGTTTGTCTGCCACTTCTTTGATATCGATCTCGCAGCAGTGTGCTGGTTCATCCAACCTCTCAATGGTGATTCGGGGAGCTTCATTGTCCCACCTAACTTTGAACATAGAAGACATGGTAGCTAGCGCGTCCGCTAACTGGTTCTCCTCTCGTGGGAAATGTTTGAAGGTTACCTCCTCAAAGTGTGGGAGCAATGTCAATACGTACTCTTTGTATGGAATAAGGTTTGGGTGTTTCATATCCCACTCGCCTTTGATCTGACTTATCACCAGAGCGGAATCCCCGGATACACTTAAGAACTTAATCCTCAGGTCAATAGCAACTCGAAGACCCATGATACATGCTTCATACTCCGCCATGTTGTTGGTGCAGTTGAAACATAATTGGGCGGTGAACGGAGTATGACAGCCTTCAGGAGATATGATTACAGCACCGATGTCGTTTCCCAGTGTGTTTGAGGCTCCATCAAAGTACATAGACCATCGGGATTTCTCCTCAGGCCCTTCATCCAGTCCAGGTTCTTCGTAGTCAGTCACTAACATGATATTCTCATCCGGAAACTCAAAATTCATAGACTGGTAGTCGTCCATGGTCTGATGAGCCAAATGATCAGCCAATACACTCCCCTTTATTGCTTTTTATGTTGTGTATTGTATGTCGTACTCATTTAAGATCAGCTGCCACCTTGCTATCCTTCCGGAGAGAGCGGGCTTCTCGAAAATATACTTGATCTGATCCATCTTCGATATCAACAAGGTAGTGTGAGTCAGCATATACTGTCTCAGTCGGCGAGCAGCCCATGCCAAAGCGCAACAAGTTTTCTCGAGCAATGAGTATCGTGTCTCACAGTCGGTAAACTTTTTTCTAAGTTAGTATACTGCGTGCTCTTTTTGACCAGACTCGTCATGTTGCCCCAGCACACACCCCATTGAATTGTCTAGCACTGTCAGGTATAATATCAACGGTCTTCCTTCAACTTGAGGCATCAGAATTGGTGGTTCTTGAAGATATTCCTTGATTCTTTCGAAAGCGGTCTGGCATTCATCATTCCACTTTACCACTTGATCTTTCTTCAAAAGCTTGAAGATTGGCTCACAAGTAGCAGTCAGATGTGAAATGAACCTGGCGATATAATTCAACGTCCCAAGAAACCTCTAACCTCTTTCCCTATGCGGGGAGTCGGCATCTCTTGTATGGCCTTTACCTTCGCAGGGTCTACCTGAATACCCTTGCCACTGACAATAAAACCCATAAGTTTACAAGATCTTACCCCGAAGGTGCACTTATTCGGATTCAACCTCAACTTGTATGTCTTTAACCTATCAAACAATTTCTGGAGATGATCAAGGTGCTCTTCCTCAGTCTGAGACATGGCTATCATGTCATCAACATAAAATTCTATCTCATGGTGAATCATATCGTGGAATAAAGCGACCATGGCGCGATGATAAGTTTCCCCAGCATTCTTCAACCCAAAAGGCATCACCTTGTTGCAGAAGGTGCCCCACTGCGTGACGAAGGTTGTCTTCAGGAGCCATCTTGATCTGGTTGTAGCCAGAGAAACCATCCATGAAGGAGAATATTTTATGATGCACGGTGTTGTGGACCAGAACATCAATGTGAGGAAGTGAGAAGTCATCCTTGGGGCTTGCCCTATTCAGATCTCTTTAATCCACATACATCCGTACCTTACCGTCCTTCTTAGGTACCGGAACGACGTTAGCAACCCACTGTGGATAGGAAGTGACAACTAAGAATCCTGCGTTGAACTGTTTCATGACCTCTGCCTTGATCTTCTCTGAAATTTCGGGGCGCATGCGACGAAACTTCTATTTAACTGGAGGACAGTCTTCTTTAGTCGGCAGGCGATGTACCACAATATCAGTGTCCAAACCAGGCATGTCTTCATAGGACCAAGCGAAAATCTCAACATAGTCGTGCAACATTTGTATCAACCTCTGTTTGACGCTATGCTCCAGATTTGCACCTATTTTAACCTCTTTTCTGTCTTCCTCAGTAACCAAATTCATTGTCTCAACTGGCTCTTCATGAGGCTGTATGGCCCTCTCTTCCTACTGTAGTAGTCTAGCAAGTTCTCCAGGCACCTCACAATCATCCCCACCTTCATCCTCGTCTTGGTTGATTGGATTTTTAAAGTCATAACTGGAAATAGAAGAGCTGTTATCAATGGGATCCAGAGTGGATATGGATCTGCATTATGATATGTGAGTTTGTGTAAGAGAATAGTTTTTTTGATAAAGTGAAAGCAGGAAAGAAAAACAGAGAGCGCAAAATTTGTATGCAAGAAAACGCCCAATGCTTTATTAATGATATATGAAATGACAAATAATAGCCCTTACAAACAAAACCAATATGCCTCGGGAAAGGCACAAGGACGTAAAGTTTCAAATTGTTTATTACAAATCTCAAAACAAGTAAGTTAATTACTGCGGAATAAAAGCAACAGGTATAAAGTCCCTAGCCGTCCAGTTACTCGGTCCACCGTTGGTAGTTGGGTAGATCCAGCTGTCAATGTCTGAGTCTTCATTGTTGTCTTCAATGGTGTTAATTTCCCGATTACTGGTGTATAGGGGAGGTCCTCCAGCCCGAGCGTGTCTAACAGCCCTTTGAGCCCCTGTAGTAAAGCCCAAACCAAATTTGTCAATTTTATGAGTGAAATCAGGGAGCTGACCCCAATTGGCACACCCACCTTCTTCAACCACGGCCCTGGCGTCCTTGAGGGAAGCCATCTTCAAAGAAGGTTTGTTTCTAGTAGTTTTAGTTGATGCTAAGATCTGAGGGACCTCTTCGAAGTTCTGACAAGGAGTTTCTATGAATTCCCCGTCCATCTCTACGTAGCGGAAGGAATTGAGGTGACTCACCATATACTCTTCTTCACCCTGCACTGTGGCTATCTTTCCTTTCACCGAATATTTCAGCATTTGGTGGAGTGTGGAAGTAACTGCCCCAGCCTCGTGGATCCAAGGACGACCCAACAAAAAAGAATACGACAGCCTGATATCCATCACATAGAAGGTGGACCCCAAAGTCTGAGAACCCACTTTGACAGGGATGTCCACCTCCCCGTGCACCATTCTCCTCGATCCGTCAAAAGCCCTTACCACAATGTTACTAGGCTTTAGAGTTAAACCCTCATAATCCAATCGATCCAACGCCTTCTTAGGCAAGACATTCAGCGAAGACCCAGTATCTACCAGTACATGAGCCATAGTGGTGCCCATGCATTCTATCAAGACATGCAGAGCATCATATGCTTCCTTCCTTTCGGTGTCAAATCTGCATCTGAAAAACCCAGCCCATTATCAGCAGTCAGGATGGCCACACAATCTTTGAACTGATCAGCTGAAGTTTCCTGCGGCACATGCGCAGTCTTGAGGAATTCAATCAAAGCCTTCGCATGGGCCTCAGAGCACAACAATAGGGATAACATGAATATCTTTGATTGGGTCTTTCCCGGCTACTCGACCATATTGTAGTCGCTCTTCTTAATGATTTTCAGTATTTCCTCCATTTCTTGCTTAGAGGCTTCCACAACAATTTTCTTAAGCGCCTCCATCCGGGAAGACTCACCTATAATCGCCTTGCGGCGGGTATCAGACGATTCTCCGACAAGGGTAATAACTGGAGTAAGAACAGGAACAGTAGTTGATGTACTAGCAGGAACAACAAATGGAATGACAATAGGCTTGTTGACAGTCTTCGGGGAAATCTCGGGAGAGAAGACCCTTCCACTTTGGGTAAGTTTACTGGTTTCGACAATGTTACCAATATCAGGATCAGCTTCTTCATCTTTCAAATCTTGTTTGATGCCATGATAGTATACATCGGCACCATAATGCCAGGGGACAACTTTGTCCGAGACATACGGGACAGGACCAGGAACAATAATTATCAGTGGAGCAATTCGTGGAGCAGATGCAATCCTAACAGGTCTTCTCGATGAGACCTTGGAAGAATTGGCGGAAATGGTTATAATAGCAATGTATTTAGATGGAATAGCGGGAACCAAAGTTTTCTCAAACATAATTTCTTTGCTATCTATCAGGCGTTGAACTCCTAACTTCAGCAAACAGCAACCAGAAGGTAGAAACGAACACATGTGGCAACCTTCACCACAACCCGGAAATAAACCGGCCAACAGTAAATTCTTCTTGACAGTCATGAGAGGATTAGAAACTTCATCAACAGAGGTAACAAACAAATCATTATCAACAACATTTACTCCACGGTTGTGCTTAGGCATGGGAGCAGTTATGACGTTTGGCTTCTTCGAAGCATCAAAATATATTTCCTTGGCTTCAATCAATTCTTGTACTTTGTTTCTCAGAGCCCAACAATCATTTGTATCGTGGCCAGGACTCTCAGAATGATAGGCACACCGGGCATTTGGATTATATCGGGGAGACGTAGTATTTCGATTCTTGGGAGCCTCTTTCAAGGTTTCCAAGTTGGATCGCAGCAGATGAGGTAGAACTTCAGCCAATGTCATGTTGATACGGGTAAACTGCCGTTGTGGTCTTTCCACCCTTTGTTGATTGTTGCGTTGTGGAGCAACTGCAGGCCTAGGTATCATTATGGAACTTATTGTCTGACAATGTTCAACCCTGTTTTGGCCCCTCAGGAAGTAGATGGCACTGGCTTCCTTCTTACCAGCAAAAGGCTTCTTTAATGAACTCAAAGAGGCATCCTTCTGTATTTTGCCGCTTCGAATCCCAGCTTCTACTCTTTCTCCAGTTAGGATCAGCTCGGTGAAACCAGTTGATGAGCTTCCGATCAAATGATTGGAAAATGGACCAGATAACATCCCCAGAAACATATCAACCAGCTCTCTATCAGACAATGGGGGTTGAACTCTCCCAGCCAAGTCTCTCCATTTTTGTGCATAATCTTTAAAGCCCTCACTTGCACCCATGGACATACTCTGAAGTTGAGTACGAGTGGGAGTAAGGTCGACATTATACTGATACTTCTTGTAGAAAGCAGCAGCCAGATCTTCCCAGTTTAGGATATTTGCTCCCTCCAGCTGGTAGAACCATTCAAGCTGAGTCCCTGACATACTATCTTGAAAGAAATTAACCCACAGATTTCTATCAGCGGTGTGAGGCTGAATCTTTCTGACATAAGAACGGAGATGGAGTTTTGGACATGACACCCCATCATACTTAGCAAAAACTGGAGCTTTGAACTTCTGCGGGATGACTACTCCCGACACCAATCCCAATTCTTCGAAATCCAGTCCAGGTATCCTCTAAACTTTCATGGCACTCAAATGATATTCCAACTGCTTGTATCTATCCTCAGCAGGAGGATATTGCTCATCATTATAATCGGTATCATTGTCAGAAACTATAGGACTGGGATCCTTTTCTTCTTCCTGATTCGCCCCTTCCTTGGATGAAGAGGTCAGATCGGCTTGTCGCTTCAACGACTCTCCAAACCTTCTGCCCATATTCAGAATATCAACAACCGTCTTCTTTTTCCTCTTTTATTTCAGGATGAGGGCTTTCAGATCCTCTTGCCCTTTGGCCAGACTTATAAACATTTGTTGGAACTGGGTGTTTTGTGCCTGAAGGTCCTTGATGGTTTGCTTGGAAGACATTTCATGCTGAAATAAACAGCGAAGAAGATGAGAAACCTGGAATGGTACCTGTAATGATGTGTATGATAACGGGATGCGTATGTAATGATTTCAAAGACTTCGGGAAATTTAAATTTGCAAACCAAAATAAACAAATATTTTATTAGCTGGATTTGAAGTTCAAATGCCTTTTAGGCGTTACAATTAAAAATAAATCAGAAACAATAAAAGACATCAAAATTCCCATAGATGCTTCCTCTTTGTGCCGAGATAGTCATTGAGTCCTCTTTCTTCATGCATTTGCTTTGTGAGCTCTAAGACCTTCCTCTCCTGAGCATGGAACTGATCCTTGTAAGTATCCCGCTCCTTCATCATTTGAATCCAAGACCTCTGTAATTCCCCAAGATCAGTGGGCATATAAGGATAGAGAACCGTGTAAGGAATACCCTCTTCTGTAGTGGGTTCCACGATCACTGGTAAAACGGCCACATAGAGCATCATAAGCATCTGGGCACGAGCTCGTACCAATTGGAGGTAAGGTTCCATATGAATGGAAGTTTTTTTCCCTAAAGCCTTGGTGCCAGACCTGTTTACCATGCCCCAAGCTCGTATGAACCTCCAGCGATACTCTTTAACATCATCCTCATAGTTGAATACAATGCCCTCAATAAGTAACTCGTGGGGACCCTCTCTTCGAGCGTAACCAAATTGTCACAGAGCTAAACAATGATTGTAGGTTATACCCCCTCTAATACCAAGCAATGAGACATTAGGGTACTCCCCGCAGCGGTCAATAATAACAATGTTTTCCATAGCTCGAGAATACCAAAGAATATTCGTATGAGTGAGTGACATTATTCTTTGTGACCAACCCAAACCTTCTTCGTTCTTCAGTACGGACTTAGGGAGGTGAGAAATAAACCACCTCGACAGGAATGACATGTAACACATAAGAACCCCTCTTCTCTTTATGGTACGAGTATGGAAAGTGTGAAAAATATCTCCGAGCAAGGTAGGCACGGGGTTGCGAGAGAGGTATAGCATTCATATCTATGAATGAGTCTGAATTAGGGAATAGGACTAACCCATATATTATAAGATCTAAAACCTCCTCAAAAGCTTGAAAATCCATATCATCCTAAAACAGCTGGGCCTTGTCTATCAGAAACTTAGCTAGAAAACCCTTGACTCTGCTTCTTGTTTCCCAATTGGATACCACGTCGGCCCGTTTCAGATGCAAAGCTAAGGCAGTGACTTCTTTCTTAGGAACTTCTTGTAGACCAGTGAATGGTAACTGTTCAAGAATGGGTATATCCAACAGCTGAGAGAATTCTTCCAAGGTAGGCACCAACTGATAGTCTGGAAAGGTGAAGCAGTGGTGCTTGGAATCAAAGACGCTCATCATCTTTTCATCAAAGTTTGAAGTAACCAGGTTGAGAAGTCGACCATGTCTCTTAGTGAACGCAGAAGTTTCAGAAACCCTTGATGCTAGCTCTTTGAGTTGGGAAGGTATCTTCGCAAAGCTGGTTCGGATAGTGTTTCTCCGAACGGAACCCATGATCTGCAAAACAGAACAAAGATAAATTCCCTTGGTCTTTGAAATGGTTAGTGCAATAAGAATGTATGCTATGTTATGATGCATGATGTTATGATAAACCACAAGTATAGCAAACATAGTCAAATCATACCAAGTCCTTAGGTTTAAGGCCTGCATGAGGTTAAAGGTAGTACCCTCTTAAAGTTTAGTTGGTTTCAAACATGTATTAAGAAGTAATCGGGCTCTAGAGGATCTCAATATCACTGACCATCCTTTATCGGGCATTGTCTCAACTCAAGCAATCTTTTCTTGCAGCCAAAATATCCCGAAAGTCTGATCTCAATGAGTGTAGCATCGAGTATCAACCAATTCTTAGCTCTACACCGAGGCCGGCTATCTCACTACTTTCTAATGGCCAAGTTTGTTCAACTAAGGTTCTAAGGTCCGTTAGTGCTTCACGACACCACGTGGCGGCCCCGTATTTTCCTCGTTTCCCCATGAAGGATACCGGTACCAACCAAAGTGTCGCACCAACACAACCATCGCTTAAACCATATCGGTCTATGCCATACAGTCTCCACGATCTATTGTTGTTTACCTAAAGAGTGTCCCCAGATCCGGGTGTAGGATCTATAGTAACCCCAAACAAACCCTCAAAAGTAAAGCAATCAAGAGAAGCAATTTAATGACATAGATCCTAAGGTATACCCCACTTATTATTCCCCAGCAGAGTCGTCGGTTCTGTGATACGGTGGCAGAACCGACTGTTAATACTGGTTGGCATTTTGCATTTTTTGGTTCGCAAAATGTCGCGGTAAGCAAGAGTCGCCACCGACTTTTATTTTATCCAATCATGGAAAAGGAAAAAGAACAGAAAAAACCTTTTTTCGAGATATTCTGAGTACGGGGGGTAGATTATAGAAAGGGAAGGTGTTAGCACCCTTTCTATCCATGGTTTTCCATGGGCTCTTAGGTACTTTCTCATTTTTCAAATCGCTTGTGTGTGCTTGTTTTTGAAAATGTTTTACTTCATGATAACCCTTGTATCAGTCCTCAAGGATGTGACGAAGTTATTCTGAAAATTGTTTTGAAAGGTGTTTGTGTGAAAAAAATGTATTGAACAAGTACTTAAGATTCTACCTACTCGAAAAAAGTCTATTCGTTTTCCTTTAGACAGCACTATCCTATTATTAAGGAATATGTAGCACCATCGTTGGAGTTTGTAAGGGACATTCGAAAGGGACAAGTACAATCACTAAAGCAACAATTAGAAAACTTTAGTAGTAACCCTAGAGTCTTAAGATCTTTTTCGAGGCAACATTCGAATGGGACATTTTGTTACTGGAGGGAAACCACTAAAATCTCCTATGCTTAATGATTGTTTACCGAAGGCAACCGAAGTGAGGTAAACCCTAGGAGTGAATATGTGCATATGAATTGTTTCAGTTATTTAATCTTTGCACATTCGGTGATCTACCGTTTTAATTTCAAGTAATCTTGCCATACAATCCTATTAGCATACATCTAGACAGTTAAATATTTGCAGGAATTTAAAGTGCGAAAAATAAACCTAGCTATTACAAAGCTTTAATAGTTACATAATTGTCTTGACGGGAAATAAAAGTGCGGAATTTAAAACCCTAATTAAAAATATTACAGGCTCGAAACAGTTACAATAATAATAAAACAAATAAAAATGCGCGTGGTAAGTTAAATGCAAGGAGAAAGTGAAAATCCTAAAAATCTAATTGAAAAAAAATATTTAAATTATTTTTGTGAAAAGAATTTATTAAGTTATGTACGACTAAAACCCTAATCCTAATTATTTTTAATTATAAAAAATAAGTTGCAATTTACCTAATCTAAACTAAATTAAATAATTTAACAAAATAAAATATTTTGTAAAAAAGATTTTGTGTATTTTTGTGGTTTTTATTTGAGAAAAGAAACTTAATTACAAAATTTAAAACCTAGTTTCTATTTAATTTTAATTGAAACAAAATAAACAAATAAACTAATTAACCTAATTTATTTTCAAAAAGATATTAATTTGAATAAATATTTAATTCTGTATTTTTTTGTGATATTTTGATTTCGTAAAAAAATAATAATTTTGTGTTAATTAATTAAAACAATTAAAGAAATTATTTCAAGAAATAAAAAAAAGAAATAGAAAGAAAATGCAAATTGGGCCTGTGTACTAGCAAATAGGGGGTCCCAATCTGAATTTTTCAAGCCCAATAACCCTTCAAGCCCAGTCAGCATTTGATTTCTTGTAGCTTTGACTTGAGGGTGGATCATGGTCCCTCACTGTTGGAGCGTTAGATCTGATGGTATGCTTAATCAAACGGCTGGACGCAAGGGTGTATGGAAGGCTTCTAGGATTGGGATGCATTGAATCTGTTGCAAGAAAATGAAATAAAGAGAATTGTTGGGACCTGGGATCGAACCCAAGTCCTTATACTCTCCACTAACGTGCTTCACCATCTGAGCTGTCTTGTTTGTTTGTTAATATCATAAGAATAAAACATAATATACGAAATAACGTGGTTAGCTGAAAAAAAAACAAAACGCGCGAAGATTTAAAAACTCCAAAGGGGACGCTGCCACCTAGTCGTCTTCTTTAAGACTCTGTCGTGTTAGGTGTTCACCTATACCCACGGACAATGTTCGTAACCATAACCCTGTAACATTCAAAAATCCACAAAACGCAAGATAAATGACATCTAACTATATAGATCAACTTGTTTTGATCTTGTGAACATCATGGTACCCTTCTTTTTGCCCAATTTAACCTGTAGAACAAACCCCTAAACTGTACACGCAAACCCTAACAATGGCAAAGGCATATACAGGCGTCAAAAATTCAATTGAATCATGCAGTTATCTTGCAAACATCTCAAACATCACAAATATACCAATTAATCATGCTAATGATGCAAGAAATACAGTAATAGATTTTGAAAAAAAAAAGCAAACCGACTGAACTTGTAACGCGCGATTCTGGGTGTTTTCGGCCTTGCAAACGATCCAATTGGCTTCTGGGAAGGTCCAAGAAATGATTGGAAGTGTTGGGATGACTTGAATTGATCTCTAAGTTCAAAAACTGTCCAACACTTTTTGTCACTTTTTTTTGAATTTTGTTTGGTGTTTTCACGACTGCCAATCCTTGTCCCATGCTTTGTTCTTATCAATTATATATCTAGGAATGAATTAGGGTTGCAAAATTGGATTGAATCTTTGCAATTATGCGAGATTTGATTTGATTTTCAAGCTACATGTAAACTTGCTATTTTGAGCCAAATCATCACTTTCTTGTACCAATTATGCTTAATTCGTTTTGTCCTTGATAACTCAGCATATTTTGATTGCCAACATGTCCAAAAACCAAATCAAATCATATCTTTGCTATTATTCATCAATTATGTGGTTTAATTCAATTTTTAATTAATAAAAAATCAAAATAAATCAAAATATGAAGAAAATAATGTGTGGGTGAATATTTGAGTCGTGGACCACATTATAAGTGAGGTGCAAGCATAAAAAGTTAGGCCCATTTAGCAAAAAATGCATTTTTGAACACATTTGACTTTTGGCAATTTTGCAACAAAAAGGTCAACTTTGACAAGGCATATCTCCTCCAATTTTAACCCTGGAGAGGTGTTCTTGGACTCTTTAGAAAGCTTAGGATGTCCCTTAAGCAACCATTTTTGTCTCATCTCAACTGAGTCTTCCATGTTCATGTAAGAAACTTTGACCCAAAAGGTGTTTTTGTTGACTTTTCAAAAGGGCCCATAATATAGAAATTCATATCTTTTTGTGAGTGCATATTTTGAACTTATCAGCTGAAGATGGATTATAGGTAATTGCATCCTCTTCAAAATGAGCTTTGGATGGAAATTTTTTGATAAAGCATGTGGATGTTATGCTTGGTCAAAGTTTGGTTGACTTTTACTAAGAAACCCTAATTTAGCAACTTCTGAGTTTTGATGAATTTGGAGCATTCCTTGGGGAATCATGATCAACCGTTGATCAAATGATGAAAGTCACTTCAAAATGTTAATGTTGACCAAAAATATTGAAGTTTGACTGTATGTGGGTCACAGTTGACTTTTGACCTAATATAGTCGATTCTCAAGCATCTGAGCAGTTGACTGAGCAAACTTCTTGTGCAAGGCATGAAACTTGACATGTAGGGTATTGAGAACATATTAAGACCATGGAGAGCATATGAGACCTTTGGAGTCCACCTATCTTGAGGAAAATGGAAACCCTAATTTGAGGTACACTGCCTTAGGAGAAAGTTTGTCTGGTCAACTCTTGGGCAAACTTGAGCAAATTGAGGACTCCAATGGGCATGCATTGAGTGAAATGAGAGGGCAAATTTTTGGGTACAACACACAGCACCAACACCATTTCCCAATGCATTGGAGGCACCATCGTCCATCGCGATCCTGGTTCGGGTCCTTCTTCTAGACCTGAGATGTTACAATCTCGTATGTACATGATGTCTTCATCAGGAAATTCAAATTTCATTGGTTGATAGTCATCTTCCATGAGATGATGAGCAAAATGGTCAGCCGACACACTACCTTTGATAGCTTTGTGGGTAGTATACTGGATTTCATACTCAGTTATAATCATCTGCCAACGGGCTATTCTTCCCATGAGAGATGTATTTTCAAAGATGTACTTGATAAGATCCATCTTAGAGATCAACAAAGTGGTATGAGTCAACATATACTATCTTAGTCGGCGAGTAGCCCATGCCAAAGTGCAACAAGTTTTCTTGAGCAGTGAGTATCTCATTTCACAGTCGGTAAACTTTTTGCTAAGGTAGTATATTGCATGCTGTTTTTGACCAGACTCGTCATGTTTCCCCAATACACACCCCATTGAATTCTCTAATACTGTCAGATACATTATCAAGGGTCTACCTTCCACCGTAGGCGAAAGAATTGGAGGTTCTAGAAAATATTCTTTAATACTATCGAATGTTGCTTGGCAATTATTATTCCACCTGTCTGTTTGATATTTTTTCAACAATTTGAAGATTGATTCACAAGTGGATGTTAGGTGAGAAATGAATCTATCAATGTAGTTCAATCTCCCGAGAAAACCATGAACCTCTTTCTCTGTTTTTGGCACATGCATTTCTTGTATAGCTTTGACTTTTCTAGGATCAACCTCAATTCCTTTTTCGCTTACGATGAAGCCCAATAAATTTCCTGACCTCACCCTAAAGGTGAACTTATTAGGATTTAACCTCAGTCTGAACTTCCTTAATCTTTCAAATAATTTCAACAGCTGGACAAGATGCTCTTGTTCTGTCTGGGACTTGGCAATCATATCATCAACATATACCTCAATCTCTTTATGTATCATGTCATGAAAGAGAGTGACCATTGCACGTTGATAAGTTGCCCCTGCATTTTTCAAAACAAAGGGCATCAATTTGTAACAAAAGGTTCCCCATGGCATGATAAACGTTGTCTTCTCCATGTCCTCTGGTGCCATCTTGATTTGGTTATAGCCCGGAAAACCATCCATGAAGGAAAACACTTTAGCTGGAGCAATATTGTTAACTAGAATATAAATATGTTGTAAAGGGAAATCATCTTTAGGGCTTGCTTTGTTCAAGTCCCTATAATCCATGCACATTCAAACTTTACCATCTTTCTTTGGTACCGATACAATATTCACGATCCACGACGGATAAGAAGTCACTTTCAAAAAACCAGCATCAAACTGTTTTTGAACTTCCTCTTTGATCTTCTTAGACATCTCGTGATGAGTTCTGCGAAGCTTTTATTTCAGGAGGACATTCTTCTCTAAGAGGTAGTTTGTGCACAACAATGTCCGTATCCAGCCCAGGCACATCCTCATAAGACCAAGCGAAGATATTCGCATACTCATGGAGCATTGCAATCGATCTTCTCTTGACATTGTCTTCTAAAGCGGCCCCAATATTGAATTCTCTTCGAACCTGTTTGGTACCCAAGTTGATCAATTATGTAGTCTCTTGGTGTCGTTGAATGACCTTTTCTTCTTGCTTCAACAATCTAGCCAGCTCACCAGGAAGTTCACAATCTTCTTCAGCTAGATATATCAGATTTTCAAAGTCATAAAGAGCCATAGCAGAATCATTCTCGACATTTTTCTGGATTAACGGGGGACAAAATCTACATGATTTTTTTTTTTTAGTTTTAGATTAAAAAAAGAAAAATATAAACTCACATTTTTCCTAAATAAAAAAGAAGGACAAGGAGCAAAATATCTGAATGCAAAAGACGTTCTTTATTGATGATAAATTCGCAATGAAAACATTGTGGCCTTACAGCATGTCCACTACGTCTTAGGAAAGACGTAGGGATTATTGTATGATAAAAAATATAACAAAAATTACTCTTCATAATGGGTGAATTCAATAATGTCCTCAGCAAACCAGTTAGCAAGCTTTTTACCCGACACGGTAGGACAAACCCACTTATCTATCTCGCAATCACTGTCACCATATTCTCTCACATCATGAGCTTCTTCATGGATAAACCCACCACTGACAAACTAAATTGGCGAGTGAATACCTTGAACCTTGGGAGGAGTAGAAGTTGACACGCTTCGACCAGTCATGAAGCCTAAAACTTTCTTATATGTCTGAGTAGGGAGATCTAACACTCTTCCCCAGCCTTCTGGATGACCTGATTGAACAATAATTTTGTCCTAACGATAAGATAACATAGAGACCTCAAAGTTCTTATCCTCCTGTTAGGGAGCTCTGACAACTTGCACAGTCTCAGAAGCTTGACACGGAGTCTCATGAATTTCTCCCTCCACCTCAACATAGCGAAAGGTACTCAGACGACTGACAATGTAATCCTCTTCGCCACAAATGGTAACCACCTTCCCATTCAACATGAAATTCAACTTTTGGTGCAAAATGAAGGTGACAGTGCCAACCCCATGGATCCATGGGCGACCCAACAAACAACAATAGGAAGGATTAATGTCCACGATAAAGAAAGTGACTTCAAGTTGTTGTACCCCAATTTTTGCCCCTAAGATTCCCCTATCATATCATATCAACTCGATCATAACAAGATCACATTAGGGTTGGTTCTTCCTCTTTTTCTATCTCATGTCTTTAAGTTTTCTCTTGAGGGATCTCCAAGCACCTTAGTTGTGTATTTTGTATATGTGTTGATTGACTAATTTCTAATCAAAATACAAAAAACATATTTGTCTTTGAATATTTGTGTTTTGTAGGTACCGAGTCAAAGCATTTGATAATTAGGGTTTTCCGGTATTATTTCCCTAAAATTCCTATTTGCAAAGAAAAAAAAATATAAAAAAGAGAGAAAAATTCATTTTTTTTCACTGTACAATCGATTGCACAATGTGAAAATTTGAAAAAATCAGCAATTTCAAGCTTGTCAATTTTTGTGCCAATTTTTCATTTTTTGAAATATATATCATTAATTCAAATTTTGGCTCCAATTTTTGAAAGATATATCATTAATTCAAATTTTAGCTCCAAGAATTAATTACCAAACTACCACTAATTCCAAGCCTAAACTCTATAAATAGAGCCCTCATTTCATTCAAATCACAAGCTTTTGATAGCCAAATCTACCTTGCTAAAAAATCTCTCAATTCTCTCCATCTACCAAATTCACTCAAAGCTGCATTTTTAATAAAAGTTAGTAAGTTTTTCATTGAAGCTTACTAATGTTTGAGCTAAACCTTCATCCAAATACTTTTTCTACATCAATTCTCTATATCCAAGGCTGGGCAATTGATTCTTGGGGCTGAATTGAAGCAAATTCTTGAAGTTGTTTTGATAATTCTCTAGATCTACCTTTGGTAAGTTGGATTTTTCATCTTTCACAATGTGATCTCTTATTGATCTTTGGGCTTGATTCATTGAGCATTATTTTGTGATTCCATTGGTGCTATTTTCTCATAATTTGATGGAATTTTTGTGCTCAATTGAATCCATGATTATAAGGTGTTTGATGAAAAGTTTGAACAAGAATTTGGCCTTTTGAAATGCTGATTTTCTGATTTTAACAGGGTGCAATCGATTGTTGTAATAGTGCAATCGATTGTCACAAAACAAATTCATGTATTTTTTGAAAAAAACACTGATGCAATCGATTTCATCAGCAATGCAATCGATTGTAACAGAATAAAAATGCTTTTTCTGCCTTGTTTTGGGACTATTTTGATCCATCTATCTTTTTTTACTCACTCCTTTTGATTGTTGATTTGGATTGCAATTTTAAATGTCCAATTTCTCTTTAAATTCAATGGACTTTGGGTGTAGATGAAGTTGAATAAATGTTTATTAATTCAAATCTAACAAAGAGTGAATTATTCAATTCATTTTTGGTGCTTTGGATTAATGATATGTTTAGTACTTTAATCCATTGAGATGAGGGGTTGAATTTAAAGATGAAATAAATTTGAGGTAGTGATCCAAATTAGCTTATCATTCCCCTCCCTCTTCATCTTATCCCTTTATTTTTTATTTGTGCTACATGTTTTGGGATGATGATCTCTATATCATTTATCCAAACATGAAGTACATAGATTTCTTTTGACTGGCCTCAAAATAGGTGTGACTTCTACATAAGTCCACTTACGATTTCTTAACATAGCGCTAAATTTTGTCCCGATTTTAGAAAATGATCATTCGTGGCCCAAACTTATGTTTGCAAGCCCAAATATGTTAATTTGAACCTTTTGATCCAATAACCTTGAGATTCATTGTTAGGAGGCTTTGGTTCTACCAATCCTCCAATGGATCTTCATCAATTTTGGTGAATGCGGATCACTTAAACATCGTTGATCATTAAATGTTTCCTTGAAGATTCTTAAATGGATGATATACTTGACAAAAAGCAAATGCAACTTGTTGTTGAGAGGCTTTGGTTCTATCAATCTTCTAATGAGTTCCAAATGCAAGTTTCAAGATGGTCATCCAACTAACCATTAACTTCTAACAATTAACTTTATTTTATGATTTTATTTTTATTCTCTTTACTTTATGTACCATTTACTTTAGCATTTACATTTCATGGTATTTTTCATCTTTTCTCACTTGAGCATTTACTTTTATGTCATTTTTATTTTTCTCACTTGAGCTTTTCTTTTCTTTTTGAAGATACTTAATAATCAACATGAACCGTAAAAAACATTAATGATACTTGGACTATTTGGTTACTATTCTTGGAATTATGGAGTATTGGACTTCTTGGACTTATGATTAGAGACCTTGGCCTATGTTGGAGACCTTGTGACCTTAATTAATATTTTGTCTGGAGTTCTTGAGGTTTACCTAAAGACCTTGGGTTATTTGTTTGTTTTATGTGCAGGTTATTGTGATTACACACTTTGTCTGTAATATGGAATTCATCTGTATACAGCCGTTACTCTGCCCAATTTTTGTGAAGACTTAATGCATTTGAAGTTTGGTCTTTTCAAGAGGTTTAGTATCCTTGCTTGGTTTCAATCCAAATAATGGGAATTCTATTTTGACTCATAATTTCAAGTGTTGGCTTCTTGTTGGTTAGATGGTTCTTCTCCCTAGCTTATACCTTATGCTTTAGGATAGTCCCTTCTTCTCCTCCCATCTTCTTTAATCTCAAAAATCTTCTCCCTCCTTTTGAAAATTCTTCTTGTTTATAAACTTAAACCACTTTCATAATAAACTTGGACTTAGGTCCATGCATTTTCAAAACATTTTCATAAATAAACTTCAATCAATTTAATAATACCTTGACATTTTTATGAGAAGACTAAAAGTCAATCAATCTCATTCAAACCATTTTGCCACTTTGGTATTTTTACTTTAAAACTTTTTCTCAAAAGATTAGACTCTTGCCAATCCTTGTAGTGATGCAAATAACTATACTTCTACAATATGTATTGAAGAGAGATATTTTCCACTTGGGTGTTGAGTGAGGCATTGTTTATTTTAAAATCCAAGTCATATCCTCCACTTTGAGATGATGCAAATACTCCTTTCTCCTGATTGTGGGTAGTAAGTATATTTTCTACACGGACAATGACGATGATGTCTTATCTCATAAAATTAACCAACACACTTGTGTTTTAAAATTTTTAAAGAGGAACTATGTGTACCCTGATCCCCTATTACACGAAAGGTGGTATGTAGGTACTAAAGATTCACAAATGCGGCGGGTGCAAAAATCATAAAAAAATACTTCTTTTCTCACCTCCACCATTTATTTTTATACAACATTTTATAGCCAATATATACAGATTTTACAAAGAGGTTCCTGCAGAGTACCGTAGATGTTTAGGGTTCTAACACCTTCCCTTTGCATAACCAACCCCCTTACCTTGAATCTTTCCCCCTCTTTTTGGTTTATTCACTCTTTTCCCATTCCTTTGGAAACAATAAAGAGCGGTGGCGACTTCTATTTTGATCTGCAAAAGTCTAGTCAATCTAATGGCTTAGTCTTAAATATTTCTACCGCTACACAAACACTTGAGGACCTATTTTAATTGGCAAGTCAACCTCCTTGAACACTTTTCTCTTTGACCCATCAAAAGCCTTAACAATCAAATCACTTGTCTTCAACAAAATCCCACCGTAATCAAGCTTCAATAGAGGGGAATTGGGCAATACATTGAGAGAGGAACCCGTATCAACCAGCACACATGATAAGGTATTTTTTGCAATTTCCATGGAAATGTGCAGTTCTTTATTGTGCTTTCTCCCCTCAGGGGGTAAATCAAAGTCTGTAAAGCCCAACCCATTACTCGCAGAAGTGCTACTCACAATCCCACCAAATTGATTTATCGATATCTCTTGAGGAATAAAAGAGGTACCCAATGAATTCACTAGTTCATTTCTATGGGATTCTGAATCCCTGAGTAAAGAAAGAATTGATATCTTTGAAGGTGTCTCACTTAATTGGTTAATGATCTTGTTGTCACTTTTCTTGATGTACCTCATCAAATCGGCTACATCCTTAGCCTTTTCAGCATCCAAAGCAGGAATAGGGGGATTTTTCCTCAGTTTATCACCATTGATCACAATCTTCTTGCCCCTGGCTTTAGTTGCGGCACCTGTGCTACTTTCAGGTTGTTCTAGAGGAGAGAAAATCTGACCGCTGCGGGTAATTCTACTTTCACCAATGATGTCATGAATCTCAGACTCCTTTTCTTCGAACTCACCCCTTTCAGACTTTTGAGTAACAAGCTTCTGCCCTTGTTGACAACATTCACCACCATAATACCAAGAAATTGCTTTGTCGTTGACATACAGTATTAGCCCAGGAATGTCGATGGTTATGGGCGGCTTTTTAGTAGGAACCGGAATTGTAATAGGTACTTGGATGGTCTTTTCCTTGAAAGGAATGGTTATTACATCAACCTCATCTTTACCAACTTTATTCTCAACAATTACGCAGTCAAATTGCAAAACTCCCTTAGTGATTAAATCTTGGACTACATCCTTCATCATTTGACAACCCTCTGACTGACTCAAGCAAACTGCACAGTCCATCCCACAACCCAAGAATACACCTTTACTTGATAACTGTTCCTTCACAAACGTGAGAGGTGTCGTCAACTGATTAACATCCATAATCAAATTTAAACTTTCATTTTCCAGGATGGCGCCAACAGTGGCACCACCATGAGGTGGCAAAGGTTGATTAATAATGTTTGGCGCTAGTCCAAAGTTAATGGTCTGAGAGTCCAATAGGTGTTGGATTTTATGCTTGAGAGCATATAAATTCTCAATAGTATGCCCCTTCTCGCAAGAGTGGTAATCACATCGGGAATTAGTATCAAAGTGAGCTGGTAATCTTTTTGGATCAAACTTCCAAGGGCATAACTCAACTAGCTTCAACTCAAGCAACTGAGGTAACAAATCTTCATATGACACAGGAAGCGCATCAAACTTCCTAGGGGGGCGCCTTTGGCCTTGCTGGTTGCTTTTCTTAGGCCCATAAGCTTTCCTCTTAGGTGTAATAGCTAGAATTTTAATAGCAGCAATCTGATGATCTGAAACCTGATATCTGCTTTTCCCTTTTCGAGAATAGACCATGCTGGATTCACCCTCCTTTTTCTTTTGGTGACCATCAAAAGACTTCTTAATGTTTCCAGGATTATTTCCAGCAACGACATCCTGGATTTTCCCTAACTTAATTCCGATTTCAATTCGCTCTCTGTGTGTTACCATCTCATAAAAAGTGCCTGATGTATTGTAAGTTGTATAGTATTGGCCCTGAAATATACTACTAAACATTTCCACCATCTTCCACTCCAACATACGGGGTTGAACCTTCGCAGCCATCTCTCGCCACCTCTAGGCGTACTCTTTAAAAGAGTCATCCCGCTTCTGGAATAACTTCTGCAATTGGGTTCTTGTGGGAGCCATGTTAGTGTTGTACTGATAGTGAATAACAAAAGCCTCAACCAATTCTCTCCATGTACGGATGTGACTGCTTTCCAACTGCATGTACCACTCGAGTGGGCCACCTGTTAAGCTGTCTTGAAAGAAGTGCATCAATAGCTTCTCATCATCAAAATATGCAAACATCTTCCGGTATAAAGACTTAACATGGGTCTTTGGACAGGAAGTACCTTTGTATTTCACAAAATCAGGCACCTTGAACTTTGGGGGAATTTTCACCCCAAACACTAAGCCCGAATCAGACATGTCAAAGCCTATCACAACTTGACTTTCAAACATGCGCATCCGCTCTTCAAGCATATTCAATTCCTTGTAAATTTTTGTTGGTTCATCAACATTAGACATCCAGTCTTCCCAGTTATCTTCTTCCACTGGCCTAGAAGGAATACGAATAGGCCTCGGCGGTATAATGGTTTATTCTACACTCTAACAAATATGAGTCGCTTCTTTTTATAATCTTCAAGATCTTGTCCATCTCACGAGCGGAGGGTTCTCCATCAGCAACGTCCTTTGCAGGTATTTCAGTCACGACAGGCTCAACAACCTTCTCCTTCCCCCTCGTATCAGTACTTGGCTTGGTAGCGATAATGCGGATGGGCGCCTTTGTAACAACTGGTGGTGAGATATTGGGTAAAAATATTCTCTCAGTTCTGGTTACTTTGCTTGAGCCAACTATGTTAACAATACCATATGCTTTTTCTTCTTCGACCCAAGCGTCTTATTTTACCCCGTGGTAAAACACCTCAGCACCATAGTTCCATTGCACTGCCTTGTTTGAAGAATAGGGAATTGGTCCGGGATTGGTAATTATTAAGGGAGCAACAATGGGTTCATTTAAAATCCTAATAGGATCTTTGGAGGTGATCCTAAGAGGCTTGTTTGGGATGGTTACTATGGAGATATCTTCACATTTATCAGTCAAACTTTTGGCAAGCGGGGTCTTCTCAAATAGAATTTCGTGGCTACCCATTAGGCGTTGAATGCCTTTCTTCAGCCCTTCGCATCCATTGATTTATCTTGTACAACACACACAGTCTTTTATACGGCCAGGGAAGATCTTAGCTTTCAACAGATTCTTTTTGATGATATTCAGCGGAGTAGTCAATTCTTCAACAGAGGCAACAAAAATTGTATCTTCAACAGTATTAACACCCTTGTCATGCTTCGGCATAGGTGCAGTGATTACATTCAGAGTTGGAGGAGGATCGAACTCAATAGTCTTGTTATCGATCAAATCCTGAATTTTATTCTTCAAGGCCCGGCACTGGTCAGTCTTGTGCCCGGGGCTGCTTGAGCGGTAAGCACATTTGGCATTTGGATTATACTTTGGTGAAGAGGTATCTCGGTTGGAAGGAGGGTCGCGCAATGTCAGCAAATTATCCTTGAGAAAATGTTGTAAGGCTTGAGATAATGACATTCCTAACCTCGTAAAATGTCTTCTTGGAGTTTCAAAATGTTGATGATTTGAAGATAGTCTTTGAGTAGGAGTTGTATTGGAGATTCAGACAACATTGACAGAAGGATGATCATTCTTCTTGGTACGGGCCCTTACCCTATACACAACATTGATTTCCTTCTTTACAACAAAACGTTTCTTTACAGGATTAGAAGTGGAGGTAGATGCCACAGAGTTATTCCCACCTTTAATGCCGCTTTCAACTCTTTCACCAGTTAAGATTAACTCGGTGAATCCGGAAGAGGAACAACCAACCAATAGATTAAAGGAAGGACCAGATAAAGTGCCCATAAACATGTCAATATGCTCTCTATCAGTCAAAGGTGGTTGAACCCTACTGGCAAGGTCTCTCCACTTTTGTGCATATTCCTTGAATCCTTCGTTCTTTCCCATGGTCATATCTTGCAACTGAACCCTTGTTGGCGCCAAGTCGGTGTTATACTGATACTGATGGTAGAAGGCGATAGCTAAATCCTCCCAAGTATTGATACGGGAACCATCTAACTGATAAAACCATTCAAGTTGCGTTCCGGCCAAGCTCTCTTGGAATAAGTGAACCTAGAGTTTCTTATCAGCAATATGCAGATGTATCTTGCGCATATAAGATTTCAGGTGGAGTTTTGGACAAGAAACTCCATCGTACTTTGCAAAGACTAGTATTTTGAATTTGTGGGGAATGACAACCCCAGAGATCAAACCCAAATCATCAAAATCTAAACCGGGGACGACTTGGATTTCAACAGCCTTCAATCTGTCTTTTAACTTCTTATACTTGATATCGGCGGGTGGATACAGATCGTCAAAATAATCATCATCAGATGCTTGATCCTTAAAACAGTCAGTCTGGGTACTCTTAACCTCACCAATCTGATTCTCGTCCTCTTCAGATGAGTCTTCCACTACCGGGATCTGACGAATTGACTCTTTGAACCTTCTTCCCATGTTGACTAGGTCTCTCTTCTTGCATTTCTTCTTAACTTCCAACAATGCCATCATATCTTGCTGCCCCTTGGCTAGGGCCAGTAGAGTCTCTTGGAATTGAGAGTTTTGTGCCTGAAGATCCTTCACTGTTTTCTCTAGATCCATCTTATTGAAATAAATAGCAGAAATATAAGGAAACCAGTTGTGTGAAAAACCTGTCATGTTATGATGTATGGAATGTATATGCCAATGATTTCAAGGATTACTGAAATTTAAATTTGTATAGTCAAAAGAATGAACCAGCGTAAATTTTTCATTAATCAGTTCAAAAAGGATTACATCATGCCTATTGGGCTTACAAAATAACTTTCTAAGATAAAAAGACTGAACACATCCTCTTCGGCACGAGATAGGCGTTCACACTTTGCTCTTCTTGTAGCTGCTTCGTAAGCTCCAAGACCCTCTTCTCACTAGCAAAGAATTAAGCTTCGAAAGTATCTCTTTCTTCCTTTAGCTAAATCCAACCCTTTTGCAAGTCTTCAAGAGAGGTAGGCATGTCTGGATGGAGGATAGTGTATGGGAAATCTCCTTCAACCACAAGTTCCATGATAACTAGTAAGATGGACGGATAAGGCATCATAATTTTCTGAGCTTGAGCTCATACCCACTTAAGGTAAGGCTCGAGGGGAATGGAATTCTTGTGTCCCAGCGTCTTGCTATCCACTTTGCTTACCATCCTCCAAGCTCGGATAAACCTTTGACAGTAGCTTTAATCATTTCTTTCATAGTTAAATACCACTCCTTAGATGAGCATCTCATGTGGACCATCCCTTAGGGCATAACCAAACTGTCGTAAGGCTAAGCAGGGGTTGTAAGTGATACCTCCTCTAATGCCAAGCAAGGGGACATTAGGAAATTCTCCACAACGGTCGACGATAGTAACATTCTCCAAGGATCGAGAACTCCAATGAACATCTGAATATCTTAGCGTCATCAACCTATGGAACCACCTCAAACCTTGCTCGTTCTTCAACACAGATCGGGGAAGATGCGAAATAAACCATCTTGCCAAGAGAGGAGTGCAAAACATGAGGATCCCTCTTTTCCTCATAGTGCGAGAGTGTAAAGAATGAAGGATATCCCCCAACAAAGTAGGCACTGGATTGTGAGACATGAAATTTTGACAGCGCTTACATCTATGAGTTGGTCAAGGTTTGGAAACAAAACCACCCCATAGATGAGAAGGGCCACAATTTCTTCAAAAGCTTGTAAGTCCAAGGAATTCCAATAATCTTGAGCTTTCTCAAACAATAACTTGGCTAAGAAACCTTTGACACCACTCCTTGTTTCCCAATTAGTTGTGATACCATATTTATGCAAGGGCAGTGCTTGGGTAATCTCCTAAGGTTTTGGATCTCTTTCCGTACCGTTGAAGGGTGGTTGATTGAGAATGGGAATCCTAAAGAGTTGTGATAATTCTTCTATAGTAGGCACAAGTTGATAATCAGGAAAAGTGAAGAAATGTTGTAGAGGGTCAAAGAATTGGAATAGAACCTTCATCATATCTTCATCGGTGTTGGAGGTTACCAAGTTTAGGAGACGATCATATCTTTCTTTGAATGGAGAATTCTCAGGAACCCTTGATGCTAACTCTTTGAGTTGAGGAGGAATTCTTACGAGATTGACTTGAATAGTATTTCTGTGGATAGAAGCCATGTCCTACAAAACAGAACAAAGATAAATTCCAATAGTCCTTGAAATGGTTAGTGAGAATGAGTATGATGTTATGATGTTTATGATGTCATATATAAGTAAATATATACAAACAAGGCAAACAAGTCCTTAGGTTTAGGATTGCATGGAGACTCATAGGTAAGTACCCTCTTGAAGTTTAGTTGGCTCAAACCTGTCCTAGAAATAGTAATCGGGTTCTAAAGGATCCCAATATCATTGGTATGTCTTCTTGATAATTGTTTCAGCACAAGCCTCTTTCACGGTGACCGAAATATCCCAAAAAGCCAAACCTCAATGAGTGTAGTATCGAGTATCTACCAACTTCGGATTGCACCAAAGTCGGTCATCTCACTACATTCTAATGGTCAAGTGGATCAAGTAAAGGTTCTAAAAGTCAGTTAGTGCTTCATGACATCACTCAACAACCCTGTATTCTCCTTGACTACTCAAGGGCTACCGGTACCCACAAATATGTCACATTAACGTAGCTATTTCTTAGACCATGTCGGTATACCCCACATAATTTCCACTACAAATTTCTACTTACCCATAAGGTATCCCAAATCCGGGTAGAGGATTAGAACAAGCCAAAAAAAATAACCAAAATGTAAAGAAAACAAATCAAACAATGAAAGAAAGTAAAGGTGATATATCCCTAAGGTAACCCCACTTTTAAGTAACTCCTCAGTAGAGTCTCCAGTTCTGTGATACGGTAGAAGAATTGACTTGGTATTTTGTGTTTTATCGCAAATGTTGCAGTTAGTAAGAGTCGCCACCGACTTTTCTTTTATCCAAAAAGGAAAGGCTGAAAATAACAGGAAAGCCCTTTGAGATTATTTCTTGAGTTCGGGGGGTTGATTATGAAAAGGGAAGCTGTTAGCACCATTTTCATCCATAGTTATCAATGGGCTCTTAGTTTCTTGCTAGATCACTTGCCTTTGTTTGAAAATGTGCTTTGTGTGGTTTTTGAAAGTATTTTGAAAAGAGCTATCATTTAGGCAAACTTTGTAATAGTTCTCGTTCGTAAGAACGTATACAAAGTGTTGATCTTTTGTAAATGTTTCATGTTTGGAAAATGTTTTGAAAGTGTTTTTGAAAGTGTTGGTGTTGAAAATAAGCAAGAGTGTTTGATTTGAATTTGAGCAAGCAACTAGGAACAATCTACCTACTCAAAAGTCTTAGTTCATTTCTTTCTTTTGATATTGCTATCTTACCATTAATTTGGTAAGAAGCCTCATCTTTGGATGTAAAGGAACGGGCGTGGGTCATCGTATAGCCATGATAGCAATGTTGTAAGATATCTTAGAATTTCTCTTTGAGGGACTAAGATCATTTTTGAAAGGCAACATTTGATAGCGTCATCGAGGGACCATGATCTTATATTTTTTATTGCTTTTTGCTAAGATATCTCACATGCATAACATGGCAATTTTTGTAAGGCAACAAAGTGGAATTACCCTAAGGATGCAAGTGTGCAAATGTGTTTAATTTACATGCTTGTTTATCTTGAATTAGGGTTGGCTAACTTGTTGATTTTAGTCTTTCCATACAAACCCTAATTACTAGCATTTATATAAAGCGATAAATTACGGAAACTAAAAATACTAAGCTATTACATCATTAGGGGATGGGGTATACAAATTTATAAATGGGGATTTGCAAGAAAATTAAACCTAATTAACTATTACAACCATATTGAATAAATGTACAAGAATTGAATTAATAATAATGTACAAATACAAATGGAAAAGAAACGTGATTTTTGTTTGGATTTTTATGAAAGGGGTTTTAACCTAATTAAGAGAGATGATTAATTATAAAATAAGCAAAATTAAACTTAAGCTAATTAAGAAAGAAATTAAATTAGACATGTGTTTTAGGATTTTTTATGAAAAGATTTTAAATTAACAATAATAATGAAAGTTAATCAATTAAAATAAACCTAAGTTCTAAATTAATTTTAATTTATAAGAAAATAATATAATAATTAAACCTAAGTCTAAGTATTAATTTTAATAAAAAAAAAGAAATTAATTTGTAAAACGAAAATGTTTTTGGTCTTTTTGTTTTATGAAGAAAAATAAAATATAAATGAGCATTTTTAAATATGTAAATAAATAAATAAAATATATTTTTGGATTTTTATTAATAAAAATAATAATGATAATAATAATAATAATAATAATAATAATAATAATAATAATAATAATAATAATAATAATAATAATAATAAAAGTAATATGAAGATGAAAATAAAATAAAGAAAAAGAAAATGAAATAATAAAAATAAAGGGCCAGGGGTATAAGTAAACATGGGGTTAAAAAAAGTAAAAAAATAGTCGGGCCCAATGTTGGAGGCTCAACACTGCAAATAGAAACAAAAAGGAAGTGAAAATGTAAAAAATGCACAAAAGGGTACCACTGGGGCTCGAACCCAGGTCCCAAAGGTTAGCAGGCGCACGTTTTACCACTGTGGTGGCTATACACCCGTTGATATAAATAAAACAATAAATATATAACATAAATCAAATCCTGAATGAACTTCATCTTCAACCTCAAGCTAAAGAACCTGTAACTCACTCATTTCTCATTCATTCATAAAACTTCCAACATCAAACTTGTTAGAAATTTTCTCACGATTATGAATATGTAAATAACTTAAGCTAATTCTCAAAGATGAGCATGAATTTCTAACAGTACCAAATTCTGACCTAAATATTTTCAGAGGTTCAAACTCAAAATTCTCCCTACTCAAGCAACATAAATGAAATCTATGGACATGTATAGTTTCAGGGAAATGATGTCTACATTTTATCTTCACAAATGCAAACCTAACAATGCCTAAATGAAAAGATAGAAGTTCAAGAAAAATACCTCAAAACTGGAAATCGTGAAATGAGTTTGAGCTTGATTCAAGGTGCTTCAATGATCAGGTTAGCTTTCTTGAGTCTCTAGGAAGCTAGTACAATGCTTAGCTTGAGTTGAGAGCGGCTGAAATGGCCTGGAGAAGTCCAACTGCAATGCTCTATTTTTGGTTATGGAGGATGGTGGAAATGGAGTTACAGTCGTGTAACAGGGATAGGGATGGTTTGTATTTGATACAGGGAAGCTTTAGGAACTAAAAGGCCAAAGAACGCACGAGGGAAATGGATGTTTGAAGTTCAAAGTCAGAAACTATGCAACAATGGAGTTTTTGGGAAATTTCTGATTAAGGGAGTTTAGGAGTGTTTCAGGGTATTCAAGCTCGTCTTCTAGCTCACAAATAGTGCCCCTATTTATAAGAAACAAGTTTGGAAGCTTGTTGTTGTTCAGAATTCAAAATCACAAGTTTAAGCATAACATGTGATTTTTGAGAAATCCAAGTTTCAAAGTCTTGTGTACTTGCTAAGATAGAGTGGTTATGCTTTAAACACACTTGCTTCTGACTTTGTAGATGGAGTGTGATCAGAGGGAACAAGTTAGAGGCTCAATAATTGACTTTGTGCATAAAGCTTTCTTTTCAAGAATGGTATTCTTCACTTTCTTCCCAAAATGGCAATGTGAATTGGATAAAGCTTAAATCACTTGGATTATAGCTCAAAAGTTTGTCTAATCCATTAATGATGGATATATATAAAAGTTAGAAGACATGCAAAGCAAGATTATGCAGCCTAACATGGATTTGGTTCATGTGTTCTTCACAAAATGGCTTGTAATTCAAGTTTGAAAACCCTAACTTCTCACATATTCTATTCTCCTTGCTCGAGTATGATCTCAATGAGTTCTTGGACATTTTGGAAAGCTTGTAACATCCTATACAACCTCTATGTTGAAAATTTTTGAAAAATCATCTTGGAACTATGTGAAAAATTGCCATGAAATTAGATCAAAATCTTGCCTAAACTAGGGCAAAATTTCACTAAGTTTCCATGTTTCAGGAACATGTATTCCCAAAACCATAACTTGAAATCCATGCATTTATAGGAGAAGTTATGTTATAAAATGTTTTAGATCTCATTGAGATCTAAAACTTTCATGTTGGAGGTTTCCTTTGAATCATCTTGCATCATGGTGAAAAATTGGCTCAAAGTTGTGAAAAAATATGAAATTTTCAACACTTAGAAAAATTTCTATGTTTAGAAATTTTGACTTTTCAAAATGAAATCTTGAATTTTTGATTTCTTGATAAAAAAAGTTTCATATTTTTACATGTCTTGATTAATTGTGATCTTTGGGACTTGATTGTGACCAAAAAGTCAAAGTTTGACTTTTCAGTGTAAAGTTGACTTTTGATCGGTTGACTGAAAATCAACTATCAATCAATTGAACTTGATTTGTGTTTTGAGCCATGCCATTAGGTCAAAATGAAGCATTTTAATCCTTGAGATCATAACTTAAACCTTTCAAGCATTTGCTAAGTCAAAAATCAGAAATTGCACATTCTCAGTCAAAACCCTAATTTTGACCATTTTGCCCTTTTGATGATCTGATCAAATTTCTAAAGGAATTGTGATCCAAACTTAATCAAATAACATATATAGGTTCATGGTGTTGATATGGATCAAAAATTAATAAGTTTGACTGTAAATTGACCACAATTGACTTTGTCTCCAATATAGTTGATTTTAGGTCAACTGATCAATTGACTGGGCAAAAATGTGATTCAAGACTTGAAACTTGACATGAGCAATCTTGAGGGTCCAAAATGATCCATGAAAGTCATATGAGGCAATAAAAGTCCATTTGTCCTTGTGCAATTTCAAACCCTAATTTTCAGTCATCAGTGCTAGAGGAGGTGTCTTGAGCTGATCAACCATGTGCAGTCTTGAATCCAAGGAGATCTTGTGGGAGATTATTTGAGAAATGAGAGAGCAAATCTTAGGGTACAACAGATGCCCCCGTTCAATCTTATTAAACTTGAAGAGTTATATTGGCGGATCCGCCATTCGTGACTTGAAGGTGGAAGATGATTAAACACTAGAGTGCTTGGAAATTTGCACTTGAAGATGTAATGGGAATGGGCTTATAGATTCCATTTGGATGAATGATGGTAAACACTGGAGTAAGTATCAGCACAAATATTTGGTCCATTTATACTAAACTTCATGTTTTATCTGTGGGAAAAAAGGTTAGCTAAATGCAGATGTATGCATGATGTTCACAAGATGAATGATGTCATGCTAGGTGCATTTCATATGTATATGCTATGATGTATGAATGTGAGATGTATGTTTGTCCGGGAAAATAAATCCCTGACTGCTGTTGAGGAATTTTGGGAAGCTAAATCCCAGATTACCGTTGGGGATGAAGAGTATACATATCTCCAAACTTTGTTGAAAGGATGCTTCTGCTGGGGAATATCTTTTGAATGTCAGTTGTTATCTGGTCAGATCCAGGCTTCACAACTTGCTGAGGGTGAGGAAGTCAACTGCTATCTGGTCGGATCCAGGCTTCACGGTAACTTACTGGGGAAGGAATAAATTATCTGTTATCTGGTCAGACTCCAGGCTTCGCAGAAGATTTCTTGAAATTGAATTGTTATCTGGTCAGATCCAGGCTTCACAATAACTTGCTGGGGATAAGGAAGTTAACTGTTGTCTGGTCGAATTCCAGACTTTGCAGTAACTTTCTAGAAAGGATAAAGTTGAACTAATATTTGGCCGGGTCCAGGTTTCATAGTAACTTGAAGTGGTAACTACTATCTGGTCGGGTCCAGGCTTCATAGTTTTGTTGGAATTATAGCTAGTTGTTATCTGGTCAGACTCTAGGCTTCACAATAGCTTGCTTGAATATATGAATTTGAACTGATATCTGGTCGGATCAAGGCTTTACAGGTTTTGAGGTGGATAAAGTTAGTTGTTATATGGTCGGGTCCAGGCTGCACAATAAAATAGAGTTGAACTGATATCTGGTCAGATCCAGGTTTTACAGTAACTTTCTTGGGAATTAGTCATTATCTGGTCGGATTCCAGGCTTCACAACAAACTTCTGAGGGGAATTATTATCTGGTAGGATCCATGCTTTACAATAACTTGTTGGGGTAGAGGCACATTCTACTGGGGAAAAGAAGTTAAACCTTGGTCTGGTTGAGTCTACGCTCTTCTATATATTTGAAGAGTTGAACTATTATCTGGTCGGGTCCAGGTTTCATAGTATTTGAAAGTTGTACCATTATCTAGTCGGGGCCAGGCTTCATAGTATCTGAAAGGCTTTCACTATCAACTGGTCGGGTCCAGGTTCTATAGTGACTTGAGAAGTTGACTATTATCTGGTCGGGTCCAGGGTCCATAGTAACTTGAAAAATAGTACTAATATCTGGTCGGGTCCAGGCTTCATAGTATCTTTTGGAGATATTAAAGGTTTTGTTGACGACTTTACTAGGGATTATGGGTTATGGCCCTATGATTTTCAATAGTCTGAAAGGAAAACTCAAGCTTGAGAGTGTAGACTTAGTCGAGAAGGACATGCTCATCTTGGGAAGGATAAACTCAGCTGGGGGTAACAGGCTCATCTGGGGAAGATAGACTATGTCGGGGGAATACAGACTCGGCTGGGGAAGATAGACTAAGTTGGGGAAGACAGGATCAGCTGGGGAGGATAGACTCCATTTGGGGATAACAACCTCATTTGGGGAGGATATACTCAGCTGGGGAAAATAGACTATGCCGGAGAAATTTGAACTCGGCTGGGGAGTTATGTTATCTCATTGTTTTTTAGGGAAATAAACCATGTTTGGGAAGTAAACCTTGTTGATGAACTGCTGAAAAGGTGAGTTCTTTGTAATATCAACTTAGCTGGGAGAGAAAGCTGCCAAGAGATTGGGACTTTGGCTGCAGATTAATCTGTGCAAAGAAACTTTGTGGGTAACTCTGTTGAGGATTGGTTTATTTTAGCCGTCTTATGTGGATAATGTTAAAGAAATAACTCTGTGGGGATATTCCATATACATTAAAGAGATGCTTGTTACTGCTTAGCAGAACACATGTGCCAAATAGTTTTAATTATGTTCATATGCATATGTTCGTTCAATTTTAGTCATTGGACAAGTTTGAATTCAAAACAAAAAATAGAAATTTTGCACTTCAAAGTATATTTGTATTGATATTTTTCCCATGAATAGGTGTTTTTTGTACAAAGAGACGAAAATCCTAGTAAGAGGAAATCGTCGTCAGGAAAACAAAGATTGAAACAAAAACAAATAGCCATGTGGAAATGATCTTATTTCACTACAACTCTACTATTGCCCCAATGTCTTCGAATTCCCCTTGCCGTTGACGAAAGTTGATTGGATTGATCTTGGACCATTTGAACTCGGACCTTGGTGATAAAGTTGACTGTGGTGATTCCATGGGACATAGTCATACGCTTTCAATCCTTAACTTTGGCTGGACCGCCCTTTCGGGTTTTCAGCCCACCAGGATACCCATTTTTGCCCAAGTCGCCCTTTCGGGTTTTCTACTTGCCGTGTGTACAATCTTTTGCATATATCCTTGATTTTTTCCCAAACCTTTTGGTTTGCCGGGATGCCTTTATTTTTCCTAGGTGTGTCAACCTAGCGGGTCCTTTATGCGTAGTATTTTTTAACTATGTCTACATTTATAGGATGTGGGAAGTATTCACCATCCATGGTAGTTAGCATCATGGCACCTCCAGAGAACACTCTCTTGACAACAAATGGCCCTTCATAGGTGGGAGTCCATTTGCCCCTGGGGTCTCCTTGTGGCAAAATGATGCGCTTTATCACCAAGTCGCCAGATTGATATACTAAAGGCTTGATCTTCTTGTTGAAAGCCTTGATCATATGCTTTTGGTATGTCCGACCATGACAAACAATAGCCAGTCAATTTTCATCGATCAAGTTCAGCTGATCCAACCTCGTCTGAATCCACTCGTCTTCGTCTAAGCTTGCCTCATTCATAATCCTTAGTGAGGGAATCTGAACTTCCACTGGGAAAACAGCTTCCATGCCATAGACTAAAGAAAAGGGAGTTGCCCCAGTTGATGTTCTAGCTGAAGTGTGGTATCCATGAAGAGAAAACAACAACATCTCATGCCAATCCTTATAGGTTACTACCATCTTCTGCATGATCTTCTTGATGTTTTTGTTGGTCGCTTTGACTGTGCCATTCATTTTAGGTCTATACGGAGAAGAATTGTGATGCTTGATCTTAAACTGAGTACAAAGCTCAATAATCATAGCATTATTGAGGTTAGTCCCATTGTCGGTGATAATCCTTTCGGGGGTACCATAGCGGCAAATGAGGTTATGTTTGATGAATCTGGCTACCACATTCTTGGTGACTGAGGTAAACGAGGCAGCTTCGACCCATTTGGTGAAATAATCAATAGCGACCAGAATGAAGCGATGTCCATTGGAAGCGGTTGGCTTGATTTCTACAATAATGTCAATGCCCCACATTGCAAATGGCCTTAGAGCGGTCATGACATTCAGAGGGATATGAGGCACATGGACCTTGTCAGCATAGATTTGGAATTTGTGACAAGTTCTTGAATGTTGATGGCAATCAGTCTCCATTGTTGACCAGTAGTAGCCAACTCTTAGGATTTTCTGAGCCATCGTATGTCCACTTGAGTGAGTACCAAAGAGACCATCATGCATGTCTTCCATGATTTCCTCTGCCTCCTTCTTATCTACACATCAGAGTAGAGTGGAGTCATGATTGTGTTTATCTAATATTCCGTTACTTAGGAAGAATTTGGCTGAAAATCTTCGTAAGAAATTTCTGTCATTGATGGATGATGCCTCGGGATACTCTTGTGTTTCAAGATATCTCATCACCTCATGGTACCATGGCTTTTCCACGTCAGTGTCAAGCTCACAACAATGTGCGGGTTCGTCGAATCTTTCAATTGTAATAATAGGGGCTTCGTTGTCCCATCTGACCTCGAACATTGAAGACATGGTTGCTAAGGCGTCATCCAATTGATTTTCTTCCCTAGGGAAGTGCTCAAAAGTGATCTCTTCGAAATAGGGAATTAGGGATAGCACAAGTTCCTTGTAAGGGATGAGATTAGGATGTTTAGTGTCCCAATATCCTTTTACTTGGCTGATCACTAGAGCAGAATCCTCAAACACATTCAAATGCCTGATCCTCAAATCAATGGAAGCTTTCAGACCCAAAATGCACGCTTCGTATTCGGCCATGTTGTTCGTGCAATCAAAGCATAGTCTGGCAGTGAAATGAGTGTGGCAACCTTCATGAGAGATGACCATAACACCAATTCCATTACCCAAGGCATTGGAAGCCCCATCGAAGACCATAGTCCATCGAGATCCTTTTTCAGGTCCGTCATATGGTCCAGGTTTCGTGCAATCGGTCACCAGCATGATGTTCTCATCAGGGAAGTCGAAGTTCATAGACTGATAATCATCCACAGCTTGATGGGCCAAATGATCTGCTAGAACACTTCCTTTGATGGCTTTTTGTATGGTGTATTGAATGTCGTACTCGGTTAATATCATTTGCCATCTGGCTGTTCGTCCGGAAAGAGCATGTTTCTCGAAGATGTACTTGATTGGGTCCATCTTAGAAATCAACAGCGTGGTATGAGTCAACATATACTGTCTTATCCGGTGAGCAGCCCATTCCAGAGCGCAACAAGTTTTCTCGAGCAGTGAATATCTGGTTTCACAGTCGGTAATCTTTTTGCTCAGGTAATAAATAGCATGCTCTTTTCGGCCAGACTCGTCATGTTGGCCTAAAACACACCCCATAGAGTTCTCTAGTACTGTCAAGTACATGATCAAGGGTATTCCTTCCACTGGAGGCATGAGAATAAGAGGCTCTTGTAGATATTCTTTTATTTTTCAAAGGTATCTTGGCATTCATCATTCCATCTGACTACATGATCTTTCTTCAAGAGTTTGAAGATTGGCTCACAAGTAGCAGTCAAGTGAGATATGAAACGGGAAATATAATTGAGACAACCCAAGAATCCTTTAACTTCCTTTTCAGAATAAGGGAATGGCATCTCTTGGATGTCCTTTACCTTGGTAGGATCAATTTCAATGCCTTTATTGCTGACAACAAAACCTAAAAGCTTTCCAGATCGCACTCCAAATGTGCACTTGTTAGAGTTCAACCTCAACTTATACTTTTTCAGCCTCTCGAACAGTTTTTACAGGTGATCGAGATGTTCCTCTTCAGCTTGTGATCTGGAAATCATATCATCCACATAGAAATCTATTTCGTGATGAATCATATCATGAAACAAAGCCACTATAGCCCTTTGATATGTTGCCCCTGCATTTTTCAATCCGAACGACATGACCTTGTAGCAAAAGGTGCCCCATTGCATAATGAAAGTGGTCTTCTCCATGTCTTCTGGAGCCATCCTTATCTGATTATAGCCGGAGAAACCGTCCATGAAAGAGAAGACTTTATGCTGAGCAGTATTGTCTACCAAGACGTCAATGTGTGGTTGAGGGAAGTCATCCTTGGGGCTTTCCCTATTCAGATCCCAATAGTTTACGCACATGCGAACTTTTCTGTCTTTCTTTGGTACTGGAACCATATTGGCAACCCATTGGGGATAGGATGTCACAGCTAAGAACCCTGCATCAAATTGTTTGATCACTTCACCTTTTATCTTTTCGGGCATGTCAGGTCTCATGCGACGAACCTTTTATTTGACAGGAGGACAATCTTCTTTTGTCGGCAGACGATAAACTACGATGGCGGTATCCAACCCAGACATATTTTCATACGACCAAGAAAATACTTCCACATAATCATGCAACATCTGAACCAACCTGCTCTTGACACTGCTTTCCAAGTTAACGTTGATCTTGATTTCCTTCTAATTTGCCTCAGTACCCAGATTGATGACTTCAACTGACTCTTTGTGCGGCTGAATAGCTTTTTCCTCTTGTAAAAGATGTCTAGCTAGTTATCTCGGTATTTCAAAATCTTCCTCGCCTTCGTCTTCGGCTTGGTTGATTGGATATTCGAAGTCATAGTCGGCAATAGTAGAGTCATTGGCAATAGGATCTAGAGTGGATGAAGACCTGTAAGAATGTGTGTGTATGTGCATGTAAGGTACATGGCTATTTTGAAAAATGTATTTGAAGGAAAAGAAAGACAATGAACACAAATATTTGAATGCAAAAGAGTCCAATGATTTGTATTGAATGATCATATGATTAGATGAACATAAATAAAACCCTTGACAAATGGACCAAAGTGCCTTGGGCCAGCCACATGGCTTAAAAGTCATTGTTAAATATTACAAAAAAATGTTCTTGAATTGAAAGAAAAACAATAACAAGTAGATTAATCCTCAAGGAAGGAGATGGGCACGAAGTCATTTGCATGCCAATTCTTCAACTCCGTTGTAGTTGGATACACCCAATCTTCAAATGCAGCTTCTTCATCAGAATCACCCACAACATTAACTTCATGGCTTCCAATGCGAAGAGGTGGATTTCCTGCACGAGCACGCCTTACTTCCTTTTAAGATTTGACGGTGAAGCCCAAACCAAACTTGTCTGCTTTGAATGGGATATCAAGGAGTTTCCCCCAAGTATCACAACTTCCTTCTTCAATTGCAGCATGAGCATCTTTGACTGAAACCATCTTCGGTATGACTTTAATAGCTTTGGACTCATTAGAGGAACATTTGGCAGCAGCAACCATCAGTGGCACGACTTCAAAGGCTTGACACGGGGTCTCAATGAATTCTCCATCCATCTCTACGTATTTGAATGAGTTAAGGTGGCTCACCATAAACTCTTCCTCACCACAGACGGTGACAATTCTTCCCTTGACAGGATATTTAAGTTTCTGATGAAGAGTTGAGGTTACTGCCCCAGCTTTATGGATCCACGGGCGACCCAACTGACAATAATAGGCAGGACGGATGTCCATGATGTAGAAGGTGGAATTTAAAACTTGTGATCATACCTTGATTGGAAGAGCTACTTCCTTATGAACTGTCCTCTTTGATCCATCAAACGCCCTTACAATGATATCACTTGGCTTCAATACTAAATCTTCACAGTCTAGATGGTCTAACGCCCCCTTGGGTAGTACGTTTAAAGACGAACCAGTGTCTACCAACACATGTGCTAAGGTAGTCCCTTTTCACTCGACAGAAACATGTAGAGCTTTATTGTGGTTCTTCCCAAGCGGTGTTAGGTCAGCATCTGAAAATCCCAAGCCATTATCAGCCGTTAGGCTAGCCACGCAATTCTCAAATTGGTCCGTTGTTGTCTCATGGAAGACATGAGCCTTCTTCGGGAATTTGATTAATGTCCGAGCATGGGCATCAAAATAGAGTAGAAATGACCATATTGAAATCTTAGAAAGGTTTTGCCCCAACTGTTCCACAATCTTGAAGTTGCTTCTTTTTATGATCTTCAAGATCTCGTCCATCTCACGAGCGGAGGGTTCTCCATCAGAAACGTCCTTTGCGGGTATTTCAGTCACGACAGGCTCAACAACCTTCTCCTTACCCTCGTATCAGTACTTGGCTTGGCAGAAGTAATGAGGATGAATGCCTTTGTAACAACTGGTGGTGAGATATTGGGTGAAAATATTCTCCCAGTTCTAGTTAATTTGCTTGATCTAGCTATGTTATCAACATCATCAGCTTTTTCTTCTTCGATCCAAGCATCTTATTTTATCCTGTGGTAAAACACCTCAGCACCATAGTTCCATGGCACTGCCTTGTTTGAAGAATAGGGAATTGGTTCGGGATTGGTAATTATTAAGGGAGCAACAGTGGGTTCATTTGAAATCCTAATAGGACCTTTGGAGGTGATCCTAAGAGGCTTGTTTGGGATGGTTATTATGGAGAGATCTTTATATTTATCAGTCAAACTTTTTGCAAACAGGGTCTTCTCAAATACAATTTCGTGGCTATCCATTAGGCATTGAATACCTTTCTTCAGCCCTTCGCTTCCATTGAGTTATCTTATACAACACACACGATCTTTTATACAGCCAGGGAAGATCCCAGCTTTCAACAAATTCTTTTTGATGATATTCAATGGAGTAGTCAATTCTTCAACAGAGGCAATAAAAATTGTATCTTCAACAGCATTAACAACCTTGTCATGCTTCAGCATAAGTGCAGTGATTACATTCGGAGTTGGAGGAGGATCGAACTCAATAGTCTTGTTATCGATCAAATCCTGAATTTTATTCTTCAAGGCCCAACACTGGTCAGTCTCGTGCCTGGGGCTGCTTGAGTGGTAAGCACATTTGGTGTTTGGATTATACTTTGGTGAAAAGGTATATGGGTTGGCAGGAGGGTCGCACAATGTCACCAAATTAGCCTTGAGCAAATGTTGTAAGACTTGAGTTAATGACATTCCTAACCTCGTAAATTGTCTTCTTGGAGTTTTAAAACTTTGATGATTTGCAGATGGTCTTTGAGTAGGAGTCGGATTGGAGATTCGGACAACATTGACAGATGGATGATCATTCTTCTTGGTACGGGCCCTTGCCCTATACATAACATTGATTTCCTTTTTTGCAGCAAAAGGTTTCTTGACAGGATTAGAAGTGGAGGTAGATGCCACAGAGATCTTCCCACTTTTGATGCCGCTTTCAACTCTTTCATCGGTTAAGATTAACTCGGTGAATCCGGAAGAGGAACAGCCAACCAATAGATTAAAGAAAGGACCAGACAAAGTGACCATAAGCATGCCAATGTTCTCTCTATCAGTCAAAGGTGGTTGAACCCTATTGGCGAGGTCTCTCCATTTTTGTGCATATTCCTTGAATCCTTCGTTCTTTCCCATGGTCATATCTTGCAACTGAACCCTTGTTGGCACCAATTCTACGTTATACTAATATTGATGGTAGAAGGCAGTAGCTAAATCCTCCCAATTATTGATACGGGAACCATCTAGGTGATAAAACCATTCAAGTTGCATTCCGGCCAAGCTCCCTTGGAAAAAGTGAACCCAAAGTTTCTTATCAGCAGTGTGAGGCTGTATCTTGCGCACATAAGATTTCAGGTGGAGTTTTGGACAAGAAACTCCATCGTACTTTGCAAAGACTGGTATTTTGAATTTGTGGGGAATGACAACCCCAGAGATCAAACTCAAATCATCAAAATCTAAACCGAGGACGGCTTGGATTTCAACAGCCTTCAATATGTCTTCTAACTGCTTATACTTGATATCGGCGGGTGGATATTGCTCGTTAAAATAATCATTAACACAGTCAGCCTGATTACCCTTAACCTTAACAATCTGATTCTCGTCCTCTTCAGATGAGTCTTCCACTACCGGGATCTGACGAACTGACTTTTTGAACCTACTGCCCATGTTGACCATGGCTCTCTTCTTGGGTTTCTTCTTAACTGCCAACAATGCCATCATATCTTGCTGCCCCTTGGCTAGGGCCAGTAGAGTCTGTTGGAATTGAGAGTTTTTTGCCTGATGATCCTTCATTGTTTTCTCTAGATCCATCTTGCTGAAATAAACAGCAAAAAGATAAGGAAACCTGTTGTGTGAAAAACCTGTCATGTTATGATGTATGGAATGTATATGCAAATGATTTCAAGGATTAATGAAATTTAATTTTGTATAGACAAAAGAATGAACAAACGTCAATTTTCATTAATCAGTTCAAAAAGGATTACATCATGCCTCTTGGGCTTACAAAATAACTTTCTAAGATAAAAAGACTGAACGCATCCTCTTCGGCGCGAGATAGGCGTTCACACTTTGCTCTTCTTGTAGCTGGTTCGTAAGCTCCAAGACCCTCTTCTCACTAGCATATAAGTGAGCTTCGAAAGTATCTCTTTCTTCCTTTAGCTAAATCCAACCCTTTAGAAAGTCTTCAAGAGAGGTAGGCATGTCTGGATGGAGGACGGTGTATGGGAAATCTCCTTCAACCACAGGTTCCATGATAACTGGTAAGATGGAGGGATAAGGCATCACAAGTTTCTGAGCTCAAGCTCACACCCACTTAAGGTAAGGCTCGAGGGGAATGGAATTCTTGTGTCCCAGCGTCTTGCTATCCACTTTTCTTACCATCCTCCAAGATCGCATAAACCTCTAACGGTAGCTTTGATCATTGCTCTCGTAGTCAAATACCACTCCTTTGATGAGAATCTCATGTGGACCATCCCTTCGGGCATAACAAAACTGCCGTAAGGCTAAGCAGGGGTTGTAAGTGATACCTCCTCTAATGCCAAGCAAATGGACATTAGGAAATTCTCCACAAAGGTCGACGATAGTAACGTTATCCAAGGATCGAGAACAATAATAAACATCTGAATGTCTGAGCATCATCAACCTATGGGACCACCTCAAACCTTGCTCGTTCTTCAATACAGATTGAGGAAGATGCAAAATAAACCATCTTTCCAAGAGAGGAGTTCAACACATGAGGATCCCTCTTTTCATCATAGTGTGAGAGTTTAAAGAATGAAGGATATCCCCCAACAAAGTAGGCACTAGATTGCGAGACATGAAGATTTTGACAACGCTTACATATATGAGTTGGTAAGGGTTTGGAAACAAAACCATCCCATAGACGATAAGGGCCACAATTTCTTCAAAAGCTTGTAATTCCAAGGAATTCCAACAATCTTGAGCTTTCTCAAACAAGAACTTAGCTAAGAAACCTTTGACACCACTACTTGTTTCCCAATTAGTTGTGATATCAGATTGTTGCAAGTGTAGTGCTTGGGCAATCTCCTTAGGTTTTGGATCTCTTTCCGTACCGTTGAAGGGTAGTTGATTGAGAATTGGAATCCTCAAGAGTTGTGAGAATTCTTCTAGAGTAGGCACAAGTTGATAATAGGGAAAAGTGAAGCAATGGTGTATAGGGTCAAAGAATTAGAAGAGCACTTTCATCATATCTTCATCAGTATTGGAGGTAACCAAGTTTAGGAGGCGACCATCTCTTTCGGTGAATGGAGAATTCTCAGGAACCCTTGAAGCTAACTCATTGATTTGAGGAGGAATCCTTACGAGATTGACTGGAATAGTATTTCTGCGGATATAAGCCATGTCCTATAAAATAGAACAAAGATAAATTCCAATAGTCCTTGAAATGGTTAGTGAGAATGAGTATGATGTTATGATGTTTATGATGTCATGTATAAGTAAATATATACAAACAAGGCAAACAAGTCCTTAGGCTTAGGCTTGCATGGAGTCTCCTAGGTAAGTATCCTCTTGAAGTTTAAATGGCACAAACATGTCCTAGAAACAGTAACCGGATTCTAAAGGATCCCAATATCATTGGTCTGTCTTCTCAGGCATTGTTTCAGCACAAGCCTCTTTCACGCAATCGAAATATCCCAAAAAGCCAAACCTCAATGAGTGTAGTATCGAGTATCTACCAACTTCGGACTGCACCAAAGTCGGTTATCTCACTACGTCCTATTGGCCAAGTTGGTCAAGTAAAGGTTCTAAAAGTCAGTTAGTGCTTCATGACATCACTCAGCGGCACTGTATTCTCCTTGACTACTCAAGGGCTACCGGTACCGACAAATATGTCACACTAACGTAGCTATTGCTTAGACCATGTTGGCATACCCCGCACAATTTCCACAATGTATTGCTACTTACCTATAAGGTATCCCAAATCCGAGTAGAGGATTAGAACAAGCCAAAACAAAGAACTAAAATGTAAAGCAAACAAATCAAACATTGAAAGCAAGTAAAGGTGATTTAGCCCTAAGGTAACCCCACTTTTAAGTAACTCCCTAGAAGGTTCTCCAGTTCTGTGATACGGTGGGAGAACTGACTTGGTGTTTTGCGTTTTATCGCAAATATTACGGTTAGCATGAGTCGCCATCGACTTTTATTTTATCCAAAAAGGAAAGGCTGAAAAGAACATGAAATACCTTTGAAATTATTTCTTGAGTTAGGGGGGTAGATTATGAAAAGGGAAGGTGTTAGTACCCTTTTCATCCATAGTTATCTATGGGCTCTTAGTTGCTTGCTAGATCACTTGCCTTTGTTCGAAAATATGCTTTGTGTGGTTTTTGAAAGTATTTTGAAAAGGCGCCATCGCTTAGGCAAACTTTGTAATAGTTCTCGTTTGTAAGAATGTATACAAAGTGTTGATCTTTTGAAAATGTATCATGTTTGGAAAATGTTTTGAAAGTGTTTTTGAAAGTGTTGGTATTGAAAATAAGCAAGAGTGTTTGATTTGAAATTGAGCAAGCAACTAGGAACAATCTACCTACTCAAAAGTCTTAGTTCATTTCTTCCTTTCCTTTGATATTGCTATCTTACCATTGATTTGGTAAGAAGCCTCATCTTTGGATGTAAAGGAACGGGCGTGGGTCATCGTATAGCCATGATAGCAATGTTGTAAGATATCTTAGCATTTCTATTTGAGGGACTAAGATCATTTTTGAAAGGCAACATTTGATAGCGTCATCGAGGGGCTATGATCTTATATTTTTGATTGCTTTTTGCTAAGATATCTCACATGTATAACATGGCCATTTTTTTAAGGTAACAAAGTGGAATTACCCTAAGGGTGCAAGTGTGAAAATGTGTTTGATTTACATGCTTGTTTATCTTGAATTAGGGTTGGCTAACTTGTTGATTTTAGTCTTTCCATACAAATCCTAATTACTAGCATTTATATAAAGCGATAAATTACGGAAACTAAAAATACTAAGCTATTACATCATTAGGGGAGGGGGTATACAAATTTAAAAATGGAGATTTGCAAGAAAATTAAACCTAATTAAATATTACAACCATATTGAATAAATGTACAAGAATTGAATAAATAATAATATACAAATACAAATGGAAAAGAAACATGATTTTTGTTTGGATTTTTATGAAAGGGGTTTTAACCTAATTAAGAGGGATGATTAATTAAAAAATAAGCAAAATTAAACTTAAACTAATTAAGAAAGTAATTAAATTAAACATGTTTTTTAGGGTTTTTTATGAAAAGGTTTTAAATTAACAATAATAATGAAAGTTAATCACTTAAAATAAACCTAAGTTCTAAATTAATTTTAATTTCTAAGAAAATAATATAATAATTAAACTTAAGTCTAAGTATTAATTATTAAAAAAAATAAATTCATTTGTTAAAAGAAATTTTTTTTGGTCTTTTTGTTTTATGAAGAAAAATAAAATATAAATGAGCATTTTTAAATATGTAAATAAATAAATAAAATATATTTTTGGATTTTTATTAATAATAATAATAATAATAATAATAATAATAATAATAATAATAATAATAATAATAATAATAATAATAATAATAATAATAATAATAATAAAAGTAATATGAAGATAAAGAAATAATAAAAATAAAGGGCCAGAGGTATAAGTAAATAGGGGGTTAGAAAAAGTATTAAAAAAATAGCCAGGCCCAATGTTGGAGGTCCAGCGCTGCAAACAGAAACAAAAAGGAAGTGAAAATGTGAAAAATGCACAAAAGGGTACCATTGGGGCTCGAACCCAGGTCCCAAAGATTAACAGGCGCGCGTTTTACCATTGGGATGGCTATACACCCGTTGATATAAATAAAACAATAAATATATAACATAAATCAAGTCCGGGATGAACTTCATCTTCAACCTCCAGCCAAAGAACCTATAACTCACTCATTTCTCATCAATTCACAAAACTTCCAACATCAAACTTGTTAGAAATTTTCTCACGATTCTGAATATGTAAATAAATAAAGCTAATTCTCAAAGATCAGCATGAATTTCTAACTGTACCAAATTCTGACCTAAATATTTTCAGAGGTTCAAACTCAAAATTCTCCCTACTCAAGTAACATAAATGTAATTTATGGACATGTATAGTTTCAGGGCAATGATGTCTACATTTTATCTTCACAAATGCAAGCCTAACAATGCCTAAATGAAAAGATAGAAGTTCAAGAAAAATACCTCAAAACTGGAAATCGTGAAATGAGTTTGAGCTTGATTCAAGGTGTTGCAATGATCAGGCTAGCTTCCTTGAGTCTCTAGGAAGCTAATGCAATGCTTAGCTTGAGTTGAGAGTGGCTGAAATGGTCTGGAGAAGTCCAACTTCAATGCTCTGTTTTTGGTTATGGAGGATGGTGGAAATGGAGTTACAGTCGTATAACAGGGACATGGATGGTTTGTATTTGATGCAAGGAAGCTTTAGGAACTAAAAGGCCAAAGAACGCATGGGGGAAATGGAAGTTTGAAGTTCAAAGTCAGAATCTGTGCAATAATGGAGTTTTTGGGAAATTTATAATTTAAGGGAGTTTGGGAGTGTTTCAGGGTATTCAAGCTCGTCTTCTAGCTCACAAATAGTGCCCATATTTATAAGCAACAAGTTTCGACGCTTGTTGTTGATCAGAATTCAAAATCACAAGTTTAAGCATAACATGTGATTTTTGAGAAATCCAAGTTTCAAAGTCTTATGTACTTGCTTAGATAGAGTGGTTATGATTTAAACACACTTGTTTATGACTTTGTAGATGGAGTGTGATCAGAGGGAACAAGTTAGAAGCTCAAGAATTGACTTTGTGCATAAAGCTTGCTTTTCAATAATGGTATTCTTCACTTTCTTCCCCAAATGGCAATGTGAATTAGATAAAGCTTAAATCACTTAGATTATAGCTCAAAAGTTTGTGTGGTCCATTAATAATGGATATATACACAAGTTATAAGGCCTTCAAATCAAGATTATGCATCCTAACATGGATTTGGTTCATGTGTTCTTTCCAAAATGGCTTGTAATTCATGTTTGAAAATCCTAACTTCTTGCCTTCGATTCTCCTGGATCAAGTATGATCTCAATGAGTTCTTTATCATTTTGGGAATCTTGTAACATCATATACAACCTCTATGTTATAAATTTTTGAAAATTCATCTTGGAACTATGTGAAAAATTCCCATGAAGTTAGGTCAAAATCCTTCCTAAACTAGGGCAAAATTTCACTAAGTTTCCTAGTTTCATGAACATGTATTCACAAAATCATAACTTGAAATCCATACATTTATAGGAGAAGTTTTGTTCTAAAATGTTCTATATATCATTGATATATACAACTTTCATGTTTGAAGTTTCCTTTGAATCATCTTGCATCATGGTGAAAAATTGGCTCAAAGTTTTGAAAAATATGAAATTTTCAACACTTAGAAAAATTTCTAAGTTTAGAAATTTTGACTTTTCAAAATGGAATCTTGAATTTTTGATTTCTTGATGAACAATTTTCATATTTTGACATCTCTTGATGAAATGTAATCTTTGGGACTTGATTTTGACCAAAAAGTCAAAGTTTAACTTTTCAGTGTACAGTTGACTTTTGATCAGTTGACTGAAAATCAACTATCAATCAATTGAACTTGTGATTTGTTTTGAGCCATGAAATTATGTAAAAATGAAGCATTTGAATCCTTGATATCATAACTTAAACCAATCAATCATTTTCTAGGTCAAAAATCAAAAATTGCACCTTCTTAGTCAAAACCCTAATTCTGACCATTTTGCCCTTTTGATGATCTGATCAAATTTCTTGAGGAATTATGATCCAAACTTGATCAAATAATAGATATAGGTTCATGATGTTGATATGTATAAAAAATTATGAATTTTGACTGTAAGTTAACCACAATTGACTTTTTCCCCAATACAGCTGATTTTAGGTCAACTGATCAATTGACTGGGAAAAAATGTGATTCAAGACTTGAAACTTGACATGAGAAATCTTGAGGGTCCAAAATGATCCATGAAAGTCATATGAGGAAACAAAAGTCCATTTGTCCTTGTGCAATCTCAAACCCTAATTTTCAGTCATCAGTGCTAGAGGAGGTGTCTTGAGCTGATCAACTCTGTGCAGTCTTGAATCCAAGGAGATCTTGTGAGAGACTATTTGAGAAATGAGAGGGAAAATTTTAGGGTACAACACTATGGTATCCAAAAGATTTTTCAACCCCTAGGAACATTAAACAAACACGATGAGGGAGATATTGAGCAATCGACAAGAGATATAATCAATGACAAATGGCTTCATTAAAAATGATCCATATGATCAAAAGTGAATTCGTACAAGAATGATCCAAAATACATAATGAAATATAAATGATCCCATCCAACAAGACTGGTGGTGATCAAATGACATCAAAGAAGAAAGAAAAGAGACAATTAATGTGAGGGATCTCTGATCTCCGTGTAGTATAATGGTCCTCACTGTCGGAAGTACTCTTCATTCGACTTCTTGGTTTCTGTGAATAACTTCCTTGTCTTTTTACGATCTCGTCCACGTGTGAAGCTATCGATCACCAAATCTTTCCGAAATAGTTGTCCCTCCAAATACACACATATCTCTAAGAAGCGATCATGCTCGTTTCATTCCGACAAAGGTATAGGTACGGGTGCATCTTCCATTTCTTTTATTTTTTCTCAAAGTATGGCATTTTCTTTCATCACTTCGGTCATCTGAGCTTCCTTTGCTTCCAACTCCGACATAGCACCTTTAAACTGGTTTCCCAACTCTTTGGCTTTTTCCTTATTTCTATTGTTGGCCATTTAGAATTTCATAGTTCCTTGAAGATTCTTCTCTGCGTCAGTAAGGGCCACCTGATATTCTTCTGCAGATATAAAAAAGTTTTCTATCCCAGGTCTTCTTTTGTTCTTCCTACTTTTAGAACTACCTTCACCTTCATATTCTTTTAGTTGACGGGCTAATTCTCTCTTCTTTTCTGTCAAGAAGTATATTTCCATTTCCTTGCCTTTAAGATTTTGACGAAGGTCCCTGTTTTCCAACTGTACTTGATAAAAGCGTTCTTTAGGTACATCATGCTGTAGCATAATGGGTTGAGGGTACAAGGATATCTCTTTTTCAAAAGGAAACATAATAATTTTAACTATTTCTTTCACCCAATCCACATAAGGATCAAAAGATAACATCTCCTTTAACCCAAAGAACTATTTTCCTTTCCTACCAATGTGAGCCCAAGCAACCTCTGCTTTTTTCAACAATGCAAGGCTTTCTCCATTTTTGCAGTACACAGGTTCAACTTCTTTAGCTATAGATGGACGCCTCATGGCATAGCCTAACTGGAGAAGAGAGAGTATTGGATTGTAATTGATGATCCCTTTTGTTCCTATGAGTGGAACATTAGATAAACCCACAAAGTTAGAGATTACCTCAATAATATCAACCTTGAGTTTGTACCACTGAATATTAAAAGAGGTGAGCGTCATCACTTTGGATGCCCAAGAATGAGGGTCTTCCTTGAATGGTCCCTTTGCAGGTAATTGTGCCATGAACCATTTATAAAGCATCGACACACAACATACCACTACTCCCTTCTTCTCATACCTAGAGTGAATGGTATGGTAAGTGTTAGCTAATAAGGTAGGTATTTGATTTTTATTCGTGAAGACGCACAAAGTAGCCAAATCCATTATCTCCTTAATCTCGGGGAAGATAACAACCCCATAAGTGATAGCAACCAACAATGCATAATAAGCATCTCAATGTCCCTTGCTCTCTATTTGTCTAACCTTTCCTGCCATGAAATCTACTGGAAGACCACAAGTGACTTTATTGCTCCTCCACTTTCCTTTTACATCACTAAGGTTCAAACAAAGAACCTTAGAAATAGCCTCATAGTTAGGTTCATCAGGGACCTGGATGAAGGGAGTGTGATTAGTAACCCTGATATGGAGAAGATGAGAATACTCCTTAAGAGTGGGTTCCAATTGATAATCCTGACACGTGAAACAACACAACTCTGGATCATAAAACTGTAGCAAAGTCTAAACAACCTTATCATCAACCCGAGAATCCAACAAAGATAGGAGATTCCAATATCTTTCGCCAAAAACACCCATCTATTGACAATTCATGAGATCTCTGAGTTCTTCAAGAAAGGGCCAAACACTTGGATGAAACTAGTAGCTGAAGTTATCCATTTTGGTCTTCATGACGATATCAGTGTTGTTTGCCATTCTTAAAGGAAAAGAAAACTCTGGAAAATCCTGGAAATGACAATGCATATGCAGGTTAATCTTTTTTGTACAACATGTATACATACATATATATATATATATACATATATATATATATATATATATATATTAAAAAGTAAATATGCTATGATGTAACATGATAGGACCAGGGTTTCCAATATACTAGACATTGTTATTCTGCTGTATAGAGTCGTAGGTTCAAAGGTTCTAGACAATTACCAATAATAGCCACCAACCAAAGTTACCAACAGAAAGAGAGTCACCAACATAATAAAAGTCACCAACTGATCCAAAATCACTTTCAGAACCAGAGTTACCAACATAATCAAAGTCACCAACTGTACCTGTAAAAAATCAACCCTCCCACTCACGGGTGAAGATCAGGTCAGGGTAAGGCAAGGGTAACTCAGAAATCACGTGTCCATCTAAAAGTAAAATCATCGCAACACATACGTGCATGATAAAAGTACCTTCACTTGAACCTTATCCGAGCGTGGTATATGACATGACTGCACTAATCATACCACGTCCTATAGCCTTCATTCCCCAACTCTATTCCTAGGGCCTTAGTGCACTCTTGCCTGGGTACTGGGCCTTTTACCTCAAGAAGTATCATCCCAACCCCACAGCATAACACCAATATCCAGAGTACAGAAAATAATAAAATACAATGCATGAAAGCAAATAATCAATGCATATAAACAAATAAAGCTGGAAAGCAATAAACACATAAACACCCAAGAAAAGAAGACAAACACAAGGTATGATTGTCTTGCTAAGGATGAACCAGCAATAGGTCAGTCTGTCCCCAGTGAAGTAGCCAACTGAAACAACCGGCGGAAATCATCAAAGATAAAATTTAATGAAGTCGCCATGAAACGTATTTTATCCCACATGATGGGAAAGGTAAACATCGAGAAAACATGAAGGGGTGAAATCACCGTCTTGCGACCATAGAGATCAGGTAAGAAATTTGGTTATGTGAGGGGAAGGTATTACCACCCCAAACGTCTGCAGTACTCTACAGGATCCACTTATGTTGTTCTAATCTATGGGTGTATAAAGTCTATGTCTAAAGCTTAAGATATTAAAAGAAAGATACAAAGTGGGAATGCATGCAAAAGAGGGGAAAATAATTTAGGGAAAATAAATGTTGTGCTCATTCGGGCCCTACCCCAATGCCTACGTATCCCTTTTAAGGAATCAGAATAGTCGTAGTTCGGCTTTAAAAGTTTCTGCTTGTTTGTATTTTTTAATGAACAATATTAATTTTTCCTTCTGACGCAACTCGACCTTTTAGGACTTACGCATCATCACAAAAGTGAATTAACATGTTCTTTGAAAAGGTTTGAAAGAAAAGCCCGAAGGAAAAAAGAGTTTGGTTGGTTGGTGTTTTTGCTACAGATAATAGCTAGTTGATCTCAAGAGAGAGATATTAACCACTTCTCCACTATTTCATGAAATAAGTCTCTGAGACTTGAACCCCACCAAGGCTTATAATGGAAGAATAATAAGATTGAGAAGAAACCTGCTTATCATTCCCATGATCAACAAAGATATGATTCTGATTAGTAATTTTTAAGTGTTTTGAAGTTTGCAAGAAAAAGAGGTTTTTGTTTTAATCCAAATGCAAAATCCTTACCTTCAGAATGGACTTTCTTTGGTTTCTGACAATCAGTATTAATCTTAAATTTCTCCCCACAATGGTAGAAAGTCACGGTATAACCTTTACAATCAGCAATGAGATATCTCATCTTCCCACATTTGAAACACCTCTTATCTGCACTCAAACACTCGTTGGTATGATGACGAACCACGCCACACTTGTAGAACTTGACTGGAGCGAGAGAAACTCCTGAACTTGTCTTCCTCCCATCATAAGTCTTCTTCTTCCACTTGTCACCAGGAATAACGTACGACTATCCTTGAAATTGTCCCTTCCCTTTCTTCTCACTAAGACTCTTATAATGAGCAGACCAAACTTTGCAATCCTCATCATAAATTATGAACTTATTCACCACCATAGGAAATTGGTGAATCTCCTATTATCTAACACCCTGCTTAATCTTTGGTTGCAATCCATTCTCAAACTTAACAAACTTAGAACCCTCAGCAACTGCATCATTATAATGCGGACAAAACTTCACCAGTTTTTCAAACTAAGCAGCATACTCAGCAACAATTGAATTCCTATGTTTCAGTCCTCTGGAAAGTATTTCTCCAAGAATCCAACTCTAAACACAACCCAAGTGATTATAGTACCATCATCTTCCAATCTCTGACGCACGTTATCCCATTAATCTTCATCTTCTCCTGATAACATATGAGTACCAAATTGTACCTTCTATACTTCTGAGCAAGCCATCAACCGAAAAATATGCTAAATCTCTCCCATCCATGTCTGTGCACCCTTAAGATCATATATGCCTTGAAATTTGGTGGATTTTTTCTCTGAAAATTTACCAAAGTACGAAATTCATCATAATCTCCAACATTCTTAATTTTGTTTTAGAATGTAACTTTTAGATAAATTCATTCGAGGTTTTTTATTCCCTTTTTTAAATTAAATTCTTTTTGGGACTTTTTTATTATAATTTCTTTTAGGACTTTATTTCCTTTGGAGACTAAACTAGGGGGTGCTAGACTGGAAAATAGTGTACGAAAGTAATTAGGGCGTTGGGCCAAGATTCTAGGCCCAAACTCTTAATTTAGTTTAGAAGAGGGAGTGGATAAGCAAAAAGGAAGTTGTAGAAAAACAAGGAATGTGATTTGAACCAAGCCCAAGTGACAAACATAAAGGGTGGGAAAAGGATAGAAATATCCTTCATTCTGCATTTGGCCCCCTCTGACTTCTCTCTCACTCTCTCATATATCGTCGACAATTGCCCCGTCGCGCCGAAAATCGCCTCTGGCGGTGGGGCACCTCAGAACCCTACATAATACCTACCAAACTCTTACTATCTTTATTCCAATCATCTCTCTATGTCTTAGATCCTGCTAAAATCCCTAGAACTAGGTTTAATCTCTCAGAAAGGTCGAAACCCTAACACTAAAAAACCCTAATTAAATGAAACTTATAGCCTATCTGATGTAATAACCATGGGGTAATGATTCTACACATCAAGTGGAACAAAATTGTAGCAAGAAGAGATGCAAAGGATGAAGGAGAAAGGAAACCTACCAACTGAGGGGAGGATTCCCATGGTTGTCATTGAATGTTAGCACCGACGAAGGAAAAAAGACGAGAAACCCATAGAACATCACGTAAAGCTCCTACTTCCCTTCATCCTTTTTCTTTCTTGTGATTACTTATCCGTGCCTTCTCCTTCTACTTTTCTTTAGATTATTCTTTGATGTTGATGTTATGTGTAACACCCTTCTAAACTCCATGTATAATTTATGAATAAATTAATTAAAACACAACACAACAGTGTCACACTTCATAAAAACATAAAATACTACTCCGTAACATGGGTTACACCAAATCATGTTATTAATCTCAAAACTTAACTTTTATGATGTTTAAACGACATCAAAACACCTTTGATAAATTTTCAGTAGAAACATATTAAAAACAATCATAGATCAACTCAAAACATGTAGTCTCATAATAAACACTTATTAACATAATCAAAATGATTGCATCTTTCAATCAAACATCTTAGATCGTCTCAACAAATTAAATAGGATGTAACATCAAATATGCAATATAATAGTTTCAGAAATCAAACGTTCACCCTAACCCGGTGTTACATGATAATAGTAGAATTCCACTACATAAAACGATAAACTAAAGGTGGTCTCTAATGGATAGCTTTAACTTACTTCCACAGAATCTACTCCTGAGTAGTTGCACATTACCCATGTAGAGGAAACATTTAAACAAAAAGGGTGAGTAATCATAATCAATTATAAGATGTTAGAACAAGATTTGTGTCTATAATATAATCTTGATGTATTGATGATAATAACACATATATTTGATAAGGAACAAATTTAGTTCTAATAAGTTTCTTGAGTGTGCAGATAAGAAATTCTAATTGATTCAGGTTTGTTGTCTGAAGAATCAGAAATACGCCAAGCACATCAGAAATACTTTTTACATCCACTTCTGAAGAAACATCAATAGTTCGGAAGAATGTTGAATGTTCGCCAGAAAGAAAGTTGATCTTAACGGTTGATCTGAACTTGCAAGCTTGTCGGAGGATGATCTTTGACGAGCTGGAAAGTTGAGGAGGAAGGGGGGAGGGGTTGTATCTGCAAGGCACTCCGACGATTAAGTAAGCGTGGGAGCAAATAGATACAAGAAAAGTATTAGGATCTCAGAGATGAATCATGGATATTCGATACCTGGCCCTCACCTGTGAGGATTTATATAATTCCCCCGGCTCTTGGCAATTGGTCCATATTTTTGGGCCTAGATATGCGGGTCCGCAAAAATAGGCAACTTCCAGGACTGGGTCAAAACAAGCAAGTATACTCGTAAGTAGCTGTTTGTTCTAAGGAGGAGGATTACGAGAAGATGGTGATTTTGGTAATTTCCTAGGTGTCTGCCTGACTCGTGTCGGGTTGACGTGAGACATTTGTTGATTAGGTCAGGCGTGTATGTTGGGTATAACTGGTCGGATGACAAGCGCCATGGTCGACCAGAGTGTTAGGTCGCTGTTGTTGGACCGTGCTAAGGGTAGAAGCGGATTGGGCCAATTCTAGTCAGTGGGCCAATCTAGAACAGGAGCTCCCAAGTCGTTGCTCATGGGAACATGAGTGATGACTTAGAATCATGCCATCAAAACGGGGATGCTTCTTGGTCAATTCCATGCGAGGAGTACGAGTGATGCTCATTGTGTTCGGCTTGAAGGGAGAGGAAAAGTTGACCGATTTTGAGGAGTTGTCGTGTCTCAAAAGGAAATTTCATACGAAGAGTCCGAAAACTACTTGGTGTTCATTTTATAGGGAGAGGAACGATTGGTTGAAGTCTGGGGAGATTACGTGCCACGCCAATATTGAGCCACATGCTGTCAAATAGGTGTGATGATGGTTGTCCTAGGGGATATGGCGTAATGATGACGTCCTTTAGAGTTCACTAGGCGCGTGTCCGCCCATGCACTGGTGATACCATCCTATAAAAAGATGGGAGAGAGCTCCATATATACTTTTTGCCTGTCTTCCAGCTGCTCGATTCCTTCGTTCTTGCCCGACTTCATCTGTATCTACTTGAATTCATCCATTTCCAAGATTTTCATTCGTTCTACCATTCGTTGTCGTCTATTCTCTCTGTTCTTTCACTCAATCCGGTAAGCTTTCCTCGATTCCCCTTGTTTTTGTGATTTGTCACTTCCATTATAGTTTAGATTTCAAGGGTTTTCCTTAGAAAATGCATGCAGTTGGGGTTTAGGGTTATTGATTTTTTAGAAATTCAGGCAAAATATTGGTTGGAGGCGGTGGTTCTGGCGGGTAAGGTCGTCATGAATTCCAAGTGTCCTCTAGGGGGCGGGGGGAGTTTTTGGTACTTCAGTGGTGTCAGACGAATGTAGGAAATGAATCTAGTTGGCTTGGTCGAGGAAGGGAGATCGTATAATAGTCGTTTAAGTGAGGGTTCTGATTGGGGACATGGTCCTCGTTCCTTGGTGCCCTTTCACTTGATTAGTGGTGGAAGGGTGGATTTGACGTTGATGTCGAACTCACTTTTATCCTCTGCTTTTTAATTACGATGATTACTAACACCGACGACGAGTTTCTCAATGATCCCATTTGTTCTTCTCAGAGCTCTACCGAGAGTACGTCCAGCGAGGCGAGCACCTCAAGGGCGTATGAGTCTTGACGGGGGAACTGGAGCCAGAGAGGCCCGATAATTAGGATGCTTAGGGGGGGCAAGGAGGTGTCTCTCATCGATCAAGAGGGTCCCAGAGCGCTAGTGATCAAGGAAAGTCCACTAGATTGGGTTGCATTGGGCCTGTTGAGGTATGTCTCCCACTTTATTGAGTATCCTGACGAGATATTCACCTTGTTAGATTCAGAAATGGACCGAGAAGACACTGAAGAGAAATGGGAAATCTACATCCCCAACAAGAAGAGTCGGATATGATTGCACTTTGAAGCCCGTCGGTTCCCTATGTACGAGATCGTGTTCAGGGTGATGGGTTTGTGGGTCCCTTTCTCAGACTTATAAGTGGTGGTCTTCAGGCATCTTTGCCTGACTCCGTCCCAGCTGTAACTAAACTCGATCGACTTTCTTTAGGCATTCGAGATGGTGTGCAACTATTTGGGGACTTCGGGGAGTCCCTTTGTTCTTCTATTGTTTTCATCTTCAGAGGCAGACATTTGATGCCAAATATGGTTGGGTTGCTTTGAAGCAAGCGAACGACAAGTTGTTCAAGGCGTACCTGGAGTCAGTCTTTTTCATTAAGGAAAAATATATGCTCATTCCGCCTGTCTCGGAGAGGGCGCTATTGAGTGTCTTCCTGGTTGCCCCTGTGTACGACGAGAAAGGGGCTCCTATTTTTACCGAGGAGGGGAAACATGCGAACAAGATGGTGCCCAAGTTTCCTTTTAACTTGACCGAAAAGCATTATGAAAGGGGGACTAACTAACGTCTATGTCTTGAAGAAAGATCAGCTCGGTGCCGAGGACATAGCCATCTTAGATCGTCTATGCGCGTTTGTTGTGGGGATCCCTCTCGTCCAGCATGTGGGAAGAGGGAATCAGTCAGTTGTTGATAAAAACAGACAAGAGGTCTACGACCAGGGTTTGATAAGCGTTAAGGAGCTCCTCGAGAGTGAGGATTATGTGGCGTATCTTGGTAGTCGTCTTATGATTTGATTTTCTTTGTTTGCACGACACATCTATTCTTCTATTTTACTGATTGTTCTTTGTTGTTTCCTCGCATATAAGATGAATCTCACCTAGTGGCGCTTGGAAAGGATGGTCACTTTCAATGCGAAGAAGGCACAAAATGGTGTCAAGGCTTCGTCGCCCGACACAGGCCTTTTGTCGGGATCGAGAGCTTCGTCGATAAGGCAGCCGACTGAGGCTCTTTCTTCTCTACAGGTGTCCTGAAGGCATAAGAGACATCATAACAAGGGTACTGTAGATCTAACAGGGGAGAGGGAGAAGGGAAAATATGAGCTTCCCCTTGTTGGCACGATAAGTCTTTATTTAAGGGTTCTTCTCTATATCTTCTTCGGGGCGAGTCCCTTCTGATCTAGGAGTTAAATCACCCGACAAAGAGGACAACATTAGCTCACGATGTCGGAGGATAGGCTGGGGAAACTGTCCAAGGATAACAAGGCACTTTTTCTTGAGAAGAAGACTTTTGACGAGCAGGTGGCGACCTTGACTGCTGAACCTACTCCTGCCAAGGATGAGCCGAAAGAGGCCAAAGGCCTAAAAGCCCTAGTTGATCTGGTTGCTCTCCTAGAGCTAGCATTGGTTGATGCTCTGGCTGCTGTCGAGGGGAGCTTTGATAACACAATGAAGCATCTTTGAGTTCTGAACCTTACGATCGAGTTGAATATGACTTGGATGGGTCTCCACTATTATGCAGTAGATAATCAGATTGTAATCCCTTAGTAGCTCAGAGGTTTCGGGGATGTACCTGTTGGAGAGTCGTCACATCAAGAGCCCATTATCGAAGAGGAGTCCCAACCATATACTTGATTTCTTTTTTTATTCCTTTTTCTGTTCTGGCTTGCGTGTCATATTAATGTAATTCATTCTTGGAGGCTTTGACCTATTTTTGATTAAGTTCTGAACAGCTGTGGTCTTTACATCCACGTGATTACTTTGTTGGATGGGGGCCTTGGGCTCCCTTTTTGTAAATTTCGAATAACCGCGACCTTATTGGTCGTATTTTAATTTTGCGACCATGGTGGATATTTTCTCTAGTTCGTGCATGATTGTGTTATTTTTATATTTGAAGTGTTTTACATGTTTATCGTATGCTCGTCTGTTTGAAACATTTTCATTGGACAAGAGTTTTTAACGGGGACTTGCTCGTTAATTGGTGTGTTTTCCAGTGTGGGGAAACTGGTCAAACGTCTAAGGTGAGTATCGGGCGTGGCCCGAAACTCAGGTCTCGTTTAAGGGACTCGGGCTCGGCGGTGTGAACTACCAATCGCGAGTTGGGAATTTTTCCGGCATGGTACGATGATGATAGAGCTCGTTCGATTTATCCACGTCGGGCTAAGGATCCGCTCGTCCAAAAGAGTAGAGTCTTTTCCCCTTATTTAAATTGGAGTGCCATGCTTGTACCTAGGCATACACGTGTGGTCAGGCACGGATGAGTTCATCTTGTTGACGATGCTCACTGACTTCTTAGTGTTTTAATTTTAATATTGTTTTAGCTTTTCAGCATTCATTTGTTGACCAAGTTGTTTCCCTTGTAGATTTTCTAAGTAGTACGCCTCGGTCCCTGTTTTTACGTAGATGTGATAGGGACCTTTCCAATTTGCTGCGAGCTTACCTTCACGAGATTCTTTGCGATTTCTCTTCAAGACAAGGCTGCCTACCTCGAACTCTTGGTGTATGACTTTGGTGTCCTAGCGCATGGATATCTGTTTTTGGAGAGAGGCCTCTTGTAGGGCTGCTCCTGTTAAGATTTCTTCGACCATATCTAGTTCTTCTCATAGGGCGATGTAATTTAACTCCTCGTCTAGGGAATCTTCAGTTCGCCTGGAGGGTTCCTCGATCTCTACAGAGATGAAGGTCTCTATTCCGTAAGTTAGTCAAAATGGAGTCTCTCTGGTGGATGGTGTGTTTTTGTTAGTAGCCGCAGAGCATGTTGTGTAGCTCCTCGACCTATCTTTTCTTGGTTTCATCTAAACTCCGTCTGAGACCCATGAGTATCACCATGTTCGCGGTCTCGGCCTGGCCGTTTGTCTGGGGATGCTCGATAGAGGCAAAGTGTTGGGTGGTGCCCAACTTGGCAAAGAACTCCTAAAAGGCTTGGTATGTGAACTGGGTTCCATTATCGGTGACGATCACTTGCGGGACACCGAACCAAGAAAGGATGTTTCTTTTATAGAAGCGCATGACATTTTGGGTGGTAATTTTTTCCAATTCATTTGCCTCTATCCATTTGGTGAAGTAGTCGACAACCATTATCAAGTATCTACTTTGATTTGGGCCTACCACGGACGATCCGAGGAGATCTAATCCCATCAGGCGAAGGTCCGGGGGGAAGAGAGGGAATTGAGCTCATTCAGGAGAGGTAAGTGCATGTCCTTGTGTCGTTGGCACATTTCGTATTTATTTACGTTCTCTTTTGCATCGTACTACATGGTGGGACAGTAATACCCTACTCGCAGAGCTTTCATGAAGAGAGATCTTCCACCCAGGTGTTATCCATTTATCCCTTCGTGGATCTAAAGCAGGATATGGTATGTGTTGCTCCGATCAACGCATTTTAGGAGGGGAATAGAAAACTCTCTCATGTACAATTTTCCTTCGACTAGGACGTAGGAGAAGGCTCTTCGCCTGACCACGACTGCCTTCTTTGAGTCGGCGGGTAACTCCTCTTTTGTGAGGTAGTTACATACAAGGGTTATCCAACAGTCGTTGTTTCCTATGGAGAATACTGCCAAAGTCGAGGGGGTCTCTAGGTGTTTGTTCGAGGAAGAATTTATTGTATCACCGACTTATTCCCCCCTTTCCTCTTTGTGCTGATAGTTTGGACAGGATATCTGCTCGGGTATTATGTTTATCGAGAACATGTTGTACGTCCATAGATTTAAATTTCTTCTTTCTTTCTTGGACCATGGCCCAATACTTAACGAGGTGGTTGTTTTTCACCTAATATTATCCTCGGACCTGGGATGCAACGAGCTGAGAGTCAGTGAAGATCTTCACCTCTTTGGCTCCCAGATCTTCGGCCATGCGTAACCCTGCTAAGAATGCCTCGTATTTGGCCTGGTTGTTGGAATTTTGGAAAGATAACGCAAGGGAGACTTCTATTAGGATCCCCTCCTCGTTCTCTAGGATGATGCCCGCCCCGCTTACCGTTGAGCTGGATGCACCGTTGACGAATATTGTCCACCGGTGCATCTCGTCCGCGGGTGCAGACAAAGTCATTTCAGCCATAAAGTCGACCATCGCCTAAGCTTTGAGGGCTTTCCTTCTTTCATACTGGATGTCGAATTCAAAGAGTTCTAGCGACCATTTTAGCATCCTGCCCGCCATGTCAGGCCTACCGAGGAGTTACTTTATTAGTTGCAATGTCCGAACGACTTTGGTATGTGCCAAGAAGTAGTGTTTGAGCCTTCTTTCTGCGTTGATGAGGGCTAAGGCCAATTTTCCGATTTAGTGGTATCCTACTTCGGGACCCTGCAAGGCTTTACTCGTAAAGGAGATAGGATTCTTCCCCTCTAGGGTTTCTCGGATTAGTGAAGCACTTATTTCTTATGAGGTTATGGCCAGATAGAGATAGAGGATCTCATCCTTCTCTGGTTGAGAAAGGACGGGAGACTGCAACAGCGCTTACTCACATTTGTCCGTCTGTTTGAAGGCAGCTTCTTTGCGGAGAAGTTTGAAGAGGGGGAGCGCGTGTTGGGTGGATTTCGCCATGAAGCGGGAGAGTGAGCATGTTGTTCAGAATTTGAATGAATTTTTTTGAAGTGGGCATTGGAAACTCAAAAAATGCTCGAAATTTGGCGGGGTTAGCCTCAACTCCTTGTTCTGTGAGGTAGAACCCGAGGAACTTGCCTACCCATACGCCAAAGGTGCATTTTTCGGGGTTAAAGTGCATCCAGCATTTCCTGGCCTGTTTGAAGACTTTGTTCAGTTGGAGGGTGTGGTAGATCTCTTGTGTCGATTTTACTATCATGTCGTCCATGTAAACTTCGAGCATGTCGCCTATCTCGTTGCGGAAAACATTATTCATCATGCACTGATATGTAGTGCCCGTGTTTTTAGGGTGAAGGGCATTACATTGTAGTAATAGTTATTATACCCAAAAAATTTCCCTCCTCATTCTAGTTACATGGCTTGTGCTTCATCATACATATTCATACATTCTCATGATAAGGATTAGGGTATCTGGGTTCCCAAGGTCTTCTACAAGCTCTAAAGGATGTTTGTTTGGTAAATCAATTCAAAAGAGGATCTCATATCTTCAATCTTTAAACTCTCTCAAGTTACAAGGGTTTCTTATGTTGCAAGACATCCCATTTATCCCATATGACCATTAGACGTTGGAAGTTTGCAAAGTTTAGAGAAGAATCACATTTCCACTATTCATCTCTCAAGATTAGGGTTTTGATCAGTTGAGGAGTTTGAGGCTTGTAAAAGACAAATATGTGAATCATCATCTCCTCATCATCATATAAGACATCTTTGATCAAACAATTTCTCAATTTCTCTAGGAGAATGAGGGTTTGAAGTTTGGTCACTATTTCCTAACACAAAGAGCCAAAATTAGGATTTTTGATTTAATCAAGAAATCTTTGATTTTTTTAGCAGGATTTGAATCCATGCTTCTTAACATGTTTATGAGCATCTATGAATGGAAGGTTGACCATTTGTTTTGATTGAAAGAAGCTTAATTGATCAAAAGGGGCAAAATAGTCATTTTGACCAAGGAAACTTTTGGTCAACCATCAATTCAAAGATCATGTTCTCATATTTCATAATCAATGGAGGCATAAAATCAAGAGGTAGATTTGATTTGGAGTTCACTTGTGTAAGAAGTCATTTGAGCATTTTTGAGAATTTTCCCAAAGTATCCATAGTACTGAATTTGAATGATCATAACTCTTTCAATTTTTATTGAAAACATACAAACCTTATATGGTTGGAAAGAGGAGAAAAGATTATTCAACTTTGTCATTGTGGTGTCAAGGCCAAAAAGTGATTATTTTGAGAGATATCTGGCTTGGAAATTTCTTGACACTTAGAAATTTTTAAGATTTTTGACTAAAATGCTGATTTCTTCATGTCCCCTTTTGAAGTATCAAATGATTTCAATTTTGAAAAGTATCAACATTAAAATTATAGCTTGAATATTCCTATGCATTTTGTATTCAAGAAGTATCTCATTTGGTCGTGTATAAAGAAACATATGATGGTCAGGATCTCAAGGTTTGAGAGTGTGAGTATGCTTAGCAAATGAGGCCTCGTGTGCGGAATTTGATCAAGTAGATGGTGGACATACCTTCACCATAGCTTTTCTTGTTGAATTGGTCATAATTTCAAAACTGTTTGAACATCAAAGTTGGAGTTTGATGTCTCCCATTCAATTTTGATTCAAGGTTTGTTTCAATTGGGCATTATGGAGAGAGTTATTAGATTTGGAAGTTCAAAGAAAAAGCTGGCAGATGTATGCCATGCATGTGCAATATTTCCCACAAAGAGAAGCTTGCGCATGCACCAGGCCAGTCATTGCATCAAACACTTGGTGTGCCCATGTTCATGGTGGTTAATCTCTTAATTAAAACTTTTAATTTGAGAAATAATAAGAAGGGAGTTGTAATTAGATGTATAAACTTCATGTCACTCTTTGAATCACATCATTTGGTTTAGAAATGAGGGAGGTATCATCAATTAAATCTTGGTTCTCAAAAGTTTTCAACAAGCCCTGCCAGTATACAAGCATGCGTGCACCCAAGCCCGCCATACCCCATTTCCACCAAATTTCATGCCATGTTTTCTAACACTTGCAAGCATCATTTTGAATTTACATCACCTACAACATTGTTGCTTATCATGTATGCTTTCCAAAGGCCTCATTCTTTTCAAATACGCACGAGGAAATATGATAAAGATTTGAATTTGTCACAATTCACTCAAGTGTGCATGGCAAGGCAAGCAAGTCAGGCAGGCATTTCATGTGCATGGGGGAATTGTATGTTGTATGAATCTTACCACACGCTTCATGCACGCATTGCACATATTGACCTCATCATTTTTTCCTTTCCAAATCATGCAAAACACATTCAGTCATCCTGAATTGCTATTTTAGGCAATAATCCTCTACTTCCCTCCTATCCATGTATAGTCCATGCTAGCTCATCCTTCACACGCTTATCTCACTCAATTGTAATTTATTTCCACTCATCAAAATGCACACAAGTGATCAGTAACAAGGCATGAAACACAGGCTTGCACTGCTTCACTCAAATCTGTCATAAATTTCCAACATTGCCCTCTTACGGCTCTAAACTTGCAAAAGATTGTATTATCCCTCTGCAAAGATTCCTCAACACACTTTTTTGCTCTATATAATCTTTCTCTTCACTCGAGGGATGGATCTGAAATCCTGAAGTTGCATACAAGCTTCTTTTCAAAAATTCGATTGCACACTTTTTTTGCATTTTCAATAATTCACAAGTTTCCTCTCAACCTGCTCGTGCATTCTTCAAATTTCAGTTTGCATCTTCATCTTTTGAGCTCAAGGAGTAGATCCATTGGTTTTCTTGTTAAATTTAGAGGCACCTAGTGAATTTACTTTTCACTACTTGAGGTATGTTTTCATGAACTTCACATCATCATTTCATTGTGAATTTGAAATGTAGATCTTGTTTTAATCATGCTAGCTGGCCAAATCTTAGATCTGAATTATGTGCATAAATGATTTGATGATGAATTTGTGCTCTGCAAGTTGCTTGAACTTTGATTGAAACAATGTTTTCATGGTAAGATCTCTTCCTAATCTTGCATTAGTTGTGAAATCTATGTTCATCTCGTTGTTCTTTGCATTTTCATAATGAACTTTGATGTTTTGATCAAGTGATTTGGTTCAGAAATGAATGAGATATGTGGATCTGAATTTCGCTTAACGAATTATGTTTTTGCAAGTTAAAAATATGTTGATTTAAGTGACTTTCCTGCACTTTTTCTCCTTGATTCGTGAGCCATTCTTGAAAATCTTTGATCCTATGATGATCTACTTTATGAGATCTTTAATTTGGTTACAAATTCGTGCATTTTCATCAAGAATTGAAGGATATATCATGATCTGAATTCAGTGCAAAAAACTGATCAACATTTGTTAGGGCATGGTTCAGTGGTAGGGACAATGATGTGGCGTGCTTCAATTGAACATGTTCTGCTTTTCTTTTACAGCGCATTATGGCTTTAGTAGGTGTAATAAGCCTTGGTTCTTTTTGAATATTTAATGCACTTTTAATTGTTTTCTTATTTTTGTTTTAATATTTTCTCTTGTCCAAAAATTATCAAAAAAAAATATAGTGAACTCTATTTTTAGCCTATTTTCACATTATGAATTTTATTTATTTATTTTAATAATTTTTAGAACATTAAATAAATCAATAAGTTCAATTAGGGTTTTTTATCATCTATTATGTTCTAGAATTTTATTTTCCAAGTTTTACTAATATAAAAAAATCCCAAAAAATATATTAGGTTCCATTTTGAATGTGCTTCATGGAAATAATTTTTGTTTGATTTTATAAAAAAAATTGATAAGAAAATAAAATCAATCTTTGACAATATCTTTTTTCTTTACTTTTTTAGTATTGTGTGAAAATAATTTTATTTTGGTATCTTCCTCTAACAATAAAATTCTATAAAAATAATTTTAATAACCCTTAGGTATTTTACCAAATTACTATAATTTTTAATTTATTTTAAATTTTAATTTTCCTATTTTTCCAAATTTTAGAACCTCATATTAGTTTTTGACCTTTCTTTTTGCTTAAGCTAGAAGAAACTTTTGAAACCTTAATTTCCTCTACTTGAAAAAAATCAAAGAAAATATGTTTAATTTCCTTGGATTCTTTAGAACCATAAAAATCATTTTTGTTAATTTTTAACTTTTGATTTTGCTTTTTTTTCCACAAATATTATACTAAAACTCTTTAGTTTGCCCCTTTTATTAACTAGTCTTAGTAATTCCTAATCATTTATAACCCCTCAATCAAATCCAAGGACTATTAATCATGTTTTTGATTTTACAAGCCTTTAGAAAGTTAGGTTTTAATTGGCTCAATTTTACAAACTTTTCTCCTTTTTCTAAAATTAATCTTGATTAGGGAACATATTAGGGTTTTACCTTGACCATTTGCTTGTGTTTATAAGTTTAGGGATTGATTCTATCTTTCCTCATTCTCTCATACCTCAAGCACCTTTATCTCCTATCCAATCATGGTTACTTCTTATCCACCTCTCTTGGTGTGTTTAATATTTTCATCTGTTGCTTTGTTTGATAGTGTTGATTGATCTTGATGCTTAGCCATCTCTTTCCTCTTCTCTAGTAGACCCACTTCTTGTATGTTACCCTTAAGTTTTCAATTCACTTTACTACAAGTGTTAATTGAATAGACCTTAGGCTTATATCCATGTATGCCAACATAGGGTAGAAATTTCCCTTCAAAACTCAAACTATAGGATCAATCATTGTATGATAACATTATGGATAAATTTAGGCTAGTCTCCCCTTATACTTTTCTTTCCCCTTTTGCACCCTTGCATTTAAGACAAAACTTCATTTTCTGGCAAAATTCAAAATATTTTAAAATTAATGATGAAAATCATATCTTTGTTGAGCTTGGGAAATGATAAGCGAGTTTCTTCTCGATCTTATTTCTTTTCCATTCTAAGCTATGGTATGGTTTAAGTCTCAAAAAACATATTTCATGAATAAGTGGAAAAGTGGCTAAAATATCTCTCTTGAGATCAACTAGTTGTCATCTGTAGAAAAAACACCAACCAACACAACTCTTTTTCCGTTGGGCTTTTCTTTCAAGACTCTTTTAAAAAGAACATGTTAATTCACTTATGTGCTGACACGTAAGTCTCAAAAGGTTGAGTTACGTCAGAAGGCATAATTAATATTGTTCATTAAAAAATACAAACCAACAAAACTTTTGAAGTCGATCTACGACTGCTCTGATTTCTTCAAAGGGATACGTAGGAATTGGGTTAGGGCCCGAACGAGCACAACTTTTATTTTCCCTACATTATTTTCTGTTTTCTATTGCATGAATTTCCCCTCTTATATCTTTTTAGCTCTTAAGCTTTAGACCTAGAATTCACACCCTTAAATCAGAACAAACATAAGTGGATCTTGTAGAGTACTACAGACGTTTTGGGTCCTAATACCTTCCCCTCGCGTAACCGAATTCCTTACCCAATCTCTCGGTCACAAGACCGTGACTTCTCCTTTCTCAGGTTTTCTTGATGTTTACCTTTCCCTTCATATGAGATAAAATACGTTCGATTGTGACATCATTGAATTTTATCTTTGATGATTTTCTGTCGGTTATTTCAATAGTTTCCCGATTCGGTCATAAAAGCGGTATATTTTTTGTCTGATTTTGCCATGGGAATCTGGTTGTATCTAGAATATACGTCCATGAAAGATAATAATTTGAAATCGGTCGAATTGTCGACCAGTTTGTCGATATTGTGGAGGGGTAATTAATGCATATACGCCACTTTCCATTAGATTTTTTCATGAGGACTAAATTTGAGAGCCATGTTGTGTACTGAGCTTCAGAAACAAAATGTTCCTCTAGGAGGTCTTTGACAGCCTGCTCGACATCCTGCGTCTTTTCGAGAGACTTCTTCCACCTACGTCGAGCAATTTCCTTAAGGGTAGGATCTATGGTCTGATGGTGACATGTAATCTCTAGGTTCAATTCGGGAATTTTAGTTGCGCTCCAGGAAAACACATCAGCATTTTTCCCCAAGCAAGCTTTAAGTCGCCTCTTCGCCATTTCGGGGAGGTCAGCTTCGATCTTAACTCCTTTGGAAGGATCGTTTTCAAGGGGGGTGGTTTTGAAGTCCCCGTCTGGAATAGGCCGCATGGGAACCGAAGGCTCCATGATATCTTTAGTCGGGGATGCATTTTCCCCTTTGACCATGGGCTCCTTCCCTTTTCTCCTTTGCTTTGCTCAATCTTCCTTGGAGAAGCGGCTGTCGCGGTTGATGGCATTGGCCCATAGCAGTGGCTTGGGATCCTCGGAGCTGGAGGGCAAGGAGGATTCAGTGTACATTCGAGATGAGCGTTGATGGAACTCAGGCCCTTGGCCGAAGCTTTAAAACACCTCCTTGCTTCCTTGATGTCCCCATAGAGGGTGGTGACCAAGCCTTCGGCAATGTAGTATTTCATCTTGAGGTGCACAGTGGAGGGCACTGCAATAAGCTCGTCTAGGGTTTGCCTCCCAAATATGCATTGATAGAGAGACGAGTAGTCCACTACTAGAAACCGACCAGCAGGCCCTTTGTAATCTTTGGAGTCTCGGGATCTGTCTCCCTGCTTTTTCTCTCCCCCCCCTGATGGGATGTCGAGGGCTTGTCACTTTTCGAGGAATTGGAACCCTCTCGGTGCCTCGAATCCCTAGCATTGATGGCCACTTCTTTCTCTTCGTATTGAATGTACGCTTGAGCTTTGAAAAAAAGGGATTCTAGCATGGATGGAGTTTCGATGCCCGCAACCTTTGCAAAGTCGCTACGGGGACGGAGCCCACATTTAAGGAGGTACTTCTTCATGGCATCGTTTGTTGAGACCTACACGACTTCTTTATTGAAGCTCTCGATATATGCTCGGAGAGACTCATCTCTGCCTTGGATAATTACTTCTAGAGATGCCTGTGATTTCGGATGTCGGCAGGAGGCGATGAAGTGCCTCGAAAATATCTTTCCCATATATTTCCAAGAAGTGATAGATTCAGCGGGAAGAATCTTGTACCAAGCCGTGACAACTTTTCTTAGAGTGGTCCAGAACAACCTGACTTTGATCGTTTCCTTCACGCCTCAGTAATCGAGTTGAGCGCCAATGTCTTCTATATGGTCATCTGGGCAGGTTGTACCGTCATTGGATCCCATTGTGTTTACCGTGGTTTTTGGTAAACAACCGCTGATCCTCCAAAAAGGAAATCCCTTTTGGTTACTCGTGGGATCGATCAGATTGATCCTATAATATATGCTAATTTTGTGCTGGTTTGATGTAAAACTTAATATCCAGGAAGAACACACGTTCGACCGGGGAGTTGGTGTTTGTAGTTTTGGAAAGCAAATAGAAATGCAGATAAAATGCAGGAAACGTAAACTTTGCAAAAGAAGATCAAAGCAATGTAAAAGATTTGATTAATAAAAGGTGGTGTTTCCAACGTACATTCTCAGTTATTATTTCACACACGACGGGTACTTGAATAATGTTGAGTGACTAGTACAATAGATTGAACACCCCCAAAATCTACACAAATTTCCTATCTTTATACTAAAATTATGTAATTTTCGAAGGGTTGCCTTGCTCTAGGATGAAAATAAGTGTCCTCTGCATGCCCCTCGACCTCTATCTTCCTGCCACGTCGCCTTCCCTTAACTGCTAGGCAAACTGCATTTCCCTCCCTTCTTCAAACTCAAATATATTTCGTCTTTGATGCTGACACGAGGGTTGTTCCTCTAGTCAAAGGCCACATGGCCTTTTCAGTCGAAGGCTTGATGGCAATGTCTGGTCGAAGACCAATTTGTAACTCATATATTTCTCTAAGTTTTTTCCATCTTGGCTTCATTTTCTCTATTTTTGGCCCATAAGGCCAATTTATCGTGGGTGTCGAATTTAAAAGCCAACAAATTGCCCCCCAAGAATGTCTATTTCGACGTCGAGAGAAATAGTCAATCTTTGATATTCCTATTCAACACCCGTCTCTTTTTTGTCCACAAAGGCTTAACGTGTACTTTTCGCCTTCCAACAGCTGCCACATTTAGAATCATCATTACTCTTTTCCCAAGACGTCGTTTCAATCAGCCGTTACCATGCTGCCATGATGGCCATTACTCCTAGAACCTAGGAAAGCATGTCAAACGTTCTCCATCATCTGTACGGCAACTGCTTCACTGCTTTCCACGTGCCCTACTACGTCTATAACATTAAATGACCTTGACGAGAAACATTTATCCCTGAGCACTATAAATAGCCTTGAGCTCTCTCTTTTGGAACTTTCACAACACTTAGAATTCTTCATCTCTTCTGCAGAAAAATAACTTATATCTTAGTGACTTTATCATCTTCGTTTCTCACCAACTCATGACAATGGCCTTCCTCTCCAATGCTACAAACAACCCTAAGCCCAAGAATGTCTCTGAAGTACAGCGTCAACCGGAGATTTTTCCTGCAAGTTCTCCTCCTGCTTTAATTGAGGAGCTAAGGTTCGTCTTTGAACCTATGACCAAAGAAGGGCGCGAAGCGTACAACTCTCGGCTCCTCATCCCCATCAGGTATTCTGGGGATATATATGCCATGTCTAGCCCTTTGTCTGTATGCATAGAAAATCCCACAAAAAATAGTGCTTTCTTCCCGACTCACCCTAGGCTTAAGCCTATAGGTTGTGCAAAGAAACCCAGAAATGATCCTGAGGATGCAACCCTATCCAATCAACAACATGCTCAGACGAAGGAAGACATTAATCTTCAGTTCATGAATAAAGAGAATAGGATCTTTCGATCGTGCCCTAGCCTTTCTTCAGAATATTCAGACTGGCTGAACAAAATGGAGAAGGTACAAACCCCAATCTGGAAAGAAATGGGGATCCATGACCTGGTGATGTTGTCGAAGACAGGGTTATCTTATTTCCCTCTCATGTTAGTGTCTTCATTATACTTCTGGGACAACACCCATTTCACGTTTCATCTTCCTTGTGGAATGGTGACCCCCACTCTTTTTGATATAGTAGCAATTACCGGTCTTCGACCGACTGGTGATTACTTCAACCCAGAAGATTTATCTGAGGATGCCATTGGGTTTTTAGCCACGAAGCCCACATATACCACATTTATCAATCATTTCAATGATAAATATTTCAACACTGTGTCAGAGGTGGAACATATAGCCTTCTTAGCTATGTGGCTATCTCGCTTCGTCTTCTGTACTAAGTCACTTCAAGTGACTAAGATGCTTATGCTTGCAACACAGCTTCACCATGGTTACCCTCTCTGTTTGGCTGAATTAATCATGGCCAACCTGTATGAGTCCATCAGCAATGGTGTGACTCAACTCAAAGTCATTGGAGATAGGGCAAGCTTGCTCCTTTCTGGCCCCTTTTGGCTTCTTCAACTCTGGCTCAACGCCACTTTCGAATCTTTTCTTCCTCAAAAGAATAAGATAAATGAAGAGGCCCCAGAATTCTAAATAGGAGGGTCGAAGGTACCAGGTTAGTCTTGTTGACTCCGACTGATGAGGGTCAGCAATTTCAAAAAGCCTTCACTAGCATTGTGATGATGTTTGCAGAGCGTCAAAATTTTGTTTCGACCATGGCTCCCTTCGCTGGTCGAAAAGTTGGTTCAGAATGGTTCACTCGACCATTTCCTTCGGCAGATGAGGAAGACATAGAAGACGAATATGTGGCTATCTGGGAGTCGTTTCTTCAACCCTGAATCATTCCACTGAGATTCAAGAGTTCGAAGAATCAACTAAGTTTGATTGCTTACCAACCGAATCTTGTCTCTCGACAGTTCGGTATTGTTCAGTCTCTTCCGTCTCCCATCTACTCTCGAGAGAAACTGTTGTTGTTTTATAACGCAGATTACTCTGAGGATGCTACTACCAAGCACATTAGTAGGTACGTTGGTCGGACCGTACTAACCTTGTTCGATTTTAATCTTAATTTTATGTGTTCGCCCATTTTTGAGGGGTGGTTGAGGCAATATTACAACAAAGAATTCTTCGACGAGAAGGATTTCGCCAACCACCTTCACGAGGCGTTCAAGCTGGTCTTTGACAATATCAAGAAAGGTAATATTTTCCCCCTTCGTCTCTTTGTCTTAGATTCAATCATTCGACATCCAACTTATATTTGTTTCTTGTATAGCTGTCAAGAGGACCAACACCAAAAAGACTACTGAAACCACCAAAGGGGGAGAGCCTCCTGTGAACCCTTCACCAAAGGTACTTACTTTCTGATATACCTTTCTCCTTCACTATTTCTTGGTATAGATGTTGATTCATCCGACTCTTATTTTTTCTGGGTGTTCAGAAAACCACTCCCAAGAAACGAAAGGTTAAGGAGATTGAAATCTCTAGTGATGAAGAAGAGGAATCTCCTCCTGTTCCTCTTAAGAGACAAAATTTGAAGAAACATTCTCCTATACCTGAGCCCCGCTCAAAGACAAAAATCAAGATTGCAACTAGAAAATCGAGGCCTCCTCCTGTAATCATCAGAGAGCCCACTGAGCAAGAGGTAGCCGCTAGGCTGAATAATCCTAGTGAGAGTGACAACTCAAGTCCCAGCGCCCAAATTCCTCCTCTGGTATTTGCCTCGACAGACTCTACTTATTTCCTGAACTAGCCCTTTTTTCCATAATAATTATGAGAAGTCTTTTTTAATCTTCCGGATACAGCTGGCACTTCTAAACAAGATCCCATTCTTGTAGAAGGATCTGTCACTTTGTTAAATAGTGAGGGAGATCCCACTTATAGGCCTTCTTCAGCAAAAGGCTCTTTTGTGAGCTCATCTAGTGAGGTGAACCACACTTCTGAGCACCAACATGATACCATAGAAGAAACAAATGAAGAAGGCACTATAAAAGAAGAAGAAGAAATCAGGGCTCCACTGGATGATGTACAGGAAGGCGAAGAGGAGGAGGCTACTGATGCGGTAGTTGGAACAGAGATGGAAGGTATGCTGGAGGGGGAGAATCAGAATGAAGAAATTCCAGAGGCTGACGGGAGAGAAAACTCTACCGAGGGAGCCCAAAATCCTACAAATACTGAAGCTGTCCATGTTCAAGCACAAGTAGTAAATGTAGCTTCTGCTATTAGCGAGAGATCCCCTTCGACGGGGTCTCGCACCAGAGAGGATTTGGCCTTGTTGAAACAAAAAAATCCTCTGGGTTATTTGACTGCCATTCTTGAGGGTTGAGAAAGTTCTTCCGATCACAGTGTTTCGACTGCGTCTGGAAAGTCTACCTCAACATCTCCTCTTGATGAGGCATTTTAGAAGGTTAAGGCGCAAATTTTCAAAAGGGATTTAATGCTAACCTTGGAGGGAGAACCTACTGCCCCTCCTTCCTGAAGACCACTTTGAGGGCTATCGATCTCCTTGTTGCTTCTCTAGATATAGCTAGTGTTATTTTGGATTTAACTTCCATTATTGACAAAGTGTCAGCAGACTACAACCGTCGAAGGATTCTCACTCGTGAGATTAAAGAGGCCAACGGTCACGTAGCTGCTGCCTGGCACGCTGCTACTGAATTAGCTTCCAAAGTGAAAAAGATCTCGAAAGCTCAAGAGGCTAGGCAGAAAGAAGCTGAGGAGATTGATTGAGATACAACTAATATGAGGGCGCAGATCAAAGAACTAGAGGCTAAAATTGCCGCCAACGATAAAAGGAAAGAAGAACTTATCGCCGTCAATACTGAGCCTGAAAGCCAAAAGGAACTTACTGAAGGGTTAAAGCATGCTGATCGGGCTCAAACGCTCTATGCCAAACTTGAAACTCTACATCAGTCGAAGGCTCTGTGTGAAAGGCGTCTGGAATTACAGAGGATCAAATATCTTCAGATCAAATCCAATCTCCCCTTTTAAATTGTATCTTTGTATTTGTATAATCATCTATTGTAATGACTTAAGGCCATTTTGGCATTTTTTAATGAAATTTCCATTTTGGCTTTTTCCTCATTTCGATTGTGACTATACATTGGCTATTTTAACCTCTTGAAGCATAGGTCTATACTTTTTCAAGTATTTACCGTTTACTCTCAAGAGCCTTTGATTTTCATTTAAATTTCCTTCCCACTTAGGGGACCATTTTCCCATATTTCTATCCTTTCGATCCATTGGGAGAATTACCTTCCATACTAGATCCTCAGGCATAAATGTCTTAGGTTTTACTCGTTGATTGTAGGATTTTTCCACCCTTTTCTTCTGTAATCTTAAGAGGTCTAAAGCTTTCAACCTTTCTTCGTCCAGATCAACTAATTCGTCCAACATCATACTCCAATAAACTTCGGAAGGAATATCCTAATGTCTCTGAACCCTCGTTGACTGTAGACAAATTTCCACTGGCAACACCGCATCATGACCATAAGTATGACGAAATGGTGTTGTTCCTATAACTTCTTTAGGAGAGGTTCGACAAGCCCATAAAACTTGATCTAACGTCTTATGCCAGTTTCTTGGCTTCTTTCCCACGTGTTTCTTTATTAAACTGATTACTACCTTATTTTCAGCTTCGACTTGGCCATTGGCTTGCGCATAGTATGGTGTAGACGTCAACAATTTGAATCCAATCTCTGTAGCAAATTCTTGCATTTTTCGACCAGTAAAGACTGATCCTTGATTTGTCGTTATTGTCTCAGGGGTTCCAAATCTATATATAATGTACTTTTGAATAAATTCAATGACATTCTCTTGGTCTACATTGACTAAAGGAATTGCTTCAATCCACTTAGTAAAATAATCAATGCCCACCAATATGTATTTCTGGATTTTAGAGGACGCTAGTCGAATTACTCCAATAAGATCTAAAGCCCATCCTCTAAAAGGCCAAGGTTTCACAATCGAATGAAGTTCACTTGCTGGTACATGTTGGATGCATGTATTTACTTGACATTCTTGACATAGTTTTGCAAACTCAACACAATCTTTTAACATAGTGGGCCAATATAGTCCTTGTCAAAACAAAAACCATTTCATCTTATGGCCTACTTGATGTGCTCGACATGCCCCAGCATGTGTGGTAGAAAGGGCTATGTATGCTTCTGTTTCACTTAGGCATTTCAGTAACACACCTTCAGGTATTTTCTTGAATAATTCATTTCCCATTAGTATATAGATTAATTCCCTATACTTTATCTTTCGCTCCGTCGAAGCCACTGGATTCTGTAAATAATTTATATAGGCTTTCTCCAATCTTATTCTGTTAGATTGTCTATTAACGAAATTTCGAAGTTTTCATGATCAGTATATCCCAATGTTGTTGTTTCCAAATCTATCGGGGACAACCTAGTAGATGTTAATCTTCCTCTAACTTCGATTACTTGTTGTAGTTTTTCTTTTGAAATTTTATACCCGAAAGCGATTTGTGCTAAATCATTAGCCACTTGATTTTCCAATCTTGGTATATGTCGAATGTTAACCACTTAGAAGTTCTTCAACAAACGACTGTCTATTACGAAATACATGATAAGATTTTCTCTTATGCATTTGTATTCTTTCATAACTTATTTTAGGACTAACTCTGAGTCTCCCATTATCTCAACTCGATTTGCCCCCAATTCCAACAAGATTTCAAGGCCTACGATTGAAGCTTCGTATTCAGCCTCATTATTCGAACAATCTCCTTCGATCTTGTACTTAAATGTTGTTGGAATTTTGTTTGGAGAAATAATTAGAACCCCCACTCCAGTTCCGTCTTTATGACTAGAACCGTCGAAGTATAACTTCCAAGGTTCAATCTCCAACTAATTTAGTGATTCTTCATTTATTGAGTGGTCGACTATAAAGTCTGCTACCACTTGACCTTTTACCGCCTTGAGAGGAATAAAGGTTAATGAATACTCAGTTAATGCAAGTTCCTGTTTGCCGATTTTACTGTGCAAAATAGGTTTCAACAACATATATTTGAAGACATCAAAATGATACGAAACGTAAACATCATCTGGTTTAATATATTTCTTGAGTTTTGTACATGAGAAGTGAAACCACCCGGACGAACCTGTCATCTGGATGTAATGAAACATCAATAAAGTCGCCACCGAACGTCTTTTATCCCGCCGAAAGGGAAAGGTAAACATCGAGAAAACCTGAAAAGGGAGAAATCACGGTCTTTCGGCCGAGATATCGGGTAAGGGAGTCTGTTACGTGAGGGGAAGGTATTAGCACCCCACACGCCCGTAGTACTCTACGGTATCCACTCTTGTTTTCTAATCTAATGGGTGTGGTTAAAATCCTATGTTTATGGCTTAAAGATAAAAAGGGAATGCATGCGAAAGAAAAAGAAAACAATGTAGGGAAAATAAAAGTTGTGCTCGGTTGGGCCCTACCCCTTTGCCTATGTATCCCTTTTAAGGAATCAGAGCAGCCGTAGTTCGGCTTACATATTTTGGTTGGTTTGTGTTTTTTAGTTAAGACAACAAAGACAGGCAAGATGGCAAAACATCAAATAAAACAACAAACAAATGAGATAGTAAAACAACGACTAAATAATAACAAAGTAACATGTCAAAGATGGCGAAACATCAATAAAACGGATGACAAAACATCACCCCTAACAATGATATTGAGGATCAAAGTAGGATACCAAACATGTGCGATGGCGAAACATCAATAAAACGGATGACAAAACATCACACCTAACAATGATATTGAGAATCAAAGTAGGATACCAAACATGTGCGATGGTGAAACATCAATAAAACGGATGACCAAACATCACACCTAACAATGATATTGAGAATCAAAGTAGGATACCAAACATGTGCGATGGCGAAACATCATCTTCAAACAAATGTGCGATGGCGAAACATCGGCTAAAATATAACAAGGTATCATGGTAAAGATGGCGAAACATCAATAAAACGGATGACAAAACATCACACCTAACAATGATATTGAGAATCAAAGTAGGATAACAAACATGTGTGATGGTGAAACATCGGCTTCAAACAAGCATGCGATGGCGAAATATCGGTTGTAAGATAACAAGATATCATGGCAAAGATGGTGAAACATCAATAAAACGGATGATAAAACATCACACCTAACAATGATATTGAGAATCAAAGTAGGATAACAAACATGTGCGATGGCGAAACATCGACTTCAAAAAAGCATGCGATGGCGAAACATCGGTTTTAAGATAACAAGATATCATAGCAAAGATGGTGAAACATCAATAAAACGGATGACAAAACATCACACCTAACAATGATATTGAGAATCAAAGTAGGATAACAAACATGTGCGATGGCGAAACATCAGCTTCAAACAAGTATGCGATGGCGAAACATTGGCTAAACCAGATTTAAAAACAAAGCCAAGGGGTGCACAAACAAATAAGATTGATTTGTATCTTTTACCTTGAAGAAGGTTTTGAGTTTATTAGATGTGTTTTATGATTTTCCAAGAAAACAATTTTTGTTTTAAGATGCAAAATGAAGAGGAAGGAAAAAACAACTAAGGGGAACTACCTAGCATTATCCCTAGTGTTATCATACAATGATTGACCCTAAGGTTGAGGATAAATAAAAATCCTACCCTATGTTAGCATACATGGATTCCTACCCTAATCAACATGTCAGAGGAAGCTTAACAAAACTATCCTATAGGGAATAGGCAATGAGAGCGAAGTCGTGATCTCAATTTCTAAATTGAGTGACTCATCGATCAACAATTAAAAAAAACAATAAACATCCTATAGGGAACATGCACTGAGAGCGAAGTCATTATCTCAATTTCTAAATTGAGCGACTGATCGATCAACAATTAAAGAAGAAAAGCAATAAACATCCTATAGGGAACATGCAGTGAGAGCGAATTCGTGATCTCAATTTCTAAATTGAGTGACTCATCGATCAAAAGCAAACACAACACATGTATCAGACAAAAAAACAGAGGGCCTCCTGACATATATCAGCAATAGAGGTCCCATCATGCAATATAGAACTATGAAAATAGAAGAAAGAAAATAGTGGAATACCAAACGGATAACTATCCGTAGAAACTGAGCAAGAATAAAAGAAACCCAGAGAACTTCAAGCAAGTTGGCATCAGTAGACAAATCAAGTCAGAAATTACACCATCAGGATGTAAGTATTGAGATTTTCAGATATGAACAAATCCCATGGGCAAAATATAGCATTCATAATCACATGTATATATCCTGCATAGACTATCAAATATGCCAAGCACAAGATTAGTGCCAATACAATAAGTTGTGTTCCACAAATAAAGTGAAACATAGTAGCCTCAAGTCAAAAATGGAAAACTTTTCTCAAAGTACCTCGCACATTCATTAGCCAAGTTAGTATTCCCATAAATTGAATGATGACTCACATAAGGGATGGATGATGACACCATAATGAAGTGAGGAAACATGATAGAAAAATATCAAAACACTAGATATGATAGACAAAAAAAGAAACAGGCATATACACAATTTGGTCAAAAGTTAGAGGAATGTTGCTCCTTTCTATCACCATATTGAATTGACAATTGAATATCAATCAAGGATCATGGGAGATTGAGAAGAATACAATCAAAGACCATGAAGGTCAGTAGCAACCACAATTCAATCATACATAATTAATTCAACACAGCTCACAAGCATAATAGAGGGGGAATCCCACACAATGCATCAAAAGGTTCAATCATTCAAACATGGGGCATTTAATGAAATGACATAAGTTTATGTGGATAAACAGAACCAACATGATCATTAGGTGCCCAATTATAGGCCTCACTCAAGTTCATTGGTCATCAAACAAATTGCAACAGGATATGCAACATTAATTGGGTACCTTCACTTCAAAAATACATCAAAAATAGAAAAAGATTTCAATAATTCAAACCAAAAATTTCTTAGCATCTTTGAAGTGTGTAGAAGTCAGAAAAAAGTCTTAAGTTCATGAATTGTTGAGAAGGGAATCAAATGAGGCCCAAAGTTCAAAACTAGTTTGCCAAACTATCAAAACTAGACAAGTTTTCAAAATAATGCATGGAAAAATATCAAACCAAGTCAAATAATTCAAGAAAAATGGTTTTCAGATCCTCAATACATTCAGGAACCATAAACAAGACCTAAATCCCATTGAAAATCCAGGGCATAATGATTTTTGAATTGAAACTTACACAATAAGCAACAAAACCCTAATTATTTGACTTTTAATCTTAAATATTAATTAGATAAGATCAAAATTCAAAAAATTCAGAACAAATATACATCAAACATGACAAAACACAAGAGGTCAGAATACTTATTTTTCCATATTTTTTTGAATTAAAGAAAAGTCAAAAATAAAATAAAATTCAAACAATTAATCAATTAAACAAATAATCACATCTCAAAATAAAATTCTAATAAAAAATCAGAAAAATATCCAACCAAAATAATATTCAAATATTAGAATTAAAAACACACATCCCTGATTTTTTTGTGGAATTTGTGAATTAAAGGAAATATTAAAATAAAATCAAACAAACAATTAAACAATTAAACTATTATTAAATGACAAAAATGCAAACCCTAGCCAAAAGTCATAAAAAAGTCAAAATAAAATTATATTCAGACTCTATGATTAAAGAAAAACTTATATGATTTTTTTTTAGGATTTTTGAATTAAAGAAAATATTAAAACAAAATTATGAAACAAATATTTCAAATAAACTTTTGAAATTAAATTTCTAATCAAAAATAGAAAAAATTCTAAACAAAAATCAGACTCATCTTCTAAATTATTTTTTGAGTCCAAAACATTTTGTGTGGAACTTTTAGATCAAAAGAACTATTAAAATAAAAATAACCTTTAAACAAACAATTATTTGATACTTATGGAATTTTAAACCAATCAAAACATTTTTAAAAAATTTCAAAAAAAAATATGACAAATATTATAAATTATTGTTAGCCTATGTTAATTTTTTCATGATTTTTGAAAATGTTTTGTTCACAAAATAAAATCAGAAGAAATCAATTAAAAACAAAAATATGAAAAATTGCATTAAAAATCACATGGACCAATCAGATCCAGCCATGCCATCATCTTCTTCCTCAAGACAAGCCCTAACGCGCGTTTTCTCAGTTTCCAGCTCCTATGTTCTACTCAAGATTTCTACTTCATTTCTCCACCAAAATTAATGATTCAAATCACAAATCAAAGTTCAAACTATTAACTACATCATGCTTTTTACAAAATTCAAAATGATCGATCATAGAAGTAGAAATCAGATCAGGAAAATTGAGAAAATCATTAAATCATGAAAAACCAGAAGTTCACCAAATCGCATATGCTTCAAAATCAAACAAGTTTATACATCAGATGTAAGATCTGGCCAACTATGAACATGATCACAAGCTTTAAATCACATGAAACAAGCAAAAATATGAAGAATCGAGATCTAAAAATACCTTTCGAGTTGAGAAATAAACTCAACTATGGCCTCTGAAACAAAGTGAAAACCCTTGTCCCTTGCTTTTAATGCCCCAATGAAGTGAAAATGATCATGAATCGAGCTCTAGAATGGAGAATAAAGAAGCTTCGAAGCAGAATTTTTTTTGAGAGAGAGAGAGAGAGAGAGAGAGATAGCAGCTTCTGATATTTTGAGAGAATAAATCCATGCCTTGAAAGAGAGTGACATATGCCTTATATAGAGTGATTGTTGAGGGTAAAAAGGTCATTGAAGTATTCAAGACCGTTAGAAGCAGAATTGCAAAAAAAATAGAAAAATGAAGAGAGTGATCATGGTGATGTGTTTTGCTTCTGTTATGCCCATCCTAGAAGTCGTTTTGGTGATGTCATGTTGAGTGGAGTTTTGAGCAAAGAATGTGCATTTGGTGAGCTGGCTATGTTGACATCAATCAAAACTGGATTTGTGCAAAAATCTGCAACATGGACATGATTTTCCAATAATCTGGCTAGCTGACTTTATGCCTAGGCCACTTTAAATTCCTTCGTGCATTTTGGATGCTTGAGAGGCCTTTTAAGAGCTCTCATAATATAGAACATCATAGGGCCTTGAATTTTTCAAATTGATGTTGACTTGATGGAGAAATGATGTTGAATACTTCAAGCAAAAATGTGATTTGGCCTGCCTAGTCCGCGCGCGCGTCTGGCTTGCATGGTGTGCATGAAGTCAACCTTGAGGTACCAACTTTGAAGCACCATAACTCACTCAATCCTTGGCCAAATTGAAAGATTCAAAGCTCAAAGAGAAGCTCTTATGGAGAACAACAAAATACTCTTTTTAATTTTTCAAGTTGAGGCTTAAGTCACAAGAAATTGATTCCACAAAATAGCATGCCAAGTGTTTGATGAAATTACGCGCGTGACTTGCCCAAGAGAAGTCATCTTGACACTTAGAATATTTTTAATTTTTTTAAGTTACTTCTTGAACAAGTTACACTCAAATTCACCATTTCTCATGATTTAAATATGAATTTAGGTATGGAATATGAAAAGAGGATGCTTAAATTAATGGTTGACCAAAAGTCCAACTTGGTCAACTCCTGATTTTGACCAAAATGACCATTTTGCCCCTTTTGATAAATTGAATCATTTCCAATCCAAATTGAACCTTAATTTTTCAATCATAAATGCTTAATAACATATGGTGAATCATGGAAACAAATTTGGGTGAAAAGTCAGAGAAATCCTGATTAAATCAAAAGCCTTAGTTTTGTACCATGTACTAGGAGATAGTTGATCAAGCTTCAAAACCCTAATTCCATTTGGCATCATGAGAGACTATTTGACCAAATTTGATTCTAATGATGATAAGATAGTGATGCTTCATGAAGTGGCTCATCCAGACCCCAATTACTTCAACTTGGACCAAACCCTAATTTGACTTGTGAATAAAAAGAGTGATTCCTCTTATAACCAAACACAAACTTCAATCCTCTGATGATCCAAAGAGATGGATAAAATATATTGAGATGTGCAATAACTTTTGAGCTTGAAATATCCAAAGGTTTAGATAATAAGGTTCAATCTTGAGCAACTTGTCAATGCAATTAACCTTCAAAGCTTGAGGAAGACTTGATAACCAAATTACTTTGATCCCATCACAATGTATGAATGTAATGCAATATGATATTCATGATTAAACATAAGCCTAAATCAAGAGGGTAAATTTTGGGGTGCAACAAGAAGTAAAGACATAAACATAGTTTTTCAACTTTGTTATATCTAGCTTCTACATCATTTAAAACTCTACTGAGGTAGTAGACGGGTCTTTCGACGCCATTCTCATCCTCTTGAGCTAACATGCTCCCTAAGGTTTTATGAGATGCCGCTATGTACAATCTCATACTTCTATTTCTACAAGGAGGTACCATAATAGGTGGCTTGGTGAGGTACTCTTTCATTTTGTCGAAGGCCTCTTGTTGTTCATGCCCCCATTAAATCCCCCTTTGTTGAGTCGAAGTAGTGTTGAGAAGGCTTGCGTTTTCCCACTGAGGTTGGATATAAATCTCCTCAGGAAATTTATCTTTCCAAGTAGAGACTATAACTCCTTCTTGTTGGTTGGCACTTTGGCTTCCAAAATTTCTTTGATCTTGTTTTGGTTTATCTCGATTCCCTTTTTATGGACCACAAAGCCTAAGAAGTCCCCTACTTTGACACCAAAAGCTCACTTTAGAGGATTCATTTTAGACCATAGTGTCTCATCCTCTCAAAGGATTGTCGAAGATGGTCCATGTGAGTCTTCCCTGAAACATATTTGACAACAATATCATCAACATAAATCTGCATAAAAGTCTCGATAAAATCATGGAAGATAGAATTCATTTCTCTTTGATACGTTACCCCTGCGTTTTTTAGGCCAAAAGGCATCACTACCCATTCGTAAGTGCCTAAGGCGCCAGGGCAACAGAATGCTGTTTTCAACACATCCTCTTCAGCAATGAAAATTTGATTATATCCAGAGTATCTGTCAAGCATACTCATGTATTCGAAACCAACGGCGAAATCGACAAGCATTTCCGCCACAGGCATTGCATATTCATCTTTGGGTGTTGCCGCATTCAGATCTCTGAAATCAATGCACACCCTTAAAGTACCATTTTTCTTTATAACAGGTACTGTATTTGCAATGCATTCAACATACCTGGTCGTTCAGATGAACTGGCATTTCAGTGGTCTTTCGACTTCCGTTTTGATTTTTGATAGAATCTCTGGTGCAAAGCGCCTTGGAGTTTTCTTGACAGGCTTCTTTCCAGTTTTTTTTGGCAATTGTAGTTCCACCAAGATTTTGTTGAGACCAGGCATTTTGTCATAATCCCATGCAAATCAATCTGTGAACTCTTTTATCAATTGGATCATTTCGACCCTGAGTTCCGGATCTATCTTTGCGCTGATATATGTTGGCTTTCTCACAGGACCTTCACCTAGGTTTATTTATTCTAAGGGGTCTTGTGCTAGCATTCTAACACTGTTCGCCAATGGATCCTTTTTGAAATCTAGAGGCTCATCATCATAGATGGCGTCTAACCTCTTGTTTCGTACTTCTTTCTCTTCCGAGTCAGGAGTTTTTGGGTCGAAATCCTTCCCAGCGCCTTCTTGGAAAGATACCTGTTCATTGGCTTTAAGAGCCATATAAGTGACTTTAGCCTCTAAGGCTGCTATCATTCTATTTTCGGCTACATATGCCAAAATCCTTTGTAGAGCCTGTGATTCAGTCGTCATCACCAAACTCACTTCCCCAGCCTGTTGGCCGTATTTCATCAACCCCTCCATAGTCGATGTTTGATAAATCCTCTCTATCCCACTGAAAACCATGATCAGAGTTTAGATAAAGAGAACAACAAGCATTGGGCGCTGGAGCCAGATCGAAGTTAGGAAGGCTGCATGGCCCTATATGAGCCAAGTTCCTGTCAAAGCTATTTTTCCCAATGTTGTTAACTTCGCCCAGGTAGTAACTTTGATCAGCCTCGATGTTCTCTACAATACCATCAGGGCGCCATATTGTAACCCTTTGATGCATTGAAGATGGCACTGCACCTATGCCATGTATCCACTCTCGACCTAAAAGCATATTATAATTGGGTTTTGCTGAAATTACGATAAACATGGCAGGTCAAAGAATTGAGCCTACCTTGAGATCCAATTGTATAACTCCCATGGTGGTTCCAATACCCCATTCATAATTTGAGAGAACCATGTTGTGGGGCTTAATATCAGCATCCCTTTTTCCTACTTTCCTCAGCAAAGATTGTGGAATTATATTTATGGTCTCCCCACAATCAACCAAGATTTTATTTATGGTCACTTCCCCTATCTTTGCTCTGATAAATAGGGGCTTGAGGTGATTTTTCATCTCCTCAGTTGGTGGCTCAAAGAAAGCGTTTTTCTCCTAAACACAAACATTATTCATCACGTAGTAACACATTGGCCTATGTTTGGCCATTTCTTGTTCGACCATCAAGTCAGTTTCTTTGACTTCGACCTAACAATTGTACTCCCTGGGCAGCACTGATATTATGTTTACCATAATATCTAAAGTATCATATGAGTCAGAATTACCTTCGTTATTCAACGGACCTTGTTCTGGCCACACCAGTCTTCTAGTAATTGGTTCCCTCTCCAGAGGTTTCCTTTTCTTTCCTTTTTCTTTTCTTGGCACGTTGGTCTTAGATTCTGGGTGAGTCTCTACTGCAACCTCTTTCTCGGCTTTCCGCCGTCTTTGAAATCTTCTCCATTGGGAGTGAGACATGGGGTTCTTCCCCTTGTAGTTGCTTGATATGTGAGCCACTTTATTCGTTGTAGTAGTCTGGAACTATTTCCTGTAAGCCAAAGAAGAGGACATTGGCACGTCAAACGTTCGCCATCTTTCTTCATTGGGCCTTTTTCTTCCCACTGTATTGAGCCAATTATCCACAGGTACATTAGTTGGAGGCTGAAAAGTTGGTGGCCTCCTCACTTGGTTCATGGGTCCGTTTTGATATCCCCTCCTGGGATCATATATGTGATACGGTGGCCAGAACCGGGACGTGGTTTCCCTATTTCGTTAAGGAAATTTTGCTGGTTTGCGTTTTGCGTTTGTGTTCGCAAAATGTCGGGGTAAGCAAAAGTCTCCACCGTCTTTTATTTTATCCAACAAGGAAAGGAAAAAAGCACAGAAAAATTCCTTTTTCGAGATATTTCTGAGTACGGGGGGTAGATTATAGAAAGGGAAGGTATTAGCACCCTTTCTATCCGTAGCTATCTATGGGCTCTTAGGTACTTTCTCATCATTTAGAAAATTGTTTTCTTTGTGTTTGTGGGTTTTGAAAAAGTTTTTGTTTTGACTTCGATTTAACTCTTGCTTCTGTCTTCAAGAGTGAAATGAAGTGTTTTTGAAAACTTTGTTTATAAAGGAGTGTAAGTGTGAAAAATTTGTTTGGAATGGGCAAGTACTTAAGAACTAATCTACCTACTCGAGAAAATAATCGTTATGTATTCTTTTCCTTTAGACAGCACTATCCCACTATTAGCGAGTAGGTAGCACCGTCGTTGAAGTTTTGAGGGTCAATTCGAAAGGGACGTACGGTCACTAAAGCAATGTTAGGACGTCTTAGTAATAACCCTAATGTCTTAGATCAATTATTCGAGGCAACAATATCCGAGGCAACCTTTTCGAGGCAACTATGATCTTTGGACAAAAGGACGACCGCTAAAATATCCTATACTCAATGACAATTTACCGAAGGCAACCAAGTGGGAGTGTACCCTAGGAGTGCGCATGTGCGAGTGTTTCAATTTCAGATTATTTTATCTTCGTACATTTAGGGTGATCTAACTGTTTTAAAATTAGAAATACATTCTTGTCATGCAACCATATTATCAAACATCTAACAGTTAATAATTTGCGGAATTAAAGTGCGGAATTTTAAAACTACGCTATTACAAGGCTTCAGGTATTTACATAGCCAAAAACAAACCCTTTGAAATTAAAAGCGGTAAAAATAAACAAATGTCCTAATTAAATTATTACAAACCGAGAGCAGATACAATAATTGGGCAAAATAATAATAAAAACGCGCGAGAAAATTAGATCGAATGCGAAACTAGGGTTTTGACCCTTCTATCCAAATTAAAAGAGAAAATTGCTTTTTTTGTTGTTTTTAATAAAAGAAATAAGTTTTTCTAAATTAAATGCTAAATTAATTAGTTATTAAATTAATTAATGAAAAATAATTAAATGACATATTTTTGGTTTTTGGTTATTTTAGGAAAAAAATAAAAATGCAATCAAGTTAGTAATAAAAACTAATTATTTTAATTAATTTTAATTATTTGCAAAAATAAATCAAAGTTGTCTAATTAATCAAACCTAATTAAATCAATTAATTTATTGCTAAAAATAATATTCTAATTTTAATTGGACATAAAAATATTTTTGGTGATTTTTTGATAAAAAAGAAAAAATTAATTATTGGTTAGTAATTAAATAAATAGAATTAAATGAAATAAATAGAAATATAAAAGATGAGAGATGGACCTGATTTAAGGGTGTCAATAGCAATTTCCTGGGCCCATTAGTGATGATCCATGTTGACTTTTGTGATCCTGTGCATTGTGTTTGACTTGGCCTATGGTGTTCCCTCTTGGATGGCCATCAGATTTGGCCATCCAGCCACTTGGCGTGATTGATGATGAAGACCTATGGTGGTCTCCTGGCTTACAGATGCATTGAATCACCTGAAATAAAATAAGAAAATGGCAAATGCTGGAGGCAGGGATCGAACCCTGACCTCCAGACTCTAAAGCCTTAAGCACCTACGTGGCCACCACTACACCAATTGTTTTTGTTGTAATAGTAACATAAAATAACAAATAAATAAGAAACAAGTGCAATAATGGAATTTCCGCGCGAGAATTCAAATGGCCAAATCAGACATGGCCACGTCTTCGTCCCTGTTCTTGCACCGTCGCTAAAAGTTTATTAGCCTATACCTACGGACAAATGTCTGTTGCTACAGACTATGCGTTCTCAAAATCTTCCACAGGCCATGGAAATAACATTCAATGCCATGGTTGTGTTCGTCTCTTCCTCCTGATCACAACCGTACCACTTACGAAGGCCAATTGTTCCTGAAATCAAAAACCCTAAAGCAAAGCTCTGAAACCTAACAATTGTGATTTTCACTACAAGCCATATAAATGAAATTGAATAATGCAGGAAGCTTACAAATTCTTCATAGATCAAGAATATGCCATTAATTCAATCTAACAATGCTTAAAATATGAGATTCGAATTCAAGAACAGGGCGATGTTATGAACGACTTACAGCGTGTTCTGGGATTGGAATGGACCGGTTCATGATTGCTTTAGCTTCTAGAGAGTCTCAGGAAGCGATTGGGATAGGTAACGAGCTTTGAGGATGCCTCTAAGTGGGATTTCGATCTGTCACTTTTTCTTCGTTTTTTCAGATTTTGTTCTTCCTCTCACGCATGTTTTTAACCTCCTTTTAGGTCTGCCTTGCCTCCTTATGTACCAAGGACTGAGTTAGGTTTGATAATTGCCTCCAAATCTTCCTCCTTCAATCCTTTTTGTTTTGATTTAATTTGATTCACCCTTTAAAACCTTCCAAATTTAGCTTATTTCCAATCTTTTTGTTCATTCTAATGCCTTGCACGAATTTGAATGATGCTAGCTGTGTAATAAGTCCTGAAATAATCACAAAATCTTTAGTTATCAATGTTTTGGATTTTATTTGATTTTATTTGATTTAAATCAAATTAATTCAAACAAAAATAAAAATAAATAATAAAAATAAGATATGGACAAGTGGCAAAGGATAGAGCTCGTGGGCTATGTTTCCAACTCAAAACAAGTGAAAACGATTGGGCCCATTTGGCAAAATTTAAAGTTTTGGGCATAGTTGACTTTTGGCAATTTTACAAAACAAGGTCAACTTCACCAATGCATAACTTCCTCAATTTTGAACCTTTGGAGGTGTTCTTGGACTTTTTAGAAATATTGAGGTGTCCTCTAATCAACCCTTTTGGTCTCATATCAATTTGATATTTCATGCTCATGTATGAAGCTTTGACAAAAAAGGTGTTTTTGTTGACTTTTCAAAATGACCTATAATGTCCAAATTCATAACTTCTTGTGAGTGCATATTTTGAACTGGTAGATGAAGATGGATTGTAGGGAATATCATCCTATTCAAAATGAGCTTTAGATGGTTCATTTCTGATAAAGTATGAGAAAGTAATGCTTGGTCAAAGTTAAGTTGACTTTTCCTACAAAACCCTAATTTAGCAACTTTTGAATCTTGATGAATTATGAGAAATCCTTGATGAATCATGATCAACCCTTGATCAAATGATGAAATATACTTCAAAATGAGAATGTTGACAAAAAATTTTGAAGTTTGATTGTATGTGGGTCACAGTTGACTTTTGCCCTAGCATTGTTGACTTTTGGACTTTTGAGCAATTGACTGAGCAAACTTCCTCTGTAAGACTTGAAACTTGGCATAGATGATCTTGAGAACATATTAGGACATTGGTGAGCACTTGGGGGCACTTGGACTCAAGGATCTTGATGCAACATGAAACCCTAGTTTGAGGTAGACTGCCTTAGGAGAGAGCTTGTCTGGATAACCCTTGGACTACCTTGAGCAACTTAGGGATCTTTCTTGCAATGTTTTGAGAAATATGAGAGGGAAAATTTTGGGTTACAACAGCTGCCCCTGTTAAATTTTCTTAAACCTGAGCATATAGATTGGCTTTCGTGCCTTTCGTGATCTGAAGGTGGAAGAGGATTGAACACTAGAGTGCCCAGAAATTTGCACTCGCATGAGGTGGTAATTGTCTTGTGATGCCGGGAATGGGCTTATAGATGCCATTTGGAGGAGTTTCGATTGCATAAGAGATTCCTTAGCAAGAGTTTATATACCTATTGTTGAGGAAGATTCCGCTGGGGAAGGCTGATCTTTGTTGAGAGAAGTAGAATTTTAGGAGCTTCGTCGTCCGCTATTCTGCTGGTGAGTCGTCTCTGTTGATATTTAGGAACTTCGATCGTCCGTACTCAACTGAGGAAACATTTTTGATGAGATTTAGGAACTCGTCCGTAATTCAACTGGAGAAACATCTCTGCTGAGATTTAGGAACTCGTCCGTAATTCAACTGAGGAAACAACTTTGCTGAGATTTAGGAACTCGTCCGTAATTCAACTAAGAAACCATCTCTACTGATATTTAGGAACTCGTCCGTAATTCAACTTAGAAAATAACTTCGCTGAGATTTAGGAGCTCGTCCGTAATTCAACTGAGGAAATACTTTTGCTGAGATTTAGGAACTCGTCCGTAATTCAACTGAGGAAACATCTCTGTCGAGATTTAAGAGCTTGTCCGTAATTCAACTGAGGAAACATCTATGTCGAGAGTTAGGAACTCGTCCGTAATTCAACTGAGGAAACATCTCTGTTGAGATTTAGGAACTCGTCCGTAATTCAACTGAGGAAACATCTTTGCTGAGATTTAGGAGCTTGTCCGTAATTCAACTGAGGAAACATCTCTGTCGAGATTTAGGAACTCGTCCGTAATTCAACTGAGGAACCCTTTCTGCTGAGTTTTATGAACTCGTCCATAATTCAATTGAGGAAACAACTCTGTTGAGATTTAGGAGCTCGTCCGTAATTCAACTAAGAAAACAATCTCTGTCAAGATTTAGGAACTCATCCGTAATTCAACTGAGGTAACATCTTTGCTGAGATTTAGGAACTCGTCCATAATTCAACTGAGGAAACAACTCTGCTGAGATTTAGGAGCTCTTCCGTAATTCAACTGAGAAAACAATCTCTATCAAGATTTAGGAACTCGTCCGTAATTCAACTTAGGTAACATATTTGCTGAGATTTAGGAACTCGTCCGTAATTCAACTGAGGAAACATCTTTGTCGAGATTTAGGAGCTTGTCTGTAATTCAACTGAGGAAACATCTTTGTCGAGATTTAGGAACTCGTCCGTAATTCAACTGAGGTAAAAGCTTCATAGCTTGAATTTTGTGAGAATCTTTCCTGAAAGATAAAGGTTAGTTGTATGTAATGCATGATATGTATCAAGCAAATGATGTTCTCAAAATAAATGAGATTATGTTTTATGATGCGTATATGCATGTGTTATGTATGGAAATGTGATGTTTTTAGCCGGGGAAAATAAATCCCGGATTGCTGCTGGAGAACAGAGTTGAATTCTTCGTTTCCGCTGGGGATAGTGAATGAAGATGATTGTGAGAACAAACTTGCAGGAGAGGATAACTCCGCTGGGGAATAAACTGATGAGGAGATTACTCTGTGGGGAAGAGATGATCTGCGGGAGGATTCTGCTGATAAATTCAGCTGGGGATACATTACCGTTGCTGGTGATAATGAACCTTGTCGGGGATTGAATTCCTGTTTGTGAAAGGAAAGAACTCCGCTGGGGATGAACCATCATTGTTGGCGATGATAAACTCTGTTGGGGATTGAGTTTCTGTTTGTGAAATGAATGAACTCCGCTGGGGATGATTTTCCAGTTGCGACTTCACGGGGAATAACCTTTTAGACTCTACTAGGGACAATCTTCCAGAGTCTACTGGGGACAATTCTTCAAACTCCACTAGGGATAATTTTTCAAACTTCACTGGGGATAATTTTTAAAACTTCATTGGGGATAATCTTCTAGTGCTGGTGATAGATAAACTCTGCTTGGGGAGAATGTCGTTGATTCATCCGCGGTTGCGAGCCTCAGCTGGGGAGAATTAACACCATCGTCTCTCTCTTACTCTGCAGGGAGTGAATGTTACTGGTACGCATGCTGAGGATATGAAGATGACTCTGCATCAAGACATTTCTGCCCATGTTTCTACGGGAGATGATGCCTGCGGAGGCCTTGTGGATTGAGCATTATCCCAACCTATGAGATGCTTGGTAATTGTCGATTGAAATGACAAATCTTCTTCTGGTAGGCAAGTGACGAGATGACGGGACATAGTCGTACGCTTTAATCCCTAACTTTTGCCTGGACTGTCTTTTCAGATTTTCATTCCACCGGGATACCCTTTTTTGCCCAAGCCGCCTTTTCGGGATTTCAACTTGTCGGGTGTATAGATTTTTTTCATTTTTTTATCCCTATTTTTTGCCCGAACCCTTTTGGTCTGTCGGGATGCCCTTATTTTTGCCTAGGCCTGTCAACCTAGCGGGTATTTGTTCATGCGCAGTATTTTCTGACTATGTCCATGCTCTCAGGGTGTAGGGAGTTGTCATTGTCGGTAGTGTTGTGTTGCCATACTACCAGAAGATGTTCGTTTGATCATACAAGATTCGTTGCTGGAATTCATGTCCAATTCCCTAAGTGATTCAGATGGAGATCTGCCCCTGGCTATTTGGCATCTTTGAGAGACTCCTTGAATCTTGACTTGACTTCCCCAGATGATAGACAATGCTCATGTCGTGCCCCTTGGTTGGAAGTGTTTTTTCCACTTGAGGTGACCCTTTTTATTGAAAAGGTTTTTTGTTCACTAGATATTTATCGTGTGAATTTCTCTACTGTTTGAACAAATAGTCATATGCAAACAATGTTATTTTAAGAATGCAAAGCTTATGTCTGTCTTGAAGTTTTTGAAAATGCATTTTTTCAGTAAGATAGGAAAATTTTGTAAAATGTGACGTCAACTCAGGATTTACAGCAAGCCCTACAGGAGTCAGGATACCTTTTGTAACAGTATGCTTTCGAACTAACCCATGCTTCAGCTAGGACTTTTAAGGGTTATAACGTGGCCTGGTTCACGGTTTAAGAAACAAAGGATAAAGGCTCAAATTTTATTTGTACCCACCCGTTCTTCGTGATGTTCTTTGATCCTAAACTCAGCTAATTGTGCATTTAGATCCCGTTTGAGTCTTTGCTCTGATATTTCAGTGATGGTTCGGATACTGACAGTTTATTTTGAACAGGCAGACATTTTTGTTGAGAGTTTGTAGGATCTCTTTCTTTTTTATTTTATTATCCCTGTCTTTTTCCTGAACTGTTTCTTTTGTGATTACAGTCAGCGGGATGCCCCAGTTTTATAAGTCTCCTTCATAGGTTTTGACTTAATGGGCTTTTATTTCTGAGAGATAATGACTGCCTATCCTGACGATTATAAGGAACCATCACCATCTTTTATTTTGGAAGGATCTCTTTGATGCCATTCATTGTGCACCCGAATTAACTGAGAAACTACCCTGCCCCAGGTTGTGATTAAGGATTTTAATTTGTGTGAAAAGAAAAACTCCAACTTATTTGGCTCAAAGGGGTTGACTAGGGATTATCTTCCTTATAACTCCACTGTTTAGGATTTAAAACAACGCCTGTACATCGTCAACGGGGTCTGTTCAAAAGCATATTGTAGAGATTTTGATATCATTTTCGTCATCCTCCTTCTAAAGGCTTAGAGTTTTTAATCGAGAGATGAACATCACAAAAAAAGATAGAAATTTGAATATAGTGAATACGAATCGATTGATTCAAAACAGACATATGCAATGCATTGATGAAGTAACAAAATTTGACATGAATAAATGTTTGAACAATCAAAAGAAAATTACGAATTGAAAATTCTTATGAACAAAAGCCTCTTTTGTCAAAACTTGTCACTTCAAATGGTGAGCTTTTGAGGATTGACAGAAACATTCCAGTTGACCATCTTGTGTGAATTCCAATGCTCCTTCATCAATCAGGTTTTGAATTTTGTACTTCAACTTCCAACAGTCGTCAGTATCATGCCCCGGGCTGTTGGAATGGTATGCACACCTTGCATCAGGATTGTAGTTAGGCGAAGAAGTCTTAGGATTCGGATGAGGTCCTACCAACGTCAATAGATTCAATCTCAACAGGTGTTGCAAAGCTTGGGACAGTGGCATGTTGAGCTTGGTAACCTGCTTCTTGGGCCTATCCGGCTTACTCTGATTAACCGGTTGTTTATGGTAAGGTTGTTGTTGGACCCGTGAGGTAGTAGCAACCTGGAGAGGTCCATTCTTTACCAAACCAAACCCTCGTCCTTTTGGAGGCTGATCGATGACTTGGTCCCCGGCCTCGACTGTTTGCTTCATGTTGTTGTATTTGTCTTGATGAAGCTGGCTGATAATGGTTCTCAGCTCTTCTTGTTCCTGGGCTAAGCTTTGGATGAGGGCCATCTGCCCTAACATTTGGGTTCTTATTGCATCTATCTCAGCTTTCAGTTGTTCCAGCCGCTCGTTCTTATTGTCTTCAGGACTTTTCTTGACCAAGTTCCCAAGGAGGAGTGTTTTCAACTCTTCCTGCCCCTTGGATAGGTTTAGGAATATGTCCCTGAACTGAACTTCTTGAGTTTGAAGATCTTGGTTGTCTTGTTGGAGAGCCATTGCTGAAATAAATAGCGAAGAAGGTGAGAGACCTGTACTGGGAGACCTGTTGTGCAATGATATGTATGATATATGTATCCAATGTTTTCAAGGATCTCGCGGGGTAAACAAGAAACTGTTAGAATTTGAATTTTGCAGCTTTGATTGAAGAAACTTCGTGTCATCAAGAATCCTTCTTCAAGAGTTAGGCTCACCATATCGAGTGGGTCATAGCCACCGACTCAATTTATCGTGTTTTGATCTCTAGATGACATTGGCTAGAGGAAAATAAATCCCCTTTGCCCCTTGCTAGACGTTGATTTACCATAACCTGTATCACAAACCTTTGAGATCCTTGAAATGGTTAAGGAAATGTTAAGGCATGATGTTATGATGTGTATGTTATGCGTTTAAGAAAAAGTACAAGGTAATGTAAACAAGTAAATCTGGCAAGAAATCCAAGGTATTGGATAAAGACTGTAAACAAAACTTGCAAGGAACTCAAGTTGTTAGATAATAAACATGTGCAAGTAGTTCAAGTTGAAAGCACACAAGTCACACAATAGCCCTTAAATTTTAGGCTGGCATGGAGTTTAGGTATTACCCTTTTTCAGTTTAGTTGGTTCAACCTGTCCTAGTAATAGTAACCGGGTTCTAGAGGTTCTGAATATCACTGACCATCCTAGATCGGTCATAATTCCAGTTTAGCAACCTTTTCTTGCAGTCGGAATCATCGCGAGAGTATGGTCTCAATGAGTGTAGCATACTGCTACTTTTCTATGGCCAAGTTGGTTAATTATAGGTTCTAAGGTCAGTTTATGCTTAATGACCCATTAGCAGCCCCATACTCTCCTTGTTCCTCCACAAGGGATATCGGTACCAACTAATGCGTCACACTAACGTAGCTACTGCTTCAACCGTATCGGTCTATGCCGTACAGTTCCCTCACAGTCTATTGCTACTTACCTAAAAGGTATCCCCCAGATCCGGGTTAGGGTCTATAGTAACTTTGATACAAAGCCCACAAAATAAAGCAAACAAATCAAACAATTGAAAACAATATGATGAACTATTCCTAAGGTACACCCCACTTATTAATTCCCCAGCAGAGTCGCCAGTTCTGTGATACGGTGGCCAGAACTGGGACGTTGTTTCCCTATTTCGTTAAGGAAATTTTGCTGGTTTGCGTTTTGCGTTTGTGTTTTCAAAATGTCGCGGTAAGCAAGAGTCGCCACCGTCTTTTATTTTATCCAACAAGGAAAGGAAAAAAGCACAGAAAAATTCCTTTTTCGAGATATTTCTGAGTACGGGGGGTAGATTATAGAAATGGAAGGTATTATCACCCTTTCTATCCGTAGTTATCTACAGGCTCTTAGGTACTTTCTCATCATTTTCAAAATTGTTTTCTTTGTGTTTGTGGGTTTTGAAAAAGTTTTTGTTTTGACTTCGATTTAACTCTTGCTTCTGTCTTCAAGAGTGTAATGAAGTGTTTTTGAAAACTTTGTTTGTAAGTGTGAAAAATTTGTTTGGAATGAGCAAGTACTTAAGAACTAATCTACCTACTCGAAAAAAGAATCGTTTTGTATTCGTTTCCTTTAGACAGCGCTATCCCACTATTAGCGAGTAGGTAGCACCGCCGTTGGAGTTTTGAGGGTCAATTCGAAAGGGACGTACGGTCACTAAAGCAATGTTAGGACGTATTAGTAATAACCCTAATGTCTTAGATCAATTATTCGAGGCAACAATATCCGAGGCAACCTTTCCGAGGCAACTATGATCTTTGGACAAAAGGACGACCGCTAAAATATCCTATACTCAATGACCATTTACCGAAGGCAACCAAGTGGGAGTGTACCCTAGGAGTGCGCATGTGCGAGTGTTTCAATTTCAGATTATTTTATCTTCGTACATTTAGGGTGATCTAACTGTTTTAAAATTAGACATACATTCTTGTCATGCAAACCATATTATCAAACATCTAACAGTTAATAATTTGCGGAATTAAAGTGCGGAATTTTAAAACTACACTATTACAAGGCTTCGGGTATTTACATAGCCAAAAACAAACCCTTTGAAATTAAAAGCGGTAAAAATAAATAAATGTCCTAATTAAATTATTACAAACCGGGAGCAGATACAATAATTGGGCAAAATAATAATAAAAATGCGCGAGAAAATTAGATCGAATGCAAAACTAGGGTTTTGACCCTTCTATCCTAATTAAAAGAGAAAATTGCTTTTTTTGTTGTTTTTAATAAAAGAAATAAGTTTTTCTAAATTAAATGCTAAATTAATTAGTTATTAAATTAATTAATGAAAAATAATTAAATGACATATTTTTGGTTTTTGGTTATTTTAGGAAAAAAATAAAATGCAATCAAGTTTGTAATAAAAATTAATTATTCTAATTAATTTTAATTATTTGCAAAAATAAATCAAAGTTGTCTAATTAATCAAACCTAATTAAATTAATTAATTTATTGCTAAAAATAATATTCTAATTTTAATTGGACATAAAAATATTTTTGGTGATTTTTTGATAAAAAAGAAAAAATTAATTATTGGTTAGTAATTAAATAAATAGAATTAAATGAAATAAATAGAAATATAAAAGATGAGAGATGGGCCTGATTTAAGGGTGTCAATAGCAATTTCCTGGGCCCATGAGTGATGATCCATGTTGACTTTTGTGATCCTGTGCATTGTGTTTGACTTGGCCTATGGTGTTCCCTCCTGGATGGCCATCAGATTTGGCCATCCAGCCACTTGGCGTGATTGATGATGAAGACCTATGGTGGTCTCCTGGCTTGCACATGCATTGAATCACCTGAAATAAAACAAGAAAATGGCAAATGCTGGAGGCAGGGATCGAACCCCTGACCTCTAGCCTCTAAAGCCTTAAGCACCTACGTGGCCACCACTACACCAATTGTTTTTGTTGTAATAGTAACACAAAATAACAAATAAATAAGAAACAAGTGCAATAATGGAATTTCCGGGCGAGAATTCAAATGGCCAAATCAGACATGGCCACGTCTTCGTCCCTGTTCTTGCACCGTCGCTAAAAGTTTATTAGCCTATACCTACGGACAAATGTCCGTTGCTACAGACTATGCATTCTCAAAATCTTCCACAAGCCATGGAAATAACATCCAATGCCATGGTTGTGTCCGTCTCATCCTCCTGATCACAACCGTACCACTTACGAAGGCCAATTGTTCCTGAAATCAAAAACCCTAAAGCGAAGCTCCGAAACCTAACAATGGTGATTTTCGCTACAGGCCATATAAATGAAATTGAATAATGCAGGAAGCTTGAAAATGCTTCATAGATCAAGAATATGCCATTAATTCAATCTAACAATGCTTAAAATATGAGATTCGAATTCAAGAACAGGGCAAAGTTGTGAATGACTTACAGCGTGTTCTGGGATTGGAATGGACAGGTTCTTGATTGCTTTAGCTTCTAGAGAGTCTCAGGAAGCGATTGGGATAGGTAACGAGCTTTGAGGATGCCTCTAAGTGGGATTTCGATCTCTCACTTTTTCTTGGTTTTTCCAGATTTTGTTCTTCCTCTCACGCCTGTTTCTAACCTCCTTTTAGGTCTGGCTTGCCTCCTTATGTACCAAGGACTGAGTTAGGTTTGATAATTGCCTCCAAATCTTCCTCCTTCAATCCTTTTTGATTTGATTTGATTCACCCTTTAAAACCTTCCAAATTTGGCTTATTTCCAATCTTTTTCTTCATTCTAATGCCTTGAACAAATTTGAATGATGCTAGCTGTGTAATAAGTCCTGAAATAATCACAAAATCTTTGGTTATCAATGTTTTGGATTTTATTTGATTTTATTTGATTTAAATCAAATTAATTCAAACAAAAATCAAAGTAAATAATAAAAATAAGATATGGACAAGTGGCAAAGGCTAGAGCTCGTGGGCTATGTTGCCAACTTAAAACAAGTGAAAAAGATTGGGCCCATTTGGCAAAATTTGAAGTTTTGGGCATAGTTGACTTTTGGCAATTTTTCAAAAGAAGGTCACCTTCACTAATGCATAACTTCCTCAATTTTGAACCTTTAGAGGTGTTCTTGGACTTTTTAGAAAGCTTGAGATGTCCTCTAATCAACCCTTTTGATATCATCTCAATTTGATATTCCATTCTCATGTATGAAGCTTTGACAAAAAATGTGTTTTTGTTGACTTTTCCAAATGACCTATAATGTCCAAATTCATAACTTCTTGTGAGTGCATATTTTGAACTTGGTAGATGAATATGGATTGCAGGGAATATCATCCTCTTCAAAATGAGCTTTGGATGGGTCATTTCTCATAAAGTATGAGAAAGTTATGATTGGTCAAAGTTAAGTTGACTTTGCCTACAAAACCCTAATTAACAACTTTTGAATCTTGATGAATTATGAGAAATCCTTGATGAATCATGATCAACCCTTGATCAAATGATGAAATATACTTTAAAATGAGAATGTTGACAAAAAAATTTGAGGTTTGATTGTATGTGGGTCACAGTTGACTTTTGCCCTAGCATTGTCGACTTTTGGAATTTTGTGCAATTGACTGAGCAAACTTCCTCTGCAAGACTTGAAACTTGGCATAGATGATCTTGAGAACATATTAGGACATTAGTGAGCACTTGGGGGCACTTGGACTCAAGGATCTTTATGCAACATGAAACCCTAGTTTGAGGTAGACTGCCTTAGGAGAGAGCTTGTCTGGCCAACCCTTGGACTACCTTGAGCAACTTGGGGATCTTTCTTGCAATGTTTTGAGAAATATGGGAGGGAAAATTTTGGGTTACAACAGATGCCCCTATTAAATTTTCTTAAACCTAAGGATATAGATTGGCTTTCGTGCCTTTCGTGATCCGAAGGTGGAAGAGGATTGAACACTAGAGTGCCCAGAAATTTGCACTCACATGAGGTGGTAATTGTCTTGTGATGCTGGGAATGGGCTTATAGATGCCATTTGGAGTAGTTTCGATCGCATAAGAGATTCCTTAGGGAGATTTTATATACCTGTTGTTGAGGAAGATTCCGCTGGGGAAGGCTGATCTTTGTTGAGAGAAGTAGAATTTTAGGAGCTTCATCGTCTGTTATTCTGTTGGTGAGTCGTCTCTGTTGATATTTAGGAACTTCGATCGTCCGTACTCAACTGAGGAAACATTTTTGTTGAGATTTAGGAACTCGTCCATAATTCAACTGGAGAAACATCTCTGCTGAGATTTAGGAACTTGTCCGTAATTCAACTGAGGAAACAACTTTGTTGAGATTTAGGAACTCGTCCGTAATTCAATTAAGAAACCATATCTACTGATATTTAGGAACTCATCCGTAATTCAACTTAGGAAACAACTTCGCTGAGATTTAGGAGCTCATCCGTAATTCAACTGAGGAAATACTTTTGCTGAGATTTAGGAACTCGTCCGTAATTCAATTGAGGAAACATCTCTGTTGAGATTTAGGAGCTTGTCCGTAATTCAACTGAGGAAATATATATGTCGAGATTTAGGAACTCGTCCGTAATTCAACTGAGGAAACATCTCTGTCGAGATTTAGGAAATCGTCCGTAATTCAACTGAGGAAACATCTTTGCTGAGATTTAGGAGCTTGTCCGTAATTCAACTGAGGAAACATCTCTGTCAAGATTTAGGAACTCGTCCGTAATTCAACTGAGGAACCCTTTCTGCATAGATTTAGGAACTCATCCGTAATTCAACTGAGGAACCCTTAACTGAGAAACTCCAACTTCTTTGGCTCAAAGGGGTTGACTAGGGATTATCTTCCTTATAACTCCATGTTTTAGGATTTGAAACAACGCCTGTACACCATCAACGGGGTCTGTTCAAAAGCATATTGTAGAGATTTTGATATCATTTTCGTCATCCTCCTTCTAAAGGCTTAGAGTTTTTAATCGAGAGTTAAACATCACAAAACGGCCAGTAACCTGTAGTGGTCCTCTTGTTTGAGCTTTCAACAGCTCCTTTGTTTGAGCTTTCAGTAGCTCCTTTGTTCAGGCCTTCAGTAGCCTTCCTCACCCCTTCGACAGTTTTCCTAGATATGTTTCCAGTAAAACTGCCAAATACAGGCTTGTTGATGAAGTCCTCAGAAACTTCGACCATATGGATGCCAATTGATTCAGCATAGTGTGCATCCATTTGTAGCGGGTTCTCATCAATTTTTATTGTCGGCTTATCATCGAACTTAAGCCTTCCTTCTTTGAGTGCTTCTTGAACAAGATCCCTGAAAAGAAAACATTGTGAGGTGTTATGGCCAAGAAAATTGTGGTATTTACAAAAACCTCTTTTCTTTCTTTGTTCTAAAGGAGGCATTTTTTCCCCGGGGGGCACTATCATTTGGCCATCTTTGACTAATAAATCAAATATTTTGCCACATTTAATGATGTCGAAACTATATGTTTTCTTTGGAAATTTGTCACTGTTCCTTTTGGACTCAATAGGATTCTTCCCATTTGAGGGCACTAGCAATTTGCAAGAGTATGGCGGCCCTTGTTTTAATTCTGCTAAATCTATTTCACCTTCTTCGACATCTATAGGATCACCAGATGTCTATGGATCGTCATCATCCATTTCGACATAGGCTACTCTTTCTTTTTGATGAGTCTTGGTCGCTTTAGCTTTTTCGGCTTTAAGGAGTTCTACTTGTCGAACTCTATCGGCCAACTAGGCCATGTCTCTCAAGTATTGGGTATCTAATTTTTTCCTAGTGGAATAATCTAGGCCCCCTGCTGCCATTTCGACTAATTCATGTTCAGGAACTTGTGTAAAGCACCTGGCTTTGAGAAGTCGAAACCTATTCAGATACTCATCTATTGGCTCAGTGAATCTTCTTTTCACACTAGCCAATTCTTTCAAACTTATTTTGGTCTGTCCCATGTAAAATTATTCATGGAACAACCTTTCCAATTGATTCCAATTATGGATCGAATTGGCTGGGAGGGTAGTGAACCAAGTAAAAGTGCTTTTTGTTAGAGAACTTGGGAAATATTTAATCCTAAGGTTCTCGTTGTTTGTTATTTCCACGACTTCTATCAAATATCTCGCCACATGTTCAACAGTAGACTCGGTCGTATCCCCTGAAAATTTAGTAAACTTAGGGACTTTCCCCTAGGGGGTAAATCTGTTTGCAGAATATATTCTGACAATGGGGATGGAAGTTTGGTCTGTGAAAACCAATGTTCATCCCATTCTGTATCATGATTCTTTCGATCATGGCAGTCAAATTATTATTTGTTCCATAATTTTGGTGTCGAACTTACTGTATCAATTCATCAGTGTTTTGGTTCCTATTCACCATAATCACTCCTTGATCGACTTCTCTAGGGACCTGTCAGGGATTTCTAGGTATTTCGACCCTAGGTTGTTCTATTTCTACTCTAGGGATCCGTGGATTTTGGTTAATGGTTAAGTCTTCCTCCACAATTATCCCTTGGTTCTCTCTTATTGGTATTCTTTGGGGCTGTCGAATAGTTTGGGGAACCCCAAAAAATTCAGCCATGCGCTTCATTTGCGCTGCCATTTGTTGATTCGACTTTGTAGTATTTTGTATCAGGGGGTTTAGCATTGTACTTAGAGTTGGTGCCAACATTTGCACCACATCATGGTTGCTTTCATCCATCTGTTGCCTCAAAATTGTTGTAGACGCATTTGTGAGGCTTGGTATTACATGTGATGGCCCTCCTAAGGTTTGGTTTCTACCCAAATTCACCATATTGGCTCCAGATCCCTGTAACGGTGAAGACGTACTCACCAAAGGTTCTGAAAATGTAGACGCAATGTTTATAAGGCTAGCCATTTCAATGGTTGGCATGCCATACGACTGTTCTCGACCCATCCAGGCTGTCGAAAATCCAGGGGGAGCATGCGGTCGAGATCCTGGATTTGCCCTTGGTGGGGGTGTTCCTAATGGACCTCTAGGACCTACATACAAAAGTATGGGTCCTGTTTGATTCGTGATTAACGTTGGTACTGAACCAACAGATGTTGACATATTTTCTCCAACGGTTGTTATAACTGTTGTTCTAGTAGTATTTGGTGGATGTATTTCTCCATTATTTGACTGATTATCCATTCTACTTTTGCTATTTATCTTCCTAACAGTATACTCTCGTTGGTAGTTATTCTACCACTTCTTAATAACATGCAACATTGTATACGTGTAAAAGAAAAGCAATAACATAAATGAACAAATAGATGACAAAATTTAGCAAGGTCCCATTGGGCGTGCCAATTTGTTTACTGTGGTTTTTGGTAAACAACCGCTGATCCACCAAAAAGGAAAGCCCTTTTGGTTACTCGCAGGATCAATCAGATTGATCCCAGAACATATGCTAATTTTATGCTGGTTTGATGTAAAAGTTAATATCCAGGAAGAACACACGTTCGACCGGGGAGTTGGTGTTTGTAGTTTTGGAAAGCAAATAGAAATGCAGATAAAATGCAGGAAACGTAAACTTTGCAAAAGAAGATCAAAGCAATGTAAAAGATTTGATTAATAAAAGGTGGTGTTTCCAATGTACATTCTCAGTTATTCTTTCACACAAGGTGGGTACTTGAATAATGTTGAGTGACTAGTACAATAGATTGAACACCCCCAAAATCTACACAAATTTCCTATCTTTATACTAAAATTATGTAACTGTCGAAGGGTTGCCTTGCTCTAGGATGAATACAAGTGTCCTCTGCTTCTCCTCGACCTCTATCTTCCTGCCATGTTGCCTTCCCTAAACTGCTAGGCGAACTGCAGTTCCATCCCTTCTTCAAATTCAAATATCTTTCGTCTTTGATGCTGACACGAGGGTTGTTCCTCTAGTCGAAGGCCACAGGGCCTTTTCAGTCGAAGGCTTGATGGCAATGTCTGTTCAAAGACCAATTTGTAACTCAGATATTTCTCTAAGTTTTTTCCAGCTTGGCTTCATTTTCTCTATTTTTGGCCCATAAGGACAATTTATTGTGGGTGTCGAATTTAAAAGCCAACACATTGGAGGTGGCTTCTTGAGCCCAATTGAGAGTCGTGCCTCCATAATTTCTTGTGATAACAGATCGTGGGGCTCATCATCATCAGTCTCTTCTAGCGATGATGGCGGGGAGTGATGGTTTCTTCCTTGTCGGGCGTCATTATCTCGTCGAGGGGAGGGGCTCCGCTCTCGTTGCCTCGACTTAGGTGATAGTTACCTGCTGCGATCTTCTTTGCACATTGTGATCGGTGGATCTGGAACTGACTGTTTAACGCTGGATCGCGAAATGTCGCGGAAGCAAGAGTCGCCACCGTCTTTTATTTTCTCCAATATGGAAAGGACAAAAGCACAGAAAAATTCCTTTTGAGATTTAGTTCTCGGTTCGGGAGGTAGATTTATAGAAAGGGAAGGTGTTAGCACCCTTTCTATTCATGGTTATCCATGGGCTCTTAGATACTTGCTCATTTGTGTTTTCAAAATTGTTTGTTTGCTTTTCAACTGTGGGTTTAAAAAAGGTTTCGTTTAAAATTTCAGTTCGACTCTTGTATCAGTCCTCAAGAGTGTTTGAAAAGTTGTTTTTGAAAGCTTTTTGAAAAGTGTCGGTGTGAAAAGAAGTTTTTGATTTGTTTTGAAATTAGAGCAAGTATCTACGAGTCATCTACCTACCCTAAGGAATTAGTCTGTGTAAATGTCCTTAAAGTAGTGCCATCCCATCATTGAGAGGTAGGTAGCACCACTGTTGGAGGTGTTCGGGTCAATTCGAGGGTTCGGGACATTGTGGTCACCAGAGCAATAGGAAGACACCTTAGAAGCTACCCCCATGCCATGTTCATGGACATGAGGACTTACTAAAACATCCTCTACTCGACGACCACATTTCGAGGGGCAAGGCAACAGTGAGACGTACCCTAGGGGTGGTGTGTGAATCGTGTGTCATTTTCAATTATGTTTATCTTGTCATGCATTGGTGATCTACGCTTTGTTTTTATTTTTGGCATTCATTCTTTCATGCAAGTTATTAACAGTTAAAAGGTGCGGGAAGATAAAACTCCTACGCTATTACAAAGGCGCGGGTCTACATCGCCAAATTAAACCAAGACCCAATTTGAAATAAATAAAATGCAGAAAGTAAATATCCTAATTATCTATTACAAAGCTTTGGGGAAATTACATGAAATTTAAAAAAAGAAATAAAAGTAAATGTGCGAAAAGAAATAAAAATCGAGAATGCGAGGGCGTTGGACCCTTTTAAAGAAATTAAATCGAAATTATAAACTAATTAAGTTAAATAAAGGAAAGGACTTATTTTTTGTGTTTTTTTGGTATTTATGAAATTAGAGAAAATTAAATGGAATTAAAACCCTAATTCTAAGCATTTTTAATTATTAAAAAAAATAAATTCAAGTTTGACCTAATTTACATTAATTATTTACATGGCATATTTATTTACAAAAATAATTAATACTTAATAATGGTAAAAAGAAAAGAAAAAGAATAAAAGTATTAAGACCCTAATCTCTATATTTTTTAGTTTATTATTAAAAAAAACATTGAAATTAAACCTAAAATTAAAACTAAATTAGTTAACAAAATTTATTTACAAAATAAATATTAGTAAATTAAATAACCAACATATTTTATTTTTATGATTTTTCTGATTTAATATTTATTATATTATTAAAAATTAATTTGAAGAATTAAAAGAAAATAATTAAAACAAAATAAAAAAAGAAAAGAATAATGGAAAGAAATACAAACAAGGGGGGTTTGTTGACCCTTTTGGAGGTTTGTAGCAAGCAATTAGGCCCAACAGATTCAAGGCCTGTTGACTTTTTCCAGCGCGTGTGTGGCATGGTCAACTGATGTGTATGATGGACCTCTCATTCTGACCTTCAGATTCGTCTCCTGGGACATGTGGCGCGCCAAGGTATTGGATGCATGGTAGACCACTGAAGGACATGCTGCATAGGAACACATTAAGCAAAATAATATTGAGAAGGGAGGGGACCTGGGAATCGAACCCAGGTCCCAATGCTTGAAGGACAACACACTCTCCACTCAGCCAAATGCATTCGTTTGATCACATAATGGATAAAGAATAATAAGAGAGAGAAAATAAGGGTTAGTGGGACTTTAACAAAACGCGCGCCAGGATTTGAATTACCCAGTAGCGTGCTTACACCTCAGCGTCTTCCTCATGGCCTCTTTGTTTTTCCTGAAAAATACAAGCTAGATAGCGGGGGTTTTAAACCCCCACAATCTGAAACAACAAAAATAGCGAATAGAAATTGGTCAATGATAAATTGAGCGTGATGGGTGTTTTAGATTCGTTGGAATGTTACGAATTCAATGGTCCTAGTCTCGTGGTCTGATTTTACCAGATGAAAGAAACCCCAAATTCAGAGCCTTGAAACCCTAATGCGTGTTCATGGTAACTTCTTATTTAGACGACCATTCTTCAATTGAACGGTACTGTTAGCTTCAGAAACATCATGTTAGTGTGAAACGACAATTAAAAGACATGAAACATGCGTATAAATCAAGATGCGATTATGAAAATTTCCATGAGCAGGGCTATGGTGTTCTACCGTTTCTGGATGTATGGAGAGTGGAAAAGTATTGGGTTATGTTCAAAGAAGTCCCAGCAAGCTTTTGAGATACTTTCCACGCCTTGAAATGTCCTGAAACTATGAAAACAGATTTGAAGTTTTTAAGAAAAAAGTGAGTTTGTGTTCTTGATTCTGAGCGCAGCTTCTTCGTTTTTGTGATTAGGGTTGTGATCTGCTTATGTATGCCAATGAATTAGGGTAACAAAACAAGTCCAAAATCCATGGAATCAATGCTTTTGAATTTTGTGATTTTGCATAATCTTTTTCAATCTTTTTCATGTCTTTTTGAAGCCAATCATTGCCAATTCTTTCCATATTGAGTGTGCACGAAATATTTAGGCTTTATTGAGAGAATATGCTGCAAAAAAGGATTGGAAAACATGATTTTCTATTTTTGTCATATTTTATTTTAATTAAATGAACTAATAATAATAATAATAATTCAAATAATTAATAAAAAATGATAAAATAACTCCCTTTAAAGTCAATGGGTCGTGCATAGCTTTTGGGTGATGATTCTTGGAAGAAATTGTGGCCCATTAGCAATTTTGAGGCATTTGAAGCAAAGTTGACTTTTCAAAAATCCCAAAAATTTCCCAACTTCCATAAGGCATATCTTGCTCAATTTTTAAGCTTTGATCATGTTCTTGGACATTTTGGAAAGGTCTTGAAGTCCTCTAACCAATGCCTTTGGTCCCCTGTCATTTTGATTTACCAATCTCAAGTTATGGTCTTTGACTTAAAGTCCCTTTTTGTTGACTTTTGAAAATGACCTATAATGTTGAGATTGATAACTTTTTATTGAGAGCATTTATTGGACTTGAAGTGTGAAGAGGAGTTGTAGAAAATGTCATTATCTTCAAAATGAGCTTTGGATGGAATTTTTATGATAAACCATGTGGAAGTTATGCCTTGGTCAAGTTACAGTTGACTTTTTCAACTGTCCAAATATGGAAACTTTTGCATCTTGAGACTTTTTGAGCCATGCCTTGAGAATCATGATCAAGAATTGATCAAATGATGTTTGTGGCTTCAAAATAAGATGTTGACCAAAAATTTGAACTTTTGACTGTCAAATGACCATTTTGCCCCTGCAGTTGACTGTTGAGCAATTAGGGTTTTTGACTGTGCAATTTTGTGCTGTGAGTCTTGAAACTTGGCATATGGATGCTTGACCATGTTTGTAGGCATGTGGGACTTGATTGGACCCTTGAAAACTTCAATTTCTTTGACAGAACCAAAACCCTAATTTTGACTGTTATGAGGCAATTGAACTGTGCAACCTTTGGGAGACTTTGAAGCATACTCTTAGCAAATCTTGAAGAATATGGGAGGGAAAATTTTGGGGTACAACAGTTGCCCCTGTTCAATCTTCTTAGACCCGAGGATGTAGATTGGCTGACGTGCCTTTCGTAATCCGAAGGTGAAAGATGATTGAACACTAGAGTGCCCAGAAATTTGCGCTCACATAGTAGTGTGATGATGGGAATGGGCTTACAGATGCCATTTGGAGATTGATGGATAGGAAGATGGGCTTACAGATGCCATGTTAAGAGATGATGGATAGGTGGATGGGCTTATAGATGCCATCTGGGTGTTGATCGCATAAGAGATTCCTTAGCAAGAACTTGCGTATCTGAAAAAGACAATGATCACCTGGCCTGTTACAGGAGCTGGTCTTCAAACTCTTTGTATAGATGCGCCCTGACTGGTTACAGGAATTGAATCTGGAGCTTCAAAAGGTGATGAATGAACCAGGGATGGTTACTACCTCAACGGGACGGTGAGAGAACCTTGGACGATTACTACCTCAACAGGAACGCTGAGAGAACCTTGGACGATTACTACCTCAACAGGAACGCTGAGAGAATCTTGGGTGATTACTACCTCAACAGGAACGCTGAGAGAATCTTGGAGCGATTACTACCTCAACAGGAACGCTGAGAGAACCTTGGGCGATTACTACCTCAACAGGAACGCTGAGAGAATCTTGGAGCGATTACTACCTCAACAGGAACGCTGAGAGAATCTTGGATGTCTTCTACTGGGATAAGAATCAGGGAGATCTTAGGGTCGATCTGACTGAACCGGAGAAGGCCTTTGACTGGATAAGAATCAGGAAAATCTTAGGGTCAATTTAACTGAACCGGGCAAGGTCTTGGAATATCTTCAACTGGATAAGAATCAGGGAGATCTTAGGGTCGATCTGACTGAACCAGAGAAGGCCTTTGACTGGATAAGAATCAGGAAAATCTTAGGGTCGATTTAACTGAACCGGGCAAGGTCTTGGAATATCTTCAACTGGATAAGAATCAGGGAGATATTAGGGTCGATCTGACTGAACCAGAGAAGGCCTTTGACTGGATAAGAATCAGGAAAATCCTAGGGTCGATTTAACTGAATCGGGCAAGGTCTTGGAATAACTTCAACTGGATAAGAATCAGGGAGATCTTAGGGTCGATCTGACTGAACCGGAGAAGGCCTTTGACTGGATAAGAATCAGGAAAATCTTAGGGTCGATTTAACTGAACCAGACTAAAGTCTTGGAATATCTTCAACTGGATAAGAATCAGGGAGATCTTAAGGTCGATCTGACTGAACCAGAGAAGGCCTTTGACTGGATAAGAATCAGAAAGATCTTTGAATCGATTTAACTGAACCGGACAAGGTCTTGGAATAACTTCAACTGGATAAGAATCAGGGAGATCTTAGGGTTGATCTGACTGAACCAGAGAAGGCCTTTGACTGGATAAGAATCAGAAAAATCTTAGAATCGATTTAGCTGAACCAGACTAAAGTCTTGAAATATAGCTGAGAACTTAACTGGATCTTTCCTGAAAGGTAAAGGTCAGTCATATGCAATGCATGATATGGATCAAGCAATGATGTTCTCAACATAAATGAGATTTGTAAGATATGATGCGTATATGCATGCTATAATGTATGGAAATGCGATGTTTATGAACGTATGTTTTTGTCTAGGAAAGTAAATCCTTGACGGGTGCCGGGAAGTCACATCCTGGGCTGATGTTGGAGAATAGTGCTTTGTCGTTTCCGCTGGGGAAGATGGTTGCAAGAATACCGGTAGGAGAAGATAACTCCGTTGGGGAATAAACTTGACGAATGGATTACTCTGCGGGGAGAAAATTATTCTAGCGATCTTGCTGGGGAATAATACTCTGTGGGAAGAGAGGTACTTTGTTAGGATATTGATGGTAACTTTGTTGGGGATACCGTTATTATGTTGGAAGTTTTGATAGACTCCGCTGGGAATAAGAAGACTTCATCAGGGACGATCTTTCCGTGGCTTTTGGCTGAGGATAACCCAGTTATATCCTGGTAGGGAAATAACCTTTGAATAAAGCCAGGGGACGCGTTCGTGCTCTGTGGGGATAAGCTTCCGGAATCTACTGGGGATAAGCTTCCTGCTGTGAAGATGGATTCAAACTTTCCTAGGGAAACCTTCAGACTGGACTCTCCTGGGGAAATCTTTGAGATATATTGGGGAAGTGACTCCATTGAATGTTTGATATACCGCCGGGGAACAATCTTTAGGTCAAGACTGCCGGGGATGCTTGTTTAAGAATATTTGTATATCGTGCTGGGGAATGTTGAGATCTGCTGGAGGATACCCAACTTCCTTAAGGCTGATAGTATAGCTTTGCTTGGGGAGAGTGTATTGACTTGCTGGCTCACTCTCTGGGGAATTAAGATATCTGGTTATGTTCTTCAGCCGAACTTACCTTGGTACCTTGGTGGACAGAACAATTAGATCGCTTAGACAACTCATTATTGCCCCTGTTTCTAATGTTACCTGTAATTAATCCTTTGTTTTGTATGCAAATATTTATGAGTTAGCAATTATTGTCAAATGCATATATCACAAATTGAACCTTGGACTTTCTTCGCAAAACAAAACAAAAAAGGAAAAACAATTGGCAATTTTAACTGAAAAGTGATTTTTGTATTGATTTGTTTGAATTGGCCTGTAAAATAGGCGTTTATGTACAAGAGGCTGACGTCCTAGTAAGAGAACGCCGCCGAACAAAAGAGTTTAATACAAATTTGTACAAAGGAATATAAAACAGCTGTGTGAATAGGATAATCCCACTGGGTTCCAACTCTGCTATCGCCTTTATATCCTCGAGCGTCTCATCACTTGATGACCTAGCTGAAGATGAAGCTGATTTGATTGATGCCGTCTGAACTTGATGTTGATACCGGATTCTGGATGCAAAGTGATCCAATGAGACATAGTATTACGCTTTATCCCTAACTTTTGCCTGGACCGCCCTTTCGGGTTTTCAGTCCACCGGGATACCCATTTTTGCCCAAGCCGCCTTTTCAGGTTTTCGACTTGCCGGGTGTACAGATTTTTTTTCATTTCATCCCTTCATTTTGCCCGAACCCTTTTGGTTCGCCGGGAAGCCCTAATTTTTGCCTAGGCATGTCAGCCTAGCGGGTCTTTATTATGCGTAGTATCTTTTTACTATGTCTGCATTGGCGGGGTGAGGAAGGTCGTCACCATCCATGTTGGTTAGAATCATGGCTCCTCCTGAGAACACATGTTTAACCACAAATGGTCCTTCGTACGTAGGGGTCCACTTGCCCCTTGGATCACTCTGAGGAAGGATGATACGTTTGATTACCAGATCCCCAACTTGATATTCTTGTGGTCTGACCTTTTTGTTAAATGCCCTGATCATCCGTTTCTGATACGTCTGACCATGACAGATAGCAGCAAGTATTTTTTCGTCAATTAGATTTAACTGATCAAGTCGTGTCTGGATCCAATCATCTTCGCTCAGATCTGCATCCTTCATTATCCGGAGAGAGGGTATCTGTACTTCGATCAGTAAGACTGCCTCCATACCGTAGACCAAGGAGAAAGGAGTTGCCCCGGTTGACGTCCTTGCTGAGGTACGGTACCCATGAATAGCGAACGGTAACATCTCGTGCCAATCTTTATAAGTCACTGTCATCTTCTGCACAATTTTCTTAATATTTTTATTTGCTGCTTCTACAGCCCCATTCATCTTCGGTCTGTACGGAGAAGAGTTGTGGTGCTGTATCTTGAACTGCTCGCAGAGCTCAGTGATCATCTTGTTATTGAGATTGGTACCGTTGTCTGTAATGATTCTTTCTGGGACGCCGTATCGACAGATCAGATTATGCCGAATGAACCGTGCCACGACGTTCTTGGTTACCGTAGCGTAGGAAGCTGCTTCAACCCACTTCGTGAAGTAATCAATCGCTACCAGGATGAAGCGATGCCCGTTGGATGCCGTAGGTTTAATCTAACGGATCATATCTATGCCCCACATTGCAAACGGCCAAGGTGCTGTCAAGACATTCAGAGGAACTGGAGGAACATGCACCTTGTCTGCATAAATCTGGCATTTGTGACATGTTCGAGAATGTTGGTAGCAGTCGGCTTCCATTGTGGACCAGAAATACCCTGCCCGAAGGATTTTCTTCGCCATAGTGTGTCCACTGGAATGTGTTCCGAAGGTACCCTTATGCAGCTCTGCCATGATCCTTTCTGCTTCAGTCTTATCCACACAACGCAGTAAGGTCGAATCATGGTTTCGCTTGTATAGGATGCCGTTGCTAAGGAAGAATTTCGCTGCGAACCTTCTCAGAAACTTCTTATCATTGACAGATGCACCTTCAGGGTATTCCTGAGCTTCCAAGTATCTCTTCACCTCATGGTACCAAGGCTTCTCAGTCACCAATTCAGTCTCGAGATCACAACAGTATGCCGGTTCGTCCAGTTTCTAGATGATGATCCGGGGAGCCTCATTGTCCCATTTGACTTTGAACATGGAAGACATCGTAGCTAACGCGTCCGCTAACTGATTCTCCTCTCTCGGAAAGTGCTCAAAGTTTATCTCTGTGAAGTGGGGGATCAATGTCAACACACATTCTTTGTAAGGAATAAGATTCGGATGTTTCGTATCCCACTCTCCTTTGATCTGATTGATCACGAGAGCGGAATCTCCGAAGACACTCAGAAACTTGATCCTTAAGTCGATCGCAGCTTGGAGACCCATGATGCATGCCTCATACTCTGCCATGTTGTTGGTGCAGTTGAAACATAGCCGGGCAGTGAGTGGAGTATGAGTTCCTTGAGGGGATATGATCACAGCGCCGATGCCGTTACCCAAAGCATTGGAGGCTCTGTCAAAGTGCATAGACCATCGGGATCCTTCCTCGGGTCCTTCATCTGGTCCAGGTACTTCACAATCAGTCACTATCATGATGCTCTCGTCTGGAAACTCGAAGTTCATTGACTGATAGTCATCTACTGCCTGATGTGCCAGGTGGTCCGCCAATACACTTCCTTTCATGGCTTTCTGGGTCGTGTACTGGGTGTCGTATTCTGTCAAGATCATTTGCCATCTTGCTATTCTCCCAGACAGAGCAGGCTTTTCAAATATATACTTTATAGAATCCATCTTTGAAATCAATAAGGTAGTGTGAGTCAGCATATACTGTCTCAGCCGGCGAGCAGCCCATACCAAAGCGCAGCAAGTTTTCTCGAGCAGTGAGTATCAGGTCTAACAGTCGGTAAACTTTTTGCTAAGGTAATAAATGGCATGCTCTTTTCGGCCAGACTCGTCATGCTGCCCCAGCACACACCCCATTGAATTGTCAAGCACTGTTAGGTATAGTATCAGAGGTCTCCCTTCAACCGGTGGCATAAGAATGGGTGGCTCTTGGAGATACTCTTTGATTCTGTTAAAAGCGGCCTGACATTCATCATTCCAACGTACTACCTGATCTTTCTTCAGCAGCTTGAAGATTGGTTCACAAGTGGCAGTTAGGTGTGAGATGAATCGAGCAATGTAATTCAGGCGTCCTAAAAAGCCTATGACCTCTTTCTCTGTCTTAGGAACTGGCATCTCTTGAATAACTTTAACCTTGGCAGGGTCCACTTGAATACCCTTGTCACTTACAACGAAGCCTAGCAATTTCCCAGATCTTACCCCGAAGGTGCACTTGTTCGGGTTCAACCTCAGCTTGTACAGTTTCTAACGGTCAAACTATTTATGCAGATGATCAAGGTGTTCTTCCTCAGTTTGGGACTTTGCAATCATGTCGTCGACATACACTTCTATTTCATGATGGATCATGACATGAAATAAAGCAACCATGGCACGTTGGTAGGTTGCCCCAGCATTCTTCAACCCGAATGGCATGACCTTGTAGCAGAAGGTGCCCCACTAAGTAACAAAGGTAGTTTTCTCCATGTCTTCAGGAGCCATCTTGATCTGATTATAGCCTGAAAAACCATCCATGAAAGAGAACACCTTGTGCTGAGCAGTATTGTCAACCAGAACATCAATGTGAGGTAGAGGGAAGTCATCTTTGGGGCTGGCCCTGTTCAGATCCCTGTAGTCAACACACATTCTGACCTTACCATCTTTCTTTGGTACCGGCACCACATTAGCAACCCACTGAGGGTAAGAAGTCACTGCGAGAAATCCGGCATCGAATTGTTTCATAACCTCGGCTTTGATCTTCTCAGACATCTATGGACGCATACGGCGGACCTTTTGCTTAACTGGAGGGCAGTCTTCCTTGGTAGGCAAATGATGGACCACAATGTCGGTATCCAACCCGGGCATGTCTTCGTAGGACCAGGCAAAGATTTCCATGTAATTATGTAACATCTGAGTCAACCGTTGCTTCACGCTGAGCTCTAGGTTGGCACCAATCTTAACCTCCTTTTTGTCCGTCTCAGTACCCAGATTTATCGTTTCCACTGGCTCTTCATGTGGTTGAATCGGCCTCTCCTCCTGGAGTAACAGTCTTGCAAGCTCGCCAGGCACTTCGCAATCATCTTCACCTTCGTCTTCGGCTAAGTTGATCGGATTTTCAAAGTCATAACTGGTAGTAGCAGAGTCGTTACCAGTGAGATCCAGAGTGGATTGAAACCTGTATGAGTGAGTGTGTGTAAATACAGTTGTTTTGCAATATATAAAGAAAGGAAAGAAAGAAAAGGAGCATAAGATTTGAAATGCGAGAAAACGTCCAAGGTCTTTATTCATGATATATGAAATGACAATTAATATACCCTCACAAATGAAGCCACGGTGCCCCGGGTAAGACACCGGGCCATAAAGTTTCAATTCATTGTTTATTACAAATAACAAAAACAAAGGAGTTTATTACTGCGTAACAAAAGTAACAGGAGTATGATCTTTAGCAGTCCAATTGGTCAATCCACCATCAGTCGTCGGGTAGATCCAACTATCAAACTCTGACTCTTCCACTTCATCTTCATCCCCAATGGCATTCACTCCTGGATTGGTAATGAGCACAGGAGGTCTTCTGGTCCTTGCCTTGCGCACAGCCCTCTGAGCCTCTGCAGTAAAACCCAGTCCAAACTTGTCAGTTTTAAGATTGAAATCAGGGAGCCTTCCCCAGTTAGCACATTCACCTTTCTCGATTACGGCCCGGGCATCCTTCAGGGAAGCCATCTTCAAAGGAACATCCTCTTCAACCATTGTTTCTGCCGCTGCCAATGTTGGAGGTACCTCTTCAAAATGCTGAAAGGGGGTTTCAATAAACTCCCCGTCCATCTCAATATATCGGAAGGAATTCAAGTGACTAACCATATACTCCTCCTCTCCCTGCACAGTGACAATCTTCCCTCTGACAGGGTACTTGAGCTTTTGGTGTAGGGTAGAGGTCACTGCCCCAGCTTTGTGAATCCAAGGTCGACCCAGTAAACAGGAATAAGACGGACGAATATCCATCACATAGAAAGTTGAGTCGAATACTTGAGAACCCACACGAATAGGAATGTCTACCTCTCCATGAACCATCCTTTTAGAACCGTCAAAGGCTCTGACAATGATGTTGCTAGGTTTCAGCTCCAGGCCCTCACAAACCAACCGGTCTAAGGCCTTTTTGAGTAACACATTCAAGGAAGAACCGGTGTCCACCAGCACATGCGCAAGAGTAGTGCCCCTGCATTCTATAGAGACATGCAGGGCATCGTTGTGGTCCTTTCCCTTAGCAGTAAGGTCAGCATCCGAGAAACCTAAACCATTGTCGGCTGTCAAATTAGCTACGCAATCAGTAAACTGGACTGCAGATGTCTCATGTGGCACATGGGCCGTCTTTAGAAATGAAATCAAGGCCTTAGCATGGGCCTCTGAGCACAGCAGCAAGGAGAGCATAGAGATCTTGGAGGGGGTATGCCCCAGCTGTTCAACAACATTAAAATCGCTCTTCTTGATTATCTTCAGAATTTCCTCCATCTCTTGTTGGGAGGCCTCAGCATTCACAGATTTTGGCGCCTCCATCCGGGCAGGCTCATCTTCAATCCCTTTGCCCCGAGCATTAGATGACTCGGCAGCAGGGGAAACAACTTGATCAGAAATGGGAACAGGTGCACTTGCAGGTGTTATAACGAGAGGTCTTCGAATAGCTGGTGGTGCAATGTCAGGCGAGAATAGCCTGCCACTGCGGGTAACTTTTGCTGGACCAGTGATATTGCTGATGCTGGTGCCAGTGTTGAACTCTTGCTTTATACCATGTACATATACATCTGCCCCATAGTGCCATGGGACAGCCTTATCAGATTCATAGGGGAGAGGCCCCGGAACAGTAATAACAATGGGTGCGACAGTCATGATTTTAACCGGCTTCCTCGGGGGAGCCTTGATCGGATTACTGAAAATTGTAACAACAGATACTTCTTCCACAGGAACAAACGGAACAGCGGTCTTCTTGAACATAATCTCTTTGCTGTCCATCAGGCTTTGGATGCCCAACTTCAGCAAAGGACAACCAGAAAGGGAAACAGCACAGAAAAGGCAACCTTCACTATAACCCGGAAATAAACCGGCCAGCAGTAGGTTCCTCTTAACAGTCATCAGAGGAGTAGCTACATCATTCACAGAAACGGCATACACATCTTCATCAATGGCATTCACTCCATGCTGGGGCATAGGAGCAGTCACCACATTTGGCCTCTCAGGCGCCTCAAATTGTATCTCTTTTGCATCAATAAGGTCATGTACCTTATTCCTCAAGGCCCAACAGTCATCAGTAGAATGCCCCGGGCTATCGGAATGATAAGCACAGCGGGCATTCGGATTATACTTGGGAGAGGCAGTATTCACAACCTTCGGGGCCTCCCTGACAGTCACCAAGTTGGTGGATAGCAGCTGCGGCAAGATTTGCGACAAGGTCATACTCAGCCGGGCAAACTCTCTTCTGGGTCTTTCAGCTCTGGGTGGATTGGTTTGCCGAGGAGCGGCAACGGGCTTTGCAATCATCACCGCGTTGACAGATTGGCGGCGCTCTGGTTTCTCTTGCCTTCTAGGCCCATATACAGCACTGGCCTCCTTCTTAAAGGGTTTCTTCTCAGAACTTGAAGATGCCCCTTTCTGAATTTTACCGGACTTCATTCCAGCCTCTATTCTCTCCCCAGTCAGAATAAGATCAGTGAACCCTGCAGACGAATTACCGATAAGATGATTGAAGAATGGCCCGGAGAGGGTTCCCAAGAACATATCCACCAGCTCACGGTCAGTTAACGGAGGCTGCACCCTGCCAGCCAGATCCCTTCACTTCTGTGCATACTCTTTAAAACCTTCGCTTGATCCTAGCGACATACCCTGGAGTTGGGTACGTGTAGGAGCAAGGTCGGCATGATATTGATACTACTTATAAAAAGCAGTAGCCAACTCCTCCCAGTTACGAACTTTGGTCCCATCCAGCTGATAGAACCATTCGAGATGAGTCCCTGAAAGACTCTCTTGGAAGAAGTGGATCCACAAGTTCTTGTCCACTGTGTACGGTTGAATCTTCCGCACATAATATCTGAGGTGTAGCTTGGGGCAAGACGCCCCGTCATACTTGGTGAAAGATGGTGCCTTAAACTTGTGAGGAATGATCACACCAGTAGATAAGCCCAAATCTCCGAAATCCAGCCCAGGCACTTGTTGGATCTCCATTGCATTCAGTCTGTCTTCCAACTGCTTATACCGGTCTTCAGCAGGAGGATACTGTTCCTCATTAAAGTCAGTCTCATTGTCAGAGACTACTGGACTTGAAGCCTTTCCCCCTTGGGGAATGCTCTTGCCTACAGAAGAACCAGCTTCCTCATTCTGCAGAGTATTACCAAACCTCCGGCCCGAGTTGAAAAGAACAGTCCTCTTCTTCTTCTTCCCCTTCTTCAGGAGTAAAGCCTTCAGCTCTTCTTGACCTTGAGCCAAACCCATGATCAGTTCTTGAAATTGCGCGTTCTGCGCCTGAAGGGCCTTGATAGACATCTCGGTTGATGATGAGTCAGGGTTCATGATGCTGAAATAAACAGCGAAGAACAGTAAGCAACCTGAAAAGAAGAATACCTGCTATGCACATGATGAATGGAATGCGTATGATTTATGTTTTCAAAGACAATCGGGAATCAACTTTGTAAACAAAAAGGAACACACTTCATTAGATTCAACTTTGAAACTTAAATTGTTCAACAGGTTGCCCTTAGGCGTTACATAAAAGGGAAATACTGAAAAGGGAAATAAGACTGTAAAAGAACATCCAGAGCTCCTTATTGATCCCAGGGTCTCCTCTTCTCAGTACGGATGTAGTCATTCATAGCTCGCTCATTCTCCAACTGCTTTGTCAGCTTCTGGATCTTCAATTCCTGTTCATTGAACTTTTCCCGATACGAATCCCGTTCTTCTCGCAGTTGCGACCAAGACCTCTTTAATGTCTCATAATCAGTAGGTATCTGAGGAGGGAGGACAGTTGGAGGAGCCCCCTCTTTGTCAGGATACTCAAGAATGACGGGTCTGACAGCTTCATATGGCATACCTAACCTCTGAGCACGGATGCGAACCCATTTGCAGTAGGCTTCCACAGGTAGAGAAGTCTTTGGCCCCAACTCTTGTGGGTCAGCTTTATGAACTCTGCCCCAAGCCTTGATGAACCTACGACGCAGCTCGTCACTATCCACCTGAAACTCAAAACTGATGTGAGGCACCAACATCTCATGAGGCCCTGCTCTTCTGGCTCTTTCAAACTGACGGAGCGCTAGGCATGGATTGTAAGAGATCCCTCCTTGAGTACCAATCAAAGGAACATTAGGGTATTCTCCGCAACGATCAATAACAGCTATCTCATCCAAACCTCTGAAAGTCCAAATGATGTCTTTATCAGTGAGAGACATTAACCTATGAGCCCAACCTCTTCCTTCTTGGTTCTTCAGCACGAACTTAGGGAGGTGCGAAATAAACCACCTCACCAACAAAGGGATACAACACCACAGAGTTCCTCGTCTTCGGGCAGTACGAGCATAAAGTTGTTGCAGGATGTCACCCAAGAGAGTGGGCACAGGATTCTGAGACATGAAGATCCTTACGGCAGTGACATTGATGAAGTTGTCAGGATTAGGAAACAAGACTAGCCCATAGATTAAGAGAGCCAAGATGTCTTCATATGCCCTAAAGTCCAAGTCATTCCAGAAACTGTTAGCTTTACCAATCAGAAACTTGGCCAAGAAACCCTTAACTCCGCTTCTAGTCACCCAGTTGTCCATTACTTCTTGATGTGTCAAGGGAAGAGCTGCAGCAACCCCCTCAAGCCTAAGAGTCTTTTCCCAACCAGTATAAGGAGTCTGATCCAAGATAGGGATGCCAAGCAAATCAGAGAACTCTTCCAGGGTGGGGACCAGCTGGAAGTCTTGAAAGGTGAAGCACTGGTACAGAGGGTCATAGAACTGGGTCAGGACACTCATCAACTGTTGATCCCGCTTTGCAGTGACTAAACTGAGAAGAGAACCATGCCTCTGGATGAAGGATGTAGTGTCTGGAATTCTACTAACCAACTCTTCAAGTAACTCAGGTGGGTGAACAAAGTTGAACCGGATAGTATTCCTTCGCATAGGCATCATGATGTCCTACAAAACAGAGCAAAGGTGAAACCCTCTTGTCTTTGAAATGGTCAGTCCTTATGCAGGATGCATGCAATGCTCATGATGTTATGATGTTATGATAAAGTACACCACAGATATTTACAAAGGCAAACATGATAAGGCACACAAGTCACACAAGACAAGCCCTTAAAGTTTAGGCCAGCATGAGGTCTAGGTATTACCCTCTTTCAGTTTGTTGGTTCATACCTGTCCTATCAAAAGTAACCGGGTTCTTAGAGGATCCCAATATCATTGACTACCCTCAATCGGTCATAACTCCAGCATCGCAATCATTTCTTGCAGCCAGAACCATCACGAGAGTTTAGCCTCAATGGGCGTAGCATACTGCTACTGTTCTAATGGCCAAGTTGTGTCATTTAAGGTTCTAAGGTCTGTTGGTGCTTAATGACTCCTCAGAAGACCCATATTCTCCTCGTTGCAACACAAGGGATATCGATACAGACCAAGGTGCCACACCAACGTAGCCACTGCTTCACCCATGTCGGTCTACGCCGGACAGGTCCCTCACAGCTTATGCTACCTAAACAGGGTATCCCCATATCCGGGTTAGGATCTATGTAACTCCCAAGACGGTCCCACAATGATAAAGAAAACAAGTCAAAGCAATTGAAAACACAGGTGATCTTAGTCCTAAGGTACACCTCACTTTAAGTAATGTCCCCAGCAGAGTCGCCAGTTCTGTGATCGGTGGATCTGGAACTGACTGTTTAACGCTGGATCGCGAAATGTCGCGGAAGCAAGAGTAGCCACCGTCTTTTATTTTCTCCAATATGGAAAGGACAAAAGCACAGAAAAATTCCTTTTGAGATTTAGTTCTCGGTTCGGGAGGTAGATTTATAGAAAGGGAAGGTGTTAGCACCCTTTCTATCCATGGTTATCCATGGGCTCTTAGATACTTGCTCATTTGTGTTTTCAAAATTGTTTGTTTGCTTTTCAACTGTGGGTTTAAAAAAAGGTTTCGTTTAAAATTTCAGTTCGACTCTTGTATCAGTCCTCAAGAGTGTTTGAAAAGTTGTTTTTGAAAGCTTTTTGAAAAGTGTCGGTGTGAAAAGAAGTTTTTGATTTGTTTTGAAATTAGAGCAAGTATCTACGAGTCATCTACCTACCCTAAGGAATTAGTCTGTGTAAATGTCCTTAAAGTAGTGCCATCCCATCATTGAGAGGTAGGTAGCACCACCGTTGGAGGTGTTCGGGTCAATTCGAGGGTTCGGGACATTGTGGTCACCAGAGCAATAGGAAGACACCTTAGAAGCTACCCCCATGCCATGTTCATGGACATGAGGACTTACTAAAACATCCTCTACTCGACGACCACATTTCGAGGGGCAAGGCAACAGTGAGACGTACCCTAGGGGTGGTGTGTGAATCGTGTGTCATTTTCAATTATGTTTATCTTGTCATGCATTGGTGATCTACGCTTTGTTTTTATTTTTGGCATTCATTCTTTCATGCAAGTTATTAACAGTTAAAAGGTGCGGGAAGATAAAAGTCCTACGCTATTACAAAGGCGCGGGTCTACATCGCCAAATTAAACCAAGACCCGATTTGAAATAAATAAAATGCGGAAAGTAAATATCCTAATTATCTATTACAAAGCTTTGGGGCAATTACATGAAATTTAAAAAAAGAAATAAAATTAAATGTGCGAAAAGAAATAAAAATCGAGAATGTGAGGGCGTTGGACCCTTTTAAAGAAATTAAATCGAAATTATAAATTAATTAAGTTAAATAAAGGAAAGGACTTATTTTTTTGTGTTTTTTTTGTATTTATGAAATTAGAGAAAATTAAATGGAATTAAAACCCTAATTCTAAGCATTTTTAATTATTAAAAAAAATAAATTCAAGTTTGACCTAATTTACATTAATTATTTACATGGCATATTTATTTACAAAAATAATTAATACTTAATAATGGTAAAAAGAAAAGAAAAAGAATAAAAGTATTAAGACCCTAATCTCTATATTTTTTAGTTTATTATTAAAAAAAACATTGAAATTAAACCTAAAATTAAAACTAAATTAGTTAACAAAATTTATTTATAAAATAAATATTAGTAAATTAAATAACCAACATATTTTATTTTTATGATTTTTCTGATTTAATATTTATTATATTATTAAAAATTAATTTGAAGAATTAAAAGAAAATAATTAAAACAAAATAAAAAAAGAAAAGAATAAAGGAAAGAAATACAAACAAAGGGGGTTTGTTGACCCTTTTGGAGGTTTGTAGCAAGCAATTAGGCCCAACAGATTCAAGGCATGTTGACTTTTTCCAGCGCGTGTGTGGCATGGTCAACTGATGTGTATGATGGACCTCTCATCCTGACCTTCAGATTCGTCTCCTGGGACATGTGGCGCGCCAAGGTATTGGATGCATGGTAGACCACTGAAGGACATGCTGCGTAGGAACACATTAAGCAAAATAATATTGAGAAGGGAGGGGACCTGGGAATCGAACCCAGGTCCCAATGCTTGAAGGACAACACACTCTCCACTCAGCCAAATGCATTCGTTTGATCACATAATGGATAAAGAATAATAAGAGAGAGAAAATAAGGGTTAGTGGGACTTTAACAAAACGCGCGCCAGGATTTGAATTATCCAGTAGTGTGCTTACACCTCAGCGTCTTCCTCATGGCCTCTTTGTTTTTCCTGAAAAATACAAGCTAGATAGCGGGGGTTTTAAACCCCCACAATCTGAAACAACAAAAATAGCGAATAGAAATTGGTCAATGATAAATTGAGCGCGATGGGTGTTTTAGATTCGTTGGAATGTTACGAATTCAATGGTCCTAGTCTCGTGGTCTGATTTTACCAGATGAAAGAAACCCCAAATTCAGAGCCTTGAAACCCTAATGCGTGTTCATGGTAACTTCTTATTTAGACGACCATTCTTCAATTGAACGGTACTGTTAGCTTCAGAAACATCATGTTAGTGTGAAACGACAATTAAAAGACATGAAACATGCGTATAAATCAAGATGCGATTATGAAAATTTCCATGAGCAGGGCTATGGCGTTCTACCGTTTCTGGATGTATGGAGAGTGGAAAAGTATTGGGTTATGTTCAGAGAAGTCCCAGCAAGCTTTTGAGATACTTTCCACGCCTTGAAATGCCCTGAAACTATGAAAACAGATTTGAAGTTTTTAAGAAAAAAGTGAGTTTGTGTTCTTGATTCTGAGCGCAGCTTCTTCGTTTTTGTGATTAGGGTTGTGATCTGCTTATGTATGCCAATGAATTAGGGTAACAAAACAAGTCCAAAATCCATGGAATCAATGCTTTTGAATTTTGTGATTTTGCATAATCTTTTTCAATCTTTTTCATGTCTTTTTGAAGCCAATCATTGCCAATTCTTTCCATATTGAGTGTGCACGAAATATTTAGGCTTTATTGAGAGAATATGCTGCAAAAAAGGATTGGAAAACATGATTTTCTATTTTTGTCATATTTTATTTTAATTAAATGACCTAATAATAATAATAATTCAAATAATTAATAAAAAATGATAAAATAACTCCCTTTAAAGTCAATGGGTCGTGCATAGCTTTTGGGTGATGATTCTTGGAAGAAATTGTGGCCCATTAGCAATTTTGAGGCATTTGAAGCAAAGTTGACTTTTCAAAAATCCCAAAATTTCCCAACTTCCACAAGGCATATCTTGCTCAATTTTTAAGCTTTGATCATGTTCTTGGACATTTTGGAAAGGTCTTGAAGTCCTCTAACCAATGCCTTTGGTCCCCTGTCATTTTGATTTACCAATCTCAAGTTATGGTCTTTGACTTAAAGTCCCTTTTTGTTGACTTTTAAAAATGACCTATAATGTTGAGATTGATAACTTTTTGTGAGAGCATTTCTTGGACTTGAAGTGTGAAGAGGAGTTGTAGGAAATGTCATTCTCTTCAAAATGAGCTTTGGATGGAATTTTTATGATAAACCATGTGGAAGTTATGCCTTGGTCAAGTTACAGTTGACTTTTTCAACTGTCCAAATATGGAAACTTTTGCATCTTGAGACTTTTTGAGCCATGCCTTGAGAATCATGATCAAGAATTGATCAAATGATGTTTGTGGCTTCAAAATAAGATGTTGACCAAAAATTTGAACTTTTGACTGTCAAATGACCATTTTGCCCCTGCAGTTGACTGTTGAGCAATTAGGGTTTTTGACTGTGCAATTTTATGCTGTGAGTCTTGAAACTTGGCATATGGATGCTTGACCATGTTTGTAGGCATGTGGGACTTGATTGGACCCTTGAAAACTTCAATTTCTTTGACAGAACCAAAACCCTAATTTTGACTGTTAGGAGGCAATTGAACTGTGCAACCTTTGGGAGACTTTGAAGCATACTCTTAGCAAATCTTGAAGTATATGGGAGGGAAAATTTTGGGGTACAACACACATGCTTTCCATTTTATTGGAAAGAGGATAGTCTTTATCCTTCTTACGAGATGCACGGTCATGTTTCTTGTGGAAAGAAATGTCGAGCCTTTCCTTTCTTGGAGGACGCCCACCTCGGGGAGGCGGTATGCTGGGAGTTATGTCGTCGGTGTATCTGAGGGGGAGATTTTGAATGTTTATGCTCTAGAGCCTCCATCCCTTTTGCTCTTCTAGAGGATGAAGGATTTTGTTTGGTTAAGGGTAGCAATCAGTGCTGCTATGGCTGGGTCGGAGTTCTATGGAACAGAGACCGGTTGTAGAATCTCGGGCTGGTCTTTGACAGGGTTCTTAGGAAACTGTTTGTCCATGAATAAATTGTTGTCACGATTAGCGTTGATGGAATCTGGGGATGTAATGTGTCAGTCGTGGGCGCCGAAGTTATCCTCGAGGTGAGGATGTTTTTGGCTTTTGTCAGTCTTGGGTGTCGGGGAGAGCACGGTCTTACCAGGTATTTGGTGATCATCATGCTCGACCATGATTCATGAATGAGGAGGATCGTTGGTCTTCAGATTCAAAGGAACAGAAAACGGGGAAGATAATTCCTACAGGCGGCCCCACTGATCTTACCGGTTGATTAGAATTTGTAAGCTGGTCGGAGGGTGATCTTTGATGGGATGGAAAGTTAAGGAGGAAAGAAGGGGAGGGGTTGTACCTGTAAGGAACTTCGACGATCAAGTAAGCATGGGAGCAAGGAGATACAAGAAAACTATTAGGATTTCAGATATGAATAGTGGATATTCGATACTTGGCCCTCAAATGTGTGAGGGTTTATATAATTCCCCCGACGCTTGGCCATTGGTCCCTATTTTGGGGCCTATATATGAGGGTCTTCAAAAATAGGTAACTGCCATGACTGGGTCAAAACGATCAGGTATGCTCGTAAGTAGCAGTTTGTTCTGAGGAATAGGATTACGAGCAGATGGCCGTTTTGGTCGTTTCTTGGGTGTCTTCCTGACTCGTGGCAGGCTAACGGGAGACATTTGTTGATCATGTCAGGCGTGTGTGTCGGGTATAGCTGGTCGAATGACAAGCGCCATGGTAAACCAGAGTGCTGGGCCGTTGTTGTTGGACCATGCCAAGGGTAGAAATGGATTTGGCCATTTCTAGTCATTGGGCCAGTCCAGAAAAAAAGCCACATGTGTACTTCTCAACAAGTTGCTGCTTTGGAAGTTACAAGTCACAAGACAAAAGAATTTCTATTAAGCTGCTGCTTTGAGATAAGAAAACAGACTATAAAAGAAACACACTTTCAACGCAAGGATCAAAAGTTAAGATTTGCTCATTAGAAAAGTTGTTGATTATATTTCTGAAGACAAAGTCAGGATTCTTAAGACTCGACTAGTTCATGGAATATGCACACTCATATTCAAACATCAGAAGTATTCCATTAGAAGAAAGGAAGAAAGATCTTCTGGACTCAATTCTAATCAACATCATATAGTCCATCAGAAGGAAAAATCAAAGGATGATACTTTATCAAGCCAAACTACTTAACAAAAGAACTATTGTGATTGTCTCTAAAGAAACATCAGTTGTTTTAAAAAAAATTGAATGTTCGTAAGAAAGGGAATCAAATGTGTTCTCAAGAAAAGCACCACTCTCAGATATCAAGAGAAAGAATTCATGGCCAGACACAAAAATGTAGCTAATATAAGCTATTGCTTTCAGCTCAATCCAAAGATCGGAATTCAAGAGATCAGAAAGAAAAGTACTCAACGTCAAAATTAGATGTACTAATATAAGCTTATGCTTATAAAATTAGACATCAGATATGCTTAGAAAAGTTAATTATCAAGAAGTAAAGATTAGAAAAGCTTTCACACAAAGAAGACATTGTTCATCAGATAAGTCATTGTTTATATATCTGAAGACAATATTCAACTATATGAAAGATTCTGAATCTACAACAATGAAGCATCTTCTGGATCACTTTCATCATCATATCAAAATCAATCCATCAAGAATAAAAGAAGACAAAGACAAGATCAAGAGACATCTTCCAAGCTTATTACTTCAAGCCAGAAGTAAATCATTGGAAGATAAGGTCTTAAGAAACTTAGCCACGAAGAATAAAGTATAGTCAATACGTTTAAAATTCCACTACATGCTTATGTATTGTACTATGTTATCTCCCACGATGCAATATTATCGCTACTGTAGCTGGCAAGTGAAAGTGACGTCTTTGTACTACCAACATTCTAACTCTCAAAGTCTATAAAAAGAGATCTCATCATCATTTGAAGATTGACGAACTAAACAATACTATCAAGATTGAATCAAATTGTTGTGAAATATCAAGAGAAAAGAAGAATCTCTATTCATATACATCCATAAATATTCTTCTAGAGAAATATAAATAACACAACAATTGTTGCTTGTTATTATGTTAAGATATTAGAGATTAAACCTAAAGAGTTATTGCTCATTATTTCTGTTTCATCTTAGATTTCTCAATACAAAATTTTTTTGCTCATTATTTGTATTAGAGACTTCGTTCTTCATTGTTGTGTTAATTTGATTTTTAGAAGCAAACAATGTAAACACAGTTGATTGTAATTTTGTTTAGAATTGATTATTGCCTCAAGTGACTAAGTTGTTAGTATGAGACTTGAGAGGGATAAGGTGTCAGTTTGGACTCTTAGACGGTTTTGGTTAGTAATCGGTGGGTAGCCCATGCATTTGTAATCTGTTGAGATTAGTGGATGAAGTTCTTGTTGAAGGAAAAATCACCTTGGCGGGTGGACAAGAGTAGCATTGTTGAAGTTGAACTTGTATAAACCAAAAGAGTCACTTTATTCTTTTCTAAGTCATTTCTTTATAGTTAGTTTGCAAAATATTTTTTAGAGAAAAAGTTTAATTAGAAAACCCAATTCAAACCCCCATTTCTTGTGTTTTTCTCACCCTTCAATTGGTATCAGGAGCTCTGTCTCTTCATTGATTTTCAAATCAAACACTGTGTAGAGAGATCTAGTGTGAGAAAACCTTTCTATGGACGTTCCTGCAAACAACAATAAAAAATATAACTACTTTTCCAAGCCTCCTATTTTTGATGGAGAAAGATTTGAGTACTAGAAAGATAGACTAGAGAGTTTCTTTCTGGGTTATGATGCATATCTCTAGGATATAATTATAAAATGTTATGAGGAACCTATATCTGCGATTGGTATGCCTATTCCCAAAAGAAGAATGAGTGGAGATCTGAAACATCGAAACAAAAATCATCATAAAGCTAGAACTATTCTCCTCATTTCTATCTCATATAATGAATACGAGCAAATCACCAACAGAGAATAACCTAAAGGTATTTTTGACTCCTTAAGAATGACACATGAAGGAAATGCTCAAGTAAAAGAAACTAAAGTGTGATATGGTGGCAGAACCGACAGTTATACTGGTTTTGCATTTGTGTTCACAAATGTTGCAGTAAGCAAGAGTCGCCACCGACTTTTCTTTTATCCAACAAAGGAAAGGGTGAAAAGAACAGAAACAGACCTTTAGAGATGTTTTCTGAGTAAGGGGGTAGATTATGGAAAGGTAAGGTGTTAGTACCCTTTCCATCATTAGTTTTCTATGGGCTCTTAGATGCTTAGCTTATTTTTTGAAATACCTTGTGCTTTTGTGTGTTTTTGAAAATTATTTTGAAATTGCCTTAGTGCGGCGATTCACTTTATGATAACTCTTGTATCAGTCCTCAAGAGTGTTGATAAAGAGTTTGAAAATGTTTTTGAAATGTTTTGGTGTAAGTGTGAAAATTTGTTTTTTTTTTGGGCAAGCATCTAAGAACTATCTACTTATACTCGAAAGGTTTGTTCTTTTCCTCCTATCCTTTAGACAGCTCTATCCTACTATTAGTGAGTAGGTAGCCCTATTGTTGGATGTTTGATGGACATTCGCATGGACGTTTTTATAGTCACAAAGGCAACTAGGCAAGAAGTTTTAGTAACTACCCTAGGGTTCTAAGATCATATTTTTACCAAGGCAACGTCGAGAGGGTCATCGAGGGACTTATGATCTTTTGAACCGAAGAGTAGCCACTAAAATCTCTCACGTTTCCAGAGTTGTGACTATTTTCAAAGGCAACCGAAGTGGGAATACCCTAGAGGTGTATATGTGCAAGTGTGTTATGTTTCAGTTATTTGTATTTTGTATTAAGTTTGCTAGCGTTTGATTATTAGTCTTATCATATAATCCTATTAGTCTAACAGTTAATATGTACAGGAATTAAAAGTGCGGAAATGTAAATCTAGCTTTTACAAGGCTTTCGGGGAGGGGGGATTTACAAATCCAAAACATGGGGGAAAATAAAGAAAGCAGTAAAGTAAAAAGTCCTAATTAAGCTATTACAGACTGTGAGCAGTTATAATAATTTGGAAAAATAAAATATAGAAAATAATAATGTGCACGAGTCGAAAGGAACGTCTAAAACCCTAAAAAAGTTCTAAGTAAAATAAGAAAATCTTTTTGTTGTTTTTTTGTTTTTTTGGGAAGATATTAAATATTAAATTAAAGCTCAACTAATTAAAATTAATAAAAAAATCATTAATAAAAATTAAATCTAAACAAACCTAACATTTTTTTGCTATTTTTGTTTGAGAAAATTTTGAATTAAAATGAACCTAGTTTTAAATAATAAAATAAGGTCAAAATAATTAAATTAATTAATTTACTACATTAAATTTAATTAGAAAAATCCTAAATTCTATTATTATTATTTTTTCTGATTTTATATTATTATAGAAAAAATGATTAAAATAAAAAACAATAAAGCAAATAAAATAAAAAATGTAAATTGGGCCTAACACAATGAGTAATGGGGGGGTGAGAGTTGAAATTAGTTGGGCCCAAATGCATCGTGGGCTGCAGGTTGAGGCGCTTGGATTTGGTTCAGTTGAGATTAGATGGCATGGATCTGATGACATATGGTATGCACCCATGATCGTACCACACTGGATCTGTAAGAAACAAGTTAGAAAAAGTAAAATGCATGACCTGGATATCGAACCCAGGTCCTTCCCTTTACAAATTCTTGTCTCACCCCATCTATCATGTTATTCATTGATACGAGATAAACCAATAACATTATATGCATAAATTTGACAGAAACATATTCGAAATAAATACGCACGCTGAGTGGGCCCTGGGCATGTTTGAATGGACCAATCAGAAGATGCTACTGAGCCACGCCAGTTTTGACCTAAGTCCGGTCAGTCCAACCACCGGAGTCGGTGGTTTCCACCGTCTTCTCCGGTGTAATCCCCTACAAAACTTGATAAAATGAAAAATAAAACAAGCAGATTGACATAAAACGTCTCATGATCACGAACATGGCCTCCAAATTTACTAAAGCATTGTGTGTCTCTGGGTTCGAACACAAAACCCTAAAAACAGTCAACCATGTCAACACGCAATCTAAGGCTATAGCTCTTCATGTACCATGTTAGAACGGATGCAGACATCATCAATAATATGAATATAGGCTTAGTAAGGATTTATATTGCATGATTTGAAAGTTTGAGATCAGAGAGAAATTACCAAATCGGAGAGATATCGTGCGGGCGTTTTAGAATGTGTTCGACTTGCCTAACGAATGGGGATGGCTCCTGGGACCTTCAGGATAAAGATAGGATGTTGGTTTTGGACCGAAGGTGCCTGAAAAAGGTGTTTTGATTTTGACAACTTTGCTGAATTTTGATAATTTTTTTGTATGCTTCTCTTAGGCTGTGTATGCGTGTTCTTTCGATAGGCAATCCCTTGTGTCTATGGCCTAGCTTTGTTGTGTATATATAGTGGAGTGTCAGGATCAGCAAACACGGCAAGAATCAATGCCATAAACCATATCTTCGTATCAAAATCAAACAAATTAAAATATTTCCAAAACATGAAAAACTTTCCATTTCCATGTTTGCATGCACCTGGACACTTTAGATAGGCACCTTGTACAAATTTGAATTATTCAGAGTTTTCCTCATCAGAGCTTATTCGGTTACGTCACCATTTGCTTCGATTTCCTGATCTGGAAGGATAGACTTAGTCGAATCAGCTCTTGACCCCTTTTTATGACTCTATGTTCTGATTCAAATTGCGCCAGGCCACATCATCATTGCTCGTTCAATCATCCCCCAAGCTTGCTCTTCGACTACTTTGACACTACCCAACTAGCCCAATCGAAAGAAATCATTATGGCCAGTCGAAACTTCCTTTGGCATGAATGTGCTTGTGTAGGAGGCTTGAGCCTGGCAGTATGTTAGATTTTGGGGGTTATCGCCTTGTGTCTGCTGGCATGAAGCAGCCAACCTTCAGTCACGGCTTACATGCAGAAGGGCCACTACTTAGTGAATCAAGGTAAACCAACAGGAGGCCATTGGCTTTTGAATCATAGGAGAGCTGCACGAGGCTATTGCCTTGTGCCTGTTGGCATGAAGGAAGTCCTGGTTTTTTGAATCAAAGGAAAACATGTAAATGATGCAATCGAAGCTTTGTGAGAAGGTAATCCTTGTCCAATCAAAACTTGCCTGCAGGAGGTCACTGTTTTGTGACTCCAACTAAGCATACAAGAGGCCATTGCCCAAACGAAGGTTTGCATAAAAATCCAATGTCCAATATAAACTTGCCTGCAAGAGGTCCCATGGCTAAACGTAGGATGTAACCCAAAGCTTGCATAAAAGGCGGCCACATGCCCAAATGAAGGATGTAAACAAAACTTACATTCGAAGAAGGCCACATGCCCAAACGAAAGATGCATGTAGGAGGTCCCTGCTTTGTTAATCGAAAGAAATCTTCCAGAAGGTCATTGCCTTCTGAATCGAAGGATACTTTCAGAAGGTCATTGTCTTCTGAATCGAATGAAGCCAGCATGAAGCCACTACCTTCTAAATCGAAGGAAACCAAAAGGAGGCCCATGCCTTCTGAATCAAAGGAAGTTGTTTCAAAGGGAAACATAGCCCAGTCAAAGCTGGCATGCAGGAGAGAGTTCAATCGAAGATAAGCATGAATCAAAACAAGCTAGTTTTTCTTCAATTTTGTTAAAAATCAAATTTATTTGTTTTGCTCTTTCAATACTTTCCTCTTTGACTTGGTGCTTGAAAAATCCAATATGATCCAATTGTACTTGTGCATTCTTGACCCAGTAGGATTTTTGTGAGAAAAATCTTGAGAAATGAGAGGGAAAATTTTGGGGTGCAACAGCTTCCCCTGTTCAATCTTCTTAAACCTGGAGAGTTAGATTGGTGATCCCGCCATTCGTGACTTGAAGGTGGAAGATGATTGAACACTGGAGTGCCCAGAAATTTGCACTCGATGATGTGGTGGTTGATTGTGTAGGGAATGGGCTTAAAGATGTTATTTGGAGAGTTGTCAGAGATGGGCTTACAGATGCCATCTGTGATACGGTGGGAGAGAACTGACTGTTTTTCGGAATGCTAGTTCGCGTTTTGCGTTTGTTTTCGCAAAATGTCGCGGTAAGCAAGAGTCGCCACCGTCTTTTATTTTATCCAACAAGGAAAAGAAAAAAGCACAGAAAAATTCCTTTTTCGAGATGTTTCTCGGGTCCGGGGGGTAGATTATAGAAAGGGAAGGTGTTAGCACCCTTTCTATCTGTGGTTATCCATGGGCTCTTAGGTACTTGCTCAAAGTGTTTTCAAAAATTTGCTTCCTTTGTGTTTGTGGGTTTGAAAGATGTTTTTGTTTGAAAGAGGAGTGTAAGTGCAAAAAGTTTTGTTTTGTTTTGGAGAGAGCAAGTACTTAAGAACCATCTACCTACTTGAAAAAGGAATCAATATGTGCTAATGTCCTTTAGACAGGACTATCCCACTATGAATGAGTAGGTAGCCTCGTCGTTGGAGTTTTAAGGGTCAATTCGATTAAGGGACGTGCGGTCACTAAAGCAATGTTAGGATGCCTTAGTGGTAACCCTAATGTCTTAGATCATTTTTCCGAGGCAACCGTTTCGAGGCAACTATGATCTTTGGACAAGAGGGAGACCTCTAAAACTTCCTATACTCAATGACCATGTTCGAAGGCAACCAAGTGAGGTGTACCCTAAGAGTGCGCATGTGCGAGTGTGTTGTTTCGGTTAATTTTATCTTTGTACATGTCATGGGTGATCTATGTTGATTTTAGGTTTTGAACGATTAATCTTGTCATGCATTCCCTATTACCAAACATCTAACAGTTTATAAGTTGCAGAAATTAAATTGCGGGAATTAAACTAACTATTACAAGGCGTCGGGTATTTACATCGCCAAAAGCAACCCTTGAAATTAAAATGCGGAAAGTAAATAAAGCGATAAAAAATATTTAAAGTCCTATTAAACTATTACATTCCGGGAAACAGATACAATATTGAAACAAAATAGATCGCGTGCGAGAAAATTAAACCGGGCACATTCTAGGGTTTTGACCCTTTGTTATTAAAGAAAATATTTTTTTTGGTTTATTTTGAATTTATGGAAGAAATTAAATTAAGTTAATTATTAAATTAGTAAACAATTTAATTAATTAATAAAAATGATGTTTTTGGATTTTTTATATTTAAAGAAATAAAAATAATTTGATCAATATTAATAAAACCTAATTATCTAAGTTAATCTTAATTATTGCAAAAGATATTAAAGTTATTTCCTAATTAAACTAAATTTATTAAATTAACATTTATTAAAAAAAATAAAGTGCTGAATTTAATGTTAATAATGAAAATATTTTTGGTTTTTAATTTTATTAAAAAAAAGTTTTGATTGGTTAATTAAAATTAATAACAATAAATAAATAAATAAAAGAAATAATAAAAATAGAGAAAGAGTTTAGGAGGTTATGGGCCTGATTTTGGAGGTTTGATTAGAAAGTTCAAGGCCCAATAGCATGCAGGCCTGGCTGACTTTTTGGAATTCCATGTGGCACGTTGACTAGAGCATATGGTGGACTTCACATCTGGACCACCAGATCTGGCCTGGGGCCATCTGGCAAGCATTTGAGTGAGGGAGTATCATGTACTGCGCGCTTGAGTTCACATTGAATAACCTGAAGAAAAATATTAACAAATGCATGGGGGACCTGGGATTCGAACCCAGGTCCTGTAAGTCATTGGATAACGCCCTTGCCACTGCACCACTACGCTTCATTTGTTATAGTATTGGAAACTAAATATAATAAGGTAAAACAAATAAAATGCCAGAAAATATAAAAAAAACTCGCGCCAAGTTTGAATCAGCCAACCAGGGGGAGACGCGTCATCGTCTTCCTCGTTCAACCCTGGTTATTTACCTGCGGATTTACATCCGCAGCTAAATTCGTATGTGTCTCCTAAAATCCGTTCGAGTCCATGGAAATTGATTCCAAGCACATGGTCATGCTCGTCTCTCTCCCCTGGTTACATCCATGTCCATCAATAGGGTTGATTTTGCCTGAAAAAGAAACGCCCAAAAAAACAATCCACGATCCCTAGATTCGGCTAGGGGGTTACAGGCCATATTAATGCAATCAAATGATGCAGAAAGCTTGTAAATTGAACGATAAGCATGAATATGCAAAGATTTTACAAGAAAAGTGCAAGAACAATGATATACGAATTCAACTGAAAAGCATATTTTTGAGAAACTTACAGAGCTTTAGGGCACGTATGAGGGCTTGTTAGGGATTGGTTTCGCTTCAATGATTTCCCAGCAATGGATTAGTGTGGAGATTTGCTTCTGAATTGGCCTCTATGCACGATTTCAGTTTCACACTTTTTGGCAATTTTCCAAGTTTTGCTTTTGATGATTCTGCAGCCTCCAGCCCCTAATTCGTGTGCCTTTTACTTGTATATGTAATGAGCAATGCATTAGGTCAACAAATGTGGGCTGAATCATTGTGCATCAATGCTTGGAGATTTGATTTGATCCTCCATTGATAACTTTCCAATTTTGTCCAAAATCCATCTTTTTGTTCATGATATAGTGAGATACGAATTTGATGCTGACCATGATGATAATTAAGACCTATAACAATCAAAAAGATCCTAAGTAATCAATATTTGGATTTTATTTGATTTAATTTGATTAAAAATGAAATAATTCAATAAAAATAAAATAAAATAATAAAAAAGAAATATGATCTCAAGGCTGAAGCTATGACACGTGTGTAGTGTGACAAGATCAAGTCAAGTGGAAAAGAATGGGCCCATTTGACAAAATTTGAAGTTTTGGGGATAGTTGACTTTTGGAAATTTTGCAAAAAATGCCCAACTTCAACAATGCATAACTTCTTCAATTTTGAACTTTTGGAAGTGTTCTTGGACTTTTTAGAAAGCTTGAGATTTCCTTTAACCAACCCTTTTCGTTTCATCTCATTTTGATATTCCATGCTCAAGTTATAAGCTTTGGAAAAAAATGTGTTTTTGTTGACTTTCAAAAATGACCTATAATGTCTAAATTTGTAAGTTCTTGTGAGTGCATTTCTTGATCTTGGGGTATGAAGATGGATTGTAGTAAATTTCATCCTCTTAAAAATGAGCTTTTTATGGATCATTTATCATAAAGTATGAGAAAGTTATGCTTGGTCAAAGTTGACTTGACTTTTCCTGCAAAACCCTAATTTAGCAACTTTTGAGTCTTGATGAATTTTGGGCAATCCTTGATGAATCATGATCAACCCTTGATCAAATGATGAAATATCCTTCAAAATGATAATGTTGACAAAAAATCTTGAAGTTTTACTGTTTATAGGCAACAGTTGACTTTCGCCCTAGCACAGTCGATTTTGGACCTTTTGAGCAATTGACTGAGCAAACTTCCTCTGCAAGGCTTGAAATTTGACATGGATGAACTTGAGAACATATTAGGACATTGGGGAGCAATTAAGGTCATTTGGGTGCAAGGACCTTGATGCAACACAAAACCCTAATTTGGAATTAACTGCCTTAGGAGATGACTTGATTGTCCAACTCTTGAGCAATCTTGAACCACTTGGAGATTTTTCTTGAAATGTTTTGAGAAATATGAGAGGGCAAATTTTGGGGTGCAACACCATCCAAAATAGATGTTGACTTCATAAGAGGTCTCTTTGTGGGGAATTCATGTTCCTACTGTCTAAGAAGGAGTCCACTGGGGAAGGTTGATTTCTATTGTTCTCCTGCTTTAGGAAAACTCTGTGGGAATATAGTCTAGGAACATCTGTTGTTCGTGGCTCTACTAAGGAATTATCTCTAGAAAAGTTTGTTGTTTTCTAGTTGAACTTCAGGCTTCATAGTAACTTGCTGGGGAGGATGAAATTAACCGTTATCTGGAAATGTATTAGAAGAAGCCTGTGTAGGGCTTCTTCAGGATGAGTCCGTGTTAGACTGCATTTGGAAATTGAGAAGGAATCCGTGTAAGATTGCTTTAGGATGAGCCCTTGTTAAACTGCATCTGGAGATCATGAGAAGAAACCCGTGTAAGATTGCTTCAGGATGAGTCCGTGTTAGACTGCATCTGGAGATCATGAGAAGGAACCTATGTAGGATTGCTTAATCTGGTTTCAAGTATTAATCTATAATCAGCCATTCACAAATAGTTGTCTTGTCTTATTTCAGGTATTAATCTGGAACTTGTTTTTGCCGGTCGTTGAGATAGTTGTTCTAGTTGGTTTCAGGTATTAATATCTAACCTGAGAAAGAAAGATAGTTTTCCCGTCTGGTTTCGGGTTTTAATCTTCAATCTCCTCATGTAGATAGTTTTCTTGGCTTGTTACAGGTATTAATCTACAGTCAGTTGTACACAAATAGTTGTCATTTCTTGTTACTGGTATTAATCTGGAACTTATTTTTGTTGGTTGTTGAGATAGTTGTCCTGGCTGGTTTCAGGTATTAATCATTGACCTTAGAAAGAAAGATAGTTTTCCCATATGGTTTCAAGTATTAATCTTCAATCTGCTCATGTAGATAGTTTTCCTGGCTTGATACAAGTGTTAATCTACAATCAGTCGTCCACATATAGTTTTCCTGGCTTGTTACAGGTATTAATCTGGAACTTGGCAACATTGCTCACATAGATAGTTTCCCCGTCTGGTTTCAGGCATTAATCTGTGGCCTGCTGCATTTGTTGGTAAACCTATCTTATTCCGAGAGTTCATACCACATGGTCATGTAGATAGTTTCCCCGTCTGGTTTCGGGCATTAATCTTTGACCTACTGTGCTTAAGTTGATAGTATTCGTCTGTCTGTGAATTCAACCTGAAAAGGTAAAGTCAGTTTCATGCAATGTCATGATGTATGAATTGCATGATGCTCTCAAAATAAATGAAAATGTGATATATACATTTGTGTTGCATATGCTATGAAGTTTTTAGAATGATACATGAATGCAATGTATGAACATATCAGTTGTTCTATTGCAGTATTGTTGAATTAGGGAAAATAAATCCCTGATTGCAGTTCGGGATGAAGAATGTAGGTCTTCAGATTTTGTTTGAAGTTGAAATATTGAGAGACGGATTTCCGTTATTAGAGAAATAAACTCTGTTGGGGAAGGGAAACTTCGTGCATTGTTTGGGGATTTTGTGAAATCCTACTGGGGAATCCTGAGAAGCTTAGTGACTTCACTGGGGAATTTTTGGAGCATTAATTGGATATTTTGGCTCCGCCAGGGATATGAGAACACCTGACACCATTAGGCTGTATGCTGAGAATATGGCAGTGACCTTGTAGTAGGATGCCCCTGCCTCTGTACCTGTTGGAGAAGGTATATGCTGGAGGAAATATATGCGGGGATTTTGTGGATGGCCCTTAGATATTGTCTTGTTTCTTAAAACCATTAGTAACTGTCTTTTTGTTTTTATGCGTATATTTGTAAGCAGTAATCACATTCAAATGCATATGTTCAAAAATAATCACTAGACGTTTTTGCAAACAAAACAGAAAAATAAAAACAAATAGTTTTGCATTTCCAAAGAGATTGTTTTTGTATTGATTTGAAGAATTCGTGCCTATAATTGGCGTTTTTGTACAAGGAGATGGACATCCTAGTAAGAGAATACCATCGTAAGAATGAAACTAATACAAAATAGTGTACAAAGAAAAACAACTATGTGAAATAATCCCATCGGGTTCCCATTCTGTTATTTCCTTTATGCCTTTGAGCGTCTCCTCTCTTTCCTACTTGTTTGAAGCTGACTAGATTGATTAGTACCGTTTGAGCTTGATAGCTGATATTGAATATTGGATGTAAAGTGATCCAACGGGACATAGTTATATCCTTTAAATCCCTAATTTTTTCCTGGACCACCCTTCGGGTTTTCAGTCCACCGGGATACCCTTTTTTGCCCAAGTTGCCTTTTCAGGTGTTCGACTTGCCGGGTGTACATATGTTTTTTTCAGGTATATCCCTAATTTTGGCCCGAACCCTTTTGGTTCGTCGGGATGCCCTAATTCTTGCCTAGGCCATTCAACCCAGCGGGTCTTTGTTCATGTGTAGTATCTTTTAACTATGTACGCGTTTATAGGGTGCGAAAGGTCGTCACTGTCAAAAGTGGTTAAGATCATGGCTCCACCAGAAAATATATTCTTAATCACAAATGGCCCTTCGTATGTGGGAGTCCATTTTCCCCTGGGATCACCTTGCGGCAGTATGATGCGCTTGATTACCAGGTCACTAGCTTGATATACATGACATCTAAATTTCTTGTTAAAAGCTTTAATCATACGTTTTTGGTATATCTGAACATGACAGATAACCGCAAGCCTCTTCTCGTCAATTAGGTTTAATTGGTCAAGTAGAGTCTGAACCCATTCGTCTTCGCTCAGCCCTGCATCCTTCATGATTCTTAAGGAAGGGATTTGAACTTCAATGGGTAGGACACATTCCATACCATACACCAGAGAGAAAGGAGTTTCCCTAATTGATGTGTACTCTATGGTATGGTAACCATGAAGAGTAAATGGTAACATCTCGTGCCAGTCTTTATATGTCACCGTCATCTTCTAGATGATCTTCTTGATGTTTTAATTAGCAGCATCTACAACGCCATTCATCTTCGACTGGTAAGGATAAGAGTTATGATGCTGGATCTTGAATTGTGTACAGAGCTCGGCGATCATAGTATTATTAGAATTAGTACCATTATCTATGATGATTCTTTCTAGAATGCCATACCGACAGATAAGGTTGTGTCTGATGAATCGGGCCACGATGTTCTTGGTAACAAAGGTAAATGAAGCTGCTTCGACCGGCTTCGTGAAGTAATCTATGGAAACCAGGATGAAGCGGTTCCCATTAGAAGTTGTAGGTCTAATCTCTCCAATCATGTCGATCCCCCACATTGCAAATGGCCAGGGAGCAGTCAAGATGTTTAGAAGAACCGGAGGCACATGTACTTTATCAACATAGATCTGGAATTTGTGACAAGTCCATGAATGCTGATAACATTCTGCTTCTATAGTGGACCAGTAGTATCCTACCTGTAGGATCTTTTTAGTCATTGTGTGCCCACTAGAATGAGTGCCAAAGTTACCTTCGTGTAAATCGGCCATAATCCTCTCTGCCTCACCCTTGTCTACACACCGAAGTAAGGTAGAATTGTGGTTGCACTTGTAGAGGATGTTGTTATTGAGGAAGAACTTAGCATAGAACCTTCTTAGGAACTTCTTATCATTTACTGAAGCTCCTTCAGGATACTCTTGGGCTTCGAGATATCTTTTGACTTCATGGAACCAAGGCTTGTCCACTACTTCTTCAGTATCAATCTCATGACAGTATGCTGGTTCATCCATCCTCTCAATAGTGATATGAGGAGCCTCATTATCCCACCTGACCTTGAACATGGATGGCATCGTAGCTAGCGCGTCCGCTAGTTGATTTTCCTCTCGTGGAAAATGCTCAAAGGTAACTTCTTCAAAGTATTGGATTAGTGTCAACACATGCTCTTTGTAAGGGATGAGATTAGGATGCTCCGTGTCCTATTCTCCCTTGATTTTACTGATTACTAAGGCCGAGTCTCCAAATACACTCAAGAATTTAATCCTCAAGTTGATAGCAGCTTTGAGACCCATAATGCATGCTTCATATTCAGCCCTATTGTTGGTACAATTGAAACATAGCCGGGCGGTGAAAGAAGTATGAAAACCTTCAGGAGATATGATCACAACACTGATGCCATTTGTTGTACCCCAAAATTTTCCCTCCCATATTCCTCAAGACATGTCAAGAATAACCTTCAAGTTGCTCAAGTTGGCTCAAGGGTTGGACAGTCAAATCACCTCCTAAGGCAATCAACCTCAAATTAGGGCTTTATGTTGCATCAAGGTCCTCATATCCAAATGGCCTCAAGTGCTTCCCAATGTCCTAATATGTTCTTAAGTTCATCCATGTCAAATTTCAAGCCTTGCAGAGGAAGTTTGGTCGGTCAATTGCTCAAGAGGCCCAAAAATCGACTGTGTTAGGGCAAAAGTCAACTGTGACCTACAAATAGTCAAACATCAAGATTCTTTGCCAACATTCTCATTTTAAAGGATAATTCATCATTTGATCAAGGGTTTATCATGATTCATCAAGGATTGCTCAAGATTCATCAAGATTCAAAAGTTGCTAAATTAGGATTTTGCAGGAAAAGTCAACTCAACTTTGACCAAGAATAACTTTCTCATACTTTATGAGAAATGACCCATATAAAGCTCATTTTAAAGAGGATACAATTTCCTACAATCCATCTTCACACCCCCAAAATCAAGAAATGCTCTCACAAAAAGTTACAAATTTGGACATTATAGGTCATTTTTTAAAGTCAACAAAAACACCTTTTTTGCCAAAGCTTATAACTTGAGCATAGAACATCAAAATGATATGAGACTAAAAGCGTTGATTAGAGGACATCTCAAGGTTTCTAAAAAGTCCAAGAACACCTCCAAAAGTTCAAAATTGAAGAAGATATGCATTATTGAAGTTGGGCATTTTTCCAAATTTGCCAAAAGTCAACTATCCTCAAAACTCTAATTTTTGTCAAAATGGCCCACTTTTTTCCACTTGATATGGTCTTGTCATGCCACACACGTGTCCCATATTTGATTTCATGGCCATTCATTTATTTTTCTATTTTATTTAATTTTTATTGATTTAATTCATTTTTAATCAATATTAAATCAAATAAAATCTAAAAATTGATGAAATTATATCTTTGTGATTGGCACAACTTTCAATTGGCATGATTCATCAAATCAATTCGTATCAAGGCTCATTCATGCATAAAAAATCAGATTTGAGCTATTTTTGGAAGTTTTATAATGATGATCAAAATCAAATCATGAATCTTCAATGCACTTGGATTCAGGCCAAAAGACTAAACCTAATTCATTCTATAACACTCACACAAGCCACACAAAGCAAGAACACGCACAAAGCATTACTGAAACGGCCAGAAGAAGTTTGTGAAAAAGCTTGGAAACTTGGAGATCAAAATCAACATTAGAGCACGATTCAGTCCAAAAGCTTGACATAGCTCCCTTCCCTGACATCCAGTGAAGCCAAAGGGATCAAAATCCAGCCCTGAGACAGCCTAAAACTCACTGTAAGTCATCCTAAATTCGACCCTGAACATGAAATCTAACTCTCCGATTCTTGCATATTTTTGTCCAAATAATTGCATATTCATGCCTTGCGTTGCATTCTGAAACTTTTGGCATAACTGAATTTTATTTTCATAGCCTGTAACGCCATGCCCAATTCTAGGGTTTGCGCATTTTGTTTTTGGGGTTTTTAGTTGCAGGCAAAATCAAAGCCAATGCTTGACATGGTTGAACTCAGGAGGAAGAGGTGATCATGTCCATGTGCTTGGATGGTGTTGTTATGACCTAGAACGAGTTTTTGAAATTTCACACGAATCTTCGTGCGGATAAAAATCCGCAGGTAATAAAACTAGAGTTTTGTTGGAGAAGACGACCAGACGTCGCCCTCCCATTGGTCCATTTGAAAATACACACTTTATTTTTTTTATTCAGCCATAGTTAAGTGTTATCCATATAATATTTGTTGTGTATATTAATAACAAAGAAACAGGCCAGCTCAGTTGGTGGAAGCGCTATTGGAAAACCCTTTAGGACCTGGGTTCGAATCCCAGGTCCCCCAAAACTTTGATAAATTTTGTTTTCAGGTAATCTCACGCAGCGTTCAAAGATTTGGTCCACCATACGCCTCAAGGATCCACATGCCAGATGGCTTGCCAATCAAATCTAATGATCCAGATTGAAGGTTCACCATGAACCCTGGTCAACATGCGCCTATGGAATCACAAGGGTCAAACAGGCTGGAGCGCTAATGGGCCTCAAAAATTGCTGATCTTACATCCTCTTTGGGCTCAATACCCCCTGAGTTTGTCCCTTTTTTATTTTCTTTTCATTATTTTCCTATTTTTGCTTTATAATTATTATTATTAAAAATTAACCAATTAACTCTTTTTTCACAAAAAAAAATCAGAAAACCCAAAATAAAAATAATATTTTTATTAATTTCACTATTCTATTTTTGTACATAAACAATAATTGATTTATTTGGTTTAATTAGGTATAATTTTAACATATTTTGCAATAAATTAAAATTGATTTAGAATATTAGGTTTTTAATATTTTTAACCATTCTTATTTTATTGCCTTAATTAAAATAAAAACCCAAAAATATTTTTATTTAATTAATTAATTCAATTATTAACTTAGACTAATTTTTAATTCAAAAAACAACAAAAATATGCTTTATTTAATAAAAAGGGTCAAAACCCTAAGACACTCTGATTTAATTTTCTCGTGCGTGTATTATTTTTTGATCCATATTTCAATATTGTAATTGCTTCCAGTATGTAATAGCTTTTAATTAGGATTTTAATTTTTTATCGCTTTATTTTATTTTCCGCAATTTAAATTTCAAGGGTTGTTTTTGGCGATGTAAAAACCCGACGCCTTGTAATAGTTTAGATTTAATTTCCGCAAATTTAATTTCCGCAACTATAAACTGTTAGATGTTTGATAATAGGGAATGCATGACAAGATCCAATGTATGAACTTAAAATCAACAATAGCTCACCCATGACATGTACAAAGATATATTAATCAAACTAACACACTCGCACATGCCACTCTTAGGGTACACCTCACTTGGTTGCCTCGAACCTGGTCATTGAGTATAGGAAGTTTTAGAGGTCGCCCTCTTGTCCAAATATCATAAGTTGCCTCGAAATGGTTGCCTCGGATAAAATGATCTAAGACATTAGAATTACCGCTAAGGCGTCATAACATTGCTTTAGTGACCACACGTCCCTTAATCGAATTGACCCGAAAACTCCAACGACGGTGCTACCTACTCATCAATAGTGGGCTAGCATTGTCTAGAGGACATTTGTACAGATTAATTCCTTTTTCAAGTAGGTAGATGGTTCTTAAGTACTTGCTCCCTTTTAAAACAAAACAAAACTTTTCGCACTTACACCTTTCAAACAAAAACTTCTTTCAAACCCACAAACACAAAGAAAAAGCAAATTTTGAAAACACTTTGAGCAAGTACCTAAGAGCCCGTGGATAACCACGGATAGAAAGGGTGCTAACACCTTCCCTTTCTATAATCTACCTCCCGAACCCGAGAAATATCTCGAAAAAGGAATTTTTCTGTGCTTTTTTCCTTTCCTTGTTGGATAAAATAAAATACGGTGGCGACTCTTGCTTACCGCGACATTTTGCAAAAACAAATGCAAAACGCGAACCAGCATTCCAAAACAGTCAGTTCTCATTCCCACCGATCACAGAACTGGCGACTCTGCTGGGGAATTCATAAGTAAGGTGTACCTTAGGATTAGATCACTATTGTTTTCAATTGTATGCTTTGTATGATTTATCTTTGTGGGCTTGTATTGGAGTTCTATAGATCCTAACCCAGATCTGGGGATACCCTTTAGGTAAGTAGCAATAAACTGTGAGGGATCTGTACGGCATAGACCGATACGGATGAAGCAGTAGCTACGTTGGTATGGCATCTTGGTCTGTACTGATATCCCTTGTGTTGGAACGAGGAGAATATGGGTCTTCTAAGGAGTCATTAAGCACCAACTGACCTTAGAACCTTAAATTGACCAACTTGGCCATAGAACAGTAGCAGTATGCTACACTCATTAAGACTAAACTCTCGCGATGATTCCGGCCGCAAGAAAAGGTTGCTAAACTGGAATTATGACCGATTGAGGGTAGTCAGTGATATTGAGATCCTCTAGAACCCAGTTACTATTTTTAGGACAGGTTTAAACCAAATGAGCTGAAAGAGGGTAGTACCTAAGCTCCATGCCAGCCTGAAATCTAAGGGCTCTCAGTGTGACTTGTGTGCCTTTACCATGTTTTCTTTTTGTGGATACTTGTGGTGTGCCTTTATCATGACATCATGACATTATAACATTGCATACATCTTGCATAAGGACTAACCTATTTCAAAGACAAGAGGGTTTCATCTTTGCTCTGTTTTGTAGGTCATTATGATTCCCATGCGTAAGAATACTATCCGGATCAACTTTGTCCAAGTCCCTACCTTGCTTAAAGAGTTGGTTGTCAGGATTCCAGACACTACTTCCTTCATCAGAAGGCATGGTTCTCTTCTCAGTTTGGTCACCTCAAAATTGGACGAACAAATGATGAGTGTCCTGATCCAATTCTATGATCCGTTGTACCATTGTTTTACTTTCCAGGACTTCCAGCTGGTTCCTACCCTAGAAGAGTTCTCTGAGCTGCTCGGTATCTCTGTTCTGGAGCAAACTCCGTTTACTGGTTGGGAAAAGACTCTTAAGCCCGAAGAAATTGCTACAGCCCTTCACTTGACCAAAGAAGAAGTAATGGCTAATTGGGAGACTAGAAGTGGAGCTAAGGGTTTTCTGACTAAGTTCTTGGTTGGCAAGGCCAATTACTTCTGGGACAGCTTAGACTTCAAGGCGTTCGAGGATATTTTGGCTCTCTTGATTTATGGTTTGGTATTGTTTTCGAATCCTGATACTTTTGTTGACATTAATGCCATAAAGATCTTCATCTCGTAGAATCTGGTACCCACTCTCTTGGGTGACATCCTTCATCAGCTCTATGCTCGTACTGCCCGAAAGCGAGGAACTTTGATGTGCTGTGCTCCTTTATTGTCGAGGTGGTTTATTTTGCACCTCCCTAAGTCCATGCTGAAAAACAAAGAAGGAATGGGATGGGCTTATAGGGTGATGTCTCTTTCTAATAATGACATTATCTGGACTCTTAAAGGTATGGATGAGGTGACTATCATTGATCGCTGTGGAGAGTATCCTAATGTTCCATTGATAGGAACCCATGGATGAATTTCTTACAACCCATGCTTAGCTCTCCGTCAGTTTGGAAGAGCCAGAAGAGAAGGACCTCACGAGCTGCTAATGCCTCATATCATCTTTGATTTTCAAGGGGATAGCGATGAGAAACGTCGTAGATTCATAAGGGCTTGGGATAGAGTTCACCAATCTGATCCACATGAGCTAGGTCCAAAGACTTCGCTTCCGATGGAGCCATATCTCAGATGGGTCCGTATCCGTGCCCAAAAGCTGGGTATGCCATATGAAGTCGTTCGGCCTGTCACTCTTGAAGTTGCTAATGAAGTAGGGGTTCTTCCAACCATCCTCCATCCTTATATGCCCACGGACATTGGGGCACTGAAAAGGTCTTGGATGCAGCTGAGGGATGAACGGGATTCTTACCGAGAGAAGTTCAACGAGCAAGAGCAAAAGATCCAAAAGCTGACTAGGCAACTGGAGAACAAGCAGATTCTCAACGACTATGTCCGCACTGATAAGAAGAGGCCATGGGAGCATTGATGGGCCTTTGTTGATTTCCTTTCCAGTTTTATTTTTACTTTTCAGTATTTCTTTTCATGTAACGCCTTAATGGCATCAGTTGAACAATTTGAATTCTAAAGTTTATCTAATAAAGTGTGTTTCCTTTCTTGTTTACAAATTTGAATCTCAATTGTCTTTGAAATCATAAATCATACGCATTTAATCCCATGCACTTCATAAACAGGTACCCATTACAGGTCTCTTATCTTCTTCGCTGTTTATTTCAGCACTCATCATGTCTGCTGAACCTTCAACTGAGCAAGCTATCAAGGCCCTCCAGGCCCAGAATGCCCAATTTCAAGAGTTGTTCATGAGTCTAGCTAAGGGACAACAAGACCTGAATACCCTGATTCTAAAGGAGAAGAAGAAGAAGAGGACAGTCCTGTTCAATACTGGACGCAGGTTTGGAAACAGGCTGCAAAATGAAGTTGATATGACCACCTCATCTAGAGGGAAGGATAGTCCACAAGAAAGGAGGGCTCCTAGCCCTATTGTCTCCGACAACGAGACGGACTACGATGAAGAACAGTATCCTCCTGCTAAGGATAAGTACAAACAGCTGGAAGACCGTTTGAGCGCTATGGAAATTCAGAAGGTGCCCGGTCTGGACTTCGGAGATCTGGGTCTATCATCTGGGGTGGTGATTCCCCATAAGTTTAAGGCACCTGCCTTTGCAAAGTATGACGGAGTTTCCTGTCCGAAGCTGCACCTCCGGTCATATGTGAGGAAGATCCAGCCTTACACTGATGATAAGAACTTGTGGATCCATTCCTTTCAAGACAGTCTCTCAGGGACTCAGCTCGAGTGGTTCTATCAGTTGGACGGAGCCAGTATCTGTAGCTGGGAAGATTTGGCTACTGCATTCTATAGGCAGTATCAGTACAACTCCGACCTCGCTCCTACGCGTACCCAACTCCCGGGTATGTCAATAGGAACGGGTGAAGGATTCAAAGAGTATGCTCAAAAATGGAGAGACCTTGCTGGAAGGGTGCAACCACCTTTGGCTGATCGTGAGCTTGTGGACATGTTTCTGGGGACCCTGTCTGGTCCATTCTTTAATCATCTGATTGGAAGCTCTTCAGTTGAGTTTACAGATCTTATTCTGACCGGTGAAAGGATTGAGGTTGGTATTAAGGCTGGAAAGATACAGAAAAGGTGCCTCATCGAGCACCGAGAAGAAGCTGTTTAAGAAAGAGTCTAGTGCTGTCTACGGTGCAAGAAGACAGAATAAACCTGAACACCGCCAAGTTGTCAACGCAGTTGTTATTTCAAAACCTGCTGGTGCTCCTCATCATCACAATCAACAAAAGGACGAGAGACCTCAAAGGCAATTCACTCGTCTCGGCATGACTTTGTCTCAGATTCTGCCACAGTTGCTGAAGACCAATCTGGTGATTCTAAAAGAAGCTCCGAAGAATCCAAGTACCACATCACCAAAGTACAACCCTAATGCCTGCTGCGCTTTTCACTCTGATAGCCCGGAGCATAATACGGATGATTGTTGGGTTTTAAGGAACAGGGTGCAAGACCTAATTGATGCGAAGGAGATTGAGTTTGAGGCGCCCGAGAGGCCCAATGTTGTAACTGCTCCCATGCCCAAGCATGGAGTGAATGCTCTAGAAGAGGACTTGTTTCTAGTTTCTGTGGATGACATTGTTACCCCTCTAGTGACTGTCAAGAAGAACCTGTTGCTAGCCAGTTTATTTCCGGGTTGTGGCAAAGGTTGCCATATGTGTTCTATTTTACCTACTGGTTAGCCATTCCTGAAGTTAGGTATCCAAAACCTGATGGATAGCAAAGAGATCCTGTTTGAAAAGACAGTTGTTCCTTCCCTTCATTCTGAAGAAGTTGCCATTATTACCATTTTCGACAATTCTTCCAAGGCTCCCTCGAGGAAGCCTGTTAGAATTACATTTGTTCCGAAGATCGCGCCTGTAATCATCACTGTTCCGGGGCCCATCCCCTATACCTCTGACAAAGCTGTCCCTTGGCACTATGGGGCTGATGTTTATGTTCTTGGAGTTAAGCAAGAGTTGGATGTTGATACCAGCGTCAACAACATTACTGGACCTGCTAAAGTCACCCGCAGCAGTAGACTTTTCTCACTTGATATTGCTCCACCAACTGTCCAAAGACATGTCATTATTACACCTGCAAGTGTACCTATCACTATTCCTGATCAAGTTCCTATCCTTACCCCTGTCGCCGAGTCATCTAACGCTCGGGGCAAAGGGATCACCACTGATGTGCCTGCCCAAACGGAGGCACCAAAGACCATTACTGTTGAAACTTCTAAACAGGAGATGGAAGAGATTCTGAAGATTATTAAGAAGAGTGATTACAACGTAGTTGAGCTACTGGGGCAAACCCCATCCAAGATTTCTATGTTGTCACTGTTGTTGTGTTCAGAGGCCCATGCTAAGGCTCTGATTACCTTCCTGAAGTCTGCCCACGTGCCACAAGATACATCAGCTGATCAGTTTACCGATTGTGTGGCTAATTTAACTGCTGATAATGGCTTGGGTTTATCCGACGCCGATTTGAATGCTAAAGGGAAGAACCATAACGATGCCCTTCATGTCTCCATTGAATGCAGGGGCACTACTCTTTCACATGTATTGGTTGATACTGGTTCCTCATTGAACGTCTTGCCCAAAAAAGCTCTAGACCGGTTGGATTGCAAAGGGTTAGAGTTAAAACCAAGTAACATCGTCGTCAGGGCCTTTGATGGGTCTAAAAGGATGGTGCACGGTGAAGTTGACATTCCAATTAAAGTTGGTTCTCAGGTCTTCAATTCTACATTCTACGTGATGGACATTCGGCCATCCTATTCTTGTTTACTGGGTCGTCCATGGATCCATAAAGCTGGGGCCGTAACCTCAACACTCCATCAGAAGCTGAAGTACCCGGTCAGAGGGAAGATTGTGACAGTACAAGGGGAGGAAGAGTACATGGTCAGCCACCTCAACTCGTTCCGATACGTAGAGATGGATGGGGAGTTCATTGAGACCCCATTTCAGCACTTTGAAGAGGTTCCTCAGACACTAGCATCAGCTGAGACTGTGGTTGAAGATTCTCCTATGAAGATGACTTCCTTAAAGGATGCCCAGGCTGTTATTGAGAAGGGTGAGTATGCAAATTAGGGCCGACTTCGTGATTTTACACACAATACTAACAAGTTTGGTTTGGGTTTCACTGCAGAAGCTCAAAGGGCTGTTCGAAGTGCAAGGATTGGAAGACCTCCTATGTTCATCAGCGACTCGGGAGTAAACGCCATTGAAGATGATGTGGAAGAGTCTGAATTCGACAGTTGGATCTATCCTACGGCCAACGGTGGACCAAGCAACTGGACAGCAAAGGAATTCATCCCTATTACTTTTGTTACCCAGTAATGAACTCTTTGTTTTGAATTTGTAACAGACAATGTTTTGAAACTTTATGGCCCGGTGTCTTACCCGGGGCACCGTGGCCTCATTTGTGAGGGCTTTTGTGTGCCATTTTCATATATCATTAATAAAACCATTGGACATTTCTTGCATTTCAAATTTTGCGCTCCTTGTTTTTCTTTATTATATATTGCAAAACAGCTATTTTACACACACTCACGTATACAGGTCCGCATCCACTCTGGATCTCACTGGTAACGATCCTGCTACTGCCAGTTATGACTTTGAAAATATGATCAACTTAGCCGAAGACGAAGGTGAAGATGATTGCAAAGTGCCTGGTGAACTTGCAAGACTGCTACTCCAGGAAGAGAGGGCCATTCAGCCACATGAAGAGCCGGTGGAAACAGTGAATCTGGGTACTGAAACAGACAAGAAGGAAGTCAAGATCGATGCAAATCTGGAGCTTAGTGTGAAACAGCAGTTAATTTAGATGTTGCATGACTATGTTGAGATCTTTGCCTGGTCTTACGAAGATATGCCTGGGTTGGATACTGACATTGTGGTTCATCTCCTGCCTACCAAGGAAGACTGCCCTCCGGTAAAACAGAAGGTTCGCCGTATGCGCCCAGAGATGTCTGAGAAAATCAAGGCCGAAGTTATGAAACAGTTTGACACCGGTTTTCTAGCAGTTACTTCGTACCCTCAGTGGGTCGCCAATGTGGTTCCTGTGCCGAAGAAGGACGGGAAGGTAAGAATGTGTGTTGACTACAGGGATTTGAACAGGGAAAACCCTAAGGATGACTTCCCTCTACCTCACATCGACGTTCTGGTTGACAATACTGCTCAGCACAAGGTCTTCTCCTTTATGGACGGTTTCTCCGGTTATAATCAGATAAAGACGGCTCCCGAAGACATGGAGAAGACGACCTTTGTTACTCAGTGGGGCACCTTTTGTTATAAGGTCATGCCTTTTGGATTGAAGAATGTTGGGGCAACATATCAGCATGCCATGGTTGCTTTGTTTCATGACATGATCCATCATGAGATTGAAGTATACGTCGACGATATTATTGCAAGGTCCCAGACTGAGGAAGAACACCTTGACCATCTACAAAAGCTGTTCGACAGGTTGAAGTTGTACAAGTTGAGGTTGAACCCGAACAAGTGCACCTTCGGGGTGAGATCTGGCAAACTACTAGGTTTCGTTGTAAGCGACAAAGTTATTCAAGTGGACCCGGCAAAGGTGAAAGCCATACAAGAGATGCCAGCTCCCAAGACAGATAAAGAGGTCAGAGGCTTCCTAGGACGACTGAACTACATTGCCCGGTTCATCTCACACCTAACTGCTACTTGTGAGCCAATCTTCAAGTTATTGAAGAAAGATCAAGTGGTACGTTGGAACGATGAATGCCATGCTGCTTTCGAAAGGATTAAAGAGTATCTCCAGGAGCCACCTATTCTAATGCCACCAATTGAAGGGAGACCTTTGATCTTATACTTGACAGTACTTAACAACTCAATGGGGTGTGTGCTGGGGCAGCATGACGAGTCTGGCCGAAAAGAGCATGCTATTTATTACCTTAGCAAAAAGTTTACCGACTGTGAGACCCGATACTCACTGCTTGATAAAACTTGCTGCGCTTTGGCATGGGCTGCTCGCCGGCTGAGACAGTATATGCTAACTCACACTACTCTTTTGATTTCAAAGATGGATCCAATCAAGTATATCTTTGCAAAGCCTACCTTGTCCGGAAGAATAGCAAGATGGCAGATGATCTTGACTGAGTATGACATCCAGTACACAACTCAAAAAGCAATCAAGGGAAGTGTATTGGCAGACCATTTGGCACATCAGGCAGTGGATGATTACCAGTCTATGAACTTTGAATTCCCGGACGAGAATATCATGTTGATAACTGACTGTGAGACACCTGGACCGAATGAAGGATCTGAGGAAGGATCCTGATGGTCTATGTACTTTGATGGAGCTTCGAACTCTTTGGGTAATGGCATTGGCGCTATGATCATATCTCCTAAAAGCTCTCATACTCCATTTACCGCCCGACTATGTTTCAACTGCACCAACAACATGGCGGAGTATGAAGCGTGTATCATGGGTCTTCGAGCAGCAATTGACCTAAGGATTAAGTTTCTGAGTGTCTTAAGAGATTCCACTCTCGTGATCAGTCAGATCAAAGGAGAGTGGGATATGAAACACCCAAATCTTATTCCTTACAAGGAGTATGTATTGACGTTGCTTCCCCATTTCGAGGAGATCACCTTTGAACACTTCCCCAGAGAGGAGAATCAGTTAGCGGACGCGCTGGCTACGATGTCTTCTATGTTCAAAGTCAATTGGGATAACGAAGCTCCCCGAATCATCATTGAAAGATTGGACGAACCTGCACATTGATGTGACATTGAGACTGAAGAAGTGACAGGAAAGCCCTAGTACCATGAAGTAAAAAGGTATCTTGAAGCTCAAGAGTACCCCGAGGGTGCATCTGTTAATGAAAAGAAGTTTCTGAGGAGGTTCGCGGCAAAGTTCTTCATCAGCAATGGCATTCTTTACAAGCGTAACCATGATTCGACCTTACTGCGTTGTATGGACAAGGATGAAGCAGAAAGGATCATGGCGGAGTTACATGAAGGCACTTTCGAAACTCATTCTAGTGGACATACCATGGCAAAGAAAATCCTTCGGGCAGGATACTACTGGTCCACAATGGAAGTCGATTGTTATCAACATTCTCGTACATGTAACAAGTGCCAAGTCTATGCTGATAAAGTGCACATACCTCCAGTTCCTCTGAACGTCTTGACAGCACCTTGGCCTTTTGCAATATGGGGCATTGATATGATCGGCGAGATCAGACCTACGGCATCCAATGGACATCGTTTCATTCTGGTAGCAATCAATTACTTTACGAAGTGGGTTGAAGCAGCTTCCTTTGCTACGGTAACCAAGAACGTTGTGGCATGGTTCATTCGACATAACCTGATCTGTCGATACGGTGTACCAGAGAGGATCATTACGGACAATGGTACCAATCTCAACAACAAGATGATCACTGAGCTCTGCGAACAATTCAAGATACAGCATCACAACTCTTCTCCCTACCGGCCGAAGATGAATGGAGCTGTCGAAGCAGCAAATAAGAACATTAAGAAGATTGTGCAGAAGATGACAGTGACATACAAAGACTGGCACGAGATGTTACCGTTTTCTCTTCATGGATATCGTACCTCAGCACAGACGTCAACGGGGGCAACACCCTATTCCTTGGTTTATGGCATGGAGGCAATCTTGCCTATTGAAGTTCAGATACCCTCTCTTTGGATCATAAAGGATGCAGGTTTGAATGAAGATGACTGGATTCAAACCCGACTTGATCAGCTGAACCTAATCGACGAAAAGAGACTTACTGCTATTTGTCATGGTCAGACGTACCAAAAACGGATGATCAAGGCATTTAATAAGAAAGTCAGACGACAAGAGTATCAAGTTGGGGACCTGGTAATCAAACGCATTATCTTACCTCAAGGTGATCTCAGGGGCAAATGGACCCCTACTTACGAAGGGCCATTTGTGGTTAAGAACATCTTCTCAGGAGGAGCTATGATTCTAACCACCATGGATGGTGACGACCTTCCCCACCCTTTCAATGCAGACATAGTGAAAAGATACCACGCATGATCAAAGACCCACTAGGTTGACTGGCCTAGGCAAAAATAAGGGCTTCCCGGTGAACCAAAAGGGTTCGGGCAAAAATAAGGGATGAAAATAAAAAAATTGTACACCCGGCAAGTCGAAAACCTGAAAAGGCGGCTTGGGCAAAAAAGGGTATCCCGGTGGACTGAAAACCCGAAAGGGCGGTCCAGGCAAAAATTAGGGATTAAAGCGTAACACTATGTCTCATTGGATCACCTCGTATCCAGACTTCGGTATCAACTATCAAGCTCGGACGACACTAATCAATCAGATTCATCTTCAACTAAGCAGCAAAGTGATGAGACGCTTGAAGATATAAAGGCAATAGCAGAGTTGAAACCCAGTGGGATTATTCACATAGCTGTTTTGTTTTCTTTTCACAAATTGTATAAATTCTATTTGTTCGGCGGCGTTCTCTTACTAGGATGTCAGCCTCTTGTACAAAAACGCCTATTTACAGGAAAACTTCAAAATCAATATAAATTCATTTTCAGACAAATTTCAAACCGTTTTTCCTTTATCTGTTTTGTTTTGCAAGGAACGTCTAATGTTCATTTTTGATATATGCATTTGACATTAATTGCTGCTCATAAATATTTACATGTGAAACAAAGGACGAATTACGGGTGATATCAGAAGCGAGGGCAATAAGAATTGTCTGAACTGTCTAGTTGCTCTGTCCACCAAGGTACCAAGGTAGGTTCAGCTGAAGAATATGACCAAGATACTGTCACTCCCCGCAGAGTAAAACAGTAAGGGTAGATTTCCCAACTGAGACTTGCAGCTATGTACAAATCAGTAATACTCTCCCCAAGAAGAGTTAATCTACCATCATCCCCAAGAAGGTGTGGTATCCCCAGAAGATCTTAATCTTCCCCAGCGGAGTATAAAGATATTCCCCAGCAAGTATAAGAGCATCTCCGACAGTCTTAATATTCTTCAACAGAGTATAAGAATGTTCCCGGCAAAATACAAGATACCCCTACTGGAGTCGTTTCCCCAGCGCAGTCTAAAAAAGCTTTCCCAACAGAGTTGAATCATCTTCCCCAGTAGATTCTGGAAGCTTATCCCCTGCAGAATGCAAATAAATCTCCCCAGCCAAATTCAGAGGGTTATCCCCACAAGAGTCTAACTGGGTTATCCTCAGCAAGTTGCAATTGAAAGATCATCCCCAGCGAAGTCCTTTCTTTCCCCAAACAGGAGTTCAGCATATTCAATATCACAGCAACGGTAATCCATCCTCAGCGGAGTTCATCATCGAAATCCCCAACAGAGCTTACCAACGGAATCCCCAGCGGAGTTTATCGTTAAAATCTTCAGCAGAATATCCTTTCCCCACAGAGTAATTCCCCTCGGTGTAATCTCTTCATCAGTTTATTACCCAACAGAGTTCTTTTCTCCTGCAGGTTTATTCTCACAATCATCTTTGTCCACCATCCCTGGCGAAAGCGAAGCATCCAACTTTATTCTCCAACAGCTCCGGGATTTATTTTCCCCAGCTAAAACATCACACTTCCATACATCATGATACATGCATATACACATCATACGAATACAATCTCATTTATTTTGAGAACATCATTGCCTGATCCATATCATGCATTACATATGACTGACCTTTACCTTTCAGGAAAGATACAGTTAAAAATCTCAGTTACGTCGAAGACCTGACCGGTTCCTAAATCTCAATTGAATTATCCTTGGTTCAATTTCAGATAAGGTTCTCAATCTCGACAGTTTCCCTAAGTCATAGTGTGGACAAGTTCTATAACCTCAACGGTATACTACGTTGAGCACGAGTCAGTTCCTGGATCTTGATGTTTTCCTCCGTCATAGTGTGGACAAGTGTTATAACCTCAACGGTATACTACGTTGAGCACGAGACAGTTCCTAGATCTTGATGAAGATGTTTCCCTACGTCATAGTGTGGACAAGTGCTATAACCTCAACGGTATACTAAGTTGGGCACAAGTCAGTTCCTAGATCTTGATGTTTTCCTCTGTCATAGTGTGGACGAGTTCTATAACCTCAACGATATACTACGTTGAGCACGAGACAGTTCCTAGGTCTTGATGAAGATGTTTCCCTATGTCATAGTGTGGACGAGTTCTATAACCTCAACGGTATACTACGTTGAGCACGAGATAGTTCCTAGATCTTGATGAAGATGTTTCCCTACGTCATAGTGTGGACAAGTGCTATAACCTCAACGGTATACTATGTTGAGCACGAGTCAGTTCCTAGATCTTGATGTTTTCCTCCGTCATAGTGTGGACAAGTGCTATAACCTCAACGGCATACTACGTTGAGCACGAGTCAGTTCCTAGATCTTGATGTTTTCCTCCGTCATAGTATGGACGAGTACTATAACCTCGATGGTATACTACGTTGAGCACGAGTCAGTTCTTAGATCTTGATGTTTTCCTCCGTCATAGTGTGGACGAGTTCTATAACCTCAACGATATACTATGTTGAGCACGAGACAGTTCCTAGATCTTGATGAAGATGTTTCCCTACGTCATAGTGTGGACAAGTTCTATAACCACAACGGTATACTACGTTGAGCATGAGACAGTTCCTAGATCTTGATGAAGATGTTTCCCTATGTCATAGTGTGGACAAGTGCTATAACCTCAATGGTATACTACGTTGAGCACGAGACAGTTCCTAGATCTTGATGTTTTCCTCCGTCATAGTGTGGACAAGTGTTATAACCTCGACGATATACTACGTTGAGCATGAGACAGTTCCTAGATCTTGATGAAGATGTTTCCCTACGTCATATTATGGAGGAGTACTATAACCTCGGCGGTATACTACGTTGAGCATGAGTCAGTTCCTAAATCTTGACGTTTTCCTCCGTCAAAGTGTGGACGAGTTCTATAACCTCGACGGTATACTACGTTGAGCACGAGACAGTTCCTAGATCTTGATGAAAATGTTTCCCCCCAATTGAATTATGGACAGGTTCTTAAAACTCAGCTGAAGCATTCTCTCAGTTGAAGTACAAGCAAGTTCCTAAATCTCAACAAAAGTTAGACTTCCCTAATGGAATCTTCTACAAACAATAAGTGTGCAAATTCTCGCTAAGGAATCTCTTATTCGATCTACACAACTGCAGATGGCATCTGTAAGCCCATCCTCCTACCAACAATCTCCAAATGTCATCTGTAAGCCCATTCCCGACATCACAATGCTGATACTACACCATGCGAGTGCAAATTTCTGGGCACTCTAGTGTTCAATTATCTTCCACCTTCGGATCACGAAAGGCTCGAAAGCCAACATATATCCTCAGGTTTAAGAAAATTGAACAGGGGCAACTGTTGTACCCCAAAATTTTCCCTCCCATATTCCTCAAGACATGTCAAGAATAACCTTCAAGTTGCTCAAGTTGGCTCAAGGGTTGGACAGTCAAATCACCTCCTAAGGCAGTCAACCTCAAATTAGGGCTTTATGTTGCATCAAGGTCCTCATATCCAAATGGCCTCAAGTGCTTCCCAATGTCCTAATATGTTCTTAAGTTCATCCATGTCAAATTTCAAGCCTTGCAGAGGAAGTTTGGTCAGTCAATTGCTCAAGAGGCCCAAAAATCGACTGTGCTAGGGCAAAAGTCAATTGTGACCTACAAATAGTCAAACTTCAGGATTCTTTGTCAACATTCTCATTTTAAAGTATAATTCATCATTTTATCAAGGGTTTATCATGATTCATCAAGGATTGCTCAAGATTCATCAAGATTCAAAAGTTGCTAAAGTAGGATTTTGTAGGAAAAGTCAACTCAACTTTGACCAAGCATAACTTTCTCATACTTTATGAGAAATGACCCATCCAAAGCTCATTTTGAAGAGGATGAAATTTCCTACAATCCATATTCACTCCCCAAAATCAAGAAATGCTCTCACAAAAATTTATAAATTTGGACATTATAGGTCATTTTTGAAAGTCAACAAAAACACCTTTTTTACCAAAGCGTATAACTTGAGCATCGAACATCAAAATGAGATGATACCAAAAGGGTTGATTATAGTACATCTCAAGGTTTCTAAAAAGTCCATTAACACCTCCAAAAGTTCAAAATTGAAGAAGATATGCATTGTTGAAGTTGGGCATTTTTCCAAATTTGCCAAAAGTCAACTATCCTCAAAACTCCATTTTTTGTCAAAAGGGCCCACTTTTTTCCACTTGATATGGTCTTGTCATGCCACACACGTGTCCCATATTTGATTTCATGGCCATTCATTTATTTTTCTATTTTATTTTATTTTTATTGATTTAATTCATTTTTAATCAATATTAAATCAAATAAAATCTAAAAATTGATGAAATCATATCTTTGTGATTGGTACAACTTTCAATTGGCATGATTCATCAAATCAATTCGTATCAAGGCTCATTCATGCATAAAAAAAATCAGATTTGAGCTATTTTTGGAAGTTTGATAATGGTGATCAAAATCAAATCATGAATCTTCAATGCACTTGGATTCAGGCCAAAAGATTAAACCTAATTCATTCTATAACACTCACACAAGCCACACAAAGCAAGAACACGCACAAAGCACTGCTGAAACGGCCAAAAGAAGTTTGTGAAAAAGCTTGGAAACTTGGAGATTAAAATCAACATTAGAGCACGATTCAGTCCAAAAGCTTGACTTAGCTCCCTTCCCTGACATCCAGTGAAGCCAAAGGGATCAAAATCCAGCCCTGAGACAGCCTAAAACTCACTGTAAGTCATCCTGAATTCAACCCTGAACATGAAATCTAACTCTCTGATTCTTGCATCTTTTTGTCCAAATAATTGCATATTCATGCCTTGCGTTGCATTCTGAAACTTTTGGCTTAACTAAATTTTATTTTCATAACCTGTAACGCCATGCCCAGTTCTAGGGTTCGCGCATTTTGTTTTTGGGGTTTTTAGTTGCAGGAAAAATCAAAGCCAATGCTTGACATGGTTGAACTCAGGAGGAAGAGGTGATCATGTCCATGTGCTTGGATGGTGTTGTTATGACCTAGAATGAGTTTTTGAAATTTCACACGAATCTTCCTGCGAATAAAAATCCGCAGGTAATAAAACTAGAGTTTTGTTGGAGAAGACGACCAGACGTCGCCCTCCCATTGGTCCATTTGAAAATACGCGCTTTATTTTTTTTATTCAGGCATAGTTAAGTGTTATCCATATAATATTTGTTGTGTATATTAATAACAAAGAAACAGGCCAGCTCAGTTGGTGGAAGCGCTATTGGAAAACCCTTTGGGACCTGGGTTTGAATCCCAGGTCCCCCAAAACTTTGATAAATTTTGTTTTCAGGTAATCTCACGCAGCGTTTAAAGATTTGGTCCACCATACGCCTCAAGGATCTACCTGCCAGATGGCTTTCCAATCAAATCTAATGATCCAGATTGAAGGTTCACCATGAACCCTGGTCAACATGCGCCTATGGAATCACAAGGGTCAAACAGGCTGGAGCGCTAATGGGCCTCAAAAATTGCTGATCTTACACCCTCTTTGGGCCCAATACCCCCTGAGTTTGTCCCTTTTTTATTTTCTTTTCATTATTTTCCTATTTTTGTTTTATAATTATTATTATTAAAAATTAACCAATTAACTCTTTTTTCACAAAAAAAATCAGAAAACCCAAAATAAAAATAATATTTTTATTAATTTCACTATTCTATTTTTGTACATAAACAATAATTAATTTATTTGGTTTAATTAGGTATAATTTTAACATATTTTGCAATAAATTAAAATTGATTTAGAATATTAGGTTTTTAATATTTTTAACCATTCTTATTTTATTGCCTTAATTAAAATAAAAACCCAAAAATATTTTTATTTAATTAATTAATTCAATTATTAACTTAGACTAATTTTTAATTCAAAAAATAACAAAAATATGCTTTATTTAATAAAAAGGGTCAAAACCCTAAGACACTCCGATTTAATTTTCTCGCGTGCGTATTATTTTTTGATCCATATTTCAATATTGTAATTGCTTCCAGTGTGTAATAGCTTTTAATTAGGATTTTAATTTTTATCGCTTTATTTTATTTTCCGCAATTTAAATTTTAAGGGTTGTTTTTGGCGATGTAAATACCCGACGCCTTGTAATAGTTTAGATTTAATTTCCGCAAATTTAATTTCCGCAACTATAAACTGTTAGATGTTTGATAATAGGGAATGCATGACAAGATCCAATGTATGAACTTAAAATCAACAATAGCTCACCCATGACATGTACAAAGATATATTAATCAAACTAACACACTCGCACATGCCACTCTTAGGGTACACCTCACTTGGTTGCCTCGAACGTGGTCATTGAGTATAGGAAGTTTTAGAGGTCGCCCTCTTGTCCAAAGATCATAAGTTGCCTCGAAACGGTTTCCTCGGATAAAATGATCTAAGACATTAGGGTTACCGCTAAGGCGTCCTAACATTGCTTTAGTGACCACACGTCCCTTAATCGAATTGACCCGAAAACTCCAACGACGGTGCTACCTACTCATCAATAGTGGGCTAGCATTGTATAAAGGACATTTGTACAGATTAATTCCTTTTTCGAGTAGGTAGATGGTTCTTAAGTACTTGCTCCCTTTTAAAACAAAACAAAACTTTTCGCACTTACACCTTTCAAACAAAAACTTCTTTCAAACCCACAAACACAAAGAAAAAGCAAATTTTGAAAACACTTTGAGCAAGTACCTAAGAGCCCGTGGATAACCACGGATAGAAAGGGTGCTAACACCTTCCCTTTCTATAATATACCTCCCGAACGCGAGAAATATCTCGAAAAAGGAATTTTTCTGTGCTTTTTTCCTTTCCTTGTTGGATAAAATAAAAGACGGTGGTGAATCTTGCCTACCGCGACATTTTGCGAAAACAAACGCAAAACTCGAACCAGCATTCCAAAACAGTCAGTTCTCATTCCCACTTATCACACCATTGCCAAGTGCGTTGGAAGCTCCGTCAAAAACCATAGTCCATCGGGATCCCATTTCAGGTCCTTCATTCGGTCCAGGTTCTTTAAAATTAGTTACTAACATGATGTTCTCGTACGAGAACTCAAAATTCATGGATTTGTAGTCATCCACAGCTTGATGAGCTAAATGATCAGATAATACACTTCCCTTAATTACTTTCTGGGTTGTATACTAGATGTCGTATTCGGTCAGGATCATTTTCCATCTTACTATTCATATGGAGAGAGCGGGCTTCCCAAAGATGTATTTGATAGGATCCATTTTAGATATCGACAAGGTAGTGTGAGTCAACATGTATTGTCTTAGTCGGCGAGCAGCCCATGCCAAAACGCATCAAGTTTTCTCGAGAAGTGAGTATCTTGTTTCACAGTCGATAAACTTTTTGTTAAGGTAGTATATTGCATGCTCTTTTTGACCAGACTTGTCATGTTTCCCCAGCACACACCCCATTGAGTTCTCTAATATTGTTAAGTACATGATCAGAGGTCTTCCTTCAACTGGAAGCATCAAGATTGGAGGCTCTTGAAGATATTCCTTGATTTTGTCAAAGGCGTTCTGGAAATCGTCATTCCACTTCATTGCTTGATCTTTCTTCAGTAACTTGAAGATTGGCTCACAAGTAGCGGTCAGATGGGAAATGAACTTGGCAATGTAGTTTAGACGTCCCAAGAATCCCCTAACCTCCTTCTTAGTTCAATGAGTTAGCATTTCTTGTATAGATTTAACCTTTGCAAGGTTTACTTCAACGCCTTTTCCGCTGACAACAAAGCCTAAGAGCTTACCGGATCTTACTCCAAAGGTGCACTTATTCAGGTTCAAACTCAGTTTATACTTTTTTAGCCTTGAAAACAGCTTTCGTAGGTGATCGAGGTGCTCCTCTTCAGTCTGAAACTTATCTATCATATCATCCACGTAGACCTCTATCTCGTGATGGATCGTATCATGAAACAAAGCTACCATAGCACGCTGATAGGTTGCTCCGGCATTCTTTAACTCAAATGGCATAACTTTGTAATAGAAAATGCCCCATTGTGTTACGAAGGTCGTTTTATCCATATCCTCAAGTTCCATTTTGATCTGATTGTACCTGGAGAAACCATCCATGAAGGAGAATACTTTATGTTATGCGGTGTTGTCAACCAGAACATCGATATGGGGAAGCGGAAAGTCATCCTTGGGGCTTGCCCTATTCAGGTCTCTATAATCCACACACATACGTACCTTACCGTCTTTCTTAGGTATTGGAACAACATTGGCAACCAATTATGGATAAGAGGTGACAGCTAAGAAACCGGCTTTGAATTGTTATATGACTTTGGCTTTGATCTTTTCTGACATCTCTGGCCGCATACGATGAACCTTTTGTTTCACTGGAGGGAAGTCCTCTTTTACTAATAGGCGATAGACTATAATATCAGTGTCAAGTCCTGGCATGTCTTCGTATGACCAAGAAAAGATCTCAACGTAGTCATGTAACATTTGAATTAACCGCTCTTTGAAACTATGCTCCAGATCAGCACCTATCTTAACTTCCTTCTTATCCTTTTCAGTACCCAAGTTAACTGTCTCAATCAGATCTTCATGAGGTTGTATTTCCCTTTCTTCCTGTTGTAACAGTCTGGCAAGTTCTCCTGGTACTTTACAATCTTCCTCACCTTCGTCCTCGGCTTGGTAGATCAGTTTTTCAATGTCATAACTGGCATTAGAAGAACCGTTATCAATGGGATCCAGAGTGGATGTGGATATGCAGTTTGATATGTGGGTGTGTGTAAGAGCATAGCTGTTTTTGATAAAGTAAAAAGTAGAAAAAGAAAAACAAGAAGCATAAAATTTATATGCAAAACGTCCCATTATTTATTAATGACATATGAATATGAAGCAATAACTCTCACAAAATAGACCATTGTGCCTCGGGTAAGACACAAGGCTTTAAAGTTTCAATTGTTCAAATATTACATATCCAAAAAAAAACAAAAAGACAATTACTCTTGAATAAAAGTAATAGGCACAAAATCTTTGGCCTCCCAATTGTTGAGTCCACTGCTGGTAGTTGGAAAGATAAACTTATCCAAGTCGCAGTTGCTGTCAGCATCCTCTGTAGCGAAAGCAACATCAAGTGCACTGATTCTCGGTTCATGCTTCGGCATTGGCGCAATAATTACATTAAGTGTCTCTGGAAGGTCAAACTCAATCTACTTAGCCTCGATGAGATCCTGCACTTTATTCTTTAGAGCCCAAAAATCGTTTGTATCATGCCCTAGAGTTTCTGAATGGTAGGCACACCGAGCATTTGGGTTGTAGCGGAGAGATGCAGTATTGGGATTCTTAGGGGCCTCCTTTAGAGTCACCAAATTAGACTTCAGCAGATGTGGAAAAACTTGGGATAAGGTCATGTTGATCTGGGTGAACTGTCTTCTGGGTGCATCTTGCTTGCGCTGATTGTTTTGTTGTTGATTTGAGGCAGGATTGGAAATCATAACAGCCCCTACCATCGGACGATGTTCATTTTTGTTGTGATTTCTTTGGCCATAAGCAGCACTGACCTCCTTCTTTCCAGTGAAGGGATTCTTTGATGTGCTGGAGGATGCATCTCTCTGGATTTTATCACTTTTGATGCCAACTTCTACCCGTTCACTAGTCAGTATCAGTTCAATAAACCCAGCAGAAGAGCTTCCGATCAGATGGTTAAAGAACAGACTAGACAACATGCCTAAGAACATGTCTACCAGCTCTCTGTCAGACAACGGAGGCTGGACTCTTCCCGCAAGGTCTCTCCACTTCTGGGCATAATTTTTAAAACCTTCGCCGGAACCCATATACATACTTTACAATTGTGTATGAGTTAGGGTGAGGTCAGCGTTATATTGGTACTACTTGTAGAAAGCAGCAGCCAGATCTTCCCAATTACAAATGTTGGCTCTCTCCAACTGATAGAACCATTCCTGCTGAGTCCCTGCCATACTTTCCTGGAAGAAATTTACCCACGGATTCCTATCAGTAGTGTAAGGTTGAATCTTCCTGACATACGACCTTAAGTGCGGCTTAGGACAGGAGACAACGTCGTACTTAGCAAATGTGGGGACCTTGAATTTATGTGGGATGACCACCCCTGAGATCAGTCCTAGCTCTTCAAAATCCAGCCCGGGTACCCTCTGGATCTCCATAGCATTGATACGGTCCTCTAGTTGTTTGTATTTATCATCAGCAGGAGGATACTGCTCCTCAGAATAGTCCGCTTCATCTTTCTCACGTCCTGGATTGTTGTTTTCTTCTATTGGATTCTCTTCTTGATTATCCCCCTCATTTGACAGGGTTGCAAAATCTAGAGCTCACTTAGCCGGTCCTCTGAACCTTCTTCCCAAATTTAAGACACCAGTTGGTTTTTTGCCTTCTTAGTCTTCTCTTTGATGATCAGAGCTTTCAGATCTTCCTACCCCTTGGCCAGAGCCAGGAACATTTGTTGGAACTGAGCATTTTGATCCTGAAGGTCCTTCACTGTTTTTTCAAGATCTATTTCTTTTGCTGAAATAAACAGCGATAAGATAAGAAACCTGTTTCGAAATACCTGCTTAATGTAATGATATGCATGATAAAGTTTATGCAGTGTTTTCAAGGACTTTTAAGATCTTAAATTTGCTTTGTTAAAGAGAGAACAAATGTTAATTGCATTCATAAGTTTAAATGATTACAATGATGCCTCTTGGGATTACAATGGAAGAAACAAAGATAAACAAAACTCCTAAATCAAACAGGATTCAAGCTTCCCATGAGCGCATCCTCTTTGGTGCAATGTAGGCATTCAAACTCTGTTCTTCATGCAATTGTCTGGTAAGCTACAAAACCTTTTTCTCACTTGTATAGAATTGGGCTTCAAAGGTATCTCGTTCTTCTTTGAGTTGAATTCAAGATCTTTGAAATTCCTCAAGAGTAGTCGACATTTCAGGATGGAGAATGGTATGAGGTACACCGGTCTCGGTGATATGTTCCATGATGATTGGCAGGATGGAAGGGTAAGGCATCATGAGATTTTGAGCGCGTGCTCGTACCCATTTAAGATAAGGCTCCAAAGGGATGGGTTTCTTATTCCCCAATGTCTTGCTATCCACTCTTTTCACCATGCCCCAAGCTCAGATGAACCTTAGACGGTACTCTTGGACATCATTCTCATAGTCAAATGCAATTCCATGAATCAATGCATCATGAGAACCATCTCTTCTAGCACACCCAAACTGTTGCAATGTCAAACAATGATTATAAGTGATTCCTCCCCTAATGCCTAAGAGAGGAACATTATGGAATTCCCCAAAGTGATCAATGATGGTAATGTCTTCCATAAATCGAGGACACCAGTGAATAGTCGAATGCGTGAGAGACACCAACCTATTAGACTACCGCACGCCTTGCTCATTCTTCAACACAGATCAGGGTGGGTGTGAAATAGACCACCTAACCAACAGAGGAGTGCAACACATGAGGGTTCCTCTTCTCTTTACTGTGCGAGTGTGAAAAGAGTGCAGAATGTCTCCAAGTAAGGTAGGCACCGAGTTACGAGACATGAAAACTTTGACCGCATTCACGTCTATGAGTTGGTCCAAATTAGGGAAAAGTACCATCCCATAGATGAGAAGGGCCAACACCTATTCAAAGGCTTGTAAATCCAAAGTATCCCATAAATAGTGAGATTTTTTAAACAAGTACATGGCTAGAAAACCTTTGACACCGCTTTTTGTTTCCTAGTTGGTCACAACGTTGGACCATTGTAAATACAGGGCTTGAGCAATCTCCTCGGGCTTTGGGTCTCTTTCCATACTGTTGAAGGTTAACTTATTGAGGATAGGCACACCCAATAACTGAGAAAAATATTCCATGGTAGGTACCAATTGGTAGTCGGGAAATGTAAAGTAGTGATGTAAAGGGTCAAAGAACTGGAAGAGAACTTTCACCATGTCTTCATCAGGGCTTGAGGTGACCAAACTGAGGAGTTGACCATGTCTTTTAGTGAACGGGTAATTCTCAGGAACTCTTGATGCCAATTCCTTGAGTTGAGGAGGCACCCTTACGAGGTTAACTTGGATAGTATTTCTGCGAATGGGAGCCATGTCCTACAAAACAGACACAAATATAAGTCTTAAAAGTCCTTGTAATGGTTAGTGTGATATACCAATATTATGATGTTATGATGTTATGCACAAGAAAATATATACAATCACTCAAACAGAATCTTAGGTTTAGGATTGCATGGATTCCATAGGTAAGTACCCTCTTGAAGTTTAGTTGGTTCAACATGTCCTATTAATAGTAACCGGGTTCTAGGGAATCTCAATATCACTGATCTTTCTTCACCAGGCATTGTTTCAGCGCAAGCCTCTTTATTAGCGACTGAAATATCCCAGAAGTCAGATCTCAATGTGTGTAGTATCGAGTATCAACCAACATCAGAATGCACCAAAGCTGGCTATCTCACTACTTCCTAATGGCCAAGTTGGTTCAATTAAAGGTTCTAAGGTCAGTTGATGCTTCATGACACCACACAGCGGCCCCGTATTCTCCTTGACTACTCAAGGGCTACTGATACCAACAAATGTGTCACATCAACGTAGTTATCGTTTCAACTGTGTCGGTATACCCCGCACAGTCCTCACGGTCTATTGCTACTTACCTAAAAGGTGCCTTAGATTCGAGTGTAGGATCTTTACAAGTAAACCCGAGCAAAACCCTCAAAGATAAAGCAAGTAAAGCATACAAGGAAAGCAATAATTTGAACTGACTGTTATACTGGTTTTGCATTTGTGTTCGCAAATGTTACGGTAAGCAAGAGTCTCCACCGACTTTTCTTTTATCAAACAAAGGAAAGGGTGAAAAGAACAGAAAAAGACCTTTCGAGATGTTTTCTGAGTAAGGGGGTAGATTATGGAAAAGGAAGGTGTTAGCACCCTTTCCATCCGTAGCTTTCTACGGGCTATTAAATGCTTAGCTCATTTTTTGAAATATCTTGTGCTTTTGTGCGTTTTTTAAAAGTATTTTGAAATTGCCTTAGTGTGGCGATTCACTCTATGATAACTCTTGTCTCAGTCCTCAAGAGTGTTGATAAAGCGTTTGAAAATGTTTTTGAAATGTTTTTGTGTAATTGTGGAAAAAAAAATTTTGGGCAAGCATCTAAGAACTATCTACTTATACTCGAAAGGTTTGTTATTTTCCTCCTATCCTTTAGACAGTGCTATCCTACTATTAGTGAGTAGGTATCCCTATCATTGGATGTTTGAGGGACATTTTTATAGTCACAAAGGCAACTGGGCAAGAAGTTTTAGTAACTACCCTAGGGTTCTAAGAACATATTTTTATCGAGGCAACTTCGAGAGGGTCATCGAGGGACTTATGATTTTCTGAACCAGAGGGTAGCCACTAAAATATCTCATGTTTCGAGTGTTGTGACTATTTCTGAAGGCAACTGAAGTGGGAATACCCTAGATGTGTATATGTACAAGTATGTTATGTTTAAGTTATTTGTCTTTTGTGTTAAGTTTGCTAGTGTTTGATTATTAGTCTTATCATACAATCCTATTAGTCTAGCAGTTAATATGTACAGGAATTAAAAGTGCGGAAATATAAATTTAGCTATTACAAGGCTTTTAGGGAGGGGGAAATTACAAATCCAAAACTTGGGGGAAAATAAAGAAAGTAGAAAAGTAAAAAGTCCTAATTAAGCTATTACAGACTGTGAGCAGTTACAATAATTTGGAAAAATAAAATATAGAAAATAATATTGTGCGCGAGTCGAAAGGAACGTCTACAACCCTAAAAAAGTTCCAAGTAAAATAAGAAAAAAAATTTGTTGTTTTTTTGTTTATTTGGGAAGATATTAAATATTAAAATAAAGCTCAACTAATTAAAATAAAATTAAAAAAAAAAAAGAAAAGAAAATCATTAATCAAAATTAAATCTAAACAACCTAACATTTTTTGGTATTTTTGTTTGAGAAAAATTTGAATTAAAATGAACCTAGTTTTAAATAATAAAATAAGGTCAAAATAATTAACTTAATTAATTTAATAAATTAAGTTTAATTAGAAAAATCCTAAATTCTATTATTATTATTTTTCTAATTTTATATTATTATAGAAAAAATGATTAAAAGAAATAAAAAATAAAACAAATAATATAAAAAATGCAAATTGGGCCTGACACAATCAGTAATGGGGGGTGAGAGTTGAAATTCGTTGGGCCCAAATAGACTAGCCCAGCAATTGCGTTGGATTCTCTATGGTGAACTTCAGGAATTGCATCATGGGCTGCAGGTTGAGGCGCTTGGATTTGGTTCAGTTGAGATTGGATGGCGTGGATCTGATGACATATGGTATGCGCCCAGGATCGTATCACATTGGATCTGTAAGAAACAAGTTAGTAAAAGTAAAATGCATGACCTGGGTATTGAATTCAGGTCCTTCCCTTTACAAATGCTTGTCTCACCATACAGCCATCCTGTCATCCTTTGATACGAGATAGACCAATAATATTATTTGCATAAATTAGCCAGAAACATATTCAAAATAAATATGCGCGCTGAGTGGGCCCTGGGTATGTTTGAATAGACCAATCAGAAGATGCTATTATGCCACGCTTGTTTTGACCTAAGTATGGTCAGTCTAACCAGTGGAGGCGGTGGTTTCCACCATCTTCTCCGGTGGGATCCCCTTTAAAACATGATAAAACGAAAAACTAAACAAGCAGATCGACATAAAAATGTCTCCTCGTCACGAATATGGCCTCCAAATTTACTAAAGCTTTATGTGTCTCTGGGTTCGAACAAGAAACCCTAACAACGGTCAACCATGGCAACACGCGATCTGAGGCTATAGCTCTTCATGTAACACGTTAGAACGGATGCAGACATCATCAATAGTATGAATATTGGCTCAGTAAGGATTTATATTGCATGATTTGAAAGTTTGAGATCATAGAGAAATTACCAAATCAGAGAGATATCGTGCAGGCGTTTTGGGATGTGTTGGGCCTACCTAACGAACGGGGATGGCTCCTGGGACGTTCAGGAGGAAGATAGGATGCTGGTTTTGGATCGAAGGTTCCTGCAAAAGGTGTTTTGATTTTGACAACTTTGCTGAATTTTGAGAATTTTTGGTATGCTTCTCTTAGGTTGTGTATGTGTGTTCTTTCGATAGGCAATTCCTTGTGTCTGTGGCATGGATTTGTTGTATATATATAGTGGAGTGTGAGAATCAGTAAACATGGAAAGAATCAATGCCATAAACCATATATTTGTATTAAAATCAAACAAATTAAAATACTTCCAAAACTTGAAAAACTTGCCATTTCCATGCTTGCATGCACCTGGACACTTTGCATTGCCGCCTTGTACGAATTTGAATTATTCAGAGTTTTCCTCATCAGAGTTTATTCAATTACATCACCATTTTCTTCGATTTCCTGATCTGTAAGGATAAACTTAGTCAAATCAGCTCTTGTCCCTTTTCGACGACTCTAAGTTCTGATTCGAATTGTGCCAGGCCATATCATCATGGCTCATTCGATCAGCCCCCATGCTTGCTCTCTTCGATTTCTCTGACATTACCCAACTATCCCAATCGAAAGACTTCATTTTGTCCAATTGAAGCTTCCTTTGGCATGAATGTGCTTGTGCAGGAGGCTTGAGCCTGGCAGTATGTTGGATTTTAGGCCAGTAAGCATCTTTGAATATTTCTCTTTCGTTTTGACCAACTAGATCCATCCTTCGACCATACCCCTCTTTAGACAATAATATGTGTCTTTTGAATGGGCCCTTTGTGTATTGGATGTTTTCAAGGGTGGAATCGAAGCAATCGTGAAGGGAGTTCCTACCTTGTGAATTTTAAAGTAAACAAAGTAGGAGGCCAATGCCTTATGAAACGAAGGAAAATTGCAGGGGGCTATCACCTTGTGCCTGCTTGCATGAAGCAGCCAACCTTCAGTCGAAGCTTGCGTGCAGAGGGGCCACTACTTAGGGAATCAAGGTAAACCAGCAGAAGGCCATTGGCTTCTGATTCGAAGGAGGGCTGCACGAGGCCATTGCCTTGTGCCTACTGGCATAAAGGAAGTCCTGGTTTTGTGAATTAAAGGAAAACATGTAAATGGTGCAATCGAAGCTTTGTGAGAAGATAATCCTTGTGCAATCGAAACTTGCCTGCAGGAGGTTACTGTTTTGTGACTCCAAGCAAGCAACAATAGGACATTTCCAAAATGAAGGTTTGCATGAAAAGCCAATGTCCAATCTAAACTTGTCTGCAAGAGGTCCCATGGCTAAACGAAGGATGTAACCCAAAGCTTGCATAAAAGGGGTCCACATGCCCAAAAGAAGGATGTAAACCAAACTTGCATTCGAAGAAAGCCACATGCCCAAACGAAAGATGCATGCAGGAGGCCCCTGCTTTGTGAATCGAAATAAATCTTTCAGAAGGTCATTGCCTTATGAATCGAAGGACGCTTTCAGAAGGTCGTTGTCTTCTGAATCGAAAGAAGCCAGCATGAAACCACTACCTTCTAAATTGAAGGAAACCAAAAGGAGGCCCCTGTCTTTTAAATCGAAGGAAGTTGTTTCAAAAGGAAACAAAGCCAAATCGAAGCTGGCATGCATGAGAGAGTTCAATCAAAGCTAAGCATGAATCGAAATAAGCTTGTTTTTCTTCAATTTTGTCAAGAATAAAATTTATCTGTTTTGCTCTTTCAATACTTTCCTCTTTGACTTGGTGCTTGAAAAATCCAATATGATCCAATTGTACTTGTGCAGTCTTGACCCAGTAGGAATTTTGTAAGAAAAATCTTGAGAAATGAGAGGGCAAATTTTGGGGTACAACATAAAGCGTTAGCTTTAGTCCATAAATATGAACCTTCAAAATGGAAGAAGATGAAACCATTGAGAATATGTTCTCAAGATTTCAAACCATAGTAGAAAGACTCAAGGTTCTGGATAAAAGTTATACAACAGTAGATCATGCCAAGAATATTATTAGAAGTCTTTCAAAGAAATAGAGACCAATGGTAACTGCACTAAAGCTCTCCAAAGATCTTAACAACATGAGTCTTACAGAGTTAGTTAGTTCTCTCAGGAGTCACGAGGTTGAGTTAGAGGAAGACGAACCTCAGAAAAAGGTTAAATTTATTGCTCTAAGATCAAGAACAGAAAAGAGTAAATCACAAAAATACAAAGCTCTCAAGTCTGAAGAAGAAGAAGAAGACTCTCATGAAGATGCATCAGATGATGAAGAAGAATTATCACTTATTACTAGAAGAGTCAAGCAACTTTGGAGAAGACAAAACAACTTCAGAAGACCTAGAAGGTATCTCTCAGACTCATATTCAAGGGGGAAACAAAGAAGCTACATGCTATGAATGTAATGAACTAGGACATTACAAAAAGGATTGTCCAAAGATGAAGAAAGAAAATTTCAGAAACAGAAGTTTCAAGAAAGACAAATTCAAAGGTAAAAAGAAAGGTCTTATGGTAACATGTGATGATTCTGAAGCATCAGATTCTGACTCTAACGAAGAGCGTGCAATTGTAGCATTCACATCTATCATGTTAGAAGGAAATGCATCAGAAACTGAGTGTCACTAAGAAAAGGTATTTTCTAATATCTCTCATGTTAATCTTAAATTAGTTTTATCTAGTTATTTTACTAAGTATCAGAAGCTTAAACAAAAAAAGAATCTTGAAAGGGTTCATGAATTTGAAGTTAAGAAATATGAGAAGTTGAAATAAGAATTTTTTGAACAGAAAGATGATCATTTTATCTTAGAAAGAGTAAATAATTTTCAAAGTAAAAAATGTTTATCACTAGAAAAAAATCTTTCAAAAGCTCCACAATACTCTAATAATATTTCACACAAGCATGATAAAGCTTTTCAAAGATTTTTAGAAAATAAACGGGGTAGAAGCATAATGGCTTCCATGATCTATGGTGTTGGCCACAATGGAAAAAGAGGAATTGGTTATGATCCTTGAAAGCTCTAAAGATTTGAATAAATTTTGATAAAACTAGAATGTTAAAATATATGAAGAACAACATGTCGGACAAGATTTCCTATGCAGAGTCATTCGACATCGTGACTATGTTGGGCTGGGTTGTTGGATAAGTTTAAGCTTTAACAGGTGTAGAAATTCTGGAATATTATGCTATCCTATGCCGAATTGAGATTGAAGATTGAAGAGATTCAAGTTGATTTCAAGGAGGTCTATCAGTTTCTATTTGTGGAGACAAATTAGGAAACAAATGATTGAAGCTCTATTTTTATGCAAAAGATTCTGCAGATTTTTAGCAACTAATATGCTGTTGTATCGAAGCCCATAAATAGATGAAGATTATAAAAGGAAGACTTAGACCTTGGGATTTTTAACTAATCTGTGAACATAACTTTTGTGAAGAAAATATAAGGGATTAGGGTTTTGAGAGTCATGTAATTTCTTGTGTTGTAAGTCACCCTTTGTGTCATTTTGTTGCATTGTGGTAGACATGGGTGTTTATATAAATTCACAAGCCTTTAGGCAATGAATTGTATATTGTTCTTAGATGAAGCTTTGAAGCTAATCCAAGTGTATTTGTTAGTCAAGAGTCTTTGTTGAACTTTATTTGAAAGGGTGTATTTCAAGTAGTTTGATACAGTCACTAGAGGTTATGGCTATTAGATATCACTGGGGTGATTTAGGAAGTGAGATGAAGATTTCTCATATTTAGGGAAGACCTAAGTAGAAGTATAATTGGGTAGGGATTAGGCGAGAAGTTGTGAATGAGGGAGTTTAGCTTTGAACTAATACTACTGATAGTGGATTTTATTCCTGGCTTGGTAGCCCCCATAGTAGATGTTGTTGTACACCAAACTGGGTCATCATATCTTTGTGTTATTATCATTTTGTATTGTTCAGTTTTGTTTATTGATTGATTGACATGTCATATCAGATGTTGGAACATTTGTCACAACTTTAGACCTATAAGTTTTATATCAGTATGCTTTGTCTTGTCCTTGTGTTGTTAAATGGAGATCAATGTCTTAAACATGTGTTTGGACATTTGTTATCTGTATACCAGAATTTCAATTGGTATCAGAGCAGACATCCTATTTTATTCTCTGTGAGATTTAGGGAAGATACTTTCCGGTGCATTGGACTTAAAGGAACAAAGTGTTGGTTGTAGCTGATGATATGACTATGGTGTTAATTGTGAGATGGTTCTCTGCTGTTTTTTCCTCTATAGTTTGAAAATGGACAACTCATATTATTTTGGGATGATCACTTAAGAAGGATAATTGACTATTTGTAACAGGGTGAGTATTGGACCTGTCTAAAGTTGTCAAACATGTAGCTTTAATGGTGAGTTATTGTGTTGTATTTGATTTATTTTCAAACCTATGGTGTTCTATTATCACCTAAATTATGGTGATTATATGAAAGGGTTATCTTGGTCTTCCCTAAAGGGTGTCAAGGAGTTGTTGATGTGTGATCCACTGCTTATGTGTTTGAAAACTCCTGATGGTTTCGTGTGTCTCTGGTGTTGAGGTTATAGGGAGGCTTTCCCTTGTAATACTATAAGGAAGAGCTTTGTGATTTGTTCCTCTCTAAAGGTGTATCATATGGTGTTGTGTTACTTGGAGGATAGCTTCAACCAGCCTGCTAATGTTTCTAAAGATACTTGAGGTTCATCTCAAGTCCACTCATAAAGGCACTTTTAAATGAGTTTGTTGAAAAGAGATCTGAAGAAATTAAGAAGCAATTTATTTTTGCTTCCAACCATAAAAGGCCAATCTCCAATCTTTGATAAAGGATCTCTTGTTGTGTCCCTTGGAATGATGTCCTACCAGATGTTAGAACATTACATCAGCAAGTTATGAAGATTTCTAGTGGCTAAAGAAATTGCATCGCATATGCTTTGGGTGCTAAACAAATGTGTGTTGATCACATATGTTTAGAACCTTCTCCTGAACTTGAAGAGGATGCATCTTGGTTGTGTGTCTAAGAAGTTTCTATCCTAGAAACATGTCTTAGATAAGTGTGCTGGTCAAGAGATGATCAACATCTTACTTACTCCTTGGGTCAGTTTATTTCTGATCAAAGTATATATGAATGTAGAACCTGAGCTCTATTCTCTAGTAGAGAATTTTGTTAAAGGCATCATATTCTTTATGTATGAAGGTCAAGTTCAAAATATACTTATGGTCAAAGAAGCCAGATTTATGGAAGCTTGCACGTGTCTATCTTGCTGTAATGGAACAATTAATGTTGGAACTAGGGGAGTTCCTGTTGTTCTGGAGATGGAAGACCTTGAAGAAATGTCAGATATAATGTCTTGACATCTGTGTTGGAAATTTACTTTTCTCAATATGTATAGCTGGTGTTTCTCTTAAATTAGATGGAGGTTTTTTACTCAAAAGTGGTATTATTATCAAGTTTATGAGAACATAGAACTCTTGTTCTGCTATAAGAGACAGGAAAAGGGCTCGTGTGCATTAGATATGTGTCATTTCGTGGTTGATTGAGGTATGCTTTATTGGAATGTCATCCAAAATGATTGGGATGAGCTTTAAATTTTTTTAGGCTTGATGGGTTGAGAGAAGCAGACTTATTCTGAACAGTCTGCTTAATGTATGAAGATCATTCAATACCCTAATTTTTGTGTTCAGCCCTATAGGTATCTGTTAGAGGGAATCTCCTCTACTGATGCATAAGGATGATGTCTAAAACCTCAAGGTCAGACAAGAAGTCGGGACATTGTGCTTATGAGAAGAAGGTTCTTGAGGTGTGTGTGTTTCTGCATGTAACTATGATCTGGTCTTGAAGGTTTATTACCTGTGGATGGGTACAAGTCTGGTTCCCTTGTGTTTCCTGCATGAGTCATGTTAGGATTATTATGGGTGGTGTCTACAAAGCTATAGTAAATTATTAAATCCATGATGTCTGATTTGGTGGTAGAACATCATTTAAGTTGGTTGCTTCTCCAACTAAGGAAGTTTGTTTTGAGCTAATGGTGGAGTCAAGTCACTGGCCTGATCTGACTTAATGTGTGGTGTGAATATCTGTCATAAATGTTTGTGGTGTCCAAAAGGAGAACGGCAGGCCAAATGTTCTACACTTGAGAAGAGGTAGTCCTATTAGTTGTTTGGACCTATAAGAGGAATTGTGATGTAGGTGTGCATGTGACGGATGGTAAATATATTGACGGGAGTTGTGTATTTGCCTGACGTATTTATATAAGTCTACATTCTGAGCACTATAATTCAAAAAGTGTATGAGAGTTTATTTCTCTTTGTGGTTCTCTAGTATGTGCTAGCTGCTGAAGTTGTGAGCTTCTTGTATAGCTTGAATGAAGGACATCCAAGAATGATGAGTCCATTGGATCGTGTATCAAGAACCAGAGTGATTGGGTTCTGTGATGTGAAGCTGATGTCCTAAATGATGTTGTAACATCATTTCTTTGTAGAGATTAATGCTCAACATTATTATCAGAAGAGTAATTTTTTACTATAATGAGAAGGCTCTAGTCTTGTCTAAATTAGTATGCTTGTTGAATGCATGAATAATATTCAACAATTGCAAGTAAGTGCAGAGGAATTGTATAAGATAGTGTGACCTGATCAAGAAGCTTATGATGAAGTGGGTTTCGTCTGATGCAAAAGAATGTGTTCGGTTGGAGTACTTGTTATCCATGATAGGGGGAGTTAAATACTTGTCTCTAAATTGTTGTTGTAATGGTGCATGCCTTATGGTGCTTGCATAATGTTCAAGTTTGGCGAGATTATTTACTTCCTATGAGGATGTGATATCAGGAAAGATTCTCATACATCTAGTTACTAGTGCAGTTCATGGAGAACTTGGTAGTTAGAGTTTGATTATGTCGTTGGGAAGTCAGTGGGCTAAATCAAACTATGGTCATGGTTCTTATGAGTGATCTGAGAATTATTTTTGAGAATTTATTTTTCTCTGTAGTTTGAAGACAAGATCAATGGAAGTTCTCTATTGATAAATAGAAGTGTTCATGCTCAAATATCACAAAGTCTAGCTGAAAGGACTATATAGAAGGCATTGTGATAATGCTTCAAAAGGTCTCTTCAACTACATTATGTCCCTAGTTTGAAAAATCTCTGTCTGAATGCTGAAAAAGTTGTTTATACTTTTGAAGACAAGAGAAAGTAGACAATGTTTGATTGGATGTCAGGACATTGTTTAGAACTTGGCTCTATGAAGATCAACAAGTCGTGCTTGTGGACAGTGTAATCAAGTACACGTCAGATGGAAGTGTGACACATGTGTTTGACCATGCATACGTATTCATTGGAGTTCTAAATTCCAGGAGAAACAGTGCAAAGTTAATTAAGGAATGAAGAATTCTTTATGGACGGTGCACACTTTATTTTTGGTGCAATTATTTTCCTCGAAAAATGCTCTTGTTTGACTAAGACTGTTGCTACAGTAAAGAGTCGTTAATCCCTAAGTAACAACTCAGGTATTTAAGGGTGTCATCCATTCCCTTTCATTCATCTTATGTTAGTCTGTTTTCATTAAAGCTCTTATGGCTTTTATCCAAGTCTGGGTGAGTATAGTCTAGGTATGGTTTCTTGGGGGATATCTTTTTTACTTCTTGGATAAAAAGGGGGAGAAAGGTACCGGTCACCATATGAGTATTGCATCTGATCTTGCATTTGTTTTGCAAGGATGTTTAACAAGTTGTCTCAACATAATGTATGTGTCTTGTCTCAGTTTTTGTGTCTTGTGAACTAAGTTATGAACATAGTTGTGTCCTGTGTTCTGAGTTATCCGGGTTGGTGTTTGGTTTCATAGGGTAAAATTTTTATTTCTTCTTAAGGGTTCTCTTATGCCCCCCAAAGAGGAAGATTTATCTCTTTGTGACAAGAATCAGTTCCTAGGTTAAAGGGGAGTAAATGAATGGTCAGATGTATGTTCTGGTTATCTTCTTCCTCATGTGAAGAAAGATTTTTAGCTTCCGGCTGAAATGACTTCAGGACTTTCTGCTCCTAGATTTTTGTTCGTGGGTTTATTGTATAAAAGGAGTTTTAGACAAAATTTTCCAAAGGGGAGATTGAAAGCTCTAAAGATTTGACTAAATTTTTGTAAAACTAGAATGTTAAAATATATGAAGAACAACAAGTCAAACAGAGAAGTTATATCATCATAAGCAACATGTCAGAAAAGATGTCCTATGCAGAGTCATTAGACATCGTGACTATGTTGGGCTGGGCTATAGGATCGGTTTAAGTTTTAACAGGTGCAAAATATTCTGGAATATTATGTTATCCTATGTGGCATTGAGATTGAATATTGAAGAGATTCAAGCTGATTTCAAGGAGGTTTATCAGTTTCTATTTGTGGAGAAAAATTAGGAAACAAATGATTAGAGCTCTATTTTTATGTAGAAGATTATGCAGATTTTCAGCAACTAACATGTTGTTGTATCGAAGCCCATGGACAACTGAAGATTATAAGTGGAAGACTTTGACCTAGGGATTTTTAACTAATATGAGAACAAAACTTTTGTAAAGAAAATTTTAGGGATTAGGGTTTTGAGAGTCATGTACTTTCTTGTGTTTCAAGTTACCTTTTGTGTCGTTTTGATGCATTGTGGTAAACACAATTGTTTATACATATTCAGAAAAATTTAGGTAATGAATTGTATACTATTCTTGGATGAAGCTTTTAAGCAAATCCAAGTGTGTTTGTTAGTCAAGAGTCTTGAATGAACTTTATTTAAAAGGGGTGTCTTTCAAGTAGTTTGATACAGTCACCAGAGGTTGTGGCTATTAGATATCACTGAAGTGATTTAGGAAGTGAGATGGAAATTTCTCATATTTAGGGAGGACCTAAGTAGAAGTTTCATTGGGTTGAGATTAGGCGAGAAGTTGTAAACAGGGGATTTTAGCTTTGAACTAATACTGTTGATAGTGGACTTTCTTTCTGGCTTGGTAGCCCCCGGAGTAGGTGTTGTTATACACTAAACTGAGTCATCACATATTTGATTTATTATTATTCTACATTGTTCAGTTTTGTTTCTTGATTGATTGACATGTCATATAAGATGTTGGAACATCTGTCATGACTTTAGACTGATAAGTTTTATATCAATATGCTTTTTCTTGTCCTTGTGATATTAAATGGAGATCAATGTCTTAAGCATGTGTTAGGACATTTGTTATCTGTATACCAGAATTTCAATCCTTATGAGGATAAAACTGTACCTCACGAAAAACCTTTCTCTCCATTTTCTTATCTATATCCACCTGCCCAAACACAAATAGCTAGAAATGCACAGAAACCCATAGTTGTTAAATACTCTAGGAAAATTAATTCTATAGGACCCAAAAGTTCCTGGGTACCAATAGATAAAATAGTGTATGTTGCAGATATGTTACATAGCGGAGCAAAGATATCGGTCATGGTATCTGGACTCTAGATGCTTGTGACACATGACGGGAAGCAATCATATGTTTCAAAGGCTGGAACTTAAAGATGTTGGTTACATAGGGTTTGGAAGAGATCAGAAAGGAAAAATAAAAGGTTATGGAACTATCGGTAATGAAACTCTTCCCTCTATTTCTAATGTACTCTATGTTGAAGGTCTAATGCATAAGCTACTATCAATAAGTCAATTAATTGATAACTCTTATGGTATTATTTTTAATTATAAGTTTTGTAAAGCCATCAATCAGAAAGATGGTGCTATTCTTTTCACTAGAAAGAGGAAAAACAACATTTACAAAACAAAACTATCTGATCTTAAAAACCAAGATGTGAAATGCTTAATGTCAGTTAACAATGAGAAATGGGTATGACATAGACGCTTGGGTCACATTAGCTTAAGAAGGATATCTCAGCTAAATAAACTTGAGTTAGTCAGAGGCCTATCTAAGTTGATGTTTACTTCAGATGCTCTTTGCGAAGCATAACAAAAAGGAAAGTTTTCTAAAACTTCTTTAAAAACTAAAAATGTTGTTTCTACCTCCAAACTTTTGGAGCTTTACATATGGACTTGTTTGATATTGTTAAGACAACATCAGTTAATGGTAAGAAGTTTTGACTTGTCATCGTAGACGATTATAGTCATTGGACATGGGTAAAATTTCTAAGGCACAAAGATGAGTCTCATTTTGTGTTCACTAGTTTTTGTTCACAAGTGAAAAATGAATTTAATTCTAAAATTGTTAAAGTCAGAAGTGATCATGGAGGATAATTTGAAAACAAAATTTTTAAAGAATTATTTGATTCAAATGGCATATCCCATGATTTATCCTGTCCTAGGACTCCACAACAAAACAAAGTTGTAGAAAGGAAGAATAGGACTTTACAAGAAATAGCTAGAACCATGATCAATGAAACAAATGTTGCCAAGCACTTCTAGGTATAAGATATAAATACATCATGTATATTCAAAATAGAATCTCGACTAGACCTATTCTAGAGAAGACATTGTATGAGTTACGTAAAGGAAGAAAATCAAATATCTCTTACTTTCATCCTTTTTGGTGCACTTGTTTTATTCTAAACACTAAAGAGAATCTGGACAAGTTTGTTTCCAAAGCACAAAAATGTATTATGTTGGAATACTCAGAATGCTCAAAAGGCTATAGAGTATATAACACAGAAACTCAAACTGTGGAGTAATCAATTCATGTTAGGTTTGATGATAAGCTTGACTCAGAAAAGTCAAAGTTGTTTGAAAGTTTTGCAGATCTAGAAATAATCCTTGAAGGTTCTGATGAAAATGTAAAGAGTTATGAAGATGAAAATACAAGCAAAAAGAATCAAAATGGTGAAATATCATAAACAAAAGCACCAAAAATAACACCTGTATAGAAAATGCAAAAGAAGAGATTTACAGTTTCTGAAGAATTGATTCTGGGAGATAAGTCTGAACCTGCCTTAAGAAGATCTACATGCAAGAAGGATGAGGAATCAATTCTAACATTGGTTCCTCTAGTAGAACCAACATCCTGTGACGAAGAACTTCAGGAAAACGAATGGATTATGGAAATGCAAGAAGAATTGAATCAATTTTCCAAAAATGATGTATGGGACTTGGTACCAAAGCCCAAAGGAATTCATGTGATTAGAACCAAGTGGCTTTTCGGAAACAAGATCAATGAAAAAGGTGAAGTCGTCATAAAAAGGCCCAACTAGTTGCACAAGGTTGCAGTCAACAAGAAGGTATTGACTATAACAAAACTTTTTCCCCAATTGCTAGGTTAGAATCTATTCGTCTTCTAATAATTTTTGTTGTTCATAACAATATAATTCTATATCAAATGGATGTCAAAAGTGTGTTTTTGTATGTACACCAACCTCCTGGTTTTGAGAACACTGAGCTACCAGAACATGTTTTTAAACTTCAAAAATCCTTGTACGGTCTTAAAAAAGCTCCTAGAGCTTTGTATGAAACACTTATCTCTTTTCTAGTGGAAGATGGTTTCTTAAAAGGGCGAGTGGACAATACTCTCTTTTGTAAAAAATTTGGAAATGATCTTATGATATTTCAAATCTATGTAGATGATATAATTTTTGGTTATGCTAATTCCTCTATTTGCAAAGAATTTTTTGAGCTAATGCAGGCAGAATTCGAAATGAGCTTAATGCAAGAATTGAAGTATTTTCTGGGAATTCAAATTCATCAAACCTCAGAAGCTACCTATTGTCATACCCTAAATTTGTCATACCCTTGCATCTAAACATATGGCTTATTCAATTCTCATTTCATCTGCATACCTTCCATTAGGTCATCTAATACATCATGCATAATTAATCAATAATTTGGCATGGGATCAAGGATATTGAGGAATTAGAGTTTATTTGTGCTTTTAGGCTCTCATCTTCATTCAAGCTTGAATAAATTGGTTTCTTCAACAATCAGAATTTGAAGCTAGAGTTTTACGTTCATGGTTATTATGGATTTCTTTTTCATCAAGCTACACTATTATCTCTCTCAAGTTTCATCAGGGTCAAGTGCATAAGGATTATTACTTGTATGTGCTTAAGGTTTCATCAATGCTTTGAACCAGGGTTTTGACTCAATTATATATCATTGTGCTATGCAAAGAGGTCATCTTCTAAGAACTTATCCATCACAAGTTAGTATTTTCAATTGAGTTTCCTTTATCAAAGGAGGTTCAATTATTAATTAAACTTCAAGGCACTTAGTTATGGTTCTCATGCAAGAAGATATTCAATTGAACTATATCCATCAATTAGGGTGCGTGGAGATCTGAAACCATGATAATTCATTTGGTGTTTGGCCTTCTTAAGAATCAAAGAATTGATCAAGACATACATTGAGATATTATTAAATGGTGCAAAGCAATAGAGAGGATGTGGGTTCATTCGGTCAAGTAGATCTCTATATGGTTCAAAGGTGTTTCTTCAATGAGTCATGGCTTATGATGTGAGGCATTGATAACAGGGAGTTCAATCGTCAAAGTAAGGCTCTGTAAAGGTAAAACATGGCACAAAAGTTGATTTTTCAATAGAATTTAAGTTCTACAAATCAAAGAGAAAGAATGCTTTGAACACTTGGGGATTTGTTATTGGAATCAAAAGTTTCTAAGGCTACATATCCATTCAAATTGCCATTCATTCTCATGCCATGAACAAGTCATATTGATCCAAATACTTCTTCATTCAAGTAAAACAAATTGCAACATTATTTTTGAAAGTTAAAGGACACTACATTTCATATCCAAATTTCATTACAATAGTCACATTCATCATATTACAAATCAATACACATATCAAGAAAATTACAAATTATTTCGATCCTAATCCTAAACATTGACTCCAGACTTATTTCTTTTCAAATCACCAAACCTTCATTTCCCTTTGTATTGCACTATGGGCTTAATCACATCATGCTTTAAGCTCCATAATCAAACATCTCAGTAGGCTACCAGTCCATAAACCAAACACCATCTTATCTGAGCCACACCTGCAGCATACAATAAATTCATCAAATAAAAACAAAACAAGTCAAAGCTGACTGAAATTGTGCCCTGTATACCATTCCAAAAACAGAAAACCAGAAATAAGAAAATCAAAACCAAAGGCCAGCTCATTCACTAACAGAACTTTTTCACACCTATAACTACAAATTCCATCCAGCCAAACCAACATTCAACTAATAGCTGATTAAATCGAATTCAAATTAACTTCTAAACATTAGTGTTCCATCAATATGACTATTATTCCTACGACCCTAAACCATGTCCACAAAACCAACACCAAAATATATCGATAGCCCTGCTTCAGTTCAATATATCCAGAAACAGGAAAAGCATGAGAAAGTATTAAACCAGAAAATCCTTAAATCAGAATATGCCTTAACAATAATAGAGTTTCTTAACTGCCACCTCATAAAACTGACTTCTAACAGAATTCAAACTAACAGCTAACTAACTTGGAACAAAATTTCTGAGATCCTGACTTCCTCTAACCTCATAACAGTTTCTAACAGAGTTTAAACAACCTCCTAACCTTCTCAAAACTAACTCAGTATCTAATTCACTAACTCATCATAACTATCATCTAAACAGCTTCTAACTAACTCTCTCCTAGTCCAACAACTCATATTGGATCTAATCCTAACAAACTATCACAACTACATAACAGGAAATTACCTTGCAATTGTTGGATTCTTCACTCTCTCTGAAGATGATCTCTCAGCTTTCTTTGCTTCATCTTCAATCTTGATCACCATAACAACACTCCATCTTCACTCTTCACTTCTCAACACGATTGATTCTTCTTAGTTTTCTTTCTTCACAATCAGCCTCCATCTCAATCTTCTCTCTTATTCTCTCTGAACCATTCTTCACCTTCAAACACTCTATCTCGCTGTAAATTCTCTGAACTCCATCTTCACTCATCAATTTGTATAATAGTTACCACATCGACTTACTTCAATCTTCATCTTCTCGAATCTTCCAGTTCAACTCGAAACTCTCAGCATCATTGCAACGACCACCTTTTTCTTCTTTTAAATCAACATCATAACAATTTTAGCAATTACGCATCCATTTCGATTCTGCAACGCCATCACAGTGCTCTAATAAGAACAACAAAAATTCAAGAATAGAAGAAACAGAAAGAATTAGAAGAAGAAGAGAATAACCAGAAACGAGAATCAAGTATTGATGTGTACCTGAGCTATTGAAGTCACATTCTCTTTTTTTCTCATCTTCGCTAGGGTTGAAGAGGCACCAGACGCTTTCTCCAGCCGGTAAGCCTTCCCCATCCTTCTTGTTACGTTTATGTTTTGTGTTATGAGTGCAAAGGTTGAGTTGAACTAGAATTCTTGAACGGAAGGTGAGAAGCGAAGGAGAATTCAAGACGGGGATGATGCTAGGTGAGATGAATCCAAAGTTTTGAAGGATGAAGTTGAGGCGACATTGTGTGATGGCCAAATTTGTCATTACAGCGGCGCTAGGCTTGAATCATAGAGGGCGGTGAGGTCACCGCAACGCCGTTTGTGAAGGAGAGAGATTAGAAGAAGATCTCGTTAGAAGAAGCTCAAAAGCCACTTTCTTTGTAACATTATTCCCTCTCAATACTACAACATTTCGTATGGATAAAGCTCTTTGGATCGGACCAAGGCATGGTCTATTGGGCCAAACCGGACCACTCTTCAAGCCTGAAGTGTTTTTTTTCAGGCTCTATTGATCCAAGCAAAAATATCCTTCATTGGCTCTAACTATATGGGCCTAGCGCCCTGCTCCATACACCTGTTGCCAATCTATATACCCCTCTCTTTCGAGTTTGTTTAAATTTTTCTCTACTCTTCTTTTCTTAATTTCTAGATAATGATATTAGGAGTAAAAACTGATGATAAAAATTGTAAAAAAATCAATAAAAACTTGTTAGATCTTCTTAGTTGATTTTAGGAATTAATTCTTTAGGTTTTGATAGAATTTTCCTCACCTCATAAACTAATAAAAAGTACTTTTTCTTTTAGGTTTTTTATTCATACTTTTACACCTTTTTGCCTCGTTATTTTTGACACGTTGTTCATTGTGCAAGGTACATTTTGGTTCTTTTGATCATGTAACATAACAGGTTGTTATGTGATCGAAGCATATGGCTTATGCTCGCTTCTGATGCAACACGCCTTATTTCTCATCGTCCTGAGAAATTCATATCATGTAATATGTTGTCCGAATGCATGTGATATGTTATGATACTTTGTGCAAGAAATTATGATTATGTGTTGCATTCGCAACACACATTTGCTTTTATCTTAGTTTTATATCGTTTCTGACTTTGTTTATTACTTGTTGAAGCTTGCTCGACGCATACTCATTGCTTCTCCATTTCTTTCGTCCGCTTTCTACGATCTTATTGCTTTTGGTAGTCAGCGCTACTGCTTTTATATTTTTCCGCACTTTATCGCATTTCTTTACTACTTTCTAGATATCATAAGTAGGAATTAAAGAGTGTGCGCTCGAAGTCGCTTTTTAAAGTCCTGTAGCAGACACCACTTTTTGTATGTTATTTGTGTTTGTTTGAAACCATATCTTTGAAATAGGTATTTCGCATGTGTGTTTACATATGTGCATGTATTATTCCCTCACACCCATGGAAGTCCTCAAAAGGAGGCGAGCAGAAAGGGTTAGCAATAAAACCCCACACATTCTAGTTTGTCTCATCCTTAGCTCATGTTGTACGTTGACACTTTGGATTTGTGTAAATCTTGTGTATCGAGTCGGTCTTGTGGAAAAGTGTTTGTTCTCAACCCCCCACACTTTGTTACGAGTTCACAATGGCCACTGCTGATACTTTTCTACCCATTTGTTTGCTTCGGGTGATCCACTCCCCTTAGCTAAAACATTTATTTTCTTTTTTATTTTATCTGTCTCCTGCTTGTTTGCTTCAGGTGATCCGCTTCCCTTAGCTAAATCATTTCTCTTGTTTCCCCCATCCCTTTGAGCCAGTATGTGCTACTCATGTTTGTGTGCTTTTTCAAAGCACTTGTTTGCTTATTTGTTCTCTATACCATGCTCCCTTAGGATTAATCGTGTAGGTTAGTCCTTGAACTATACATTAGGATAGGTATCCATGCATGCTAACATTGGGTAGAGATTTCCCTTCAAAAATCCAAACCTTAGGACCACCATTGTATGATAACATTAGGATTAGAAATAGGCCAGTCTCCGGTAGACTCTTTTCTTCCCCCTTTTGCATTTGCATTTAAAACTAAAACCTCCTTTTTCCTTCATACTAATAATAACACTCTCTAACAACAAAAACCCTTTTTCAAGGTAAAAAATACAAACCATCTCAAACCTTTTTTGCGCCCGAGCACCTTTTCTCTCTAAAACCATTTTCAAGTAAGGACGTGTTAATTTACTTCTGTGCCAACGCGTGAGTCTCCAAAGGTCGAGCTGCAGAAGAAGGCGGAATTAATATTGTTCATAAAAAATATAAAAAAAACAAAAACATGTGAGCCGAACTACGACGCTCGGATTCCTCGAAAGGGATATGTAGGCGACAGGTCGCGGGGCCTAACCGAGCAAAATTCGTAAATACTTCCTTTTTTCCCCTCATTTCTTTTGCATGCATTTTTCCTCAGTAATAAGCAGTAGACATAGATTAGACACACCCATAAGATAAATAGCAAGAGTGGATACCATAGAGTACTAAGGGCGTGTGGGATGCTAATACCTTACCCTCGTGTAACAGACTCCCTTACCCGATCTCTCAGTTGCAAGACCGTGACTTCTCCCTCGGGTTTTATCGATGTTCTCCTTTCCATTCATGTGGGATAAAAGACGTTTGATGGCGACTTCATTTTTTGATGATTTTCAGCCGATTGTTTCACCTACATTTATCAGAACAAATATATAAAATAACTTCTGAAGAAATTTAACCTGTCGGAATGTAAACCAGTTAAGACTCTTATGCATCCCACATGTATTCTATAGAAAGAAGATGTAAGTAAAAAGGTTTGTCAGAAGCTCTATCGTGGTATGATAGGCTCTCTTATCTATCTCATTGCTTCTCATCCAGCTATTCTATTCAGCATGTGTCTCTATGCTCGTTTTCAATCAGATCCAAGGGAAAGCCATTTAACTGCTGTTAAGAGAATCCTAAAATATCTGAATGGAACTCCTAACCTTGGATTGATGTATAAGAAAACATTAGAATATAAGCTATAAAGGTTCTATGATGCAGATTATGCTGGTGACAGGATAGAACGTAAATGCACTTCTGGAAACTATCAATTTCTGGGTAATAACCTCATCTACTAGTCTAGCAAAAGGCAGTCAATGATCGCTCTATCCACAACAGAAGCATAATATACTTCAGCATCACTTTGCAGCACTCAGATGCCCTGGATGAAGAATCAACTGGAGGATTTTCAGATCTATGAGAATGGCATTCCCATCTATTGTGATAACATTGCTGCTATTTGTCTCATTAAGAATCCTATCCAACACTCCAGAGCTAAAAACATAGAAATTAAACATCATTTTATTAGAGACTATGTTTAGAAAGGGGCCCTCGTTTTGAAATTCATAGATACATACCATCAACGGGCTGATATCTTTACAAAACTCTTAGCTGAAGATAGATATCTATTCATTCTGAAGAACTTAAACTTAGTATTTCTATTGTTTAACTTTATTAATAAATTTCTTTTATTAATACTTCTACAAGTTAGAAGATGTCTGTGTAAGAAATATCTCAAAATTAGCAAAATATTTTTGAGATCGTTAAGATTGGTTTTCAACAACCAGTTAAAGTTTGAAAAGACACTTGTCAATTCAAGTCTTAACTAAAATTGTTGGAAATACTTTGAGCAACAAAAGATTTCTTGGGAATAGGTTAAAATTCTTCACGTTTCACACCTATTTTTGAATATGTTAAAACCTATTTTTTATTAAGCACACCATACACATCCTCGTGTCTTAATTTGTATCTTGTTTCAATTTGTTTTGAATGACAGTTATCTCCATCTCTTTCCTTTTCTAGCTAATTCCTTTATTTCTTTTTACAGTCACATTTTCTCTAGTATACTCATTCACATCCCTCATTCATTTTTTTACCTCACTTGGAAATTAGGAAAACTTGAAATTATTTAAACAACTTATTTGTTTGTTCTATTTTCATTGTCATATATTTTTCATCAATTGAAAAGCATCTCGTTGATGCGTCCATAAGTGCACAGAAATATCAAAGTAATATAAAAGATTGTCGAACCTACATAGACCAATTTCAAACTACTATAATCTATTGTCGCTTTGTAAAGCTAAGGCTAATGAATAATTTATTTAGGGGAAACTAAGACTAAAAAAAAGACTAAAATAATATTGAAGAAATATATAATAAAAGAGAGACCAGAATGTGTATTTCGAGTACCTCTGGGACTCTGTAACTCATTAGCTTATATTGATGTTAAAAATGTGTTTAGTAGAAAATATCAATTTAAAGATTGAACCTCACACTCTCGTGGTCTTAAATAAAGCCACATTCCTTAACCATGAGACTTTGGTCTCGCTCGCCCATTTTAATTAAGGAATGTGTTTTGAAAACTGAACAAGTTCTAATTAATCTTAAAGTGCTCTCGCTGTATTTAGAATTAATGCCAAGTTTCTACTATCCAGATCGACCCCAATGCACACGCTGTGCCAGCTCGAACCTTAGTTGATTTCCCACTCTCGTGGCAAAATCGTGTTAAGTAACCTCTTGTTAGAACATAGTTTTATTCTAAAACCCTTGTAAGAGTTTTGATGATAACAAACACTCAAAGAACAATTATGCTCCCTGAATAAGTATTTTATTTTGCAGAGAAGTTCTGATGGAAGAAGCACAAAAGATGAGTTAAATAATTTTTCAAACTCTAATTCAATACATCTTTTATAAAGAAGTTCTAAAGTTGCAACTTCTGAGTGCCTAAACGCTGCGAACAGGAACTCTGTTATTCTGATTCATACAGTTCTAGAAAGAAGTAAAGGAGTCCCAACGGTAACATTCATCTTCTGAAGCAAGCACGTTCTGAAGCGTTACATTTCACTTATGGCTATTCAAAAGTAACGGCTGAAAGGGGACAAGAATCTCTATATTTGGAAAGCTCTTTAATTACTATTTATCAACATTCCAAAATCTCCCACATGCGTTGCCTATATAAATAAGACTTGAAGGAGAAATCATTTACGATTTTAATGTGCACAACAAACGAGATATTTTCATCACCTTTAACTTATTGAGTTTCATTTGTGTAATACATCACTTGTGTGATACTGTTTTATTAGAAAACACATCTTGTACATGCTTTCAAAAATTGTATTATGTAATTCCTTGAGAAAACTGGGTTGTGGTTTAAACTCAATAAGACTTTGACGATTGTCATTGTATGTGTGTAATCAAGTTTGATTAGTGGGTTAAGACCTCGTTGAGAGAGGCGAAATCACCTTGGCGGATGGACTGGAGTAGTTTGAGTTCAAATGAACCAGGATAATCGACGTGTTTTTTACTTTAAGTTTTAAAAACCCCAATTCAACCCCCCCTTCTTGTGTTTTTCCATTCTTCAATTGGCATCAGAGCGCCTGGTTCTGAGTACAAACACTTAACTGTGTCAGAAAAAGATCCAAGCAAGAAAAGTATTATGGTGGGACTAAGTCAGAACACCAGCAATGATTATCATGATGAGAAAGACAGAATCAGCGGCAAACCTCCAATCTTTGATGGTGAAAACTTTGATTACTGGAAAGACAGAATCAAAATTTCTTTCTAGCTCATGACGTTGATCTCTGGGATATGGTGACTGATGGGTACATACATCCTGTTGATGAAAGCGGTCAGTAGATTGACAGAAAAAGAATGGAAGATTATCAAAAGAGAGAATTCAAAAATTATCACAAGGCTAGAACTATTCTCTTGAGTGCTATCTCATACACAAAGTATGAGAAGATCACAAACAAAGAGTCAGCAAAACACATGTTTGACTCCTTGAGAATGACGCATGAAGGAAACACGCAAATCAAAGAAACAAAAGATCTTGCTCTCATTCAGAAGTATGAAGCTTTCAAAATGGAAGAATATGAAACCATTGAAACAATGTTCTCAATATTTCAAATTATGGTTTTTGGGCTAAACGTTCTGGATAAAGGATACTCAACTACTCATCATGTAAAGAAGTTCAACAAAAGTTTAACCAAGAAATGGAGACCCATGGTCATAGCTCTTAAACTAGCAAAAGATCTTAACAACATCTCTCTCAAAGAACTTGTCAGCTCCCTGAGAAGTCATGAGATGGAGTTAGAAGAAGATGATCCCCAGAAGCAAGGTAAGTCTTTAGCTCTTAAATCTAACAAAAAATATGAACTGAAAGTTTTGTAGGCAAAAGAAGAAAACTCTGGTGGATCCTCATCAGAAGAAGATAAATTGTCTCTTCTTTCCAAAAGAGTTAATCAGTTGTGAAAGCATAGGCAGAAGAAGTTCAGAACTTCCAGAAGAGCATGGAATAATTTTGACCCATCTTTTGGATACAGAAAATCAAGTAACAGAGACATTGTTTGCTACGAATGCAATGAACAAGTTAATTACAAGAGCAACTATCCAAATCTTCAAAAAGAGAAACCTAAAAAGAAGTTATTTAAATAAAAGAAGAAAAGCCTCATGGAAACATGGGATGACTCATACTCTTTTGAAGTTGAAATAGAATGAAAAGATGAAAGAGCCAACATAGCCCTAATGGCCAATGTATCAGATGACACTGAAACATCTGGATCAGAATCATACTCAGAGGCAGAAGAGGTATTCTCTAACTTTTCTAGATCTCAATTAGAAGAAAGTCTGTCAGAAATTCTTGAAAGATATCAGTAACTTCGAGTCATAAACAAGAACTTGAAAAAGGATCTACTTTCTGACTTTGAAGAAACTAAGAAACTGAGGTCAGAAAACTCTGAGCTTAAAGAAACAATTTCTAAACTAGAAAATAAATTACAAAAGGCTCGGAATGAAACTGTCTCAGAAGTTCCTAGTAATTCTGATAAGATCATAAAGGAATATGATCATAGCTTTCAAAAATTTCTTGCTAAAAACATAGGTAGAAGCAAGATGGCTTCAATGATCTATGGAGTTAGCAGAAATGGAAGAAAAAGAATAGGATACAAGGGTAAAGTATCTCAATCTAAGAAAGTTAAGGATATGGTCATAAAACACACACCTCTTTACTCTCACTTTACCTATGGGCACATACATGACATAAAGTATACTAGTAATAATTTTTCTTCTAAACCAAAATTCAAACAAAATTTTGGTAACTCTAACAAACAAGGACCCAAAAATATATGGGTACCTAAGGACAAAATTGTCTATGTTGCATATGTCTTTAACAACAAAATTGAAACACCAGTCGTGGTACCTGGACTCTAGATTCTCTCGATACATGACAGGAAGAAAGCATATGTTCCAAAGCCTAGAGCTTAAATCTGGAGGCTACGTAGGTTTCGGAGGCAATCAGAAAGGGAAAATTATTGGCTCTAGAGCTATTGGTAATGGTACACTTCCTTCTATAACTAATTTTATGTTAGTAGATGGATTAATGCATAACCTGTTATCCATAAGTCGATTAAGTGATAACAGTTATGATATAATCTTCAATCAAAAGTCCTGTAAAGCAGTTAGTTAGAAAGATGGACACGCCCTCTTTAATGGAAAGAGAAAGAACAACATTTACAAAATAAAACTTTCTGAACTAAAAAGTCAGAATGTAAAATGCCTATTGTCTGTTAACGATGAGCAATGGGTCTGGAACAGAAGATTGGAGCATGTTAGTATGAGAAGAATATCTCAGATTAATAAACTCAATCTGGTCAGAGGACTTCCTAACCTGAAGTTCATCTCAGATGCTCTGTGTGAAGCATGTCAAAAAGGCATGTTTGCAAAACTTTCTTTCAAAAGCAAAAATGTTGTTTCTACCTCTAGACCATTAGAACTTCGGCATATAGATCTATTTGGACCAGTGAAAACTACATCCATTAGTGGTAAGAAGTATGGATTAGTGATTGTAGATGACTATAGCAGATGGACATGGGTAAAGTTCTTAATATACAAGGACGAGTCACATTCTGTGTTCTTTGACTTTTGTAACCAAGTCCAAAACAAAAAAGATCTTAGAATTATTAAAGTCATAAGTGATCATGGTGGGGAATTTGAAAACAATAAATTTGAACTATTTTTTAATGAGAATGGAATCTCTCATAATTTCTCTTGTCCTAGAACTCCTCAACAAAACAGAGTTGTAGAAAGAAAGAATAGAACTTTACAAGAAATGACCAGAACCATGATCGACGAGACTAATATTGCTAAGAACTTCTGGGAAGAAGCAATTAACACAGCATGTTATATTCAGAATAGAATCTCCATAAGACCTATTCTGGATAAGACTCCATATGAAATGTGGAAGAACAGAAAGCCCAACATTTCTTATTTTCATCCATTCGGATGTACTTGTTTTATTTTGAACACTAAAGAACATCTGAACAAGTTTGACTCTAAAGCACAAAAGTGTCTCATGTTAGGATACTCTGAACACTCAAAATGCTATAGAGTATATAACTCAGAATTAAGGATTGTAGAAGAGTCCATTAGTGTCAGATTTGATGATAATCTTGGCTCTCAAAAGTTAAAGCAGGGTAAATTTTTTGCAAATATAGAAGTCCAATTTACAGGTACTGAAGACACTGCATCAGAAGTTTCTCACAAAGAATCACAGTCAACTCCAGAAGAAGTTGTCACAAACATTACAGCAACATCTAAAGAGCCTGTCCAGAAAAGACAATACATAAGTATTTTAGCTCATTCGGAAAGCAAGATTTTAGAAAAGAAAGAAGACTCAGTCAGAACAAGATCTACATTCAGAAACTCTGAAGAATCTCTCATGGGATTAGTGTCTCTGATTGAGCCAACTTCCATTGACGAAGCCCTTCTGGACAATGACTGGATACTTGCAATGTAGGAAGAATTAAACCAATTCACCAGAAAGGATGTGTGGGATCTAGTTCCTAAACCAAAAGGATTTAACATCATTGGAACAAAATGGGTATTCATAAACAAACTAAATGAACAAGGAGAAGTAGTTAGAAATAAAGCACGATTGGTGGCACAAGGTTATAGTCAGCAAGAGGTGATAGACTATTCAGAAACCTTTACTCCAGTCGCTAGGTTAGAATCTATCAGACTTTTAATTTCCTTTATAGTAAATAACGACAACACTCTTTATTAGATGGATGTTAAAAGTGAGTTTTTAAATGGTTACATTGATAAAGAAGTTAATGTGCACCAACCCCCTGGTTTTGAAAATTCAAAACATCCAAATTATGTCTATAAACTTAAGGAATCACTATATGGTCTGAAACAATCTCCTAGAACATGGTATGAAAGACTAAGTAGTTTTCTGTTAGAAAATGATTTTACCATAGGGAAGGTGGACACAACCATATTCTGTAAACTATTTAAAAATGACATTTTAGTTTGTCAGATTTACGTAGATGATATTATTTTTGGATCTACTAAACCCTCTTTGGGAAGAGAGTTTGCTAAGTCTATGCAGGCAGAGTTTGAAACGAGCTTGATGGGAGAACTCAAGTTCTTTATGGGTATCCAAATAAATCAAACTCCAGAAGGAACATACATACATCAAAGAAAGTATGTCAAAGAACTTCTGAAGAAATTTAACTTGTCAGAATGTAAGCCACCAAAACTCTCATGCATCCCACATGCATTCTGGAAAAGGAAGAGGTAAGTTAGAAGGTAGAACAGAAGATCTACAGAGGTATGATTGATTCTCTCTTATATTTAACAGTTTCAAGACATGATATTCTGTATAGTGTATGTCTGTGTGCTAGATTCCAATCAAATCCTAGAGAATCTCACTTAATAGCTGTTAAGCGAATTTTCAAGTATTTGAAAGGTACTACTAATCTTCATCTTTGTTATAGAAAAACCAAAGAATACAAATTAGTAGGTGTAATATGGTGGGAGAATTGACTTGGTTGTTTTACGTTTTATTGCAATTGTTGCGGATAGCAAGAGTCGCCACCGACTTTTCTTTTATCCAATAAGGAAAAGGTGAAAAGAACAGGAAAGACCTTGAGATATTTTCTTGAGTTCGAGGGGTAGGTTATGAAATAGGAAGGTGTTAGCACCCTTTTCATCCATAGTTATCTATGGGATCTTAGTTGCTTGCTAGATCACTTTTGAAATTGCATTGTTTGAAATGTGTTTGTGGTGGGTTTTAAAAGTATTTTTGAAAAGCGCCTTCGTTTAGGTAAACATTGTAATGATTCTCGTCTCTATAAGAATGCGTACAAAGTGTTGAAAATTTGAAAATATTTCATGTTTTGAAATTGTTTGGTGTGTTTGAAAACATGTTTTATTTTGAAGATGGATTGTGAGCAAGAAACTAGGAACATCCTACCTACTCAAAAGTCTCTTGTTCATTTTTCTCTTCTTTTGGTATTGCTATCTCACCATTGATTGGTAAGTAGCCTTATCTTTTAATGTGGAGGGACGTGCATGGGTCATCGTATAGTCATAAATAGCAATGTTGTGAGATATCTTAACATTTTTCTTGAGGGACTAAGATCATTTGTAAGGCAACATTCGTAGCGTCATTGAGGGACTATGATCTTGTATTTTGATTTGTTTTGGCTAAGATGTCTCACATGCATTACATGACCATTTTAAGGCAACAAAGTGGAGTTATCCCTAGAGGTGCAAGTGTGCAAGTGTTTCATGCATTATTTTGTCTTGGATTAGGATTGTCTAGGATTGATTTTAGTCTTGCCATACACACCCTAATTTACTAGCATTTATATGAAAGCGATAAATTGCGAAAAATAAATATCATACGCTATTACATCATTTGGGGATGAAATATACATATTTACAAATGGGGATTGCAAGAATTTAAATTCTAATTATCTATTACAACCATATTGAATATTTACAAGAATTAAATGTACAAGAATGAATGTACAAGGATATAAATGGAATAGGATATGGATTTTGTTTTGAATTCTGTTAAGACCTAAGTTAACTAAAGGGAAAATAATTAGTTAAAAATGAGAAAACAAACTTAAATTAAATAAAGAAACATTTTTAGGTTTTTTTGGGAAAAATATTTAAATATTAATTAAATGGTATAAAAAATAAATTAATTAATTAAAATAGAAACCTAAAATTCTAAGTTGATTTTAATTAAAAAAGAAAATAAATAAATTAAAAACTCTAATCTAATTATTATTTGACTAAAAAATAAATTAAATTAAATTGTAATAAAAATGTTTTTGATGTTTTTATTGTCTTGAAAAATAAAATAAGTATATAATAAATAAAATATTTTTGTCCTTTTTTATTAATAAACATAAATATCATCATAATATTAATAATAATAAATAAAGGGAAAAATAAAATAAATAAAGAAGGTCAGGGGGTAAAAATCAGGTTTGAGGTGTTTATTAGAAGTAAAACTGTTTTTGGTACTAGGCCTGACCTAAGAGGAGTTTTTTGTAGTTCAGAAAAAATAATAATAAACAAAAGGTTGGGATGTGTTATTATGAGTAATTAGGTGGTCAAAATGAAGCAAAAAGAGATTCCCAATTCCTCAAAGGCCCAGCGCGCATGTATGGAAGCAAAAAGAGAAAGAAAAGAGTGAAAAATTATGAAAAGTGGCAGCGCTGGGGCTTGAACCCACGCCCTCAACATAATATGCGTGCTACCTTACCAATGGGGTGTTTATATATCTGGTGTATTAAAAAAACCATAAATATATAATACAAAACAATTCCATGGCCTGAACTTCATCTTCAACTTCACGCCAGCCAACCCACCTGTATCTTGCTCATTTCTCAATGAAAATTAATATTGCAAACATGAAAGTTGTTCCATTTTTTCTCACGATTCCAGAAATGTAAACCACTTAAACTATAAATCAAAGATAAACAAAAATTTTGTTGGCCCTATTCTGAACCCTAATATTTCCAGAAATTTCAATCTCAAAATTCTCCCTACTCAGTCAATATAAATGAAAAATATGGACATGTACAGTTTCAGGGAAATGATATCTATATTTTGTCTTTGAAAATGGAAGCCTAACAATGCCTAAATGAAGAGATGAAAGTTCAGAAAAATACCTCAAAAACTGGAAATTGTGAAATGAGTTTGAGCTTGTTTTAAGTGATGGTGATGATCAGGTTATCTTCCTTGAACCTCTAGGAAGCTATTCCAATGGTTACTTTGAGCTGAGAATTCTTGAATCAAGCTGGAGAAGTCAAGATGCAAAGCTCTGTTTTTGAAAATGGAGGGTGGTGTAAATGGTGTTACAGTTTGCAAAAAGGTATTGGGATTGTTTATGGATGATGTTTAGAAGCTTTTGGAAGCAAATGCCAAAGAACACATGAGTGGATTGAGAAATTGAGTTTAAAATTCAGAAATGGCAAGTTTTGTGCTTGTGTCGCAATTTCTGGTTTTGAGGGAATTTGAAGGCTTATGTAATCATGCTTTAGCTTGCAAATAGTGTATGTATTTATAGGGAAGAGGTTTTGTATGCTACAACAAGTCAGAATTTGAATTATCAAGTTGTAACACCTTTACTTATTTTTGAAGCATCCATGGAAAACATCTTCCTAAAGCTTGTACCATGCTATTGTAGAGTGGTTGAACTTTAAACAAGCTTGCTTCTGACTTATAGATGTTGTGTGTGCAAAAAGAACAAGTGCAAAGCTCAAGACAAGTTGACTTTGCATAAATCTTGCTTTTTCAAAATGGTAGTGGTGACTTTCTTCCTTAAATGGTAAGGTGTATTGGACAAAGCTTAAATCAAGTGGTTCATAGATCAAAAGCTTGTATAATCTTCTGATTAAGGATAGATACACAAGTTATAGGGCCTGAAAAGTGGGATTATGCAACATTGCTTGGAATTGGATAAAATGTTCATCATGAAAATGACTTGAAAAACAAGTTTGAAACCCTAACTTCTTGCCTTTGATTCTCCTAGATCAAGAATGATATCAATGAGTTATTTGAAATTTTGGAAAGCTTTTAACATGTTCTACAACCTTTATGTTAGACATTTTTGTATAATTAATTTGGAACTAGTTGAAAAGCTTTCATGAAGTTGGTACCAAAAATCTGCCTAACTAGGGAAAAATTTCACTAAGTGTTTAAGTTTCATGAACATGTCTTCATGAATTAATAACTTGCAATCCAAGAATTTTTAGAACTTGATTACTTCTAAAAAAAATTATATCTCATTGATATATACAACTTTCATATTGTAAGTTTTCTTGAATCACTTTGCATCATAATGAAAAATTGGCACAAAGTTGTGAAAAAAAGAATTTTCCAACACTTACAAAAATTTCAAAGTCTTGGAAGTTTTGACTTTTCAAAGTGAATTTTGACTTTTTGATTTCTTGATGAGAAAACTTCATATTTTTACATGTCTTGATGAAATATGATTTTTGAAACTTGATTTTGATCAAAAAGTCAAAGTTTGACTTTTCAGTGTATCAGTTGACTTTTCATTAGTTGACTGAATTTCAACTATCAATCAATTGATCTTTCGGAAATGTTTTAAGCCATGCCATTAGGTCAAAATGATGCATTTGAATCATTGATATCATGTCTCAAACCAACAAGTCACGTGTTAGGTCAAAAGTAAAAAATTAAGCCTCTTTAGTCAAAACCCTAATTTTGACCATTTTGCCCTTTTGGTGATCTGATCAAATTTATTGAGGAATTATGATCCAAACTTGATCAATTGACATATATAAGTTTAAAATGTTGATAAGGATAAAAAATTATGAAATTTGACCGTAAATTGACCACAATTGACTTCTTCCCCAATATAGTTGATTTTAGGTCAACTGATCAATTGGCTGAGCAAAAATGTGATCCAAAGCTTGAAACTTGACATGAGAAATCTTGGGAGTCCAAAATGATCCATGAAAGTCATATGAAGCATTAAAAGTCCAATTATCCTTGTACAAACTCAAACCCTAATTTTGAGTCATTAGTGCTCGAGGAAGTGTCTTGAGCTGATCAAACCTTGTGCAGTCTTGAATCAATGGAGATTTTGTGAGAGAAATATTGAGAAAATGAGAGGGAAATTTTTGGGGTACAACAGCTGCCCCTGTTTAATCTTCTTAGACCTGAAGAGTTAGATTGGCGGATCCTCCATTCGTGGCTTGAAGGTGAAAGATTATTGAACACTAAAGTGCCCAGAAATTTGCACTCAATGATGTATTGATTCGGGAATGGGCTTATAGATTCCATTTGGAGAGATGATGGTAGAAACTGGGAGAAACATCAGCATAAATCTTGGTCGATTCGTGCTTAAAACTAGGTGTCTTGCATGTCTTTAACTGGAAGAATTAATTCTGATCTAGAAGAGGTCTTTGGATCAATTATTTTTTTTGTTCAAGGAATAAAGGGGTTAGTTGTATGCGAATGTATGCATGCTGTAATGATGTTCTCAAAATAAATGAGATTATGTTGTATGTATATGTTATGTATGTTATATGATGTATGAATGTGACATGTTGTCGAAGCGTATCCTTGACAGATACTAGGGAGTTTTGAGAAGTTAAATCTTGGATTGCTATTGGAGGTGAAAAGTATGTTTATCTTCACATTTTGTTAAAAATGCTTCTGTTGGGGGTTCCTGCTTTGTTGAGAAGAAACTTTGCTAAGGAATATTGACTTTGCTTGAGAAGACTCTGTGGAGAGTGTTGATTTCTTCTTGGGAACAGAATTCAGGAGTTTTAGTTATCCATTTCTCTGGTGGGGAATTATCTCTTGAAAGTTAGCTATCATCTAGTCAGATTCCAGGATTCACAATAACTTACTGGGGATAAAGAAGTTAACTGTTATCTAGGGAAGAGGAGTTTTATTAGTAATCTATAAGAATTAAACTGTTATTTGGTTGGGTCCAGGTTTCAGCAACTCGAACTATTAACTGGTTGGGTACAGGTTCCACGGTTGAAGAAGTTAAACTAATATCTGGTCGGGTCCAGGCTTTAGCAACTAAATTTGAGATTCACTATTAACTGGTCGGGTCCAAGTTTCAGAAATTGGAGTTGTTATCTGGTCAGGTCTAGGCTTCAGAATTTTAAATTGTTAACTGGTCTGGTCCAGGCTTCAGCAATTTATACTTGAGGTTAACTAGTATTTGGTCAGGTCCAGGCTTAAATTGTTGATTGGTCAGGTCCAGGCTTAAGAAATTTGAGAAGTTAAACTATTATCTGGTTGGGTCTAGGCTTCAGTAACTTGGAATTGAGATTTACTGTTATCTGGTTGGGTCCAGTCTTCACAGTAAATTAAGAGTAGGATGAATTTGAACTAGTATCTGGTCGGGTCTAGGCTTCGTAGTAACTTGCTTGAAAGGATGAAGTTGACTGTTATTTGGTCAGGTTCTAGACTTTACATCAACTTTTGGAGATAACAATGACTCTGTTGGCAACTTCACTGGGGATTAGGGGTTGCGGTCTCTTGATTTGTAATAGTTTGAGAGGAAAACTAAACTAGGGAATCTGTAGTTTGTTGGGGAAATAAACCATGTTGAAGAGGATATTTGACGAAGTGCTGGGGAGGATATTTTTTAGGAAAAATTCCATAAGGCTTCCTTTTAAGACCAAACTCAGCTAGGGAGAGGATCTTCTAGAGATTGAAACTCTGGTCGCGGATTTTATGAATCCAAATTTATGGAGATAATGTTATTGAAATAACTCGGTGGGGATATCTCAAATGCATTTAAGGAGATGCTTGTCACTTCTTTTTAAGCATACGTTTGTTAAAAGTTTAATCATGTTCATATGCATATGTTTATTCAATTGTAGTCATTGGACACTTTTGCACTAAAAACAGAAAAAATAGAAAGTTTTCCCTTCAAAGTATATTTGTATTAATGTTTTGCCCATGAATAGGCATTTTTGTACAAAGAGACCGAGATCCTAGTAAGAGGAAATCGTCGAAAGAATGGAAAGAATACAAAGTGAAAACAAAAAATAATAGTTATGTGAAAGTGATCTCATTGTGTTCCAACCCCACTATTGCCCTTATGTCTTCGAACATTATCCCTTGTCGTTGAATAGAAGTTGATTGGATTGATCTTGGACCATTTGAACTTGGAATTTGGTAATACGGTTGGTTGTAGATACTTTACGGGACATAGTCATATGCTTTAGTCCTTAACTTTTTCCTGGACGGCCCTTTCGGGTTTTCAGCCCACCAGGATACCCATTATTGCCCAAGCCGCCCTTTTGGGTTTTCGACTAGCCAGGTGTACCCTCTTTTGCATATATCCCTAATTTTTGCCCGAACCTCTTTGGTTCATTGGGATGCCCTTATTTTTTCCTAGGTGTGTCAACCTAGCGGGTCATTTTATGCATAGTATTTTTTAACTATGTCTGCGTTCACAAGATGTGGGAAGTCTTCACCTTCCATAGTAGTCAGCATCATGGCTCCACCAGAGAAAATTTTCTTTACAATAAATGGTCCTTCGTAAGTGGGAGTCCATTTTCCCTTGGGGTCGCCTTGTGGAAGAATGATGCGCTTTATTACCAAGTCGCCAGTCTGATATACTCGAGGCTTGATCTTTTTGTTGAAAGCCTTGGTCATATGTTTTTGGTATATCTGACCATGGCAAACAACAGCCAGTCGTTTCTCGTCAATCAAGTTCAACTAATCCAACCTAGTCTAAATCCATTCGTCTTCACCTAAATCTGCTTCCTTCATTATCCTTAGAGAGGGAATCTAAACTTCGACAGGCAAGACGGCTTCTATGCCATAGACCAAGGAGAAAGGAGTTTCCCCAATTGATGTACGAGCCAAAGTACGGTAGCCACAGAGAGAAATCGGTAACATCTCATGCCAGTCTTTGTAGGTTACCACCATCTTTTGCACAATCTTCTTGATATTTTTATTGGCAGATTCCACTGCGCCATTCATCTTGGGCCTGTACAGAGAAGAATTGTGATGCTTGATTTTGAACTGAGTGTAGAGTTCTGTAATCATAGCGTTGTTAAGATTAGTTCCATTGTCGGTGATAATCCTTTTGGGGATACTATAATAGAAGATGAGATTATGCTTGATGAATCTGGATACAACGTTCTTCGTGACAGAGGCAAATGAGGCAGCTTCGACCCATTTGGTGAAGTAATCAATAGCGACAAGAACGAAGCAATGTCCATTGGAAGTAATAGGTTTGATCTCTCCAATCATGTCAATGCCCCACATTGCAAATGGCCACAAAGCAGTCATGACATTCAGGGGGATAGGAGATACATGGACCTTGTCAGCATAGATTTAACACTTCTGGCAAGTCTTTGAGTGATGATGACAACCAGTTTCCATTATGGACCAATAGTAACCAACCCTCAATATTTTCTTGGCCATAGTGTGTCCACTAGAGTGGGTCCCAAAGAGGCCATCATGCATATCTTCCATGATTTTCTCTACCTCCTTCTTGTCCACACATCGGAGTAGAGTAGAATCATGGTTGGGCTTGTATAGGATTACGTTGCTTAGAAAGAATTTGGATGAAAATCTTCGTAAGAATTTATTATCATTGACAAAAGCTCGTTCAGGATATTCTTGTGCCTCAAGTTATCTCTTCACCTCATGGTACCATGGTTTCTCTTCGTCAGTGTCAAGCTCATAGCAGTGTGCAGGTTCGTTAAATCTTTTGATTGTTATCATAGGAGCTTCATTGTCCCATTTGACCTTGAACATGCAAGGCATTGTTGCCAAGGTGTCAGCCAACTAATTTTCTTCTCTAGGAAAATGTTCAATGGTGATCTCCTCGAAGTATGGTATTATGGTTAACACAAGCTCCTTGTAAGGAATAATGTTAGGATGCTTAGGGTCCCATTCTCCTTTGACTTGACTGATCACTAGAGCATAATCTCTGAATACATCCATATGCTTGATCCTTAAGTTAATGGCAGCCTTCAAAACCAAGATGCATGTCTCGTACTCAACCATGTTATTCGTACAATCGAAGGATAGCCTGGAAGTGAAATGTGTATGGAAACTTTCAGGAGAAATTATCATAGCGCCAATTCCATTACCCAGAGCGTTGTAAGCTCCATCAAAAACCATAGTCCATCAAGATCCTTGTTCAGGTCCATCATACGGTCCAGGTTTTACACAGTCAGTCACTAACATGATATTCTCATCTGGGAAGTCAAAGTTCATAGATAGATAATTATCAACAGCTTGATGGGCCAAATGATTTGCCAATACACTTCCTTTGATGGCTTTTTATGTTGTATATTGAATGTCATATTCTGTCTGAATCATTTTCCATCTAGCTATCCATCCGGAGAGAGCGGGCTTCTCGAAGATATACTTGATGGGGTCCATCTTAGAAATTAATAAAGTGGTGTGCATCAACATATATTGTCTTAGCTGGTGAGTAGCCCATGCCAGAGCGTAGCAAGTTTTCTCGAGCAGTGAATATCTAGTTTCACATTCAGTAAATTTTTTGCTCAGGTAGTATATTGCGTGCTCTTTTCGGCCAGACTCGTCCTTTTGGCCTAACACACACCCCATAGAATTCTCTAGCACAATTAAGTACATGATCAATGGTCTTCCTTCCACTGGAGGCATAAGGACAAGAGGTTCTTGAAATTATTCTTTGATTTTGTCGAAGGCGGCTTGGAAGTCGTTGTTCCATCTGACTACTTGATCTTTCTTCAGGAGTTTGAAGATTGCCTCACAAGTAGCAGTTAAGTGAGGTATGAAACGGGAAATGTAATTAAGAGTACCCAAGAATCCTATAACCTCCTTCACAGAGTGGGGAACTAGAATTTCTTGAATGGATTTTACCTTTGCAGGATCAACTTCGATGCCTTTACCACTAACGACAAAACTTAAAGGTTTCCAGATCTTACTCTAAATATGCACTTATTAGGGTACAACCTCAACTTGTACTTCTTCAGCCTCTCAAATAGCTTGTGTAGGTGATCGTGATGCTCTTCTTCAGTTTGAGACCTTGCAATCATATCATCCAAATAGACCTCTATTTCATGATTGATCATATCATGAAATAAAGCTACCATAGCTCTTTGATATGTTGCCCCTGCATTTTTTAATCTGAATGGCATGACTTTATAGAAAAAGGTGCCCCACTGTGTAACAAAGGTGGTCTTTTCCATGTCTTCGAGAGCCATCTTGATTTGGTTGTAGAAAGAAAATCCATCCTTGAAGGAGAAGACTTTATGTTGAGCGGTGTTGTCAACTAAGACATTAATATGTGGTAGAGGGAAATCATATTTGGGTCTTGTCTTATTCAGATCCCTATAATCTACACACATATAAACCTTTCCATATTTGTTTGGAATGGGGACCACATTCGTAACCCATTAGGGATAAGACATGACATCCAGAAAACCTGTATCAAATTGCTTCATTATCTCGGCCTTTAACTTTTCAGACATGTCTGGCCGCATACGCTGAACCTTTTGCTTAATAGGAGGGCAATCTTCCTTTGTCTATAGACGATGAAACACAATATCAGTATCCAACCCTGGAATATCTTCGTATGACCAAGAAAATACCTCAACATAGTCATGTAGCATCTGAACCAATCTTCTTTTGATACCATCTTCTAGTTTGGTGTTGATCTTGACTTCTTTCCTGTCTATCTCGGTACCTAGGTTGATAACTTCGATGGGCTCTTCATGAGGTTGAATAGCTTTCTCCTCTTGCATTAGCATCCTAGCTAGTTCTCCTGGTATTTCACAATCTTCCTCGCCATCGTCTTCGACTTGGTTAATTGGATGTTCGAAGTCATAACTGGCAATAGTAGAGTCGTTGGTAATGAGATCCAGAGTGGATGAGGATCTGCAAGTGTGTGTGTGTGTGTGTGTGTGTGTGTGTGTGTGTGTGTGTGTGTGTGCATGTAAGATACATGGCTATTGAAAAAATTTAATAAAGGAAAAGAAAGACAATGAACACAAAAATTTGAATGCAAAAGGTCCAATGGTTTATATTAAATGATCATATGATAAATGAACATGAACAAAACCCTTAAAAAATGGACCATAGCGCCTTGGGCCAAGGCACATGGCTTAAAAGTCATTGTTTGGAATTTAAGATTACAGAAAAAAGTTATTGAATTAACAGAAAACAGTAAACAGTAAATAGTAATTAATCCTTAATAAAGGAGATGGGAGTGAAATCCTTTGCATGCCAGTTGTTGAGATTTCCTTTGACAGTAGGGTAGATTAAATCTTCAAAAGTATTTTCATCATCAGAGTCTTCCATAGCATTCACTTCATGATTCCTGATGTGGAGAGATGGCTTTCCCATGCGAGCGCGCCTGACTTCTTTCTGAGCTTTGATGGTGATACCCAATCCGAATTTGTCTGCTTTAAATGGAATGTCGGGGAGTTGTCCCCAGATAATACAGTTTCCATCTTCGACCAAGGCATGAACATCCTTAAGTGAAACCATTATTGGTATAACTTCATCAACTTTTGATATGTTGGAAGAGATTTTGGTGGCGACAACCATAGGAGGGGCAATTTCGAAAGCTTGGCATGGAGTTTCTATGAATTCACCATTCATTTCCACACACTTGAAGGAATTGGGATGGCTCACCATAAATTCTTCTTCGCTGCAAATAGTAACGATCTTCCCCTTGACTGGGTATTTTAATTTTTGATGAAGGGTGGATGTTACTGCCCCTGGCCCATAGATCCAAGGGCTTCCAAGAAAAGAAGAGTAGGTGGATGTATGTCCATAATATAAAAGATAGAGTTGAAAATTTGTGAGCCAACTTTAATTGGGAGATCCACCTCTCCATGAACCATTCTCTTAGACCCATCGAAAGGCCTTATGATAATATCGCCTGGCTTCAATACCAGTCCTTCACAATCTAACCGGTCTAAAGCACCTTTGGGTAACACATTTAAAGATGAGCCAATATCAATTAGGACATAGGCCAGGGTGGTCCCATTGCTTTCAACAGAGATATGCAAGGCTTTGTTGTGGTTCCTTCCCATAGGAGTCAAATCAGCGTCGGAGAACCCTAATCCATTGTCATCCGTTAAACTTGCTACATAGTTCTCGAACTGGTTAGCGGTGGTTTCTTGGGGCACCTGGGCTTTCTTCAAGAACTTGATTAGAGCCTGGGCATGAACGTTCAAACAAATTAACAATGGCAGTATGGAAATTTTTGAGGGGGTTTGCCCTAGTTGCTAAAGTATTTTGAAGTCACTCTTCTTTATGATTTTTAGAATTTCCTCCATCTCTCAAGCGGAGGGTTCTTCAGCATCAGTATCTTTGGTAGGTGACCCTATCCCAACAGGCTCACCTTCTTTCTCTTTTCCTCTAGTGTTGGCACTAGAATTGTCATTGGTTATACGGACGAGAGTTATTATAGTAGTGGGTGGTGAAGTATTACAGCGTTGGAGGCGGAAGTAGATGTCATTGGAATTTTTCAGCTCTTAATGCCATTTTTGACCCTTTCACCAGTTAGGATCAACTCGGTGAAACTAGATGAAGAACTTCCAATGAATAGGTTGGAAAATGGGTCAGTTAATGTACCCATGAACATGTCTACTAGTTCTCTGTCAGTTAGTGGTGGTTGAACCCTACCAGCAAGATCCCTCCATTTTTGTGCGTACTCCTTAAACCCCTCATTAGTACCCATTGTCATACCTTGAAGTTGGACTCTAGTTGGTGCCAGATCAGTATTGTATTGATACTGATGATAAAAAGAAGTGGCTAGATCTTCCCATGTATGGATGTCGGAACCCTCCAATTGATAGAACCATTCTAGTTGAGTCTCAGCCAGAATCTCTTGGAAGAAATGGACCTAGAGCTTTTTGTCGGTAGTGTGTGGCTGTATCTTGCGCACGTAAGAACTTAGATGAAGTTTTGGGAAGGAAACCCCGTCATACTTGGCGAAGACTGGTATTTTGAACTTATGGGGGATGACGATCTCAGGTATTGAACCCAACTCACCAAAATCTAAACCAAGTACGACTTGAATTTCAAAAGCCTTTAGTCTATCCTCCAACTGCTTCTATGTATCCTCAGACGGAGGATATTGCTCATCAGAGTAATATTCGTCTTCAGAAGCTTGATTATTGGCTCCCTCGGCACAAGTGTTCCTTGCCTCTTCTTCTTGATTTTCTTCCTCCTCAGACGACTCTTCGACTATCTGTACCTGACGAACCGAACCTTTAAATCTCTTACCCATGTTGATAAAGGACTTCTTTTTGGTTTTCTTCTTGGCTACTAGCATAGTCATCCCCTCTTGTTTCCCCTTATCCAGGGTCAGCAAGGTCTCTTGGAACTGGGAATTCTTCACTTGCAAGTCCTTCACTGTTTGTTCGATATCCATCTTACTGAAATATACAGTAGAAAGATAAGGAAACATGTTGTGGAAAACATGTTTATGTTATGATGCATGAAAATGTGTATGCAAATGATTTCAAGGACTTAGAAGATTTAAATTTGTTTAGACAAAAAGAACAAACATAAATTGCATTAATAAGTTCAAATTGATTAAAACATGCCTCTTGGGCTTACAATGGAGGAAATAAAATAAACTCCTAAGACAAAAAGGTCCAGCACATCCTCTTCGGCGCAACATAGGCGTTCAAACTTAGCTCTTCATAAAGTTGTCTCGTAAGCTTCCAAACCTTCTTTTCACTTGCGTAGAACTAGATTTTGAATGTGTCTCGTTCTTCCTTTAGATGAATCCAAGCTCTTTGCAAATCTTCAAGAGAAGTAGGCATGTTAGAATAAAGGACAGTATACGGAACATCTCCTTCGGCAACAAGCTCCATGATGATAGGTAGGATGGCTTCATAAGGCATCATGAGGTTTTGGGCGCGAGTTCACACCCACTTGAGATAAGGCTCCAAAATAATGGAGTTCTTATGCCCCAACATCTTTCTATCAACCTTGTTAACCATGCCCCAAGCTCGTATGAATCTCTGACGATAACCTTGGACATCTCTCTCATAGTCAAATGCAATTCCTTGGACAGGTGCATCTTGAGGGCCATCCCTCCTAGCATACCCAAACTGTCACAAAGCTAAACAAGGATTGTAGGTGATACCTCCCCTAATGCCGAGTAGAGGGACATTAGGTAATTCCCCGTAACCGAAAATAATAGTTATGTCCTCCATGGATCGAGAACACCAATAATTATCAAAATGTGTGAGTGACATTAATCTTTGAGACCATGTCAAGCATTGCTCATTCTTAAATGTTGATCGAGGTAGGTGTGAAATAAACCATCTAGAGAGTAATGGAATGCAAAACAAAATAGTCCCCCTTCTCTTCATGGTGCGAGTGTGGAAACAATGTATAATGTCTCCAAGAAAAGTAGGTATGGGATTACGAGAGAGAAAAACCTTGATGGCATTCACATCTATGAATTGGCCAGGATTGGAAAATAGAACCAAACCATAGATTAGAAGGGCCAAGACATCCTCAAAATCTTGAAAATCCATATCTTCCCAGAATAAACAAGCCTTCGCGAACAGAAATTTGGCTAAGAAACCCTTAACTCCACTTTTTGTCTCCCAATTTTCCATAATGTCAGATCTCTTAAAATGCAAAGCTTTGGCAATAACTTCATGTTTTGGAGTCTCTTCTAAACTGGTGAATGGTATTTAATCAAGCACATGCACTCCTAACAATTGAGAGAATTCTTCTAATGTAGGCACCAATTGGTTGTCGGGAAAGGTGAAGCAATTATGTAAAGGATCAAAGAATTGGAAAAGCCCACACATCATTTCTTCTTGGAAGTTTGATGTAGCCAAGTTAAGAAGTCAACCATATTTCTTAGTGAAAGGGGAATCTCCAGGCACTCTTGATGCTAACTCTTAAAGTTGAGGATGCACTTTCACGAAGTTGACTCAGATGGTATTCCTACGAGTAGAAGTCATGACCTACAAAACAAAACAAAGATAAATTCCTAAATCCTGGAAATTGTTAGTGAGAATGTTTTATGATGTTATGATGTTTATGATGACATGAATAATAATCACAAACAAAGCATAAAAATACCTTAGGTTTAGGCTTGCATGAAGTTCATAGGTAAGTACCCTCTTGAAGTTTAGTTGGTTCAACATGTCCTAGAAAGTAATCGGGTTCTAGGGAATCTCAATATCACTGATCTTTCTTCATTGGGAATTGTTTTAGCACAATCAATCTTTTCTTGCAGCTAAAATATCCTAAAAGTATGATCTTAATGAGCGTAGTATCGAGTATCAACCAATTTTCTGCTTTCCACTGAAACCATCTATCTCACTACTTTCTAATGGCCAAGTGGTTCAAATTAGAGGTTCTGAGATTCGTTAGTGCTTCATGACAATACTCATCGGCCTCGTATTCTCCTTAATTATCCATAACAGATACCAGTACCCGTAAATATGTCACACTAACATAGCTATTGTCTCAACCATGTCGGTCTATATCGTACAGTCTTCACAATATTTGCTATTTACCTAATGGTGTTCCCAGATCCGGGTAGAGGATAAATACAAACCCAAACAAGGACCCATAAAATGTAAAGCAAACAAATAAAACAATGAAAGCAAGTAAATATGACCTAACTCTAAGGTAACCCCACTTTTAAATGTTACCTAGCAGAGTCACCGATTCTGTAATATGGTGGGAGAACTGACTTGGTTGTTTTGCATTTTATCGCAATTGTTTCGGATAGCAAGAGTCGCCACCGACTTTTCTTTTATGCAATAAGGAAAGGGTGAAAAGAACAGGAAATACCTTTGATATATTTTTTTGAGTTCGGGGGGTAGGTTATAAAAAGGGAAGGTGTTAGCACCCTTTTCATCCATAGTTATCCATGGGATCTTAGTTGCTTGCTAGATCACTTTTGAAATTGCATTGTTTGAAATGTGTTTGTGGCAGGTTTTGAAAGTATTTTTGAAAAGCGCATTCATTTAGGAAAACTTTGTAATGATTCTCGTCTCTATAAGAATGCGTACAAAGCATTGTACTTTTGAAAATATTTCACGTTTTGAAAGTGTTTGGTGTGTTTGAAAAGATGTTTTATTTTAAAGATGGATTGTAAGGAAGCAACTAGGAACATTTTACCTACTCAAAAGTCTCTTGTTCATTTTTCTCTTCTTTTGATATTGCTATCTCACTATTGATTGGTAAGTAGCCTTATCTTTGGATGTAAAGGGACGAGTATGGGTCATCGTATAGTCATGGATAACAATGTTTTGAGATATCTTAGCATTTCTCTTAAGGGACTAAGATCATTTGTAAGGCAACATTTGTAGCGTCATCGAGGGACTATGATCTTGTATTTTGATTTGTTTTGGCTAAGATGTCTCACATGCATAACATGACCATTTTAAGGCAACAAAGTGGAGTTAGCCTTAGAGGTGTCAATGTGCAAGTGTTTTGATTTCATACATTGTTTTGTCATGAATTAGGGTTTTCTAGTGTTGATTTTATCTTTCCATACAAACCCTAATTTACTAGCACTTATATGAAAGCGATAAATTGCAAAAAGTAAATATCCTACGCTATTACATCAATTTGGGATGGGGTATACATATTTACAAATGGGGATTTCAAGAATTTAAATTCTAATTATCTATTACAACCATATTGAATATTTATAAGTAAATAAATGTACAAGAATGAACGTACAAGGATATAAATGGAATAGGATATGGATTTTGTTTTGAATTCTGTTAAGACCTTAATTAAATAAAGGAAAAATAATTAATTAAAAATGAGAAAACAAACTTAAATTAAATTAAGAAACATTTTTAGGTTTTTTTGGGAAAAATATTTTAATGTTAATTAAATGGTATAAAAAAAGAAATTAATTAATTAACATAGAAACCTAAAATTATAAGTTAACTTTAACTAAAAAAGAAAATAAATAAATTAAAAACCCCAATCTAATTATTAATTGACTAAAAAAGAAATTAAATTAAATTGTAATAAAAATGTTTTTGGTGTTTTTGTTGTCTTGAAAAATAAAATAAAATAAATAAAGAAGGACAGGGGGTAAAAATCAGGTTTGGGGTGTTTATTAGAAGTAAAACTGTTTTTGGTACTTAGCCTGGCCCAAGAGGAGTTTTTTGTAGGTCAGAAAAAATAATAATAAACAAAAGGTTGGGCTATGTAGTTATGAGTAATCACGGGGTCAAAATGAAGCAAAAAGAGAGGCCCAATGCCTCAAAGGCATATCACGCATGTATGGAAGCAAAAAGAGAAAGAAAAGAGTGAAAATTTGTGAAAAGCGGCAGCGCTGGGGCTTGAACCCACGCCCTAAACATAATACGCGTGTTGCCTTACCACTGGGGTGGCTATACATATGGTGTATAAAACAAAACCATAAATATATAATAGAAAACACTTCCATGGCCTGAACTTTATCTTCAACCTCACGCTAGCCAGCCCACATGTATCTTGCTTATTTCTCAACAAAAATTAATATTGCAAACATGAAAGTTGTTCCATTTTCTCTCACGATTCCAGAAATGTAAACCACTTAAACTACAAATAAAAGATAAACAATAATTTTGTTGGCCCTTATCTGAACCCTAATTTTTCCATAAATTTCAATCTCAAAATTCTCCCTACTCAGTCAAAATAAATGAAAACTATGGACATGTACAGTTTTAGGGCAATGATATCTACATTTTGTCTTTAAAAATGGAAGCCTAACAATGCCTAAATGAAGAGATGAAAGTTTAGAAAAATACCTCAAAAATTAGAAATCATGAAATGAGTTTGAGCTTGTTTTAAGTGATGGTGATGATCAGGTTAGCTTCCTTGAACTTCTAGGAAGCTATTCCAATTGTTACTTTGAGCTGAGAGTTCTTGAATTAAGCTGGAGAAGTTAAGATGAAAAGCTATGTTTTTGAAAATGGAGGGTGGTGTAAATGGTGTTACAGTTTGTAAACAGGTATATGGATTGTTTATGGATGATGTTTAGAAGCTTTTGGAAGCAAAAGGCTAAAGAACATACGAGTGGATTGAGAGATTGGGTTTAGAAATCAAAAATGGAAAGTTTTGTGCTTGTGTTGCAATTTCTGGTTTTGAGGGAATTTGAAGGCTTGTGTAATAGTTCTTTAGCTTGAAAATAGTGTATGTATTTATAGGCAAGAGGTTTTGTATGCTACAATAAGCCAGCATTTGAATTATCATGTTGTAACATATTTACTTGTTTTTGAAGCAACCATGGCAAACATCTTCCTAAAGCTTGTACCATGATATTGTAGAGTGGTTGAACTTTAAAAAAGCTTGCTTCTGACTTATAGATTTTGTGTGTGCAGAAAGAACAAGTGCAAACTCAAGACAGGTTGACTTTGCATAAAGCTTGCTTTTTCAAAATGGAAGTGACGACTTTCTTCCTTAAATGCAAGGTGTATTGGACAAAGCTTAAATCAAGTGGTTCATAGCTCAAAAGCTTGTGTAATCTTCTGATTAAGGATTGATACACAAGTTAGAGGGCCTGAAAAGTGGGATTATGCAACATTGCTTGGAATTGGATCAAATGTTCATCATGAAAATGACTTGAAAAACAAGTTTGAAACCCTAACTTCTTGCTTTCGATTCTCCTAGATCAAGAATGATCTCAATGAGTTCTTGGAAATTTTGGAAATCTTGTAAAATTTTATACAACCTTTATGTTAGAAATTTTTGATGAATCAATTTTGAACTAGGTGAAAAGTTGCCATGAGGTTGGTACCAAAAATTTGCCTAACTAGGGCAAAATTTCACTAAGTGTTTAAGTTTCATGAGCATGTCTTCATGAAATAATAACTTGCAATCCAAGCATTTTTATAACATGATTACTTCTACAAAGTTTTAGATCTCATTGAGATCTACAACTTTCATGTTGTAAGTTTTTCTTGAATCACCTTGCACCATGATAAAAAATTGGCACAAAGTTATGAAAAAAGTAAATTTTCCAACACTTAGAAAAATTTCTAAGTCTTGGAAATTATGGCATTTTTAAATTGAATTTTGAATTTTTGATTTCTTGATGAAAAAACTTCACATTTTGACATATCTTGATGAAATATGATTTTTGAAACTTGATTTTGATCAAAAAGTCAAAGTTTGACTTTTTAGTGTATCAATTGACTTTTCATCAGTTGAATGAATTTCAACTATCAATCAATTGATCTTTGAGGAATGTTTTAAGCCATTACATTAGGTAAAAATGATGAATTTGAATCCTTGATATCATGTATCAAACCAACAAGTCATGTGTTAGGTCAAAAGTAAAAAATTAAGCCTCTTCAGTCAAAACCCTAATTTTGACCATTTTGCCCTTTTGGTGATCTGATCAAATTTCTTGAGGAATTATGATCCAAACTTGATCAATTTACATATATGAGTTAAAAATGTTGATAAGGATAAAAAATTATGAAATTTTACTATAAATTGACCACAATTGACTTTTTCCCCAATATAGTTGCTTTTAGGTCATTTGATCAATTACCTGAGCAAAAATGTTATCCAAATCTTTAAAATTGACATGCGCAATCTTCGGAGTCCAAAATGATCCATGAAAGTCATATGAAGCATTAAAAGTCCAATTATCTTTGTACAAACTCAAACCCTAATTTTGAGTCATCAGTGCTCGAGGAAGTGTCTTAAGCTGATCAAACCTTGTGCAGTCTTGAATCAATGGAGATCTTGTGAGAGAAATCTTGAGAAAATGAGAGGGAAAATTTTGGGGTACAACACCAACCATCCAACAAAATCAAAGATCTGAAAGACTACCTCAGAATTTGGTCGAAAATCATTTTGGGCTGCATCAATCATAGAAAACCCACAAGTTCTTCAGACTATATTAATATTAATCAACAATATCTTCTGTACTTCATAGCCACCAAAGAAAAGGTCAATCTTACTCATCTTATGTTCAATTATCAGAATATCAGCGTAAAATAGACAAGATAAGAAGAAAGAACAAAGAGAGATTGGATCCCTCTGGGCAGACTCATTTCAGATATTCAGACATAAAACAAACTGATAGAACATCTGACTGAGGCTCAACAACTCAGCACTCCGGAAGCCTGTGCTGGTAAACCTCTCAATGCCAAGAATATGAAGAAGATGAAGATTATTGAAACCATCAAGAAGGATCCAACAATAACAACCAAGGAAGTCATTACAAATAGAAGAGTACCTCTGAAGGACTTTCCACTCTTCACTCAAACATATGCTTCTCCAGATATTATTCTCAAGTATCTGGATGCTTTCAAAATGGACGGGACAAATCCAGAATTAAACATCCGTGATATGAGACAACAACCTCTGAAAATTGCGTCCATAAAATCAAGGAAAAGGAAAGCTTCTGCAGAAGGAAATTCTAAGAAGATTCCCAAGGCTGCCAAAAAGAAAGGTAATCCATCTTTTATTTCTGTTATTGAATCAGTATTGTTATTAACATATGAAAACCCTTCTTCTCCAAAACCCACAGAAGATCCATCGCCACAAAATTTTAATGACTTTGACATTGAATTTGACACCTCACTATCTCTAGATAACCTTCTGAACAATCCACCTACTACCCATCTTGACCAAAATCAACCTGAACTTGCTCAAGTTCTTTCTGATATTGATCAATTGGATCCGCTGTTTGAAGCTCAGCATAAAGAAAATCCAAATTTTGACTTTGATACCACAACATCCATTCCTGGAATCACCTTCCCTCTCATGGTCTCTCAACCACCCAAATTCCCTCATCTTCCTCAGAGAACCTCTCCATCCCAGATATTCCATCTCCCTATCAATCCACTCCACCAAACTCACCATATTCACCCATTGTTATTTCTAACTCTCTGAAGCTACCGACAAGAAACACAGCCGCCACTGAACTTTATTTATCCCGAAAGAAGGGGAATATCGAGAAAACCAAAAGAGGATGGATAAGATAGTCTTGGGACCAAGATAAAGGGTAAGGGAGGCGGTTATGCGAGGGGAAGGTATTATCACCCTTAACATTCGTTGTACTCAATGGGATCCATTTTGTTTGTTTGCTTCTAAGGGTGTGTTTATCTATAACTATACTTGCTTAAGGGGAAAGTAATGGTTTTTTATTAATGCGTTTGTGAGGGTCTCGCAAACCTTTGCCTACTTATCCAGTGAAGGAATTAAAACATAGTAGTTCCTCTAGAAAAATGTTGTTTTGTTGGTGTTTTTTAGTGGGCGACGTTAACACAGACATTCTAGCAATAGGCACGGCATGTATCGCGGTAGAATGGAGATAACATGCCCTTTGGGGGAAGTTTTGATTGGTTGAGTGTTTTTGTGAGTTTTAAATGAATTCGAATAATGGTTAAATATTTTTGGATTTTTGATTTGTGAATGAGAAGTTATAATTACAAAATAAGAAAAAGCTTAAGAGGGAGACTGGAAGAAAACCCTAATGTTGTCATGCATGGGTTCTAACCTAAGGTATAATTAGTTCGCATCCTAAAGAAGAGGGGAATGTCATCGTAAGGGAGCGTGCTTATAAGCACAAAGTAAAAGCGAAAGTGTTTTTGAAGAGTGATCGTGCATGGTGATCATAGCAAAAAGTGATGACAAAATGGGTAATACCATGAAAGGTGTAAATGGAATGTGTGATCGGTGGATCTGGAACTAACTGTTTAACGCTGGTTCGCGAAATGTCGCGGAAGCAAGAGTCGCCACCGTCTTTTATTTTCTCCAAATGGAAAGGACAAAAGCACAGAAAAATTCCTTATAGAGATTGCTCTCGGTTCGGGAGGTAGATTATAGAAAGGGAAGGTGTTAGCACCCTTTCTATCCATGGTTATCCATGGGCTCTTAGATACTTGCTCATTGTGTTTTCAAAATGGTTTGTTTGTTTTTCAACTGTGGGTTTTAAAAAGTTTCTTTGAAAATTCCAGTTCGACTCTTGTATCGGTCCTCAAGAGTGTTTGAAAAATTGCTTTCGAAAGCTTTTTGAAAAGGTGTCAGTGTGAAAAGTATTTTTGAATTTTGTTTTGAAATTAGAGCAAGTATCTAGAGTCGTCTACCTACCCTAAGGAATTCGTCTGTGTAGATGTCCTTTAAAGTAGTGCCATCCCACCATTGAGAGGTAGGTAGCACCACCGTTGGAGGTCTTCGGGTCAATTCGAGGTTCGGGACATGGTGATCACCAGAGCAATGGGAAGACACCTTAGAAGCTACCCTCATGCCAGGTTCCCGGATCATGAGGACTTACTAAGACATCCTCTACTCGACGATCACCTTTCGAGGCAAGGCAACAGTGAGGCGTACCCTAGGGGTGGTGTGTGCGATTCGTGTGTCGTTTTCATTTGCATTTATCTTGTCATGTTATCGGTTTTCTATGCTTGTTTTTATTTTGTCCATACATTCTTTCATGCTTTTGATTAACAGTTAAAAAAAATGCGGGAAAAGTAAATTCTAAGCTATTACAAACGGCGCGGGTCCATATCGCCAAAGTTTCTCGAACCCGATTTGACAGAAAAAATAAAGAAAGTAAAAGAATTAAAAATGCGAGTAATTATTTACAAGGCTTTGGGAGAGATACATAAATATTTAAACGGAAAAGAAATAAGTATGCGAATTAATTAAATCGAAACGAGGGCGTTGGACCCTTTTGCGAAATTAAACTAATGAGGAATTAATTAAAATTAAAAGAAGGAAAGAATTTATTTATTTTGGTATTTTTATGTGTTTTAGGATTTAATAGAAAAAATTAATTGCAATTAAACGCTAACCCTAATTCTATTTTATTTTAAATTTTTTAAGAAGACATTAGAATTTAACCTAAATTAAACCTAATTTTTGTATACAAATTTAATTATAAAAATAAATAAAATAAATAATATTATTATAAAAAAGAAAAATTAAAAATGGAATAAAAACATTAATTAAACCTAATTCTATGTTTTTTATATTTTTTATTAAAAGAATTAAAATTGCAAACCTAATTTAAAACTAAATAATTATATACAATTTATTTATGGAAAATATTAAGACAAAAATATTTATTGTATTTTCCCTTTTTTTGTGATTTTTATTGGTATTTTATATTTTGTGAAAATATTAAATTAAATTGAACAAAACAATTATTTAAAAGAAATAGAATTAAATAAAATATGGCAAACCTAGGGGGTTCAGACCCCAAATGGGAGGTTCTTTCTTGATGATTCAGGCCCATTAATCTGGGTCCATTTGACTTTTCCAAGCAGCGTATAGCAGTGTTGACCAGGGTGCAAGGTGTTCTTTAGATCTGATCCTTTGATTTGATCTCCCAGGACGCGTGTACGCTTGGTTCTGAAGGTGTACCATGGTATTCAACATTGGCGCTGCATGTGAACGTGAATTGGAAAATAATATTGAAAGTGTGAAGACCTGGGACTCGAACCCAGGTCATGTGCTTTGCCACCACTATCACTTGCCAGCTGAACCAAATTCGCGTTGTTAATATATAATAACAAGCAAATAATATAAAAGAAAGTTGGTTAATGGCTTGGAAACACGCGCGAAGATTTGAACGCTCCACTCACAGGCAGCCACATAATCATCTTCCTCGTTTGGTTTTATTTTCCTGAAACGAAAACACATTAGCAACGGTTTTCATGGCGTTTTCTTAGGCCAGCTATTAAAAAATAGCGATTAGCCCTCAGACACTCATAAATTGAGCACGAGGGTTGGTTCTTGTTCGTCCAAACGCGTTGATTTGAATGATGGTGGTCATAAGTCTCAATTTTTCCTTGGGTGAAAAGCCCCAATTTGGAATCCTGTGAACCCTAGAAATTAACCATGGTGAAATCGTACACAATGCATAATAATTCAATCAAAACATTGGGTTAGCTTCAGAACAAAGTAATTAACATGAATCAAACTTTAAAATTCTCAAAGAATGCATGGAATGAGATGCACGACTCTGAAATTTTTCATGCACAGGTCCGGTTCAATATACCAATTCTTTAAGCTTTGAGGAATGATATTGATTGGAACACGTTCAGTAATCTTCAAGGAAGCTAATGGAATAGTTTTTGTGCCTTGAATCGCCCTGGAAGTGAACTTTCAGTTTTTGAGTTTCTTGACAAATTTTCAAGTTTGTTCTTCAAGTTTTTGAGCAGCTGCGTGTGTGTATGCATTAGGGTTGTGATCCTGGCATATGTAGTAGTGAATTAGGTCAAAAAGAATCATCCAAATCTCTTGCATTCATAGTTTTGAAGATTTGATTTTCAAGCTTTATTTTCCAAATATTTTCCATGTGCTTTTGTGCAAATCATGATCCAATCAGTCCAATTCTTTCCATATTTGAATGTGCACGAATTATTGAGTAGATTATATGTGCAAAAAGATTTGTTAGGTTAAGTTAAGTATTTTTCACATATTTAATTGATTTAAGTGAATTAATATAAATAAAAATTCAAATAAATAAATAAAAAATGAATAAAAACTTCCCTTTGGGCCAAGTGGTCGTGCACATGCCATGGATGATGAATTATGGAAGAAAAATGGGCCCATTAGCAATTTTAGGTCATTTGAATCAATGTTGACTTTTCAAAATATCCAAAAATTTCCCAACTTCTACAAGGCATAACTTGCTCAATTTTTAAGCTTTTCTCATGTTCTTGGACATTTTGGAAAGGTTTTTGAGTCCTCTAACCAATTCCTTTGGTCCCATGTCATTTGGATTTACCAATCTCAAGTTATGGCCTTTGACTTAAAGTCCCTTTTTGTTGACTTTTGAAAATGATCTATAATGTTGAAATTGATAACTTTTTGTGAGAGCATTTCTTGGACTTGAAGTGTGAAGATGAGTTGTAGGAAATGTCTTTATCTTCAAAATGAGCTTTGGATGGAATTTTTCTGATAATCCATGTGAAAGTTATGCCCTGGTCAATTTCAGTTGACTTTTTCAGCTGTCCAAATAAGGAAACTTTTGCATCTTGATGATTTCTGAGCCAAATTTTGAGAATCATGATCAAGCATTGATCAAATGATGTTTGTGGCTTCAAAATGATATGTTGACCAAAAATTTGAACCTTTGCCTGTCAAATGACCATTTTGCCCCTACAGTTGACTGTAGTGCAATTAGGGTTTTTGACTGTGCAATTTTGAGCTGAATGTCTTGAAACTTGATATGAGGATGCTTGACCATATTTGTAGGCATGTGAGACTTGATTGGACCTTTTAAAACTTCATTTTCTTGATCAGAACACAAACCCTAATCTTGACTGCTTAGGAGGCCTTTGCACTGTGTAACCCTTGGGGAATTTTGAAGCTTGACTTTGCAAATCTTTGAAAAATATGGGAGGGCAAATTTTGGGGTACAACAGTTTCCCCTGTTCAATATTCTTAGACCTGAGGATGCAGATTGGCTGACGTGCCTTTCGTAATCCGTAGGTGGAAGATGATTGAACACTAGAGTGCCCAGAAATTTGCGCTCACATAGTAGCAGTGTGATGATGGAATGGGCTTATAGATGCCATTTAGAGGTTGATGAATAGGATGATGGGCTTATAGATGCCATCTGGGTGTCGATCGCGTAAGAGATTCCTTTAGCGAGAACTTGCGTACCTGCAAAACAGAAAAATGAGTACCTGACACGTTGCAGGAGCTGATTTTTAGATGCTTGGTACAGATGTGTCCTGACTGGTTACAGGAGCTGAGTCTGGAGCTTCACAAGATGATGAATGAACCAGGGATGGTTACTACCTTAGCGTGAATGGTAAGAGAACCTTGGGTGATTTTAACTTCAACAACGCTCGTTGAGAAAACCTTGGTGGGAATTACCATCTTCGCAGGATCGGGAAGAGAACCATAGGCAATTATAATCTGAAAGGGAATTATCACCTCACTCACCGTCGGAGAGGGAACCATTAGGAAAGGAATTACCACCTCACTCACCGTCGGAGAGGGAACCATCTGGAAAGGAATTATCACCTCACTCACCGTCGGAGAGGGAACCATAGGAAAAGGAATTATCACCTCACTCACCGTCGGAGAGGGAACCATCTGAAAAGGAATTATCACCTCACTCACCGTCGGAGAGGGAACCATAGGGAATTATAATCTGAAAGGAATTATCACCTCACTCACCGTCGGAGAGGGAACCATAGGAAATTATAATCTGAAAAGGAATTACCACCTCACGCACCATCGGAGAGGGGACCAAAGGAAATTACAACCTATAATGGAATTATCACCTCACTCACCGTCGGAGAGGGAACCATCTGAAAAGGAATTATCACCTCACTCACCGTCGGAGAGGGAACCATCTGAAAAGGAATTATCACCTCACTCACCGTCGGAGAGGGAACCATCTGAAAAGGAATTATCACCTCACTCACCGTCGGAGAGGGAACCATCTGAAAAGGAATTATCACCTCACTCACCGTCGGAGAGGGAACCATCTGAAAAGGAATTATCACCTCACTCACCGTCGGAGAGGGAATCATCGGAAAAGGAATTATCACCTCACTCACCGTCGGAGAGGGAATCATCGGAAAAGGAATTATCACCTCACTCACCGTCGGAGAGGGAATCATCGGAAAAGGAATTATCACCTCACTCACCGTCGGAGAGGGAATCATCGGAAAAGGAATTATCACCTCACTCACCGTCGGAGAGGGAACCATGGGAAATTATAACCTGGGATAACTTCTACTGAGTCTTTATCGGAAAAATCTGTTGGGAGTCGATTTAGCTGGACTAGAGAAGGCCTTGGACTGGATAAGAAATCTTTGGAGTTGATTAACTGAACCGGTCTAGGTCTTGAAATATGATGGAGAATTTAGCTGAATCTTTCCTGAAATGTAAAGATCAGTCATATGTAATGCATGATATGGATCAAGCAAAGATGTTCTCAACATAAATGAGATTTGTATGATATAATGCGTCTATGCATGCTATAATGATGTATGTGATGTTTTATGAATGTATGTTTTCGTCTAGGAAAGTAAATCCTTGACGGGTGCCGGGAAGTCATATCCTGGGCTGATGTTGAAGAATAGATTTTGCTTCCGCTGGGGATGATAATTGCAAGAGTACCGGTAGGAGAAGATAACTCCGTTGAGGAATAAACTTGGCGAATGGATGATTCTGCGGGGAGAAAAATACTCTAGCGACCATGCTGGGGAGCAATACTCTGTGGGAAGAGGGATGCCTTGCTGAGTGTTGATAATAATTTGTTGGGGATACCCTTGTTGTTGGAAGTGTTGATGGACTTTGCTGGGGTAAGAAGACTTCGTCGAGGACGCTCTTTCCGTGGCTTTTGGCTGAGGATAACCCAGTTATATCCTGTTAAGGAAATAACTCTTTAAATAAAGCCGGACGACGCGTTCGTGCTCTGCGAGGGGATAAGCTTCCAGAATCTACTGGGGATAAGCTTACTGCTTAGGGAGATGGACTCCAATTTTCCTGGGGAATTAGATTGGACTCTCCTGGGGAGATTTTGGACTGTAATTTTGTAAGTTGAAAGAGGGAACCTATGTAGGGTTACCTGCTGATGAGCTCGTGTAAAACCGCATCTGAAATGGAGAAGGAACCTGGGTAGGGTTACTTTGATGATGAGTTTGTGTAAAACTTCGCTTTTGGAAAGGGAGAACCTGTGTAGGGTTTCTGGGTGACGAGTCCATGTAAAACTGCATCTTGAAGAGAGGGAACCGGTGTAGGGTTGCTTGATGAGGTAAGTTCATGTAAAACTTCTTGATGAACCGGGGTGAGGTTATCTTGAGCTAAATCCATGTAAGACTTCTGGGGGGAACCGGGGTTAGGTAGCCGCAGGATAAGTTCGTGTAAAACTTCTTGACGAACCGAGGTAAGGTCATCTTGAGATAGGTCCATGTAAGACTTCTGGAGGAACCGGGGTTAGGTTACGGCAGGATAAGTTTGTGTAAAACTTCTTGATGAACCGGGGTTAGGTCATCTTGAGATAGGTCCTTGTGAGACTTCTGGAGGAACCGGGGTTAGGTTACTTGGGATAAATCCATGTAAGATTTCTGGAGGAACCGGGGTTAGGTTACTTGTGGATAAATCCATGTAAGATTTCTGGAGGAAACCGGGGTTAGGTTACTTGTGGATAAATCCATGTAAGATTTCTGGAGGAAACCGGGGTTAGGTTACTTGGATATGTTTGTGTAAAAACTTCTTGATGAACCGGGGTTAGGTCATCTTGAGATAGGTCCATGTAAGACTTCTGGAGGAACCAGGGTTAGGTTACCTGGAGGTAAGTTCGTGTGAAACTTGAGATGAATCCGTGTAAGACTTCTGGAGGAACCGGGGTAAGGCTACCTGGGAAAGTTCGTGTAAAAACTTCTTGATGAACCGGGGTAAGGTTATTTGTGATAAATCCATGTAAGATTTCTAGAGGAACCGGGGTTAGGTTACGGGATAAGTTCGTGTAAAACTTCTGGATGAACCGGGGTAAGGTTACTTGTGGGATAAGTTCGTGTAAAACTTCTTCTGAAAATTAAGAAGGAACCGGTGTAGGGTTGCATGATTTTGATTAAGTGGATGATTGTCCTGTTTGGTTTCGGATGTTAACCCACGATCTGGAATTTGTAGAGGTAGATGGTAATCATCCTTATGTTGATCTTTCCTTTGTACTTTGGTTGACAGAGCAATTGGATCGCCTGGATAACTCATTATTGCCCCTGTTACGGAGGTGAGGGAAGAGGATACCTGTGTGGGTGATTGTCAAATCTTCGGGTAGACAAGTGACGAGATGCCGAGACATAGTCGTACGCTTTGATCCCTAACTTTTGCCTGGACCGCCCTTTCGGGTTTTCAGTCCACCGGGATACCCATTTTTGCCCAAGCCGCCTTTTCAGGTTTTCGACTTGCCGGGTGTACATATTTTTTCATTTCATCCCTTCATTTTGCCCGAACCCTTTTGGTTCGCCGGGAAGCCCTTATTTTTGCCTAGGCGTCTCAACCTAGCGGGTCTTTGATTAGGCGTAGTATTTTTTCGACTATGTCCGCGCTCTCAGAATGTAGGGAGTTGCCCCTGTTGGAAGTATTTTTCCATGCCCCAGGTAATGGGCAACGCTCCTACTGTGCCCCTTGATTGGAGGTACTTCTGTTCACAAGGTGTTCATCGTGCGAATTTCCCTGCTGTTCAAACAAATAGTCATATGCAAACAAGGTTATTTTAAGAATGCAAAGCCTATGTCTATCTTGAATTTTGAAAATGCATTTTTTGTAATACAGTGCGGTGTCAACTCAAGATTTTATAGCAAACCTTCAGGAGTCAGGATACCTTCGTAACAGTATGCTTTCGAACTAACCCATGCTTCAGCTAGGACTTTTAAGGGTTATATCGTGGCCTGGTTCACGGTTTAAGAAACAAAGGATAAAGGCTCAAATTATTTGTACCCACCCGCTCTTCGTGATGTTCTCCAAACCTAAACTCAGTTGATCATACGTTAGACCTTGTTTGAGTCTTTGCTCTGATTTTCCAGTGATGGTTCGGACATTGATGATTTATTCTGACTAGGCAGTCATTTTTGTTTTTGTTGAGGGTTTATGAGACCTCTTTCTTTTGATTTTTTTTTGTTATCCCTTTCCTTTTTTGCCTGAACTGTTTCCTTTTTGGAATTACAGTCAGCGGGATGCCCCGATTTCATAAGTCCCTTTTATAGATTCTGACTTCTTGGGCTTTTCATTTATGATTTTTTTTATCACGACTGCCTGTCTTTATGATTGTTCTGAACCATCACTGTCTTTTGTTTTGTAAGGACTTCTTTGGTGCCCTTCGTTATGCACTTGGATCAACTGAGAGACTACCCTACCCCAGGTTATGATAAAGGGTTTCAATTTTCGAAAATAAAAACTCCTACTTCTTTGGCTCAGAGGGGTTGACGAGGGATTATCTTCCTTATAACTCCAATGTTTTAGGATTTGAAACAATGCCTGTACCTCATCAGCGGGATCTGTTCAAAAGCATACTGTAGATTGTGGTATCGTTTTCGTCATCCTCCCTCAAGAGGCTTAGAATTTTCAATTGAGAGTTGACCATCACAAAAATATGAAAGCAGTTTTAAGCATAGTAAACATAATTAAATCAAGACAGACATGTGTAATGCATTCATGAAATAAAAGAGTTTAACATGATAATTGTTTATCTGAACAAGAAAAGAAAAAATACAACTTGAATTCAAATGAACAAAAATCTCTCGACCCTAGCCATGTTTTGGCAATGGAGCAGTGATCACGTTGGGAGTCTCGGCAGGCTCGAACTCGATCTCTTTGGCATCGATCATGTTCTGAATTTTGTATTTCAGCGCCCAACAATCCTCGGTATCGTGCCCCGGGCTATCGGAATGATAAGCACATCTGGCTTCTGGGTTGTAGCTTGGAGAGGAGGTCTTGGGATTTGCAGGAGGGTTGATCACCGCAATCAGGTTCATTTTCAACATGTGCTGCAATGCTTGTGACCATGGCATGTTAATGTTGGTGAATTGTCTTTTAGGCTCGTCCGGCCTTCGCTGGTTTCCCTTTTGTGGTTGGCGGCGTGGTGCAGAACCAGAGATCATGACTGCCCCTGCATGTTGGTCACGACGACTCTTTTGGCTGTATGCAGCATTAGATTCTTTCTTTCCCGTGTAAGGCTTCTTGTGGGTGTCAGAAGGTGTGGCCTCTTGGATTTTCCCACTCTTGATACCCGCTTCAATTCTTTCGCCAGTCAGGATGAGGTCGGTAAATCCTGCAGATGAATTACCAAGGAGATGATTGAAGAACGGCCCGGATAGGGTCCCCAAGAACATATCAACGAGTTCCCGGTCAGTCAATGGAGGCTGCACCCTTCCAGCAAGGTCTCTCCATCTCTGCGCGTATTCCTTGAAACCTTCACTTGACCCTAGCGACATACCTTGGAGTTGGGTACGTGTAGGAGCAAGGTCGGCATTATACTGGTAATGCTTGTAGAAAGCAGTGGCTAGGTCTTCCCAGGTATGGATGTTGGCTCCATTCAATTGGTAGAACCACTCGAGCTGAGTCCCTGAAAGGCTCTCTTGGAAGAAATGGATCCATAAGTTTTTGTCAGCTGTATAGGGCTGGATCCTTCTTGTGTAAGCCCTGAGATGCAATTTAGGACAGGATGCCCCGTCGTATTTAGCAAAGGCAGGTGCCTTAAACTTGTGCGGGATCACTACCCCAGAAGACAGACCTAGATCCTCGAAGTCCAGGCCAGGCACTTTTTGTATCTCTATAGCACTTAGCCGGTCTTCCAACTGTTTGTACCTATCCTCAGCCGGAGGGTACTGTTCATCGTTGAAATCTGTCTCATTGTCGGAGACCACTGGACTGGGAACCCTTTCCTCTTGGTGACTGCCTTTCCCCACAGATGGAGTTGTCCTCTCAGTTTCATCCTGCAGTGTATTCCTAGATCTGCGTCTAGGGCTGAACAAAACAGTCCTCTTCTTCTTCTTGTCCTTCTTCAAGAGCAAAGCCTTCAGATCTTGTTGCCCCTGGGTCAAATTCATGATCAGCCCTTGGAACTGGGCGTTCTGAGCCTGGAGGGCCTTGATAGTATGCTCGGTTGAGGATTCAGGATTCATGACGAGACTGCTGAAATAAACAGCGAAGAAGGTAAGCAACCTGCAGAGAAAGGGTACCTGTTATGCAATGATATGTATGATATGCATGCAATGATTTCAAGGACCTCGCGGGGTAAACATGAAGATTGTTAGGATTGGGATCCGATAGCTTGATTGAAGGAACTTCATGGTGTTGAGAGTCCCTCTTCAGGAGTCAAGGCTCACCATATCGAGTGGGTCATAGCCCCTGACAACCTTGTCTAGAGGAATAGAAATCCCCTTTGCCCCTTGCTGGACAGTTGGTTCATCATGACCTGCATCACAAGCCCTTGAGATCCTTGAAATGGATTAGGATGTATGCAATGGTATGATGTTATGGTATGCATGGGGTAATGTAGGTAACCCTGTTATGAGTCCCAATTAAGGACTGCAAACCAAAACCTGTAAGAAACTTAGTATACCCCGTTATGAGTCCTTATTAAGGACTATAAACGAAACCTGCAAGGGAAACTCAAGTGTCAGATAACAAACATGCAAATAGTCAAGTACGAAGGCACGCAAGTCACACAAGAGAAACCCTTAGAGTTTAGGCCAGCATGGGGTCTGGGTATTACCCTCTTGAAGTTGGTGGGTTCAACCTGTCCTAATCAAAGTAACTGGGTTCTAAGGTTCCCAATATCACGGGACTGCTTTCATTGTTCATCGTTTCGATTTAGCCACTGAACTGGCGACCGAAATATTCCAGGAAAGCAACCCTCAATTGAGTGTAGTATCGAGTATCAACCAACCTCGGACTGCACCAAAGTCAGTTATCTCACTACCCTAAAGAGGCCAAGATAGTTCAATTAAGGTTCCTAAGGTCTGTTGATGCTTCATGACACCACGCGGAGGCCCCGTACTCTCCTTGACTGAACTCAAGGGTTACCGGTACACACCAAAGTGCCACATCAACGTAGCAGACTGTTTCAACCATGTCGGTATACCCCGCACAGTTCCCTCACAGCCTTGTTGCTACTTTCTAAGAAGGTATCCCCAGATCCGGGTTAGGATCTATAGAACTCCCAAGCAACCCATAATTTAAAGCACACAAGGAAAACAATTGAAAACATAGTTATGAACTAGCCCTAAGGTACACCTCACTTTAAGTTAATTCCCCAGCAGAGTCGCCAGTTCTGTGATCGGTGGATCTGGAACTGACTGTTTAACGCTGGTTCGCGAAATGTCGCGGAAGCAAGAGTCGCCACCGTCTTTTATTTTCTCCAAATGGAAAGGACAAAAGCACAGAAAAATTCCTTATAGAGATTACTCTCGGTTCGGGAGGTAGATTATAGAAAGGGAAGGTGTTAGCACCCTTTCTATCCATGGTTATCCATGGGCTCTTAGATACTTGCTCATTGTGTTTTCAAAATGGTTTGTTTGTTTTTCAACTGTGGGTTTTAAAAAGTTTCTTTGAAAATTCCAGTTCGACTCTTGTATCGGTCCTCAAGAGTGTTTGAAAAATTGCTTTCGAAAGCTTTTTGAAAAGGTGTCAGTGTGAAAAGTATTTTTGAATTTTGTTTTGAAATTAGAGCAAGTATCTAGAGTCGTCTACCTACCCTAAGGAATTCGTCTGTGTAGATGTCCTTTAAAGTAGTGCCATCCCACCATTGAGAGGTAGGTAGCACCACCGTTGGAGGTGTTCGGGTCAATTCGAGGTTCGGGACATGGTGATCACCAGAGCAATGGGAAGACACCTTAGAAGCTACCCTCATGCCAGGTTCCCGGATCATGAGGACTTACTAAGACATCCTCTACTCGACGATCACCTTTCGAGGCAAGGCAACAGTGAGGCGTACCCTAGGGGTGGTGTGTGCGATTCGTGTGTCGTTTTCATTTGCATTTATCTTGTCATGTTATCGGTTTTCTACGCTTGTTTTTATTTTGTCCATACATTCTTTCATGCTTTTGATTAACAGTTAAAAAAAATGCGGGAAAAGTAAATTCTAAGCTATTACAAACGGCGCGGGTCCACATCGCCAAAGTTTCTCGAACCCGATTTGACAGAAAAAATAAAGAAAGTAAAAGAATTAAAAATGCGAGTAATTATTTACAAGGCTTTGGGAGAGATACATAAATATTTAAACGGAAAAGAAATAAGTATGCGAATTAATTAAATCGAAACGAGGGCGTTGGACCCTTTTGCGAAATTAAACTAATGAGGAATTAATTAAAATTAAAAGAAGGAAAGAATTTATTTTTTTTTGGTATTTTTATGTGTTTTAGGATTTAATAGAAAAAATTAATTGCAATTAAACGCTAACCCTAATTCTATTTTATTTTAAATTTTTTAAGAAGACATTAGAATTTAACCTAAATTAAACCTAATTTTTGTATACAAATTTAATTATAAAAATAAATAAAATAAATAATATTATTATAAAAAAGAAAAATTAAAAATGGAATAAAAACATTAATTAAACCTAATTCTATGTTTTTTATATTTTTTATTAAAAGAATTAAAATTGCAAACCTAATTTAAAACTAAATAATTATATACAATTTATTTATGGAAAATATTAAGACAAAAATATTTATTGTATTTTCCCTTTTTTCTGATTTTTATTGGTATTTTATATTTTGTGAAAATATTAAATTAAATTGAACAAAACAATTATTTAAAAGAAATAGAATTAAATAAAATATGGCAAACCTAGGGGGTTCAGACCCCAAATGGGAGGTTCTTTCTTGATGATTCAGGCCCATTAATCTGGGTCCATTTGACTTTTCCAAGCAGCGTATAGCAGTGTTGACCAGGGTGCAAGGTGTTCTTTAGATCTGATCCTTTGATTTGATCTCCCAGGACGCGTGTACGCTTGGTTCTGAAGGTGTACCATGGTATTCAACATTGGCGCTGCATGTGAACGTGAATTGGAAAATAATATTGAAAGTGTGAAGACCTGGGACTCGAACCCAGGTCATGTGCTTTGCCACCACTATCACTTGCCAGCTGAACCAAATTCGCGTTGTTAATATATAATAACAAGAAAATAATATAAAAGAAAGTTGGTTAATGGCTTGGAAACGCGCGCGAAGATTTGAACGCTCCACTCACAGGCAGCCACATAATCATCTTCCTCGTTTGGTTTTATTTTCCTGAAACGAAAACACATTAGCAACGGTTTTCATGGCGTTTTCTTAGGCCAGCTATTAAAAAATAGCGATTAGCCCTCAGACACTCATAAATTGAGCGCGAGGGTTGGTTCTTGTTCGTCCAAACGCGTTGATTTGAATGATGGTGGTCATAAGTCTCAATTTTTCCTTGGGTGAAAAGCCCCAATTTGGAATCCTGTGAACCCTAGAAATTAACCATGGTGAAATCGTACACAATGCATAATAATTCAATCAAAACATTGGGTTAGCTTCAGAACAAAGTAATTAACATGAATCAAACTTTAAAATTCTCAAAGAATGCATGGAATGAGATGCACGACTCTGAAATTTTTCATGCACAGGTCCGGTTCAATATACCAATTCTTTAAGCTTTGAGGAATGATATTGATTGGAACACGTTCAGTAATCTTCAAGGAAGCTAATGGAATAGTTTTTGTGCCTTGAATCGCCCTGGAAGTGAACTTTCAGTTTTTGAGTTTCTTGACAAATTTTCAAGTTTGTTCTTCAAGTTTTTGAGCAGCTGCGTGTGTGTATGCATTAGGGTTGTGATCCTGGCATATGCAGTAGTGAATTAGGTCAAAAAGAATCATCCAAATCTCTTGCATTCATAGTTTTGAAGATTTGATTTTCAAGCTTTATTTTCCAAATATTTTCCATGTGCTTTTGTGCAAATCATGATCCAATCAGTCCAATTCTTTCCATATTTGAATGTGCACGAATTATTGAGTAGATTATATGTGCAAAAAGATTTGTTAGGTTAAGTTAAGTATTTTTCACATATTTAATTGATTTAAGTGAATTAATATAAATAAAAATTCAAATAAATAAATAAAAAATGAATAAAAACTTCCCTTTGGGCCAAGTGGTCGTGCACATGCCATGGATGATGAATTATGGAAGAAAAATGGGCCCATTAGCAATTTTAGGTCATTTGAATCAATGTTGACTTTTCAAAATATCCAAAAATTTCCCAACTTCTACAAGGCATAACTTGCTCAATTTTTAAGCTTTTCTCATGTTCTTGGACATTTTGGAAAGGTTTTTGAGTCCTCTAACCAATTCCTTTGGTCCCATGTCATTTGAATTTACCAATCTCAAGTTATGGCCTTTGACTTAAAGTCCCTTTTTGTTGACTTTTGAAAATGATCTATAATGTTGAAATTGATAACTTTTTGTGAGAGCATTTCTTGGACTTGAAGTGTGAAGATGAGTTGTAGGAAATGTCTTTATCTTCAAAATGAGCTTTGGATGGAATTTTTCTGATAATCCATGTGAAAGTTATGCCCTGGTCAATTTCAGTTGACTTTTTCAGCTGTCCAAATAAGGAAACTTTTGCATCTTGATGATTTCTGAGCCAAATTTTGAGAATCATGATCAAGCATTGATCAAATGATGTTTGTGGCTTCAAAATGATATGTTGACCAAAAATTTGAACCTTTGCCTGTCAAATGACCATTTTGCCCCTACAGTTGACTGTAGTGCAATTAGGGTTTTTGACTGTGCAATTTTGAGCTGAATGTCTTGAAACTTGATATGAGGATGCTTGACCATATTTGTAGGCATGTGAGACTTGATTGGACCTTTGAAAACTTCATTTTCTTGATCAGAACACAAACCCTAATCTTGACTGCTTAGGAGGCCTTTGCACTGTGTAACCCTTGGGGAATTTTGAAGCTTGACTTTGCAAATCTTTGAAAAATATGGGAGGGCAAATTTTAGGGTACAACAAAATGCTTAGTGTATGAGGATTGAATCAGGTTATGATTAACCAAGGGGTGTACTTGATTAATCTCGTGAGAGTAAGTGTTCCTACCCTTAACTATGAGACCCTTTGTTCATGGAAACACTAGGTATATAGACCAAAATGGTTAATTTGTGTTATGGTTAACCAAGGGCAAAACTTGATTAACCTCGTAAGAATGGCCATGCCCAAAATCAACTATGAGACCCTTTAAGAAGATGCTTGGTATGTGGACCAAGGGAATAGAAGTCGTTTGAATGGATAAGATGAAAATCAAAAGCCCATACAAGATGGCTATATGCATGCTCCTAGAAAGTGGGACTAGCGTGGCACTAGTATTCTAAACGACCAATTGAGACAATCGATCGAATAGTTATCGATGTAGAAAAGCCCAGGACCAAACTCTGGTATGTGTGCGAGTGTGCATTTGTAAGTGGATACCTGATCATTGATGATGAGCCCAAGAGGAGGCCAAGTGTTCTAATTTTGGACAAAATATGAATAATTTACAATTTAAATATACAGAGAAAATAGCAAAGGAACAAAATTCTAAATTATTACAAATCATATGGTGATAGGGGGTACAAGTTTGATGAATGGGGATAGATCAGATTGAAAGTTCGATTAAGAATCTAGTTAAACAAGCAATACAACCAAATCAAAAATTAGCAACTAACTAATTAAACTATCTATGAAATTAACCATTCTAAATGACTAGTAATATTAAAAATTTTAGTTTAATAAGTTAAAAAAAAGGTAATCATATTTTTGTATTTTTATATTTTTTATGAAATTTTCAGTAATGAAAATACTAAAATAAAATTAAAACTTAAATGCTAAACCTATTTTTTGTGACTTTTTAGTAAAGAAGATATTTAAAAGAAAATTAAAACTAAACTTATTTTTTTGATTTTTAATTAAAGAAAGAAAAACATAAAAAGTAAATTAAGACTAAGTCTAAATAAATAAAAAGAATTTTGTGATTTTTATAAAGTAAGGAAATGATCAATTAAACTAAAATAAGTAAATTTACAAATTTACTAATTTGACTCTAATTCTCTCTCAATCTCAATTCTCTCTCATCTTCTCAACTCTATTCTTCTCTCATCTCATTTCAAAATCTCCTCTCACTCTCTCGCGATCTAGGAACCGAATCAACCTTGGTCTCTCTCTCTCTCACGATTCAAACCCTAAATCCCATCAATAACCCTAAACCCAAAATTTTATTATTTTCATGAGATTAGAAATCAATTTAATCAATGATGCAAAAAATACAGTATCACACAATGTTAGATCCAGAATTCTTGAAAAGATGAAGAATCTACCAGTTACCGCGAGCGATCTCGATTTGAATCCAGGTACGATTGTTGCATTTTTTTGTTATTTGCTTGCGATTTATTCTTCTTATTTTTACCTCCTTTATCACTCTCTTCTTCGTGAATCTCTTCTATATTCTGAGTGTTTTCATGTTGCATAAATAGGTTTATGGGCGTGATTCGGTATGTCGCGGTTTTGATATAAACAGTGATGAGGTTGGGATTAAGGTTTGTGAGGTAGGTTGAAGTTTCTACGAGTTACTGTGTGTTGGTACTTCGCCCTTGATGTCTATTTTACCCCAAAATTTTCCCTCCCATATTTCTCAACAAATGGCAAGTGAGGTCCTCAAATTGCTCAAGAAAGTCCAAGAGTTGACCAGACAAACTCTCTCATAAGGCAATCTATCTTAAATTAGGGTTTCATTTTTCATCATGATGCTTGAATCCAAAGGATCCCAAATGATCACCATTGTCCTAATATGTTCTAAAGATAATCCATGTCAAGTTTCAAGCCTTGCAGAGGAAGTTTGCTCAGTCAACTGCTGAAATGCCTGAAAATCGACTGTGCTAGGGCAAAAGTCAATTGTGGCCCACATACAGTCAAACTTCAATATTTTTGGTCAAAATTCTCATTTTGAAGTATTATTCATCATTTTATCAAGGTTTGATCATGATTCCTCAAGGATTGCTCACAATTCATCAAAACCCAAAAGTTGCTAAATTAGTGTTTTGTAGGAAAAGTCAACTCAACTTTGATCAAGCATAACTTTCTCATACTTTATCAAAAATGACCCATCCAAAGCTCATTTTGAAGAATATGTAATTACCTACAATTCATCTTCATCTCCCAAGTTCAAAATATGCACTCACAAGAATATATGAATTTGGACATTATAGGTCATTTTGAAAAGTCAACAAAAACACCTTTTTGGTCAAAGCTTCATACATGAACATGGAAGACTCAATTGAGATGATACCAAAAGGGTTGCTTAGAGGACATCCTAAGCTTTCTAAAAAGTCCAAGAACACCTCTCTAGGGTCAAAATTGAGAGAGTTATGCATTGGCCAAGTTGACCCTTTTTGTAAAATTGCCAAAAGTCAAATGTGTCCAAAATTGCATTTTTTTGCTAAATGGGCCTAACTTTTTATGCTTTCACTGAGTTTATAATGTGATCCACGACCCATGAGCCCTTCCACTTGTCATACTTTTATTTTTGTTATTTATTTTTATTTTATTTCATTTAAATCAAATAAAATCAATATAAAATAATGAAAATATCATAAATAATAAAACCTTGAGATTTTGTGCATGATTAGAGTCATTATACAGCTGGTGACAAGATCAAATCGTGTAAGGCTTCATATGGACATAAAAAGATTGAAAATGCTTGTTTTGGAAAGATTTGGTGCATGGAATGAATCATTGATCAATCTTCATAAATGGCAAAGATTTGATGCAAACTTTAACTCTAATGCACTCTATTATAGATAGTGAACAAAGGCAGACCAAAAGGGGAGAGGTTGGAAGCGTGAAAAGTCAGAGGAAAAGTTCAATTTTTTCAAAGAAAAGTGCTGATCTAATCTTCCTCTATAGGCCGTTTCAAGCGCTTCAAAAGAGCAATTCATATTTTTGGACCATCCCTGAAGCCAACAAGATCGTTTGCAAGGCCCGAGACACTCAGAATCACCCTACAACATTCATACGGTTTGCTTAATATCTTGAAATCGAATACACTAATTCTTGCGTATTTAGCATATTTGATTGGCATATTTATAACCTTTGAGATGTTTGCAACATGACACCATGATTCAATTGCATTTTTAACGCCTGTATGTGCAGATGCCATGGCTAGGGTTTGTTCTTTATTTTTAGGGGTTTTTTATACAGGAGAAATTGGGCATTGATAATGGTAACATGATGCTCGTGAGGTTGAAACGAGTTGATTGGTACCATTAGGTTTCATTTATCATGCACGTACAGGTTTTTTGAAATGTACATGGGCTATACCTACGTTTAATGTCTGTAGGTAAAAGTCACAAAACCTAACACGACAGTTGGGAGGAAGGAGATGGATGCGTGGCACCCCCTAGTTGGGTGATTTGAATATTCGCGCGTTTTGAGTTTCAATGTTTTGTTTTTATTATATTATAATTGGTATTGATTATATATACAACTAAATCAGCCAACTCAGTTGGCAAGCGTGCAAAGGAAGAATGCATAAGGACCTGGGTTCGATCCCCAGGTCCCAACATTTGCGTCATATTATTTTTATTTACATGATCAGGTGCGCTAGTATCCCATGTGTCCACCATGCATCATCAGCATCCAACCATCAGATCATCAGCAAGCCAGATCCAACGTGCCAACAATGAAGGTCTACCATACACTCTAGTCAACACCCATACCAGATCTTGCGCATTGACTAGGCCTAATGCTGTTGGGCCAGAAAATCATATTTGCACCCCCCAGTGTGCTATTTACCACAAGACCATATCTTCACTTTTTTTTTCTTTTTTTTAATTCTTTTAATTATTTTGCTTAATTATTTTAATTAACAAAATTAATCTTTTTTTTTCACAAAATCATAAAATCAAAAGTTCACAAAAATTAGAATTAGTTTTTTTTAATCAAATTTAATTGAATTCAGTTTATTTTAATTTAGGGAAATTTTAACTTGTTTTTAATTAAAACTAATTAGCAAATTAGGTTTAAACTCTGGATTTAATTTTTCTTAAATAAAATAAAAATACAAAAAATAGGTTTTAGAATAAATCAATTCAATTTTTTCTTAAAATTAAAATTAATTAGAATTAGGCTTTTTTTTTAATGTAATAATTTCTCTATTTTCTTGAATAGACAAAACAAAACAAAAACCCTTTTTTGAACTAATCGCAATTAGGTTTAAGTTAGGGTCAAAACCCTAATTATCTTGTATTCGATTCATCGTGCGTGTTTATTGTTTTTGCAATATTGATGTAACTGTCCACGGTATGTAATAGTTTAATCTAGGACTTTCTTTTATTTACCGTCTTTTGCAGGTTTTTGGCTATGTAATCAATCCCCTCCCCGAAGCCTTGTAATAGCATAGGTTTACCTTCTCGCATTTTAATTCTCGCAAATATTATCTGTTTAGATGTATGGTAATAGGATTGTATGACAAGATTACATGAAATTTTATACAGTTAGAAAAACCCTAATGTGCAAAGATAAATAACTGAAACTAATCACTCGCACATATCACTCTTAGGGTATACTCTCACTTCGGTTGCCTTCGGTAAATGATCACTAAGCATAGGGTGTCTTAGTGATTGCCCTCCTGTCTCACAAAGATCAAATGTCCCGTTCGGAAATGTTGCCTCGGAAATGTTGCCTCAGAAATGTTGCCTCGAATATAATCTTAAGACTCTAGGGTTATTACTAAGGTGTCCTAACATTGCTTTAGTGATCGTACGTCCCTTACAAATTGACCCTTACGACTCCAACGACGGTGCTACCTATTTCTCAATAGTAGGATAACGCTGCCTAAAGGAAATAAGAATATAAATGATTTTTTTCCGAGTAGGTAGATGCTAGTAGGTACTAGCTCAAATCAAAGCTTTTCACACTCACACTTTCAAAACAAACTTTCAAAACAACTTCGTCACATCCTTGAGGACCGATACAAGGGTTATCACGAAGTAAAACATTTTTCAAAACAAAGCACATACACAAGCAATTTTAAAAAGATGAGCAAGTACCTAAGAGCCCATGGAAAACCATGGATAGAAAGGGTGCTAACACCTTCCCTTTCTATAATCTACCGCCCGTACTCAAAATCTCAAAAAGGGATTTTTTCTGTGCTTTTTCCTTTTCGGTTGGATGAAATAAAAGTCGGTGGCGATTCTTGCTTACCGCGACATTTTGCGAACAAAAAACGCAAACCAGCATTTTAAAACAGTCGGTTTTGCCACCGTATCACAATGTCCTTCAGGTAGGGTTCTGTTACATTCTCTTTTAATTTACTTCTGGAATGGTTGTTATTGAATGAGTCTGAGTTAGGTCACGAATACGTTAAGGCTGAGGGATTTGAACAGGAGTATGTGCATTTGAAGTTGAGGTTGGGAGTATGGAGGGCTGAAGAATGAAAGTTTGAATGATTTCTTGGGTTGGACAGTGATGGAGTAAGGGTTCAAATTACAGGTTTGTGTGAAGGATATCAATAAGAGGGTTTTTTGCATTTTCTCAGAGGGATCTCTCTCTTTTATGTGTTCAATGAAATATTGCTTTATTTTGAGATGAGGGTGGGGAATTAGGGGGAAAAGTTATAGGGTTTAAACATAATTGGTTTGCTGACTTTGAACATGTGGGATGCAGGTTTTATGTGGCCTTATTTGATTTTATTTTGGAATGTTTTGGACAGGTCTGATGTTATTTTTGCAGGTTTGAGACAGGGTCTATACAAGTTGTTTGTGCAGGTCATTTTAGACTGTTTTGGTCAGGTGACATCTTTCTAATCTCAAACTTTTTCTCTTATTCTTTCTATGATGTAGAGCTATTCTGCTTTTCATAAATTTTTTGAAGGGTTTTTACTTTTAGGAACAGATCATGCAATAGGGCTTTAGCTAATTGATAGCTTGTATTTCTTTGTAAGTTGTTGCTATTTTATATTTTTTGCTGTTTATGGCTTTTGTGCTGCTGTTGGACAGTTTTGCTGCTTTGCTTGTTTTGCTTGATGTTGGACAATTTTGCTACTTTGCTTGTTTTTCTTGTTGTTGGATAATTTTTGTTTGATGTAAGTTTACCCTTTGCTGCTATCTAGCAGTTCTACTATGTTGCTTGTTTGACTGTTATTTTGCCTTTTGCTGGTCATGGCTGTTGTTGTTGCTTGCTGCTTTGATTTCAAGTTACCTGTTGTTTGCTTTTTTTATTGAAGCTCCTAGCTATTTGGCTTGTCTTACTGCAATTCTTCCTTTTGCTGCTGCTGTTTAGCAGTTTTGACTTTGTTGTTTTGCAGTTTTGTGCTTTGCTGTTTTGGCAGTTTCATACTTTGTTTTTGCAGTAAAAAAATGTTTGCAAATTTCTTTTCCTTTTGTGAACCAAAAACCCAAACTTTTTGTGATTTGCAAAATAGGAGAAGATAGCCCATGATTGAATCAACCCCTTTTAATTTCTGATTCAAAGTACAAACCCTAATGATGAAATGAAAATTCTCTTTTAACAATTAGTTCTTGTTTGGAATTTTATTCACATATTGATGGTTTGCTAACTCTTTCCCTGTTTCTTGTTTCATGAACATGAGGATTAGATGGCAAAAGCATGGTTGAAAGGTGAAGAAAAAGTCACAGCAAGGAGTGAGGACGAGTTGCTTGAAGATGAAGCAAAGAAACTGGAATAACAAACATTTATTTCTTTTTTTTGTAAACAAAATATTTGTAACTTGCATTTAAAATTGGTAACTTGCTTTGTAAATTACCCCCAAAAATGTTATGAATAGGAAGCTTGAATGATATTTCTTTAAACTTTATGAATGTTGAACCTGTTGTATGGAAATTGGATAAGTCTTGGACTTTGGTTAAAACTTGAATGACATCTGAATCTCAAATTGTGATTGAAATTCCTTTGATGACGCATATGCTCGATACATGTCATTTTAGAAAATAACTTTGGACCAAGGTGGACCTTGCATAAATTGAGTGATGATGAATGAATAAAAACTTGAATGAAACTCAAGACAATCACCTGAAAGAATCCCAACTCACAACTTGCCTTCAAATTTAAGTCCAAAATTTCTTGCATTAAAACGACAAGTTCCTGAGGAGACAAGAACGCCCTGATTATCATGAACCTCCAACCTTATTTCCTGTTCCCGGATTCCATGTTCATTAATTTAAACTTCAAACTCTTGACATGGTGACATAGAGATCTTAATAAGAAAACTTTAAGTGCGAGGAGATATTAGACATGAAATCCCTAACCAAATGTCTTTTAGTTGATGCGTGTTTACAAGCCCAATCATGATGAGTATCAAGACCCTAATTCAATGTGATTTCGAATGAAGCAATGTAGAAAACCTAAGCATGAAGGAAGATATACACTTGACTTTGAGTTATCTTTGAGGTAGGTGAAAGAAACATTTCACAATAACCGGGGATTCAAAACCCTAGTATCTAGACAAACCATAGGGAAATAAACCCTAATCCGGGCTCTGAGGAATCTGAGTGAGAAACAACCTTGTAACTTGATGAGAAAGAAATCTATGATAACCCTACTCCAAAACTTAATTCCACAGCCCACTAATCAAGAACTAGATGAATTTTCCTGTAACTGATAAAGGAACCTCAAAACCAAAATGAAACCCTAGTCTTTCCCAAATACTAATTCTTGAACCAAAGTACCTTATTCAATGCAATGCATGATATGCAAATGAACAAGTGAAGATGGTGTATATGAAATGTGAAGCATAAGCCAGACAAAATTAAAAGGTAGGAAAATTTTGGGGTACGACACTCTCCCTCTCCAAAAAACCACCCAGAAGATCCTCTTAGAACTGTTATAAACTTAGATGCTTTGGACAATCTTGTCATAAGCTCTCAAAAAACTTTCTTACCAAAACCAAAACCAAAAATCTCCAAAGCAGATGTTGGTAAATCCTTGGTGATTTTTAAAACATAAATACAGGAATGGGTTAACCCTCTGAAGCTAGATTGTTTAGAGAATCTCAATCCAGCTACTTCTGATTCTCATTGGAACGAGTTCAGAAAATGGTTCAACTCTGAATCCCTGAAACTTAAGGAGATGAGTTATGAAATTGCTCAACAGAACTTTTGTGATCATCTGAATATCTTCAAGCATCAAGTTTTGCATCATTGGGAAAAGAAGCCACTCCTTATGCTGGACAATGACCCTTGAAAAGATCATCAACCTTCAGAATATGGTGAACCATCCTCTGATCCTCTTCTGCTGGTTAGGTTTCAAGACAAAGGCAAGGAAGTTGAAAAACCTCCTTAGTCAGAATCAGCCGCAGCTTGCTCTGAAAAAATGTTACCTTTTGCTGATATACCCTCTTCATATCTTATGCTGCAAACTCTGGAGGAGTTAAAGAAAGATAATGTCGTGTTTAAGGAAAGGCTAGACAAGCAGGATGATACGTGCAAGGAAATCAAGGGGATGCTTGGAAAACAAGAAGAATCAAACAATCAGATTAAGAGTTTATTGGAAGCCCTGTTCACACGACTTCCACCACCTCAAACTTAGTTATGAAATTTGTTTTCTTCATTGTGTTCTTTTTATTTGTTTCCTTCATAATTTGTTTTTATTAAAATCTTTTTTAATACAAACCGTCTTTTATTGCTTAAAGTGTTTTTATTGCTTTTTGATTCTTGACAAAAAAGGGGGAGAACATAAGATATTTTTAATATAACCGTATCGAGACTCAGTCTCAAACATTTTGAATATCATAACCTCTTTTGTTCTTTTCTGAAAGCAAAACAGGAACAAACTTTGTCGAGGACATAAGTGGACGCATAAAAAATCCTTTTCTCAAAAACTCTGATCAGAATAATCTTCAGAGAAGTATTTCTTTTCTATCTGAGCATTCAACTCAGGGGGAGACTTTAAATGCTTTATGTTCTTTAAGTTTCTATTAAAATATCCAAGTTTTTGTCATCATCAAAAAGGGGGAGATTGTTAGAACATAGTTTGATTCTACAACCCTTGTAAGAGTTTTGATGATAACAAACACTCAAAGAACAATTATGCTCCCTAAATAAGTATTTTGTTTTGCATAGAAGTTCTGATGGAAGAAGCATAGAAGATGAGTTAAATAATTGTTCAAACTCTGATTCAATACACCTTTTATAAAGAAGTTCTAAAGCTACAACTTCTGCGTGCCTAAACACTACGAACATGAACTTCTTTATTCTGATTCATACAGATTTGGAAAGAACTAAAGGAGTCCCAACGGTAACATTCGTCTTCTGAAGAAAGCATGTTCTGAAGCGTTACATTTCACTTATGGCTATTCAAAAGTAACGGCTGAAAGGGGACAAGAATCTCTATATTTGGAAAGCTCTTTAATTACTATTTATCAACATTCTAAAAGCTCCCATATGCATTGCCTATATAAACACGACTTAGAGGAGAAATCGTTTACGATTTTGCTGTGCACAACAAACGAGATATTTTCATCACCTTCAACTTACTGAGTTTCATTTGTGTAATACATCACTTGTATGATACTGTTTTATTAGAAAACACATCTTTTACACGCTTTCAAATATTGTATTGTGTAATTTCTTGAGAAAATTGGATTGTGGTTTAAACTCAAGAAGAATTTGACGGTTGGTATTGTATCTGTGTAATCAAGTTTGATTAGTGGATTAAAACCTCCTTGAGAGAGGCGAAATCACCTTGGCGGGTGGACTGGAGTAGTTTTAGTTCAAATGAACCAGGATAACCAACGTGTTTTTTACTTTAAGTTTTAAAAACCCCAATTCAACCCCCCTTCTTGTGTTTTTCCATTCTTCACCTCTCACTCTCGAGACAAAGCTATTTAAATTAAGTTTAAAAACAAAGACCAAAACTGAATTTTTGAAACAAATAATTAAGCCAACTAATTACCGAGTCACGTCGGAAACGACAGTCCTCACATACCGGACTTAAAACAATTTAGCCGAACAAACTTAAAGAAACAAACATGCAATTATAATTATTAACCATGATCATATGCATACTTAAATTTGTAATGATAAAAAAAATTATAAGAACAAGAAACTAAAATAATTTCAAATAAGTAAACCTACAAGTAAAGCAGACGAAATAAACTTGAATAAATCTATGAACAAAATAAATACTAAAACTTGAATAAAGCTTTGAAATAATGTCGGCAAGATTGAGATCCAAGAGTACATAAATTGTAGGCCTAAAACTAATGATGTGGTAGTTCCTCAGTGTGAGAAACTACCACTTTTACAAAGTGATTTCTGCCTAAAACTATGAACAGCGCTTCCGCGCACAGACTTGGATCCTCAAACTAATTTCTAAGATCCCAAATATAGAGAAATAAAATGGAAGTTACTTCAAGATTTATATGAGAAGTAGTGGAGATAATGGAGAAGGGGGAGAAAGAAGTGGGAAAATGGGAAGTTGAAAAGATCAGAGGGTTATAATGGGAAGTTGGGCTTCATGAGTGGTTACGTGAAAAAGATGTGGAGAAGACCAAAAGAACAAAATACGTGGCATATAAAAGAGCCTGTGGCGAGGGGCATGCCTTGTGTGCCATGGTGCACACAAACTTCTAAACTGTGGCTACCGTAACACCATGTGTGCCGAAGGGCACAAATATTTTCAAGGCGTGGCGACCGGCATCAAGGCTGTGACGACAGTCACAGTATTCTGTCATGTATTTTCCTACTATTTTTCATAATTTCATCAATTCTTCTAAGTGTCTTGGCCATTTCTCGTTCTTTTTCACATGGAAGCTCTGTGTCAGCATGTACCTGAAATGAAATAGAAATATCGGCATAATATGACCTAAATAAACAAAAGCGATAATAAAATGCATGCAAGTCGAGCCAGAAAATATGATATAATTTCACGTTATCACTCGTTTGTGCTTAAATTTTTTTTGGGGTTTAATATCCTTTTGATTATGACAAAAAGGGGGAGAAATCAGTGATGATTTTGATATGTATCTATATCTCTTAATTTCATTGCTTACACACACACACACACACACACACACACACACACACACACACACACACATACACACACACACACACACACACACACATATATATATATATATATATATATATATATATATATATATATATATATATATATATATATATATATATATATATATATATATATATATATATATATATATATATATATATATATATTCAAAATCTTTTAGAAATGTGTTTCAGGTACAAGGTAAATGAATTAATAGCTTCAAAAATCTAGAAGGTTCAATAAATCAAGTTGTGATAAAAAGAACTTCTAATGTTTGGAAGAGTCGGTTTGATCAAACTATGATAAAAGAAATTCTAGGGTATAGAGTGTTCTGAGAGATCGAGTGTTGATAATGAACTTCAAACATACAGAAGGGTCTAATAGATCAAGCTATGAAAATGAACCTATCTGATGATTAGAAGTTTCTAATGAAGAAAGAATGTTTGATAAGTAGACTCTTATAAATCGGTTCCATTCACTTTAAATCAGAATTCTAAGAAAAGATGATAATGCTCTTAAGCTCTGAAAGATCATAAGTTTATGATTTAGGGGGAGATTGTTTATCCCAGGGGGAGTTTCTAACTCAGGGGGAGTTTATATAAACTCTTATATTACTTTGTTTCTGATTTAATCCTGTAAAAATTTTCTATCAAAATATATGGTTTTGTCATCATCAAAAAGGGAGAGAATGTTAGAACAAGATTTGTGTCTATAATATAATCTCGTTGTTTTGATGATAACAACATATATATTTGATAAGGAACCATTTTAGTTCTAATAAGTTTCTTGAGTGTGCAGATAAGAAATTCTAATTGATTAAGAACTATTGTCTGAAGAATAAAAAATATGCCGAGCTCATGAGAAAGAATGTTCACATCCACTTTGTAAGAAACATAAGTAGTTCAGAAGAATGCTGAATGTTCGGAAGAAAGAAAATCACATGTGTACTTCTCAATAAATTTCTGCTTTGGAAGTCACAAGAAGAAAGAATTTTTGACAAGCTGCTGCTTTGAGATCAGAAAATAGATTGTATAAGAAACACGCTTTCAACACACGGATCAGAAGTCAAGATTTGCTCATCAGAAAAGCTGCTGCTTATATTTCTGAAGACAAAGTCAAGATTCTGAAGACTCGGCTAGTTCATGGAATATGAACACTCCTATTCAAACATCAAAAGTATTCCATTAGAAGAAAGAAAGATCTTTTTGACACAATTCTAATCAACATTATATAGTCCATCAGAAGGCAAAATCAAAGGATGATATCTTATCAAGCCAATCTACTCAACAAAAGAACTATTATGACCGTCTTTAAAGAAACATCGGAAATTCTAAGGAATGTTGAATGTTCATAGAAAGGGAATCAAGCGTGTTCTCAGGAAAACGCCACTCTATGATATCGAGATAAAGAATTCATGATCAGACACCAAAATGTAGTTGACATAAGTTATTGCTTTCAGCTCAATCGAAAGGTCAGGATTCAAGAAACCAGAAAGAAAAGAACTCAATGTCAAAATCAGATGTACTAATATAAGCTTCTGCTTCAGAAATCAGACATCAGATATGCAACTCAGAATAGTTGATTATCAAGAATCAAGGATTAACCTAATAATTCAAGATCAAAAAAGCTTTTGCTCAAAAAAAGAAATTGTTTATCAGCTAAGTTTTGGATTATATATCTGAAGATAATATTCATCTATTTGAAAGACTTTGATTCTACAACAATGAAGCATCTTCTGGATCACTTTCATCATCATACCAGAATCAATCCAGCAAGAAGAAAAGAAGATAAAGGCAAGATCAAGAGACATCTTCCAAGCTTACTACTTCAAGCCAGAAATAAATCATCAGAAGATAAGGTCTTAAGAAACTTAGCCATAAAGAATATAATATAGTCAATACGTTTAAAATTCCACTACATGCTTACGTATTGTACTATGTTGTCTCCCATGATGCAATACTACCATTACTCTAGCTAGCAAGTGAAATTTACGTCTTGGTACTACCAAGGGTCTAATTCTCAAAATCTATATAAAGAGACCTCATCAAAATTTGAATATTGACGAACTACATAACACTATCAGGCTTGAATCAAATTGTTGTGAAACATCAAGAGAAAAGAAGAATCACTTTTCATATACATCCATAAAAATTCTTCTAGAGAAATATCAAGAACACAAGAGTTTTTGCTCGTTATTGTGTTAAGATATTAGAGATTAAACACAAATAGTTGTTGCTCATTATTTATGTTTCATATTAGAGTTCTAAATACAAATAGGTGTTACTCGTTATTTATATTAGAGAATTTCTTCTTCATTGTTATGTTAATATGCTTTTTAGAAGCAAACAATGTAAACACAGTTGATTGTAATTCTGTTTAGAATTGATTATTTCCTCAAGTGGCTAGGTTGTTAGTTTGAGACTTGGGAGGGCTAAGGTGTCAGTTTGGACTCTTAGAAGGTTGTGGTTAGTCACCGGTGGGTAGTGCGACACCCCAAATAATCCGATTATTAAATAATTAGAATTTTTAATTATTAATTTAATTGGAAATTTAATTATTGGTATTTTTGGATTATTGGAATTAATTTAATTAATTAAAGGAAAGAAGTATTGGTGGTGTGAAGAGTGATTAGAGGGTGTGAGGGGTAAAATACTCTACTCTTACTAATTACTAATTTAATTATTTTATTGGAATAATAAAAGGAGTATTAAAAGGAAAAAGAAGAGAAAGAGAGTTATTTTGGAATATTCATCATACGTGCATTTGAGAAGAGGAAAAAGAAGGAGAAAACCGGAAGCGTCAGAATTCGAAGAACCCACAAGGTAAGGGGTGATTTCGATTAGTTAATTCATATTATCGGTTTAGATATTCAATAGTATGGATCATAGTATGTTAGGGAATCCCGGTTTGGAATTCTAGGGTTCCGTAGAATTGTCCCTATTGCGTCGAATTGTAGGTTGAAAACCATTAGGGTGTCAGATGATAAAAAGGAATGATGAAATAATGTTGTTTGATGTTATAATGGTGCAAAATGGATGTGTTTTGGTGTTTCTCATGTTGCAATTCGTATGGGTATGTTTGGAATTGGTTTAGAATGAATAAATGCTGTCAAAAGTGCAGAATTTGACTCTGCAGGTCGTGGGAACCGGTTCCCAGTGGGGAGGAAACGGGTTCCACTAGGTGAATTTATAAAAACTCACAAAAATGCACGTAGGAACAGTTCATGTATAGGTAGGAACCGGGTTCCCATACATTTTTCCAGAAGCGTGATTTTTGAACTTCGCAGGAACCGGTTCCTGCATATGTAGGAACCGGGTTCTGCTGTAACTTTTTGAAAAATATTAAACTTTGAAAATTCATAACTTTCAAACCGTAAGTCCGTTTTGAGTGCCATTTTGGACGTTATTTCTTAAATTTAATGCTCTATTTTATAAAATGAAAATATTTCCTAAAACCTGAAATTATTTTGAAAATGAGTCAAATCCCGGAATAAGTGATTATTAGCTAACACACATGGGTGTGTATGTAGCAGTGAACCTGTGATGGATAGGATGTATTAGTATTGTGTGAATGAAAGGCATGTTTATGTTGCTAATGATGGTGTGCATGATCGTTGAGATATCATGTTTTTTTTGGTTTTAGTTCAGTTATGATAAATTGATGTATTTCATAGACTGATTTGATGTTGCATGCTAGTGATGTGCGTGCATATGCATTATTTTGGTGAAGTTAATTCCCATTGTGTGGAATTTGACTTGTATTGCCGTCAACCGATACCCGGGTGATGATGGGTGGTTAGGCTGTATTCGTGTCCGGGTGTTTATGGACGAATCGATGGTTGCTGTATCCGGTTGATGATGGATCAGTGTTGGGTGACTTGGTCACGTGTTGGTACCACATGCATTGTGTCTGCATTTGTGTTTGCATGGAATTGTAATATGTTAGGATGTCTTCCAGTGTTACAATTCTTTGGTTGATTATTGATTTGTGCATAATGACTTGTATGATTGGAACTGCGTGTTGAATCTGAATTTATGCTAAAATGGGTGAAATAATATGCTTGTGATATAATGTTGATTGAGAAGCTTATAATGCATGTTAATTATGAGAAATCTCACCCTTACTTTAACAATTTCAGATTAAAGTTAGCAGCTCAGGAGTTGGTGAGGATGGCTCTAGAGCTATGTTACTTTAAGTCCGCGTGTCAGTGTCGTGCTCTGATAGGTTGTAACACTGGGGAGCGTTTAGTTGAGGAATTAGTTATTATTCAATTGTTTCTTTGAATTTCATTGGGAATAATTATGTTTTGGTTTATTCCGTTTTGGTTATGGTATTTTTCCGCTGTGTAAGACATGGTCTTAATTTGATTAAATTATTTGAATAATGACCCTCAGTGTAGCACGACTACTGTTTTATTGGAAGTTTTATTTATTTCATAATTGTGACATCCCTTGTTCCGTGTTAACTCTGATGGAATATGTCTTTAATCATTGATATAATTAATATTATTCAGGGTATTTTAGAAGGGGTGTTACAGGTAACCCATGCATTTGTAATCTTTTGTGATTAGTAGATTAAGTCCTTGTTGAAGGCAACATCACTTTGGCGGGTGGACAAAAGTAGCCTTGTTGAAGGTGAACTTGTATAAACCAAAAGAGTCACTTTATTCTTTTCTAAGTCATTTCTTCATAGTTAGTTTAAAAAATATTTTTTAGAGAAAAATTTTAATTAGAAAACCTAATTCAACCCCCCCCCCCCCCCCCCCCCATTTATTGTGTTTTCTCTCCCTTCATAAGAGACATAAGAAAGAATAGATTGCAACAATTATAAGCAACAAGTTAACAACATCAACATATCATAAACTCACACCTCAAACATAATAAGTAACTCATTTACAACTTCCATCACAAGGCTCACATATAATCACATAACATTTACAAGTATCACCATATCACATAGCACCAACAAAATTATGAAATGCCAAATAGAATTCTAATGTAACATCATTGACTCAAAGCATGTGGTTCCAAGTTATGTACACACGGGTTCATTTTGCTCCCTTTTCCACCACCATAGGATACATGATCTCCCGCCATAGGATCTGGTTCACTATTGAACCAATGCGCATCACAAAAATCGTTACCGCCACCATAGGTAATGCTTCACTAATTACTCATCATAGGAAATTAGCTACTCGCACTCGAAACACCACCATAGGATTGAGGCCAGATCATAATTAGAACCAAAGTTCCAACAACATGGATGCATGATTACAAAATTCAACAATAACCTCATCAACATCACCACCATAACAAAAATATCAAACTTCTTCATCTTGACAACGTCATCATAACATAAACATCATCACAACAATGCAATAATTTATTAATCGAACATATAAATAATCAAATTCACAAATATAGTAGACATATGAACAATAATCAAACAATTCACCTATCTCTATCAGGTTATATCTCTGTGTGTTAGCTTCCCAACACTTCAAACGAATCGTCATTTGGATACACGGTTCAAAAGTTATGAGGAAAAACATCAAAGTATGTCATAGTTAAAAACAAACAAAAATTCAAAAATTCAACTGATGCAATCAATTGCACTGAGACTGCAATCGATTGAAATCAAACTTATGTCGCCTCTATTTTCAAAATTTTAACTGATGCAATAGAGCACCAGGATTGAAATCGATTGCACTATGAAATTTTTCCAAAAATTCTAGTTTCCTGTTACGTAACTTTATTCTCTCCAATCCCCATCATCCTAAACCAGTCCCATATTCAACTACTTTATTTACACCAAATCAACTAATAATAACACTAATACATGAATTACATCATATTGAACATAAATCCACTAAAATTGTCATATACCATTCGCCCAATATCAGACCCCAAAACCCCCAATTCACATAAAAAAACATAACGACTCAAGAACATAACTACAACATATTAACATATAATTTAGAATTTAGATCATGGTACATCAAAAATATTAATCATCAAATATTTCTCAACATTCATAATCAAATATTTCATAAGATTCATCAACAATCAAAATAAAATTAATACCCTACTCTACCCTTCCCTCATGCCAATCACAATTGAAAATCATTATCAACCCTTACCTTAGATTTTCTCCGGCAAGCATAGTTTGAATCCTAGAGTACATCCTCAACCTCAAGCTCTTGATCTCCTATGCCCTAGCCTATTTCTCCTTTTTCTCAATTTTTCACATACAACACAAAATGATCTCTTTTTTTCTTCTTCCCTATTTTCCCTATTTTCTATTATGAATTGTCCCTTATTATGCTTTTCCTTTTATACCCTCACTTACTATCATGCAATTACCTCCATGTCTTTAAAATCTCAAGACATTCTAATTTATTCTATATTTATTATTAATATAATAAACACAATAAATCCAATAAATATATATTTATTATTTATTCTATATTATTTAATTAATCTCATATATTTTCTAACTCAGGGTCATACACACCCACCAATAATCTAATAAACACAATAAATCACAAAATATTCATAAATAAATACATAAGAAACATAATTTCTAAATTGGGGTGTTACACAATGAATGTTGTTATGGAAAGTTCTGTTGAGTGATTGAGTATAGAGATAAGTGGGAGAGTATAGCTCAGAATGATAAGAGGTTGAGGGAGGAAAGATTGAGAGGCTGAGAGTGAAGTTCCACTATTTCGTAGCTTCAATGTGAAGCTTTGATCAGTGATGGAAATGAGCTCTTGTGAGGGTTAAGGGATAGATTCAACAGAGTAACTTTGGGTGAGAGGGTTTTTTACTAGGGTGCGTGAAATTGATAGCTTTATATAGTTGGGTTTTGAGGAAAATTCAGTTAAAATTGATGAAATCGGTTAGGGAAAATTGAATCTGAGACATAGGATAGGAATCCATGTGATAAGCTTAAAGGATGGTTGAGATTGAACTCTCCAAGATAGTTGGAGTTTGTGTTTGTTTGAGGAGTTAATCAAGTGAGTTTGTGTTAGTTTGAGCCGAAATTGCTTGGTTTTTATGTTAGTTGATGATTTTATGGAGGTGTCATACCCCAATTTTTGTGAAGACTTAATTCATGTGAAGCTTGGTATTCCTCAAAGGTTTAGTATTTTTTACTTGCTTGGTTTCAATCTAAAGGATGGGAATTCTACATTGACTTCTTATGTCAAGTGTTGGCTTCTTGTTGATTAGACCGTTCTTTTCCTTAGCTTTTATGTTATGCTTTATGATAGTCCCTTCATCTCCTCATATCTTCTTTAATTTCAAAAATCTTCTCCCTCCTTTTCAAAACTCTTTGTGTTTCCTAACTTGAACTACTTTCATAATAAACTTGGACTATACATTTTAAAAAAATATTTTCTTAATCAAATTTTAATCAACTTAACAATACTTTAACATCTTTCTCAAGACTAAAAGTCTATTAACATCATTCAAACCATTTTTCCACTTTGGCTTTTTACTTTAAACTTTTTCTCAAAAGATTAGACTCTTGTCAATTCTTGTAGTGACGCGAGCTACTATACTTCTATGATATGTAGTGAAGTGAGATATTTTCCACTTGGATGTTGAGTGAGGCTTTCTTGATATTATAATCTAAGCTATATCCTCCACTTTGAGATGACACAAATTCTCCTTTCTCATAATCATGGGTAATATGTATGTTTTCCACTCGGATATGACGATGATGTCTCTTCTCTTAAAAATAACCAACACACTTATGTTTTAAATTTTTTGAGGTGAATTACGAGTACCCTGATCTCCTATTGCACGGAAGATGGTACGTAGGCACTAAAGGTTCAAAATTGCGGCGGGTGCAAAATTGTAAAAAAAATAACTTCTTTTCTCATCTTCACCATCTATTTTTGTATACACCTTTTATAGCCAAAATACCCAAATTTTCAAAGAGTTTCCTACGGAGTATCTTAGATGTTTAGTGTGCTAATACCTTCCCTTTGCATAACCAAACTCCGTACCTATATTATCTCCCCTCTCTTTTTGGTTTTATTCACTCTTTTCCCATTTCCTTTGGAAAAAATAAAGCGTGATGGTGATTTTTATTTGATATGTGTGAGTTAAGTCAATCCAATGGCTTAGCCTCAACATTTCTACCACTACAGAAAACTGGCGAATTCACTGGGGATAAGAATCTCTAAGTTGGTTGAGCCTATCTTTTCTTATTAGTGTATGTGCTATTTATTTTTGTTGTATATTATTTGTTGGATATATGCATGTATGTCTGGACCTTTTTAGTTTTCAAGGTGCTTGATGATCTCTTATAAGTCCTCTACCCGGACATGGAAAAACTTAAGATAAGACGGGTGGTATAGTCATGTTAAATTTGAAGGAGGAATCCCAAAAAAGGAGACATGAGATCCCCCACTCAGTGGAGGCCCATTTGACTGTAGTATTTATTTACCGAGTGAAACAACCGGCTGTAAATCAGTAAACAATGAAGTCGCCATCGAACATATTTTATCTCACATGAGGGAAAAGGATAACATTGAGAAATCCTGAGAAGGGTGAAGTCACGGTCTTGCGACCGAGAGATCGAGTAAGGGAGTCTTTTACGCGAGGGGAAGGTATTAGCACTCCGTATGCCTGTAATACTCTATGGTATCCACTCTTGTTATCTATCTTATGAGTGTGTCTAATATAAGTCTACTGCTTACTACTGAGGAAGAATGCATGCAAAAGAAATGCGGGGAGAAGAAGGAAGTATTTACGAATTTTTCCCGTTTAGGTCCTGCGACCTTTTGCGTATGTATCCCTTTTGAGAAATCAGAGCGTTGTAGTTCGACTCACGTGTTTTGTTTGTTTTTGTTTTTTATGGGTGATGAACCCTAGTTCGGCTTACGTGTTTTGTTTGTTTGTGTTTTTTATGGGTGACAACCCCTTTGTGAAAACGGTTTTGAGTTACGCCCTCAAGGAAAGATGCCATGTTTGATTGGTTCATGTTTTTTGTTGCGGATAATAGCTAGTTGAACTCAAGAGAGAGATATTAGCCACTTCTCCACTTACCCATGAAAGGAGTTATTGAGACTTGATCCACACCAAGGCCTTGAATGGAAGAACAATAAGATCGAGAAGAAACCCGCTTATCATCTCCCATATTCAACAAAGGTATGATTCTCATAAGTAATTTTAAGTGTTTTGAAGTTTGAAAGGAAAAAGAAGTTTTTGTTTTAAATGCATATGCAAAAGAGAAAAAGGCTAAGAGGGAAATGTCTACATGTGTTAGCATGAAAAACACCTAGGGGCGAGGAAAACTATTGTTGTACCCCAAAATTTGCCCTCCCATATTCTCCAAGATTTGCAAAGAGCATGCTTCAAAATCTCCCCAAGGGTTACACAGTTCAAGGGCCTCCTAATAGTCAAAAACTAGGGTTTTGGTTCTGTCAAAGAAATTGAAGTTTTCAAGGGTCCAATCAAGTCCCACATGCCTATAAACATGGTCAAGCATCCTCATACCAAGTTTCAAGACTTACAGCACAAAATTGCACAGTCAAAAACCCTAATTGCTCAACAGTCAACTGTAGGGGCAAAATGGTCATTTGACAGTCAAAAGTTCAAATTTTTGGTCAACATCTTATTTTGAAGCCACAAACATCATTTGATCAATTCTTGATCATGATTTTCAAGGCATGGCTCAAAAAGTCTCAAGATGCAAAAGTTTCCATATTTGGACAGTTGAAAAAGTCAACTGCAAATTGACCAGGGCATAACTTCCACATGGATTATCAGAAAAATTCCATCCAAAGCTCATTTTTAAGAGAAAGACATTTTCTACAACTCCTCTTCACACTTCAAGTCCAAGAAATGCTCTCACAAAAAGTTATCAATCTCAACATTATAGGTCATTTTCAAAAGTCAACAAAAAGGCACTTTAAATCAAAGACCATAACTTGAGATTGGTAAATCAAAATGACATGGGACCAAAGGCATTGGTTAGAGGACTTCAAGACCTTTCCAAAATATCCAAGAACATGATCAAAACTTAAAAATTGAGCAAGATATGCCTTGTGGAAATTGGGAAATTTTTGGGAATTTTGAAAAGTCAACTTTACTTCAAATGCCTCAAAATTGCTAATGGGCCACATTTTCTTCCAAGATTCATCATCCAAAGGCTATGCACGACCATTTGGCCCAAAGGGGATTTATTTCATCATTTTTTATTATTTATTTGAATTTTTAATCACCATTAATTCATTTAATAAAATAAAATATGAAAAAAATACAAAACAAATGTATTTGAATCTTTTTATGCAGCACATGCCCTCATTGGTTACTCAAGATTCGTGCACATCAAAAAAGGAAGGATTTGGCCATGATTGGTATCAAAACACATGGAAAAGATTTGAAAAAATATGCCATTAAAATCAAATATTTGATTCATGATTACAAGGGTTTTTGGACTCAAATTTCAACCCTAATCCATTGGCATACATATACTGATCATAACCCTAAAGCTCACAACCTCCAAGCTGCACCCCAGATCACAAACACACTTTGCAATTTTTGTGAAAAAAGTCAAAACTGAAAACGGCATTAGAGGACTATTCAAAGCTTCTAACCAATTCCAAAAGCTTTCTGAGGCATCACTGAACCTGACTGAATCCTTTTCCACGCTCCTAGCATCAAGAATTGGTATATAGAAGTCGAAATTTCTCATACTTTATGCATAATCGTATTTCAATTTCTTGGCATTTTCCATACAACTTAATTGTTGTTTTGTACTAATATGGACCTTCTGAGTCTATTGACATTGTTTAATTGAGTTTTCATAGCCTATATGCAAAGTTACCATTGAAGCTTGCTAGGGTTTCAGAGCTGCAAAATTAGGGGTTTCCTCTTCAGGAAAAATTGAGACACAAGACCCACGCCATTGAAACCAGAAGCTCATGACTAATCGATTCCATACCTCACGATCAATTTATGATCAATAGGGTTCTATTCGCTATTTTTGTATGCATCATTTAGTGGGGGTTTAAAACCCCCGCTATCCAGTTTGTTTTTTTCAGGCAAAATAAAGAACAGAGGAGGAAGACGCTTATGTGTCATGACGTGAAAGGGCAGTTCAAAGTTGGCGCGCGTTTTATTGATTCAGACCACTAACTCTTGTTTTTTCTTATAATAATTGCATTCCATTAATGTTACAAATAAACGCGCTTGGCTGGTTGGTAAGTGAGGTGTCATGGAATCAATGGGACCTGGGTTCGATTCCCAGGTCCCCTCCCTTTCTTAGTATATTTTGTTTTAACCAGATTCCATGCAGCTTCTCACCAAAAGACTACCATGCACTCTACGCTCCAGCATGCCACATGTCCCACAACATCCATCCAGTGGCCAGGATCCAAGGTCCAGGGAACACCCTAGTCAACGCATACGCACATGGTCAGAAAGGTCAAACGAGGCCTCAATGTATTGGGCCTAATTGCTGGAAACATAACCTCCAAATTGGGGTCAACACCCCCCATTGGTTTGCTTTCTTTCATTCTTTTTATTTTTTTTCTATTTTATTTGTTTTATTTAGTTTTAATTTAATTCTTTAAATTAATATATTTTCATAAAACATTAAAATAATAAAAAAATCAGAAAGACAAAAAACAAAAATATTTTATTTAATACATTTTTGTAAATAAATTTTATTCATTAATTAGTTTAACTCTAGGTTTAATTCCAATGTTTTCTTAAATAAATTAAAAAATGTAGAATTAGGGTTTTAAATACATTTATCTTTTTTTTCTTTTCTTTTACCATTATTAATAATTAATTATTTATTTTTTGTAAATAAACTTGCCATTAAATAACTAGGTTAATTCTAGGTTTAATTTTAACATTTTTTAATAAATTAAAAATAGTTTAGAATTAGGTTTTAATTCCATTAATTTTCTTAAACTCCATAAATACAAAAAACTCAAAAAAAAAAAAACAATTTCTTTCTTTTATTTAACTTAATTAATTTGTTAATTATAATTTAATTTCCTAAAAAGGGTCCAACGCCCTCACATTCCCGACTTTAATTCTCTTCGCATTTTTATTTCTTTTTGTGAATATTCATGTAATTCTCCCAAAGCTATGTAATAGATTAATTAGACATTTATTTTCCGCATTTTGTTTTATTTCAAATCGGGTCTTGGATTAATTTGGCGATGTAGACCCGCGCCTTTGTAATAGCGTAGGACTTTTACCTTCTCGCATCTTTTAACTGTTAATAACTTGCATGAAAGAATGAATGCCAAAAATAAAAGCAACGCGTAGATCACCAATACATGACAAGATAAACATAAATGAACATGACACACAAATCACACATCACCCCTAGGGTACGCCTCACTGTTGCCTTGCCCCTCGAAAGGTGGTCGTCGAGTAGAGGACGTTTTAGTAAGTCCTCATGTCCATGAACATGGCATGAGGGTAGCTTCTAAGGTGTCTTCCTATTGCTCCGGTGATCACCATGTCCCGACCCTCGAATTGACCCGAACACCTCCAACAGTGGTGTTACCTACCTCTCAATGGTGGGATGGCACTACTTTAAGGACATTTACACAGACGAATTCCTTAGGGTAGGTAGACAACTCGTAGATACTTGCTCTAATTTCAAAACAAAAATCAAAAACTCTTTTCACACCGACACTTTAAAAAAGCTTTCGAAAGCAACTTTTCAAACACTCTTGAGGACTGATACAAGAGTCGAACTGAAATTTTCAAAGAAACTTTTTAAACCCACAGTTGAAAAACAAACAAACATTTTGAAAACACAAATGAGCAAGTATCTAAGATCCCATGGATAACCATGGATAGAAAGAGTGCTAACACCTTCCCTTTCTATAAATCTACCTCCCGAACCGAGAGCAATCTCTATAAGGAATTTTTCTGTGCTTTTGTCCTTTCCATTTGGAGAAAATAAAAGACGGTGGCGACTCTTGCTTCCGTGACATTTTGCGAACCAGCGTTAAACAGTTAGTTCTAGATCCACCGATCACAGAACTGGCGACTCTGCTGGGGACCTCTTATAAAGTAAGGTGTACCTTAGGATAGTTCATAACTGTGTTTTCAATTGTATTGACTTGCTTTCTTTAAATTGTGGGTTGCGTGGGAGTTACATAGATCCTAACCCGGATCTGGGGATACCCTGTTTAGGTAGCATAAGCTGTGAGGGACCTGTCCGACGTAGACCGACACGGGTGAAGCAGTGGCTACGTTGGTGTGGCACCTTGGTCTGTACCGATATCCCTTGTGTTGCAACGAGGAGAATATGGGTCTTCTGAGGAGTCATTAAGCACCAACAGACCTTAGAACCTTAAATGACACAACTTGGCCATTAGAACAGTAGCAGTATGCTACGCCCATTGAGGCTAAACTCTCGTGATGGTTCTGGCCGCAAGAAAAGATTGCGATGCTGGAGTTATGACCGATTGAGGGTAGTCAATGATATTGGGATCCTCTAAGAACCCGGTTACTTTGATAGGACAGGTATGAACCAACGAACTGAAAGAGGGTAATACCTAGACCTCATGCTGGCCTAAACTTTAGGGGCTTGCCTTGTGTGACTTGTGTGCCTTACCATGTTTGTCTTTGTAAATATTTGTGGTGTGTTTTATCATAACATCATAACATCATGAGCATTGCATGCATCCTGCATAAGGACTGACCATTTCAAAGACAAGAGGGTTTCACCTTTGCTCTGTTTTGTAGGACATCATGATGCCTGTGCGAAGAAATACTATCCGGTTTGACTTTGTTCACCCACCTGAGTTGCTTGAAGAGTTGGTTAGCAGGATTCCAAATACCATTTCCTTCATTCAGAGGCATGGTTCTCTTCTCAGTTTAGTCACTGCAAAGCGGGATCAACAGTTGATGAGTGTCCTGACCCAGTTCTATGACCCTCTGTATCAGTGCTTCACCTTTCAAGACTTCCAGCTGGTCCCTACCCTGGAAGAGTTCTCTGATCTGCTTGGCATCCCTATCTTGGATCAGACTCCCTTTACTGGTTGGGAAAAGACCCTCAGGCTTGAGGAGGTTGCTGCAGCTCTTCCCTTGACCCATCAAGAAGTAATGGACAACTGGGTGACTAGAAGAGGAGTTAAGGGTTTCTTGGCCAAGTTTCTGATTGGTAAAGCTAACAGTTTCTGGAATGACTTGGACTTTAGGGCGTATGAAGACATCTTGGCTCTCCTAATCTATGGGCTAGTCTTGTTTCCTAATCCTGACAACTTCATCAATGTCACTGCCATAAGGATCTTCATGTCTCAGAATCCTGTGCCCACTCTCTTGGGTGACATCCTACAACAACTTCATGCTCGTACTGCCCGAAGACGAGGAACTCTATGGTGTTGTATCCCTTTGTTGGTGAGGTGGTTTATTTCGCACCTCCCTAAGTTCGTGCTGAAGAACCAAGAAGGAAGAGGTTGGGCTTATAGGTTAATGTCTCTCACTGATAAAGACATCATTTGGACTCTCAGGGGTTTGGATGAGACAGCTGTTATTGATCATTGCGGGGAATACCCTAATGTTCCTTTGATTGGTACTCAAGGAGGGATCTCCTACAATCCATGTCTAGCGCTCCGTCAGTTTGGAAGAGCCAGAAGAGCAGGGCCTCATGAGATGTTGGTGCCTCACATCAGTTTTGAGTTTCAGGTGGATGGTGACGAGCTGCGTCATAGGTTCATCAAGGCTTGGGACAAAGTTCATAAAGCTGACCCACAAGAGTTGGGGCCAAAGACTTCTCTACCTATGGAAGCCTACTACAAATGGGTTCGCATCCGTGCTCAGAAGTTAGGTATGCCATACGAAGCTATCAGACCCATCATTCTTGAGTATCCTGACAAAGATGGAGTTCCTCCAACTGTCCTCCCTCCTCAGATACCTACTGATTATGAGACATTAAAGAGGTCTTGGTCGCAACTGCGAGAAGAACGAGATTCTTACCGGGAAAAGTTTAACGAGCAGGAATTGAAGATCCAGAAGCTGACAAAGCAATTGGAGAATGAGCGAGCTCTGAATGACTACATCCGTACTGAGAAGAGAAGACCATGGGATCAATAAGGAGCTCTGGATGTTCTTTTACAGTTTTATTTCCCTTTTCAGTATTTCCCTTTTATGTAACGCCTAAGGGCAATTTGTTGAACAATTTAAGTTTCAAAGTTGAATCTAATGAAGTGTGTTCCTTTTTGTTTACAAAGTTGATTCCCGATTGTCTTTGAAAACATAAATCATACGCATTCCATTCATCATGTGCATAGCAGGTTTTCTTCTTTTCAGGTTGCTTACTGTTCTTCGCTGTTTATTTCAGCATCATGAACCCCGACTCATCATCAACCGAGATGTCTATCAAGGCTCTTCAGGCGCAGAACGCGCAATTTCAAGAGCTGATCATGGGTTTGGCTCAAGGCCAAGAAGAGCTGAAGGCTTTGCTCCTGAAGAAGGAGAAGAAGAAGAAGAAGCGAACTGTTCTTTTCAACTCGGGCCGAAGGTTTGGAAACACTCTGCAGAATGAAGAGGCTGGTTCTTCTATAGGCAAAAGCAGTCCCCAAGGGGGAAAAGGTCCTAGTCCGGTAGTCTCTGACAACGAGACTGACTTTAATGAGGAACAGTATCCTCTGGCAGAAGACCGGTATAAGCAGTTGGAAGACAGACTGAATGCAATGGAGATCCAACAAGTGCCTGGGCTGGATTTCGGAGATTTGGGCTTATCTACTGGTGTGATTATTCCTCATAAGTTTAAGGCACCATCTTTCACCAAGTATGACGGGGCGTCTTGTCCCAAACTAAACCTCAGATCTTACGTGCGGAAGATTCAACCGTACACAGTGGATAAGAATTTGTGGATCCACTTCTTCCAGGAGAGTCTTTCAGGGAATCATCTCGAATGGTTCTATCAGCTGGATGGGACCAAGGTTCGTAACTGGGAGGAGTTGGCTACTACTTTTTATAAGCAGTATCAATATAATGCCGACCTTGCTCCTACACGTACCCAACTCCAGGGTATGTCGCTAGGGTCAAGCGAAGGTTTTAAAGAGTATGCACAGAAGTGGAGGGATCTGGCTGGCAGGGTGCAGCCTCCGTTAACTGACCATGAGCTGGTGGATATGTTCTTGGGGACCCTCTCAGGGCCGTTTTTCAATCATCTTATCGGTAACTCATCTGCAGGGTTTATTGATCTTATTCTGACTGGAGAGAGAATAGAGGCTGGAATGAAGTCTGGCAAAATTCAGAAGGGTGCATCTGCAAGTTCTGAGAAGAAGCCCTTTAAGAAGGAGGCCAGTGCTGTATATGGGTCTAAAAGACAAGAGAAACCTGAGCGCCGCCAATCTGTCAACGCGGTGATGATTGCCAAACCTGCTGCTGCGCCTCGGCAAACCAATCCACAAAGGGGTGAAAGACCCAGAAGAGAGTTTACCCGTCTGAGTATGACTTTGTCGCAGATCTTGCCGCAGTTGCTATCCACCAATTTGGTGACTGTCAGGGAGGCCCCGAAGGTTGTGAATACTGCCTCTCCGAAATACAATCCAAATGCCCGCTGTGCTTATCACTCCGATAGCCCGGGGCATTCCACTGATGACTGCTGGGCCTTAAGGAATAAGGTGCAAGACCTTATTGACGCAAAAGAGATACAATTTGAAGCGCCTGAGAGGCCAAATGTGGTGACTGCTCCTATGCCCCAGCATGGAGTGAATGCCGTTGATGAAGAGGTATATGCCGTTTCTGTGAATGATGTAGCTACTCCCTTGATGACTGTTAAGAGGAACCTACTGCTGGCCGGTTTATTTCCGGGTTGTAGTGAAGGTTGCCTTTTCTGTGCTGTTTCCCTTTCTGGTTGTCCTTTGCTGAAGTTGGGCATCCAAAGCCTAATGGATAGCAAAGAGATTCTGTTCAAAAAGACTGCTGTTCAGTTTGTTCCGGTAGAAGAAGTTTCTGTTATTACGATCTTTAACAATCTAATCAAGGCTCTCCCAAGGAAGCCGGTTAAAATCATGACTGTCGCACCCGTTGTTATTACTGTTCCGGGGCCTCTCCCCTATGAGTCCGATAAGGCTGTCCCATGGCACTATGGGGCAGACGTGTATGTACATGGAATCAAGCAAGAGTTCAACACTGGCACCAGCATCAGCAATATCACTGGTCCAGCAAAAGTTACCCGCAGTGGCAGGCTCTTCTCGCCTGACATTGTGCCACCCGCTATTCGAAGACCCCTCACTATAACACCTGCAAGTGTACCTGTTCCCGTTTCTGATCAAGTTGTTTCCCCTGCTGCCGAGTCATCTAATGCTCGAGGTAAAGGGATTGAAGATGAGCCTGCCCGGATGGAGGCACCAAAATCCGTGACTGCTGAGGCCTCCCAACAAGAGATGGAGGAAATTCTTAAAATAATCAAGAAGAATGACTTTAATGTTGTTGAGCAGCTGGGGCATACCCCCTCCAAAATATCTATGCTCTCCTTACTGCTGTGTTCGGAGGCCCATGCTAAGGCCTTGATTTCATTTCTCAAGACGACCCATGTGCCACAGGAGACATCTGCTGTCCAGTTTACAGATTGCGTAGCCAATCTAACAGCAGACAATGGTTTGGGTTTCTCGGATGCTGACCTTACTGCTAAGGGAAAGGACCACAATGACGCCCTGCATGTCTCTATTGAATGCAGGGGCACTACTCTTGCGCACGTATTGGTAGACACTGGTTCTTCCCTAAATGTGCTACCCAAGAAGGCCTTAGACCGGCTGGATTGTGAGGGCCTGGAGCTGAAACCTAGCAATATCATCGTCAGAGCCTTTGACGGTTCTAAGAGGATGGTTCATGGAGAGGTAGACATTCCTATTCGTGTGGGTTCTCAAGTATTTGACTCTACTTTCTATGTGATGGATATCCGTCCATCGTATTCTTGTCTACTGGGTCGACCTTGGATCCACAAAGCTGGGGCAGTGACCTCTACCCTACACCAGAAACTCAAGTACCCCGTCAGAGGGAAGATTGTCACTGTGCAGGGAGAAGAGGAGTATATGGTGAGCCATTTGAATTCCTTCAGGTATATTGAGATGGACGGGGAGTTTATTGAAACCCCCTTTCAGCATTTCGAAGAGGTACCTCCAACATTGGCAGCAGCAGAAACAGTGGTTGAAGAGGACTTTCCATTGAAGATGGCTTCCCTAAAGGATGCCCGGGCCGTAATCAAGAAAGGTGAATGTGCTAACTGGGGCAGGCTCCCTGATTTTACACCTAAAACTGACAAGTTTGGACTGGGTTTTACTGCAGAGGGTTAGAAGGCTGTACGCAAGGCAAAGACCAGAAGACCTCCTGTGCTCATTACCAATCCAGGAGTGAATGCTGTTGGGGATGAAGATGAAGTGGGAGAGTCAGAGTTCAATAGCTGGATCTACCCGACGACTGATGGCGGATTGACCAATTGGATTGCTAAAGATCATACTCCTGTTACTTTTGTTACGCAGTAATAAACTCCTTTGTTTTTGTTATTTGTAATAAACAATGATTTGAAACTCTATGGCCCGGTGTCTTACCCGGGGCACGGTGGCTTCATTTGTGAGGGCATATAAATTGTCATTTCATATATCATGAATAAAAACCTTGGATGTTTTCTCGCATTTCAAATCTTATGCTCCTTTTCTTTCTTTCCTTTCTTTATATATTGCAAAACAGTTGTATTTACACACACTCACTCATACAGGTTTCAATCCACTCTGGATCTCACTGGTAACGACTCTGCTACTGCCAGTTATGACTTCGAAAATCCGATCAACTTAGCCGAAGACGAAGGTGAAGATGATTGCGAAGTGCCTGGCGAACTTGCAAGACTGTTACTTCAGGAAGAGAGGGCAATTCAACCACATGAAGAGCCGGTGGAAACAATAAATCTGGGTACTGATACAGACAGAAAGGAGGTAAAGATTGGTGCCAACCTAGAGCTCAGCGTGAAGCAACGGTTGACTCAGATGCTACATGATTATATGGAGATCTTTGCCTGGTCCTACGAAGACATGCCCGGGTTGGATACCGACATTGTGGTCCATCACTTGCCTACCAAGGAAGACTGCCCTCCGGTTAAGCAAAAGGTCCGCCGTATGCGTCCAGAGATGTCTGAGAAGATCAAAGCCGAGGTTATGAAACAGTTTGATGCCGGGTTTCTTGCAGTGACTTCCTATCCTCAGTGGGTTGCTAATGTGGTGCCGGTACCTAAGAAAGATGGAAAGGTCAGAATGTGTGTCGACTATAGGGATCTGAATAGGGCCAGCCCCAAGGATGACTTCCCTCTACCTCACATTGATGTCCTGGTTGACAATACGGCTCAACACAAAGTGTTCTCTTTCATGGACGGTTTTTCAGGTTATAATCAGATTAAGATGGCTCCTGAAGACATGGAAAAGACTACCTTTGTTACTCAGTGGGGCACCTTCTGCTACAAGGTCATGCCTTTTGGACTGAAGAACGCTGGGGCAACCTACCAACGTGCCATTGTTGCTTTATTTCATTACATGATCCATCATGAGATAGAAGTGTATGTTGACGACATGATTGCAAGGTCCCAAACTGAGGAAGAACACCTTGATCATCTGCAGAAATTGTTTGACCGACTGAAACTGTACAAGCTGAGGTTGAACCCGAACAAGTGCACCTTCGGGGTTAGATCTGGAAAGTTGTTAGGCTTCGTTGTAAGTGATAAGGGTATTCAAGTGGACCCTGCCAAGGTTAAAGCCATTCAAGAGATGCCAGTTCCTAAGACAGATAAAGAGGTCAGAGGCTTTTTAGGACGCCTGAATTACATTGCCCGATTCATCTCGCATCTAACTGCTACTTGTGAACCAATCTTCAAGCTGTTGAAGAAAGATCAGGTAGTACGTTGGAATGATGAATGTCAGGCTGCTTTTGACAGAATCAAGGAGTATCTCCAAGAACCACCCATTCTTATGCCACCGGTTGAGGGGAGACCTCTGATACTATACCTGACAGTACTTGACAACTCAATGGGGTGTGTGCTGGGGCAGCATGACGAGTCTGGCCGAAAAGAGCATGCCATTTATTACCTTAGCAAAAAGTTTACCGACTGTGAGACCCGATACTCACTGCTTGAGAAAACTTGCTGCGCTTTGGTATGGGCTGCTCGCCGGCTGAGACAGTATATGCTGACTCACACTACTTTGTTGATCTCAAAGATGGATCCTATAAAGTACATATTTGAAAAGCCTGCTCTGTCTGGGAGAATAGCAAGATGGCAAATGATCTTGATAGAATACGACATTCAGTACACGACCCAGAAAGCCATCAAGGGAAGTGTCTTGGCAGACCACTTGGCACATCAGGCAGTAGACGACTATCAGTCAATGAACTTTGAGTTTCCCGACGAGAGTATCATGATAGTGATTGATTGTGAAGTACCTGGACCGAATGATGGACCTGAGGAAGGATCCCGATGGTCTATGCACTTTGACGGAGCCTCTAATGCTTTGGGTAACGACATCGGTGCTGTGATCATATCCCCTCAAGGCACTCATACTCCACTTACTGCCCGACTATGTTTCAACTGCACCAACAACATGGCGGAGTATGAGGCATGCATCATGGGTCTCCAAGCTGCGATTGACTTAAGGATCAAGTTTCTGAGTGTCTTCGGAGATTCCGCTCTCGTGATCAATCAGATCAAAGGGGAGTGGGATACGAAACATCCGAATCTTATTCCTTACAGAGAATGTGTGTTGACATTGATTCCCCACTTCACAGAGATAACTTTTGAACATTTCCCAAGAGAGGAGAATCAATTGGCGGACGCGTTAGCTACGATGTCTTTTATGTTCAAAGTCAAATGGGACAATGAGGCTCCCCGGGTCATCATCTGGAAATTGGATGAACCGGCATACTGTTGTGATCTTGAGACTGAGTTGGTGACTGAGAAACCTTGGTACCATGAGGTAAAGAGATATTTGGAAGCTCAAGAGTATCCTGAAGGTGCATCTGTCAACGATAAGAAGTTTCTGAGAAGGTTCGCAGTGAAGTTCTTCCTTAGCAACGACATCCTGTACAAGCGAAACCATGATTCGACCTTACTGCGTTGTGTGGATAAGACTGAAGCAGAAAGGATCATGGCAGAGCTATATGAAGGTACCTTCGGAACACATTCCAGTGGACATACTATGGCGAAGAAGATCCTTCGGGCAGGGTATTTCTGGTCCATAATGGAAGCCGAGTGCTACCAACATTCTCGGACATGCCATAAGTGCCAGTCCCTCTGAACGTCCTGACTGCACCTTGGCCTTTTGCAATGTGGGGCATAGATATGATCGGTGAGATTAAACCTACGGCATCCAACGGGCATCGCTTCATCCTAGTGGCGATTGATTACTTTACAAAGTGGGTTGAAGCAGCTTCCTACGCCACGGTAACCAAGAACGTTGTGGCACGGCTCATTCGGCACAACCTGATCTGTCGATACGGCGTCCCAGAAAGGATCATTACAGACAACGGTACCAATCTCAATAACAAGATGATCACTGAGCTCTGCGAGCAGTTCAAGATACAGCACCACAACTCTTCTCCTTACAGACCGAAGATGAATGAGGCTGTAGAAGCAGCAAATAAGAACATTAAGAAAATCGTGCAGAAGATGACAGTGACTTATAAAGATTGGCACGAGATGTTACCGTTCGCTCTACATGGGTACCGTACCTCAGCCAGGACGTCAACCGGGGCAACTCCTTTCTCCTTGGTCTACGGCATGGAGGCAGTCTTACCGATCGAAGTGCAGATACCCTCTCTCCGGATAATGAAGGATGCAGATTTGAGCGAAGACGATTGGATCCAGACACGACTTGATCAACTAAACTTAATTGATGAAAAGAGACTTGCTGCTATTTGTCATGGTCAGACGTACCAAAAATGGATGATCAGGGCATTTAACAAAAAGGTCAGACCACAAGAATATCAAGTTGGGGATCTGGTAATCAAGCGAATCATCCTTCCTCAGAGTGATCCAAGGGGCAAATGGACCCCTACGTACGAAGGGCCATTTGTGGTTAAACATGTGTTCTCAGGAGGAGCCATGATTCTAACCAACATGGATGGTGACGACCTTCCTCACCCCGCCAATGCAGACATAGTAAAAAGATACTACGCATAAAAAAGACCCGCTAGGTTGACATACCTAGGCAAAAATTAGGGCTTCCCGGCGAACCAAAAGGGTTCGGGCAAAATGAAGGGATGAAATAAAAAAATCTGTACACCCGGCAAGTCGAAAACCTGAAAAGGCGGCTTGGGCAAAAATGGGTATCCCGGTGGACTGAAAACCCGAAAGGGCAGTCCAGGCAAAAGTTAGGGATAAAGTGTAATACTATGTCTCATTAGATCACTTTGCATCCAGAATCCGGTATCTACATCAAGATCAGACGACATCGATCAATCAACTTCATCTTCAACTAAGGTCATCAAGTGATGAGACGCTCAAAGATATAAAGGCAATAACAGAGTTGAAATCCAGTGGATCATCCATTTCATACAACTGTTTTATTTTCTTTTGTACAAACTTGTATAAATTCTTTTGTTCGGCGGTGTTCTCTTACTAGGACGTCATCCTCTTGTACATAAACGCCTATTTTACAGGCAAATTCAAAATCAATACAAAAATCACTTTTCAGTTAAAATTGCCAAGTGTTTTTTTTTTCCTTTTTCTGTTTTGTTTTGCGAAGAACGTCCAAGGTTCAATTTGTGATATATGCATTGACAATAATTTGCTAACTCATGAATATTTGCATACGAAACAAAGGATTAATTACAGGTAACATTAGAAACAGGGGCAATAAAGAGTTGTCTAAGCGATCTAATTGTTCCGTCCACCAAGGTACCAAGGTGAGTTCGGCTGAAGAACATAACCAATACATCTTAATTCCCCAGAGAGTGAGCCAGCAGGTCAATACACTCTCCCCAAGCTATATTATCAAACCTTAAGGAAGTTGGGTACCCCCCGCAGATCTCAACATTCCCCAGCAGTATGCAGACGTCCCTAACAAGCATCCCCGACAGTCTTGGTCTAAAGATTGTTCCCCGACGGTATATCAAACATTCAATGGAGTCGCTTCCCCGATACAGTTCAAAACTTCCCCAGGAGAGTCCAATCCAGTTTCCCCAGGAAAGTTGGAATCCATCTCCCCAAGCAGTAAGCTTATCCCCAGTAGAATCTGGAAGCTTCCCCCTGTACAGAGCACGAACGCGTCCCCCGGCTTTATTCAAAGGTTATTTCCCTACCAGGATATAACTGGGTTATCCTCAGCCAAAAGCCACGAGAAGATCGTCCTCGACGAAGTCTTCTTATCCCCAGCAAAGTCTATTAACACTTCCAACGCATCAATGGTATCCTCAGCGAAGTCACCATCAACATCTCAGCAAAGTACCTCTCTCCCCACAGAGTATTGTTTCCCAGCAAGATCGTTAGAGTACTTTTCTCCCTGCAGAGTAATCCATTCGTCAAGTTTATTCCCCAACGGAGTTATTTTCTCCTACTGGTATTCTTGCAACCATCATCCCCAGCGGAAACAACAAAGCACTACTCTCCGACATCAGCCCAGGATGTGACTTCCCGGCACCCGTCAAGGATTTACTTTCCTAGACGAAAAGATACATTCATAAACATCACATTTTCATACATTATAGCATGCATATACGCATCATGTCTTACAAATCTCATTTATGTTGAGAACATCATCGCTTGATTCATATCATGCCTTGCATATGACTGACCTTTACCTTTCAGGAAAGATCCAGTTAAGTTCTCAGCTATATTCCAAGACCTAGCCTGGTTCAGTTAAATCGACCCTAAGATTTTCCTGATTCTTATCCAGTCAAAGGCCTTCTCTGGTTCAGTCAGATCGACACTAAGATCTCCCTGATTCTTATCCAGTTGAAGATTCCAAGACCTTGTCCGGTTCAGTTAAATCGACTCCTAAAGATTTTTCTGATTCTTATCCACCCAAAGGCCTTCTCTGGTTCAGTCAGATCGACCCTAAGATCTCCCTGATTCTTATCCAGTTGAAGATTCCAAGACCTTGTCCGGTTCAGTTAAATCGACCCTAAGATTTTCCTGATTCTTATCCAGTCAAAGGCCTTCTCTGGTTCAGTTAGATCGACCCTAAGATCTCCCTGATTCTTATCCAGTTGAAGATTTCAAGACCTTGTCTGGTTCAGTTAAATCGACCCTAAGATTTTCCTGATTCTTATCCAGTCAAAGGCCTTCTCTGGTTCAGTCAGATCGACCCTAAGATCTCCCTGATTCTTATCCAGTTGAAGATTCCAAGACCTTGTCCGGTTCAGTTAAATCGACCCTAAGATTTTCCTGTTTCTTATCCAGTCAAAGGCCTTCTCTGGTTCCGTCAGATCAACCCTAAGATCTCCCTGATTCTTATCCCAGTAGAAGACATCCAAGATTCTCTCAACGTTACTGTTGAGGTTGAAGTCGCCCAAGATTCTCTCAGCGTTACTGTTGAGGTTGAAGTCGCCCAAGATTCTCTCCGCGTTACTGTTGAGGTTGAAGTCGCCCAAGATTCTCTCAGCGTTACTGTTGAGGTTGAAGTCGCCCAAGATTCCCTCAGCATTATTGTTGAGGTTGAAGTCGCCCAAGATTCTCTCAGCGTTACTGTTGAAGTTGAAGTCGCCCAGGATTCTCTCAGCGTTCCTGTTGAGGTAGTAATCATCCAAGGTTCTCTCACCGTCCCGTTGAGGTAGTAACCATCCCTGGTTCATTCATCACCGTTTGAAGCTCCAGATTCAATTCCTGTAACCAGTCAGGGCACATCTACACAAAGAGGTTGAAGACCAGCTCCTATAACAGGTCAGGTAATCATTTTCTTTTTCAGGTACGCAAGTTCTCGCTAAGGAATCTCTTACGCGATCGACACCCAGATGGCATCTATAAGCCCATCCACTCATCCACTATCTCTTAGCATGGCATCTATAAGCTCATCATCCTATCCATCAATCTCCAAATGGCATCTATAAGCCCATTCCCACCATCACACTACTATGTGAGCGCAAATTTCTGGGCACTCTAGTGTTCAATCATCTTCCACCTTCGGATTACGAAAGGCACGTCAGCCAATCTGCATCCTCAGGTCTAAGAAGATTGAACAGGGGCAACTTTTGTACCCCAAAATTTTCCCTCCCATATTCTCCAAGATTTGCAAAGAGCATGCTTCAAAATCTCCCCAAGGGTTACACAGTTCAAGGGCCTCCTAATAGTCAAAAACTAGGGTTTTGGTTCTGTCAAAGAAATTGAAGTTTTCAAGGGTCCAATCAAGTCCCACATGCCTATAAACATGGTCAAGCATCCTCATACCAAGTTTCAAGACTTACAGCACAAAATTGCACAGTCAAAAACCCTAATTGCTCAACAGTCAACTGTAGGGGCAAAATGGTCATTTGACAGTCAAAAGTTCAAATTTTTGGTCAACATCTTATTTTGAAGCCACAAACATCATTTGATCAATTCTTGATCATGATTTTCAAGGCATGGCTCAAAAAGTCTCAAGATGCAAAAGTTTCCATATTTGGACAGTTGAAAAAGTCAACTGCAAATTGACCAGGGCACAACTTCCACATGGATTATCAGAAAAATTCCATCCAAAGCTCATTTTGAAGAGAAAGACATTTCCTACAACTCCTCTTCACACTTCAAGTCCAAGAAATGCTCTCACAAAAAGTTATCAATCTCAACATTATAGGTCATTTTCAAAAGTCAACAAAAAGGCACTTTAAATCAAAGACCATAACTTGAGATTGGTAAATCAAAATGACACGGGACCAAAGGCATTGGTTAGAGGACTTCAAGACCTTTCCAAAATATCCAAGAACATGATCAAAGCTTAAAATTTGAGCAAGATATGGCTTGTGGAAGTTGGGAAAGTTTTGGGAATTTTGAAAAGTCAACTTTACTTCAAATGCCTCAAAATTGCTAATGGGCCACATTTTCTTCCAAGATTCATCATCCAAAGGCTATGCACGACCATTTGGCCCAAAGGGGATTTATTTCATCATTTTTTATTATTTATTTGAATTTTTAATCACCATTAATTCATTTAATAAAATAAAATATGAAAAAAATACAAAACAAATGTATTTGAATCTTTTTATGCAGCACATGCCCTCATTGGTTACTCAAGATTCGTGCACATCAAAAAAGGAAGGATTTGGCCATGATTGGTATCAAAAGACATGGAAAAGATTTGAAAAAATATGCCATTAAAAGCAAATATTTGATTCATGATTACAAGGGTTTTTGGACTCAAATTTCAACCCTAATCCATTGGCATACATATACTGATCATAACCCTAAAGCTCACAACCTCCAAGCTGCGCCCCAGATCACAAACACACTTTGCAATTTTTGTGAAAAAAGTCAAAACTGAAAACGGCATTAGAGGACGATTCAAAGCTTCTAACCAATTCCAAAAGCTTTCTGAGGCATCACTGAACCTGACTGAATCCTTTTCCACGCTCCTAGCATCAAGAATTGGTATATAGAAGTCGAAATTTCTCATACTTTATGCATAATCGTATTTCAATTTCTGGGCATTTTCCATACAACTTAATTGTTGTTTTGTACTAATATGGACCTTCTGAGTCTATTGACATTGTTTAATTGAGTTTTCATAGCCTATATGCAAAGTTACCATTGAAGCTTGCTAGGGTTTCAGAGCTGTAAAATTAGGGGTTTCCTCTTCAGGAAAAATTGAGACACAAGACCCACGCCATTGAAACCAGAAGCTCATGACTAATCGATTCCATACCTCGCGATCAATTTATGATCAACAGGGTTCTATTCGCTATTTTTGTATGCATCATTTAGTGGGGGTTTAAAACCCCCGCTATCCAGTTTGTTTTTTTCAGGCAAAATAAAGAACAGAGGAGGAAGACGCTTATGTGTCATGACGTGAAAGGGCAGTTCAAAGTTGGCGCGCGTTTTATTGATTCAGACCACTAACTCTTGTTTTTTCTTATAATAATTGCATTCCATTAATGTTACAAATAAACGCGCTTGGCTGGTTGGTAAGTGAGGTGTCATGGAATCAATGGGACCTGGGTTCGATTCCCAGGTCCCCTCCCTTTCTCAGTATATTTTGTTTTAACCAGATTCCATGCAGCTTCTCACCAAAAGACTACCATGCACTCTACGCTCCAGCATGCCACATGTCCCACAACATCCATCCAGTGGCCAGGATCCAAGGTCCAGGGAACACCCTAGTCAACGCATACGCACATGGTCAGAAAGGTCAAACGAGGCCTCAATGTATTGGGCCTAATTGCTGGCAACATAACCTCCAAATTGGGGTCAACACCCCCCATTGGTTTTCTTTCTTTCATTCTTTTTATTTTTTTTCTATTTTATTTGTTTTATTTAGTTTTAATTTAATTCTTTAAATTAATATATTTTCATAAAACATTAAAATAATAAAAAAATCAGAAAGACAAAAAACAAAAATATTTTATTTAATACATTTTTGTAAATAAATTTTATTCATTAATTAGTTTAACTCTAGGTTTAATTCCAATGTTTTCTTAAATAAATTAAAAAATGTAGAACTAGGGTTTTAAATACTTTTATCTTTTTTTTCTTTTCTTTTACCATTATTAATAATTAATTATTTATTTTTTGTAAATAAACTTGCCATTAAATAACTAGGTTAATTCTAGGTTTAATTTTAACATTTTTTAATAAATTAAAAATAGTTTAGAATTAGGTTTTAATTCCATTAATTTTCTTAAACTCCATAAATACAAAAAACTCAAAAAAAAAACAATTTCTTTCTTTTATTTAACTTAATTAATTTGTTAATTGTAATTTAATTTCCTAAAAAGGGTCCAACGCCCTCGCATTCCCGACTTTAATTCTCTTCGTATTTTTATTTCTTTTTGTGAATATTCATGTAATTCTCCCAAAGCTATGTAATAGATTAATTAGACATTTATTTTCCGCATTTTGTTTTATTTCAAATCGGGTCTTGGATTATTTTGGCGATGTAGACCCGCGCCTTTTAATAGCGTAGGACTTTTACCTTCTCGCATCTTTTAACTGTTAATAACTTGCATGAAAGAATGAATGCCAAAAATAAAAGCAACGCGTAGATCACCAATACATGACAAGATAAACATAAATGAACATGACACACAAATCACACATCACCCCTAGGGTACGCCTCACTGTTGCCTTGCCCCTCGAAAGGTGGTCGTCGAGTAGAGGACGTTTTAGTAAGTCCTCATGTCCATGAACATGGCATGAGGGTAGCTTCTAAGGTGTCTTCCTATTGCTCCGGTGATCACCATGTCCCGACCCTCGAATTGACCCGAACACCTCCAACAGTGGTGCTACCTACCTCTCAATGGTGGGATGGCACTACTTTAAGGACATTTACACAAACGAATTCCTTAGGGTAGGTAGACAACTCGTAGATACTTGCTCTAATTTCAAAACAAAAATCAAAAACTCTTTCACGCCGACACTTTCAAAAGCAAATTTTCAAACACTCTTGAGGACTGATACAAGAGTCGAACTGAAATTTTCAAAGAAACTTTTTAAACCCACAGTTGAAAAACAAACAAACATTTTGAAAACACAAATGAGCAAGTATCTAAGAGCCCATGGATAACCATGGATAGAAAGGGTGCTAACACCTTCCCTTTCTATAAATCTACCTCCCGAACCGAGAGCAATCTCTATAAGGAATTTTTCTGTGCTTTTGTCCTTTCCATTTGGAGAAAATAAAAGACGGTGGCGACTCTTGCTTCCGCGACATTTCGCGAACCAGCGTTAAACAGTCAGTTCCAGATCCACCGATCACAACTATCCTATAGGGAACATGCAAAGGGACCGAAGTCGTTATCTCAATTCTAATTGAGTGACATCATCGATCATTAAAAGAATAACGATAAAAGCCCTAAGGGAGCATGCAAAGATCGAAGTCATTATCTCAATTCTAATTGAGTGACGTCATCGATCGTCAACAAAGAAAGCAATAAAATCATATGGGGAGAATGCAAAATCCAAAGTAGTTATCTCAAAATTGAGTGACATCATCAGCCGTCAAAAGATGAAAGCAAACACAAACACAATAAGTAAATAAGTGTGGAATGCGTGCTACAGGTCTTTAAACAGCGACTTCAAGCACACACTCTTTATTTCCTACTTCTCATGATATCTATAAAAGCAGTAAAGAAATGCGATAAAGTATGGAAAAGTATAAATGTAGTAGCGGCGTCTACCAAAAGAAGGCGGATCGTCGAAAGAGAACGAAAGCAATGGAGAAGAAAGGAGTACGCGTCGAGCAAGCTTCACCAAGAAACAAAAAAAGTCGGAAACGATATCCAACTAAGATAAAAGCAAATGCGTGTTGCGAATGCAACACGTAATCATAGGTTCCTACATAAAGTATCACAAAATATCACATGCATCCGGATAACATATAATATGATATGAATTTCTCAGGATGATGAGAAATAAGGCGTGTCACATCAAAAGCGAGCATACGCCATATGCTTCGATCACATAATAACATGTTATGTTACATGATCGAAAGCATCAAAATATACCTTGCACAATAAACAAACGCGTCAAAAATAACGAGGCAAAATGGTGTAAAAATATGAAGAAAAAAACTAAAGAAAAAGTATTTTTTTATTAGTTTTTTATGTGAGGAAAATTATATCAAAAAATAAATAATTAATTCCTAAAATCAACTAGGAAGATTTAACAAGTTTTTAATGATTTTGTAGTTTTTATCATTAATTTTTCATCAAAATTATGAAAAGAAAAATTAACAGAAAACCAATGCAATTCTATACAGAGGGGTTGTAACTTGAATCGGGGAGTGTATAAAAGCATGCGCTGAAAGCCCATTCAGTAAAGAGTACAAAAGTTGATTTTGTTATTCATTATCTCAGATTCCAAACAAATTAAAACGGGCCTAGGGGGTGATGCAATTCGACCCAGTGGTTGAGAGTTTTTTGTTTGTTTGTTGTATAAGCAAGTCAATTAAAAAAACAACTACTATGGGCCAAACCCAAGAAGACAATTATGTCCATTTTTTTTCAATAACACCATCCTACCCTCAAATTATTTATTCATTTTTTTATAAAAATATTAGAAAAATAAAAAGGGATGAAGTAAGGAAATTAAATGCACGCGTTTGGAAGAAGGAGTTAGGGTTCACTACAAAATTGTTTGTGACCTTTCATCTCTCATGAACAAAGACTTTTCTTCCTCCAAACTCGTCACATCGGCGCTTCCTCACGGTGAATAGCGATCCTCAACCTTCTCGCCTCCGCGTCACATTTCTAACATTTATTCAGCTTTTCGTCGCGCTCAAGACTCTGTCTGCCTCTCTCTGCCACCATCTCTTCTTTCTTACTCACGACCTCATCCGCTTAGCTTTAACTTTCTATTTGTTTCTTTCATCATCATTGTTTCAAGTTCAACAATTCTCTTCGAATCACGTCTCCGTCTCAGGCTTGTTTCGATTCGAACAACGCAAACGAACACAATATATGATGATGAGGAATAAAAGTGCTTACCTACCAGAAGAACTATTTGGAACGTCTTCAAATGTAAGAAGAAAACCATCAATACAGAGGTACAATGTGTTTTACTTTTAATTCTCCTTCATCTTTGATTTTGTTTTCTGCTTTTTGTATGTTTGATTGCTGCAGATGTTTTGATGTTGAAATTACTGATGACCGCAGATGATTACGATGTTGCAGATTGGAATCGAATCGTAGATGAAGATTTAAGGTTAAAGTTTCAAAATGATGTGATTTAGAGAGAGATGAAGGCTATGAAGGTTGAAGAATCGATGAATATGATGAAGGAAGCAGAGAGAAGATGAAAGCTCTGAGTTTTTTTCTAAAGAGTTTGTTAAAATGATCGTGAATGGAGAAGAAAGAGATCTTGAAGATGCAGAGAGACTTCAAGAATTTTCAGAAAGAGTTTAGAATTTCTTTTTGGTGATTCTTCTCAGAATTTGAAGAATGAAGCGTGAATGGAAGAAGTGAGAGAAAGGTTGAATATGAAGATGAGAGGAGAAGAGAGAAAGAAGATGAAGCTTCGTGTTGGTGGTTCTCCAGAAAGAATCCAGAAGCAATTCTGGTGAGTGATCTGTTTATATATGTTGTTAGAGCTGAGAAAAGTTTGTTAGGGATAAAGCCTTTTAAGCCTTTGGATTGAGAAATCATTTTTTTATGATGAAGGGCCTAAATTGATTCAATTAGAGGTTAACTTCTGTTAGTAACTGTTTAAAATTAGTTTGTTACTTTTCGGTTAGAAGTTAGTTGGAATCAGTTGAGAGCTTGAAAAGTTAGTTAGAAGAAAATAGATCTTGGCCTTCATATCCTAATTTTCTGTTACAAGAGTTTACGATTAGGATTAGCTGAGTTTTTAATTCACATGTTTTTCTCTATTCATTTTCCCCTTATTTTTCCGTTGGATAATTTTGTTTTCACAGTTTGCACATTTTCTGATATATTTACTCATGATTTTATATTTTTTGGGTTTTCCTGATTTTTTTTGCACAACTGGTGTATGGCATGATTATTCTCTGAACTAGTTTTTTAATTGATGCAGGGCTGAACTGGTTCCTTTTGTAGTTGTTGTTGTTGTACCCCAAAATTTGCCCTATCATGTCTCCCAAGGTTTCCTCCTATATGGGTGATTACAAACCCTTGTTTTGAAGAAAATGAAAATTTTGAATGATGGTCATGGGTCTTTCGATTGGTATCTGAATAAAGTACTTCGAAGTCACGTCAACAAAGTCCTTTGATTGGCATTTGGATAAAAGAGTCTTCGATTGGAATCTGGACAAGGAGCTTCGACTGGGATTTTAAAACCCTTTGAGAGATATTTGTCTCACAAGCTTTGATTAGGCGCTGAAAACCCTTCGATCAAGCATTGGTCTACAAGCTTCGATTGGGAGCTGAAAACCCTTCGATCAAGCATTGGTCTACAAGCTTCGATCCGACGCTGAAATACTTCGACACAAGCTTGGTTCACAAGAATACAACTGAGTATAGGTTGTTCATGCCTAATTCTATTGACAAGGAAATGACTCTCCCTATGCGTGCCTTCAGCATACAAGGCTAGGATTTCTTTATATTTTCTTTCAATCCACTAGGAAAAAAATTTCCTTCGATACACAAGGAATTGACTGCCTTTATGCCAGCTTCGACTGGGCAACGGTCCCCTTTGAAACAGTTTCGATTCCACATCTAAAAACACACAACTCTCCACTTTCGACACCTAGTAAGACCTTCTCGAAGGACACAAATAATTCCTTCGAAAGACATGCACTTGATCCAGTAAAAAAACATGTATTGGATGGAAACAATTTTGCTTGCTAACCAAGGTTTTGCATACTGATAGGCCCAAGCTTTCTGCATAAGCATTCATATTCACAAGCTTCGATTGGCAAGGTTGAGGTCTTTCAATTGGTTTAGTTGGTTAGTGTGATACAGTGGGAGAACTGACTTGAGGTTTTACATTTGTGTTCACAAATGTTTCGGTTTAGCAAGAGTCACCACCGACTTTTTATTTTATCCAAAGGAAAGGTCAAAAAGCACAGGAAAGACCTTTGAGATGTTTTCTTGGGTTCGGGGAGTAGATTATGAAAAGGGAAGGTGCAAGCACCCTTTTCATCCATGGTTATCCATGGGCTCTTAGTTACTTGTTTAAATCACTTACTTTTGCTTTTCATTTGTTTGAAATGGTGTTGTGTGTGGTTTTGAAAAAATGTTTCAAAAAGAGGCCATCGTTGTGGCAACCTTTGTAATGATTCTTGTTTGAATGTATACAAAGGTGTGTTGTCTTTTGAAAATATTTTTCAATGTTTGAAAGTTTGTTTTGGGAAATGTTTTGAAATTGTGTTGTGGAGTGTGTTTGAAAATATCAAGGATGTTTTTCAAGTTTTAATCAAGTAACTAAGAGTTGTCTACCCTATTTTACTCAAAGATCTTTTCTGTACGTTTTTAACCCTTTTGACAGTGTTGTTTTACCATTGTATTTGGTAAACAAACTTGTACTAGGATGTTAAACGGGACAGGCGTGGGTCATCGTATTGACCATGATAGCAATATTGCCAAGTATCTTTAGCAATTTTTTCGAGGGACTAGATCATTTTGTATAGCCAACCAAGATAGAGTCATCAAGGGACTATGATCTTTTGTTTTGTTTTGTTTTACCAAGATACCTAGCATGCATACCATGGCCATTTGTTTAGGCAACCAAGTGGAGATACCTTAAGGGTGCAAGTGTGCATTGTGTATTGATTGCATGCATGATTTTATCTTGAATTAGGATTTTCTATTTCATTGATTTTATCTTGCCATACATATCCTAATTACTAGCATTTACATTTGAAAGCAATAAAAATGCGGAAATGTAAAATCCTACGCTACTACAATATTTAGGGGATGAGTGATACACACTTGTACATGGGGGGTGGTTCAACGGGAAAAATAGATAAGAAAAGAAAATAACAAGGGGAACAAAAAGAGAAAGAGAGAGAGAGGGCTAGCGCGCTGCTGAGAGAAAGTCAGAAGTTCTGACCCAGGCCTGCTGCAGGATATCAACCTGTTAGTGAAAATGTATGAGTCAGAACTTCTGACTCTGGTGCCCTGTAAAACAGAAACATGTTAGTGGGAAGGTCAAAAGTTCTGACCCCCATGCGCTGCAAGATAAACGTTTGTTGGTGGGGAAGTCAAAAGTTCTGACCCTGCTGGAAACACAACAATTTTCAGAAGTTCTGATATTATTGACAGCAAAACAAGCTTCAGAGGTGTTGGCGTCAAAGTCAAAGCTTGGCTTCCCCCTGTGCTAGTCAGAACACCTGCAATTTTATTATTTTTCCATAAAACAGAAGGAATTCCTAGGACAGTCTCAGCAGGTGTCATAACGTTTCAGAAGACAGAACCAAAAAGGTCACAAGCAGGTTCTACACTGATTCACTTCCTACTTAAGCATTCATAGGCATGAAAATCCTCAGAACACATACAACAACAACATGATATCTACATTGTGTTTATTGAGCATGCAAAGCTGATGATGCTTAGCAGCATGATGACAGTCAACAGGTGCTTACCCTGCTGTCGGAAGATAATCTGTGAGTTGGAGCTAGCTTTAGCTCTGATGGTGTTCTGGACAAGTTCTTTTTAGAATGGGTGGATGGAGAAGATATATGTATGTATGGTCAGAAACTGTATGGGTGTTCTCTATTCAGGAAGCAAACTGGGTATCAATGAAGTTTGGAGGCAGGAAGTTCAAAGTTATGAAACACTAGGGTTTTTGGCAGAGTTTCACAATGTTTTCTTACTAGAGCTTTCTGTTCCTCTTCTAGCAATTTTTCTGGATTTTTCTTCACGTCCCCCTTTAAAATGGACAATGGTGTCCTATTTATTAGCAAGGCTTTGTGAATTTTTGAACGTTAAATGGCACCAATATTATGCAGTAGAGGTTAACTTATTCTTGAAGGAAGTTCATGAAAAGTTGTGATGATGGACAGCTTTTCAGCCTAGGTTGGAACAGTAAGCAAGGATTAAGCAGAAGTGACACCTATAGGCGAAAAGTGGCGCATAGACCCATGCCTAAGCTTGCACAAAGGTGTTACCAAGCCACACGTGGAGAGACCCCTTGGATGAATGCTCAAAAGTGGTTGTGAGCATTAATGAGCATTAAATGGTGATGAGATTTGTCAAAATCCAAAATCTTGTAATAGGAGATTTTGCATCATTACCTAAAACCTGAGCCAACAGTTCCGCTTTACCAAAAATAACAACGTAAACCACGCTATGACCTTGGCCTCTTGCTGCCTCAGCAAACTCTGAGAGTTTTCCAGTCTTTCCAATATGCTCCTTTGATCTGCCTCTGAAAACTCTAGACTTAAAGATCCTGCTTCAGTATTTTACCCAATCTGCTGATCCCATTACCTTCTGATCCCAGTACATTCTGAGGGAGTCTCAGGCTTTGTTGCCTTCTTTACACTTTTCTAACAAACTCTGGCTGAACTTGCATAACTGCTGAAAGAGCCATGTTCTGACTGAATGTTATGTGCTGAGCCCGGTTTGCAACTTCTGACCGTTTCTGCCTGGAGGTTGGTTCAGAAGCTCTGAGGTGCCATTTTCTTCTCAAACACTTTTCTTTTAGAAAAAATTCTAAGTATTTAGAATTTAACTTTTCCAAGGTAAAAGTTTTGCCTTTTGAGCTTGCAAATGACCATTTTGCTTTTGTAAATGGTTTACTTGGAAAGGAAAGATAATTCAGGGCTTGGATTTGTTTAAGAGAAACCCTGAGAATTCAGGATGAATTCCTGAAGGATGAGAGGGCAAATTTTGGGGTACAGCAGCTGCCCCTGTTCAATCTTCTTGAACCTGAAGAGTTAGATTGGCGAGTTTGGCCTTTCTTGATTCGAAGGTAAAAGAGGATTGGACACTAGAGTGCCCGTAAATTTGCACTCGTCATAGTATAGTTGAGGGAATGGGCTTAAAGATGCCATTTGGAGGTGTGACAAAATCTTGTCGGAGATGGGCTTAAGAGATGCCATCCAAGAAAATTGATCACATGAGAGATTCCTTTGCGAGAGCCCGTACACCTGTTGTTGAGGAGGACTACATCGGGGAATGCTGGTCTCTGTTGTGGTAGAAATAGAACTTCGATCGTCTATTATTCTACTGGGGAGTCAACTCTTGGTTGAAGGGGTGACAGTGAACTACTATCTGGTCAACATCCAGGCTTTATAGTCTTGTACTTCCTATCTGGTCAACATCCAGGCTTCAGAAGGAAATCAAATGGTTATCCGGTCGCCTCCGGGTTTCCCTTTGACTTTTGGGCCTACTAATATCCGGTTGAATCCGGGCTTCAAGGTAATTGGCCGAGTAAACTGCTATTTGGTCAACATCCAAGCTTCACAGTGTCCCTCACTGTTATCTGGTCGAAATTCAGGCTTCAGTGTCTTTTACCGCTATCCGATTGTAATCCAGGCTTCACGATGTATCATACAATTATCTGGTCAAATCCAGGCTTCATGGTGTTCGGAGAAATCAAGATATTGTCCGGTCGAATCCTGGCTTCATAACTTGTATTAAAGATATATCACTATCTGGTCATAATCCAGGCTTCGTAGTATTCTTGGTTGCTATCTGGTCGTAATCCAGGCTTCACAATGTATTCTACCATTATCTGGTCGTAATCCAGGCTTCATGGTCTTGTATTGCTATCTGGTTGTAATCCAGGCTTCACAATAACTTGTTGAGCTGTTATCCGGTTGTAATCCGGACTTCACGGCTGGTGTTTATGATAATACCACTATCTGGTCAAATCCAGGCTTCACGATACTTGGCTGAGCTGCTATCCGGTCGTAATCTGGGCTTCACGGCTTTCTGGGGATTAAACTATTCTCTGGTCGATCTCCAGGCTTCAGTATAATCAAGGTATTATCTGGTCGAGTCCAGGCTTCAGTATAATCAAGGTATTATCTAGTCGAGTCCAAGCTTCATAACTAAAGCAGAAATCTGCCCCTTGATTTGAATAAACAAATAGAGAAGCGTCCGTGTTTGGAGCATCTCTAAGCTGTTTTCCGAGCTTTGAATATCTGTTTTAGGTAGCTATTAATTTCATCCTGAAAAGGGTAGAATGTTAGCTGAAACACAAAGTTTGCATGAAATGTATGATGCAATACATGTTTTTTATCAATGCTCATGATTCATGAATGTAATGTATGCGTATGTAAGTTGATTAGCTGTCTTGCTGAGGAAGATATATCCTTGATAACTGGAGATAATGAAATCTTCGACTGCTGCCGGGGGAAATAAATCCTAGACCGCTGTCGGAGATAGAAAATCCTTGGTGACTTGTAGGAATTAACAAGAACCTTGACAAACTCTACAGGGATGTAGAAATCATTAAGTCCGCTTGAGAAACCTGCTTGGGGAATCCAGAGAACCTTGATGACCATAGCTGGGGAGTATACCAATGGGAATCCTTACTCGGCTGGGGAATAGGGAAACTCTGAAGACCTCTACCTGGGGAATTGGAACCTTGGAGGCTTCCACTGGAGAAATGAGAACAAGAATATTTGTTCTGCTGGGAAATAACTCTGTGGGGGGGGGGGGGGAATAAATCCATGACCATTGTTGGAGATTCAAGATATTTTTTTTGACAAATTCGATGGGGAGAAGCTATACCGCTGGGGAGATCAGGAGTTTAGGTTGTATGCCAATCTACTGAGGATTTTAAGAATGAGGATCTCCGTTCTGTTTGGGATACCAGGGGGAAACTGAACGGTTTCTGTTGGGGATTAGTAGATCAAAATTTCATCTCCGCTGGAGATCTTCATGACGTGCTAATTTGATCGTGGCGACTTCACCGGGGAAGAATAAATCTTTGGGGAATTATCTGGTTTTAAAGTGACTCTTCAGGGATAATGGAGGAAACTGGATGGTCTCCACTGGTGTTCAAAGGCTGAAGTTTGATTCCGTTTGGGGAATAAAGTTTTCATCCTCACTGAGGGTTTGTAGTTCAAAGTTTTACTCCGCTGGGGATTGGGAGTTTGAAAACTCAACTCTGATGGGGATTCCTGAAACTCAACTCCACTGGGGACATGCATTTCGAGGCTTTAAGGATCTGGATGATGTACTGCAAGGGATTTATCCTGGAATAGCCTAAAGACATTTTCCTATACTTTTATCCTATCAGTAACTATTCTTTCTCATTTCGTTTTATTTGTAAGCAGTTATTATATTCAAATGCATATGCTCATTTAATAAATCATTGGACGTTTTCAAATAAAACACAAGTATAAAAAGGAAAGAAAAGGCAAACAGTTTTCTGCACTTTGAAGTAACTTTGTATTAACTTGTGTAAGTATTTTGTACAAAGGAGATAGACACCCTAGTAAGAGAATGTTGTCATAAAAATGAGAAATTTTTTTATACAAAGAAAGATGACTATGTGTAATAATTCCATGGGGTTCGCATTCTGCTATAGCCTTCACAACTCTGAGTATCTTGTCCATTTGTCGCTTTGTCTGCAGATGATTAGATTGATCAGAAGCTTGGAGTTTGTCCGTGAAGGGATTGTCCTTAAAGTGATCCGATGAGACATAGTCATACGCTTTAATTCCCTAACTTTTTCCTGGACCGCCCTTTCGGGTTTTCGATCCACCGGGAAACCCTTTTTTTCCCAAGTCTCCCTTTCAGGTTTTCAACTTGCCGGGTGTACAGATTTTTTTGTTTATCCCTAATTTTTGCCTGAACCGCCCTTTCGGGTTTTCGATTCACCGGGATGCCCATTTTTTCCCAAGTCGCCCTTTCGGGTTTTCAACTTATCGGGTCATTTATGCGTAGTATCTTTTGACTATGTCTGCGTTTGCCAGGTGCGGCAGGTCGTCTCCGTCCATGGTGGTTAGAATCATAGCCCCACCAGAAAAGATGTTTTTGATCACAAATGGTCCTTCGTAAGTAAGAGTCTATTTGCCCCTGGGATCACTTTACGGCAAGATGATCCGCTTGATTACAAGATTTCCGACTTGATATACCTGACGTATGACTTTCTTGTTGAAAGCCTTGATCATTCGTTTTTGATACGTTTGACCATGACAAACAGCTGTAAGTCGCTTCTCGTCGATCAAATTAAGTTGATCAAGCCGGGTCTGAATCCAATCGTCTTCACTTAAACCAACATCTTTCATAATCCTCAAGGAGGGAATCTGAACCTCCATAGGTAAAATAGCTTCCATGCCATATACCAAAGAAGAGGGGGTTGCCCCATTTGAAGTACGCGTCGTGGTACGATATCCGTGCAGAGAAAACAGTAACATCTCATGCCAGTCCTTGTAGGTGACTGTCATCTTTTGAATAATCTTCTTGATATTTTTGTTCGCAGCTTCAACAACACCGTTCATCTTTGGCCGATAGGGAGATGAATTATGATGTTGAATCTTGAACTGCTCGCACAGAGCGATGATCACAGTATTATTCAGGTTTGTATCGTTGTCCGTGATGATACGGTCAGGGATACCGTACTAGAAAATGAGGTTCTGCTTGATGAAGCGGGCAACCACATTCTTTGTAACGGAGGCGAAGGAAGCTGCTTCGACCCATTTGGTAAAGTAATCAATAGCCACCAGGATGAAGCGATGTCCATTGGATGTCGTAGGCTTGATCTCTCCAATCATGTCGATACCCCACATTGCGAATGGCCAAGGAGATGTTAGAACATTGAGAGGAATTGGAGGAATATGTACCTTGTCAGCATAGATTTGGCATTTGTGACAAGTACGGGCATATTGATGACAGTCAGCTTCCATGGTAGACCAGTAGTAGCATGCCCTTAGAATCTTCTTAGCCATCGTATGTCCGCTCACCTAGGTGCCAAATGTGCCACTATGCAGTTCATTCATGATCTGCTCAGCTTCAACCTTGTCCACATAACGAAGCAGAACACAATCATGGTTGCGCTTGTATAGGATACCATTGCTTAGGAAGAACTTGGCAGCAAATCTCCTTAAGAACTTCTTGTCTTTGACTGAAGCTCCTTCAGGGTATTCTCGAGTCTTGAGATACCTTTTGATTTCATGAAACCAAGGTTGTTCCACTACTTCTTCGGTATTAACCTCATGACAGTGTGCAGGTTCGTCTATTCACTCGACGGTGATTTGGGCAGCCTCAGTATCCTAGTTAAGTTTAAACATGGAAGACATTGTAGCTAGAGCATCCGCTAACTGATTTTCTTCTCGCGGGAAGTGCTCAAAGGTAATCTGCTCGAAATGAGGTAATAATGTCAGGACATGTTCTTTGTATGGGATGAGATTAGGATGTTTAGTGTCCCACTCTCCTTTAATTTGACTGATAACCAAAGCTGAGTCCCCAAATACGACCAAAGATTTGATTCCTAGGTCAATCGCGGCCTTGAGACCGAAGATACAAGCTTTATACTCGACCATGTTGTTGGTGCAGCTGAAGCAGAGTCTGGCAGTGAAAGGTGTATGGAAACCTTCTGGAGAAATAAGTACCGTGCCGATATCGTTGCCAAGTGCATTTGAAGCACCATCAAAGTACAGGGTCCATCGGGATCCTTGTTCAGGTCCGTCATACGGTCTGTTACCTTTAATGTTGTCCAATGTCATAATGTCCTCGTCAGGGAAGTCGAACCTCATAGATTGGTAATCTTTGACAGCTTGATGAGCCAGATGATCGGCTAGCACACTCCCCTTTATAGCTTTCTGGGTTGTGTATTGTATATCATATTCGGTTAGGATCATCTGCCATCTAGCGATTCTTCTGGATAAAGTAGGCTTCTCGAAGATGTACTTGATCGGATCCATTTTAGAAATCAACAAAGTGGTATGTGTCAACATATACTACCTTAGCTGGAGAGCAGCCCATACCAAAGCGCAGCAAGTTTTCTCGAGCAGTGAGTAACGAGTCTCACAGTCGGTAAACTTTTTGCTAAGGTAATAAATGGCATGCTCTTTTCGGCCAGACTCGTCATGTTGGCCCAGTACGCACCCCATTGAATTATCCAAAACAGTCAGATACATGATTAGCGGCCTTCCTTTGACGGGTGGCATCAAGATAGGAGGTTCCAACAAATACTCCTTGATCTTATCGAAAGCAACTTGACCGTCATCATTCCATTCAACCACCTGATCTTTCTTCAACAGCTTGAAGATTGGTTCACAGGTAGAAGTTAGATGAGAAATGAACATTGCAATGTAGTTTAGGCGTCCTAAGAAACCTCTAACCTCCTTTTCAGTGCGGGGGGCAGGCATTTCTCATATAGATTTGACTTTGGCAGGATCAACCTCGATGCCTTTGTTGCTGGCGATGAATCCCAAGAGTTTACCAGACCTGACTCTGAAAGTGCACTTGCTAGGGTTCAGTCTGAGCTTATACTCCTTCAATCTAACAAACAGCTTTTGCAGATGGTCGAGGTGTTCTTCTTCTATTTGTGAATGGGCTATCATGTCGTCTATGTAGACTTCGATATCATGATGTATCATATCATGAAACAAAGCTACCATGGCTCGCGGATAGGTTGCCCCAGCATTCTTCAGTTTGAATTACATTACTATATAGCAGAAGGTACCCCACTGTGTAACAAAAGTAGTCTTCTCCATGTCTTCGGGGGCCATTTTGATCTGGTTATACCCTGAAAATCCATCCATGAAAGAGAATACCTTATGTTGAGCTGTATTGTCGACCAATATGTCAATGTGTGGTAGTGGAAAGTCATCTTTAGTGCTAGCCCTGTTTAAATCTCTGTAATCCACACACATTCTCACTTTGTCGTCTTTTTTAGGCACAGGCACAATGTTAGCAACCCATTATGGATAGGAAGTAACAACAAGAAACCCGACATCGAACTGCTTCATCACTTCAACTTTGATCTTTTCAGACATATCGGGCCTCATTCGGCGGACTTTCTGTTTGATTGGTGGACATTCTTCTCTTGTAGGGAGACGGTGAACCACAATATCTGTGTCGAGTTCCGACATGTCTTCATAGGACCAGGCAAAGATCTCAACATATTCATTCAACAGCTGAACTAAGCGCTTTTTGACATTTGGCTTCAGGTTGGCACCCACTTTAACCTCTTTTCTGTCTTCGGAAGTACCCAAATTGATAGTCTCTAACAACTCTTCATGGGGGAAGATAGCCCTTTCTTCTTGTTGCAAAAGTCTAGCCAACTCTCCAGGCACTTCACAGTCTTCATCACCTTCGTACTCGGCATGATTGACCAGATCTTCAGAGTCACTGAAGGCCATAGCAGAATTGTTACCCATGGAATCCAGAATGGATGGGTACCTGAATTTTGTGAGTGTGGGTGCGTGTAAGGGATGGCCATATTTAAACAAAATAAAATGTAAAAAGAAAGAAAATGAACACAAAAGTTTATAGATGAAAATGTCCATGATTCATTAAAAATGGCATATGAAAATGAAGAATCAAAACCCTTACAAATGGACCTATATGCCCCGGGTAAGGCACAAGGCAAAAAGAGTGTACAAATTGTTTAATGATTATTACAGACCAACGGGAAATATTCAAAAGATAAATTACTGATTGATGAAAGTAATGGGAACGAAGTCTTTCGCCTCCCAGTTGTTCAGTCCTCCATCTATGGTCGGGAAAATCCAATCTTCAAAATTGATCTCATCTTCAACATCTTCCAAAGCATGAACTCCGTGATGAGTGATCTTTAATGGTGGTCCTCCAGCCCGGGAACGACGCACAACCTTCTGACCAGCAGCAGTGAAACCCAAACCGAACTTATCTGTCTTGTAAGGAAAATCTGGAAGTTGACCCCACACTGTACTTCCTCCTTCCTTGATCACAGCCTCCGCATCTTTAAGGGATGACATCTGGGACACGGGTTTGGTAATGATGGGCACATCAGTCATTATCTTGGCTACCGCAACTTCAGGAGAAACCTCTTCAAAGTGTTGGAAAGGTGTTTCTATGAATTCACCATCTAACTCCACGTAGCAGAAAGAATTAAGGTGGCTTATCATATACTCCTCCTCACCATGAACTGTTATGATCTTACCCTGGACTGGGTATTTGAGCATCTGGTGTAGAGAAGAAGTGACTGCCCCAACGTTGTGGATCCATGGCCTTCCCAACAAGCATGAATATGAAGGACAGATGTCCATCACATAAAATGTAGAGTTGAAAATTTCCGTTCCCATCTTAATTGGGATGTCCACTTCTCCGTGAACCATCCTCTTAGAACCGTCGAAGGCTCTAACAATGATATTACTGGGCTTTAAGGTCAAACCTTCACAGTCTATCCTATCCAATGCTTTCTTTGGTAGGACATTTAAAGATGAACCGGTATCAACCAGAACATGAGCAAGTGTGGTCCCTCTGCACTCTACCGAAACATGCAGCGCATCATTATGCTTTCTTCCCTTAGGTGTTAGATCGGCATCAGAAAATCCGAGACCATTGTTGGCTGTAAGGCTAGCCACACACTCTTGAAACTGACCCGCAGAAGTTTCTTGAGGCACGTGCACCGTCTTCAGGAATTTGATCAAGGCTTTGGCATGAGCCTCGTTGCAGAGCAATAGAGCCAACATAGAGATTTTGAAGGGGTTTTCCCCAGCTGCTCTACGACATCATAGTCGCTCTTCTTAATTATTTTTAAGATCTCCTCCATTTCCTTTTGGGTGGTCTCGGGGATAACCAAAGTCTGAGCCCTCGTCCTGACGGGCGCTTCTTGGATCCCCTTACCTTTATCAGCAGTAACAGCAGAGGGTACAACTTCGGGAGTAACAATTTCTTCAATCACTGGACTTTGCACAAATATCTTAACAGGAACAGGTGCACTTGAGGGTCCGAAGACTGCCCTTGGAGGAGCAATCTCTGGAGAGAAGATTCTTCCGCTACGAGTTATCTTACTTGTTCCCACGATATTTCCTATATCAGAATTTTCTTCATCGGAACTTTCTTCGACTGATTCAATTTGCTTAACACCGTGGTAGAAAATTTCTCCTCCATAATTCCACGGTATCATCTTGTTGGACTTATATGAGATAGGCCCCGGAATGGTAATCTTCAGAGGTACACACTTTGGATCAGGTGTAATCTTAACAGGTCTTTTGGAGACCTTGGAAAGATTGTCGGAAATGGTGATTATAACAACATCATTGATTGGAATAACAAGAGTTATATGATTTTTCTTGAAGAGGATTTCTTGAGTATTCATCAGGCGTTGGATGCCTGACTTTAACAGCAGACAGTCGGATTGCAAGGTCGAACAAAGGTAACAATCTTTTTCACAGCCTGGGAAAATCCCGGCTTTCAACAGATTCATCTTGATCATTGGCAACAAAGTCATTAAGTCATTAACAACAGTAACATGAAGATCTTCTATAATAGCATGGACATTATGGCCATGTTTGGGCATTGGGGCAGAAATCACGTTCGGCTTTTCGGGCGCATCAAATTCTACCTCCTTGGCATCTATTAAATCTTGGATCTTGTTTTTAAGGGCCCAACAGTTGTTGGTGTCGTGCCCTATACTGTCGGAATGGTAAGCACATTTAGCATTGGCATGGTAAAAAGGAGAAGTTGTATTCGGATCTTGTGGCGGATCTCTCAAGGTTGTAAGGTTCAGCTTTAAGAGATGGGGGAGGACCTGGGCAGGCGTCATGTTTATTTTGGTGAACTGCCTAGCAGGCCTTCCTCCCCTTTGTTGGTTGGCTCTTGGTGGATCGTTTCTAGGTTGATCAACTGTTGTCTTTTGGATCATCACAGCCCCCACCATTGACCGGCGCTCTACTCTTCCTCGACCTTTCTGAGAGTAAACAGCTGACACTTCTTTCTTGGCTAGAAAAGGTTTTTTGACAGCGGCAGAAGCAGATATATCTTTCTGAATTTTACCACTCCTGATGCCAGCTTCAACTCGTTCCCCAGTCAGAATTAATTTACTGAACCCTGCCGATGAACTCCCTATTAGGTGATTAAAGAATGGACCAGACAACGTCCCTAAAAACATATCAACCAGTTCTCTTTCAGACAAAGGTGGCTGTACCCTTCCAGCCAGGTCCCTCCACTTCTGGGCATACTCCTTAAAGCCCTCATTAGAAACCAAACCCATACTCTGTAGTTGAGTACGAGTAGGCGCTAAATCCGCGTTATATTGGTATTGTCGATAGAAAGCAGCAGCCAGATCCTCCCAGTTACGAACATCAGATCTCTCAAGTTGATAGAACCAGTCCAATTGCGTACCCGACAAACTATCTTGAAAAAAGTGGACCCACAGATCCTTATCAGAAGAGTGAGGTTGGATATTTCTGACGTAGGACCGCAGATGCATATTCGGACAGGACAACCCATCGTATTTAGCAAATGTAGGCACTTTGAATTTGGGGGGAATGACGATCCCAACAACCAACCCTAGTTCTTCGAAATCCAACCCTGGTACTCTTTGTAACTCCATGGCTGCCAGACGATCTTCCAGATTTTTATACTTATCGTCCGCAGAAGGGTACTGCTGCTCGGAGTAATCTTCATCCTCTTCTTCTTCTTCTTCTTCTTCCTCTTCAGCCTCAAACTCAGAAGGTACCGCAACTCCTTTTCCTTTACCAACCCCTTCATCGGACGTCGAGGGGAAATCCAAAACTCTCCTAGCTTGGTTCTCAAATCTTCTTCCCATACTGGCCACACCAGCCCTTTTCTTTTTCTTATTTTCTCTTTCCTTCTCTTTCTCTAACAGTGCTTTAAGATCCTCTTGACCCTTTTCCAAGGTCATGAGGAGTTGTTGGAATTGTGAATTCTGTGCTTGCAGATCTTTGACCGTCTGCTCTATATCCATCTCGCTGAAATAAACAGCAGAAAGATAAGGAAACCTGGTGTGAAGATCTGTTTATGCATATGATGAATGATATGTATTCATGTAATGCATTCAAGGATTCAGAAATTCAAAGTTGTTGCAAACAAAAACAAACACACGTCATATTAATAAGAAGAAATTTGTTAGTACATAAATGCCCCATGGGAAAAATATTACAAAATTCTTAATGCAAAAAGACATTGCGCATCCTCTTTGGTGCGATATAAGTGTTAAGAGTCTCTGTTGTACCCCAAAATTTGCCCTCTCATATTTCCCAAGACATTGCAATAATAATCTCTAAGTGGCTCAAGATTGCTCAAGAGTTGGACAGTCAAATCATCTCCTAAGGCAGTCAATTCTAAATTAGGGTTTTGTGTTGCATCAAGTTCCTTTCATCCAAATGACCTTAAGTGCTCCACAATGTCCTAATATGTTCTCAAGTTCATCCATGTCAAATTTCAAGCCTTGTAGAGGAAGTTTGGTCAGTCAATTGCTCAAGAGGTCCAAAAATCGACTGTGCTAGGGCAAAAGTCAACTGTAACCCAAGAACAGTCAAACTTCAAGATTTTTTGCCAACATGCTCATTTTGAAGGATATTTCATCATTTTATCAAGGGTTGATCATGATTCATCAAGGATTTCTCAAAAATCATCAAGATTCAAAAGTTGCTAAATTAGGGTTTTGTAGGAAAAGTCAACTCAAGTTTGACCAAGCATAACTTTCTCATGCTTTGTGAGAAATGACCCATCCAAAGCTCATTTTGAAATGGATGCAATTTCCTACAATCCATCTTCACACCCCAAGATCAATAAATGCACTCACAAGAAGTTACAAATTTGGACATTATAGGTCATTTTTGAAAGTCAACAAAAACACCTTTTTTTCCAAAGCTTATAACTTGAGAATGGAATATCAAAATGAGATGAGACAAAAAGGGTTGGTTAGAGGACATCTCAAGATTTCTAAAAAGTCCCAGAACACTTCCAAAAGTTCAAAATTAAAGAAGTTATGCATTGTTGAAGTTGGGCATTTTTGCAAAATTGCCAAAAGTCAACTATCCCCAAAACTTCAAATTTTTGTCAAATGGGCCCATTCTTTTCCACTTGATTTGGTCTTGTCACACTACACACGTGTCCTAGCTTCATCTTTGTGTCCATTTATTAATTTTTCTATTTTATTTGATTTTTTATTGAATTAATTCATTTTAAATAAATTTAAATCAAATAAAATCCAAATATTGATGACTTAGGATCTTTTTGGTTGTTATAGGTCTTAATTATCATCATGATCATGATCAAATCCGTATCAAGCTTTTCATGTACAAAAATATTGGATTTTGGACCAAATTGGAAGGTTATCAATGGTGAATAAAATCATATCTCCAAGCATTGATTTACAAAGATTCAAGACCCAAAACTTGACCTAATCCAATGCAGCATACATATACAATGCAAAGGCACACGAATTAGAGGTTGGAGGCTACAAAATCACAAGAACCAAACTTGAGAAAACTTGGAAAAAGTGTGAATCTGAAATCGTGCTTAGAGGCAGTTTCAACACAAAATCTCAACATCACTCCATTGCTGGGCAATCACTGAGTGAGAAGCAATCAAAAGCAAGCTCTCTCACCCTCTCAATCGCGCTGTAAGTCTCTCAAAACACCACCCTGTATTTGAAATCGCGACTCCAAGTTCTTGCATTTTTTTGACAAAATCTATGCATATTCATGATCCTTGTTCAATTTGCAAGCTTTCTGCATTAGCCAATTGTATTTATATGGTCTATAACCCCCTAGCCGAATCTAGGGTTCTTGGCTCTTGTTTTTGGGCATTTTATTTGCAGGCAAAATTGATGCCATTGATGGACATAGGCATGATCAGTGGAGGAAGTCGAACATGTCCATGGTCTTGGATTGTATTTTCATGGCCTAGAACCAATTTTAGGAACGAGCTACGGATTTAGCTGCGGATATAAATCCGCAGGTAAATATACAGGTTTCAACAAGGAAGACGATGACGCGTCCCCCTCCCATTTGTTGATTCAAATTTCGTGCTTTATTTTTTTAATTCTGGCATATTGTTTGTTTTTCCAATATTATTATTGTTGTCCATTCCACTAACAAAAGAAGCGTGATGGTTGAGTGGCAAGGGCGTCAGTTCATAATCCAACAGGACCTAGGTTCAAATCCCAGGTCCCCATATTGCTTTGCTATTTTTCTTCAGGAAATCCAACGCGTTTCAGGAGTTGTGGTTCACCATACACCATCACCCAATCATCTTCCAGATGGCCCCATGCCAGATCTGGTGGTCCATATTGAAGGCCTATGGCGGGATCCAGTCAAAGGGCGCATGGAGAATCCAAAAGTCAACCAGACTTGCATGTAAATGGGCCATGGAAATTGCTATCAAGACCCCAAATCAGGCCCAAAACCTCCTAAACTTTCTCTTTTCTTTTTATTATTTACTTTATTTTATTTAATTGTTTGCTATTATTATTAATTAACCAATAACACCTTTTTCTTAATAAAATCAAAAACCAAAAAATATATTTTATTTATTAAAATTAGATTCAACATTTTTATTTTTGTTAATAAAATTGATTTAATTAATTTAGTTTAACTAGGAATTAACTTTTAATATATTTTGCAAAAAATTAAAATTAATTTAGACAATTAGGTTTTATTAACTTTGATTAATTTTATTTTCTTTCCTTTAATATCAAAAACCCAAAAATATTTTCATTAATTAATTAATTAATTTAATAATTAACCTAATTTAATTTCTTCTTTAATTCAAAATAACCAAAAAATGCTTTCTTTCAAAAAAGGGTCAAAACCCTAAAAAACTCGCCCGATTTAATTTTCTCGCACGCGATCTATTTTGTTTCAATATTGTATCTGTTTCCCAGAATGTAATAGTTTAATAGGACTTTAATTATTTTATCGCTTTATTTACTTTCCGCATTTTAATTTCAAGGGTTATTTTTGGCGATGTAATTACCCGACGCCTTGTAATAGTTAGTATTAATTCCCGCAATTTAATTTCCGCAACTTATAAATTGTTTGATGTTTGGTAATAGGGAATGCATGACAAGATTAATCGTTCAAAACCTAAAATCAACATAGATCACCCATGACATGTACAAAGATAAAATTAACCGAAACAACACACTCGCACATGCGCACTCTTAGGGTACACCTCACTTGGTTTCCTTCGAACGTGGTCATTGAGTATAGGAAGTTTTAGAGGTCGCCCTCTTGTCCCAAGATCATAGTTGCCTCGAAATGGTTGCCTCGGAAAAATGATCTAAGACATTAGGGTTACCGCTAAGGCGTCCTAACATTGCTTTAGTGACCACACGTCCTTTAATCGAATTGACCCTTAAAACTCCAACGACGATGCTACCTACTCATCAATAGTGGGATAGCATTTTCTAAAGGACATTAGCACAGATTGATTCCTTTTTCGAGTAGGTAGATGGTTCTTAAGTACTTGCTCCTTTTAAAACAAAACAAAACTTTTCGCACTTACACCTTTCAAACAAAAACTTCTTTCAAACCCACAAACATAAAGAAAAAGAAATTTTTTGAAAACACTTTGAGCAAGTACCTAAGAGCCCGTGGATAACCACAGATAGAAAGGGTGCTAACACCTTCCCTTTCTATAATCTACCCCCCGGACCCGAGAAACATCTCGAAAAAGGAATTTTTCTGTGCTTTTTTCCTTTCCTTGTTGGATAAAATAAAAGACGGTGGCGACTCTTACTTACCGCGACATTTTGCAAAAATAAACGCAAAACGCGAACAACCATTCCAAAACAGCCAGTTCTTTCCGACCGTATCACAGAACCGACGACTCTGCTGGGGACGCTTAATAAGTGGGGTGTACCTTAGGATTAGATCATTGTGTTTTCAATTGTTTGCTTTGTATGCTTTATATTTGTGGGCTTGTATCAGAGTTACTATAGATCCTAACCCGGATTTGGGGATACCCTTTAGGTAAGTAACAATAAACTATGAGGGAAATGTACAGCGTAGACCGATACGGTTGAAGCAGTAGCTACATTGGTGTGGCACTTTAGTCTGTACTGATATCCCTTGTGTTGGAACGAGGAGAATATGGGTCTTCTAAGGGGTCATTAAGCACCAACTGACCTTAGAACCTTTAAATTGACCAACTTAGCCATAGAACAGTAGCAGTATGCTACACTCATTGAGACTAAACTCTCGCGATGATTCCGGCCGCAAGAAAAGGTTGCTAAACTGGAATTATGACCAATTGAAGGTAGTCAGTGATATTGAGATCCTCTAGAACCCGATTACTATTTTTAGGATAGGTTTGAACCAACTGAACTGAAAGAGGGTAGTACCTAAGCTCCTTTCCAGCCTGAAATCTAAGGGCTCTCTATGTGACTTGTGTGCCTTTACCATGTTTGTTGTTTGTGGATACTTATGGTGTGCTTTCTATCATGACATCATGGCATCATAACATTGCATACATATTGCATGTGAATAACCTATTTCAAAGACATGAGGGATTCATCTTTGTTCTGTTTTATAGGTCATGATGCCCATGCGTAGGAATACCATCCGGATCAACTTTGACCAGGTTCCTACCATGCTTAAAGAGTTGATTGCAAAGATGCTTGATACTATCTCATTCATCAGAAGACATGGGTATCTTCTCAGTTTGGTCACCTCCAAATTGGACGAGCAGATGATGAGTGTTTTGGTCCAATTCTATGATCCTATGTACCATTGTTTTACTTTCCAGGACTACCAGTTGGTTCCCACCTTAGAAGAGTTCTCTGAGCTACTCGGTATCTCTATTCTGGAGCAGACCCCATTTACTGGTTGGGAGAAGATTCTTAGACCGGAAGAGATTGCTTCAGCCCTTCATATGACGAAAGATGAGGTAATTGCTAATTGGGAGACTAGAAGTGGAGCAAAGGGCTTTCTGACTAAGTTCTTGGTTGGTAAGGCTAATTATTTCTGGGATAGTCTAGACTTCAAGGCATTCGAGGATATTCTGGCTCTTCTGATATATGGCTTGGTATTGTTTCCGAACTCTGACTCCTTTGTTGATGTGAATGCGGTGAAAATCTTCATCTCTCGTAATCTGGTACCCACCCTCTTGGGTGACATTCTTCATCAGCTCTATGCTCGTACTGCCCGAAAGCGGGGAACCTTGATGTGCTGTGCTCCGTTATTGGTGAGGTGGTTTATTTCGCACCTCCCCAAATCAGTGCTGAAGAACAAAGAAGGCATGGGTTGGGCTTATAGGGTTATGTCTCTCTCTCATAATGACATCATCTGGACTCTCAAGGGTATGGACGAGGTGGCTATCATTGATCGATGTGGGGAGTACCCCAATGTTCCACTAATAGGAACATATGGAGGAATTTCTTACAATCCATGCTTGGCCTTACGCCAGTTTGGGCGAGCCAGAAGAGAAGGACCTCATGAGCTACTGATGCCTAGTATCATTTTTTATTTTCAAGGGGATAGTAACGAGCAACGCCGCAGATTCATAAGGGCTTGGGATAGAGTTCACAGATCTGATCCACATGAGTTGGGTCCAAAGACTTCTCTTCCGATGGAGCCATATCTCAAATGGGTCTGTATCCATGCCCAAAAGCTGGGTATGTTGTATGAAGCCGTCCGGCCTATCATTGTTGAAATTGCTAATGAAGAAGGGGTTCTTCCAACCATCCTCCACCCTCATATGCCCACTGACACCGGGACACTGAAAAGGTCTTGGATGCAACTGAGAGAAGAACGAGATGCTTACCAAGAAAAGTTCAACGAGCAAGAGTAGAAGATTCATAAGTTGACTAGGCAGCTGGAGAACGAGCGAATTCTCAATGACTATGTCCGCACCGACAAGAAGAGACCATGGGAGCACTGATTGTCCTTTAACTATTTCCTTTCCAGTTTTATTTACTTTTTAGTATTTCCTTTCTTGTAACGCCTTAAGGGCATCTGTTGAACAATTTGAATTTCAAAAGTTTATCTAATAAAGTGTGTTTCCTTTCTGGTTTACAAATTTGAATCTCTCGATTGTCTTTGAAATCATATCATAAGCATTTCATCCCATGCACTTCATAACAGGTACCCATTACAGGTCTCTTATCTTCTTTGCTGTTTATTTCAGCACTCATCATGTCTGCTGAACCATCAATTGAGCAAGCAATCAAGGCCCTACAGGCCCAGAATGCCCAATTGCAAGAGTTGTTCATGAATCTAGCTAAGGGTCAGCAAGATCTGAAGCCTCTGATTCTGAAAGAGAAGAAGAAGAAGAAGAGGACAATCCTGTTTAACACGGGTCACAGGTTTGGAAACAGGCTACAGAATGAAGTTGATTTGACCACCTCATATGGAGGGAAAGATAGTCAGGAAGAAAGGAGGGCTCCTAGCCCTGTGGTCTCTGACAACGAGACGGACTTTGATGAAGACCAGTATCCTCCGGCTGAGAATATATATAAACAACTGGAAGACCGATTGAGTGCTATGGAAGTTCAGAAAGTGCCTGGTCTGGACTTTGGTGATCTAGGTCTATCATCTGGGGTGGTGATTCCTCACAAATTCAAGGCACCAGCCTTTGCTACGTATGACAGAGTTTCTTGTCCGAAGTTCCACCTCCGGTCATATGTAAGGAAGATTCAGACGTACACCGCTGATAAGAACTTATGGATCCACTTATTTCAAGACAGTCTCTCAGGGACTCAACTTGAGTGGTTTTACCAGTTGGACGGAGCCAATGTCCGCAGTTGGGAGGATTTGGCTACTGATTTCTACAGGCAGTACCAATACAATTCTGACCTCGCTCCCACGCGTACCCAACTCCAAGGTATGCCAATGGGAACGAGCGAAGGTTTCAAAGATTATGCTCAGAAGTGGAGGGACCTCGTCGGAAGAGTACAACCACCCTTGGCTGATCGGGAGCTTGTGGATATGTTTCTGGGGACCCTGTCTGGTCCATTTTTCAACCACCTGATTGGAAGCTCTTCGTCTGGGTTTACAGGGATAATTATGACCGGTGAAAGGATTGAGGCTGGTATTAAGGCTGGTAAGATACAGAAGGATGCTTCATCGAGCACCGAGAAGAAGTCTTTTAAGAAAGAGTCAAGTGCTGTCTACAGTTCGAAGAGACAGAGTAGACCTGAACGCCGCCAAGCTGTTAATGCAGTTGTTATTTCAAGACCTGCTAGTGCTCCTCAGCACAACAATCAACAAAAGGATGAGAAACCTCGAAGGCAATTCACCCGTCTCAGCATGACCTTATCTTAGATTCTGCCACAGTTGCTGAAGACCAATCTGGTGATTCCAAGGGAAGCCCTGAAGAATCCAAATACAACATCACCGAAGTATAACCCTAATGCCCGCTGTGCTTATCACTCTGATAGCCCGGGGCATAATACAGATGATTGTTGGTCTTTGAAGAATAAGATACAAGACTTAATTGATGCGAAGGAGATTGAGTTCGAGGCGTCCGAAAGGCCTAATGTTATGAATGCTCCTATGGCCAAGCATGGAGTGAATGCTATAGATGAAGACTCATTTGTGGTTTCTTTGAATGACATTGTTACCCCTTTGATGACTGTGAAGAAGAACCTTTTACTAGCCGGTTTATTTCTGGGCTGTGACGAAGGTTGCCGTATGTGTTCTGTTCTACCAACTGGTTGCCATATTTTGAAATCAGGTGTCCAACGCCTGATGGATAGTAAAGAAATTTTGTTTGAGAAGAATGTTGTTCCCTCAGTTCCTACTGAAGAAGTTGCCATCATTACCATTTCCGACAATTCTTCCAAGGCTCCCTCGAGAAAGCCTGTTAGGATTACATCTGTTCCAAGAATCGCACCTGTGATCATCACTGTTCCTGGGCCTATCCCCTACACATCTGATAAAGTTGTCCCTTGGCATTACGGGGCTGATGTTTATTTTCATGGAGTTAAACAAGAGTTAGATGTGGATACTGACGTCAGCAATATTGTTGGACCTACTAAGGTCACCTGCAGCGGAAGGCTTTTCTCACCTGATATTTCTCCACCAACTGCCCGAAAACCTGTTGTTATTACACCTGCCAGTGTACCTGCTACTATTCCTGTTCAAGTTCCTATTCTTACCCCTATCGCCGAGTCATCTGACACTCGGGGCAAAAGGACCACCAGTGAGCCTGCCCAGACGGAGGCACCAAAGACGATTACTGTTGAAGCTTCTAAGCAAGAGATGGAAGAGATTCTGAAAATCATCAAAAAGAGTGACTACAATGTAGTTGAATAGCTGGGACAAACCCTGTCCAAGATTTCTATGTTATCACTATTGCTATGCTCAGAGGCCCATGCCAAGGCTCTGATTACCTTCTTAAAGACTGCCCACGTACCACAAGAGACATCAGCTGATCAGTTTAAAGATTGTATGGCCAATCTAACTGCTGATAATGGGTTGGGTTTCTCTGACGCCGACTTGACCGCTAAAGGGAAGAATCACAATGATGCCCTGCATGTCTCCATTAAATGCAGGGGCAGTACTCTTGCTCATGTATTGGTGGATAATGGTTCCTCATTGAACTTCTTGCGTAAGAAAGCCCTAGACCGGTTGGACTGTGAAGGTTTGGAGCTGAAGCCAAGCAACATTGTTGTTAGGGCTTTTGATGGGTCTAAGAGGATGGTGGATGGAGAAGTTGATTTTCCGGTTAAGGTTGGTTCTCAGGTTTTCAACTCTACATTCTATGTGATGGACATTCGGCCATCTTATTCTTGTTTGCTGGGTCGTCCATGGATCCACAAAGCTGGGGCCGTAACCTCAACGCTCCACCAGAAGCTGAAGTACCCGGTCAAAGGGAAGATTGTGACAATACAAGGGGAAGAGGAGTACATGGTGAGCCACCTCAACTCTTTTCGATATGTAGATATGGATGGGGAGTTCATTGAGACCCCATTTCAGCATTTTGAAGAAGTTCCCCAGACACTAGCATTAGCTGAGACTGTTGTTGAAGATTCTCCTATGAAGATGGCTTCCTTCAAGGATGCCCAGGCTGTTGTTGAGAAAGGTGGGTGTGCACAGTGGGGCCGACTCCCTGATTTTACACAGAAGACTAACAAGTTTGTTTTGGGTTTCACAACAGAGGCTCAAAAGGCTTTTCGGAATGCACGGATCGGAAGACCTCCCGTGTTCATCAGCAACTCGGGAGTGAATGCCATTGAACACGATGTGCAAGATTCTGAGTTCGACAGTTTGATCTATCCTACGACCGACGGTGGACCAAGCAACTAGACAACAAAGGACTTCATCCCTATTTCTTTTGTTACCCAGTAATGAAACTTTTTGTTTTGAATATGTAACAGACAATGTTTTAAACTTTATGGCCCGGTGTCTTACCCGGGGCACCGTGGCTTCATTTGTGAGGACTTTATGTGTGTCATTTTCATATATCATTAATAAAAGCATTGGACGTTTCTTGCATTTCAAATCTTGCGCTCCTTGTTTTTATTTTATTATATATTGCAAAACAGCTATTTTACACACACTCACATATACAGGTCTACATCCACTCTGGATCTCACTGGTAACGACTCTGCTACTGCCAGTTATGACTTCGAAAATCCAATCAACTTAGCCGAAGACAAAGGTGAAGATGATTGTGAAGTGCCTGGTGAACTTGCAAGACTGTTACTTCAAGAAGAGAGGGCTATACAGCCGCATGAAGAGCCTGTGGAATCGGTAAATCTGGGTAGAGATATAGACAAGAAGGAAGTTAAGATCGGCGCAAATCTGGAGCTTAGTATGAAGCAACAGTTGATTCACATGCTGCGTGACTATGTTGAGATCTTCGCCTGGTCTTATGAAGATATGCCTGGTTTGGATACTGATATTGTGATTCATCGCCTGCCTACCAAGGAAGACTATCCTCCAGTGAAACAGAAGGTTCGCCGAATGCACCCAGAGATGTCCAAGAAAATCAAGGCTGAAGTTATGAAACAGTTTGACACCGGTTTTCTAACAGTTACTTCTTACCCTCAGTGGGTGGCCAATGTGGTTCCTGTGCCGAAGAAGGATGGTAAGGTTCGAATGTGTGTTGACTATATGGATCTGAATAGGGCAAGCCCCAAGGATGACTTCCCTCTACCTCATATCGACGTTCTGGTTGACAACACCGCTCAGCATAAGGTATTCTCCTTCATGGATGGTTTCTCCAGTTATAATCAGATTAAAATGGCTCCCGAAGACATGGAGTAGACAACCTTTATTACTCAGTGGGGTACCTTTTGCTACAAGGTCATGCCTTTTGGAATGAAGAATGTCGGGGCAACATATCAGCGTTCCATGGTTGCTTTGTTTCATGACATGATCCATCATGAGATTGAGGTATACGTCGATGACATGATTGCAAGGTCACAAATTGAGGAAGAACACCTTGACCATCTGCAGAAGCTGTTTGATAGGCTGAGGTTGTACAAGCTGAGGTTAAACCCGAACAAGTGCACCTTCGGGTGAGATCTAGTAAGCTACTGGGTTTCGTCATAAGAGATAAAGGTATTCAAGTGGATCCTGCAAAGGTGAAGGCTATACAGGAAATGCCAGCTCCCAGAACAGAGAAAGAAGTCATAGGCTTTCTGGGACGTCTGAACTACATTGCCCGATTCATCTCGCACCTGACTGCTACTTGTGAACCAATATTCAAGTTACTGAAGAAAGATCAAGTAGTACGTTGGAACGATGAATGTCAGGCCGCTTTCGAAAAGATCAAAGAGTATCTCCAAGAGCCACCTATTCTGATGCCTCCAATTGAAGGGAGACCTCTGATCTTATACTTGACAGTACTCGACAACTCAATGGAGTGTGTGTTGGGTCAGCATGACGAGTCTGTCCGAAAAGAGCATGCTATTTATTACCTTAGCAAAAAGTTTACCGACTGTGAGACCCGATACTCACTGCTCGAGAAAACTTGTTGCGCTTTGGCATGGGCTGCTCGCCGGCTGAGACAGTATATGTTGACTCACACTACTCTGTTGGTATCAAAGATGGATCCAATCAAGTATATCTTCGAAAAGTCTGCTTTGTCCAGAAGAATAGCAAGATGGCAGATGATCCTGACTGAGTATGACATCCAGTACACAACCCAAAAGGCAATCAAGGGAAGTGTGTTGGCAGACCATTTGGCACATCAGGCAGTGGATGATTACCAGTCTATGAACTTTGAATTCCCGGACGAGAATATCATGTTGGTAACTGATTGTGAGACACCTGGACCGGATGAAGGACCTGAGGAGGGATCCCGATGGTCTATGTACTTTGATAGAGCTTCGAACGCTTTGGGTAACGACATTGGCGCTGTGATCATATCTCCTAAAGGCTCTCATACTCCGTTTACTGCCCGACTATGTTTCAACTGCACCAATAACATGGCAGAGTATGAAGCGTGCATTATGGGTCTTCGAGCAACAATTGACCTAAGGATTAAGTTTCTAAGTGTTTTCGGAGATTCCGCTCTCGTGATCAGTCAAATCAAAGGCGAGTGGGATACGAAACACCCAAATCTTATTCCTTACAAGGAGTATGTGTTGACGTTGCTTCCCCACTTCGAGGAGATAACCTTTGAACACTTCCCTAGAGAGGAGAATTAGTTGGCGGACGCGTTGGCTACAATGTCTTCTATGTTCAAGGTCAATTGGGACAACGAGGCTCCCGGGATTATCATTGAAAGATTGGACGAACCATCACATTGCTGTGATATTGAGACTGAAGAGGTAGTGGATAAACCCTGGTGTTGTACCCCAATTTTTGCCCCTAAGATTCCTCTATCATATCATATCATATCAACTCGATCATAACAAGATCACATTACGGTTGGTTCTTCCTCTTTGTTCCTATCTTTAAGTTTGCTCTTGAGGAATCTCCAAGAACCTTGGTTGTGTATTTTGTATATGTGTTGTTGACTAACTTCTAATCAAAATACAAAAAATATTTGTCTTTGTCTTTGTATATTTTTGTTTTGTAGGTACCAAGTCGAAGCATATGGCAAATAAGGTTTTATAGTATTATTTCCCTAAAATCTCTATTTGCAAAGAAAAAGAATTAAAAATTTTCATTTTTTTTCACTGTACAATCGATTGCTCCTAGAGTGCAATCGATTGCACAAAGTGAATTTTGCGCAATTTTTGAAAAAAATACATTGTGCAATCGATTTGCACTGTAGTGCAATCGATTGCACAACGTGAAAATTAAAAAAAAATCAGCATTTTAAACTTGTCAAATTTTGGCTCCAATTTTCCTTCACTTTTGAAAGATGTATCATTAATTCAAATTTTAGTGCCAATCTTTCATTTTTAAAAAGAATTATCATTAATTCAAATTTTGGCTCCAAGAATCAATTACCAAATTACCACTAATCCCAATCCTAAAACTCTATAAATAGAGCTCTCATCTCATTCATATTTGAAGCTTTTGATAGCCAAATCCACCTTGCTAAAAAATCTCTCAATTCTCTCCATCTACCAAATTCACTCAAAGCTCCATTTTCAAAAAGTTAGTAAGATTTGCATTGAAGCTTACTAATCTTTGAGCTAAACCTTCATCCAAACACTTTTTCTCCATCAATTCTCTACATCCAAGCTTGGTCAATTGATTCTTGTGGTTGAATTGAAACAAATTCTTGAGTTGTTTTGATAATTCTCTAGATATACCTTTGGTAAGTTGGATAATTCATCTTTCACAATGTGATCTCTTGGTGATCTTTGGGATTGATTCTTTGAGCATTATTTTGTGATTTCAATGGTGTTATTTTCTCATAATTTGATGGAATTTTCGTGCTCAAGTGGATCCATGATCATAAGGTGTTTGATGGAAAGTTTGAACAGGAAATTGCCCTTTTAAAATGTTGTTTTTGCTACTGTTACTGTGTGCAATCGATTGCACAGAAGCAATTTTTCACAATTTTTTAAAATTGTACTGTGTAAATCGATTTACACAATAGTGCAATCGATTTACACAGGTACATAATGCATTTTTTTGCCTTGTTTTGGGGCAGCTTTGATCCAAAATGATTTTTCTACTCACTCCTTTTTTATTGTTGGTTTGGATTGCAATTTTAAATGTCCAATTTGTCTTTAAACTCAATGGACTTTGTGATGTAGATGAAGTTGGATAAATGTTCATCAATTCAAATCTACCTAAGAGTGAATTATTTAATTCATTTTTGGTGCTTTGGATTAATGATATGTTTAGTGCTTTAATCCATCTAGAGGAGTGGTTGAATTTAAAGATGAAAGAATTTTGAAATGGTGATCCAAATTAGCTTATCATTTCCCTCCCTCTTCATCTTATACCTTTCTTTTTTAATTGTGCTACATGTTAAGGGATGGTGATCTCTATATCATTTATCCAAACATGAAGTACATAGATTGCTATTGACCAGCCTCAAAATAGGTGTGACTTCTACATAAGTCCACTTACGATTGCTTAACATAGTGCTAAATTTTGTCCCGATTCGAATAAATGATCATTTGTGGCCCAAACTTATGATTGTAAGCCCAAGTATGTTAATTTGATCTCTTTGATCCAATAACCTTGAGATTCATTGTGTGGAGGCTTTGGTTCTACCAATCCTCTAATGGATCTACAACACCTTTGGTCAATGCGGATCACTTAAACATCGTTGATCATTACATGTTGCCTTGTGAGAATTCCAAAATGGATGATATACTTGACAAAAAGCAAATGCAACTTGTTGTGTGGAGGATTTGGTTCTACCAATCCTCTAATGAGTTCCAAATGCAAGTTTCAAGATGGTCATCCAACTAACCACTAATTACTAACAATTAACTTTATTTTACGTTTTTATTTTCATGCTTTATGTACCATTTACTTTTAGCATTTTACATTTCATGCTATTTTCATCTTTGCTCACTTGAGCATTTACTTTTATGTCATTTTTATTTTGCTCATTTAAGCTTTTCTTTCTTTTTAAAGACACCTAATAATCAACATGAACCATAAAAATCATTAATGATACTTGGACTACATGGTTACTATCCTTTGCATTATGGAGTGATGGACTTCTTGGACTTAGGATTAGAGACCTTGGCCTATCTTGGAGACTTTGTGACTTTATTTGATATTTTGTCTGGAGTTCTTGAGGTTTACCTCAAGACATTGGGTTGTTTGTTTGTTTTGTGTGCAGGTTATTGAGATTACGATCTTTGTTTATAATCTGGAATTCACCCGTATACAGCCGTTACTCTGCCCAATTTTTGCGAAGACTTAAAACACTTGAAGTTTGGTTCTCTCAAGAGGTCTAGTATCTTTGCTTGCTTGGTTTCAATCCGAAGAATGGGAATTCTATATTGACTCATAATGTCAAGTATTGGCTTCTTGTTGGTTAGATGGTTCTTATCCCTAGCTTTTACCTTATGCTTTAGGATAGCCTCTTCTTCTCCTCCCATCTTCTTTAATTTCAAAAATCTTCTCCCTCCTTAAAAAAAACTCTTCTTGTTTTGAAACTTGAAACATTTTCATAATAAACTTGGACTTAGGTCCATGCATCTTCGAAATATTTTCATAAATAAATTTCAATCAATTTAATAATACCTTGACCTTTTTTTGTGAGAAGACTAAAGTCAATCAATCTCATTTTAAATCATTTTGCCACTTTGGCTTTTATCTTTAAACTTTTCTCAAAAGATTAGACTCTTGTCAATCCTTGTAGTGATGCAAACAACTATACTTCTACAATATGTAGTGAAGTGAGATATTTTCCACTTGGGTATTGAGTGAGGCATTGTTGATTTTAAAATCCAAGCCATATCCTCCACTTTGAGATGATGCAAATTCTCCTTCCTCATGATTGTGGGTAGTAAGTATGTTTTTCACACGGACAATTGCGATGATGTCTTATCTCATAAAATTAACCAACACACTTATGTTTCAAATTTTTAAAAGAGGAACTACGTGTACCCTGATCCCCTATTGCATTAAAGGTGGTACGTAGGCACTAAAGGTTCGCAACCGCGGCGGGTGCAAAAATCATAAAAATATTTCTTTTCTCACCTCCACCATCCATTTTATATATAACACATTCTTATAGCCAAAATATACAGATTTTTCAAAGAGGTTCCTGCGGAGTACCGTAGATGTTTAGGGTGCTAATACCTTCCCTTTGCATAACCAACCCCCTTACCTTGAATCTTTCCCCCTTTTTTGGGTTATTCGCTCTTTTCCCATTCCTTTGGAAACAATAAAGCGCAGTGGTGATTTTTATTTTGATTTGTATAAAGTCTAGTCAATCCAATGGCTTAGTCTTGCACATTTCTACCGGTACACCTGGTTTCATGAGGTTAAGAGATATCTTGAAGCTCAGGAATACCCCGAGGGTGCATCTGTTAATGACAAGAAGTTTCTGAGGAGGTTCGCGGCGAAGTTCTTCATCAGCAATGGCATTCTTTACAAGCGTAACCATGATTCAACCTTACTGCATTGTGTGGATAAGAATGAAGCAGAAAGGATCATGGCGGAGTTACATGAAGGTACTTTCGGAACTCATTCCAGTGGACACACCATGGCAAAGAAAATCCTACGGGCAGGATATTATTGGTCCACAATGGAAGCCGACTGCTATCAGCATTCTCGGATATGTCACAAGTGCCAAGTCTATGCTGATAAGCTGCACATACCTCCAGTCCCTCTAAACGTCTTAACGGCACCTTGGCCTTTTTCAATGTGGGGCATTAATATGATTGGCGAGATCAGACCTACAGCGTCCAACGGGCATCGTTTGATCCTGGTAGCAATTGATTACTTTACAAAGTGGGTTGAAACAACTTCCTTTGCTACCGTAACCAAGAACGTCGTGGCACGGTTCATTCGGCACAATATGATCTGTCGATATGGTGTACCAGAGAGGATCATTACGGACAATGGTACCAATCTCAACAACAAGATGATCGCCGAGCTCTACGAGCAATTCAAGATACAACATCATAATTCTTCTCCCTATCGGCCGAAGATGAATGGGGATGTCGAAGCGGCTAATAAGAACATTAAGAAGATTGTGCAGAAGATGAAAGTGACATACAAAGACTGGCACGAGATGTTACCATTTGCTCTTCATGGGTACCGTACCTCAGCACGGACGTCAACAGGGGCAAAACCCTATTCCTTGGTATATGGTATGGAGGCTGTCTTGCCCATTGAAGTTCAAATACCCTCTCTCTGAATCATGAAGGATGCAGGTTTGAGTGAAGATGACTGGATTCAGACACGGCTTGATTAGCTGAACCTAATCGACAAAAATAGACTTACTGCTATTTGTCATGGTCAAACGTATAAAAAACGGATGATTAAGGCATTTAACAAGAAAGTCAGACGACAAGAGTATCAAGTTGGGGATCTGGTAATCAAGCGTATTATCTTACCTCAAGGTGATCCCATGGGAAAATGGACCCCTACTTACGAAGGGCCATTTGTGGTTAAGAACATTTTCTCAGGAGGAGCTATGATTCTAACCACCATGGACGGTGATAACCTTCCTCACCCCGTCAATGCAGACATAGTGAAAAGATACTACACATAATCAAAGGCCCGCTAGGTTGACTGGCCTAGGAAAAAATAAGGGCTTCCCGGCGAACCAAAAGGGTTCGGGCAAAAATAAGGGATGAAAATAAAAAATCTATACACCCGGCAAGTCGAAAACCTGAAAAGGCGGCTTGGGCAAAAAAGGGTATCCCGGTGGACTGAAAACCTGAAAGGACAGTCCAGGCAAAAATTAGGGATCAAAGCGTAACACTATGTCTCATTGGATCACCTTGCATCCAGAATTCGGTATCGACTATCAAGCTCGGACGACACTAATCAATCTGATTCATCTTCAACCAAGCAGCAAAGTGATGAGATGCTTGAAGATATAAAGGCAATAGCAGAGTTGGAACCCAGTGGGATTATTCACATAGCTGTTTTGTTTAGTTTTTCACAAATTGTGTAAATTCTATTGTTCGGCAGCGTTCTCTTACTAGGACGTCAGCCTCTTGTACAAAAACGCCTATTTACAGGCCAAACTTCAAAATCAATACAAATTCATTTTCAAAGAAATTTGAAACTATTTTTTTCCTTTATCTGTTTTGCTTTGCAAAAGAACGTCCAATGTTCATTTTTGATATATGCATTTGACATTAATCGCTGCTCGTAAATATTTACATGCGAAACAAAAGACGATTACGGGTAATATCAGAAACAGGGGCAAATAAGAATTGTCCGAACTGTACAGTTTCCATGTCCACCAGGAACAAAGGTAGATTCAGCTGAAGAATATGGCTAAGATACTTTCACTCCCCGCAGAGTAAGACAGTAATTGCAGCTCTCCCCCAGCTGAGACTCGCAAATGTGAATGAATGAATCGGTAATATTCTCCCCAAGCAGAGTTTATCTACCATCAGCACTAAAAAGGCTCGATATCCCCAACAGTCTTAATATTCCCCAGCGAAGTATAAGAATGTTCCCCGGTAGAATATAGGATACCCCCAGTGGAGTTAAAATTTTCCCAGCACAGTCTGAAAAAACTTCCCCAACGGAGTTGAAGCATCATCCCCAGTAGACTCTGGAAGTTTATCCCCAGCGGAGTACAAAAATAAATCTCCCCAGCCAAGTTCAAAGGATCACTCCCAGCATAATTCAGAAGGATTATCCCTACAAAGGTCTAACAGGGTTATCCCCAGCATGTCGCAACTAAAAGATCATCCCTAGCGAAGTTCTTTCCTTTCACAAACAGGAATTCAATCCTCAACAGATTTAGTATCACCAGTAACGGTAATTCACCCCAGCGGAATTTATCAATGGAATCCTCAGTAGAGCATCCCCTCCCCACAGAGTAATCTCCTCATCAGTTTATTCCCCAACGGAGTTCTCTTTTCCTGCAGGTTTATTCTCGCAATCACCTTCGTTCACCATCCCCAGCAGAAGCGAAGAATTCAACTCTATTCTCCAGCAACTATCTGGGATTTATTTTCCCCAGCTAGAAACATTACATTTCCATACATCATGATACATGCATATACGCATCATATAACACAATCTCATTTATGTTGAGAGCATCATTGATTGATATATATCATGTATTGCATATAACTGACCTTTACCTTTCAGGAAAGATACAATTAAAGTTCTCAGCTAACTCTAAGACCTTGTCTGGTCCATTTAAATTGATTCCTAACGATTTTTCTGATGCCGATCCAGTCAAAGTTAATCCGAGACCCTGTCTGGTCTAGTTAAATCGATTCCTAAAGATTTTTCTGATGTCGATCCAGTCAAAGTTAATCCAAGACCTCCTCTGGTTCAGTCAGATCGCTGATAAGATCTCCCTGATTCTTTTTCCAGTTGAAGTTATTCCAAGACCTTGTCTGGTCTAGTTAAATCGATTCCTAAAGATTTTTCTGATGCCGATCCAGTCAAAGTTATTCTAAGACTCTTATCTGGTCTAGTTAAATTGATTCCTAAAGATTTTTCTGATGCCGATCCAGTCGAAGTTATTCCAAGACCTTGTCTGGTCCAGTTAAATTGATTCCTAAATATTTTTATGATGCCGATCCAGTCAAAGTTAATCCAAGACCTCCTCTGGTTCAGTCAGATCGCTGATAAGATCTCCCTGATTCGTTTTCCAGTTGAAGTTATTCCAAGACCTTTTCTGGTCCAGTTAAATCGATTCCTAAAGATTTTTCTGATGCCGATCCAGTCAAAGTTATTCCAAGACTCTTGTCTGGTCCAGTTAAATAGATTCCTAAATATTTTTCTGATGCCGATCCGGTCAAAGTTATTCCAAGACTCTTGTCTGGTCCAGTTAAATCGATTCCTAAAGATTTTTCTGATGCCGATCCAGTCAAAGTTAATCCAAGACCTCCTCTGGTTCAGTCAGATCACCGATAAGATCTCCCTGATTCGTATTTCAGTTGAAGTTATTCCAAGACCTTGTCTGGTCCAGCTAAATTGATTCCTAAAGATTTTTCTGATGCCGATCCAGTCAAAGTTAATCCAAGGCCTCCTCTGGTTCAGTCAGATCGACGATAAGATCTCCCTAATTTGTATTCCAGTCGAAGTTCAGACCACCTATCAACAATCTCCAAATGGCATCTGTAAGCCCATTCCCGACATCACCAAGCTGATACCACTGCATGCAAGTGCAAATTTCTGGGTACTCTAGTGTTCAATCATCTTCCACCTTCGGATCCCGAAAGGCCCGAAAGCCAATCTATATCCTCAGGTTTAAGAAAATTGAACAGGGGAAGTTGTTGTACCCTAAAATTTTCCCTCTCATATTTCCCAAGACATTGCAAGAATAATCTCTAAGTGGCTCAAGATTGCTCAAGAGTTGGACAGTCAAATCATCTCCTAAGGCAGTCAATTCTAAATTAGGGTTTTGTGTTGCATCAAGGTCAATGCATCCAAATGACCTCAAGTGCTCCTCAATGTCCTAATATGTTCTCAAGTTCATCCATGTCAAATTTCAAGCCTTGCAGAGGAAGTTTGGTCAGTCAATTGCTCAAGAGGTCCATAAATCGACTGTGCTAGGGCAAAAGTCAACTGTGACCCAAGAACAGTCAAACTTCAAGATTTTTTACCAACATGCTCATTTTGAAGTATATTTCATCATTTGATCAAGGGTTGATCATGATTCATCAAGGATTGCTCAAAAATCATCAAGATTCAAAAGTTGCTAAATTAGGGTTTTACAGGAAAAGTCAACTCAACTTTGACCAAGCATAACTTTCTCATACTTTATGAGAAATGACCCATCCAAAGCTCATTTTGAAAAGGAGGAAATTTACTACAATCCATCTTCACACCCCAAGATCAAGAAATGCACTCACAAGAAGTTACAAATTTGGACATTATAGGTCATTTTTGAAAGTCAACAAAAACACATTTTTTCCAAAGCTTATAACTTGAGAATGGAATATCATAATGATATGGGACAAAACGGGTTGGTTAGAGGACATCTCAAGCTTTCTAAAAAGTCCCAGAACACTTCCAAAAGTTCAAAATTTAAGAAGTTATGCATTGTTGAAGTTGGGCATTTTTGCAAAATTGCCAAAAGTCAACTATCCCCAAAACTTCAAATTTTTTCAAATGGGCCCATTTTTTTCCACTTGATTTGGTCTTGTCACACTACAGACGTGTCCTAGTTTCATCTTTGTATCCATTTATTAATGTTTCTATTTTATTTTATTTTTTATTGAATTAATTCATTTTAAATCAATTTAAATCAAATAAAATCCAAATATTGATGACTTAGGATCTTTTTGGTTGTTATAGGTCTTAATTATCATCATGATCATGATCAAATCCGTATTAAGCTTTTCATGTACAAAAATATTGGATTTTGGACCAAATTGGAAGGTTATCAATGGTGAATCAAATCATATCTCCAAGCATTGATTTACAAAGATTCAAGACCCAAAACTTGACCTAATCCAATGCAGCAGATATATACAATGCAAAGGCACACGAATTAGAGGTTGGAGGCTGCAAAATCATAAGAACCAAACTTGAGAAAACTTAGAAAAAGTGTGAATCTGAAATCGTGCTTAGAGGCAGTTTCAACACAAAATCTCAACATCACTCCATTGCTGGGCAATCACTGAGTGAGAAGCAATCAAAAGCAAGCTCTCTCACCCTCTCAATCGCGCTGTAAGTCTCTCAAAACACCACCCTGTATTTGAAATCACAACTCCATGTTCTTGCATTTTTTTGACAAAATCTTTGCATATTCATGATCCTTGTTCAATTTGCAATCTTTCTGCATTAGCCAATTGTATTTATATGGTTTATAACCCCCTAGCCGAATCTAGGGTTCTTGGTTCTTGTTTTTGGGCATTTTATTTGCAGGCAAAATTGATGCCATTGATGGACATAGGCATGATCAGTGGAGGAAGACAAACATGTCCATGGTCTTGGATTATATTTTCATGGCCTAGAACCAATTTTAGGAACGAGCTACGGATTTAGCTGCAGATATAAATCCGCAGGTAAATATCCAGGTTTCAACAAGGAAGACGATGACGCGTCCCCCTCCCATTCGTTGATTCAAATTTCGCGCTTTATTTTTTTAATTCTGGCATATTGTTTGTTTTTCCAATATTATTACTGTTGTCCATTCCACTAACAAAAGAAGCGTGATGGTTGAGTGGCAAGGGCGTCAGTTCATAATCCAACAGGATCTGGGTTCGAATCCCAGGTCCCCATATTGCTTTGCTATTTTTCTTCAGGAAATCCAACGCGTTTCAGGAGTTATGGTTCACCATACACCATCACCCAATCATCTGCCAGATGGCCCCATGCCAGATCTGGTGGTCCATATTGAAGGCCTATGGTGGGATCCAGTCAAAGGGCGCGTGGAGAATCCAAAACTCAACCAGACTTGCATGTTAATGGGACATGGAAATTGCTATCAAGACCTCAAATCAGGCCTAAAACCTCCTAAACTTTCTCTTTTCTTTTTATTATTTGCTTTATTTCATTTAATTGTTTGCTATTATTATTAATTAACCAATAACACCTTTTTCTTAATAAAATCAAAAACCAAAAAATATATTTTATTAATTAAAATTAAATTCAGCATTTTTATTTTTGTTAATAAAATTGATTTAATTAATTTAGTTTAGTTAGGAATTAACTTTTAATATATTTTGCAAAAAATTAAAATTAATTTAGACAATTAGGTTTTATTAACTTTGATTAATTTTATTTTCTTTCCTTTAATATCAAAAACCCAAAAATATTTTCATTAATTAATTTATTTAATAATTAACCAAATTTAATTTCTTCTTTAATTCAAAATAACCAAAAAATGCTTTCTTTCAAAAAAGTGTCAAAACCCTAAAAAACTCGCCGGATTTAATTTTCTCGCACGTGATCTATTTTGTTTCAATATTGTATCTATTTCCCGGAATGTAATAGTTTAATAGGACTTTAATTATTTTATCGCTTTATTTACTTTCCGCATTTTAATTTCAAGGGTTGTTTTTGGCGATGTAAATACTCGACGCCTTGTAATAGTTAGTTTTAATTCCCGCAATTTAATTTCCGCAACTTATAAATTGTTAGATGTTTGGTAATAGGGAATGCATGATAAGATTAATCGTTCAAAACCTAAAATCAACATAGATCACCCATGACATGTACAAAGATAAAATTAACCGAAACAACACACTCGCACATGCGCACTCTTAGGGTACACCTCACTTGGTTGCCTTCGAACGTGGTCATTGAGTATAGGAAGTTTTAGAGGTCGCCCTCTTGTCCCAAGATCATAGTTGCCTCGAAACGGTTGCCTCGGAAAAATGATCTAAGACATTAGGGTTACCGCTAAGGCGTCCTAACATTGCTTTAGTGACCACACGTCTCTTAATCAAATTGACCCTTAAAACTCCAACGACGATACTACCTACTCATCAATAGTGGGATAGCATTGTCTAAAGGACATTATCATAGATTGATTCCTTTTTCGAGTAGGTAGATGGTTCTTAAGTACTTGCTCCTTTCAAAACAAAAGAAAACTTTTCGCACTTACACCTTTCAAACAAAAACTTCTTTCAAACCCACAAACATAAAGAAAAAGCAAATTTTTGAAAACACTTTGAGCAAGTACCTAAGAGCCCGTGGATAACCACTGATAGAAAGGGTGCTAACACCTTCCCTTTCTATAATCTACCCCCCAGACCCGAGAAACATCTCGAAAAAGGAATTTTTCTGTGCTTTTTTCCTTTCCTTGTTGGATAAAATAAAAGACGGTGGCGACTCTTACTTACCGCGACATTTTGCGAAAACAAATGCAAAACGCGAACCAGCATTCCAAAACAGTCAGTTCTTTCCCACTGTATCACACTCTCCTCTTCGTGAAGTCGGCGGGTAAGTTCTAAAACCTTCTTCTCACTGGCATTGAAGTTGGCTTCAAAAGTAATTCGTTCTTCCTTGAGCTGTATCCAACTCTTTTGCAATTCTTCCAATGATGTTGGCATGTCAGGATGTAGGAGGGTGTATGGAACCTCTCCTTCCGTAACAGGCTCTTTGATCACGGGGAGAATGTAGGGGTAGGGCATCATAAGACTCTTGGCGTGGGTCCGTACCCACTTGAGGTAAGGCTCAAGGGGGATGGAATTCTTGTGTCCCAGTGTCTTACTGTGCACTTTGTTGGGCATCCTCCAAGCTTGGATAAACCTTTGTCGAAGTCCTTAAGCATCGTTGTCGAAGTCAAAGACCAAGTCAGGAATCAGCATGTCATGAGGGCCATCCCTTCGGGCATACCCAAACTGTCTCAGAGCTAAACAGGGGTTGTAGGTAATGCCTCCCCTAATTCCAAGTAGTGGGACATTAGGGAATTCCCCACAACGATCAATGATGATGACATTTTCTCTGGACCGAGAACACCAATGAACATCAGAATGTGTGAGAGTCATCAATTGTTATGACCACCTCAAGCCTTATTCATTCTTCAAGACTGACTGGGGAAGGTGAGAAATAAACCACCTTGCTAGAAGAGGAGTATAGCACATGAGAACACCTCTTTTCTTCATTGTTCGTGTGTAAAATGAGTGTAGGATGTCCCCAAGCAATGTAGGCACAGGATTTCGAGATATGAAAATCTTGACAGCATTCACATCTATAAGCTGATCAGGGTTTGGGAACAAGACCAACCCATAGATGAGAAGTGCTACAATCTCCTCAAAAGCTTGCAGATCTAGAGAATCCCAGTAGTCTTGTGCCTTCTCAAACAGAAACTTTGCCAAGAAACCCTTGAGACCACTTCTGGTTTCCCAATGACCTTTGATATCAGATGGTTTCACGTGTAAGGCTTGAGCAACATCTTCAGGCTTTGGTTCTCTTTCTGTACCGTCGTAGGGTAGTTGATGGAGAATAGGAATCCTCAGGAGTTGAGAAAATTCCTCCAAAGTAGGTACTAGTTGGTAATCAGGAAATGTAAAGCAATGGTGTAGGGGGTCAAAGAACTGGAAGAGGACCTTCACCATGTCTTCTTCAATGTTGGAGTTGACCAAGTTGAGAAGTCTACCATGTCTTTCATTGAAGGGAGAACTCTCTAGAATCTTGGAAGTAAGCTCCTTGAGTTGAGGAGGGATTCTCACAAGGTTGACCTGAATAGTTTTCCTGCGAAGAGATTCCATGACCTACAAAACAAGAACAAAGATGAAGATCCAAACCCTTGAAGTGGTTAGTGGATGCATATGATGCTTCATGATTTTCATGATGTATGCCCAAGTATATGTACAAGCAAATCACACAAGATCCTAGTTTCAGGCTTGCATGGGGTTTCATAGGTAAGTACCCTCTTGAATATAGTTGGTTCAACCTGTCCTATAAATAGTAATCGGGTTCTAAGGAGCTCAATATCACTGGATTATTTTCTGTGTTCATTGTTTCAGTTTAGCCACTTAATTGGCGACCGAAATATTCCAAGAAAATAAACCTCAATGAGTGTAGTATCGAGTATCTACCAACTTTGGACTGCACCAAAGCCGATCATCTCACTACCCCTAATAAGGCCAAGATGGTCAAGTAAGGTTCTAAGAGTTCATTAGTGCTTCATGACATCACTCAGCGGCCCCGTATTCTCTTTGATTGACTCAAAGGCTACCGGTACCCACAAATATGTCGCACTAATATAGCTATTGCTTCAACCATGTCGATATACCACGCATAGTTTCCACAACGTATTGCTATTTACCTATAAGTGTTTCCCAAATCCGGGTAGAGGATTTCAAACCCAAACAATAGAACCAAATGTAAAGCAATCAAAGCAAACAAAGTAATCATGTAAAGGTGATCTAAACCCTAAGGTTACTCCACTTTTAAAGTTGTCCCCAGCAGAGTCACAAGTTCTGTGATACGGTGGGAGAACTGACTTGAGGTTTTGTGTTTGTGATTGCAAATGTTTCGGTTTAGCAAGAGTCGCCACCGACTTTTTATTTTATCCAAAGGAAAGGTCAAAAAGCACAGGAAAGACCTTTGAGTTGTTTTCTTGGGTTCGGGGAGTAGATTATGAAAACGGAAGGTGTAAGCACCCTTTTCATCCATGGTTATCCATGGGCTCTTAGTTACTTGTTTAGATCACTTGCTTTTGCTTTTCAATTGTTTGAAATGGTGCTTTGTGTGTGGTTTTGAAAATGTTTCAAAAAGAGGCCATCGTTGTGGCAACCTTTGTAATGATTCTTGTTTGAATGTATACAAAGGTGTGTTGTCTTTTGAAAATATTTTTCAATGTTTGAAAGTTTGTTTTGGGAAATGTTTTGAAATTGTGTTGTGGAGTGTGTTTGAAAATAGCAAGGATGTTTTGCAAGTTTTGATCAAGTAACTAAGAGTTGTCTACCCTATTTTACTCAAAGATCTTTTCTATACGTTTTTAACCCTTTTGACAGTGTTGTTTTACCATTGTATTTGGTAAACAAACTTGTACTAGGATGTTAAACGGGACAGGCGTGGGTCATCGTATTGACCATGATAGCAATATTTCCAAGTATCTTTAGCAAATTTTCCGAGGGACTAGATCATTTTGTATAGGCAACCAAGATAGCATCATCGAGGGACTATGATCTTTTGTTTTGTTTTGTTTTGCCAAGATACCTAGCATGCATACCATGGCCATTTGTTTAAGCAACCAAGTGGAGATACCTTAAGGGTGCAAGTGTGCATTGTGTATTGATTGCATGCATGATTTTATCTTGAATTATGATTTTCTATTTCATTGATTTTATCTTTCCATACATATCCTAATTACTAGCATTTACATTTGAAAGCAATAAAAATGCGGAAATGTAAAATCCTACGCTATTACAATATTTAGGGGATGGGGGATACACACTTGTACATGGTGGGTGGTTCAACGGGAAAAATAGATAAGAAAAGAAAATAACAAGGGGAAGAAAAAGATAAAGAGAGAGAGGGCTAGCGCGCTGCTGAGAGGAAGTCAGAAGTTCTGACCCAGGCCTGCTGCAGGATATCAACATGTTAGTGAAAATGTATGAGTCAGAACTTCTGACTCTGGTGCCCTGCAAAACAGAAACCTGTTAGTGGGAAGGTCAGAAGTTTTGACCCCCATGTGCTGCAAGACAAAAGTTTGTTACTGGGGAAGTCAGAAGTTCTGACCCTGCTGGAAACATAATAATTTTCAGAAGTTCTGATATTATTGACAACAAAACAAGCTTCAGAGGTGCTAGCGTCAAAGTCAAAGCTTGGCTTCCCCCTGTGCTAGTCAGAACACCTACAATTTTATTATTTTTCCATAAAACAGAAGGCATGCCTAAGACAGTCTCAGCAGGTGTCATAGCGTTTCAGAAGACAGAACCAAAAAGGTCACAAGAAGGTTCTACACTGATTCACTTCCTACTTAAGCATTCAAAGGCATGAAAATCCTCAGAACACATACAACAACAACATGATATCTACATTGTGTTTATTGAGCATGCAAAGCTGATGATGCTTAGCAGCGTGATGAGAGTCAGCAGGTGCTTACCTTGTTGTCGGAAGAAAATCTGTGAGTTGGAGCTAGCTTTAGCTCTGATGGTGTTCTGGACAGGTTCTTTTTAGAATGGGTGGATGGAGAAGATATATGTATGTATGGTCAGAAACTGTATGGGCGTTCTCTAGTCAGGAAGAAAACTGGGTATCAATGAAGTTTGGAGGCAGGAAGTTCAAAGTTATGAAACACTAGGGATTTTGGCATAGTTTCACAATGTTTTCTTACTAGAGCTTTTTGTTCCTCTTCTAGCAATTTTTCTGGATTTTTCTTCACGTCCCCCTTTAAAATGGACAATGGTGTCCTATTTATAGGCAAGGCTTTTTGAAATTTTGAATGTTAAATGGCGCCAATATTATGCAGTAGAGGTTAACCTGTTCTTGAAGGAAGTTCATGAAAAGTTGTGATGATGGACAACTTTTCAGCCTAGGTTGGAACAGTAAGCGAGGATTAAGGAGAAGTGACACCTATAGGCGAAAAGTGGCGCATAGACCCATGCCTAAGCCTGCACAAAGGTGTTACCAAGCAACACGTGGAGAGACCCCTTGGATGAATGCTCAAAAGTTGTTGTGAGCATTAATGAGCATTAAATGGTGATGAGATTTGTCAAAATCCAAAATCTTGTAATAGGAGATTTTGCATCATTACCTAAAACCTGAGCCAGCAGTTCTGCTTTACCAAAAAGAACAACGTAAACCACGCTCTGATCTTGGCCTCTTGCTGCCTCAGCAAACTCTGAGAGTTTTCCAGTCTTTCCAGTATGCTCCTTTGATCTGCCTCTGAAAACTTTGGACTTAGAGATCCTGCTTCAGTATTTTACCCAATCTGTTGATCCCATTACCTTCTGATCCCAGTACATTCTGAGGGAGTCTTAGGCTTTGTTGCCTTCTTTGCACTTTTGTAACAAACTCTGGCTGAACTTGCATAATTGTTGAAAGAGCCATGTTGTGACTGAATGTTATGTGCTGAGCCCGGTTTGCAACTTCTGACCGTTTCTGCCTGGAGGTTGGTTCAGAAGCTCTGAGGTGCAATTTTCTTCTCAAACACTTTTCTTTTAGAAAAAATTCTAAGTATTTAGAATTTAACTTTTCCAAGGTAAAAGTTTTGCCTTTTGAGCTTGCAAATGACCATTTTGCTTTTGTAAATGGTTTACTTGGAAAGGAAAGATAATTCAGGGCTTGAATTTGTTTAAGAGAAACCCTGAGAATTCAGGATGAATTCCTGAAGGATGAGAGGGAAACTTTTGGGGTACAACAACTAGTATCAGAGCCAATCAAAGAACAAGGTGAATAGGGATTCAATCGAAAGCCATAATGATGGACAGGGACTGAAGGCATTCGAAAGCCATTGATGTCCACATTCATTCAAATTCAAAAAAGAGACAAGTTTCCATGACTTTGGAAAAAATACAAAATATCATTCATGGCTTTGAGAACACTTGTTTATGGCTGTTTAAATCTTTGTTCTCTTGTCTCTCCCCTCCTCTCTATATAAAGAACACACTAGCCAAATCAAAGGAGGCTGGACACAACTGGAGAGAGAGAGTCACACGAAATTAAAAAACATATTCTTGGAGGTTTCCTGAAGCTTTTACAATCACCCCCAACCCTTAAGCAAGTATCCCTATATCCATAAGTGTCAAATCAAATCAATCCTTAAACAAGGGTACCCACGACTAAAACCACAAATTCATACATTACCATTGGTAAGAATGGGTAAAAAGATCAAACTTACATTTTCATGACATATTAGCATTTGTAGTTCATTTGATCTGTGTTCAAGATAAAGGACCTGGGTTTGACACTCAGGTCTTCATTTTGCTTTGTTTCTAACACTTGCTGTAGATATAGCCTGAATAGACCCAAAGTGTGTAGGAACGAAGGACCTGGGTTCGATACCCGGGTCCTGCATCTTTATTTGGCTAATATTTGTCTTGCAAGATCAAATCGAAAGGCAGCATCCATCCCTGGATCGAAAAGCAAAGCATCCCTCCTTGGATCGAAAAAAATCATATTCCCCTTTGGATCGAAAAAACCCATTTTTCCTTTGGATCGAAAGGCACCTTCTCTGGATCGAAGCCTCCCTTTTTCTCCCTCGATTGAAGGATGCCCCTTGTATTTTTATTTTTGTTTTCATTGACTTCTTTTTATTTTAACTTTAAATCAAAAAATCACAAAAAAAAAATTAGGCTAGTATTTTTCTAATTACGTTAATTTTGTAAACAAATTAATTGATCATTTTAACCTTTCTTTAAATTAAAATTAAATAGACTTAGGTTGTATTTTCTTAAAATAAAACAAACAAAAAGATTTCTCTTCCTTAGGATTTAGACGTCCCTGTTTATTTGTTTATGCATTTATTTATTTTCGCATTTTTTTCATCTTGTTGTAACTGCTTCCCAGTTTGTAATAGTAATTAGGACTTTACTTTTCGCATCTCTATAATGTACCTCTCACAAAGCCATGTAATAGCATAGAATTTACATTCCCGCAATTTTACATTTCTGCCCTTTAAATTACTTTATATACTACTGCTAGTAATTAGGATTACATGATAAGACAAAAAATCAACGCTAGCAAACTTAACACAAGATAAATAATCTGAATTGAATCACATGCACATATACACCTCTAGGGTACTCCCATTTCGGTTTCCTTCAGAAAACGGTCACAATTCTCGAAACGTGAGAAGTTTTAGTGGTTGTACTCTAGTTTGAAAGATCACAAGTCCCTCGATGACCCTCTCGATGTTGCCTCGGTTAAAAGTGATCTTAGAACTTTAGGATAGTTACTAAAGCTTCTTGCCTAGTTGCCTTCGTGACTGTAGCATCCCTTCGATGTCTCACAAATATCCAACGATAGGGCTACCTACTCACTAATAGTAGGATAACACTGTCTAAAGGAAAAGAGGAAAAGAACGACTTTTTCGAGTACAAGTAGATAACTATTAGATGCTTTCTCAAAATAAAACCATCTTTCTACACTTACACGTGTCAAAAACAAATTTCAAAAACAAATTTCAAAAACATTTGCTTTGTCAACACTCTTAAGGACTGATACAAGAGTTATCACAAAGCGAATCGCTGCACTAAGGCATTTCAAAACATTTTTTAAACACACAAAGCACAAAGTACTTTTAAAATGAGGTAAGCATCTAAGAGCTCGTAGATAACTACAGATGGAAAGGATGCTAACAACTTCCCTTTTCATAATCTACCCCCCTTACTCAGAAAATCTCGAAATGGTCTTTTTCTGTTCTTTTCACCCTTTCCTTAATTTGGATAAAAGAAAAGTCGGTGGCGACTCTTTCTTACCGTAACATTTGCAAACACAAACGCAAAACCAATATTAAATAGTCGGTTCTGCCACCGTATCACAGTTGTGAACAGAGCATGGTATGGGCTTTGTTTTGTTTGTAGGTTTGGAATTTGATGGTGTCAGGATGAAAGGCAAGGTCTCATGTAGTTTGGTTGGCTTAAAATATGGCTATAAAAGCATATGAAAGCAATGTGATCAAGACAAGAGTTTTATGACAAATTGGATGAAATAGGCTTGGGACAATTGATGCAACTATATTTTTTGTGTAATGTACCTTGGTGTACTTGTATAGGATTTTGAATTTTGAAATATGATTGGATTAAATGGTGTAATGTAAAGCTAGGACTTTGTAATAAGAATACTTTCTTGAATCAAATGTTGAATTAAGTAGTCAATAATCTTGTAAGAAATTTGAACATGGTTTGAAAGTGTGATGAATATTTTGTTTTGAAATGAGGCGATTTGAAACATGACATGTATTTTCAGAAATATGCCTTTCCATTGTTTCCCTCCATTTTCCTTTGAAAATTCCAAGTCTTTTCCTTTGGTTGTAGCTTGAATGGCTTTTGTAATGTCTTGCATCTTAGAAATGACATTATAATTGAATCCCTTGAATGATCTTCTTACCTTAGCCTTAAATCAACCCTTGATAAATCACAAACTTAAAACTTTTGACACCAATTTCTTACATGCATTAAATGAATTTTATGATGAAATTTAAGGATAAAGTTGAATAATGATGAATAACACTTGAAATCGAACTTTGAACCTTAACCCTCGAATTTGTAACTTGTTTTTTTCCAAAAAAGACCACTATGAACAAATGCATGTAATCTTTTATAAACTTGAGCGAACTTGAACTCATGGCATCAAATATCACTTGAATGAATACTTCCATTATAACGAATCCATACCAATTCAAATCTTCCATCCCCATAAATCTGGCACTAAAAGTAAAATCCATAAAGGTGTTTGAGAAATATAATGAAAACACCTCTTGTAGTATAAAAACCAATGAACCTCAGGTGAAATGTTGACAAACTCAACTTAGACAGGATATAAACCCTAATCTTCTTAAGATGTACCAATGAATGACCAACCCCTACTTCAAATTCTTCTTGAAGTCTCTTTACAAAGAGAAACTTGTAGCTTGATGGGGGAGAAGTTTACAATGATCAAGAATCTAAACCCTAGCTCCACAAGCCATAGTTAATGATAAACCAATTGATTCAAGCCTGAGTAAAGCTGAGAGCCATCAAAACCATAGAGGACTGATATAAGAGTTATCACAAATTGAATCGCCGCACTAAGGAATTTCAAAACATTTTTCAAACACACAAAGCACAAAGTACTTTTAAAATGAGCTAAGCATATAAGAGCCCATAGATAACTACGGATGGAAAGGGTGCTAACACCTTCCCTTTCCATAATCTACCCCCCTTACTCAGCAAATCTCGAAAAGGTCTTTTTCTGTTCTCTTCACCCTTTCCTTAATTTGGATAAAAGAAAAGTTGGTGGCGACTCTTGCTTACCGCAACATTTGCAGACAATGTAAAACCAATATTAAACAGTCGGTTATGCCACCGTATGATAGAATTTGCGAATCTGTCGGGGATAAGTATAAAGTGGGATTACCTTAGAGCTTAGTTCATTTTAAATTGCTTTCACTGTGTGTTTTTATGCTTTACTTTTGAGGGCTTGTTTGGGTTGTTACTATAGATCCTACACCCGGATCTGGGGCACCTTATTAGGTAAGTAGCAATAAATCATGGAAGTTGTACGGCGTAGACCGATATGGAAAAAGTGATAGCTACATTATCGTGATAATTTGGTTTGTACTAATGTTCCTTGAGTCAGATAAGGATAAAATTAGGCTTCCTTAGTGTCATTAAGCGCTAACTGACCTTTAGAACCTTTAATTGACTCATCCTAAGCCATTAGAAAGTAGTGAGATGGCCGACTTTGGTTCTGAATCGAAGATTGGTTGATACTCGATAATACTATCATTGTGACTAGACTTTTGGGATATTCTAGCCGAAATACTTTGGTGCTTGAGCTAGAACAACACCTAAAAGAAAGGTCAGTGATATGAGACTCCTTAGAACCCGGTTACTATTAATAGGATATGTTGAGCTAACTAAACCTTCAAGAGGGTACTTAACTTTAAAACTAATGCAAGCCTTTAAACCTAAGCTCTCTATGTGACTTGTTTGTGTTTGATATACTTGTGATTTAAAAGCATAATGATAACATCATAAACATCATAACATGTCATGTACACTAACCATTTCAAGGGCCTGTGGATTTATCTCTTATCTATTTTGTAGGTCATGGATTTAGCTCGCAGAAAAACCATCCGAATAAATATTTTAGAGATCCCTCCCAAACTCAAAGAATTGCTTTCAAAGGATTCCCGAGAGTTCCTCATTCAACAAGAGATATGGCTACTTGCTCAGTTTGGTTGCTACCAGTTTTGACGAAGGTTTGATGAGTGTATTATTCCAGTTCTTCGACCCTAAGCACCACTGCTTCACATTTCCAGACTATCAGTTGGTGCCTACATTGGAAGAATTCTCCAAAATACTCGGTTTGGCTATATTGGAGCAGATACCCTTTACCAGTTTAGAACAAGATCCAACTGCTGAAGATGTTGCCATAGCTTTTCATTTGAAGCCATCTGACATTGATTCCAATTGGGAAAGAAGGAGTGGAGTTAAGGGACTCCTCACAAGTTTCCTAATGAAGAAAGCCCAGGTATTCCTTGACGCTATGAGTTACCATTCCTTTGAAGATGGTTTTAGCTCTTTTGATCTACGGTTTGATTCTGTTCCCTAATTCAGACCAGTTTTTAGATGTCAGTGGCATCAACATTTTCCTTTCTCACAATCCAGTGCCTACATTGCTCGGGGATATTCTGCACTAACTCTATACACGTACCATGAAGAAGAGAGGGAATCTTATATGTTGTATACCTCTACTCTATAGGTGGTTTATTTCGCACCTTCCTCGGTCAGTAATGAAGAATGAATTAGGTTTAAGATGGAGCCAGAGATTAATGTCTATTTCTCACTCTGACATCTATTGGTGCCCTCGTTCCTAAAAATACATCTCGTTTATTGATCGTTGAGGAGAATTTCCCAATGTGCCACTCCTTGGCATTAAAGGAGGCATCACCTACAACCCCTCTTTAGCTTTGCTTCAGTTCAGTTACGCCCGAAGGGATGGTCCTCATTATATGCTCATTTAAGGTATTATGTTCGACTATTCAAATGACCTGCAAGGTTATCATCTGAGGTTAATCCGTGCTTGGGGAATGGTTAAGAAGACTGATAGCATGACTCTAGGGCACAAGAACTCCATCCCTTTGGAGCCGTAACTCAAATGGGTGCGAGCTCGTACTAAAAATCTTATGATGTTGTTGCTGCTATCCTACCAGTGATTTCAAAGCCTATTGTTTAAGGGTCAAGTCTTGCATCATTCTTCATCCTGATATGCCAACAAACATTAAGAATTGCAAAAATCTTGGATACAACTCAAAGAAGAATGAGATACCTTTGAGTCCCAATTCTATTGCAGTGAGAAAAAGGTGTTGCAACTGACAAGCGGCTTCACAAAGAGCAGAATCTCAATGCCTACATTAGCACCAAAAGGAAGCGTCCTGGGGAGACATAGAAGTTTTAGAAGTTTCTTATTTCTTATTCCTTTGTAAACTTTGACTTCATTGAGATTACTAATAAAAAGGATTTGGTTCTGTTTTGGTTAAAAGATTTTAAATCCTATGAGGCCCTTGAAAAGACTGCATACATATATCATACATATCATTACATAAACAGGTTCTCAGGACAAGTTTCCTATCTTCATCTCTGTTTATTTCAGCAATGGCTCTTGAACAAACAGTTAGGGAGCTTCAGGCACAAATGCTCAATTCCAAGAAATGTTCCTGAATCTGGCTAAGGGGAAAGAAATTTGAAAGCTCTAATTCTCAAGGACAAGAAGAAGAAAAAGAGGCCAAGTGGCTGTTCTGAATATGGCAAGAAGGTTCAAAGGACCAGTGAAGCAAGTTTCAGAACTCGCAACTCCGTCAAGAGAGAGAGAGAGAGAGAGAGAGAGAGATGAGAGAGGGAGAGAGAGAGAGAGAGAGAGAGAGAGAGAGAGAGAGAGAGAGAGAGAGAGAGAGAGAGAGAGAGAGAGAGAGAGAGAGAGAGAGAGAGAGAGAGAGAGAGAGGAGAGAGAGAGTAGAGAGAGAGAGAGAGAGAGAGAGAGAGAGAGAGAGAGAGAGAGAGAGTGAGAAGAGAGAGAGATAGAGAGAGAGAGAGCGAGAGAGAGAGAGAGAGAGAGAGAGAGACAATCAGGAAGGAGAGCCAAGAGAAGAAGACCACAGTACAAGGAGTCTGAAGAAGATGAACCTGACTATTCTGAGGAGCAGTATCCTCCTGCTGATCATAAATACAAACAGCTGGAGGATCGGCTCAATGCCATGGAGATCCAAAGGGTACCGGGTTGGATTTTGAAGAGCTAGACTGGTCTCAGGGGTAGTCATCCCGCGGAAGTTCAAGGTCCCAACATTTTCTAAGTATGAAGGTGTCTCCTGCCATAAGCTGCATTTAGGTTGTATGTCAGGAAAATTGACCCCACACTACTGATAGGGATCTGTGGGTACACTTCTTCTAGGAAGTTTGGCATGGACTCAGCTGGAATGGTTCTATTAACTAGAAAGAAACAATGTGAGTAATTGGGAAGATCTGGCTGCTACTTTCTACAAGCAGTACCAATATAATGCTGACCTCGCCTCGACTCGTACACAGTTGCAAAGTATGTCTATGGGTTTCCGACTAGGGTTTTAAGGACTATGCCCAAAAATGGAGAGACCTTGCGAGAAGAGTCCACCCTTCGTTGTCGGATAGGGAGTTGGTTGGACATGTTCTTTGGCATATTATCCGGGCCATTCTTTAACCACCTTGATTGGAAGTTCTTCTGCTAGGTTTACTGAATTGAACTTGACGGGTGAACGAGTAGAGGCTGGCTATCAAAAGTGGTAAAATCCATAGAGAAGCATATTCCAGTACAGTAAAGAAACCATTCATGGGAAAGAAGGAGGTCAGTGCTGCTTACAGCCAGAGAAGTCAGGGCCGAACTGAACTCCATCCAACAGTGGGAGATGTAATGATATCCAAACCTGCAGATACTCAACAATAGAACAATCAGTCTAGAACAGATAAGGGAAGAAGACAGTTACCGGATTAATATGACCTTCTCTCAAGTTTTACCACACCTGCTGAAGTCTAACCTGATGACCCTTAAGGAGGCCTTGAAAATCCTAATATTGCCTCTCCCACTAAAACCAAAATGCTCGGCGTGCTTACCATTCTGAAAGTCCAGGCCATGATACAAATGACCTTTTGGGCTTTGAAGAACAAGGTACATGATTTGATTGAGCAAAGGAGATTGAATTCGATGCTCTTGAGACACCTAATGTTATAAACTTCCCCTATCCCCAAGCACGACCGTGGTGTTAATGCTATTAATAATGACATGTTTGTTGCTTCTGCTGATGAACTAGCTACTCCACTCTTGACTATTAAAAAGAATCTCTTGCAGGCAAGTTTATTTCCAGATTGTGGCGAAGGTTGCCACTTATGTTTGTCCCTACCTAATGGTTGCCATTTGTTGAAGGGAGGCTTTTAGTGCCTGATGATGATAAGGAAATCCTGTTTGAGAAGACTCCAGTTACAAGTGTTCCATATGAAGATGTTTCTATCATTACCATTTCCGCCAATCCTCCCAAGGTCTCCTCCAAAAGACCTTGCAGGGTTACATTTGTTCCAAAAGTTGCTCCATTTATAATTACTTTCCCTGGACCTATACCATATTCCTCGGATAAAGTTGTTCACTGGAACTATGGGGCCGACGACTCTGATCCTGACATTAGTAATATCGTCGGGACCGGCAAAATTCACCAGAAGCGGAAGGATTTTCTCTCCTGAGATATCTCCTCCTAAAACTGTTGCTACTCTTGTGATTTTTCCTACTGCTACTCCTGTAGTATTTCCATTGCTAATCCTACTATTAGCCCTACTGTTACCCCTGCTACCGAGTCGGCCGTAACTCGGGGCAAAGAGATATTGGTTGAGGCTTGTCCAGACGAAGGTGCACCCAGAAGTCATTCCCGAGGCTTCTAAGAAGGAAATGGAAGAAATCTTAAAGATAATCAAGAATAGTGACTAAAATATGGTTGAACAACTGGGAAGACCCCTTTCAAAATCTCAATGCTGGCCCTGTTATTGTGCTCTGAAGCCCATGCTAAGGCTTTGGTGAAATTACTCAAGACTTCTCATGTGCAACAAGAAACCTCCGCTGATCAGTTCAAAGACTGTGTTGCCAGTTTGACTACCGATAATGGGTTAGGTTTTTCCGATGCTGACTTAACACTCAGAGAAAGGAAACATAATGATGCTCTACACGTCTCTATCGAGTGAAAGGGCACTACTTTGGCCCATGTTCTAGTGGATACAAGTTCATCGTTCAATGTTCTTCCCAAGAAAGCCCTTGATATATTGGATTGTGAAGGATTGACTCTGAAACCCAGTAACATTGGGGTGAGGGCTTTCGATGGTTCCAAAAGAATAGTGCACGGGGAGGTGGACATCCCTGTCAAAGTGGGTACTCAGACTACTTTTAATTCCACTTTCTATGTGATGGACATCCGCCCATCTTACTCCTGTTTATTGGGTCGACCCTGGATCCATAGGGCTGGCACAGTGACTTCCACCCTGCATCATATGCTGAAGTACCCAGTCAATGGGGAGATTATCACAGTTCATGGGGATGAGGAGTACACGGTGAGCCACTTGAACTCTTTCAGGTACATTGAAATGGATGGCGAGTTCATTGAAACCCCCTGTCAGAACTTTGAGGAGGTTCCACGTACCGTTGCTACAACCAAGACCACTGCCAGTGTTCCTAAGACTACTAGGCCTCCGCTGAAGATGGCTTCTCTGAAAGATGACAAGGCAGTAGTTGAAGAAGGTGGGTGTACAATTTGGGGCTAAATTCCGGATATTCCCTACAAATCTGACAATTTGGTTTGGTTTTTACTTCAGGAGCCCAGAGAGCTGTTCGTTGTGCTTGCACCGGGGACCACCTTTGCGGATCAACAACCATGGAGTTAATTCCCTGGAAGACAGCGATAGTGATTATGACCTGGACAAGTAGATCTTCCCAACCATCAGCGATGGACTCAACAATTGAGAGGCTAAGGAATTTGTACCCATTACTTTTATTCAAGAGAAATTTGTCTTTTGTTTTAAGGAAATGTAATATTCGAACAATTGAAACATTAAAACCTTGTGTCTTACCTGAGGTACAATGGTCTATTTGTGAGGGTCATTGTTTCATTTTCATATGTCATCAATAAAACATTGGACGTTTCACATGCAAGTTTTACGCTCTTTGTTTTTTCTTTTCTGCTTCTTTACCTTATCAAAAATATACAACTATGCTCTTACGCACACCCACATATCAAACTGCAGATCCACATCCACTCTGGATTCCATTGGTAACAGTTCTGCTATTGCTCATTATGAATTTGAAAATCTGATCAACCAAGACGAGGATGAAGGTGAGGAAGATTGTGAGGTACCAGGAGAGCTTGCCATACTTTTACAACAGGAAGATAGGGAAATACAGCCTCATGAGGAGCCAGTTGAGACAATGGACTTGGGTACTGAAGAGGACAGAAATGAAGTCAAGGTAGGTGCTAACTTGGAGCCCAGTGTCAAACAGCGGTTAATACAGATGCTACGTGACTATGTTGAGGTTTTTGCCTAGTCATACGAAGACATGCCGAGACTTGACACCGATATTGTGGTTCATCGCCTACCTACAAAAGAGGATTTCCCTCCAGTGAAATAGAAGGTTTGTCGTATGCGGCCAAATATGTTAGAAAAGATCAAGGCTGAAGTCATGAAATAGTTAAATGCCGGTTTCTTAGATATCACGTCCTATCCACAATGGGTCGCTAATGTTGTTCCAGTTCCTAAGAAGGACGGTAAAGTACATATGTGTGTGGATTACAGAGATCTGAACAGGGCAAGCCCCAAGGATGACTTTCTAATTCCCCATATTGATGTTCTGGTTGACAACACCGTACAACAAAAGTTATTCTCCTTCATGGATGGTTTCTCCAGGTATAATCAGATTAAGATGGAACCTGAAGACATGGAGAAGAAGACCTTTGTCACACAGTGGGGCACTTTCTATTACAAAGTTATGCCATTTGGACAAAAGAACGTCGGGGAAACCTATCAACGTTCCATGGTAGCTTTATTTCATGATATGATCCATCACAATATATAGGTCTATGTGGATGATATGATATCCAGGTCTCAGACTGAAGAGGAACACCTTGATCACCTATAGAAGCTATTTGACAACTGAATAAATATAAACTGAGGCTAAATCCGAATAAGTGAACTTTCAGAGTAAGATCCGGTAAGCTCTTAGGTTTCGTGCTCAGTGGAAAAGGTATTGAGGTAGACCCTCCAAAAGTCAAAGCTATACAAGAAATGTCGAATCTTCGCATTAAGAAGGAAGTTAGGGGATTCTTGGGACTCCTAAACTACATTTCTATATTCATTTCCCATCTAACTGCTACTTGTGAGCCAATCTTCAAGTTACTGAAGAAAGATCAAGCAGTAGAGTGGAATGACGACTGCCAGAATGCCTTTGAAAAAATAAAGGAATATCTCCAAGAGCCTCTAATCTTGATTCTGCTGGTCGAAGGAAGACCTCTGATCATGTACTTAACAGTGTTAGAAAACTCAATGAGGTGTGTGCTGGGGCAGCATGACGAATCTGGTCGAAAAGAGCATGCAATATACTACCTTAGCAAAAAGTTTACCGACTGTGAAACAAGATATTCACTCCTCGAGAAAACTTGTTGTGCTTTAGCATGGGCTGCTCGCTGACTAAGACAGTATATGTTGACTCACACTACCTTGTTGATATTGAAAATGGACGATATCAAGTACATCTTTTGAGAAACCCGCTCTCTCCGGAAGAATAGCAAGATGGAAAATCATCCTGACCGAATACGACATTCAGTACACAACCCAAAAAGCAATTAAGTGAAGTGTACTAGCTGATCATTTGGCTCATCAAGCCGTGGATGACTACCAATCCATGAATTTTGAGTTCCCGGACGAGAACATCATGTTAGTAACTAATTATGAAAAACCTGGACCAGATGAAGGACCTTAAAAAGGATCCTGATGGACTATGGTTTTTAATGGAGCATCCAACGGTCTTGGCAATGAAATCGGAGCTGTGATCATATCTCCTGAAGGCTGTCATACTCCTTTCACTTCCAGGAAATGTTTCAACTGTACCAACAATATGGTTGAGTATGAAGCATGTATCATGGGTCTCAAAGCTTTAATCGATTTAAGGATCAAGTTCTTAAGTTTATTTGGAGACAAGGCTTTGGTAATCATCCATATCAAGGGAGAATGGGACACGAAGCATCCTAATATAATCCCGTACAAAGAGTACATGTTGACCCTGATTCCTTACTTTGAAGAAATCACCTTTGAGCATTTTCCACTAGGGGAAAATCAACTAGCGGATGCACTAGCTACGATATCATCCATGTTCAAGGACAAGTGGAATAATGAGGCTCTTCAGATCACCATTGAGAGGATGGACGAGCCAACATACTGTCACGAGATTGGTACTGAAGAAGTAGCGGACAAGCCTTGGTTCCATGAAGTCAAAAGACATCTCAAAGCCCAAGAATACCCTGAGGGAGCTTCAGTCAATGATAATAAGTTCCTAAGAAGGTTCTCTCCTAAGTTCTTCCTTAGTAACAGGATCCTCTACAAGCGCACTCATGATTCTACCTTGCTTCGGTGTGTAGACAAGAGTGAGGAAGAAAAGATTATGGCCGATTTGCATGAAGGTGCCTTCAACACTCATTCTAGTGGGCACTCAATAGCTAAAAATATCCTACGGGAAGGATACTAGTGGTCCACTATGGAAGCAGACTGTTATCAGCATTTGCGGACTTGTCACAAATGCCAAATCTATCTTGACAAGATACATGTGCCTCCGATTCCTCTGAACATCTTGACTGCTCCTTGGCCATTCATAATGTGGGCATTTATATGATTGTGGAAATCAGACCTACAACTTCTAATGGGCACCGCTTCATCTTGGTTGCCATTGATTACTTCATAAAGTGGGTCGAAGCAGCTTCATTTACCTCCGCTACCAAGAATGTTGTGGCCCGATTCATCAGACATAACCTTATCTATGGTACGGTATTCTAGAAAGAATCATTACAGATAATGGTACCAATCTTAACAACACTATGATCACCGAACTTTGCACGCAATTCAGGATCCAGCATCATAACTCTTCTCCTTATCGGCCGAAGATGAATGGCGCTGTAGAAGCTGCTAGCAAGAACATCAAGAAAATCATACAGAAGATGACAGTGACATACAAATATTGGCATGAGATGTTTCCATTTGCTCTTCATGGTTACTGTATCACAATGCGCACATCAACAAGGGCAACTCCTTTCTCTTTGGTATACGGTATGGAATTTGTCCTGCCCATTGAGGTCCAGATCCCTTCCTTGAGGATCATAAAAGATGAAGGGCTGAATAAAGACGAATGGGTTCAGACTCGACTTGACCAGTTAAACCTGATTGACAAGAAGAGGCTCGTGACTATCTGCCATGGTCAGATGCACCATAAACGTATGATCAAAGCTTTTAACAAGAAAGTCATATGTTACGCATATCAGACGGGTGACCTGGTAATCAAGTGCATCATAATGCCGCAAGGTGATCCCAAGGGAAAATGGACTCCCACATACAAAGGGCCATTTGTGATCAAGAACATATTTTCTGGTGGAGCTATAATCTTAACCACTATGGACAGTGACGCCCTTCTGCACCCTATAAACACGGACATAGTTAAAAGATACTACACATAAACAAAGACCCGCTAGGTCGACTGGCCTAAGAAAAAATTAGGGCATCCCGGCGAACCAAAAGGGTTCGGGTAAAAATTAGGGACATACATAAAAAAATTTTACACCCGGCAAGTCGAAAACCTGAAAAGGCAACTTGGGAAAAAAGGGTATCCTGGTGGACTGAAACACCGAAAGGGAGGTCCAGGCAAAAGTTATGGATTTAAAGCATATAAAGATGTCATGTTGGATCACCTTAAAGCCAATCTTCAGTATCAACTAAAATCAAGCGGTATTAATCAATTCAATCATCTTCGGACAAGCAGCAAAAGGGATGAGACGCTCAAAGACATAAAGGAAATAGCAGAATGGGAACCCAATGGGATTATTACATAGCTATTTTTTCTATGTATACTATTTTTGTATTCTTACGACGACATTCTCTTACTAGGATGTTTGTCTCCTTGTACAAAAACGCTTATTTCAAGTTAATACAAAACTATCCCGTTGAAAGTGTAAAACTTCTGTTTTTATTTTTCTGTTTTGAGTGTGAAAACGTCCAGTGATTATTTTTGAACATATGCATTTGAATGTGATTACTTCTTACAAATACACGCATAAAAAATAGAAAGACAATTGCTAATGACTTTAAGAAACGGGACAATATCTAAGGGCCATCCACAAGATCCCCACAGATATTTTCCTCGGTAGATACCTTCTCCAGTAGGTATAGAGGAAATGGGCATTCTACTACAAGGTCACTTCCATATTCTTAGTATGCAGCCTAATGATGTAAGTTGTTCTCACATCCCCGGCAGAGCAAAAATCTCAAATTAATGCTCCAAAGTCCCCTAGTGAAGTCGCCAAGCTTCTCAAGATTCCCCTACAGGATTTAAAAAAATCCCCAAGCAGTTTACAAAGTTCACCTTCCATAACAGAGTTTTATAAATCTCAAGTAGTTTATAAAACCTTATCTCCAGTAGAGTTTATTTCTCCAAATTGGTGAAATATTCAAACAGAACTCTTCCCCTCGGCAAAATTATTCTCAAATAGAAGTCAAAGATCCCCGACAGAGAAAGGGAATCGCCAGAAAAACTATATCCATTCATTATCCCCAACGAAAATTGAAGAATCACTTTCTTTACCCCCGAGCATAGTTAGGGATTTATTTTCACTAGTTCAGCAATAAAACAATGGAACAACTGACACGTTCACACATTGCATACATACATCATTTCTACAAACATCATAGCATATGCAACACAAATGCATATATCACTATCTCATTTATTTTGATAGCATCATGCAATTCATGCACCATGACATCGCATGAAACTGACTTTACCTTTCAAGGTTGAGTTTGCAGAAAGACAAACACTATCAGCTTATACAACAAGTTAAAGATTAATGCCCAAAACCATACAGGGAAACTATCTATGTAACCGATGTTGCCATGTTCTGGATTAATACCTGAAACAAGACAGGACAACTATCCGTGAATAAGAGATTGAAGATTAATACCTGTAACAAGCCAGGAAAACTATTTTTTTCTCAGGTAAGAGATTAATACCTATAACAAGCCAGGACAACTATCTCAACGACCGACAAAAACAAGTTCTAGATTAATAACTGTAACAAGCCAGGACAACTATCTGTGGACGGCCGACTGTAGATTAATACCTGTAACAAGATAGGAAAGCTACCTGCACAAGAATATCAGAGATTAATACCTGTAACGAGCCAGGACAACTATCTCAATGACCGATAATTTCCAAATTCCAGATTAATACCTGAAACCAGACATGACAACTATCTATGAAAGACTGGTTAAAGATTAACACCTGAAACTAGACAGGAAAGCTATCTACATGACCAGACAAAGCAATCTTACACGGGTTCCTTCTCGTATATCTCCGGATGCAGACTAACACGAATTCATCCTGGAACAGCCCTACTCAGGCTCTTTCTAATACATTTTCAGATAGCGTTTAATTCAATTATCCCTAGCAAGTTACTTGGAAACCTAGATTTCGACTAGAAAACAGTAAAATTTCATACCTCCAGTCAAGAGATAGCTTCCCCAGTAGAGTAATGGACAACTGAAGTTCCTAGACTCTATTCCCCACGAAGTTTTCCTCAAGCAGGAGAACAACAGAAACCCATATTCCCTAGCGGGCTTCTCCTCAGATAGCAGGAACGGGAACCCCCAAAGGGACCATGTGTGAAATCAGCATCTATTTTGGATGGCATCTTTAAGTCCATCTCCGATGACTCTCAGTCATCTTCTCCAAATGGAATCTGTAAACCAATTCCCGGCATCATCAACCATCAGTGTTACTTCATGTGAGTGCAAATTTATGGGCACTCTAGTGTTCAATCATCTTCCACCTTCAGATCATGAAAGGCAGACAAGCCAATCTAATCCTCAGGTTTAAGAAGATTGAACAAGGGCAGCTGTTGTACCCCAAAATTTTTACTCTCATGTCTCCCAAGGTTTCCTCCTATATGGGTGATTACAAACACTTGTTTTGAAGAAAATGAAATTTTTTGAATTATGGTCATGTGTCTTTCGATTGGTATATGAATAAAGTATACTTTGAAGTCACGTAAATAATGTCCTTCGATTGGCATTTGAATAAAAGAATCTTCGATTGGCATTTGAATAAAAGAGTCTTAGATTGGCATCTGGACAAGGATATTTGATTGGGCTTTTAAAACCATTCCAGAGATGTATGTGTGATATGGTGGGAGAACTGACTTGAGGTTTTGTGTTTGTGTTCGCACTTGTGCGATTTAGCAAGAGTCGCCACCGACTTTTTATTTTATCCAAAGGAAAGGTCAAAAAGCACAGGAAAGACCTTTGAGATGTTTTCTTGGGTTCGGGGGGTAGATTATGAAAAGGGAAGGTGCAAGCACCCTTTTCATCCATGGTTATCCATGGGCTCTTAGTTACTTGTTTAGATAACTTGCTTTTGCTTTTCAATTGTTTGAAATGGTGCTTTGTGTCTGGTTTTGAAAATGTTTTGAAAAGAGGCCTTGTCTTAGGCAACCTTTGTAACAATTCTTGTTTGAATGTTTTACAAAGGTGTTTGTCTTTTGAAAAATGTTTCAATGTTTGAAAGTTGTTTTGGAAAAATGTTTTGAAATTGTGTTGTGATGTTTGAAAATAGCAAGGATGTTTTCAAAAGTCAAGTAACTAGGAGTTGTCTACCCTAACTCAAAGATCTTTCCTATACATTTTTAACCCTTTGACATTGTTGTTTTACCATTGTATTTGGTAAACAACCTTGTGTTTGGATGTTAAACGGGACAGGCGCGGGTCATCCTATGACCATGATAGCAATTGTGCCAAGTATCTTGCAAATTTTTGAGGGACTAGATCATTTTTGTTAGGCAACAAAGATAGCGTCATCGAGGGACTAAGATCTTTTGTTTTGTTTTTGTTTTGCCAAGATACTCAGCATGCATACCATAGCCATTTTAAAGGCAACAAGTGGATGAAACCCTAGGGGTGCTTGTGTGCATTGTGTTGTCATTTTCATGCTTTTTTGTCTTGTATTAGGTCTAGCTATTTGTTGATTTTGGATTTTTGCATACAAACCCTAATCTTTCTATCATGGCATATTTGAAAGCTATAAAGTGCGTAAAAATAAATCTACAACTATTACAACATGATTATGGGGAGAGGGATAAAAGTTTGAATAGGGGGGTATTTTCAAGAAAATAAAACCCTAAGTCAACTATTACAACCAAATTGAATCAATTGTGCAAATAAATAAATAAACAATATTCAAATATGCAAATAAATATAAATATGCAAAAATGTTTTTGTATTATTTTTATGTATGTAAAAATAAACTATTTAATGCATTAAAAATAATAAAATAAAATATTATTTTTATTAAGGGTGGAAACCCTAATTTGTTTTAAGAAAATATCTATATTATGTATTATTTATTTATGTACAAGAAAATAAATAAAAATATATATAAATGTTAAAAAATAAAAATATATGAGAAAATATTATTTAAGTGTATAAAATATAAAAATATAAAAATATAATATTTTTTGTGTTAATTATAAGTTTTTATTAAAAGAAATATAAAAGTATATTATCTAATAACTATTTCTATGCTAGAAAAAATAATAAAAATAATAAAATAAAGTATGAAAATTTATGAAAATATTTTTAGTAATTTTTTTATGTTTAGAAAAATAAAATAAAGTCAGAAACTAAAAAGAAATGAAAAAATATAAAAATATAAAATAATGGGCCAAAGGGGGGGGGGGGGGGGGGGGTGAGAAGCAAGTCAGGGGTGCAAAAAGCATGAACAACCAGGCCCAGCCCAGATTTCCCTTCGTCTTCAACCTTTGAACGAGAAAACACGCGCCCTATATTCAAACCTGGAAATCCTGCATACGTGCTCTAAAGCAAAAACTTGCAACATGAAAGTTATAGAGCATAATCACACGATTCTAACCATATAAAAAACTTAACCTAACTCTCAAAGACCAGAGAGAATTTCTCTGGCCCTAATTTCTAACCTAGATTTTTCAGAAAGTTCATCATTCAAATTCTCCCAACACAGTTAACTTAAATGAAATCTATGCATATGTACAGCTTAAGGGCAATGAGTACTACATTTTTCATTCACAAACCTAAGCCTAATGATTCCTAAATAGAGAGATAGAAAGTTGGAAAATACCTGCTTCAGTTGAACTCGAGTATGGCAATGTAGGGGTTTTCAGTGAGGCCTGAGATGCTTGTGAGCTTGCTTGAACTTCCTCTGACCTTCCCCAATGCTTAGTTTGCTTTGAACTTGCTTGAATAAGCTTGTAGAAGTCAACCTGCACAATCAGAATTCAAAAATGGTGAAGTGTGTATATGGAGTTACAGTCACTGGCCAATGGTTGGGAGAGCTTAGGTGGGTTGTATGGAGTGTGTTGGAAGAGGTTTGGGGCAAAACGCACGAGTAGTTTTTGTTTTGGAAATCAAAATGCAGAAGCTGCCCTGTTTTGCAAGTTTTTGGTGTTTTGGTGTTCAAGGGTGTTTCAGGACTGGCTAGCTCGTGTTTCTGGCTTAATGTGATATCAAAAACTTGTTTGAAATGGTTACAAGAGTTGGTTTTATCAGATTGCCAAGTTCCGTCCCTTTTGCAAGTTTTCTTGTTTTTTAAGAAAAGTGTGAAGTGGTGAAGCAAAGAGCCTGTACAGGCCTCCTTCCTAGCTTCACAAAGTTGTTTTACATTTCCCTGAGTTTGTGGAGTTGGTATGCTGCAAAAAGCTTGGTTCAAGGCTCAAGGGAAACAAGTTGACATAAAGCAACCTTTATCAAAATGGCATTGTTAGCTTTTTGCCATTTTTAGATTAATTCAATGTGTAAACTTCTAAAGACCAGAACAATGCCTTAATTCATTGATTTTTCATTCAATTTTTGAGTGTTAAAGGGTTTAGATACCTGTAAACAAGTACAAGCAAGGCTGGATAGAAATTGCAACTTGTAGCAACATGAAAAATGCCATGGAACAAAGTGACATTTTGCCAAATTCAAACCTTCGATTCTCCCTAACCACAAATGATCTTAGAGAGTTCTTGAACATTTTGGGAAGCTTGTAACATGCTATACAATCCATCTTTGAAATGAATTTTGAGATTCCAATGGGAACTAGGTGAAAAATTTCCATGAAGATAGGTCAAAATCCTGCTTAAACTAGGGCAAAATTTCACTAAGTTAAAAGTTTTATGGACCCTTATTCCAAAATCATAACTTGAGATCCATGCATCTTTTTGGAAAAATTTGTGTATCAAAGTTGTAGATTTTGTGGAGGACTACAACTTTCATGTTGGAAGTTTTCTTTGAATCCAATTGCATCATGGTGAAAATGTTGGGCAAAGTTGAGAAAAAATAAGAAATTTTCATAACTTAGAAAATTTCTAAGTTATGAAAATTTTCCATTTTAAACCCTAATTTGCAATATTAGGTTTATTTATGAACAAGTTTCATGTTTTGACACATCTTGATGAAAAATGACCCTTGGCACTTGATTTTGACCAAAAAGTCAAAGTTTGACTTTTTAGTGTACAGTTGATTTTTGATCAGTTGACTTGAAAATTCATCTGTCAATCCAATGCATTTGGGATCTTTTGTACCTTGTGATTAGGTCAAGATGATTCCATTGAGTCCTTGAATCCATTCTTGAACCCAATTTTCCATTGGCTAGGTAAAAAATCAGAAGTCGCCCTTCTGCAGTCAAAACCCTAAAAATAACCATTTTGCCCTTTTGGTGATCTGATCAAATTTCTTGAGGAGTTGTGGTCCAAACATGATCAAATGGTTCATATGAGTCTATAATGTTGATTTGGATAAAAAATTATGAGGTTTGACTGCAAATTGACTGGGCAAAAATTTGATTCAAGGCTTGAAACTTGGTATGGGAAATCTTATAAGTCCAACATGAAGTATGAAAGTCACATTGAACATTGGAAGTTCAAAAATCCTTGTGCAAACTCAAACCCTAATTTCAGGTCAACAGTGCAAGGATATGTCTTGAGATGAGCAAACCCTAGCTTGGTCTTGAGTTGAAAGAGTCTTGTGAGGGGAAATCTTGATAAAATGAGAGGTTAAATTTTGGGGTACAACAGTATGTCTCACAAGCTTTGATTGGGAACTGAAAACCCTTCGATCAAGCATTGGTCTACAAGCTTCGATTGGGTGTTGAAAACCCTTCGATCAAGATTTGGTCTACAAGCTTCGATCGGGCGCTGGAATCCTTCGACACAAGATTGGTTCAAAAGACTTCGACTCAGCATGGGATGTTCATGCCTAATTCAATTTATAAGTTAATGACTATCCCTATGCGTGCCTTCAGCACACAAGGCCAAGATTTCTTCAGATTTGCTTTCAATCCATTAGGCAAAAAATTTCCTTCGACCCACAAGGCATTGGCTGCCTTTGTGCCAACTTTGACTGGGCAACAGTCCCTTTTGAAACGGTTTCGATTCCACATCTAAAAAACACACAACTCTCTACTTTCGACACCTAGTAATTCCTGCTCGAAGGACACAAATAATGCCTTCAAAATACATGCACTTGGTCCAGTAAAAAAAACATGTATTGGATGGAAACAATTTTGCTTGCTAACAAAGGTTTTGCATACTGATAGGCCCAATCTTTCTGCATAAGCATTCATATTCACAAGCTTTGACAGGCCAGGTTGAAATCTTTCGATTGGTTTAGTTGGTTAGTATCAGAGCCAATCGAAGAACAAGGCGAATAGGGATTCAACCGAAAGACATAATGATGGGATGGGACTGAAGGCATTCGAAAGCCATTGATGTCCACATTCATTCAAATTAAAAAAAGAGACAAGTTTCCATGACTTTGGAAAAGTTACAAAACATCATTCATAGCTTTGAAAACACTTGTTTATGGCTCTTTAAATCTTTGTTCTCTTGTCTCCCCCCTCCTCTCTATATAAAGGACACACTAGCCAAATCGAAGGAGACTGGACATAACCAGAAAGAGTCATACGAAATTAAAAAACAAATTCTTGGAGGTTTCCTGAAGCTTTTCCAATCATCCCCATCCCTTAAGCAAGTATCCCCATATCCAGAAGTGTCAAATAGAAGCAATCCTTAAACAAGGGTACCCATGCCTGAATCCACATATTCATACATCACCATTGGTATGAATGGGTAAAAAGATCAAACTTAAGTTTGCATGACATATTATCATTTGTAGTTCATTCGATCTGTATTCAAGATTAAAGACCTGGGTTTGACACCCAAGTCTGCATTTTGCTTTGTTCCTAACACTTTCTGCAGATATAGCCTGGATATACCAAACGCGTGCAGGATCAAAGGACCTGGGTTTGATACATGGGTCCTTCATCTTTGTTTGGATAATATTTGTCTTGCAAGATCAAATCGAAAGGAAGCATCTATCCCTGGACCAAAAATCATAGCATTCCTCCTTGGATCGAAAAAAAATCATATTCCCCTCTTGATCGAAAAAGCCCATTTTTCCTCTGGATCGAAAGGCACCTTCTCTGGATCGAAGCCTCCCTTTTTCTCCCTAGATTGAAGGATGACCCCTTGTATTTTTATTTTTGTTTTCATTGACTTCTTTTATTTAAAATTTAAATCAAAAAATCATTAAAAAAAGCATTAGGCTAGTATTTTTCTAATTAAGTTAATTTTGTAAACAAATTAATTGATCATTTTAACCTTTCTTGAAATTAAAATTAAATAGACTTAGGTTGTATTTTCTTAAAATAAAACAAAACAACCAAAAATATATTTCTTCCTTAGGATATAGACGATCCTGTTAATTTGTTTGCGCATTTATTTATTTTCGCATTTTTTTATCTTGTTGTAACTACTTCCCAATTTGTAATAGTAACTAGGACTTTAATTTTCGCATCTCTATAATGTACCTCTCACAAAACAATGTAATAACGTAGGATTTCCATTCCCACATTTTACATTTCTGCCCTTTAAATTAATGTATATACTACTTCTAGTAATTAGAATTGCATGATAAGACTGAAAATCAACGCTAGCAAACTTAACACAAGATAAATAAACTTAATTGAATCACATGCACATATACACCTCTAGGGTACTCCCACTTCAGTTGCCTTCAGAAAATGGTCACAATTATCGAAATGTGAGAAGTTTTAGTGGTTGTCCTCTAGTTTAAAATATCACAAGTCCCTCGATGACCCTCTCGACGTTGCCTCGGTTAAAAGTGATCTTAGAACTTTAGGATAGTTACTAAAGCTTCTTGCCAAGTTTCCCTCGTGACTGTAGCGTCCCTTCAAATTTCCCTCAAATATCCAACGATAGAGCTACCTACTAACTAATAGTAAGATAGCACTTTCTAAAGGAGAAGAGGAAAAGAACGACTTTTTCGAGTACAAGTAGATAGTTATTAGATGCTTTCTCAAAATAAAACAAACTTTCTGCACTTACATGTTTCAAAAACATTTGTTTGTCAACACTCTTGAGGACTGATACAAGAGTTATCACAAAGCGAATCTCCATATTAAGGCATTTCAAAACATTTTTTAAACACACAAAGCACAAAGTACTTTTAAAATGAGCTAAGCATCTAAGAGCCCGTAGATAACTACGGATGAAAAGGGTTCTAACACCTTCCCTTTCCATAATCTACCCCCCTTACTAAGAAAATCTCGAAAAGGTCTTTTTCTGTTCTTTTCACCCTTTCCTTAATTTGGTTAAAAGAAAAGTCGGTGGGGACTCTTGCTTACCGCAAAATTTGAAAACACAAACGCAAAACCAGTATTAAACAGTCGGTTCTGCCACTGTATCACAGTTGTGAACAAAGCATGGTATGGGCTTTGTTTCATATGCAGGTTTGGAGTTTATCGTGTAAGGATGAAAGGCAAGGTCTGATGGAGTTTGGGTGGCTTGAAATATGGCTATAAGAGCATATGAAAGCAATGTGATCAAGATAAGAGTTTTAAGACAAATTGTATGAAATAGGCTTGGGACAATTGATGCAATTTTTTTTTGTAATGTAACTTTGTGTACTTGTATAGGATTTTTAATTTTGAAATATGATTGGATTAGATGGTGTAATGTAAAGGCTAGGACTTTATAATAAGAATACTTTCTTGAATCAAATGTTGAATGGAGTAGTGAATAATCTTGTAAGAAATTTGGACATGGTTTGAAAGTGTGATGAATATTTTGTTTTGTAATGAGGCGATTTGAAACATGACATGTATTTTCAGAAATACGCCTTTCCATTGTTTCCCTCCATTTTCCTATGAAAATTCCAAGTCTTTTCCTTTGGTTGTAGCTTGAATGGCTTTTGTAATGTTTTGCATCTTAGAAATGACATTATACTTGAATTCCTTGAATGATCTTCTTACCTTAGCCTTAAATCAACCCTTGACAAATCACGAACTTAAAACTTTTGAGACCAATTTATTACATGCATTAAATGAATTTTATGATGAACTTTAAGGATAAAGTTGAATAATGACGAATAACACTTTAAATCGAACTTTGAACCTTAACCCTCAAATTTGTAATCTTTGATAAACTTGAGCAAACTTGAACTCATGGAATCAAATATCACTTGAATGAATACTTCCAATATAACAAATCCATACTAATTCAAATCTTCAATCCCTATAAATCTGGAACTAAAAGTACAATCCATAAAGGTGTTTGAGCAATATAATGACAACACCTCTTGCAGTATAAAAACCAATGAACCTCAAGCGAAATGTTGACAAACTAAACTTCGACAGGATATAAACCCTAATCTTCTTAAGATGTACCAATGAATGATCAACCCCTACTTCAAATGCTTCTTGAAGTCTCTTTATAAAGAGAAACTTGTAGCATTATGGGGGAGAAGTTCACAATGATCAAGAATCCAAACCCTAGCTCCACAAACCATAGTTAATGAGAAACCAATTGATTCAAGCCTGGGTAAAGATGGGAGCCATCAAAGCCATAGAGAAAACCCTAACTTCAAGATCCTTGTTCCCATACCAAGTTTATTGATTAGTGATGCATGTTGTGTTAGATGTCCTAAATGTAGAGTATGTACATGATATTTATGAGAAGCATAAGCCAGATGATCCTAATAAAAGGGTAGGACAAATTTGGGGTATTACACCGACAAATCGGGAAGACGTGCTGCTTTTGACCTGGGAGCCTGAGAAGATGAGGACCATAGAACCCTTAACCCATCTTGGACTTTTAGGTGTAGTACAGAGACTATGACGAAGCAATCTGAAAGTGGTTATCACGTGATGCTACACTCAGACGAGTTTTTCCTAAGAATATTGTTAACTACCGAGCTAATCGGGACGTTGGCAATATCCGAAGGAAGAATGTAGACTCTGAGAACTATTTTGAACCTTGTTCGGCAGGGTATAAACCATTAGTCCTTAACTTATAGGTAGTACCTTTGACTTCATGCTCATGACATCGAACCTATGAACCTCCATGTTTGTGATCTTGTGTGTGATTGTTGCATCATGCATTCATGCACCCATGAGCATTCTTTATGCAGTTGATTCAAGGAACTTAAGGTTGACTTTTTCAAATATCTTAGGTACTTTTTGACCATGGATTTTGGAAAGAGAAAGACTCGGATGTATAATTTCAAGGATCCTAAGATAGAGGAACTGATGAGTTTGATTCTTGAGATTGAGAATTCTACAGATTTCCAAAAGAAGTATGGAGCCATTGTTCCTCTTATGAAGTTAAAAATTAATGAGGGTAGTATTTCTACATTGATCAAGTTCTATGATCCATTATAGCAATGATTTACTTTTCCTGATTATCAGATGATGCCCATATTGGAGGAGTATTCTTACTTACTTGGTTTACCTATTACTGATCTTGTTCCTTTCACCGACTTAGAAGGATAGCCTAAGTCTCATGAGATTTATATAATAACTCACTTGAAGAAGTCTAAGATTGAGGCTAACATGACTACCAAAGGAGGAATCTGAGGCTTACATGCTCAGTTTCTATTAGAGAAAGCTCGTTACTTCGCCAAGATGAATAGTACAATTTCTTTTGAGGCTATCTCTACTTTCCTTGCTTATGGGTTATTCTTGTTTCCTAACATAGATAAATTTGTGGATATTAATGTGTAGTTGTATAAATGTTGAGACTAAGCCATTGGATTGACTTAACTCGCACAGATCAAATAAAAAATCGCCACTATGCTTTATTGTTTCTAGAGGAATGGTAAAAGAGCAAATAAACCCCCCAAAAAAAAGGAGTAGAGAATCTAGGTACGAGGGTTGGTTATCCAAAGGGAAGGTATTAGCATCTTAAATATCTATGGTACTCCACAAGAACCTCTAAATTTTTTTGTGTATTTTGGCTATAAATGGTGTATACAAAAATATATGGTGGAGATGAGAAAAGAAGTATTTTTTACAATTTTGCACCCACCGCGGTTCCAAACCTTTAGTGCCTACGTACCACCTTTCGTGTAATAGGGGATCAGGGTACTCGTAGTTCACCTCAAAAAATTTAAAACACATGTGTGTTGGTTAATTTTAAGAGAAGAGACATCACTGTCATATCCAAGTGGAAAACATACTTACTACTCACGATTATGAGAGAGGAGAATTTGCATCATCTCAATATGGAGGATATAGCTTGGATTTTAAAATCAACAAAGCCTCACTCAACACCCTAGTGGAAAATATCTCACTTTTCTACATACTGTAGAAGTATAGTAGCTTAAATCACTACAAGAATCGACAAGAGTCTAATATTTTAAGAAAAGTTTTTTTTAAGTGAAAAAGCCTAAGTTTAAAAATGGTTTGAATGAGGTTAATAACTTTTAGTCTTTTAAAAAATAGATGTCAAAGTATGGTTAAATTGATTAATGTTTGATTAAGAAAAAGATTTTTAAAAATGCATGGACCAAAGTCGAATTTTATTATGAAGGTGGTTCAAGTTAGAAAACAAGAAGAGTTTAGAAAATGAGAGATATGATTTTTAAATTAAAGAAGATAGGAGGAGATGAAGGGACTATCCTAAAACATAAAGTAAAATCCAAGGAAAAGAACAATCTAACTAACAAGAAGCCAACACTTGACATATGCAGTCAATGTAGAATTCATATTCTTTGGATTGAAACCAAGCAAGCAAAGATACTAAACCTCTCAAAAATACCAAACATTAGATGCATTAAGTCTTCACAAAAATTGAGCAGAGTAACATCTGTATATAGAGGAATTCTCAATCACAGACAAAGCATATACTTAGAATAACCTGCACACAAAGAAAATCAACCCAATGTCTTGGATTAAACCCCAAGAACCTCAGACAAAAATAACAACAAAATCACAAGGTCCCAAGGGTATCAGGGCTTCTCATCCTAAGTCCAAGAGGTCCACAACTCCATAATGCCAATGATAGTAACTGTGATACGGTGGCAGAACCGACTATTTAGTTACTACTGCTTTTGTGTTTGTATTCGCAAATATCGCGGTAAGCAAGAGTCACCACTGACTTTTATTTCATCCAACAAAGGAAAAGGAAAAAGAACAGAAAATACCTTTTTTTGAGATATTTCTGAGTAAGGGGGGTAGATTATAGAAAGGGAAGGTGTTAACACCCTTTCTATCTGTGGTTTTCCACGGGCTCTTAGGTACTTGATCATTTTCTAAAATTGCTTGTGTGTGCTTGTTTTGAAAAGTTTTGTTTACTTCATGATAACCCTTGTATCGGTCCTCAAGAGTGTGGCGAAGTTGTTTTGAAATCTGTTTTTGAAAAGTGTTTGTGTGAAAAGTTTTTATTTTGAGCAAGTACTTAAGATTTCTACCTACTCGAAAAAAGGTTTGTTCGTTTTTGTTTCCTTTAGACAGTGCTATCCTACTATTAAAGAGTAGGTAGCTCCATCGTTGGATTTTTAAAGGGACGTTCAAAGGGACGAAATGGTCTCTAAAGGCAACAAGTAAAGATACCTTAGCATTTCGAAGGGACTATCGTCATAAGATCAATTCGTAGGAAACTCGAGGGACAAAAATGGACTATGATCTTTATGACGATTTTGAATCGCGGGTCATTGCTAAGGTATCCCTACGTTCGAGGGACACGACCATTATTTCCGAGGCAACCAAGTGGGGCAAAACCCTAGGAGTGAGCATTTGCAAGTGTTTTGATTTCAGTTTCATTTATGTTGCGCATTTAGGGTTTTCTACTGTTTTAAATTCATTTATCTTTCGCATACAATCCTAATGTCCATACATCTAGCAGTTTAATAGTTGCGGAAATTAAAAGCGAGAAATTAAAACCCTAGCTATTACAAGGCTTTGGGGAGGGGATTACATAATCAAAAACCGGGGAGAAATGATAAATGCGAAATAGTAAACATAATTAACTATTAAAAACTTGGAACAATTACAATAATTAATCAAAATAAATAAAGAAACAATGTGCGAAAGTTAAGACGGGAACGAATTAGAAACCTAAGAAATCTAATTAATTAACAATATTTTTGTATTTTTATTGAGAAAAAAATAAATAATTACGATTTGCAAAAACTTAATTTACTGAGTAATTTTATTTAGCAAAATAACCAATGTTGAAAATATTAAAATAATTGATTTTCAAAAATTAATTTTAATTATAAAAACAAACCTAAATCTATTTAATTTTAATTATGGAAGGAAAAAAGGTAACTAAATTAACCTAATTTCTATTAAATTTTAATTACAAAAAAATGTTTAAGTTAACCTAATTAAACTAATTAATTAAATGCAAATAAATATTTTATGAAAAAAAAAGACTAAACCTAATCATTTTTGTAGTTTTCTGATTTTATGATTTAATAATAAAAATGATTTTGTAAAAAAACAATTAAATCAAATAATAAAATAAAAGAAATAAAAAAAGAAAAAGATTTGGGCCTGATTGTGAGAAGCAAATTAGGGGGTATGAACTGGAATTTTCAAGCCCAGATTTCCTTGCAAGCCCAACCTGTGTTTGGATTGAGTGCTGGTCATGTTTGATGGTGCATCATGGACTTCTCTCCACTGGACGTTAGATCTGGAGCTGAAGATGATCCACTAGCTGGATTTGGAGGGCGTATGGTAGACACGCTGGAGCCCAAGGCATAGGATCTGCACGCAAATATTATGGAAAATAAAATGTAGGAGGCAGGGATCAAACTCCTGACCTCCTACACATGAACGCCTTAAGACCTCTCTCTGTGCCATCTGAGCTGGATTGCTTGTTTGAACATATAATAAAATAATTAGAATATAAAGGAAATTAAATGCTACGCCCAGGAAAGCGCATGTGAATTCAAACCGGCCAGTGAGAGTTAGCCACCTCATCGTCTCTTTCATTGATTTGTTGTTTTAGACAATATACTTTTACCTACAGTAGATTTCTGTCACTATAAGCTGTAGTGATGGATTTGGTTTGTAGCCACAACCCTGCATTACTTAAGAACATGATACATGCAATATAAATCAAAACCAATATAAAGGATCAATCAGGAATTTCATCCTGAGTCCATTAATCCCCAGAATTCCCTCCAATTTGTCCTGAAAACAAAAACCCCAATTTCGAGCTTTCAAACCCTAATAATGGCATAAATCCATTCATGTACTGAAACTTAAATTAGACTATTCAAACACCTTCATTTGGTGATGATGAACACGAAAATATATTATAAGAACATGTATAACGCATGAATGGGAAAAATTAAGATTGAAGGAAAAACGATCAAACCGTGAGTATCTGGAGGCTGATGGGGATGCCTTGATGGATAGAATTGATGCGGCTGGCTTTAGAAGGCGTCCAGGAACGTGTTGTCGGCCTTGAAATTGCTTGAACGGGACTATAATTGAAAATCTGATTCTAACTTTTTTTGCAAAAAAACTCAATGTTGTTCTTGATGGTTTTACCTAGCTGCGCACCAAAAATCCCCTCCCTAGGGTTCACCAACCTTCAGTATATGTATTGAATCCAATTAGGTTAATAATTTTGGATCCAATCTTGGGAATTGATGGGCAAAATCTTTGATTTTCAAGTCATATTCTTTGTTTCCAAAATTGGCCATATCATGCCTTTTTCAATTCAATCAAGACTTGCACGCTTTGCTTGCTAACATACAGCCTGTATCTTCATTCTTTAATGTTAAATCATCCTAAAATATTTTTATATCATTCATTTGATTTAATTTGGATTTAAAATAATTAAAAATCAAAATAAATCAAATAATTAAGCAAATGATGTATGGAAGGGTTTATGGGTCATGGACCAGGCTAGGAGCAAGATGCAAGCATAAAAAGTTAGGCCCATTTGCCAAAAAATGCAATATTGGGCATTGTTGACTTTTGATAATTCTCCAAAAATTGTCAACTTTGACAATGCATATATCTCTCAATTTTGACCCTAAGAGGGTGTTCTTAGACTTTTTAGAAAGCTTAGGATGTCCCCTAAGCAACCTCTTTGGTTTCATCTCAATTGAATCTTCCATGTTCATGTAAGGAGCTTTGACCCAAAAGGTGTTTTTGTTGACTTTTTGGAATGACCTATAATGTATGAATTCATATCTTTCCATGAGTGCATTTCTTGAACTTGAGTTGTATGGAATTTAATTCTCCTCAAAATGAGCCTTGGATGAGAAATTTATGATAAATTATGAAAACGTTATGATTGGTCAAAGTTTGGTTGACTTTTCCTAAGAAACCCTAATTTATAAACTTTTTAGTTTTGATGAATTAGGATCCTTCCTTGGGTAATCATGATCAACCCTTGATCAAATGATGGATATCACTTCAAAATTTTGAGGTTGACCAAAAATCTTGAAGTTTAACTGTAAATAAGCCACAATTGACTTTTGACCTAGTATAGTTGATTTTCAGGCATTTGAGAAGTTTACTGGGCAAACTTCTTGTGCAAGGCATGAAACTTGACCTGGATGATCTTGAGAACATATTAAGACCATGGAGAATATTTGATACCTTTGGAGTTCACCCATCTTGATGCAAATGGATACCCTAGTTTGAGGTTCATTGTCTTAGGAGAGCATTTGTCTGATCAATCCTTGGGTATATTTGGGCAAGTTGAGGAATTCAATGAGTATATTTTGAGTAAAATGGGAGGAAAAATTTTGGGGTACAATATCTGCCCCTGTTCAATCTTCTTAAACCTGAGGATGTAGATTGGACGGTCCGCCTTTCGTGATCTGAAGGTAGAAGATGATGGAACACTAGAGTGCCCATAAATTTGCACTCGCGTGAAGTAATACTGATTGGTGGTATCGGGAATGGGCTTACATATGCCACTTAGAAGTCGATAGAGAATCGTCATAGATGGGCTTAAATATTCCATCCAGAAAAGATATTGGTTGCATAAGAGGTTCCTTTGCGAGAATTCCTGTACATGTCGTTGAGGAGGACTTCACCAGGGAATGTTGATTTACGTCTTGGAAAATAGAGTATAGGAGCTTCGGTTGTCCATTACACTACTGGGGAGTTAACTCTTGATTGAAGAGGTGGAAGTAAACTGCATATTTTATCAGGGTCCAGGCTGCATAATGACTTACTGGGGAAATGGGAAATTGTCCGCATCTGGTTGGGTACATGTCTTACAGTGTTATAAACTGCTGTCTGGAGATGAGAGAGAAGAAACATGGGTCCTAGGGTTTCTTCAAAATGAAAGCTTGGATAGTAGGGCTTATGAGAAGGAACTGGGGTCGTAGGGTTACTTCGAAATGAAAGCCTGGATAGTAGGGCTATGAGAAGGAACCATGATAGTAGGGTTAATTCGAGATGAAAGCCTAGATAGTAGGGCTATGCGAAGGAACCTGGATATTAGGGTTACTTCGAAATGAAAGCCTGGATAGTAGGGCTTTGAGAAGGAACCTGGATAGTAGGGTTACTTCGGAATGAAATCCTGGATAGTAGGGCTTTGAGAAGGAACCTGGATAGTAAGGTTACTTCGAAATGAAAGCTTGGATAGTGGGGCTATGAGAAGGAACCTGGATAGTAGGGTTACTTCTAAATGAAAGCCTGGACAGTAGGGCTATGAGAAGGAACCTGGATAGTATGATTACTTCGAAATGAAAGCCTGGATAGTAGGGCTATGGGAAGGAACCTGGGTCTTAGGGTTACTTCGAGGTGAAAGTCTGGATAGTAGGGCTTATGAGAAGGAACCTGGATAGTAGGGTTACTTCGAGGTGAAAGCCTGAATAGTAAGGCTTATGGGAAGGAACCTGGATAGTAGGGTTACTTCGAGGTGAAAGCCTGGATAGTATGGATTATGGGAAGGAACTTGGATAGTAGGGCTACTTCGAGGTGAAAGCCTGGATAATAAGGCTATTTCGAGGTGAAAGCCTGGATAATAGGGCTTATGGGAAGGAACCTGGGTCGTAGGGTTACTTCGTTTAGTCACTTGGCTTAGTTGACCCGTTTGGTTTTGGGAATTGGTTTTTTTTTTATTAGCTGTCTGCAGATATGACATGTATAACTGTTGGAATTGTTGGTGATAATTGCCTTTCCTGAAAAGGTAACAGGGTTAATTATATGTGTAATGCATGAAATGCCTTGTGAGATGATGATCTCAAAATAGGTGAGATTATGTTGTATGTGATAAGTATGTGCATGTCATGATGTATGAACATGAAATTCTTATTAGGACATGTTCGAGTCTGGGAAAATAAATCCCTGACTGCTGCTGAAGAGTATAGCATTCCTGACTGTTGTAGATAATTGTGGTTCTTCTACTTCTGTTGGGGATGTTGAATGGAAATGACTTTTCTGAAAATTTACTCTTTGTTGTTTGTGAATAATCCGTCATGGAGAGACTCTGTTTGAGAGTAGCTCTGCGGGGAATAATTTGGAAGGTGAATTTCCGTAGTTGAAGTAATATGCTCTGTTGGGGATTGAGCTTCTGTATTCAGAGAAATGAACTCTGCTTGAGGAGATAAAAATTATGATGATCGGCTCGCGATTATGAAATTCGGTTGGGGGATATAGCGGTCAGGTTTCTGGAAGACCCTGGCTGGGGAGATTACTCCCTATTGTGGGAAAGTTGATATCAATGCTTTGATTGCTTTTACTCTCTGGGGAGTAAGATGTTACAAGGTCGTATGTACTGATGACTGTGCTCCAAAGTTGTCTCTGCCCTGGTACCTGTTGGACAGAGTAACTGTCAGGTTTGACATTTCTTATTTTTTCCCCTGTTTCTTAAGTTACGAGCGATTGTCTCTTCGTTTCTTATGTAAATGTCTATGAGCAGCAATCATATTCAAATGCATATGTCAAGAATAAACCATTGGACGTTCTCGCAAAACAAAATAGAAAAAGAAAAACAAATAGTTTTGTAAAATGATTTGTATTAATTTTCGAAGTTGGCCTGTAATAGGCGTTTTTATACAAGGGGACTGACGCTCTAGTAAGAGAACTCCGCCGTAAAAATAGAAGCTATACAATTTTGTGTAAAAAAAATAAGAAAAAAAACAGCTATGTGCAACAATCCCATTGGGTTCCAACTCTGCTAGTGCCCTTATGTTTTCGAACGTCTCATCACTTTGCTGCTTGTCCCAAGTTGATTAGGTTGATCGGTGTCGTTCGAGCTTGACTGTTGATAATGAGGTATGATTGTGAGATGATCCAATGGGACATAGTGATACGCTTTACATCCCTAACTTTTGCCTAGACTACCCTTTTGGGTTTTCTGTCCACCGGGATACCCTTTTTTTCTCAAGTCGCCTCTTCAGGTTTTTGGCTTGCCGGGTATTTTCATCCCTTGCTTTTTCCCGAACCATTTTGGTTCTTCAGGAAGCCCTTATTTTTTCCTAGGTCAGTCAACCTAGCGAGTCTTTGATCATGCGTAGTATCTTTTTACTATATCTGCATTGACAGGGTGAGGAAGGTCGTCACCGTCCATGGTGGTTAAAATCATGGTTCCACCCGAGAAAATTTTTTTAATCACAAATGGCCCTTCGTAGGTGGGAGTCCATTTTCCCCTTGGATCACCTTGCGGAAGTATGATGCGCTTGATTACCAGATCCCCGACTTGATATTCTTGACGTCTGACTTTCTGGTTAAAAGCCTTAATCATTTGCTTGTGATACGTCTGACCATGACAAATAGCAGTAAGTCTCTTTTCGCCAATTAGATTTAGTTGATCCAGTCGTCTTCGTTCAAACTCGTATCTTTCATAATCCTTAAAGAAGGAATATGGACCTCGATGGGTAGGACTGCCTCCATGCCATATATCATAGAGTAGGGTGTTGCCACTATCGACGTCCGTGCTGAGGTATGGTACCCATGAAGAGCAAATGGTAACATCTCATGCCAGTCTTTGTAGGTCACCGTCATCTTCTGTATAATCTTCTTGATGTTCTTGTTAGCCACTTAAACAACTCCATTCATCTTCAGCCGGTAGGGAGAAGAGTTATTATGTTGTATCTTGAATTGCTTACAGAGCTTGGTGATTATCCTGTTGTTGAGATTTGTACCATTGTCAGTAATAATTCTCTCTAGCACACCATAACGACAAATCAGATTATGTAGGATAAACTGCGCCACAACGTTCTTGGTCACAGTAGCAAAGGAGGCTGCCTCAACCCATTTCGTGAAGTAATCAATGGCCACTAGGATGAAGCAATGTCCATTGAAAGCAGTAGGCCTGATTTCTCTAATCATGTCAATGCCCCACATTACAAAGGGCCACGGGGCTGCCAAGACATTCAAAGGAACCAGAGGCACATGCACCTTATCAGCATAAATTTGGCACTTATGACAGGTTCGGGAGTATCGATAACAATTTGCTTCCATAGTGGACCAGTAGTATCCTACCCGTAGGATCTTCTTAGTCATGGTATGTCCACTGGAATGGGTTTCGAAGGTACCTTCATGTAGATCTTTCATAATCCTCTCTGCTTCGCTCTTGTCTACACACCGCAGTAAGGTAGAGTCATGATTGCGCTTGTAGAGGATTCCATTACTGAGGAAGAATTTCACATCGAACCTTCTCAGAAACTTCTTATCATTGACAGATGCCCCTTCGGGATACTCTTTAGTCTCGAGGTACTTCTTCACTTCATAGAACTAGGGTTTGTCTTCCACCTCTTTAGTATCAATCTCACAATAGTGTGCTGGTTCATCCAACCTTTCTATGGTGATTTGGGGAGCTTGATTGTCCCACCTGACTTTGAACATATAATACATGGTAGCTAGCGCATCCACTAACTGATTCTCCTCTCGTGGGAAATGTTCAAAGGTTACCTCCTCAAAGTGTGGGAGCAATGTCAGCACATGCTCTTTCTATGGGATGAGATTTGGATGCTTCGTATCCCATTCACCTTTGATCTGACTTATCACTAAGGCTGAATCCCCGAAGACATTTAAGAACTTGACCCTGAAGTCAATAGAGTATTTGAGACCCATGATGCAAGCTTCATACTCCGCCATGTTGTTAGTGCAGTTGAAACATAGTCGGGCAGTGAAAGGAGTATGACAACCCTCAGGCGATATGATTACAGTGCCAATGCCATTACCAAGTGCGTTTGAAGCTCCGTCAAAGACCATAGTCCATCGGGATCCTTCTTCAGGTCCTTCATCTAGTCCAGGTTCCTCGTAGTCAGTCACCAGCATAATATTCTCATCCGGGAACTCGAAATTCATGGAGTGGTAGTCGTCCACGGCTTGATAGGCCAAATGATCAGCCAATACACTCCCCTTGATTGCTTTCTGGGTTGTATATTGTATATTGTATTCAGTTAAGATCATTTGCCATCTCGCTATTCTTCCGAAGAGAGCTGGTTTCTCAAAGATGTACTTGATTGGATCCATCTTAGATATCAAAAAAGTAGTGTGGGCCAGCATATACTGTCTTAGTCGGCGAGCAGCCTATGCCAAAGCGCAACAACTTTTCTCGAGCAGTGAGTATCTTGTCTCACAGTCGGTAAATTGTTTGGTAAGGTAGTATATTGCATGCTCTTTTCGACCAGACTCGTCATGCTACCCCAACACACACACCATTGAATTGTCTAGCACTATTAAGTACAATATCAGAGGTCTTCCTTCAACCAGAGGCATCATAATCGGTGGTTCTTGAAGATATTCTTTGATCCTTTGGAAAGTTGTCTGGAATTTGTCATTCCATTTTACCACTTGATCTTTCTTCAAAAGCTTGAAGATGGGCTCACAAGTAGCAGTTAGATGTGAAATGAACCTGGAAATATAGTTCAAGCGTCCCAAGAAACCTCTAACTTCTTTCTTTGTGCGGGGAGTCAGAATCTCTTGTATGGACTTTACCTTTGCAGGGTCTACCTGAATACCTTTGTCACTGACGATGAAACCCAAAAGCTTACCAGACCTTACCCCGAAAGTGAACTTGTTCGGATTCAACCTCAGCTTGTATATCTTCAATCTATCGAACAACTTCGTAGATGATCCAAGTGTTCCTCTTTAGTTTGAGACCTGGTTATCATGTCATCAACATAAACCTCGATCTCATGGTGAATCATATCATGGAACAAAGCGACCATGGCTCGCTGATAGGTTGCCCTAGAATTTTTCAACCCAAAAGGAATTACCTTGTAACAGAAAGTGCCCCACAGTGTGACGAAGGTTGTCTTCTCCATGTCTTTAGGAGTCATCATGATCTGGTTGTATCCAGAGAAACCATTCATGAAGGAGAAGATTTTGTGATGCACGGTGTTGTTAACCAAAACATCAATGTCAGGAAGCGGGAAGTCATCTTTGGGGCTCGCCCTGTTCAGGTCTCAATAATCCATACACATCCGTACCTTTCCGTCCTTATTAGGTACCAGAACGATGTTAGCAACCCACTATGGATAAGAGGTGACATCTAGGAACCTAGCATTGAACTGCTTCATGACCTATGCCTTAATCTTCTCTGACATTTTAGGATGCATACGACGAACCTTCTGTTTAACCGGAGGACAATCTTCCTTAGTCGGAAGACGATGTACCACAATATCAGTGTCTAAACCAGGCATGTCTTCATATGACCAGGCGAAGATCTCAACATAGTCGTGCAACATCTGTATCAACCGCTGTTTGATCTTAGCTTCCAGATTTGCGCCGATATTGACTTCTCTTATGTCCTCCTCCGTGCCCAAGTTTATCATCTCAGCTGGCACTTCATGAGGCTGTATAGCCCTCTCCTCCTGCTGTAACAGTCTAGCAAGTTCTCTAGGCACCTCACAATCTTCCTCACCTTCGTCCTCGGCTTGGTTGATTGGATTTTCGAAGTCATAACCAGAAGTAGCAGAACTGTTATCAATGGGATCCAGAGTGGATATGGATCTGCAGTTTGATATGTGAGTGTGTGTAAGAACTTAGCTGTATTGATAAAGTAAAAACAAAAAACGCAAAATATGTATGCAAGGAACGTCCAATGTTTTATTGATGATATATGAAATGACACATAATAGACCTCACAAACAAAACCCATGTTCCTCGGGTAAGACACAAGGCTGTAGAGTTTAAATTGTTTATTACAAATTCAAAAAACAAGCAAGACAATTACTGCGGAATAAAAGAAACAGGTATAAAATCTATGGCCGTCCAATTACTCGGTCCACCTTTAGCAGTTGGGTAGATCCAGCTGTCAATGTTAGAGTCTTCCTCACTGTCTTCAATGGCATTAATTCCCCGATTACTGATGCGTAAGGGAGGTCCTCTAGCTCGAGCGCGTCGAACAGCCCTTTGAGCTTCAGAAGTAAAGCCCAAACCAAACTTGTCAGTTTTGTGAGTAAAATCAGGGAGTTATCCCCAGTTGGTATACCCACCTTCTTCAACCACTGCTCTGGAATCTTTGAGAGAAGCCATCTTCAGAGGAGGTTTGGTGCCGGTAGTAGTCTCAATCGATGCAAAAATCTGGGGAACCTCTTCAAAGTTCTGACAAGGAGTTTTTATGAATTCCCCGTCCATCTCCACATGCCTGAAGAAGTTCAGGTGGCTCGCCATATAGTCCTCTTCGCCACGCATAGTGACAATCTTCCCTTTCACCGGATATTTCAGCATTTGGTGCAGTGTAGAAGTAACAGCCCTAGCTTCATGGATCCAAGGACGACCCAACAAACAAGAATATGACGGCCTGATGTCCATCACATAGAAGGTGGACTAAAAGGTTTGAGAGCCTACCTTGATAGGTGTCCACCTCTCCATGCACCATTCTCTTCGACCCGTCAAAATCACTTACCACAATGTTACTAGGCTTTAAGGTTAAGCCTTCACAATCCAGCCGATCAAGAGCCTTCTTACGAAGAACATTCAACAAAGACCCAGTATCCACCAGCACATGAGCCATAGTGGTGCATCTGCATTCGATCGAGACATGGAGAACATCATTATGCTTCCTCCCTTTCGGTGTTAAGTCGACATCTAAAAAACCCAGCCCATTGTCAGCAGTCGAGCTGGCTACACAGTCTTTGAATTGATCATCCGAGGTCTCTTGTGGCACATGCGCAGTCTTGAGGAATGCGATCAAAGCCTTCGCAAGGGCCTCGGAACACAACAACAGATATAAGATGGATATCTTCGAGGGGGTCGGCCCCAGCTACTCGACCACATTGTAGTCGCTCGTTTTAATTATTTTAAATATTTCCTCTATCTCTTGCTTAGAGGCTTCTACGATAATTTTTCTAGGTTCCTCCATCCGGGCAGGCTCACCTATAGCTTCTTTGCCTCGGGTCCCAGATGACTCGACGGCAGGAGTGACAATTGGAGTAAGAACTGGAGTTGTGATGGATGTACCAGCAGGAATAGTAGATGGAATAACAACATGATTGTTGACAGTCTTCGGGAAAAAATCTCGGGAGAGAAAACCCTTCCACTTCTAGTAATCTTACTGGTCCCGACAATGTTACTGACATCGGGATCAAACTCTTCATTCTTTAGATCTTGTTTAACGCCATCATAGTAAACATTTGCGCTATAGTGCCAAAGGATAGCTTTGTCCGAGGCGTACGAGACAGGACCAGGAAAAGTGATTATTAATGGAGCAACTTTCGGAGCGGGTGTAATCCTAACAGGTCTTCTCGAGGAGACCTTGGAAGGATTGGCGGAAATGGTTATAATAGCAACATCTTCGAATGGGACAATTGGAATTAAAGTTTTCTCGAAAAAAATTTCTCTGTTGTCCATCAGGCGCTGGACACCTGTTTTCAGCAAATGGCAACCAGAAGGCAGAGATGAACACACGTGGCAACCTTCACCACAACCTGGAAATAAACTGGCCAACAACAAATTCATCTTAACAATTATGAGAGGAGTAGAAACTTCATCAACTGAGGTCACAAACAGATCGGTATCAACAACATTAACTCCACGGTTGTGCTTAGGCATGGGAGCAGTTATGACATCAGGCTTCTCCAGAGCATCAAACTCAATCTCCTTGGCTTCAATCAGATCCTGTATTTTATTTCTTAGAGCCGAGAATTCATTTGTATCGTGACCAAGACTCTCATAATGGTAGGCACACCGAGCGTTTGGATTGTACCGAGGAGATGTGGTATTCAGATTCTTGGGAGCCTCTTTCAAGGTTGCCAAGTTGGATCTCAGTAGATGGGTAGAACCTCTGTCAATGTCATGTTAATCTGGGTAAACAACCTTTATGGTCTTTCTACCCTTTATTGATTGCTGCGTTGTGGAGCAGCCACAAGCCTAGGTATCATTACAGCACTTACTGTCGGACGGTGTTCAACTCTGCTTTGACCTCATAGGCTATAGATAGCACTGGCTTCCTTCGTATCAGTGAAGGGCTTCTTTACCGAACTAGAAGAGGTGTCCTTCTGTATTTTACCACTCTGGATCCCAGCTTCTACCCTTTCTCATGTTAATATCAGCTCGGTGAAACCAGTTGATGAGCTACCAATCAAATGATTAAAGAAGGGACCAGAAAGGGTCCCAAGAAACATGCCAACCAACTCCCTGTCAGATAAAGGGGTTGGACTCTCCCAGCCAAGTCTCTCCACTTATGCACATAGTCCTTAAAGCCTTCACCTGCACCCATGGACATACTCTGGAGTTGAGTACGAGTAGGAGCAAGGTCGGTGTGGTATTGATACTGCTTATAAAAAGCAGCAACCAAATCTTCCCAGTTTCGGACGTTGGTTCTCTCCAGTTGGTAGAACCATTAACATGAGTCCCTGACAGACTGTCTTGAAAGAAGTGAACCCACAAGTTTCTATCAGCGGTGTGGGGTTGGATCTTACTCACATAGGAACGGAGATGGAGCTTTGGGAAAGACACCTCATCATACTTTGAAAAAACTGGAGCCTTAAACTTCTGCGGGATGACCACTCCCGACACCAATCCCAGTTCTTCTAAATCTAACCCATGTATCCTATAGACTTCCATAGCACTCAAACGTTCTTCCAACTGCTTGTATCTATCCTCAGTTGGAGGATACTGCTCATCATTGTAGTCTGTATCATTGTCAGAAACTTCAGGACTGTGGTCCTTCTCCCTTGTCTCCCTTTCTTGGTTCTCCCCTTCCTTGGATGAGGAGGTCAGATTGTCTGGCTTCTTTAATGGCCCCCTGAACCTTCTGCCCATATTCAGAATACTAGAGACCTTCTTCTTTTTCTTCTTCTCCTTCAGGATGAGGGCTTTCAGATCCTCCTACCCTTTAGCCAGTGTTATGAACATCTGTTGAAATTGGGCATTTTGTGCCTGCAGATCTTTGATGCTTTGTTCAGAAGACATTTTTGCTGAAATAAACAGCGAAGAAGATGAGAAACCTGTAATGGTACCTGTTTATGCAATGCTATGGATGGGATGCATATGCAGTGATTTCAAGGACTTTGGGAAATTTAAATTTGCGAACCAAAATGAAATAAAGATTTTATTAGTATAATTCAAAGTACAATTGCATTTTAGGCGTTACAATTAAAAATTCTAAAAGCTAAAAAAAATCAAGTTTCCCATGGATGCTTCCTCTTCGTGCAGAGATAGACATTAAGGCTTCTTTCCTCATGAAGCTGCTTTGTGAGCTCTAAAACCTTCTTCTCCTGGGCATAGGACTGGTCCCTATAAGTATCACGCTCCTTCTTCAACTGGATCCAAGACCTCTGTATTTCTTCAAGATTAGTGGGCATATCAGGATAAAGAACTGTGTATGGAATACCCCCTTCAGTAACAGGCTCCACAATCACTGGTAAGATGGCTATGTAGGGCATCATAAGTTTCTACGCGCGAGCTCGTACCCATTGGAGATAAGGTTCCATAGGAATGGAATTATTTGGCCATAAAGTCTTGGCGTCAGATCAATTTACCATGCCCCAAGCTCGTATGAACCTCTGGCAATACCCTTGAACATCATCCTCATATTTAAACACAATTCCCTAGATAAGTATCTCATGAGGACCATCCCTTCGAGCGTAACCAAATTGTCGCAGAGCCAAACAAGGATTGTAAGTTATGCCTCCCCTAATTCCAAGTAGTAAGACATTAGGGAACTCCCCACAAGGACAATAATATCAATATCTCCTACAACTTGGGAATACCAGAGAATATCCGTGTGAGAAAGTGACATTATCCTTTGCGACCAACCCAAACCTTCTTCATTCTTCAGTACTGACTTAGGGAGGTGAAAAATAAACCACCTCGAAAGAAATGGAATGCAACACATAATAACCCCTCTTCTCTTCATGGTACGAGTATGGAGAGCATGCAAGATATCTCTGAGCAAGGTAGGCACAGGTTTGCGAGAGAGGAAGATCTTGATAGCATTCACATCTATGAGTAAGTCTGGATTTGGGAACAGTACTAACCCATAGATTACACGGGCCAAGACCTCCTCAAAAGCCTAAAAGTCCAAATCATCCAAAAACAACTGGGCTTTATCTATTAAGAACTTGGCTAGAAAACCCTTAACTCCACTTCCTGTTTCCCAATTGGACACCATGTCGGCCCGTTTCAGATGCAAAGCTGAGGCAATGACTTCTGGCTTAGGAACCTCTTCTAAACCTGTGAAAGGCACATGTTCAATAATGGGTAGATTCAATAACTGAGAGAACTCTTCCATGGTAGGCACCAACTGATAGTCTGGAAAGGTGAAGCAGTGGTGCTTCAGATCAAAGAACTGAAAGATTACACCCATCATCTTTTCATCAAAGATCGAAGTAACCAGGTTCAGAAGTCGACCATGTCTCTTAGTGAGCGAAGAAGTTTCAGGAACCCTTGATACTAGTTCCTTGAGTTGGGGAGGTATTCTCACAAAGCTGATCCGGATAGTATTTCTACGAGCGGGAGCCATAATCTACAAAACAGAACAAAGATAAATTCCCTCGGTCTTTGAAATGGTTAGTGTAATGAGAATCAAAACTATGTTATGATGCATGATGTTATGTTCAAACAGAGTAAATCACACACAAGCAAAGCATACAATAGACCTTAGGTTCAAGGGCTTGCATGAGGTTAAAGATAGATACCTTCTTGAAGTTTAGTTGGTTTCAAACCTGTCTTAGAAAAGTAATCGGGTTCTAAAGATTCTCAATATCACTAATCATCCTTTATCGGGCGTTGTTTCAGCTCAGGCAATCTTTTCTTGCAGCCGAAATATCCCGAAAGTCTAACCTCAATGAGTGTATCATCGAGTATCAACCAATCCTCAACTTTATATTGAGGCCGGCTATTTCACTACTTTCTAATGGCTAAGTTTGTTCAACTAAGGTTCTAAAGTCCATCAGTGCTTCACGACGCCACGTGGCAGCCCCGTATTCTCCTCGTTTCCATACGAAGGATATCAGTACCAACCAAAGCGTCACACCAACACAGCCATCGCTTAAACAATATCGGTCTACACCGTACAGTTTCCACGATCTATTGTTGTTTACCTAAAAAGTGTCCCCAGATACGGGTGTAGGATCTTCAATAAAACCCAAGCAAACCTTTAAAGATAAAGAAAGCAAAGCAAACAAGAAAGCAATTAAAATGACCTAGATCCTAAGGTATATCCCACCTATTACTTTCCCAGCAGAGTCACCAGTTCTGTGATACGGTGGCAGAACCGACTGTTTAGTTACTACTGGTTTTGCGTTTGTATTTGCAAATGTCGCGATAAGCAAGAGTCACCACCGAATTTTATTTCATCCGACAAAGGAAAAGGAAAAAGAACAGAAAAAACCTTTTTTCAAGATATTTCTGAGTAAGGGGGTAGAATATAGAAAGGGAAGGTGTTAGAACCCTTTCTATCCCTGGTTTTCCACGAGCTCTTAGGTACTTGCTCATTTTCTAAAATTGCTTGTGTGTGCCTTTTTTGAAAAGTTTTGTTTACTTCGTGGTAAACCTTGTATCGGTCCTCAAGAGTGCGACGAAGTTGTTTTGAACACTGTTTTTGAAAAGTGTTTGTGTGAAAAGTTTTTATTTTGAGCAAGTACTTAAGATTTCTACCTACTCGAAAAAAGGTCTGTTCGTTTTCGTTTCCTTTATACAGTTCTATCCTACTATTAAAGAGTAGGTAGCTCCGTCGTTGGATTTTTAAAGGGACGTTCTAAGGGACGAAATGGTATCTGAAGGCAACAAGTAAAGATACCTTAGCATTTCGAAGGGACTATCATCATAAGATCAATTCGTATGCAACTCGAGGGACATATGGAGACTATGATCTTTATGGCGATTTTGAATCACGGGTCATTGTTAAGTTATCCCTACGTCCGAGGGATACGACCATTATTTCTGAGGCAAACAAGTGGGGCAAAACCCTTGGAGTGAGCATGTGAAGTGTTTTGATTTCAGTTTCATTTATCTTGTGCATTTAGGGTTTTCTACTATTTTAAATTGATTTATCTTTTGCATACAATCCTAATGTCCATACATCTAGCAGTTTAATAGTTGCGGAAATTAAAAGCGAGAAATTAAAACCCTAGTTATTACAAGGCTTTGGGGAGGGGATTACATAATCAAAAACCGGGGAGAATTGATAAATGTGAAATAGTAAACCTAATTAACTATTACAAACTTGGAACAGTTACAATAATTAATCAAAATAATGAAAGAAACAATGCGCGAAAGTTAAGACGAGAACGAATTCGAAACCTAAGATATCTAATTAATTAACAATATTTTTGTATTTTTATTGAGAGAAAAATAAATAACTACGATTTGCAAAAACTTAATTTACTGACTAATTTTATTTAGCAAATTAACCAATGTTGAAACAATTAAAATTATTCATTTTCAAAAATTAATTTTAATTTTAAAAACAAACCTAATTCTATTTAATTTTAATTATGGAAGGAAAAAAGGTAATTAAATTAACCTTATTTCTATTAAATTTTAATTACAAAAAAATGTTTAAGTTAACCTAATTAAACTAATTAATTAAATGCAAATAAATATTTTATGAAAAAAAAAAGACTAAACCTAATATTTTTTGTAGTTTTCTGATTTTATGATTTAATAATAATAATGATTTTGTAAAAAAACAATTTAAACAAATAATAAAATAAAAGAAATAAAAAAAAGAAAAAGATTTGGGCCTGATTGTGAGAAGCAAATTAGGGGTTATGAACTGGAATTTTCAAGCCCAGATTTCCTTGCAAGCCCAACCTGTGTTTGGATCCAGTGTTGGCCATGTTTAAGGGTGCATCATGGACTTCTCTCCACTAGACGTTAGATCTGGATCTGAAGATGATCCACTGGCTGGATTTGGAGGGTGTATGGTAGACACGCTGGAGCCCAAGGCATAGGATCTGCATGCAAATATTGTGGAAAATAAAATGTAGGAGGCAGGGATCGAACCCCTTACCTCTTACACATGAACACCTTAAGACCTCTCTCTTTGCCATCTGAGCTGGATTGCTTGTTTGAACATATAACAAAACAATTAGAATATAAAGGAAATTAAATGTTACGCCCAAGAAAGCGCACGTGAATTCAAACCGGCCAGTGAGAGTTAGCCACCTCATCGTCTCTTTCATTGATATGTTATTTTAGACAACATACTTTTACCTACAACAGATTTCCGTCACTATAAGCTGTAGTGACGGATTTGGTTTGTAGCTACAACCCTGCATTACTCAAGAACATGATACAGGAAATATAAATCACAACCAATATAAAGGATCAATCAAGAATTTCATCCTGAGTCCATTAATCCCCAGAATTCCCTCCAATTTGTCCTGAAAACAAAAACCCCAATTTCGAGCTTTCAAACCCTAATAATGGCATAAACCCATTCCTGCACTGAAACTCAAATTAGACTATTCAAACACCTTCATATGGTGATCATGAACATGAAAATATATTCTAATAGCATGTATAACACGTGAATGGGAAAAATCAATATTGAAGGAATAACGATCAAACCGTGAGTATCTGGAGCAAATGGGGATGCCTTGATACGTGGAATTGATGCTGCTGGCTTTAGAAGGCATCCAGGAATGTGTTGTCTGCCTTGAAATTGCTTGAACGGGACTGTAATTGAAAATCCTATCCTAACTTTTTTGCAAAAAAACTCAATGTTGTTCTTGATTTTTTTACCTAGCTGCGCACCAAAAATCCTCTCCTTAGGGTTCACCAAGCTTCAGTATATGTATTGAATCCAATTAGGTTAATAATTTTGGATCCAATCTTGGGAATTGATGTGAAAAATCTTTGATTTTCAAGTCATATTATTTGTTTCCAAAATTGGCCAAATCATGCCTTTTTCAATTCAATCAAGACTTGCACGCTTTGCTTGCTAACATACAGCTTGTATCTTCATTATTTAATGCTAAATCATCCCAAAATATTTTTATATCATTTAGTTGATTTAATTTGGATTTAAAATAATTAAAATCAAAATAAATCAAATAAATAAGCAAATGATGTATGGAAGGGTTTATGGGTCGTGGACCAGGCTAGGAGCAAGATGCAAGTATAAAAAGTTAGGCCCATTTGACAAAAAAATGTAATTTTGGGCATTGTTGACTTTTGACAATTCTCCAAAAATGGCAAACTTTGACAATGCATATCTCTCTCAATTTTGACCCTAAGAGTGTGTTCTTGGACTTTTTAGAAATCTTAGGATGTCCCCTAAGCAATCTCTTTCGTTTTATATCAAGTGGATCTTCCATGTTAATGTAAGGAGCTTTGACCCAAAAGGTGTTTTGTTGACTTTTTGGAATGACCTATAATGTATGAATTCATATCTTTCCATGAGTGCATTTCTTGAACTTGGGGGCTGAATATGAGTTGTAGTGAGTTGGATTCTCTTCAAAATGAGCCTTGGATGAGAAATTTATGATAAAGTATGAAAAAGTTATGCTTGGTCAAAGTTTGGTTGACTTTTCTTGAGAAACCCTAATTTAGCAACTTTTGAGTTTTGATGAATTAGGAGCCTTACTTGGGGAATCATGATCAACCCTTGATCAAATTATGGATATCACTTCAAAATTTTGAGGTTGACCAAAAAAATTGAAGTTTGAATGTAAATAAGCCACAATTGACTTTTGACCTAGTACAGTTGATTTTCAGGCATTTCAGTAGTTGGCTGAGAAAACTTCTTGTTCAAGGCATGAAACTTGACTTGGATGATCTTGAGAACATATTAATACCATGGAGAATATTTGAGTCCTTTGGAGTTCACCCATCTTGATGCATATGGAAACCCTGGTTTTAAGGTTCATTGTCTTAAGAGAGCATTTGTCTGATCAATCCTTGGGTATCTTTGGGCAACTTGAGGAATTCAATGAATATGTTATGAGTAAAATGGGAGAGAAAATTTTGGGGTACAAAAGTAACCAAATAGTACAAGTAACCATAAATATTTTTAATTTTCAAATTGGTTATTAAGTGTCTTCAAAAGGAAAAGAAAGCTCAAGTGAGCAAAATAAATAAATAAAAGACATAAAGATAAATGAATAAATGAGCAAAGATAAAATGACATAAAGATAAATGCTCAAGTGAACAAAGAGGAAAATAACATGAAATGTAAATGCTAAAGTAAATGGTGCATAAATGTAAAGGCATAAAATAAAGGGCATAAAGTAAAAGCACAAAGCAAAGTCAATTGTTAGTGAATTAGAAGTTAGAGGTTAGTTGAATGACAATCTTGAATCTTGCATTTTAAAACTCATTAGATGATTGATAAAATCAAAGCTTCTCAACAACGATTTTCATTTTCTTTTTGTGAAGTATATCATTAATTACTCAAGGCAAGCATATATGATAAATGATGTTTAAATGATTCACTTAGACCAAAATTCATGAAAGTTCATTAGAGGAGTGGTAAGATCAAAGCCTCCTAACAATGAACTTCAAGGTTATTGGATCAAAAGTTTCAAATTAAACATACTTGGGATTGCAAATATAGGGTTGGGCCATAAATGATCATTTTTCGAATCGGGACAAATTTAACGTTATGTTAAGAAATCGTAAGTGGACTTATGTAGAAATCACACCTATTTTGAGGTCGGTCAATAACAATCTATGTACCACATGTTAGAGAAATAATATGTAGATTATTTTGCAACAACATGTAACACAAGTAAGAAAGGGATAAGATGAAGAGGGAGGGGATGTATCAGATGAAATTAGAGTTTCAAATATCATCAACATAATTCATCCATTTTGGTGGATTTGGTTTTTCAATTTATCAACACCCAAGATCCAATGAGGATGAGGAACTTGTCCCAAAATAACATCCAAATCAAGACCCATCAAAAGTTATAAAATAATATTCAATAAAACAATATTTAAATGATTAATAAAAGGGAAATAATTGGTAAAATACACAAAGTATGTTAAAACACCAAATAAAAATCCTTAAAAAAAAGCCATAGGTCAAATATGAGTTAATAAGTGTTGACAAAAAATTTCAGAATTTTTTAAAGTCAAACTATTTTTTAAAATTCAAAGAAATAAGAAAAATAAATCAAAAATTGTAAAAAATAGTAAAATCAGAAATAAAAATAAAATGAGGTTACCAATATTTGTCAAGAGGTCATTGGATCCTTCCATTTTTTTTCTTCAGAATTTAAAAATCAAGAAAAGTATTTTTAAACAATTAAAACAATTCAAATAAAGTTAAAAATCATAAAAATATCAAATCATAAAATAAAATTGTGAAAAAAATAAGAATCAGAAAGAGAAAAATCAAAAGTATTTTTGAGAGGTTTTTCAAAATTTTGAAGTTGAGATGAATTTTTTATGAATTTTTGAAGTTTAAAACAATTAAAATATAAAATCAGAAAATAAAAATAAAGTAAAAAAGATGTGGACCATTGGATCAATGTCAAAACGCGTTAGTAATCAAATACAAGGGATCTGGCGCAATATGCATGATATGGACATTACTGAATAAACCACCAGATCATTAAATAAAAAAATAGATTTGAAAAAAATGTGTGGCACCTTGTCATTGGTTGAGATATGACACTCTAGTCATCTTCAACCTCAAGCTACGTGCGAATTGTAGGTCTCACAAACTATAAAATCAGGAGCTCAGACTGGTGCCATTTGCTTCGTCTCTTCAAGACGATTTCAATGGTACCCAATTTATTTGACTTGTAGCTCAGTCGATTTGAGAAAAACGATAAAGTTTAAAAAAAATTGAAATAAAAAATAGATGCATCAAATGCATCAATTGATCAATATTAAACCATCAACAAGCATCAGTGTACATCATAGACCATTCCAGTCATTTGAGTTAGAAGAATTGATGCCAATTACTACCTGAAGGAAGTATGGAGAAATTGCTCTGAAACTTGACTTGGCTAGCACGATTCAAGGGACCTCAAGGCTTGGTTCTTCTTCTGTTTGCTTCAGTGAAGTTCAAGGATGAAGAATCAACAAATAAATTGGATTGAAAGTTGTTTTAAAACCAAATTCGAAGTTGCAGAATTGAGAGGTTTGGAGGGTGTTCAATAAGGGTTCTTTGGCTCTCAAAAGCTTGTAAAATGAATTAGGGGAGGTCTCTATTTATAGGAGAGTATGATGCAATGCTGAGAGAGGGTGAATGATAAGCAATCAATTGAAATCGTGTGCACCCTAATCATGACAAAAGTGTGACTTCTATCTCATCAAAACTCAGCTAAATTTTGTGTTTCAAGGTGCTAATCGCTTCTGGAAGGTTGCTAAGCATGATTAAAAGTAAAAACACGCAATAATTTTGTGATTAGAGGCCACATTAACCAATTCGCAACCTGGTTGTTTTAACAAAATCAGTTTCAAGGTACCAATTTGAATCCATGGTGCACACAACTCGAGAGGCTTTACGGCATAATTCTTGAAGCATTTGAAAGACAAAGTTACAATTTTTAAAAAGTGCCAAGAAATAATCCATTTGGATACTGGAGTAAAAAGTTATGTCCAATTGAATTTGGAAAAAACACATGAATTTGTGGACTTAGAAAAATTTCTAAGTTTTGAGCTCAAAATTGACCTATAATCACTTGCCTTCATACATGGCCTCTCACTCAAAATCAGGTGTTGGTCAATGAAGATGGTATGGAATAGAATTCTTAAAGTGAATTGTGAAACTTGAATCATTCAAAAAATCCAAAAAATGTGAGAGTTATGATCTTGAGAAGTTGATGAAAATCCATGAAATGCCATAAAATCTTTTGAGCTCTTAAGGCGTCTTCTAACCATTTTCAAGCTTTGCACATTAAAGAAAAGGTGAATTTCCCATCCTAAAGATTATTGTGGAAAATTAATGGGCTCAAGGAGATAAAAAATGACCAAGATATGATCATTTGAAGCCAAGCCCCAAAATTCAAAGGCCTTTCAAGGAGACTTGTAATCTTTCTCAAATTTTATTGATCTTCCATTCAAAATTAGCCTTAGACTTCCGAAGAGAGACTTTTAAGGATACTTTAAAGAGAATTATGGTTTGGAACCAATAAAAAATCTCAAACAATGAGCAAGATATGGTCCTTAGAAGTCAACAAATCCTAGCTCAGAGAGTGTCAAAATGACTTGAAACCCCTTTCAACTTTTGATGATTTTTCTTGCATAATTGGATATTTTCATGTGAAGAGAGGTTGTTGTATATGATTATAAGAATCCATAGAAAAAAGAACCAACTCAAAATGTTGAAAATTGAGAGAGTTATGCACTTGTGATCACTGAATATAGTATTTGCTCAATTAGGTCAAACTTGTTGATTCAACCTTGAATATTTTGGACTTTTTTGGAAAAATAAGCATGATGAATCATAAGAGGCCTTGAAATGATGTTGTCTTGAAGCACAATAAAATATGGAGATTAAGTCTCAATGAAGCTTGTTGAAGAAGGCATGGAAATAAACACATGAACCTATGAATCTTCTTGATGAATTCTGATAATGCAAAATTATATCATATATTCGACCTAACTTACATGCATTTTAATTTCGTTTTCATTCAATTTTATCTTGTTATGCCTGTATTTCAATTTCATTTCAGTAACTTTCTAACAGGAGGCTTCCATGTGGGAAAGATAGAGAAATGACCAAGATACTAAGAAGAATGGAAGAAATAAGCAAAAAGAAAAGATAAACTGCATCTTGGACCTGTGGCCCTCGCCACACCTGTTGTGGCTCTCTCCACTCAACCTAAAGTTGTGGCCCCCTCCACACTTTCTGTGGCCACCACCACACCCTTCATAAGGCAACCCCACATTTCTCTCCCACGTCAAAGCCACGAAAACTTTTTCCTATTTTTCTCTCTGCAAGACCAGGCATCCCATGAAATAGGGCACTCCGGGTTCTTCTTCAGGGAGTTACATAAGCGAGGAATCTATAAAAGTGGAAAATCTTGACAATTACGGGGGTCGACCAATTTCTCGTTGCAAGCAATGTTTTGTTCTTAGTTTTTAAGCAGTAAATTTACATGTAAAGTGATAGCTCTTCTGGTGTGGAAGAGCTATCACAACTCTAGTTTTAGGAACTATTTTTTATTTCAATCTTGTACCTGATTGTCAAGTGTGCCGATCTATTATAAACTCAATTTTCTATTATTGTACGCAATTTCAACAGAAATTCCAGTTTTCATTTTATTTCCAAGTTCCATTTTAATTGCTTATTCAAATTGTTTATGACTTTATCTTAGTTTAAATTAATTTATGTTTTAAATCATGGTTTTTCTTATGTTTAATTATCTTAATAGCATGCTTATGTTTAATTTCATGTTTAACTAATTTGTCTTGAGTCCGGTATGTGAGGATCATTGCTCCCGGTAGGACTCGGTAGTAAGTTGGCTTAATATTTGTTTGAAAATTCAGCTTCGGTCTTTGTTTTTAAACTTAATTTAAATAGCTTTGTCACGAGAGTGAGGAGTTTACTTTACATGATTTTTCCATGAGAGTGGGAAATTAAATAAGGTTTGAGTCGGCATTGCGAGAGCGTGGGGGTCGAACCAGATAGTAAAAACTAGGCAATAAGTCTAAACACAATGAGTGTGCTTTAGGATTAATTAGAAATTGTTTAGTTTTCAAAATGCGTTCCTTGATTCAAGTGGGCGAGCGAGAGCAAAATCCAACAGTTAAGGAGCATGACTTTATTCAAAACCATGAGAGTGTGAGATATTGTCTTTAAATTGATATTTTCCCCTAAACACTTTTTTAACATCAGTATAAGTCAACGAGTTATAGAGTCCATGAGGTAAGTGAAATACATATTCTGGTCTCTCTTTTCTTATATATTTCCTTAATCTTATTTTATTTCAGTTTTAGTTCTTATTTTCCCCAAAATCAATTATTCATTAGCCTTAGCTTTACAAAGCGACGATATACATGTTTTTGGCCTCATTGTCGGGGACCAACAATCAATATTGTTATTTCCGTTATTGCACCATTTATACTAAGGCACTCTTTCCCCAATTAATATGTATCACCCAAATTGTTTCTACAACTCCCACTCTTAGTATTTCGAGGAATCACAAGAATCCCATAAATCTGACCTTGAAATATTAATGGACGACTTCAATGCATCACTAACTCACTTTTACCTCCAATTACCTCTACTACCAATCCAAACATTTTGAGGAGTCGCAAGAATCCCATAAATCCAATCTTGAAACATTAATGGAGGATTATAATGCAATGATAACTTATCCTTAACCAAATTTCCTCTACAATTATCACACCCAATATTTTGAGGAGTCGCAAGAATCCGGAAATTCTACTCTCGACACGTTAATGGAGGATCTCACTGTGACACTAACTCCCTCTAGGCAAGAATATAAGATGATGGATATCTATGTGGAAACACAAAATTCCATGCTAACTCACTTTGAGGAAACACATGAATCCCATAATTTAAACCTCAAAACATCAATGGAGGATTTCAATGCGATGCTGACTCAATCTAGGCTAGAATCTATGATAGGGCACTTTGTAGAGACCCAAAATGTCCAAAATGATGAGTTAAAAAAAAGTATTCATAATAATGAAAACCTTTGGCAGCTGAACAATGTGGTTGAGTCCCTTATGACTTACAGCATGGCCTTGGAGACTCAAATCTCCTTGCTTAAACAAAAACCTCTAGGACCCTTCCCTGGGGAGCATGTTGATGTTATAACAACCAATAGTGGAAAACAAATCAAAAATCCTAAGGAGATTGATAATGAGGTTAAAGAAAGTAAAAATGAGCTTGAGAAGTGTTTTGATGAGAAAAGAGTGAAGATTGAGAAAAATAGATTGATACCTTCTGAAAGGGAGGTTGTCGAAGAGGTAGAGAAGGAAACATCCATTGTTGCTCCTCCTCCCTATATCCCACTGATTCATTTCCCGCAAAGGTTTTTAGAAGTCAAGATAAATTCCCAATCCAAAACATATGTGGAGGTATTGAAAAATATCCACACCAATGCACCTTTGTCTGAGGTCCTACATAAAAAAAAAATTTAAGGACCATAAAACTAGGGAAATCAACAGTTTTAAGAGGGGAAGTTTAACCTTTGAGGTGGTGGATGAAATAACTAAACCCAAACTTGAAAAGATGATACTCGGGATAGATCCTGAACCACCACCACAAGTTCAAAAGAATGAACCACCCCACAGAAGAAAGAAAAGAAAAGGTGAGGGATATGTGAGATGGCTAGATAAGTTTCCATGGAAACCAATGACGATTAAAAATTTGATCGAGGAATCATTCTTCAGAGAATCACCATGAGTGCTGAAACTCTTGAGTCATTGAGCTACTGACGTTAAAGAATCATTGTGTGGGAGGCAACCCACGAGTTTCAATTTAATGTTTTTGCTTTTGTTTTAGTTTGCAGAAAATAAAGATATCAATCGCTTGGCACCTATAAGTTGCATGTATGCATCTATCAAGGCGAGCATCAATCAGGTTCTTATTCCTTTTCCCACTTTTTACAGAAACATTGAGGACAATGTTTGTTTTAATTGTGGGGGAGAAAATTTACTGCTTTCCATTTATCACTTCTTATGTTGATTTATTTTTTTCTACTTTATTGCATGTTTTTAGGATTTCATTTTCAGTATTTGGTCGAGTCTTTGCATGTGATGTCAAGTCTGTATGCCTATTTTTCAATTATTACTGAATTTCCCTGAAGTTTTAAAATTTTGACTTCCAACAATAATTTTTTATTGATGCATGGCACACACACTCTGAAAGTATATAGGTTGTCACACTTTAGGATGTGTTAGAAAGACTTGGGAAAGTTTCAATCAAATCGATATCGTTATGACACCCAAAACCCTCTCATTATGTGATATCGATTTGGGTACCCATTATGTTAAGACCTTAGGCTCAAGTTTTCAAAGTAGCTCTTAAGTAGTTTATATTAGCAATCAGTACCATCTTAAGCACAAACTACGTAGGGAGTCGATGAATATAAGTGAATGATCCCAAAAATTCAAAAAACAAATTTTTCCATAATAAATTTAAAATAGGGAATACACCTATTAAGTTAGGTGACCCTCACCCGATCACTTAATCCAACATTTGTGGAACCTACAAAAATATAATAAAACAACCCATTGTCAGTTGGTTCAAAGGTGTCTGGTGCTGAACTTGGTAGGGAGGACTACGGTCGGATCCCCCACAACTGCGATTGGTTAAATAAAAGGGGTTACCAAAATTATGTACCAGAACCCTGAGAAAAGGATCGTAGTCGTTAACGGATTTCCCTACTATGTGCGTGTACGGATAATAGGTTTTATGTAATTGTGCTTGAATGAAAAAGTGAAAGAAAAATGAGAGATATAGGTTGAGTTATAATGGCATGATTTGAATTGGTTTGTAAAATGAGGGACTCTTTGAGCATTGTGTCATTATGGTGTCCTTGGTATTGAACATTTAGTACCTATCTATGATATGGTGGCAGAACCGACTGTTTAATACTGGTTTGCATTTTTTGATTGCAAATGTCGCGGTAAGAAAGAGTCCCCATCGACTTTTCTTTTATCCAACAAAGGAAAGGGTGAAAAGAACAAAAAAAACCTTTTTCAATATTTTCTGAGTAAGGGTGCTAGATTATGGAAAGGGAAGGTGTTAGCACCCTTTCCATCTGTGGTTTTCCACGGGCTCTTAGGTACTTGCTCATTTTTTAAAATTGTTTTCGTGTTTTGAAAGATTTTGTTTACTTTATGATAACTCATGTATAAGTCCTCAAGAGTGTGATAAAGTGTTTTTGAAATGATGTTTGAAAGTGTGTAAGTGTGAAAAGAATCAGATTTGAGCAAGTACTTAAGAACTCTCTACCTACTCGAAAAAGGATGTTCTTTTCCTCCTACCCTATTGTTGGATGTTGAGGGATTATCGAAAGGGACATTTATGGTCATTAAAGGCAAAATGTAAGTGTGATCGGTGGATCTGGAACTGACAAAGGACAAAAGCACAGAAAAATTCCTTTTAAGAGATTGCTCTCGGTTCGGAAGGTAGGTTATAGAAAGGGAAGGTGTTAGCACCCTTTCTATCCATGGTTATCCATGGGCTCTTAGGCACTTGCTCAATGTGTTTTCAAAATTGTTTGCTTGCTTTTCAATGTGAGTTTCAAAAATATTCTTTGAAAAGTTTCAGTTCAACTCGTACGTCAGAGTGTTTGAAAAGTTTGTTGTGAAAGTTTTTGAAAGTGTGTTGGTGTGAAAAGATTTTGATTTGTTTTGTTTTTAAAGAGAGCAAGTATCTACGAGAACCTACCTACCCTAAGGAATTCGTCTGTGTAAATGTCCTTTGAAGTAGTGCCATCCCACCATTGAGAGGTAGGTAGCACCACCGTTGGAGATGTTCGGGTCAGTTCGAGTTTTAGGGACGTGGTGGTCACCAGAGCAACAGTAGGACACCTTAGAAGCTACCCTTATGCCATTGATCCTTTATTTTCCGAGGCAACCGTTTCGAGGCAACTGGATCATGTCATGGACATAAGGACTTACTAAAACGTCCTATACTCGACGACCACCTTTCGAAAGGCAACAGTGAGGCGTACCCTAGGGGTGGCGTGTGCGAATTGTGTGTCATTTTCAGTTTATTGTTTGTCTTGTCATGCATTGGTGATCTAACGATTCGATTTTATTTTTGGGCATTCATTCTTTCATGTTATTGTTTAACAGTTAAATGTGCGGGAATTTAAAGTGCGGAAAAGATAAAAGTCCTACGCTATTACAAAGGCGAGGGTCTACAACGCCAAATTAATCCAGACCCGTTTTAAAATAAATTGCAGAAAAGAAATGTCTAATAGCTATTACACGGCTTTGGTACATATACATAATTATTTACAAAAGAAATAAATGAAACGCGCGAAAAAGAAAATAATCAAATGCGAGGGCGTTGAACCCTTTAAAAGAATTAAAATAATTAAGTTATCTAAAATTAAAATTAAATGAAAAATGGTATTTTTGTGTTTTTTAGATTTAAAAGAAAAAAAAGAAAAGTTAATTAAAATTAAAATCCTAGTTCTAATGTCTTTTAAGTTTATTATGAAAATATTGACTTTTAACCTAATTTAATTCTAAATTAATTTATGTGCATTAAATAAATAAATAATATTATTATTAAAAAAAAAAGAAAATAAAAAGTTATTAAACCTAAACTCTATTTTTTTGGATTTTAGTTATTAAAAGAATTAAAATCTAACCTAAAATGCAACCCTAGTTTAATTATGAAAAACACTAATACTATGGCAAAAAACAAGGAAAGTTAAAAGGAAAAAGTCATTAACCTAATTCTATGTTTTTTTGGATTTTTATTAAAAAGGATTAAAGTTGAAAACTTAAGTAAACTAAACATTTTACATGTTATTATTTATACAAAAAAACAATATTTAAAATAAAATAATTATTAAAATTTTTGACTTTTCTGATTTTTTTGGATGTTTTTTTATGTTTTGTAGAAAAATAAACTAATTAATTAAATAAATAGCAAGTATAAGAAATAAAAGAAAGAATAAAAATAAAAATGATAAAGCAAACCAGGGGGTGTGGATTTGAAAAGCCTGGCCCATTTGCTGGCAATTCGTTGACTTTTCCAATCAGGCGTGGCATGTTGACTGGCGTCCACCATATGCCTTTGTTCTGAACCCTTTGATAAGTCTCCTAGGACACGTGTGCAATAGATGAGGAGTGTGCATGGTGAGCTTTAGTGTTAGCGCTGCATGGGAATTGGAAATGAAAAATAATATTGAATTTTGCAAGACCTGGGACTTGAACCCAGGTCATTGAGGTTAATGGAATTCACGCTTGCCACTGAGCCAATGAACGTTAGTTAACATATTATGGTAAGAAAATAATAAAAAAAACAAAACCAATGCATAGCACTTAAAAACGCGCGCAATTCAAATGAGCGTATCATTGGCTGCCACGACTTCTTCTTCCTCGCGTGCCCTGAAACATAAAACACAATAGCAACGGTTTTGAAGCGTTGCCTTAAGCCTGCTATGGGAAAATAGCGAATAGCCATATAGGCTACATAAATTGTTCGCGATGGTTGTTTCCTGCTCGTTGGAACATGCTGGTTTTAATGGCGATGGTCTTGAGCTTTGATTTTGCCTATTTTTGAAAGCCCTAAATTAAAAAGCTGGAAACCCTAACATTCGAAAATGGTAACTTCGTGTATGATCAACAAAAATGAAATTAAACACCATGAATAGCTTGGAAACTTTGTGAGGAACATGAATATGTGATTAAAATTCAATGATCATGCTTGGAATTGAGAATACGATTTCAAAAAAAACTCTGTACAGTTTGAGTTATCACCACTGTTTCTTCGCGTTTTGATTGATGTTAGGAAGTGGGATGCGTTTAGAAATGCCTCAGGATGCTAATGGTATAAAAATTAAGGCTTAAAAAACTCCCTAGTAGTGATTTCAGTTTTGCATTATATGGCCAAAATTTCAAATTGTCCAATGGCTTTTGAGCGAGCCTTTTGCTATGTTCTAGTTAGGGTTGGACTCAGTGATCATCATGGAATTGAATAGGCATCCTAACTCCCCTTAATTCATGCTTGAGAAAGAATTGGCATTAGGGTTTGTCCATTAACCATTTTTTCCTAATTTCTAGCCAAAACCTAGACTTAGTATGAAAATGAACCTTGGCCTGATTTTTGAGTTGATTCATGATGTATAGAACTTGTCCAAATTCATTTGACACCATTACATTGAGTTTTAAATTTTATTTGAATTTTCAATGAATTAAAATGAATTAAATCATCAAAAATTAAATAAAAATGAAAAAGTCAACATTTGGTCTTGAAATCAACCATGGGCCACGTGTGTGGCATGACAAGGATGGACAAAGTGAGAAAAATGGGGCCCTTTTGTCAAAATTGGATTTTCAAAGATAATTGACTTTTGCCATTTCACAAAATTTTCCCAACTTCTACAAGGCATAACTTGCTCAATTTTTAAGCTTTTCACATGTTCTTGGACATTTTGGAAAGGTCTTTGAGTCCTCCAACCAATGCCTTTGGTCCCATGTCATTTTGATTTACCAATCTCAAGTTATGGTCTTTGACTTAAAGTCCCTTTTTGTTGACTTTTGAAAATGACCTATAATGTTGAAATTGATAACTTTTTGTGAGAGCATTTCTTGGACTTGAAGTATGAAGATGAGTTGTAGGAAATGTCTTTCTCTTCAAAATGAGCTTTGGATGGAATTTTTCTGATAATCCATGTGAAAGTTATGCCCTGGTCAATTTCAGTTGACTTTTTCAGCTGTCCAAATATAGCAACTTTTGCATCTTTGATGACTTCTGAGCCAAATTTTGAGAATCATGATCAAGCATTGATCAAATGATGTTTGTGGCTTCAAAATGATATATTGACCAAAAATTTGAACTTTTGACTGTCAAATGACCATTTTGCCCCTACAGTTGACTGTAGTGCAATTTAGGGTTTTGACTGTGCAATCTTGAGCTGAATGCCTTGAAACTTGATATGAGGATGCTTGACCATCTTTGTAAGCATATGAGACTTGATTGGACCTTTGAACACTTCCTTTTCTTGATCAACATACAAACCCTAGTTTTGACTGTATGGAGGCCTTTGCATTGTGCAACTCTTGGGGAATTTTGTAGCTTGGCTTGGCAGTTTCTTGAGGAATATGGGAGGGCAAATTTTGGGGTATAACAGTTGCCCCTGTTCAATCTTCTTAGACCTGAGGATGGAGATTGGCTGACGTGCCTTTTGTAATCCGAGGGTAGAAGATGATTGGACACTAGAGTGCCCAGAAATTTGCGCTCACATGGTAGCAGTGTGGTGGGGGAATGGGCTTATAGATGCCATTTAGAGATTGATGGGTAGGATGATGGGCTTATAGATGCCATCTGGATGTTGATCGCGTAAGAGATTCCTTAGCGAGAACCTGCATACCTGCAAAAGAAAATGAGTACCTGACACGTCGCAGGAGCTGGTTTTCAGATGCTTGGTATAGATATGTCCTGACTGGTTACAGGAGCTGGGTCTGGATCTTCAAACGGTGATGAAGTTGTCTCTACTGACAGGTTGTTTCCAAGGACGAGTGGTCTTTAACGATGGGTGTCTATAGCGACTAGTGTCTATGACGAATGTCTATAACGACAAGTGTCTACACTGACGAGTGTCTATCATGACGAGCGTCTATCACAATGAATGTCTATCACGACGAGTGTCTATCACGACGAGTGTCTATCACGACGAGTGTCTATCACGACGAGTGTCTATCACGACGAGTGTCTATCACGACGAGTGTCTATCACGACGAGTGTCTATCACGACGAGTGTCTATCACGACGAGTGTCTATCACGACGAATGTCTATCACGACGAGTGTCTATCACGACGAGTGTCTATCACGACGAGTGTCTATCACGACGAGTGTCTATCACGACGAGTGTCTATCACGACGAGTGTCTATCACGACGAGTGTCTATCACGACGAGTGTCTATCACGGCGAGTGTCTATCACGACGAGTGTCTATCACGACGAGTTGTATCAGAGGAATCTTTAGGCATTGATTTAAACTGGATTTGTATTCTTTGACCGGATTTGTCTCTTATGACGGGATTTGTCTTTTCTGACGGTGTTTTGTCTATTTTGACATAGCTGATCATTCAACTGTATCCTTCCTGAAAGGTAAAGGTCAGTTATATGCAGTACGTGATATGAATCAAGCAACGGCATAAATGCAACTGTATGACATGATGCGTACATGCATGTGTCATGATGTACGAAAATGTGATGTTTATGAATGTATGCTTTCGTTTAGGAAAATAAATCCTTGACGGGTGCCGGGAAGTCACTCCTGGGCTGATGTTGGAGAATAAGCTTTTGCTTCCGCTGGGGATGATAAGACTTTACTGAGGACGGTCTTTTCCGTGGCTATTGGCTGAGGATAACCCAGTTATATCTTATTAAGGAAATAACTCTTTGAATAAAGCCGGACGACGCGTTCGTGCTCTGCGGGGAATGAAAATATCTGGGTTGCATTCTTTAGCCGAACCTATGATGGACAGAGCAACCGGATCTTTTAGACAACTCCTTATTGCCCCAGTTTCAGTGGGAGGAGGCACTTGTGGGAGTACTTGACGAGTCTTCTGGTAGGCAGGTGCCGAGATGCTGGGACATACTCGTACGCTTTGATCCCTAACTTTTGCCTGGACCGCCTTTTCGGGTTTTCAGTCCACCGGGATACCCATTTTTGCCCAAGCCGCCTTTTCAGGTTTTCGACTTGCCGGGTGTACAGATTTTTTCATTTCATCCCTTATTTTTGCCCGAACCCTTTTGGTTCGCCGGGAATCCCTTATTTTTGCCTAGGTGTGTCAACCTAGCGGGTCTTTGATTTTGCGTAGTATTCTTTCGACTATGTCCATACTTCTCAGAATGTGGGGAGTTGCCCCTGTTGGAAATACTTTGTCATGCCCCAGATAATGGGCAATGCTCCTACTGTGCCTCTTGATTGGAGGTACTTCTGTTCACAAGATATTCATCGTGCGAATTTCCCTGCTGTTCAGACAAAAATTCATATGCAAACAAAGTTATTTTAAGAATGCAAAAGTCTATGTCTGTCTTGAATATTTTAAAAATGCATTTTGTTGTAATACAATACGGTGTCAACTCAAGATTTTACCGCAAACCTTCAGGAGTCAGGATACCTTTGTAACAGTATGCTTTCGAACTAACCCATGCTTCAGCTAGGACTTTTAAGGGTTATATCGTGGCCTGGTTCACGGTTTAAGAAACAAAGGATGAAGGCCCAAATTATTTGTACCCACCCGCTCTTTCGTGATGTTCTCCAACCCTAAACTCAGTTGATCATACGTTAGACCTTGTTTGAGTCTTTGCTCTGATTTTCCGGTGATGGTTCAAACATTGATGATTTATTCTGACTAGGCAGTCATTTTTTTGTTGAGGGTTTGTGAGACCTCTTTCTTGATTTTTGTTATCCCTTTCTTTTTTTGCCTGAACTGTTTCCTTTTTGGAATTACAGTCAGCGGGATGCCCCAGTTTCGTAAGTCTCTTTTCATAGGTTTTGACTTCTTGGGCTTTTCGTTTATGATTTTTTTTTCGATAATGACTGCCTGTCCTTATGATTGTTCGGAACCATCACTGTCTTTTGTTTTTGAAAAAACTCATTTGGTGCCATTCATTGTGCACTTGGATCAACTGAGAGAACTACCCTGCCCCAGGTTATGATTAAGGGTTTTGATTTTCGAAAATAAAACTCCTACTTCTTTGGCTCTGATGGGTTGGCGAGGGATTATCATCCTTATAACTCCAGTGTTTAGGGGTTGAAACAATGCCTGTACCTCATCAGCGGGGTCTGTTCAAAAGCATACTGTAAATCGTGGTATCGTTTTCGTCATCCTCCCTCAAGAGGCTTAGAACCATTAATCGAGAGTTGACATCAGAAAAAATATGAAAATAGTTTGCATATAGTGAATGCGAATATATTGATTCAAAAATAGACATAAGTGATGCATTAATGGAATAACAATGTTTTAACATGAATAAATGTTTGAACAAAAGAAAATTGCAACTTGAACATTTGAATGAACAAAAATTTCTAGTCTCAGGGCTTGTCACTTCAAATGGTGAGCCTTGGAGGGATGGTAGAAAAATTCAGCCTGACCATCTTGTGTGAATTCCAGTGCTCCTTCATCAATCAGGTCCTGGATCTTGTTTTTCAAAGCCCAACACTCGTTTGCATTATGTCCTGGACAGGCAGAGTGGTAGGCACACCTTTTTTTGGGATCATAAGCAGGATGTGCTGTGTTGGGGTTCTGGGGATGATCCCTTAACGTGATCAGGTTCAATCTCAACAGGCGTTGTAAAGCTTGAAACGGCGACATATTGAGCGGGGTGAACTGCCTCCTGGGCTTGTCTGTCTGAAGTTGGTGAAGTTGCTGCTGAATTGGTAATACTGGAGCCATATGAGGAGCTTTCTCCTTGCCTCTTTGTCTCAAAGGTGGTGGAACGATGATTGGCTTTTTACCCTTAGATGTTTGCCCCAGTTGGTTGCCCTGAAGCAGTTTGTTGATGAGAACCCCGAGCTCATCTTGTCTTTGAGTTAAACCCTGAATGGCAGTCATCTGCCCCAGCATCTGGACTTTCAATGCATCCACCTCAGCTTGTAGGTGTTCCAGCCTTTCATCCTCAGCACTGTTCCTGACAAAAGTCTCCATGATAAGTGTCCTTAGCTCTTCCTGCCCCTTGGATAGATTCAGGAGGATTTCCCCGAACCGAGTCTCTTGAGCAAGAAAGTCCTGGTTGTCTTGTTGTGAAACCATGGCTGAAATAAACAGCGGGAAAGGTGAGTGACCTGCAAAAGGGATACCTGTGATGCAATGATGTGTATGATATGCATGCAATGTTTTCAAGGATCTCGCGGGGTAAACAAGAAAATAGTTAGCATTGGAAACTGGTGGCTTGATTGAAGGTACTTCATATTGTTGAGAGTCCTTCTCCAAGGGTCAAAAGCTCACCATATCAAGTGGGTCATAGCCCCTGACAACCTGGTCTAGAGGAAAATAAATCCTCTTTGCCCCTTGCTGGGACAGTTGATTCGTCCTGACCTGCATCACAAGCCCTTGAGATCCTTGAAATGGGTTAGGATGTATGCAATGGTATGATGTCATGGTATGCATGGGGTGATGTCAGTAACCCTATTATGAGTCCTAATTAAGGACTGAAACAAACCTGCAAGAAACAAGTGTTAGATCACAAGCATGCAGATAGTCAAGTACTAAGGCACACAAGTCACACAAGAGAGAGCCCTTAGGTTTAGGCCAGCATGGGGTCTGGGTAGTACCCTCTTGAAGTTGGTGGGTTCAACCTGTCCTAATCAAAGTAACCGGGTTCTAAGGTTCCCAATATCACGGGATTGCTTTCATTGTTCATCGTTTCGATTTAGCCACTGAACTGGCGACCGAAATATTCCAGGAAAGCAACCCTCAATTGAGTGTAGTATCGAGTATCAACCAACCTCGGACTGCACCAAAGTCAGTTATCTCACTACCCTAAAGAGGCCAAGATTGTTCAATTAAGGTTCCTAAGGTCTGTTGATGCTTCATGACACCACATGGAGGCCCCGTACTCTCCTTGACTGACTCAAGGGTTACCGGTACACACCAAAATGCCACATCAACGTAGCAGACTGCTTCAACCATGTCGGTATACCCCGCACAGTTCCCTCACAGCCTTGTTGCTACTTTCTAAGAAGGTATCCCCCAGATCCGGGTTAGGATCTATAGAACTCCCAAGCAACTCACAATTTTAAAGCATACAAGGAAAGCAATTGAAAACACAATGATCTTAGTCCTAAGGTACACCTCACTTTAAGTGTATCCCCAGCAGAGTCGCCAGTTCTGTGATCGGTGGATCTGGAACTGACTGTTTTAAAGCTGGTTCGCGAAATGTCGCGGAAGCAAGAGTCGCCACCGTCTTTTATTTCTCCAATAGGAAAGGACAAAAGCACAGAAAAATTCCTTTTAAGAGATTGCTCTCGGTTCGGAAGGTAGGTTATAGAAAGGGAAGGTGTTAGCACCCTTTCTATCCATGGTTATCCATGGGCTCTTAGGCACTTGCTCAATGTGTTTTCAAAATTGTTTGCTTGCTTTTCAATGTGAGTTTCAAAAATATTCTTTGAAAAGTTTCAGTTCAACTCGTACGTCAGAGTGTTTGAAAAGTTTGTTGTGAAAGTTTTTGAAAGTGTGTTGGTGTGAAAAGATTTTGATTTGTTTTGTTTTTAAAGAGAGCAAGTATCTACGAGAACCTACCTACCCTAAGGAATTCGTCTGTGTAAATGTCCTTTGAAGTAGTGCCATCCCACCATTGAGAGGTAGGTAGCACCACCGTTGGAGATGTTCGGGTCAGTTCGAGTTTTAGGGACGTGGTGGTCACCAGAGCAACAGTAGGACACCTTAGAAGCTACCCTTATGCCATTGATCCTTTATTTTCCGAGGCAACCGTTTCGAGGCAACTGGATCATGTCATGGACATAAGGACTTACTAAAACGTCCTATACTCGACGACCACCTTTCGAAAGGCAACAGTGAGGCGTACCCTAGGGGTGGCGTGTGCGAATTGTGTGTCATTTTCAGTTTATTGTTTGTCTTGTCATGCATTGGTGATCTAACGATTCGATTTTATTTTTGGGCATTCATTCTTTCATGTTATTGTTTAACAGTTAAATGTGCGGGAATTTAAAGTGCGGAAAAGATAAAAGTCCTACGCTATTACAAAGGCGAGGGTCTACAACGCCAAATTAATCCAGACCCGTTTTAAAATAAATTGCAGAAAAGAAATGTCTAATAGCTATTACACGGCTTTGGTACATATACATAATTATTTACAAAAGAAATAAATGAAACGCGCGAAAAAGAAAATAATCAAATGCGAGGGCGTTGAACCCTTTAAAAGAATTAAAATAATTAAGTTATCTAAAATTAAAATTAAATGAAAAATGGTATTTTTGTGTTTTTTAGATTTAAAAGAAAAAAAAGAAAAGTTAATTAAAATTAAAATCCTAGTTCTAATGTCTTTTAAGTTTATTATGAAAATATTGACTTTTAACCTAATTTAATTCTAAATTAATTTATGTGCATTAAATAAATAAATAATATTATTATTAAAAAAAAAAGAAAATAAAAAGTTATTAAACCTAAACTCTATTTTTTTGGATTTTAGTTATTAAAAGAATTAAAATCTAACCTAAAATGCAACCCTAGTTTAATTATGAAAAACACTAATACTATGGCAAAAAACAAGGAAAGTTAAAAGGAAAAAGTCATTAACCTAATTCTATGTTTTTTTGGATTTTTATTAAAAAGGATTAAAGTTGAAAACTTAAGTAAACTAAACATTTTACATGTTATTATTTATACAAAAAAACAATATTTAAAATAAAATAATTATTAAAATTTTTGACTTTTCTGATTTTTTTGGATGTTTTTTTATGTTTTGTAGAAAAATAAACTAATTAATTAAATAAATAGCAAGTATAAGAAATAAAAGAAAGAATAAAAATAAAAATGATAAAGCAAACCAGGGGGTGTGGATTTGAAAAGCCTGGCCCATTTGCTGGCAATTCGTTGACTTTTCCAATCAGGCGTGGCATGTTGACTGGCGTCCACCATATGCCTTTGTTCTGAACCCTTTGATAAGTCTCCTAGGACACGTGTGCAATAGATGAGGAGTGTGCATGGTGAGCTTTAGTGTTAGCGCTGCATGGGAATTGGAAATGAAAAATAATATTGAATTTTGCAAGACCTGGGACTTGAACCCAGGTCATTGAGGTTAATGGAATTCACGCTTGCCACTGAGCCAATGAACGTTAGTTAACATATTATGGTAAGAAAATAATAAAAAAAACAAAACCAATGCATAGCACTTAAAAACGCGCGCAATTCAAATGAGCGTATCATTGGCTGCCACGACTTCTTCTTCCTCGCGTGCCCTGAAACATAAAACACAATAGCAACGGTTTTGAAGCGTTGCCTTAAGCCTGCTATGGGAAAATAGCGAATAGCCATATAGGCTACATAAATTGTTCGCGATGGTTGTTTCCTGCTCGTTGGAACATGCTGGTTTTAATGGCGATGGTCTTGAGCTTTGATTTTGCCTATTTTTGAAAGCCCTAAATTAAAAAGCTGGAAACCCTAACATTCGAAAATGGTAACTTCGTGTATGATCAACAAAAATGAAATTAAACACCATGAATAGCTTGGAAACTTTGTGAGGAACATGAATATGTGATTAAAATTCAATGATCATGCTTGGAATTGAGAATACGATTTCAAAAAAAACTCTGTACAGTTTGAGTTATCACCACTGTTTCTTCGCGTTTTGATTGATGTTAGGAAGTGGGATGCGTTTAGAAATGCCTCAGGATGCTAATGGTATAAAAATTAAGGCTTAAAAAACTCCCTAGTAGTGATTTCAGTTTTGCATTATATGGCCAAAATTTCAAATTGTCCAATGGCTTTTGAGCGAGCCTTTTGCTATGTTCTAGTTAGGGTTGGACTCAGTGATCATCATGGAATTGAATAGGCATCCTAACTCCCCTTAATTCATGCTTGAGAAAGAATTGGCATTAGGGTTTGTCCATTAACCATTTTTTCCTAATTTCTAGCCAAAACCTAGACTTAGTATGAAAATGAACCTTGGCCTGATTTTTGAGTTGATTCATGATGTATAGAACTTGTCCAAATTCATTTGACACCATTACATTGAGTTTTAAATTTTATTTGAATTTTCAATGAATTAAAATGAATTAAATCATCAAAAATTAAATAAAAATGAAAAAGTCAACATTTGGTCTTGAAATCAACCATGGGCCACGTGTGTGGCATGACAAGGATGGACAAAGTGAGAAAAATGGGGCCCTTTTGTCAAAATTGGATTTTCAAAGATAATTGACTTTTGCCATTTCACAAAATTTTCCCAACTTCTACAAGGCATAACTTGCTCAATTTTTAAGCTTTTCACATGTTCTTGGACATTTTGGAAAGGTCTTTGAGTCCTCCAACCAATGCCTTTGGTCCCATGTCATTTTGATTTACCAATCTCAAGTTATGGTCTTTGACTTAAAGTCCCTTTTTGTTGACTTTTGAAAATGACCTATAATGTTGAAATTGATAACTTTTTGTGAGAGCATTTCTTGGACTTGAAGTATGAAGATGAGTTGTAGGAAATGTCTTTCTCTTCAAAATGAGCTTTGGATGGAATTTTTCTGATAATCCATGTGAAAGTTATGCCCTGGTCAATTTCAGTTGACTTTTTCAGCTGTCCAAATATAGCAACTTTTGCATCTTTGATGACTTCTGAGCCAAATTTTGAGAATCATGATCAAGCATTGATCAAATGATGTTTGTGGCTTCAAAATGATATATTGACCAAAAATTTGAACTTTTGACTGTCAAATGACCATTTTGCCCCTACAGTTGACTGTAGTGCAATTTAGGGTTTTGACTGTGCAATCTTGAGCTGAATGCCTTGAAACTTGATATGAGGATGCTTGACCATCTTTGTAAGCATATGAGACTTGATTGGACCTTTGAACACTTCCTTTTCTTGATCAACATACAAACCCTAGTTTTGACTGTATGGAGGCCTTTGCATTGTGCAACTCTTGGGGAATTTTGTAGCTTGGCTTGGCAGTTTCTTGAGGAATATGGGAGGGCAAATTTTGGGGTATAACAGTAAGGATACCTTAGCATTTCGACGGGACTGTCATCATGTAGGAAACATCGAGGGATAAGATCATTTCTCGTAGGCAACTCGAGGGACATTAAGGGACCATGATCTTTATGATGACTTTAAAACTGAGGGTCTTTGCTAAGATATGTGTACGTTCGAGGGACATGACCATTGTTTTCCGAGGCAACCATAGTGAGGTTATACCCTAGGGGTGCTTGTGTGAGAAATGTGTCCAATTCAATTATATTTATCTTGAAATTAGTGACCTAATGATTAAGTGATTACTTCTTGTCATGCACGCCTAATTTACTAACAGTTTATATACAAGCATATAAGAAACATAAAGGCGAGAAATAAAGTTCCTACAGCTATTACAAGGCTTTGGTGTAGTTACATAAATAATGAACGAAAAGTAAAATGCGGAAATTGAAAATCCTAATTGAACTATTACAAATCGGGCATAATTACATAATAAAAATAATCGTATGAAAAATAATGACGCGCAAAAATTAAGACTGTCCTACGTTTGAAACCCTAAAAGTCTAATTTCCTATTAAAAATATTTTGGTATTTTATGAAAGAAAATTAGAAATTTAACCTAATTTCTAACTAATTTTAAATTAAAGAAAAAAAGTTAAAATTTAATTAAATTAATTTGCAAAAATTATTTTTTCTTTAAAAAAACTCTAAATCCTATTTTTTTGATGATTTTCTGATTTTATGATTTAAAAAAAATGAATAAACAAAAAATATAAACTAAATAAAAAATAATAAAGAAATTTAAAAAATGGGCCTGGGGGTGAGAAACCCAATTGGGGGTTATGTTGTAGAATTGTGGCTAGGACCAGATTGCGTTGGCCCAGTACAACTGTATGGGATCTGGTGTTGCTAGATCCTGAGGGTTCACCATGGAGAAGCGTTTCCAGGGGCGCTGGATTTGATACTATAGTGATCTTATGGATGAGATCTGGAGATGCATGGTGGACATGCTGAAACACAAAGCACATGATCTACAAGAAATATTCATAAAAAGTAATATGCAAGAGGCATGGATTGAACCCCTGCCCTTGCACATACACAAAGCCTTAAGCGTGTTGTCTCTATCGTTGGGACGGTTGTACATCGATTAACCTAACCACAACCAATTGATTAAATATTAAAACTGGACCCAAATGTTGACTGTAAACACGCACACCCAAAGTGTGGCCCTGGTATTTGAAACGAACCAATCACATCATCCTAACATGCCACGCAAAGTCCTTGGCCGGTCAAACCACCCTGGATGGTGGTTCCGATCATCTTCTCCATTTGCACAAAAATCCCAACCTGCGAAATATAAAAAAAAACGAAAGCAAAAGTGACCCTACCCCCCTAATTTGGGGTTTACGAGTTCAATGGTGATGGCCATTTGGCCTGAGGAGGCCTTTATAATCCTATTTGTGCCTTGGCCGTTTTAAAGCCCTAACAATGGCAACTTGCATTCTAAGCCTCTAGCTCTTCATGTAGCACGTTAGAACGATTCAAAATAATCATATGAACACGAATGTATGCTTTATATTCATTTAAATAATGTGCGTTAAGAGATTCAAATATGAAAATTTTACCAAAAGGATGTGACTCGATTGGCCGGTTTCAGCCTGCTTCAGTCGTGGATGAAGGTGAAGAAGTGAAAAACACAAGAAGGGGGGGTTGAATTGAAACTTAAAATCAAAAGTGTAGTAGGCACGATATTTTTATCCTAGTTCATTTGATCTCATAATACTCCACTCCACCCGCCAAGGTGATTTCGCCTCTCTCCAATGAGGACTTAATTCACTAATCAAAAACTGATTACAACATTACTTTGACAAGTGCAAAGTCTTCTTGAGTACAACCACAACCCGGTTTATCTCAAGGAAAACTAGCTTAATCAAGATAAAAGAATATACTGTGTATTATTGTTTTTTTTTTACAAAAACTGTATCACAACTGTGATATTTTACACAATTTTGAGTGTATATATGAATATGTAAGATTGCAGCGTTTGAGAGGTATTTGCAGTGGTGTATCTAAAATCGTAAACGATTTGTCCTCTAAGCTTGTTTATATAGGAATGGAAATCTTGTCCAACATAAAGTGTGATAATGGACATTCAATGTTGTTTCCATATTGAGAATATTCTTGTCTCAATGAAGTCGTTGCATATGATATTGTCTTGATTGAAAAGTAACACTTCAGAACTTAGAATCTTGTATGCTGCAATTGCTTCAGAATATTGATGACTCAAAGATGTGAGGATCTGATGGTATATTAAACTTCTGTTCAGAATCAGAGTATTCTTCACTTCAGTGTAGATTCAGATTACCATTCTTCAGTGCAGATTCTGATCACTTCAGCTTGAAAGCTTCTGTAGTTTAATTTCTGATGTTGTTTTGGTCAGAACTTTTGCATACAAAATAACAAAAATTTAGAGTGCATATTTGTTCTTTGTGTTTGTTATCATCAAAACTCTAATGAAGGGTTGTAGAATTAAACAATGTTCTAACAATCTCCCCCTTTTTGATGATGACAAAAACTAGGATTTTCAATGAAAAATATAGAACAAAAAGCTTAAGAGAGTCTCCCCCTGAGTTGATTACTCATAAAGAGATGAGTTACTTCCCTGGAGTTCCTTCTCATCAGAGCTTTTGATGCATCTCCTTCTGTCCTTATCAAAATATGTTCCTGTTCAAGCTTTTCAGGAGATATAGAGGTTAAGATATTCATAATGTTTGAGACTTTGTCCCGGCATACTGTTATTGAAAATATCTTAATTTCTCCCCATTTTTGTCAGGTATCAAAAAGCAATATAATCAGAGTAAAAAAGATGTTTTATATTGAAAACAGAATGCAATGATAAATTTCAGAAACAAGGAGGATAAGATAAAAGATAAATATACAGATAAACATTTAAAGAAAATCTAAGAAGAAGGGGGAAGACGTGTTAACAACGCTTCCAACAAGCTCTTAATCTGAGTGCTTGACTCTTCCTGCTTTCCCAGAATGTCTTTGATTTCTTTTGTTGTATCTTCTTGTTTATCCAAAATATCCTTGATCTCTTTGTTTGTGTCCTCTTGCTTATCCAGTCTGGCATGGATTAAGGCATTCTCCTTGTTCAACTCTTCCAGAGTTTGCATGACTAAAGACAAAGTTGGTGTATCTTCAGGGGTTGCATGTCGTTCAAAACACTCTGCAGCCTCTTCTGATTGAACAACTTCTTCTATTGCAATCACCTTTTCTGGAGCAGTAGTCAGAGGGTGACTATCAAAATCTGTTTCAGTGACTTCTGAAGGTTGGTGCTCTTTCCAGGGAGCATTATCCAGCGGAAGAATTTCTTTCTTGTACTATTGGCTCAGAATTTGATCTTGGAAGGCTTTCAGCTGATCACTGAAGTTCTGCTGAGCCCTTTCATAGCTCAATTCTTTCAGCTTATGGTTTCAGAGTTGAGCCATTTTCTGAATTATTCCCACAGAGAATCAGAAGCAGCATGATTAGAAATCTCTTGACTTTCTTGTTTCAAAGAAGTAATCTATTCCTGTATTTCTGTTTCAAAACTCAACAGATAATTACCAACATCTGATTTGGTTGAGGTTGGTTTAGGTTTGGGAGTGGCAATTTTGTTTGAGGTGGAAGGTAGTTGGTCTAACACATTTGGATCAATGACAAGTCTGAGTTGGTCAGCTGGACGGTTGATAGGTGAGGGAGTGGAAGAGTCAGAAATCAGGATTGGTTAGTGAGGGGTGTTTAGTGGTGTAGACTCATATGGTGAAGGGATTTCTGGAATGTCATGAATAGTGAGAGGTAAACGAACCGTAAGAGGTTATGTTATCCCAGGAATTGGGGTGTGGTATCAGAGTCTGAAAGGGAGTCTTCTGATTGGTTTGCGGTAGCATGTTGAATTTTTGGTTCAGGTATTTCAGAAGATGGGTTTTCAGATGGAGGAGTGAGAGGATTTTCATTTTCTGGTTGGGGTGAGTTGAGGTTTTTGTGTTCTGGTTGAGGAGAGTGTGGCTGTGGATTTTCTGGTTGAGGAGACTGTGGTTGTGGATTTTCTGGTTGAGGAGAGTAAGGTTGTGGATTTTCTGGTTGTTGAGGTTGAGTGTTTGGATTTTCTGGGAGTGGTGAGGAAAAGTCTCGATCAAACAGTTCAATATCAGATAGAACTCTAGCAAGTTCTGGTTGATGTTGTTCTAGATTTGGATTTGGATTGGGGGAGTGAGGTTCATTCAAGAAATTTCCAAGAGTTACATATGGGTCAAACTCTATGTCAAAATCCTCAAATGTTTAGGGTGAAGGATTTTCTGTTGGTTGAGAGGGAATGGTTTCAGATGTTGGAATAGCTATTGATTCTACAACAGAAACAAAAGATGGGTTACCTTTCTTTTTCGCAGCCTTGGGTGTCCTCTGAGAGGATCCTTCTCCTGCTGCGTTCCTCTTTCTGGATTTCTTTAGCATAACCTCTGGAGCTGGCTTGTGCAGATCTTGGATGTTACTTTCTGGAATAGTCCCATCAGCCTTGCAAGCTTCAAGGTATCTGACTATAATCTATGGAGAGGCATCTATCTCAGAAAATAGTGGAAAATCCTTCAGAGGGATTCTCCTAGAAGTGATGACCTCATGAGAAGCAATTGTTGGTTCCTTCTTAATGTTCTCAATAATCTTCATTTTCTTCAGATTCTTGGCATTTAAAGGTTTCCCATTAGTTGCTTCCAGAGTACCAATTTCTTGAGCCTCTGTCAGATGTTCTATCAGCCTGTTTTCTGTTAGAATATCTGAAATAAATCTTCCTAGAGGAATCCAATCCCTCTGAGTTCTTTCTTCTTCTCTTGTCTCTTTCACACTTTTTTTGAGATGGTTGAAGATCAAATGTGGAAGGTTTATCTTGGTCTTCTTTGCAATGAAGTAAATCAGAAACTGCTGATCAATATTGATGTAATCAGGGGAGCTTTTAGACTTCCTGTGATTGATACATCCTAGAATTATTCTGGCCCAGATTCTGTAATGATCCTTCAAGTCTCTGATCTTGCTGGATGGTTGTCCAGAAGTGAATATTTCCCTAGCAATAGATTTTAGGTCAGGGCACTTATCAGCCATATCAATGCATCTGACTCCACCGCCATTGTATCCAATGAGTTTCACAATCAAATCTTCTGTAATCACTATCTTCTTCCCCATAACATATTATGTGACCTGGTGGTTGGATGAGGTAGCATGAATCCAAAACTCTTTAACAAGAATGGGAAAAGTTGGACCAAAAAGACGATCAAAGTATCTGTTCCATCCCTGTGCAGTTATATCTTCATACAGATTAAACCCATTTTCTTGTAAGCTTTTAAAATCAACGATCAATTCATAGAGAACTTTAAGTTTGTCAACCGGAGTGAGTAGCGTTCTAATGGGCTCTTCATATTGTTCAGTAGATGAATATTTAGGAGCATTGTTGACATTCTTGAGAGTTGATGATGATGCCATTGTTCACACGGATTCTTTGAAGAAAATTGACATAAAGGGTTTTTAAAAAAGAAACTAGAACAAGAGTGAATATTTGAAGATGGTAAAACGTGAATGAATGAAAGAGTAAATTGAGTTTATATAGGATTTTTTTTTGGAAAACGTAATCAGTAAGAAAGAAAATAAGATGATTATATGCATTAATGAAACCTAAAATTAGGGGATTTAGAGAGATATTAAACAGTTACCAATGACAAGTGTCTCAATGCATCCAATCAGAGCCTTGGACCCTTCAGAATTTGAACGCGTGTTCAGCCTCAGAAGGTAGTTTGTGAAAGGATGACAGATGTTTGATGGTGTGAACTGCACGCCTCTATCCTTGAAATGAAAAGTTTAGATCTTCATAGATAGATTCTGAGGCAACTATACTTCTAACTTTTGAAGACAAGTTGATCAGATGTTCACAGAAAACAATAAAGTTATGAGGGTTAGGGTATGCAAGTAAAACATTTTATTCTGGACATAATTTCATGCTGAGATGTTTCAGAATGAAATTGAATCTATCTTCATAAAGGGGTTTTGTAAATACATCAGCCCATTGATGGTCTGTGTCAATAAATTTCAATGTAAGATTTCCTTTCTGAATATAGTCCCTAATAAAATGATGTTTTATTTCTATATGCTTAGCCATAGAATGCAAAATAGAATTTCTAGAGAGACATATGGAAGAAGTGTTATCACAAAAGATAGGAATGTTACTACCAAATATGTTGAAGTCTTCAAGTTGAATTTTCATCCAGAGCATTTGAGTGCTACATCCAACAGCTGTTATGTATTCAGCTTCTGCTGTTGACAATGTTATTGTGGACTGTCTCTTGCTGGTCCATGAGATCAGATTGTCTCCCAGAAACTAGAAGCTTCCATAAGTGCTTTTACGCCCTACTCTGTCTCCAGCAAAGTCTGCATCACTGTATCCTACTAAGCTGTATTCATTGGATTTTCTATAAAACAAACCCAGATTAGTAGTACCTTTCAGATACTTGAAAATTCGCTTAACTGCTGTTATGTGAGATTCTCTAGGATCTGATTGGAATCTAGCACATAAGCAAACACTGAATAAAATATCAGGCCTTGAAGTCATCAAATAAAGGAGAGATCTAATCATACTGCTGTAGATTTTTTGTTCTACCTTTTTACTTACCTCTTCCTTTTCTAGAATTCACGTGGGATGCATTGGAGTCTTTGAGGGCTTACATTCTAAGAGGTCAAATTTCTTCAGAAGTTCTCTTACATATTTGCTCTGATGAATGTAAGTTCCTTCTGGAGTTTGGTTTATCTGAATGCCCAGAAAGAATTTGAGTTCCCCCATTAAGCTCATCTCAAACTCTGCCTGCATGCACTTAGCAAATTCTCTTCCCATAGAATGTTTAGTGGATCTAAAAATGATATCATCAACGTAAATCTGACAAACTAAAATGTCATTCTTAAATGTCTTGTAGAACAAGGTTGTGCCCACTTTTCCTCTGGTGAATTCCTTTTCTAATAGGGAGTTACTTAGTCTTTCATACCAAGCTCTGGGAGCTTGTTTCAGAACATAGAGGGACTTCTTTAGTTTGAAAACATATTCTGGGTGTTTGGAATTTTCAAACCCAGGGGGTTGGTGCATATATACCTCTTCATCTATGTGACCATTTAAGAATGCACTTTTGACATCCATCTAATACAGAGTGATACCATTGTTTACAACAAAGGAGATTAAGAGTCTGATAGATTCTAACCTGGCGATTAGAGCAAAGGTTTCTGTATAGTCTATCCCCTCTTGCTAACTATAACCTTGTGCCACCAGTCGTGCTTTGTTTCTGATGACTTCTCATTGCTCAGTCAGTTTGTTTCTGAACACCCACTTTGTTCCAATGACGATGGATCCTTTTGGTTTGGGAACCAGATCCCATACGTCATTTCTGGTGAACTGATTTAATTCCTCCTACATTGCCAGAATCCAGTCATTGTCCAGAAGAGCTTCATCAATTGTTGTTGGTTCAATCAAAGAGACCAGTCCCATGAGGGGTTCTTCAGAGTTTCTCAATGTTGATCTTGTTCTGATTGGATCACCCTTCTTTCCCAGGATCTTATCTTCTGGGTGAGCTATGCTGCTTCTGGATAACCTTTTCTGGAGTTGATCAACAGAAGGTACAGGATCACTTGTAATATTTATTTCTGAAGTTGTTGGAGCGTCTCTGTTGGGAACTTCTGATGGGTTGTCTTCAGTACCTGTGAATTCAACTTCTATATCTGCAAAAGGTTCATTATGCTTTGACTTTTGAGGGTCAAGCTTATCATCAAATCTAACACTGATTGACTCTTCAACAATATGTGTTTTTGTATTGTATACTTTGTACCCTCTTGAGCATTTAGAGTATCCTAACATAATACGCTTTTGTGATTTAGAGTCAAACTTGTTCAGATGATATTTAGTATTCAGAATCAAATAGGTGCATCCAAAAGGATGGAAATAAGAAATGTTGGGCTTTCTGTTCTTCCACAATTCATATGGAGTCTTTTCCAGAATAGGCCTTATAGAGATTCTATTCTGAATGTAACATGTTGTGTTAATTGCTTCTGCCCATAAGATCTTAGCAATGTTAGTCTCATTGGTCATGGTTCTAGTCATTTTTTGCAATGTTTTGTTCTTTCGTTCTACAACTCCATTTTGTTGGGGAGTTCTAGGACAAGAGAAGTCATGCAAGATGCCTTTTTCATTATAAAATGTTTCAAATTTTTTATTTTCAAATTCTCCACCATGATCACTTCTGACATTGACGATTCTAAGATCCTTTTCATTCCGAACTTGGTTACAGAATGCAACGAACACAGAATGTGACTCGTCCTTGTGTCTTAATAACTTTAACCATGTCCATCTGCTATAGTCATCTACGATCACTAACCCATACTTCTTGCCACTAACAGACGCAATTTTTACTGGTCCAAATAAGTCTATGTGTAGAAGTTCTAATGGCTTAGAGGTGGAAACAACATTTTTAGATTTAAAAGCAGGTTTTGCAAATTTACCTTTCTGACATGCTTCACAAAGAGCATCTGAGCTAAACTTCAGATTAGGAAGTCGTCTGACCAGATTGAGTTTGTTAATCTGAGATATTCTTCTCATACTAACATGCCCCACTCTTTTGTGCTAGACCCATTGCTCGTTGTTAACAGAGAGAAGACATTTTACATTATGACTTTTTAGTTCATAAAGTTTTATCTTATAAATGTTGTTTTTCCTCTTTCCATTAAAAAGGATAGTTCTATCTTTCTTACTAACAGCTTTTCATGAATTTTGATTAAAGATTATATCATAACTGTTATCACTTAATTGACTTATGGATAACAGGTTATGCATTAATCCATCAACTAAAAGCACATTATTGATAGAAGGAAGATTACCATTACCTACTGTTCCAGAGCCAATGATCTTCCCTCTTTGGTTTCCTCTAAAGCCCATGTAGCCTCCAGGTTTAAGTTCCAGGCTCTGGAACATATGCTTTCTTCCTGTCATGTGTCGAGAGCATCCAGAATCCAAGTACCATGATTGGTGTTTTAGCCTTGCTGCTAAAGATATCTGCTACATATATAATTTTGTCCTTAGGTACCTGTAGCGATAAAAAATGTAGTGGGGTAAATCGGAGATCGAATTATTGATTAATTCGTCTCACAAAAAGCAAGAGTCGCCACCGCGCTTTATTGTTTCCAAAGGAAAAGGGAAAAGAGCGAAATAAAACCCTAAATATGCAATGTAAATAATACTGAAAATACAAAGCGTTTTTGAAAAGAGATCTTATGGTTCGGGGGTTGGTTATACAATGGGAAGGTATTAGCACCCAATGCATGTATAGTACTCTATAGGAACCTTTTGAAATATCTGTTTATTTGAAAATTGATCGCTTGATTGAAAATAAATCGTTTTGGCCGAAAAGGGATACGGACGGGTTTTTGAAGATACGGCGACTTAACGTCGAAGTTTTTGCTTAAAGGGTATAAATTTTGAAAAGATTGAGTACTTGAGGAAAAATTATCCTAAGTTTTAATGAGATGCGAAAGTTCGCGCAATTAGACTTGAGGACATGAAGTCAACAAATTTATTGTTTTTCCTTGGGATTTAAACATAAACAGAATAAACAAATAAATATGAAGTAAATAAACAGAAAAATTATGCGGATAATGATTAAATAACAATAATTAAATGATAGACTAAATGATGTGAATAATGCATTTTATGATTTTTGTTTAATATTAATGAGAAGAAAGTATTTCTAATAGTTTTCATTTTTTACGCATTTTTAATATGGATAAAAGGTAATGAGAATTAATTAACGAAGACAAAATACTTTTTAGTTTTAAGTTTTATTTTATATATTTGATATTAATATTGATAAAACAAGAGAATTAATTAATAAAATATTTTTTAAGTTTCTATTTTTATATGTTTTTAGAGTTTTGTTTAATATTGACATAAGAGGAGAATTAATTAGAAAAATAAAGTGTCTACATTCTTAAATTCTATTTTTTATGTATATGAAAGTAAAGTACTTATTTAAAAAAGTTAAGAAGTTCTAAATTAAATTAAAAGTTATTAATTTAACCTAATGAAATAATGTTAAAACTTCTAAATTAATTCCAAAGTTTAGACTAAAAAGATCAACCTAATTAAAATTTGCCTAATTAAATATATCTCTTGTTTTTTTTTTTATTTTATTACACTTACTAATTAACTAATATGATAACAATTCTAAAGGATTAAAAGAAAGTAAAATAAAAAGAAAAAAATGTATCAAAGAAAAAGGACAAGTAAAATATACGGGCTACAGATTTAGAGGCCCAAACAGAACTGAAAACGGGGGGGTGCTGCACAAAGGGATCTCGTTGGGCTTTTGGAAAATGAGATGGGTCAGGTCCAAGCATTATTTGTTAAGGGTTAAACGATGTTTAGTTTGTATTAAGGATTTAGGGTTTTGGAACGTGCAGAACGACGCTCATCGTTGCTTGTCTTCTTCTCCGATCATCCTCTTCAATCGCGTTCTGCGTTCCTCAATGGCCACCAGCACTCTCCACTCTCTTCTTCCCTCCAGCAAAGGCGTTAGGGGGCGACGGATTCGGTAAGTCCATTTTCTTATTCGCTTAGGGTTTATTACGGTTTGCATGTGTTGATTTCCTATTTCGAATTCTAATTCGTGTTTTTACATGATCATCGGGATATTATGAAAGGACAAGAAGGTGGAAAAGCTACCTGGAGAAAGGAGGAAGGAGGGTTTGAGTGCTTAGGAGGCCGGAACGGCGAGGAGGATGCGTGCTACTTCGGACCACCGGTATTCTGTATTCGTGTCTTTCTTCTTCTTGCCTTGGTACTGTACTTCCATGTTGCCTTGAACGTTTTCCTATCTTCTTCTTCACTGTGATTCTTGTTACTGTATGCTTTCTCTTTTTCTTTTTGGCCAATGAGGATGTATCTGAGGTCTTCGTATGCTTGGGTTTGGAAATTGGTTTAGGTCATGGTTTGGATAGTTTTCATGGTCCTACTGGTTTGAGGTTTTTTTTGCTGTTTTTTTGAAATGGTGATGGTATTTGTTGGTTTATGGTTCTACTGGTTTTAGAAATGCAGCAGGCTATGGTTTTTGATGATGCAGTTAGCAGGTTCTGGTTTTGATAATGCAGGTTTATGCAGTAGCAGGTTTTGAATGGTTTAATATTTTGTAGGTTTTTGAATGGTGTATGAAATGGTTGAGGTTTTTGATGGTACAGGTTTTACAATAGGCTATGGCATATGGAATTTGGTTTTAGGCCGTGATGTTTTGGTTATATGCAGGTTTGATGGTGTTTATGCTATGTCTTTTGTATGGTTTATGCAGTAGAAAGGGTTTTGAAATGGTTTGTATGGTTTAAGCCATACAGGATGATAGTTTAGAAAATGGTTTTGCAGTAGAAAGGGTTTTGAAATGGTGTTTGGACTTTGAGAAAATTTCTTCTGTTTGACAGTTTTCCTTTTTTTAGTTTTGAAAGCTTGGAGATAGATAGATGTCCCGTTTTTGAATGTTGAAGGGGTTTTTATGTTTGTTCTCACAGTTTTGGTTCCTCTTAGCCTCTCCTTTCTGTTACAGGTCTGTGGTATATTTTAATATATCTCCTTGGCCTTCTGCACAAAGCTGCTTCATACAGTTTGTTTGTATTCTACTCTTGTGCTTCTTATTTTACTGAGTTATTGCTGTAGTTTTGTTTTGTAATTCCTTCTGCCTAAACCAAAACCTGCAAAACCAAACTTCTTCCTCTCTTCTCTCTCTCAGTACAGTTTTGACAATAAGATGATATGTATTGTTTCCTTCTGAAATTGCAACAGAGCTGGAATATGATGAATGAGGAAATATTATTGCTTGCATAATGGTTTTGAACTGCATGCTTTCTTTTTGTCTTTGCATGGAAGTCTAAGTTTTGAATTCTTCTTATGTTGCTGCATGTTTACGTTGGAATGCTTTGAACACTGTATATGCTGTTGATTTTTTGTATGCTATTGTCAAACATTTGAATTGATGCATATTGTTTTGAACTATGCAGTGGGCTTTTGAAAATGCAATTGATTTGAAAAATGCAATTTTTTGACAAAAATGAATTTGTGCATTCATTTATAAAAATTCCTCTCCTTTTTTGTGAACCGGGAGAAATCCCGTGATTTGCAAAAAAGGGTAAACTGATTCCAGCCATTGCTTTTAATGATGAACACTAAATGATTTTTTTGCTTTTAATTATTTGTTCAAATCTAATTTTTTCTTTTAATTTTTGCAGGTAACATCAAGTGAGCAGACAAAAAAAGGCATTGGATAGAAGATTTAGAATTAGAAAACATTAGATTAGTTTTTATTTCATTTTAACTTTGTAAAATTATTATTGTAATTTTGTTGTAATAAATACAATATTTACCACAATAATTGTACAATTAGAAAAAATGAATAAAATTCCAATATTCGCCAATTAATTTCCTCTTTCTCTCTAATTATTTACTTTATTGTTTACAATTCTTTAAATTGTATGATAATTGAAAATAAATCTCAATTACCTAAATTCAGAATAGTAAACAAACAAATAAATAACATCATTGATCAATTAATAGTTTCAATTATTTAATTCATTAATCATGACTTTCCAAGTTATAATAATTAAAATAAAATTTCAATTATTTTTACTTAGAATGATAAATAATTAAATAATTATTATCGACCAATTAATGAACTTTTTCGAATATTTATTATATTATTCATGAATCTTTGAATTATGTAATAACTGAAAATAAATTCCAGTTATTTAAATTTAAGATAGTGCATAATAAATAAATATTGTCTGCACGATTAATGGGCCTCTTTTCTAATGTTTATTTTATTATCTATACATCTTTAAATTACATAATAATCGGAAAAAAATTCCAATTATTTAAATTTAAAATAATAAATAATTAATAAACATTATTTTAGCACGAATCGATTAAATAATTTAGTGTTCAAAATAAATAGCTCTCGACCTGAAAAAAGTTATGAATTTAAAAACAATAGATCAAAACACTTGTAATGTAATGATGCAGATAGGAGATGATATCTTAGGTCAAAATTTGGGGTACAACAGCTGCCCCTATTTAAGTTTCTTCTGTCCGGAGATATGAAGATCAAAATCTTCGTTTCGACGAGATTGAAGATACTTAAATACATAATTACGCAAATTTTGTCCTAAGATGCCGTCGTCATGTTTGATATGAATGCAATGATTGAATTCACAGAGAAAGATGTTATATGAAACAGGACAATGTTGGAGGAATCGAACACCAACAAAACACAGAGACATGGATTATACATTACTGGGGAAACGAGTTATCGACTTTAAACGACAGACTCCTGACAGTGAACAAAATTGAGGGGATACGACCTCTGACCCTAACAAAGAGAGCATCTTGCATAGGCCATAACAGATTATTGACCCAAAACAGTGAGTTCGCAACTCAAGGTCAATGATAGACAGAGAGTATCAAATTGCTGATAACAGATTACCGATTTCTGAAGGTAATGATTCCTGACAAACCTTCTCTGCGAGATTTTCAGAGATATACTCATAAATGCTGAAATAATATTGTAGGTACGCAAGTTGTTCAAATAATAAAAACTGCCACTTGTTGTCGCCTAAAGAAAATACCGATAACATACAAGCTGCTCAAATAAAGAGGCTACCACTTGCTGTCGTCCAAAGAAAATACCGATAACATACAAGCTGCTCAAATAAAGAGGCTACCACTTGCTGTATTCCAGAAAAGTAATAACGTACAAGTTGCTCAAATAAAGAGACCGCCGCTTGCCGTTTTCCGAAGAATAATAACGTACTGGTAGCTCATGAAGAGCTGCTGCTCGTCGCTTTCAAAAAAGTAAATGACGCACTAGTAGCTCGTGAAAAGCTGCTGCTCGGCGCTTTCAAAAAAATAATGACGCACTAGTAGCTCGTGAAGAGCTGTTGCTCGGCGCTTTCAAAAAAGTAATGACGCACTAGTAGCTCGTGAAGAGCTGCTGCTCGGCGCTTTCAAGAAGTAACGTACAAGTTGCTCATGAAGAGCTGCCGCTTGTCGTTTTCCAACGGTGTCTATAACGTACAAGTTGCTCATGAAGAGCTGCCGCTTGTCGTTTTCCAAAGAATAACTCAGGAGGAAATTGCGATGACACTGGCAGAGAATAAAATCTTCGTCCAAGAGAATCATGAATCAGTCCATTCCCAAGGATATCACGTATAAATGTGCAAAATAAATGCACCATCTGTCTAGGTCGCGGTTTCACTGGGAAGAATCAAGGAGATAGCCTATGCAAGAGGCAACAACTTCATCCAGGAATAAACCAGAGAGAAGACAGTCAAACAAAACTCTACCTGATGAGAAAGTAAATCGACTGGGGATTCATCCTATCCATAAATGGACAAGGTAAGCTGAATCAAAAATCATCCACGAGGATTAGCTCAGTTGGGGAATTTAGAAAGGAAACACATTTTCTGCCTAAGCTAATCTTCTACTTGGAAAGAAATACGTACGTGGTTCGAATAAACGAAGTACGAACCAAAGTCAACGGCAAATGTGGATATGCATGCTGATATGAGTGTGAATGAGTAACGAATGTTGTGCTTACAAAAACAGACAGATGGAATATCTTGAAGATAATAAGATGTCGCGAAAAGATAGATACTCGGCCAATCTTAAAGAAAACTGAAAAATAACTGGAACTGGAACCACACAGCAACCTCAGAGCGCAACACGCCACAAGGTTCAAGTCTTCTGAGGAGAAAAGCATCCAAATCCAAACTTACAATACCGATAGACAAACTGGCATGAGACGAAGTGTACCGCACTTCAAAATCTCCCAAACAAAGGTAGCTAAAACAACACTTAACTGGAACAACTGGGGAGTCACCAAATTTCGCACCACCAAAACCAAGTGTGTACATAGCCAACACTTCATGACGATTTTGAAAGAAAAAAACTCATCGTGCAAGTATAAATCACTGTACTGTCTTGCATTTCATGGCTTGACTATCTTCGGAACGACTGTTAACATTCCCTTCGTTACTCACGACACATTTTTTTTAAAAATAAGAATATTTTAAATACTTTGTTTCAAATATTGCCGTAAAAAATTAAAATTTTTCCCACAAAAGGTAAAAACGCTCAAATTTCATTAATAAGATGGTAGTTCGCTAACAATGCGACTCCAACGGTTTACAAAAAGTTTGGGAAGTAGTATATGAAATAAAAAGGTCACGCAAAAACAATGATCACTATTCTCCCTAACAACTTCGAATTCCGAAATGTGTTCGAATGCCAAGACTGGTCTGACCAAAAGCTTGCCTAAGCAAAATACCTCTTGACTGCATCGGCGTTCAAGGGACGCGGGAGTTCTTCACCGTCCATATTGGTGAGAATCAAAGCACCTCCAGAGAAAACTTTCTTAACAACATACGGTCCTTCATAATTCGGAGCCCACTTGCCCCTAGAATCAGGTTGGAAAGATAAAATCTTCCTGAGCACAAGGTCACCTTCTCTGAACTCGCGTGGTCGAACCTTCTTATCAAAAGCCTTCTTCATTCTCTACTGATATAATTGACCGTGACACAAAGCTGTCAACCTCTTCTCCTCAATCAAATTCAACTGATCATATCTACTTTGACACCATTCGGCCTCAGAAAGTTTAGCTTCCATCAACACTCTCAGAGACGGAATCTCAACTTCCATGGGGAGTACTGCTTCCATACCATAAACTAGGGAAAATGGGGTCGCGCCCGTTGAAGTTCGAACTGAAGTACGGTATCCGTGTAAAGCAAACGGAAGCATTTCATGCCAATCCTTATAAGTTACTACCATCTTCTGGACAATCTTCTTGATGTTCTTGTTAGCCATGTCGGGACGAGTCCTTCTCAACTTCTGCTTGATTGGCGGACATTCAGGTCTCAACGGTAAACGATGCTCCACAATGTCATTGTCCAAACCTGGCATATCTTGGTAGGACCAAGCAAACACATCAACATACTCTTTGAGAAGCTCCAACATTTTCTCCTTAACTTCCGGGATAAGCAATGCTCCGACTTTAACCTCCTTTCTATCTTCTTCACCACCCAAATTGACCAACTCCACAGGTTCTTCAAACGGCTGAATGATCTTCTCATCATGCTCAAGCAAACGGGAAATCTCAACAGGAATCTCTTCATCATCCTCTTCTTCGGCTCTGAACACAGGGAATTCAAAGTTGGGAGAGGGCATATGATCGTTGTTTTCGATGGTTAAGTCATGGATTAATCTGCACATATGATTATGCTTTATTTTAGAAATCGATTTGTGCAAATAAAACAAAAGGTTATTATGTTTCCTATTACTACCAATTAATTTCATTATTATTTCCCAAAAGTGAAAAATAAAATAGTAGTGGACAAAATAACATTTTATTTATCGAAGAGAAATACTTGAAACAAATAGCCCAGACATTTCTCTTTTGCCTTGGGCAGAGCAAAAGGAATTATTTTTCATAGCCCGACACAAAATACGTTTCGCCTTGGGCAGAGCGAATTTTTCAAAGAAAAACAAAACGAAACATTACTCGGAAATATGCATAACAACGGGAACATCAACAGCTATCCAGTTTTGGCAAGCCAATCCATGCGTCACAAAATCGGGCAAATCCTTCTCGGAATCATCATCTATGATAGCATCAACCTCAGGATGTACAAACCCTGCACTTCGGAAAACCTCTTGAATCGGACGAACAACCACCTCTTGCTTGACTGTTGCAGATACTGGATGAAAACCGAGACCTTCCCTAGACTTATTCTCGGGTAACGTCAACACCTGGCCCCATCCTTCGGCCGAACCACTTTCCACCACTCGCCGCGCATCCTCAAAAGAGGAGATGGATGCCCCTTGCTTCTTCACTGTATTCTTAGCAACAGATAGACCCTGGAACTGGGTCCCCACATCCTCGTCAGCATCAATAAAAGAAAATGATGATAAATGGCTTACCACCATAGCCTGCTCTCCCCCAATCATCACTAGCTTCCCATGTCTTACAAACTTTAGTCTCTGATGGAGCGTAGAGGTGACTGCCCCGGCATCATGAATCCAGGGACGACCCAATAAACAGCTGTAGGCAGCATGAATATCCATCACTTGGAAAGTGATTTGAAAAGTATGGGGACCAATCACTATAGGAAGATCCACTTCACCAATGACTGTCTTCCTAGAACCATCAAACGCTTTAACAATTACGCCACTGGGTCTCATAGGAGCACTTGGATATGAGAGCCGAGATAACGTAGTCTTGGGCATCACATTCAACGACGAACCTGTATCCACCAACACACTTGATAAGGTATCATTCCCACAACTTACTGAGATGTGCAAAGCCATATTATGATTTCTCCCCTCCTCCGGGAGCTCTTCATCACTGAAACCAAGATTGTTACACGAAGTTATATTTCCCACAATCCCATCAAACTGATCAACCGTCTCATCATGATCCACGAACGCCTGATCCAAGACCTTCATCAAAGCTTCTCTATGTGCACCAGAATCTCTCAGTAAAGCAAGCAAGGAAATCTTGGAAGGTGTTTGCAAAAGTTGGTCCACGATCTTATATTCACTTCTCTTGATAAGTTTCAAAATCTCATCATCCTCGGGGTGAGGGATAGGTTCACTGGGTCGGCCTATCTCAACCCTTGGTTCAACATTTCTCACCGGAATCTCCGCCGGCATGGGCCTCCTAACTTGAACTTCCGGTCTCTTCGAAGGTACTGCTGCAAAAACACGCCCACTTCTCGTAACTCTACTCACATCAGCAATGTTAACAAAAGACGGTCTTGTTGGTATGGGGACTTCTACCCCATTCTCAATCATTGTGGCATTATACTTGTACGGCACAGCTTGGTCTGAATTGTAAGGCACAGGGCCAGGTGGGCAAATAATCAAAGGATCAACAGGTGCAACCTGACTGTCATAAGCAATCTCTACTGATTTAGGCAAATTAAATTGTGGTATGATAACATTCACTTCATCTTCCAGATTTCGGTCATAGGTAATAGTGATAACTCTCTGATCTAGCAACTTCTGAATATCCTCCTTCACGATAGGACAATCATCCTCTCTTGAACAAAACTCACAAACATCATAATCATGCTGGTGCCTAACAAAGGCAAGTATTCTCAAACTCTGATGTAACCTGACCAACGACTCTCTTATATGTTCAACTTGAAAAACTCGGAACTTCCTCGGACAACCTTCCACCATATTCACCGAAGCTGCCCCATGTCGAGGCAAAGGATTATCTCTGACATTTGGATTAACATCCTTAAAAGACAAGATACCATTCTTAATTAATCTCTGTACGTCCGCCTTCAGAGCAAAGCAATTCTCAAGGTTGTGCCCCGGTGACCCTTGATGATATTCACAAAACTGATCCGCCTTGTACCACGGAGAAGCACTGTTCGGTGCGACAGGAGGAGGCTTTGTCGTGATGAGACTCTTTCTGATAAGAGCAGGGAATAATTCAGTATAAGTCATAGGAATGGCATCGAACTGCGGTTTTCTGGGTGAACGGTTCTGATTGTTGAATGGATAAGCCTGTTGTCGAGGCTGCTGCTGAAAAGGCCGTTGTTGAGGCGGTGGGGTTTGATGAGCTGGGGTCATCAAAGCTGGGCGGACAGCCGGAGTGACTGCCGCAACGTGAGAGTACCCTCTCCTAGGTCTACCTGGAAACAAAGCGCTGACATCCTGCTCTTTTCTTTTCGGGAACACACCCCCAAACTTCTTAGCACTGCTGGACGGACTCCCTTCCTTAACCAAACGCCCTTCACGAATCCCTTCCTCTAATCGCATACCCATGCTTACCATTTCGGTGAAGTCACTGGGTGCGCTGGCTATCATTCTCTCATAGTAAAAGGAACCTAAAGTCTTCAAAAATATCTTTGTCATCTCCTTCTCCTCCAGAGGTGGATAGATTTGAGCAACAATTTCACGCCACCTCTGGGCGTACTCCTTAAAAGATTCCCGGTCTCTCTGCGACATTGCCCGGAGTTGATCCCGGTCCGGCGCCATGTCGACGTTATACTTGTACTGATGGACGAAGGCTTCGCTAAGATCGTTAAAGTTACGGATCCGAATACTGTCTAAACCCATATACCACTTTAGAGCAGCACCCGTCAAACTATCTTGAAAATAATGAATCAACAAGTCATGATCATCGGAGTACGTAGACATCTTCCTCACGTACATTGTCAAATGACTTCTAGGACACGAATCACCTTTATATCTCTCAAAGTCCGGCACTTTGAATTTTGCTAGAATCTTGACGTTCGGAACTAAACAAAGGTCATGCGTATTCTTCCCAAACAAATCCTTCCCTTTCAATGCTCTAAGCTCCTTCTGCATTTCCTGGAACTGATCCTGAAATTCCTCCATTCTATCAAAGAGACCCAAACTTTCAGCAGGCTCGGCAGGATAAGTAGGTTCATTCAAGTATGGCACGGAGTGGACCACAGGAGCAACGGTCGTCATAATCGGTTGCGGAAAAGGTGTTACAGACGGAATTACTGGCGGCATGGCAGTTGTTTCTGGTTGAGGAAGAGACGAAGCAGGTTGAAATAAAGGTTGTACGGCAGGCTGATACCCCTCTGGCACAAAGTTGTAAGGCATTCCCCACGGAAAGCCTTTCGGCATCTGATGTTGAAGCGGAGAGTTGATTTGAGTCACGGAGGCAGGAACTGTGACAATCTCGGAAACCACTAGAGTTGAAGTCTGAATCTCGGTAGCTGTAGTCGATGGCTGATTCTGAACAGCCACCAAACTTTCTACTAACGCAGTTAACTTTTCAATCTCGACACGAAGTGTAGCAACTTCCCCACGAAGCTCATGATTTTCCTGTTCCAAATCTTCCATTTTCCTTTGACGATTGGCCCGAGTGTCGTATCAGTGAGACAGCTTGACAACCTTCGGTGGAAAAAGAACAAGGATGAGACTCTAGAAAACATGTGAAGTGGAATGTGGAATGATGCATGATGGCGATGCAAATGATGACTCATTTTAAAAGTTTTTTCAAGGAACTTTGATAATTTTGCATACATCAATGGTAAAGGAATTTGGAACAACAAAAACTCAATCCATTAATCGAAAGCGATAAATTACAACTTACAATTTGGAATATCAAAATAGTAAATTACAACTTTGGGATAACAAATCCAATAATGAAAGCAATAAATTACAACTTTGAAACGTGGAATCCATAATGAAGTGATAAGTTACAATTCTACAACATGAAATCTAAAATAAAGAAATAAATTACAACTTTGGGGCATGAAGCCTATAATAAAACAATAAATTACAACTTCGGAGCATGAAGCCCTTTTACATAGTTTTACAAAATTACATCAATAAGCCAAACTAAAGGTTAAAGATCACTCGGAATCCTCAGATGAAGGACCAAACACCAACTGTAACTGGAGCTTCTTGATCTTTTCTTCATAAAAGTCTTCCATCTCCCTCTTCTCAACTATCAGTCGGTTAATGACTTCCTCCTGCGGATTAGGAACGAGAGCCACGCTTACCGAACCTTCCCTTTTTCTCTTCCTTTCACCCGCATACTTCTTCAGCAAGGCATCCTTCTGACGAAGCTTCTCGTAGTGGTCAACGAACCGGCCGTCTTGAATAAGCAACAACTCCTCTTTCTCTTTTAACTGTCGAGTCAGGACTCGATTCTCATATTCAGACATATGGTACTTTTCCTTCCAAGAATCCCTCTCGGACTTCATCCTAGCCAGATTTCCTTGATATTCTCCTACATCCGCGATAGGGATAACAACAGATGATGGTGCAATGGCAGGGAATAAAGGTTTCTCAAGTTTATAGAGCATCTTGAGAGCACAAGCCCTAGCACGGACCCACTGCAGGTAAGGCTCCAAAGAAACGGCACCTATATGTCCCAGCATATCTCTCCCTTTCCTGTGGATGTGGCGCCAAGCTCCTTCAATCTCCCTCTTAGCAGCCTGATGATCTTGTCCTTCCTGAAGAAAGAAACCACTCACATGGATGTTGTTTGGTTTATCTCTCATCGGGTACCCGAACTGACGGCGCGCTAGAACAGGGTTGTAGTTGATTCCACCCCTCGTACCGAGAAGAGGTACGTTAGGAAAAGCACCACAACTATCAATGATCTCCACGTCGTGGTAAACTCGATTATACCAGTCAATGTCAAAATGAGTGAGAGCCATAATCTTTGGCGCCCAACGCGGCTCCTTCTCGAGATCCCAGAAAGCATCAGACCCAGGTAGATGCGAGACGTACCACTGATACAACAACGATACACAACAAATAATCATCCCTCCTTGATAAGAGTTTCGAATGTGGATGGAGTAATATGTATCCCCTATCAGCGTAGGGACCGGATTTCCAATCAGGAAAATTCTGATGGCGTTGATATCCACAAACTTATCAACGTTAGGGAATAAGAAAAGACCATATGCGAGTAAGGCAAATACGTCTTCGAAGGCAACAGTATCCTTTGTCTCAGCAAAGTGGCGAGCTTTCTTCAACAAAAACTGCGCCGGCAAACCCCGGATTCCCCCTTTCGTAGTCATGTTCTCCTCTACCTCTGACTTCTTTAAGTGGGTGATAGCTTATATCTCGTGAGATTTGGGCTCTTCTTCTAATCCAGAGAAAGGAACATGGTCGGCGATCGGAAAACCAAGAATATAAGAGTACTCCTCTAAAGTGGGCATCAACTGGTAATCCGGAAAGGTGAAACATCGGTACAAGGGATCATAGAACTGAACCAACGTGTTGAGGATGCCTTTCTTCATCTTGCGCTTCATGAGCGGTACGATGGACCCATATTTCTTCTGAAAATCCGTCGGACTCTCGATCTTCGGAATCAAACTCTTCAGTTCTTCAATCTCGGGCTCCTTGAAACTAAAGCTTCGAGTTTTTCTCCTTCCAAGTTCCATAATAACCTAAGATGTCTGCAAAAATCATTCCGAAGTTCCTTGAAAAAAAAGAGTTTTTTTTTTACAAAGATGTTGATGAATGCATGAATGAATGATAATGCAACAGTCCCACACAAACTTGCAAACATGGGGTTCAAGGGTTCAACGTTCAGCATGGAGTCGAGGGTAAAGCCCACCCAAAGGTATGTACTAACGGTTCAATCACACCTGTAAGACATGGTTCTAAGAGTTCCCAGAGTCTACATTCCTCCTTCAGATATTACCAACGTCTTGATTACTCAATAATTAGCAATATTCTCAAGAGAAACTCGTCCGAGCGTAGCATCGCGTAACAACTACTTCCGAATTACTCCGTTATAGTCTCCGCGCTACACCTAAAAAGGCCAAGATGGGTTAGGGTTCTACGGTCCTCAACTTCTCAGGCTCCTAGGTCGAAAATAATAACGTCTTCCCGATTACTCGGTAAACAAATATTAAGTTCAAGAGGGCCTTCCATTGAGTGGGGGATCTCATGCCTCCTTCTTCGGGATTACTCCCTCAAAGTTAACATGACTATACCGCCCGTCTTATTCCTTAAGTGTTACTTAATCTGGGTATAGGATTCGTCCTTTGCAAAAAACCCAAACAACCCCAATTTAAACACATAATCAAACAAAACAAATAATAATAAACAGATAAGACAAATTAGGCTTAACCCACTTAGGGATGGACCAGCAAGAGGTCAATCTTTCCCCAGCAGAGTCGCCAATTCTGTAGCGATAAAAAATGTAGCGGGGTAAATCGGAGATCGAATTATTGATTAATTCGTCTCACAAAAAGCAAGAGTCGCCACCGCGCTTTATTGTTTCCAAAGGAAAAGGGAAAAGAGCGAAATAAAACCCTAAATATGCAATGTAAATAATACTGAAAATACAAAGCGTTTTTGAAAAGAGATCTTATGGTTCGGGGGTTGGTTATACAATGGGAAGGTATTAGCACCCAATGCATGTATAGTACTCTATAGGAACCTTTTGAAATATCTGTTTATTTGAAAATTGATCGCTTGATTGAAAATAAATCGTTTTGGCCGAAAAGGGATACGGACGGGTTTTTGAAGATACGGCGACTTAACGTCGAAGTTTTTGCTTAAAGGGTATAAATTTTGAAAAGATTGAGTACTTGAGGAAAAATTATCCTAAGTTTTAATGAGATGCGAAAGTTCGCGCAATTAGACTTGAGGACATGAAGTCAACAAATTTATTGTTTTTCCTTGGGATTTAAACATAAACAGAATAAACAAATAAATATGAAGTAAATAAACAGAAAAATTATGCGGATAATAATTAAATAACAATAATTAAATGATAGACTAAATGATGTGAATAATGCATTTTATGATTTTTGTTTAATATTAATGAGAAGAAAGTATTTCTAATAGTTTTCATTTTTTACGCATTTTTAATATGGATAAAAGGTAATGAGAATTAATTAACGAAGACAAAATACTTTTTAGTTTTAAGTTTTATTTTATATATTTGATATTAATATTGATAAAACAAGAGAATTAATTAATAAAATATTTTTTAAGTTTCTATTTTTATATGTTTTTAGAGTTTTGTTTAATATTGATATAAGAGGAGAATTAATTAGAAAAATAAAGTGTCTACATTCTTAAATTCTATTTTTTATGTATATGAAAGTAAAGTACTTATTTAAAAAAGTTAAGAAGTTCTAAATTAAATTAAAAGTTATTAATTTAACCTAATGAAATAATGTTAAAACTTCTAAATTAATTCCAAAGTTTAGACTAAAAAGATCAACCTAATTAAAATTTGCCTAATTAAATATATCTCTTGTTTTTTTTTTTTATTTTATTACACTTACTAATTAACTAATATGATAACAATTCTAAAGGATTAAAAGAAAGTAAAATAAAAAGAAAAAAATGTATCAAAGAAAAAGGACAAGTAAAATATACGGGCTACAGATTTAGAGGCCCAAACAGAACTGAAAACGGGGGGGTGCTGCACAAAGGGATCTCGTTGGGCTTTTGGCAAATGAGATGGGTCAGGTCCAAGCATTATTTGTTAAGGGTTAAACGATGTTTAGTTTGTATTAAGGATTTAGGGTTTTGGAACGTGCAGAACGGCGCTCATCGTTGCTTGTCTTCTTCTCCGATCATCCTCTTCAATCGCGTTTTGCGTTCCTCAATGGCCACCAGCACTCTCCACTCTCTTCTTCCCTCCAGCGAAGGCGTTAGGGGGCGACGGATTCGGTAAGTCCATTTTCTTATTCCCTTAGGGTTTATTACGGTTTGCATGTGTTGATTTCCTATTTCGAATTCTAATTCGTGTTTTTACATGATCATCGGGATATTATGAAAGGACAAGAAGGTGGAAAAGCTACCTGGAGAAAGGAGGAAGGAGGGTTTGAGTGCTTAGGAGGCCGGAACGGCGAGGAGGATGCGTGCTACTTCGGACCACCGGTATTCTGTATTCGTGTCTTTCTTCTTCTTGCCTTGGTATTGTACTTCCATGTTGCCTTGAACGTTTTCCTATCTTCTTCTTCACTGTGATTCTTGTTACTGTATGCTTTCTCTTTTTCTTTTTGGCCAATGAGGATGTATCTGAGGTCTTCGTATGCTTGGGTTTGGAAATTGGTTTAGGTCATGGTTTTGATAGTTTTCATGGTCCTACTGGTTTGAGGTTTTTTTTGCTGTTTTTTTGAAATGGTGATGGTATTTGTTGGTTTATGGTTCTACTGGTTTTAGAAATGCAGCAGACTATGGTTTTTGATGATGCAGTTAGCAGGTTCTGGTTTTGATAATGCAGGTTTATGCAGTAGCAGGTTTTGAATGGTTTAATATTTTGTAGGTTTTTGAATGGTGTATGAAATGGTTGGGGTTTTTGATGGTACAGGTTTTACAATAGGCTATGGCATATGGCATTTGGTTTTAGGCCGTGATGTTTTAGTTATATGCAGGTTTGATGGTGTTTATGCTATGTCTTTTGTATGGTTTATGCAGTAGAAAGGGTTTTGAAATGGTTTGTATGGTTTAAGCCATACAGGATGATAGTTTAGAAAATGGTTTTGCAGTAGAAAGGGTTTTGAAATGGTGTTTGGACTTTGAGAAAATTTCTTCTGTTTGACAGTTTTCCTTTTTTTAGTTTTGAAAGCTTGGAGATAGATAGATGTCCCGTTTTTGAATGTTGAAGGGGTTTTTATGTTTGTTCTCACAGTTTTGGTTCCTCTTGGCCTCTCCTTTCTGTTACAGGTCTGTGGTATATTTTAATATATCTCCTTGGCCTTCTGCATAAAGCTGCTTCATACAGTTTGTTTGTATTCTACTCTTGTGCTTCTTATTTTGCTGAGTTATTGCTGTAGTTTTGTTTTGTAATTCCTTCTGCCTAAACCAAAACCTGCAAAACCAAACTTCTTCCTCTCTTCTCTCTCTCAGTACAGTTTTGACAATAAGATGATATGTACTGTTTCCTTCTGAAATTGCAACAGAGCTGGAATATGATGAATGAGGAAATATTATTGCTTGCATAATGGTTTTGAACTGCATGCTTTCTTTTTGTCTTTGCATGGAAGTCTAAGTTTTGAATTCTTCTTATGTTGTTGCATGTTTACGTTGGAATGCTTTGAACACTGTATATGCTGTTGATTTTTTGTATGCTATTGTCAAACATTTGAATTGATGCATATTGTTTTGAACTATGCAGTGGGCTTTTGAAAATGCAATTTTTTGACAAAAATGAATTTGTGCATTCATTTATAAAAATTCCTCTCTTTTTTTGTGAACCGGGAGAAATCCCGTGATTTGCAAAAAAGGGTAAACTGATTCCAGCCATTGCTTTTAATGATGAACACTAAATGATTTTTTTGCTTTTAATTATTTGTTCAAATCTAATTTTTTCTTTTAATTTTTGCAGGTAACATCAAGTGAGCAGACAAAAAAAGGCATTGGATAGAAGATTTAGAATTAGAAAACATTAGATTAGTTTTTATTTCATTTTAACTTTGTAAAATTATTATTGCAATTTTGTTGTAATAAATACAATATTTACCACAATAATTGTACAATTAGAAAAAATGAATAAAATTCCAATATTCGCCAATTAATTTCCTCTTTCTCTCTAATTATTTACTTTATTGTTTACAATTCTTTAAATTGTATGATAATTGAAAATAAATCTCAATTACCTAAATTCAGAATAGTAAACAAACAAATAAATAACATCATTGATCAATTAATAGTTTCAATTATTTAATTCATTATTCATGACTTTCCAAGTTATAATAATTAAAATAAAATTTCAATTATTTTTACTTAGAATGATAAATAATTAAATAATTATTATCGACCAATTAATGAACTTTTTCGAATATTTATTATATTATTCATGAATCTTTGAATTATGTAATAACTGAAAATAAATTCCCGTTATTTAAATTTAAGATAGTGCATAATAAATAAATACTGTCTGCACGATTAATGCGCCTCTTTTCTAATGTTTATTTTATTATCTATACATCTTTAAATTACATAATAATCGAAAACAAATTCCAATTATTTAAATTTAAGATAATAAATAATTAATAAACATTATTTTAGCACGAATCGATTAAATAATTTAGTGTTCAAAATAAATAGCTCTCGGCCTGAAAAAAGTTATGAATTTAAAAACAATAGATCAAAACACTTGTAATGTAATGATGCAGATAGGAGATGATATCTTAGGTCAAAATTTGGGGTACAACAGTACCCATATCTTTTTGGGTCCTGGTTTGTTAGTTTTACCAAAATTCTGGTTGAATTTTGGTTTAACAGAGTAATCACTACTAGTGTATTTTAGGTCATGTGTGTGCCCATATATGAAGCGTAATTTTAGTGGTGTGAATTTTATAACAAGGTCTGTGACTTTCTTAGGTGGAGATACCTTACCTTAGTATCCTATTCCTTTTATTCCATTCCTGCTAACTCCATAGATCATTGAAGCCATCTTTCTTCTATCAAAGTTTTTAGCCAGAAACTTCTGAAAGTTATGATCATACTCGTTATCTTATCAACATACTGGGAGTCTCTGAGATTGTTTCTTTCTGAGAGTTTTGTAAATCGTTTTCTAATTTTAAAATCTTTTCTTTTAACTCAGAATTCTCTAATCTAAGACTCTCAGTCTTTTCAGAGTCAGAGACAAGATCCCTTTTCAGGTTCTTCAATTTTACTCTGATTTGCTGATACCTTTCCAAAATTTCATTCAGACTTTCTGCAAGTTCAGCCTTAGTAAAATTAACAGTGAAATTAGGGAATACCTCTTTTGTGTCTGATTCTGAGTGTGAACCAGAATCTTCACTGTCTTCTGACACATTTTCCATGAGAGCAATGTTGGCTCTTTCATCATCTGACTCGGAGTCAGCATTAAAAGTGTCTGAATCGTCCCATGTTGCCATGAGGCTTTTCTTCTTCTCCTTGAAGAACTTCTTTTTGGGCTTCTCCTTCTGAAGCCTTGGACAGTCACTTTTTTAGTGCCCTTTCTCATTGCACTCATAGCAGATGATGTCCTTGTTATTTGACTTTTTGTGTCCTGAAGAAGCTTTAGATCTTCTGTGTCCAAAGGAGGACTCAGACTTTCTGTATCTGGAGGAGGATTCATTTTGATTTTCTGATCTTCTCGGGTTTATAAATTTTCTTTGTCTCTTCTTCCACAGTTGATTGACCCTTCGGGAGAGAAGAGACAATTCATCTTCTTCTGATAAGGATCCATCAGAGGTTTCTTCCATAGCCTGCAAAACCTTAGAATCATATTTTTTGTTACATTTTAATGCTAGAGGCTTACCTTGTTTTTGAGGCTCATCTTCTTCTAGCTCTATCTCATGACTTCTGAGGGAGCTGACAAGTTCCTCCAGAGATATCTTGTTGAGATCTTTAGCTAGCTTAAGTGCAATGACCATTGGCCTCCATTGCTTGGGTAGACTTCTGATGATCTTCTTTACGTGATCAGCAGTACAATATCCTTTGTCAAGAACCTTCAGCCCAACAACAAGAATCTGGAATCTTGAGAACATTGCTTCTATGGATTCATTGTCTTCCATATTGAATGTCTCATATTTCTGAATGAGCGCAAGGGCCTTGGTTTCTTTTACTTGTATGTTGCCTTCATGCGTCATTCTCAGAGAGTCAAACATGTTTTTGGCTGTCTCTCTGGTTGAGATTTTCTCATATTCTGAGTATGAGATGGCACTGAGAAGTATTGTTCTGGCTTTATGATGGTTTCTGAAATCACGTTTTTGTTGGTCAGACATCCTTTTTTTGTCTATCTTCTGACCACTTTCATCCACAGGATGTGTGTATCCATCAATTACCATGTCCCATAGATCAGCATCATGAGCCAAAATGAAGCTCTCAATTTTGTATTTCCAGTAGTCAAAATTTTCTCCATCAAAGACTGGAGGTTTGCCGCTGATTATGTCCTTGTCCTTATGATAGTCATTGCTGATGTTTTGGCTTGGTCCCACCATAGTGTTTTTCTAAAGCTCGGACCTTGTACTGACACGGTTAAGTGTATGAACTCAGAACCAGACGCTCTGATGCCAATTGAAGAAGTGAAAAACACAAGAAGGGGGGGTTGAATTGAAACTTAAAATTAAAAGCGCAGTAGACACGATATTTTTATCCTGGTTCGTTTGATCTCAAACTACTCCAGTCCACCCGCCAAGGTGATTTCGCCTCTCTCCAACGAGGATTTAATTCACTAATCAAAAACTGATTACAACATTACTTTGACAACTGCCAAAGTCTTCTTGAGTACAACCACAACCCGATTTATCTCAAGGAAAACTAGCTTAATCAAGATAAAATAATATAATGTGTGTTGTTGTTTTTTTTTTTACAAAAACTGTATCACATCTGTGATATTTTACACAATTTTGAGCGTATATATGAATATGTAAGATTGCAGCGTTTGAGAGGTATTTGTAGTGGTGTATCTAAAATCGTAAACGATTTTTCCTCTAAGTTTTTTTATATAGGCATGGAAATCTTGTCCAACATAAAGCGTGATAATGGACATTCAATGCTGTTTCCATATTGAGAAGGCTCTTGTCTGAATGAAGTCGTTGCATATGATGTTGTCTTGATTGAAAAGTAACGCTTCAGAACTTAGAATCTTGCATGCTGCAATTGCTTCAGAATATTGATGACTCAGAGATGTTAGGATGTGATGGTATATTAAACTTATGTTCAGAATCAGAGTATTCTTCACTTCGTCACAGATTCTGATTACCATTCTTCAACGTAGATTCTTATCACTTCAGCTTGAAAGCTTCTGTAGCTTAATTTCTGATGTTGTTTTGGTCAGAACTTCTGCATACAAAATAACACAAATTTAGAGTGCATATTTGTTATTTGTGTTTGTTATCATCAAAACTCTAATGAAGGGTTGTAGAGTCAAACTATGTTCTAACAGAAGGTTGATATGGTTACCTGGGACCTTCAGGAGATGGATAAGACACATAGTTTTGTCTTCAAACGGCTGGATCACAAAATAGAGATTTTCAATATTCTTTGAAATTTTTAAAATTCTCTAGGGTTCCTGTTAGGCAGGCTGCACATCCCCTCTTTCTCTCAATCTCTTCTGTTTATATAAGCTAGAAATTAGTTTAACAAATTCGTTCCAAATCTCCATGGCTTGATGAAAAGAATGTGAGTTTTTAATTTGTATCAAAACTTTCTATTTCAAGAAAATCTCTTTATCCTTTTGTCCCATGAATTTTTCTTTGACATTCCAGCCTACCTTATCCCTTATTTGATGAGAAAAAGATTCTCAAATCATATCTTACATGATTTCCATTATTTATTTATTTAATTTGAATTATAATGAATAAAAAATCAAAATAAATAATAAAATTAATGGATAGTGTTATATTGAGATCATAGGTCGTGGGCCATGTTAAGAACAAGTTTCACGCATGAAAACATGGGCCCATTTGGAAAATATTCAAGTTTGGTCAATATTGGCTTCATGCATTTTTCCAAAAATTGGTCAACTTCAGCAATGCATATATCTCTCAATTTTAACCCTAAGAGGGGGTGTAATTTGACTTTTTAGAGAGCTTAGGATGTCTTCTAAACAACCCTTTTAGTTTCATCTCAGTTGGATCTTTCATGTTCATGTAAGGAGCTTTGACCCAAAAGGTGTTTTTGTTAACTTTTTGAAAGGACCTATAATGTATGAGCTTGTATCTTTTGATTGGGGAATTTATTGAACTTGATGGATGAAAAGGAGTTGTAGGGGATTGGATTCTCTTAAAAATGAGCATTGATGGAAAAAATTCTGATAAAGTATGAGAAAGTTATGCTTGGTCAAAGTTTGGTTGACTTTTCCTATAGAAACCCTAATTTGCAATTTTTGAATTTTGATGAGCATTTCTTGAGGAATCATGATCAGCCCTTGATAAAATGATGGATATTACTTCAAAATGTTTATTTTGACCAAAAATATTTAAGTTTGACTGTATTTTGGCCACCGTTGACTTTTGACCTAGTACAATTGATTTTTAGGCATTTGAGCAGTTGACTGAACAAACTTGTTGTTCAGGGAATAAAATTTGGCATGGATAATCTTGAAGACATATTAGGGCAATGGAGAACATTTGGGATCCTTGGGACTCACACATATTGCTTAAAATTGAAACCCTAGTTTGAGCTTTATTGCCTTAGGAGGAGAATTTGTCTGGTCAATTCTTAGTCATCCTAGGGCAAGTTAGGGAACTCTAGAGGAATGTCTTGAGTTAAATGAGAGGGAAAATTTTATGGTACAACAGCTGCCCCTGTTTAATCTTCTTAAACCTGAGGATGTTGATTGGCTGGTCTACCTTTCGTGATCTGAAGGTGGAAGATGATTGAACAATAAAGTGCCCAGAAATTTGCACTCGTCTGAATGATACTTTACTGTGTAGATAATATTGGGAATGGGCTTATATATGCCATTTGGAGAAGATGACGGAAGATCGTTGGAGATGGGATTAAAGATTCCATCTGGAACAATGTTGATTTCATGATATATTCCTTTGTGGGAATCCCTATTCCTGTTGTTGAGGAGGACTCCGCTAAGGAATGTTGGACTTTGTCTTGGGAAATAGAGCTTAGGAGCTTCAATTGTCCATTACTCCACTGGGGAGTCATCTCTTAATTAAAGAGACGGAAGTGAACTGCTATCTGGTCGGGATACAGGATTCGTAGTGACTTGCTGAGGAATATAAGGCTGACTGCTATCTGGTCGTATCCCAGACTTCACTTTGCTTTACTGGGGAAATGTGAAATTAACTACTATCTGGTCGGACTCCAGGATTTGCAGTTTCTTTAACTGGAATAGAAATCAGAAAAATCTTGGTGTCGATTTAACTGAACCAGAGAAAGGTCTTGAGTTGTCTTCAACTGGAATAGAAATCAAGAAAATCCTAGTATTGATTTAGTTGAACCAGAGGAAGGTCTTGAATTAACTTTGATTGGAATGGAAATCAGAAAAATCTTAGTATCAATTTAATTGAACCAAACGAAAGTCTTGGAATATCTTCAACTGGAATAGAAATCAGAGAGATCTTAGTGTTGATCTAACTGATCCAGAGAAGGTCTTGGATTAACTTGGACTGGAATCGAAATCAGAAGAATCTTAGTATTGATTCGACTGAACCAGAAAAAAGTCTTGGAATATCTTCAACTGGAATAGAAATCAGAGAGATCTTAATATCGATCTAACTGAACCAGAGAAGGTCTTGAATATCTTCAACTGAAATAGAAATCAGAGAGATCTTAGTATCGATCTAACTAAACCAGAGAAGGTCTTGTATATCTTCAACTGGAATAGAAATTATAGAGATCTTAGTATCGATCTAACTGAACCAGCGAAGGTCTTGTAAGGACATCTTCCTAAGGAAAATACTGAAATAGCCCTTCATCAGACGTAGCTTTTGAGAAGACTACCAGGTCACATAAGTAGTCAAAGGTGTTTGCTGATTTGATCTTTCCTGAAAATGGTAAAGAGTTAGTTGTATGCAATGTCATGATGTATGAAATGCATTGTGATGATGGTCTCAAAATAAATGAGATTATGTTGTATGCGATGTGCATGCGCATGCCATAATATATGAATATGGGATGCTATTGTGATATCTATTAGTCTGGGAAAGTAAATCCCGGACTGCTGCTGAAGAGTATTGGGTAAGCTGAATCCTTCATTTCCGCTGGGGATGATGAATGGATATGATTTTCTGGGGATTTCCTGTTTCCATTTGAGGATATTTAGCCGGGGATTCTTAGCTCCTGCCTAAGAATGCCTCTGTGGAGAGAGATAATGCTTTGTCAGAATATTTTACCGGTATGGAGAAATAAACTCTGCTGAGGAATGAACTTCAGCCGTTAGATAAATAAACTCTACCCGGAAGGAGGTTTTATAAACTATTTGAAAATATAAAACTCAGCTGGGGAAAACAGATTTCAGCTCTCTGAAGGAACTTTGCTGGAGATGGTAATTCTGGCTTGGGGAAGGAGGTGATCAAAACTTTTGGTTATTTCTACTCTGTGTGGAACATGGACATCACAGGGTCGTATGTAGTGGTTACTTCGTCTCAAAATGTCTCTGCCCATGTACCATGCTGGAAAGAGTAATTGTCGGGACTACAAATTGTTTTTTCCGACTTTTTCCCGTTTCTTAAAGTCATTAGCAACTGTCTTTCTGTTTCTTATGCAAATATTTGTAAACAATAATCATATTCAAATGCATATGTCAAGAATACTTATTGGACATTTTTGAAAAACAAAACAAAAAAACAAAAACAAATAGTTTTGAACTTTCAAAGAAATGATTTGTATTAATTTCTGAAGTTCGCCTATAACAAGAATTTTGTACAAAGAGACTGACGTTCTAGTAGGAGAACACCGTCGTAAGAAATGAAAACTACACAAAATAGTGTACAAAGAGAAAACAGCTATGTGTAATAATCCCCTTGAGTTTCAATTATGCTATTTCCCCTATGTCTTCGAGCATCTCATCACTTTGCTACTCGTCCGAAACTGACTGGATTGATTGGTACCGTTTGAGCTTTTTAGTTGATACCGAAGTTTGGTCGCAAGGTGATCCAATGGGACATAGTGATACGCTTCTGTGATACGGTGGGAGAACTGACTTTAGGTTTCGTGTTTGTGTTCGCAAATGTTTCGGTTTAGCAAGAGTCGCCACCGACTTTTTATTTTATCCTAAGGAAAGGTCAAAAAGCACAGGAAAGACCTTTGAGATGTTTTCTTGGGTTCAGGGAGTAGATTATGAAAAGGGAAGGTGCAAGCACCCTTTTCATCCATGGTTATCCATGGGCTCTTAGTTACTTGTTTAGATCACTTGCTTTGCTTTTCAATTGTTTGAAATGGTTCTTTTCAATTGTTTGAAATGGTGCTTTGTGTGTGGTTTTGAAAGATGTTTTGAAAAGAGGCCACCGTTGTGGCAACCTTTGTAATGATTCTTGTTTGAATGTATACAAAGGTGTTTTTGTCTTTTGAAAAGTTTTCAATGTTCGAAAGTTGGATTTTGAAATTGTGTTGTGAAGTGTGTTTGAAAGTAGCAAGGATATTTTGCAAGCTTTTGATCAAGTAACTAAGAGCTATCTACCCTATTTTACTCAAAGATCTTTCTTATGTTTTTAACCCTTTTAACAGTGTTGTTTCACCATTGTATTTGGTGAGCAACCTTGTGTTAAGATGTTAAACGGGATAGACACGGGTCATCGTACAGACCATGATAGCAATTGTGTCAAGTATCTTTGGTAATTTTCTTGAGGAACTTGATCATTTTTGTTTAGGCAACTCAGATAGCGTTATCGAGGGACTATGATCTTTTGTTTTTGTTTTTGTTTTTGTTTTTGTTTTTGTTTTTCCAAAGTACTCAACATGCATACTGTTGTACCCCAAAATTTGCCCTCCCATATTTCTCAAAACATTTCAAGAAAAATTCACAAGCCCAACCCGGCGCGTCATATTCAGGTGTTCTTTCACCAAGATATCTCTGATAACGTATTCTCAAATTCAGGTTCAGCTCAAGAGTCAATTTCTTAAAGAAGGTATCCGAATGTGTGAGTTTTCTTGAAGAAATATGGTGAAAAAGTGTGCTGAAAGTGCAGTTTTTACGCGCTAAAAAATTCATAACTTGAAGACCGTGACTCGTTTTGAACCCGTTCCGGTGGCCAAAATTCCGTCTTGACATTATCTACGTTTTCATCTGTTACGGCTGGAAGCCAATTTCGATCAGAAGGTCTTCAAAAATGTGGATTTATCAAGAATTTTCGTACAGAAAATTTGTGACAGAAGTTTATTTGCGTCATGTTCAGAAAATCATAACTTGGTTGATTTTCATCGTATCGAGCTGGTTCAGGCGCCAAAATTTCACAAATTGAGTTGGCTACATTTTCACAGAAGGTATTGAGTTCAAACGGTATTCAAAAGGCCTTCGTTTTTTACTCAGAGTGCGTGATACGCTGAAAATCCTGAATGCTGAATATTATTTCATCTGGGCCGAAACTTCGAAAATTCATAACTCGGTCAATTTTTATCGGATTGGGCTCATATTTTTACACAAGGTCACTGACTCATAGATCTACAACTTTGATTCAAAAGTCGAGACCGGATTATGCTCCGATCAATACCAGTTTTTTTATTGAAGAACGTGTCAGAGTCGACACTGGAGCCCAAAATAAGTTTATCTGAGCTGAAACTTCAAAAATTCATAATTAATTCACCGTTTATCCGATTGAGCCGATTTTTGGACAGGAGTTAGTTCTCGATGTCGGCTACATTTTGTTTTCACATTTCAACTTCAAAAATTGCACTTAAGTCCCTGCGATTTAGCCTGGAAAGTGACCAACTTAAGTGAACATTGGAGGCCCAATTGCACATTCAAAGCCCATTTTCTTTGCTCTAATTTCCATTATATAATCTCATTCTTTTCACACAAATAGGGGAGAAAAAAACCCTTGCCACAACGCTGTCAGAATATCAAATTCTTTCAAGAACCCTAAAACCTTGAAATCCTTATTACAAATCCCTCTCTCACTACAAACAAGCCATCCCGGTTACCAACCAACATCTCACTACAAACAAGTCATCCCGGTTACAAACCAACATCCCACTACTTCTCCCGTAAGTGTAAGGCTGGCTTGATCTCCATGATCAAAAGGGCATAAAAGCATTCATACATGTCATATTGGCCTAAACATTAAATTTCTTCATATATTGGCTTTATTTGTATTTTATGATATATAATAATTTATTTAATGTGTTCATGAGTTTCAATACTGCAGATTTAGACATGATCTCATGCACGTTTATTATGGAACGTTGAGGCCAAAACACAAATGGCCAAAAGCTAAAACACAAATGGTCAAAACAGAACAGTTTACACATGACACCAATACATGGCGAGGCAGACACCCTGAGAAGGTTAAGAAACGTTGAGGCCAGAACACAAATGGCCGAAAGCCAAAACACAAATGGCCAAAACAAAACAGTTTACACATGACGCCAACAGCTGTTTCACCCCTCCAATCACGCTTGTATACTCCTAAACTCTCTCTCTATTTTTATTATTTTCTTTTAATTAATTAATTGTTATTCTTTTTATTAATCACTAACCAATTAATCATTTTTCTTAATAAAATCAAAAACAAAAAAAAATATATTTTATTTATTAAAATTAAATTCAGCACTTTATTTTTGTAAATAAATATTAATTCAATTAATTTAGTTTAATTAGGAAATAACTTTAATATTTTTGCAATAATTAAAATAAATTAAGATAATTAGGTTTTTATTAGCTTTGATTAATTTATTTTATTTCTTTAAATACTCAAAAATCCAAAAATATTTTAATTAATTAATTAGTTTATTAATTTAATTGTTAACTTAATTTAATTTCTTTTAATCCAAAAATAACCAAAAAAATCACTTTCTTTCAAAAAATGGTCAAAACCCCAAAAAACTCGCATCCGATTTAATTTCCCGCACGCGATCCATTTTTCCATATTATTGTACTTGCTTCCGGAATGTAATAACTTTAAATAGGACTTTAATTATTTATTGTTTTATTTTACTTTCCGCAATTTAAATTAAAGGGTTTGTTTTTGGCGATGTAAATACCCGACGCCTTGTAATAGTTTAGATTTAATTTCCGCCAATTTAATTTCCGCAACTATACAATGTTAGATGTTTGATAATAGGGAATGCATGACAAGATCAATCCTTAACTTAAAATCAACAATAGCTCACCCATGATATGTACAGATAAAATTAACCGAACTAACACACTCGCACATGCCACTCTTAGGGTACACCTCACTTGGTTGCCTCGAACGTGGTCATTAAGTATAGGAAGTTTTAGAGGTCGCCCTCTTGTCCAAAGATCATAAGTTGTCTCGGAACGGTTGCCTCAGATTAAATGATCTAAGACATTAGGGTTACCGCTAAGGCGTCCTAACGTTGCTTTAGTGACCACACGTCCCTAAAATCGAATTGACCCAAAAACTCCAACGACGATGCTACCTACTCCTCCATAGTGGGATAGCATTATCTAAAGGACATTTACACAGTTTAATTCATTTTGAGTAGGTAGAGGTTCTTAGGTTCTTGCTCTTTCAAAACAGAAACAAATTTTTCGCACTTACACTTTTCAAACAAAGTTTTCAAAAACACTTCATACACTCTTGAGGACAGAAACAAGAGTTAAATTGAAGTTTTCAAACAAAACTTTTTCAAACCCACAAACACAAGAAAAGCAAAACTTTTTGAAAACATAGTGAGCAAGTACATAAGAGCCCGTGGATAACCACGGATAGAAAGGGTGCTAACACCTTCCCTTTCTATAATCTACCTCCCGAACCCGAGAAACATCTCGAAAAGGAATTTTTCTGTGCTTTTGTCCTTTCCTTGTTGGATAAAATAAAAGACGGTGGCGACTCTTGCTTACCGTGACATTTTGCAAAAACAAACGCAAACGCGAACCAGCATTCCAAAACAGTCATCTCTCATTCCCACCGATCACAAAACTGGCGACTCTGTTGGGGATTTTATAAGTGAGGTGTACCTTAGGATTAGATCACTTGTGTTTTCAATTGTATGCTTTAAATTTTGTGGTCCTGTATCGTAGTTTTATAGATCCTAACCCGGATCTGGGTGTACCCTTTTTTAGGTAAGTAGCAATAAACTGTGAGGGATCTGTCCGGTGTAGACCGACACGGATGAAGCAGTAGCTACGTTGGTGTGACACCTTGGTCTGTACCGATATCCCTTGTGTTGGAACGAGGATAATATGGGTCTTCTGAGGAGTCATTAAGCACCGACTGACCTTAGAACCTTAAATTGACCAACTTGGCCATAGAACAATAGCAGTATGCTACACTCATTGAGACTAAACTCTCGTGATGGTTCCGGCCGCAAGAAAAGGCTGCCAAACTGGAATTATGACTGATTGAGGGTAGTCAATGATATTGAGATCCTCTAGAACCCGGTTACTATTTTTAGGACAGGTCTTAACAAACTGAAACTGAAAGAGGGTAGTACCTAAGCTTCATGCCAGCCTGAAATCTAAGGGCTCTTTTGTGTGACTTGTGTGCCTTCAATCTTGAACTACTTGCACATTCTTGTTATCTGACAGCATGAGTTCCTTGCAGGTTTTGTTTACAATCCTTATCCAACAATTTGGATTTATTGCAGGGCTTACTTACATCACCTCACACTGTTGCTTAAACGCATAGCATACACATCATAACATCATACCATAGCATTTCCTTAACCATTTAAAGGATCTCAAGGGTTTGTGATGCAGGTCATGATGAACCAGACGTCAAACAAGGGGAAAAGGGGATTTATTTTCCTCTAGCCAAGGTTGTCTAGAAATCCAAGCATGATAACTTGAGTCAGGGGCTATGACCCACTCGATATGGTGAGCTTGACTCTTGAAGAAGGACTCTCAGCAACATGAAGTTCCTTCAATCAAGCTGCAAAATTCAAATTCTAACAAGTTTCTTTGTTTACCCCACGAGATCCTTGAAAACATTGCATACATATACCATAGATATCATTGCATTACAGGTACCATTACAGGTCACTTATCTTCTTCGTTGTTTATTTCAGCAATCACCATGTCTACTGAACCTTCCACTGAGCAAGCTATCAAGGCCCTCCAGGCCCAGAATGCCCAGTTCCAAGAGATGGTTATGAGCCTAGCCCAGGGTCAACAAGATTTAAAGACTCTGATTCTGAAGGAGAGGAAGAAGAAGAAGAAGAAGAGGACCGTCCTGTTCAACGTTGGACGCAGGTTTGGAAATGGACTACAGAACGAGGTTGATCTGACCACCTCATCTGTAGGGAAAGACAGTCCCCAAGAGGAAAGGGTTCCTAGCCCCATAGTCTCTGATAACGAGACAAATTATGATGAAGAACAGTACCCTCATGTTGAGGATAGGTACAAACAGTTGGAAGACCGTTTAAGCGCTATGGAGATATAGAATGTACCCGGGATGGACTTCGGAGACCTAGGTTTATCCTCTGGGGTGGTGATTCCCCATAAGTTTAAGGCACCTGCCTTTGCCAAGTATGACGGAGTTTCCTGTCCAAAGCTGCACCTCCGGTCATATGTGGGGAAGATCCAGCCTTACACAGCTGATAAGAATTTGTGGATCCATTTCTTTCAGGACAGTCTTTTAGGGACTCAGCTCGAGTGGTTCTATCAGCTGGATGGAGCCAGTATCCGTAGCTGGGAGGATTTGGCTACTGCGTTCTATAAGCAGTATCAGTATAATTCCGACCATGCTCCTACGCGTACCCAACTCCAGGGTATGTCAATAGGTACGGGTGAAGGATTTAAAGAGTATGCTCAGAAATGGAGAGACCTTGCTGGAAGGGTGCAGCCACCTTTAACTGACCGTGAACTTGTTGATATGTTTCTAGGGACCCTATCTGGTCCGTTCTTTAACCATTTGATTGGAAACTCTTCAGTCGGATTTACAGACCTTATCTTGACTGGCGAGAGAATTGAAGCTGGCATCAAAAGTGGGAAGATTCAAGAAGCTACACCTTCTGATGCTCAGAAAAAGCCTTACAGTGGGAAGAAAGAGTCAAATGTTGTGTACCGTCAAAAGAGTCGTCGTGACCAACACGTAGGGGCAGTATTGATCTCTGGTTCTGCGTCACACCGACAACAGCAAAAGGGAAATCAACGAAGGCCAGACGAGCCTAAAAGATAGTTCACCAACATCAACATGCCATTGTCACAAGAATTGCAGCACATGTTGAAGATGAATCTGATTACGGTGATAAACCCTCCTCTGAACCCTAAGACTTCTTCTCCTAGCTACAACCCAGATGCAAGGTGCCCTTATCATTCCGGTAGCCCGAGGTACAATACTAACGATTGTTGGGCGTTGAAATACAAGATTCAGAATATGATTGACGCTAAGGAGATCGAATTCGAGCCTCTTGAGACCCCCAATGTGATCACTGCTCCCTTACCAAAACATGGCTAGGGTTGAAAGCACTTTTGTTCATTTGAATTCTGAAGTTGTATTTTTCTTTGCTTATTCAAACAATTATCATGTCAAACTATTTTATTTCATTAATGCATTACACGTGTCTGTTTTGAATTAATTGTTTTCACTATGCTTAAAAATTGCTTCATTTTTTGTGATGTTCAACTCTCGATCTAAAATTCTAAACCTTCTGAGGGAGGATGACGAAAACGATACCACAATCTTTACAGTATGCTTTTGAACAGACCCCGCTGATGAAGTACAGGCATTGTTTCAAATCCTAAACAGTGGAGTTATAAGGAAGATAATCCCTAGTCAACCCCTTTGAGCCAAAGAAGTTGGAGTTTTTCTTTTCACAAATTAAAACCTTTAATTATAACCCGGGGCAGGGTAGTTTTCTCAACTGATCCAGGTGCACAATGAATGGCATCAAAGAAGTCCTTTCGAGACAAAAAGACAGTGATGGTTCCCTATAATCGTCAGGACAGGCAGTCTATCTTTCAAAACAAAAGCCCAATAAGTCAAAACCTATGAAGGAGACTTACAAAAACTGGGGCATCCCGCTGACTATAATCACAAAAGAAACAGTTTAGGCAAAAAGACAGGGATAATAAAATCAAAAAGAAAGAGATCCTACAGACTCTCAACAAAAAGAATTGAGTGCCTGTTCAAAATAAATTGTCAGTATCCGAACCATCACCGGAATATCAGAGCAAAGACTCAAACAAGATCTAATGCACGATTAGTTGAGTTTAGGATCGAAGAACATCACGAAGAACGGGTGGGTACAAATAAAATTTGAGCCTTTATCCTTTGTTTCTTAAACCGTGAACCAGGCCACGTTATAACCCTTAAAAGTCCTAGCTGAAGCATGGGTTAGTTCGAAAGCATACTGTTACAAAAGGTGTCCTGACTCCTGTAGGGCTTGCTGTAAAATCCTGAGTTGACATCACATTTTACAAAAATTCACTTGTTTTATTGAAAACTGGATTTTCAAAAAACTTCAAGACAGACATAAGCTTTGCATTCTTAAAATAACATTGTTTGTATATGACTATTTGTTCAACAGCAGAGAAATTCACACGACGATTATCTAGTGAACAAAAAACCTTTTCAATAAAAAGAGTCACCTCAAGTGGAAAAAACACTTCCAACCAAGGGGCAGACATGATCATTTTCCATCATCTGGGGCAGTCAAGTCAAGATTCAAGGAATCTCTCAAGATGCCAAACAGTCAGGGGCAGATCTCCATCTGAATCACTTGGGGCATTGGACATTAATTCTAGCATCAAACCTTGCATGATCAAACGAAGGTCTTCTGGTAGTATGGAAACACAACACTACTGACAGTGACAACCTCCCTACATCCTGAGAGCATGGACATAGTCAAAAAAATACTATGCATAATCAAAGAACCGCTAGGTCGACTGGCATAGGCAAAAATAAGGGCTTCCCGGCGAACCAAAAGGGTTCGGGCAAAAATGGGGGATGAAAACGAAAAAATCTGTACACCCGGCAAGTCGAAAACCTGAAAAGGCGGGTTGGGCAAAAAGGGGTATCCCGATGGACTGAAAACCCGAAAGGGAGATCCAGGAAAAAATTAGGGATCAAAGCGTACGACTATGTCCCTTCATCTCGTCACTTGCCTACCAGAAGAAGATTTGTCAATCGGTAGTTGTCAAGCACCTCATAGGCCTTCTTCTCTCGCAGAAATTGGGGCAATAAGAAGTGTCTGAACTTTACAAGCTGCTCTGTCCACTAGGTACCAAGGTAGGTTCAGCTGAAGAACATGACCAAGATACCTTCACTACCCGCAGAGTAAGACAATAATGGAAGCTCTCCCCACTGAGGCCTGCAACTATGGACGAATCAGCAATACTCTCCCCCAAGCAAAGTTGGCCTATCATCAGCCCTCAAAAGGTTGGGTATCCCCAGTAGATCTTAATATTTCCCAGTGGAGTATACAGATATTCCTCAGTGAGCATCCCCGGCAGTCTTAATATTCCTCGACAGACTATAAGAATGTTCCCCGGCGGAACGCAAGGTACCTCAAGTGGAGCCATTTCCCCAGCGCAGTCTAAAAAAGCTTCCCCGCCAGAGTTGAATCATCTGCCCCAGTAGATTCTGGAAGCTTGTCCCCTGCAGAGTACAAGTGCATTTCCTCAGCCATATTCAGAGGTTATCCTCACAAGAGTCTAACTGGGTTATCCTCAGCAAATTGCAACTGAAAGATCATCCCCAGCGAAGTTCTTTTTATCCCCAGCAGAGTTCATCATCAAAATCTCCAACAGAGCTTATCAACAGAATCCCCCAGCGGAGTTATCGTTAAAATCTCAGCAAAGCATCTCTTTCCACCGAGTAATTCCCCGCAGAGTAATCTCTTCACCGGGTTTATTCCCCAATGGAGTCATCTTCTCCTACAGGTTTATTCTTGAAATCATCTTCGTTCATCATCCCCAGCGCAAATGAAGAACTCAACTCTATTCTCCAACAGCTCCGGGGTTTATCTATCCCAGCTAAAAACATCACATCTTCATACATTATGACATGCATACGCATCATACAACACAAATCTCATTTACTTTGAGAACATGATGACATCATGCATTTCATACCTCATGACATTGCATACAGCTAACGTTTACCTTTTTCAGGAAAAGGTCAAACAAAAGGTGGCTACCATCAACCTTTTTAAGTCCCAGTTTAATACCTGTAACAAGCCAGGAAAATTCTGTAGACGACCGATTGTAGATCAATACCTGTAACAAGCCAGGAAAGTTATCTACACGAAGAGATTGAAGATCAATACCTGTAACAAGCCAGGAAGACCATCTTTCTTTCTCAAGTCAGAGATTAATACCTGAAACCAGCCAGGACAACCATATCATCGGCTAGCCGTTTCAAGTTCCAGATTAATACCTGTAACAAGCCAGGAAAATTCTGTGGACTACTGATCGTAGGTTAATACCTGAAACCAGACAGGACAATTATCTACTCGACCATTATGAAGCAACCCTACACATGTTCCTTCTCTTTCCAAGATGAAGTTTTACACGGACTCATCATCAGGCAACCCTACACAGGTTCCTTCCTTTCAGATGAAGTTTTACACGAGCTCATCAACAGGCAACCCTACACCGGTTCCTTCTCTACACAGGTGAAGTTTCACACAAACTCATCCTCAGGCAACCCTACACCGGTTCCTTCTCATTTCCAAGATGAAGTTTTACACGGACTCATCATCAAAGTAACCCTACACCGGTTCCTCCTCAGTTCCAAGACGAAGTTTCACACGAACTCGTCGTCAAAATAACCTTACCCCGGTTCATCCTGAAGTTTCACACGAACTCATCGTCAAAGTAACCTTACCCAAGTTCCTCCAGATGTTTTACACGGACTTATCACAAAGTAACCTTACTCAGGTTCCTCCAAAAGTTTTACACGGACTTATCACCTTACTCAGGTTTCTCCAGAGGTTTTACACAAACTTATCCCGAAGTAACCTTACCCAGGTTCCTCCTTGCAATTTCCCGACGTAGTGCAAAGCAACCTTACCTAGGTTTCTTCCCGGTTCCAAGATGCAGTTTCACCCGGACTCATCATCAGTCAACCCTACACAGGTTTCCTTCCTTCCAAGATGCAGTTTCACACGGACTCATCATCAGGCAACCCTACACAGGTTCCTTATTTCAACTTACAAAATTACAATTCAACAAACAATCTCCAGATGGCATCTATAAGCCCATCCTCCTACCAACAATCTCCAAATGGCATATGTAAGCCCATTCCTGATATCACAATGCTGACACTACATCATGCGAGTGAAAATTTCTAGGCACTCTAGTGTTCAATTATCTTCCACCTTCGGATCACGAAAGGCTCGAAAGTCAATCTATATCCTCAGGTTTAAGAAAATTGAACAGGGGCAAATGTTGTACCCTAAAATTTGCCCTCCCATATTTCTCAAAACATTTCAAGAAAAATTCACAAGCCCAACCCGGGGCGTCATATTCAGGTGTTCTTTCACCAAGATATCTCTGATAACGTATTCTCAAATTCAGGTTCGGCTCAAGAGTCAATTCTTTAAAGAAGGTATCCGAATGTGTGAGTTTTCTTGAAGAAATATGGTGAAAAAGTGTGCTGAAAGTACAGTTTTTACGTGCTAAAAAATTCATAACTTGAAGATCGTGACTCGTTTTGAACCCGTTCCGGTGGCCAAAATTCCGTCTTGACATTATCTACGTTTTCATCTGTTACGGCTGGAAGCCAATTTCGATCAGAAGGTCTTCAAAAATGTGGATTTATCAAGAATTTTTGTACAGAAAATTTGTGACAGAAGTTTATTTGCGTCATATTCAGAAAATCATAACTTGGTTGATTTTCATCGTATCGAGCTGGTTCTGGCGCCAAAATTTCACAAATTGAGTTGGCTACATTTTCACAGAAGGTATTGAGTTCAAACGGTATTCAAAAGGCCTTTGTTTTTTGCTCAGAGTGCGTGACACGCTGAAAATCCTGAATGCTGAATATTATTTCATTTGGGCCGAAACTTCAAAAATTCATAACTCGGTCAATTTTTATCGGATTGGGCTCATATTTTTACACAAGGTCACTGACTCATAGATCTACAACTTTGATTCAAAACTCGAGACCGGATTATGCTCCGATCAATACCAGTTTTTTAATTAAAGAACGTGTCAGAGTCGACACTGGAGCCCAAAATAAGTTTGTCTGAGCTGAAACTTCAAAAATTCATATCTAATTCACCGTTTATCCGATTGAGCCTATTTATGGACAGGAGTTAGTTCTCGATGTCGGCTACATTTTGTTTTCACATTTCAACTTCAAAAATTACACTTAAGTCCCTGCGATTTATCCTGAAAAGTGACGAACTCAAGTGAACATTGGAGGCCCAATTGCACATTCAAAGTCCATTTTCTTTGCTCTAATTTCCATTATATAATCTCATTCTTTTCACACAAACAGGGGAGAAAAAAACCCTTGCCACAACGCTGTCAGAATATCAAATTCTTTTAAGAACCCTAAAACCTTGAAATCCTTATTACAAATCCCTCTATCACTACAAACAAGCCATCTCGGTTACCAACCAACATCTCACTACAAACAAGCCATCCCGGTTACAAACCAACATCCCACTACTTCTCCCGTAAGGGTAAGGCTGACTTGATCTCCATGATCAAAAGGGAATAAAAGCATTCATGTCACTACTTTTCCAGTAAGGGTAAGGTTGATTTGATCTCCATGATCAAAAGGGTATAATCATTCATACATGTCATATTGGCCTAAACATTAAATTTCTTCATATATTGGTTTTATTTGTATTTTATGATATATAGTAATTTATTTAATGTGTTCATGAGGTTCAACACTGCAGATTTAGACAAGATCCCATGCAGGTTCATTAAGGAACGTTGAAGCCAAAACACAAATGGTCAAAAGCTAAAACACAAATGGCCAAAATAGAACAGTTTACACATGACACCAATACATGGTGAGACAGACACCCTGAGAAGGTTAAGAAACATTGAGCCCAGAACACAAATGGCCAAAAGCTAAAACACAAATGGCCAAAATAAAACAGTTTACACATGACGCCAACAGTTGTTTCACCCCTCCAATCAGACTTGTATACTCCTAAACTCTCTCTCTATTTTTATTATTTTCTTTTAATTAATTAATTGTTATTCTTTTTATTAATCACTAACCAATTAATCTTTTTTCTTAATAAAATCAAAAACAAAAAAATATATTTTATTTATTAAAATTAAATTCAGCACTTTATTTTGTAAATAAATATTAATTCAATTAATTTAGTTTAATTAGGAAATAACTTTAATATTTTTGCAATAATTAAAATTAATTTAGATAATTAGGTTTTTATTAGCTTTGATTAATTTATTTTATTTTTTTAAATACTCAAAAATCCAAAAATATTTTAATTAATTAATTAGTTTATTAATTTAATTGTTAACTTAATTTAATTTCTTTTAATCCAAAAATAACAAAAAAAAATCACTTTCTTTTAAAAAATGGTCAAAACCCCAAAAAACTCGCATCCGATTTAATTTCCCGCACGCGATCCATTTTTCCATATTATTGTACTTGCTTCCGGAATGTAATAACTTTAAATATGACTTTAATTATTTATTGCTTTATTTTACTTTCCGCAATTTAAATTAAAGGGTTTGTTTTTGGCGATGTAAATACCTGACGCCTTGTAATAGTTTAGATTTAATTTCCGCCAATTTAATTTCCGCAACTATACAATGTTAGATGTTTGATAATAGGGAATGCATGACAAGATCAATCCTTAACTTAAAATCAACAATAGCTCACCCATGATATGTACAGATAAAATTAACCGAACTAACACACTCGCACATGCCACTCTTAGGGTACACCTCACTTGGTTGCCTCGAACGTGGTCATTAAGTATAGGAAGTTTTAGAGGTCGCACTCTTGTCCAAAGATCATAAGTTGCCTCAGAACGGTTGCCTCAGATTAAATGATCTAAGACATTAGGGTTACCGCTAAGGCGTCCTAACGTTGCTTTAGTGACCACACGTCCCTTAAATCGAATTGACCCAAAAACTCCAACGACGATGCTACCTACTCCTCCATAGTGGGATAGCATTGTCTAAAGGACATTTACACAGTTTAATTCCTTTTGAGTAGGTAGAGGTTCTTAGGTGCTTGCTCTTTCAAAACAGAAACAAATTTTTCGCACTTACACTTTTCAAACAAAGTTTTCAAAAACACTTCATACACTCTTGAGGACAGAAATAAGAGTTAAATTGAAGTTTTCAAACAAAACTTTTTCAAACCCACAAACACAAGAAAAGAAAAACTTTTTGAAAACATAGTGAGCAAGTACCTAAGAGCCCGTGGATAACCACAGATAGAAAGGGTGCTAACACCTTCCCTTTCTATAATCTACCTCCCGAACCCGAGAAACATCTCGAAAAGGAATTTTTCTGTGCTTTTGTCCTTTCCTTGTTGGATAAAATAAAAGACGGTGGCGACTCTTGCTTACCGCGACATTTTGCAAAGAAAAACGCAAACGCGAACCAACATTACAAAATAGTCAGTTCTCATTCCCACCGATCACACATACCATGGCCCATTTTTGAAGGCAACAAGTGGATTGTAACCCTAGGGGTGTAAGTGTGCATTGTGTTTGTTTTTCATGCATTTTTGTCTTTGATTAGGTCAAACTATTTGTTGGTTTTGATTTTTGCATACAAACCCTAATTCTCTAATAATGACATAATTGAAAGCGTTAAGTGCGAGAATTTAAATTCAAAGCTATTACAACATGATTATGGGGATGGGGGTACAATTTTGGATAGGGGATTATTTTGCAAGAAATTTAAATCCTAAGTTATTACAATCAAATTGAATCTCAAATGCATCAATATTTAAATGTACAATATTTAAATAAACAAAATAAATAAATATAGAATAAAATGTATTATGCAAAAAAAAAAAAGAGTTTTTATGTATGTAAAAATATTTTCAATGTAAAGAAATAAATAAATAAAAAAAGGATTAATTTTATTTATTTTAGGGTAAACCCTAATTTCTTTTAAGAAGATAAATATTATATATTATTTATATATAAAAATATATTAATATGTACAAAAATGAAGTATATTTAAAAAAAGTGTTGTTTAGTATAAAAAATAATAAAAATAAAAATGTAATATTTTTATATTTTTATCTTATGTTCTTTTTTTAATAAAATAAAAGTATATATATATATATATATATATATATATATATATATATATATATATATATATATATATATATATATATATATATATATATATATATATATATATATATATATATATATATATATATATATATATATATATATATATATATATATATATATATATATATATATATATATATATATATATATATATATATATATATATATATATATATATATATATATATATATATATATATATATATATATATATATATATATATATATATATATATATATATATATATATATATATATATATTATATATTAAGTATGTATAAAATAAAATAAAATATATTCAAGAAAATATTTTCAGTGTGAATAAAAATAAGAAATGAAAATAAAAGTATTATTTACATTATTTTTAAATTTAAACAAATGATATAAAAGTATAAAAAATGTTTTAATGTTAGGAATAATAAAATAAAATGCCAAATAAATGTAAAAAAAATGTGAAAATATTTTTAAGCATTTTTCATATTTGGAAATAAATAAACAAAATCAGAAATGAAATTAAAATACAAAAATAACAAAATATAAAGAAAATGGGCCAGGGGGTGCAAAAAGGAAAGAGGGGGTGTCAAAAGCAAGAACAAGCCAGCCCAGCCCAAAGTCCAGCTTCGTCCCTGTCCTTGTGACTGAAACACACGCGATTGCCCTGTTCAAATGTTAACTCTTGTATTTGTGATCTTTTGTCAAAACTCAAAACATGAAACTTGTAGAGCATCAAACCACGATTCTAACCATATAAAAAACTTAATCTAACTCTCAAAGACCAGAGAGAATTTCTCTGGTCCTAAAATCTGACCTAGTTTTTTCAGCATGTTCATGGATGAAATTCTCTTAGCACGCTTAATATAAATGAAAACTGAGCAAATGTACAACTTCATGGCAATGAGTACTACATCTCTCATTCACAAACCTAAGGTTAAATGTTCCTAAATAGAGAGATAGAAGTTTGAGAAATACCTGTTTCAGTCAAGCTCGAGTATGGCAATGCAGCAACTTTCAGTGAGGCCTGAGGTTCTTTTGAGCTTGCTTGATGTTCCCTGGACCTTTCCCAATGCTTAGTTTATTTTGAAATGGTCTGAATTTCTCTATAGAACTCAACCTGCAAAGCTTCAAAACAGAAATGGTGAACACTGTAAATGGAGTTACAGTTGGCAATGGAGGTTTGGGATAGCTTGAGTGAGTTGAATGGAAGGTATTGGATCAAGTTTGAGGCCAAACGCACGAGTGGTTTGTGTGATGGATGTGAATCTGCAGGGAGTGCCCTGTTTTGCAAGTTCCTGGTGTTTTGGTGTTTTGGAAGGCTTGAGGGTTCAACAATTCGTATTTATGACTCAAGGCAATGCCAAAAACTTGTTTGAAATGTTGGCCAGAGTTGATTATATCAGATGTGTAAGTTGTAGACCTTTTGCACAATTACTTAGTCTTGAAGCAAAAAGTGAGAGTTGACAATGCTATGGCTGTACTGGCTTGTAACCTAGCTGCACAAAGTTGTTGAACTTTTCCTGACATTAGGGAGCCTTGTTTGCAGCAAAGTGTTTGGTGTATGGCTCAAGAAATGCAATTTGACATAAAGCATGCTTTATGTAAATGGAAGTGCTACCTTTATGCCAAAAATGGAATTATTCATTGTGCCAAGCTCTAATGATCAGAATAACACCAATGTCCAATGAGTTTGCATTCAATTTTTGAGTGTTGAGGGGTTTAGAGACCTTTAATTAAGTACAAAGCTAGTTTGTACAGATTTTGCAACTTGTATGAAACATGTATTGGCCATGGATACAAAGTGAGTTTTTGTCAACTTCAAGCATTCGATTCTCCCTAACCACAAATGTGTTTGAGGAGTTCTTGGAGAAGTTGGAAAGCTTGCAACATGTACTATAATCCATATTTGAAATGAAAATTGAGACTCCAAGTGGAACTATGTGAAACATGGCCAAGAAGATGGGTTAAAATCCTGCCTAAACTAGGGCAAAATTTCTCTAAATTAAAAGTTTTAGGGACCCTTGTTCCAAAAATCATAACTTGAGATCTAAGCTTCCTTTGAGAAAACTTTGTGAATAAAAGTTGTATACTTTGTGGAGGACTACAACTTTCATGTTGTAAGTTTTGTTTTAATCCATTTGAATCATGGTGAAAATGTGGGGCAAAGTTAGGAAAAATTAAGAAAATTTCATAACTTAGAAAATTTCTAAGTTATGAAAATTTTCAATTTCAAACCCACCGTAACTCTTCTTTCCCTCTTCTAAGACCGGTCCGCTTTCGGCCCATTTCGGGTCCCTTTTTTTTTATTTTTTTATTTCAGCAATATACATAATCGTTTGGGCTTTAGCTTACCATTTAAGCCCAACGAGATTCTCTCTATACACCCTCCATTTTGATGTTTTCTAATTCTCACACCAACTTTGTTAGTTATTTTTTTTATTGTTAATTAGTTAATAGTAATTCTTTATCATAATTTTAGATAAACCTTAATCGGTTAGTTTAGTTTAGAATCAACTTAACATTTTCTTTAGAATTAGTTAGTAAGTTTAGAATTTTTATCAAGCTTAGTTAGTATTTTTTTTAGAATTTTATTCGGTAGTTAATAATTTTAGAATGTTTAATTTAGTTAATAACTTTAGAATGTTTGATTTAGTTTAATTAGTAATTTTATAATTTTCATTTAGTTTAGTTATTAGGTTTTAGAATTTTAATTTAGATTTAATTCAATAATCTTAGAAATTTCAATTGTAGCTTAGAGTTAATTTTTGCTATATCTCTTTATGCTTGATTTTTTTCTTCCGTCACGTATTCTTTATTGTCATTCACTTGTTATCAATTTTTGTTTATGTTTATTCCTTTTTTATTTTCTTTTCATATGTTAATAAATTTTGTGATATTTTCGACTTAGTTCATTTTAATTTTTATAGCTTATTTTACTATTCGTTTGTTTAACTCCAAGGGAAAGATTTAAATTTGTTAACTTCACGTCATCAAATGCATCTCATCCGATCGTGCGAATACCTTTTTTTCATTTTTTTGTTTGTTTACTATTTTGCTAAACTCAAGATAGTTTTCCCAAAAGACTCCATTTTCAAACTCACACCTTTTAAGTCAAAATTTCGACACTAGGTCGTCGTATCTTCAAAATCTCTCCAACACCGATTTTTAGCCAAACGAACCATTTTAATCAAACAAACAATTTTAACCAAAAACAGATATTTCAATAAGGTTCCTGCGGAGTACCGCAGATTCATTGGGTGCTAATACCTTCCCATTGTATAACCAACCCCCGAAGTCTCGATCTCTTTCAAAAACGCATTGTATTTTTATTATTTTTAAGTATTATGTTACATTGCATATTTTAGGGTTTTATTTCGCTCTTTTCCCTTTTCCCTTGGAAATAATAAAGTGCGGTGGCGACTCTTGTTTTGGTGAGTCAAGTTAATTAATAGCTTGATCTCCGATTTTCACCGCTACAGAATTGGCGACTCTGCTGGGGAAAGATTGACCTCTTGCTGGTCCATCCCTAAGTGGGTTAAGCCTAATTTGTTTTATCTGTTTTATCATTATTTGATTGTTTGATTATATGTATATATTATGATTATTTGGGTGTTGATAATATTTACAAAGGACAAGTCCTATACCCGGACTAAGTTACACTTAGGAATAGGACGGGCGGTATAGTCATGTTAACTTTGAGGGAGTAATCCCGAAGAAGGAGGCATGGGATCCCCCACTCAGTGGAAGGCCCTTTTGAACGTAATATTTGTTTACCGAGTAATCGGGAAGACATTATTATTTTCGACCTGGGAGCCAGAGAAGCTGGGAACCGTAGAACCATAACCCATCTTGGCCTTTTAGGTGTAGCGCGGAGATTATAACGGAGTAATCCGGAAGTAATTGTTACGCGATGCTACGCTCGGATGAGTTTCTCTTGAAAATATTGCTGATTATTGAGTAATCAAGACGTTGGTAATATCCGAAGGAGGAATGTAGACTCTGGGAACTCTTAGAACCTTGTTCTAGAGGTATGATTAAACCGTTAGTACATACCTTGGGGGTGTTCCTTACCTTGACTCCATGCTCGTGATGTTGAACCTTTCGACTTTATTTGTGACCTTGCTTGTGGTTGTTGCATAGCCATGCATTCATGCATCCATAAAACCCTTTTCACTTGACTTTGAAGAAATTTGGAGGTCTTTCTTTGTAAACATCACAAGTTTCGTCAAGCTCAATGGATCTTGGGTGTTGATAGGGAGAAAACCCTAATCCACCAAAATGGATGATTGATCTTGATGATAACTTGATCAATGTTTGGAGCCAATTTAAAATTCATCTTCTATCTTCATACTTTGATGTTTACAACTTAATATCTTGAGTTCCTTGAAAATCAAATAAAAACTCTCTTTTGCATATCATACATCATTCTACATTTTTTGTTTCACTGTCAAAGGTCTTTTCCCGAGTCTTATTTTTCCTTTGGTATCACTAGTACAACACTCGCGCTAAGAGGACAATGGAGAATATCAAGCAAGAGGTTTCTGAACTCCGTAGAGAGATGACTACTTTGAAATCTAGTATGGAGCACTTAACTGGTTTGGTTGAAATTCTGGTTGCCGCCCAAGTCAATCCTTCTAGGAGGGACGAAGCGATGATAAAAGTCTTCACTGAAACTCTAAAATCATTCTCTCATGAAAAGATGATAATTAATGCGCCTGGTGACTTTCCTGACAAGGTGAATGTGGGAGTGCGTCTAGAAGAAGATGTTTGAAAGGGATGTTTATATGAGGATGGTAGCTCAGCTAATGGTGTGAAGAAGTTTGATAATGACTTTTCCAAGAAGAGAACCAGAGGAAGAAATAATCATCATCAGAATCATCATGTTTCTCCCATTTATCAACAGAATCAGCAAGTTCCTAATCAGAGGAAAACTCAATTTGATCCAATTCCAATTACCTATACAAAGTTGTTCCCTATCCTGATGCAGAGGAATTTGGTTCAGACCCGACCTCCACCGAAGGTTCCTGAGAAGATACATTGGTACTACAAAGCTGATTTGACTTGTACCTTTCATCAAGGTGCTCCTGGGCATGACTTGGAGGGTTGCTTTGCTTTGAAGATTGAGGTTCAGAAGTTGGTCAGAAGTGGTATCTTGTCATTCAAGAACGTTGGTTTTGAAGTTCAAATCAAGCATGCGCCGAAGAGTAAACACGATTGATGGTGACTTTCATTTTTGAAGGATGTTTTCGGTAATTCAAGTCCAGATGGAAAGCCTTCCCAGATTATTAACTTATTTATGCTTTTTGTAATTTTTCTTGTTTATCAAAACATTGTTTGCATGTAAGAACTCGTTTGCATCTGAATGATTATCTTAATACAATGAGTATGTTTGTCTTGAAGAACTTCATTCGTTTCACTCATATTTGTTTTCAAATTTTAAATTGCTTTTGTACTATGATACCAAATTGTTGCTCATTCTCTTGCCTAGGCAGAGATTGAGGGGAGGATGATGATCTAAAACATAAAATCTCTGGTTGTATGCTTTTGAATAAAATCTTGCTGACGATGTACATGCATTGTTTCAAATCCCTAAACACCGGAGATATAAGGAAGATAATCCCTTGCTAACCCCTTTTGAGCCTTGAAGTAGGAGTTTCTTTTCTATACGAAAAACCCTCAAATTTTAACCTGGGGCAGGGTAGTTTTTTCAGTTAATCCGATTGAGTGTTCAAAATTCATAAGAAAGATATTTCTGAAGAGAAATTACGAGGGCTATCCTTCATATATAATGAATCCAAAAGATGTGGAACCACAGTGTTGTCCCTCATTCATCAAGAAACGAGGCAGTCGCAATCCTCTCAACCAGTAAAGACAAGCTAATGTCACACATTTTGTTCAAAATCAAAAATCAAAAAAAAAAAAAAGAAAAAAGAAAAGCCTGCTAAGTCAAAAAAAAACATGAAAACGTGTGACTTAGGCAAAATTAAGGCATCCCACTGGACTATCAATTCAAAAAATTAGTTCAGGCAAAAATTAGGGAAAATAAAAATTGCAAAGAAAGGACTACAAAGAAAAGTCCTCAGCAAAGAACAAATTGGTGACTACAAACACGAAGACATGAGGGTGGTTTCTACTCCAAAAACCTCATCGTTTCCTTAACCGTCACAAAATCCTTTCGAGAGATGAACGCTCATGTTGAATTAACTGAACATAGGATTGGAGAACATCATGAAGGGGGTGGGCACCAAATATTTTGAGCCTTAAATCCTTTTTTCTAAAACCATGAACCAGACCACATTACAACCTTCAGAAGTCCTAATTGAAGCAAGGTTATTTTGAAAGCATACTTCGATGAGATAGTGTTCCTGACTCCCATGAATGATCTAAATAGTTATGTTGGTATCATATGTTTTTCCTATACAAAAATAAATGATGCTCTAACTCGCAAAATTTGTGTGATATATTTTCAAAATCTTCAAGACTTACATAACTGTTGCATTAGAATTTTCATTCTCATAATAAAATTTTCTAACTGCAAAACATTTGTTTGATATCAATGAAACTCACATATAAGCACCAATGATGAGTCAATTCTTAAGGCCTGAAACTCTATTGAGTAATTGGAGAATCATTTCAAAAAAATCATATCCAGGGGCATGTCACCTGAAGACCATAAGCACGGACATGTTGCTTCTCCCAGTTAATGCTTTTCCAACTTGTTTACCCTTTTGGGGCAAAATTTGAAGACTTTGTTGTGACAAGTACAGTCAATCCGGGGCAATCACGTCAAGATTTGATGAATCTCTCTAAGAGTTCGAAGACACCAGAGCATGGTGAATGCCAGGTCTTTTGTAAAATCCTCTTGAGACGATTTCTCCTCATCAACCATATAGCTTGGGGCATCCAAAATTAGTTCCAGGGGGCATTTTAGAGGTGAAGCTATTCGCAAGAATTGTCGTGCATCACGCAGCTTATCAGCAGTAAACTTGGGGCATCCAAAATTAATCCCAGGGGCATCCAAAATTGAACCTCATATCTTGCTCCCTCCTATTGAAGGAAGACCGTTGATTATGTATCTGATAGTGTTAGATAATTCCATGGGTTGCATTCTGGGACAACAAGATGAAACGGGGAAGAAAGAGTATGCCATTTATTATCTCAGTAAAAATTTTACTGATTGTGAGTCGCGGTATTCCAAGCTGGAAAAGACATGTTATGCTCTGGCCTGGGGGGCAAAACGTTTGCGGTAATATATGTTGAATCACACTACTTGGTTGATCTCCAAAATGGATCCAATCAAGTATATTTTTGAAAAGCCTGCTCTTACTGGGTGAACTGCCCGCTGGCAGATGTTGTTATCTGAATATGACATTAAATATCGTACTCAAAAAGCTATTAAGAGCAGCATGTTGGCAGATTATCTTACTCACCAACCAGTTGATGATCATCAGTCTGTGAAGTATGATTTTCCCGATGAGGATGTGATGTTTCTGAAAGTGAAAGATTGTGATGAACCATTGCCTGAGGAAGGTCCTGATCCTGAATCTCGCTGGAGTATGATATTTGATGGAGATGTGAATGCTTATGGTAAAGGAATTGGTGTTGTGATTGTCACTCCACATGGATCGCACATTCCTTTTACTGCAAGGTTGACATTTGATTGTACTAATATTATGGCAGAATATGAGGCTTGCATCATGTGTCTCGAGGAAGCTATTGATCTAAGAATTAAAATTCTATATGTGTATGGCGATTCAGCTTTGATAATAAATCAGGTTAAAGGAGAATGGGATACTCGTCACCCCGACTTGATCCCTTACGAAGATTATGCTAGAAGATTGTTACCCTTCTTTAATAAAGTTGAATTCCATCACATCCCCAGAGACGAAAATCAAATGGCGGATGCTCTGGAAACTCTGGCTTCTATGTATCAAGTGAATACTTGGAATGATATACCTTGAATTATGGTTCGGTGACTGGATAGGCCCGCTCATGTGTTTACAACAGAAGAGGTAGTAGATGAGAAACCTTGGTATTATGATATCAAGCATTTTCTCCAAACTCAAGAATACCCGATTGGTGCATCGAATAAAGATAGAAAGACATTGAGAAGATTGGATGGAAGCTTCTTCCTCAGTGAAAATGTGTTGTACAAAAGAAATTATGACATGGTCTTGCTCAGATGCGTGGATAGACACGAAGCAGACATGTTGATGCATGAGATTCATGAAGGTTCATTTGGCACTCATGCCAATGGACATTCGATGGCTAAAAAGATGCTAAGGGCAGGTTACTATTGGCTGACAATGGAATCTGATTGTTACAAATTTGCAAAGAAGTGTCATAAATGCCAGATCTATGCGGACAAGGTTCATGTGCCTCCGACACTTCTCAATGTGATATATTCCTCATGGCCTTTCTCTATGTGGGGTATTGACATGCTTGGGATGATAGAACCCAAAGATTCGAAAGGACACCATTTTATCTTGGTGGTAATTGATTACTTCACCAAATGGGTGGAAGCAGCTTCATATGCTAATGTTACTAAGCAGGTGGTTGTGCGCTTAATTAAGAATAATCTTATATGTCGATATGGTGTGCTGAGCATAATTATCACTAACAATGGCTCGAATCTGAACAACAAGATGATGGTAGAACTTTGTGAGGAATTCAAGATTTTCCATCACAACTCATCTCCGTACAGACCAAAGATGAATGGTGTTGTTGAACTTGCTAATAAGAATATCAAGAAGATTATCCAGAGGATGGTTGTTAATTATAAGGATTGTTATGAAATGCTCCCTTTTGCTTTGCATGGATATCGGACATTTGTCCGCACTTCAACAGGAGCAACCCAGTTCTCCCTTGTGTGCAGAATGGAAGCGGTACTCCCAATCGAGGTTGAGATTCCCTCTTTGCGAGTGATGATGGAAACCAAGTTGTCAGAGGTTGAATGGGTCCAGAACAGGTTTGACCAATTGAATTTGATCGAAGAGAAGAGAATGACAGCTTTGTGTCATGGACAGTTATATCAGAAGAGAATGAAGAAAGCTTTTGATAAGAAGGTCAAGCCTCGTAAATTCACAAAAGGCGACCTCGTGCTCAGGAAGAACATATATTTTAACGTTGATTCTAGGGGCAAGTGGACTCCCAATTTTGAAGGCCCATATGTTGTCAAGAAAGCCTTCTCTGGCCGTGCATTAATTCTTGAAACTATGGATGGCGAGGAGTTCCCACGTCCCATGAATGTTGATGCAGTCAATAAATACTTCTCCTAAAGAAATAAAAGAACAACTCACTAAGTTGAAAACTCGGAAGGGCGGCTTAGGCAAAAAGGAGCGTCTCGGTAGGCCGAAAACCTAAAAGGGCGGTCTAGGCAAAAATTAGAGACATAAATAGAATAAAATTTCCTGCTAAGTTGAAAACCCGAAAGGGCAGCTTAGGAAAAAGTTAGGGACTTTCTTGGCAAGTAACTACATCAGACAAGACTTGATCATTGAAGCAACAATCTTCTCAGATCCTTATCATTCTTCAATGGAAGCTGCTACTCAGGATTTCAAAAGTTGTTAGAGGGGATAGTGGTCATTGTATCTCAATGTATGTTTTCCATTATATATTACCATTTTCCGAACTTTGTAATCATCCATGGAATCTCGCCATTCGCAGACTACCATTCTATTAATGAAATTTGAGCTTTTACCCAATTCTTTGTATTTCTTATTTTATTTAGCTTGCAAGGACTCCATTTATTATTGATAATAATTGTCAAAGAGAAAAGATTAAATAAGAAAATTGATCTTCAAAATGAATTTACAATTTACTTTTACTTTAGATTTTGTGATGCAAGAGAAAAAAACAAAAGTGGTGATCCCAGGAATGGACGAACTCCAGTTGTTTTGAGAAGTTTTTGTTTCCTCCCCCCCCCCCCCCCCGGGGAAGGTTTACTCAGGATGTTTTTGCTGTATTGGGTTTATGACTCCAGTGTCCCCAGTCAAGTCTTGGTTCATTTTTTCTTCTTTTCTGAGTTTGCATGATATGAAGACTCAATCCAAGATTTCTCCAGTGAAGGTTTCGCTTGTTTGATAGAAGTTCTTTCTTCTCAGAGAAGTTGGTACAATAATTACTCTCGAAGAACACATGTCTTCGGTTCCTCCAGTGAATAACGTATGTTGGTTTTCCCTTTGAGAATGTGGTGTTGACTTCCCCAATGGAGTCAGCACGAAATCCCCAGTTAATGTCTCGATGATAGGGCATTATATGCCTTAGCGAAGTTTGTATGTTTTTCCTCCTTCAAAATGGGCCTGAATTCCCTAGTGAATGTTTTGATGGTTTGGTCTCCATCTACTTTACTTGAAATTGATTTTTCAATCCCCAGTATAAGCGTTACATTTGAAAAAATTTGTTTCCCCGTTGAAGTCTGAGTGTTATTCCATGGTGAAGCCCGGAGAAGGATGTTATATCTCTATATCTATACTATTTTGTCGCTATGTTTTATTTACTTCCGGATTACGTTTCTCCCCAGTGAAGTTAAGCCATGCAGTGGGATTTTGTTTCCTCAGTTGGCGCTTACTTTTTCTTGGAGTTTTCATCTTGGATGTGATTTAGCCGAGGGTTGTTTGTGCCTGAGTTGGTTTTTCCTGGTTACTCTAAGTGTTATATGTCTGTTTTGTCAGCATATGCACGATAGCACTCATACATTCATACATACATCATGCATAGTTGAAATTTGGAAAATCATTGCTCATTCACATTCGTTATTATTTTTGTGGACGTATTGGCCTGTTTTGCAGAGTTATGTTGTTCTCTCTCCAATAGAGTGTCAGTCATAAGCAGAAAGTGTATGATTTTTCAATTTCCCCACTGAATTATCCCTCATGGAAGATTTTTGCTTTAGCCTTCCTGCACAGCTCCTCAAATGGATGATTTGGGTTTCCCTCTTGAGTTTATTTCTCAGAGAATGTATTTTGATAGACTGTTTTACTCCAGTTTATTTCTAGATCGAATCTTTGTTTCCCATCAATATTATTACTTTGGACATCTGAAAGCTTCGAGTTTTGGTTTGAGAATATGCATTTATTTTTCACGAGAAGACATTTATCTCCTCAGCAGGAATATATTGTCATTTCCCCAGGAAGTCATATTGCGTTCCCCGGAAATCATTTTTTATAATCCTTCCTATAACAACAAGTAGTAGGTCTCTTTATTTGAGCAACTTGTACTTCCCTGTAAAAGTCGACGTGACTTTTTTGCTATCTTCTCTATGAGTGGATAGTTTGCAGTTCGTTGTCAAATTACACCAGTGGATGGCAAGACTTTCAATATCGCAAAGACAGTTCATTGTGAAATCTTTGCAAGTGGTAGTCTCTTTATTTGAGACAACTTATATATTACCCTTTCTAGGCAGAATGCATTGGTTAAAGAAGAAGTTGAGACCTGTTCTAGGTGAAACGCCGGGATTTTGAAAAAAAACTTGTTATCTTTTTGCTACCCTCAATGAACGTTGGTAGTTCATCGTCAGTGAACGGCGATGCTATGATATATTCTCTTTCTACCTTAGTGAAAGTTGGTAGGTCGCCTTCAATGAAAGTTGGGGCTTGTTATCTTTTTGCTACCCTCAGTGAACGTTGGTAGTTCATCGTCAGTGAACGGCGATGCTATGATATATTCTCTTTCTACCTTCAGTGAAAGTTGGTAGGTCACCTTCAGTGAAAGTTAGTGCTTGTTATCTTTTTTCTACCCTCAGTGAACGTTGGTAGTCCATCATCAGTGAACGAAAATGCTATGATATATTCTCTTTCTACCTTCAGTGAAAGTTGGTAGTTCATCGTCAGTGAACGTCGATAATTTTTTCTATCTATCTTCAGTGAACATTGGTAGCTCACAGTTAGTAAACGTCAGTGTTGTTATTTCTTTCCTCTTTCTACCTTCAATGAATGTTGGTAGTTTCGCTTTCAGTAAAAGTTGGTGTATCCTTTGACTTTTTATCCTCCTCTATAAGTAAAGTCTTTTGATCCACCAGTGATTTATTTTCCTGGTCGGGTTTCTCTTTTGTTTCTTTATTTACTTTGTTACATCCCCAACGGTGTTTTACGTCTCTTTGATTTTGTTCATGCGCATTCATGCTCATAAGCATTGCATGGCATCTTAGGGCCAAAAATAGGGTTTGTTTTATATTTAAGTATCTTCGATCGCGTCGACACGAAGATTTTTAACCTTCGTATCTCCGGATAGAAGAAACTTAAATAAGAGCAGTTGTTGTACCCCAATTTTCCCCCTGAGATCCCCTCATCATACCATGTTGATTCAATCACTACAAGATCACATTAGGTTATTTTGGTTCTCCTCCATATCTTTAGCTTTGCTCTTTGAGGAATCACCAAGCACCTTGACTTGTTTTCTTTTGTGATCATGAATATTCTGTCTTGATTTTCCTTTTAATTAATAAAATGCAATGTTGGTTTGTCTTACTTGTTACTAATGTAGGTAAAGGAAATGAGGTTTAGCAAGTTGCTCTATGGGCTCATGAGTTTATTTTCATGCCCTAGTCAATAAAGCTTGAGAAGTCCAAACCTCACCATTGAAGTTGTTTTGGAAGGGATGGCATGGCAAGGTTATTTTGGTTCACTACATTTCCAATATATGAAGATTGATTCAAAAGTGCAAGGGATTGATTTAAGAAGTTGTCATGGTTGGACAAGGCCTTGTTCCCATTGGTCACAAGTACATATTTCTCTAAATTCTCAAGATATGGAAGTGGTTTTGGTAGCTATGAATTCTTATTTTCATCCTCAATTACTTCTATTTACATAGCAAGAATGTTGGTACAAGAAGGTGGTTCAAAATTGTCAAGGTTCCTCAAAGCATTTTCTTGACCAAGGAGCTAGGGTTTTAAACTTCAAAGAAGTATATCTTTCTCATCTTTTGGTATTTCTGAGTGATTCCAAAGACATCCTTCTCTTCAAAGGGTTATTAAAAAATCAATTCAAAAGTTTCAAGGAGTTTTCATGAGGAAGAAACTTGATGATGAAGAAAGATTCAGATGAACCCCCAATTTCTCATGTGTGACTTCAAATGATCATAACTTGGTCAATTTTTATCACCTTTGCCCACTCTTTTTCCATAATGATCTTGAGTATGTGAAATTTATCCTTTATTTTATATGCAAAGTGAGAAAATGGATGGAAGATGCCCTAAAGATACAAAGGATTATAGGTCATTTCATGATTTTTTGTCAAATTCAACAAATCATAACTCCCTCAATTTTTGTAGATTTTGAATGTTTCAAGTTTCAAAGTGTCATTTAAGAGGTCTATTTCATGCCATCTTTTTTGTTCAAGAGAAAATTCCAAGTGGAAGGCCATGTTTGGATGCATATCATTATAGGTCACTTTTGAAGAAAAATTTGAAATATTTCTAAGTATGGAAAGTCAACCATTTTTCTCCAACTTTGACTCAATTCAACTTTCAGCTCAAGCATCCATTTAATTTAATTATTTTTCCATTGCAAATCTTGTAACATCATCTTTCTAAAGCATCAAGAATCATGCCCTAAGACCCCTTGAGCTGAGAATGGAATTGATTTGAACTTGGTAACTTGAAACTGAAGTTTCTTCAAAAGCCAGAATTTGAAATCATTGATTTAACTTCTAAACACTTTGTTTTTGCACGTTTTTGCCTCTAAACATGTTTAGTGAACTTCCAGAAGTGATTAGCACAACTAAACGCGTGTTTTGGATGAGTTTTGATCAAATTAGAAGTCACACTTTTCTTGTTTGCAACTTCACACGTTTTCCCTCCAAACTTTATCATTTCACACGCTTGTACATTCCATTTGATTCCCTATAAATAGAGGGTCATCCCTCATTCATTTTCTCAAACTTGCATAGCCAGAATCACCCTGCCAAACTTGTTCCATAACTCAAATTTCGCAACTTCGAAATCTGTGTTCAAGCCTTTTTCAATCCAATTTTTCATTCAACTTACCTCCCTTGATCTTCCCTGAAACTAACTGTGATACGGTGGGAGAACTGACTAGTGTTTTGCGTTCGTATTCGCAAATGTTTTGGTTGAGCAAGAGTCGCCACCGACTTTTTATTTTATCCTAAGGAAAGGTTAAAAAGCACAGCAAAAACCTTTTGAGATGTTTTCTTGGGTTCGGGGAGTAGATTATAGAAAGGGAAGGTATTAGCACCCTTTCTATCCATGGTTATCCATGGGCTCTTAGTTACTTGCTTAGATCACTTGCCTTTTTGTTTTCAATTGTTTTAAATGGTGCTTGAGTGTGTGGGTTTGAAAATGTTTTGAAAAGAAGCCAATGTGGTGGCAACCTTTGTAATGATCCATGTGGGGATGTATACAAAGATGTACGTCTTTTGAAAAGGTTTTCATTTGTTTTTGAAAGTTATTTTGAAAGTGTAGTGATGTGTGGTTTTTTAAATGGGCAAGTGTTTTAGTTTGCAAGATTGATTCAAGTAACTAAGAGGTTATCTACTCCTAAATTTCTCAAAAGATTATTGCTATGTTTTAACCCTTTTAATAAGTTTGTTCCACCATTGTATTTGGTGGACAATCTTATGTTTAGGATGTGAAAGGGACGGGCGTGGGTCATCGTTTAGACCATAATTGCAATGGTGCCAAGTATCTTTGGGCATTTTCTTTAAGGGACTTGATCATTTGTTTTTGTTTGTTTTGAAAAAATGTTATCGAGGGACTATGATCATTCAATTTGTTTGTTTTGCCCAAAGAGACCTAACATGCAATATGGCCCAATTTTGAAAGGCAACAAGTGGAGTACCCTAGGGGGTGCAAGTGTGATTTGTGTGTCCATTTTCATGCTTGTTTATCTTGAGATTAGGTCATAACTATTTTTTGTCGTTTTTCGCATACAAACCCTAATTCTAACATGTTATCATTAGAAAGCAATAAAGTGCGAAAATAAATTTACTAAGCTATTACAAAACCAAATATGGGAAGGGGGGTACAAACGTTCAAATGGGGATATTGACAAGTAATGTAAACCTAAAACTATTACATCAATTTGAATTTATACAATTTAATTAATGTACAATAATTAAATAAATAAAAATGGAATAAAAATGCAAGATGCAAAAATGTTTTGTATATGTATGAAAAAAAGTGTTATTTATGTAAAAAAATAAAAAAAGACATTATTTTTTGGAGTATTTTGAATTTAGGGCAAAACCCTAATTTTATTAAGGAAAATGTATTATTATTTAATTTAATACAAGTATTTATTTATTATGTACAAAAATAAAAATTAAATGAAATATATTATGAAAAAGTATTTTTTTGTATCAAATATAAAAATGAAAGAAATCAAATATTTTTATGTTCTAACTTAAACATATATTAATAAACATATATATATATATATATATATATATATATATATATATATATATATATATATATATATATATATATATATATATATATATATATATATATATATATATATATATATATATATATATATATATATATATATATATATATATATATATATATATATATATATATATATATATATATATATATATATATATATATATATATATAAAGTTCTAAATATGCATTATATACAAAATAATATATATTTAATATTTAATAAAATAAAAATAAAAAAAAGTATTTTTTTATGTGAAATATTTTCAGAAGGTAAACAAAAATGAAAATGTATATAAATGCATTTACACTATTTTTAGTATTTTAAAACAAAATATATATATTTATTTATTTGTGTATAATCTAAAAGAAAACTATATAAATGCCTAATAAAATCAAAAATGGTGAGAAAAAATATTTTTATATTTTTAATGTCATGAGAAAATATAAATAAGTCAAACAAAAAAAGAAAAAGTCAAAAAGAAATAAAAATAAAGCAAATGGGCTCAGGGGGTGTAATAGCAATTATGTGGTGTGAATAAGAAAAAATGCCCAGGCCCAGCCCAAAGACCACTGTCTTCAACCTCCAGCAACAATATTTGAAAAAACGCGCGCCCTGTTCATCATCTTCCCAACTCTTGATTCCTGGCTTTTTAGCAAAAACTCATAACATAACAAATGCTCAGCATGAAGAGACGATTCTAACCATGTATAGAACTTGACCTAACTCTCTAAGATGAAGGAGAATTTCTTCTCCCCCAAATCCTAACCTAGTTTTTCTGCCATTTTCAAACTCCAAATTCTCTCTACTCAGGCAAAAGAAATGAAATATAAAGATATGTACATGTTCAGGGCTATGAGTAGAACCTTGTTTCTTCACAAACTTAAGACTAAAGATACATAATAAGGGAGATACGAGTTCAAAGTTTTACCTGTGCAGTTGAACTTCTATCTGGAGAATGAGGAACTTTCAGTGCAAGGTGATGATTGGAAAAGCTTCCTTGAGGTCCAGGGATGCTGTTTCAATGCTTACTTTGTCTTGAGAGCTTCTGAATCAAGCTATAGAACTTCACCTGCAAGTCAAAAATGTGAAAATGGTGGAAGCTGTTAGAGGGATTACAGGTCAGGTTTTAGGTCATGGTTAGCTTGCATATATGCTAGGGAGTGTGTATGAACTGATTTTAGTAAGAATGCTCGAGAGAAAATGAAGTTGGCACTCAAACTGCAGAGGCAACCCTGTTTTTGCAGTTTGAGGATGATTCTGAGATGGAGAGTGTTTTGGAGGTCAAAGGCTTGTGCAAAAGCTTGGATATGTTCTTTGGAATCTGTTTGATAACTTTGTTCTTGTGTTTCTATGCTGAGATGAGAGTTGTCACAAGTTATGGACTTTTCTTCACACTTAAGCAACAAAATGTAACTTGGCTTTCTAGGTCAGTAGAGGACCCCCTAATGTGCTGCATAAGCTTCTCTTGATCAGTGTGTTATGCACATAATCTTGTGCCAAGCAGATTTTCTATGTACCTTCTTGATTTGCAATTGGACATAAAGCTAATCTTTTCAAAAATGGAAAGTTCACTTTATCTAGTTTAGGGTTAGTTCATCATGTAATGTCCAAATGCTTAGAATAAAAACTTGGCACATTGGTTTTGCATTTAATTCTTGAGTGTAACTTGGTTTAAGGACCTGTAATCTAGCCTAAAGCAAGCTGAGTTCAAATTGCAAGATTATGAGCATGTTTTGGTTAAGAACAAAAAGTGAATTTTTGCCAACTTGTGAAATTCGAATCTCTCAAGTTATGAGGTTGTTTGATGAGTTCTTGGACATTTTGGAAAGCTTGGAATGTGTACTACAATCCATCTTTGAAATGCAAATTGAAATTCCAAGTGGAAGTGTATGGAAAATGGCCTTGAAGTGGGGTAGAAAACCTTGTCAAAATAGGTTAAAATTTCACTAAGTTAAAAATGGTTTAGTGCCCTTATTCAAAAATTTGTAACTTGAGATACAAGCTTCAAATGAGAAAACTTTGTGAATCAAAGTTGTAGATTATGCAACAAGCTACAACTTTCATGTTTTGACTTTTGTTTGATTCCAAATGGATCTTGGTGAAAAGATGGGGCAAAGTTGGGAAACAATTAGGGTTTTTCATAACTTAGAAAAATTCTAATGAAAAATTCCATTTTCTAACCCTAATTTGCATTTTGTGATTTCTTGGTGAACAAGTTTCATGATTTGGCATGTTTTGATGAAAAATGAATCTTGACTCTTGATTTTGACCAAAAAGTCAAAGTTTGACTTTTCAGTATACAGTCAAAATTGATCAATTGACTGGGAAATTCAACTGCCAATCTTGTGTACTTGGGATCTTTTGAGCTTGATGAATGTGTCAAGACCATTTCATTGAGTCCTTGAGTCCATATGTGAGCTTGATTTGCCATTGGCTAGGTCAAACAGTCAAAAATTGCCTTTGTGCAGTCAAAACCCTAAAAATGACCATTTTGCCCTTTTGGTGATCTGATCAAATTTCTTGTGGAATTGTGATCCAAACTTGATCAAATGGTCCATATGAGTTCAATATGTTGATGTGGGTCAAATTTCATGAGGTTTGACTGTCAATTGGCCACAGTTGACTTTTTCCCCAATATAGCTGATTTCTAGGTCATCTGTCTAATTGACTGGGCAAAACTTGGACTCAAGACTGGAAACTTGGTGAGGATAAACTTGGGAGTCCAATATGAAACATGAAAGTCATCTTAGGCATTTTAGGTCAAAACATCCTTGGGCAAACACAAACCCTAATTTGAGTCCACAGTGCAAGGAGAAGTCTTGAGCAGAGGAAACCCTAACTGGATTTTGATCTTCAAGGGTCTTGTGATGAGAAAATGTTGAGGAAATGGGAGGGCAAATTTTGGGGTACAACAGTTGCCCCTGTTCAATCTTCTTGGACCTGAAGAGTTAGATTGGCAAGTTTGCCTTTCGTGACTCGAGGGTGAAAGGAGATTGGACACTAGAGTGCCCGGAAATTTGCACTCGCATGTTTGAAGTAACAGCAATGTGATGTCAGGAATGGGCTTACAGATGCCATTTGGAGAGGTGGTGGATAGGGAGATGGGCTTATAGATGCCATTTGGAAGTGTCGATCGCATAAGAGATTCCTTAGCGAGAACTTGTGTATTTGAGAAAGACGGATGTTTTCCTGGCTTGTTACAGGTGTTTGATCTTCAATCTCCTTATGCAGATATGCCCTGGCTAGATACAGGTATCGAATCTACAATTGGTTGCTCACAGATGTGCCCTGGCTGGATACAGGAGTCGAATCTGGAAATAGTCGTCAATAGATGTGCCCTGGCTGGATACAGGAATCGAATCTTCGAACTCTTCAGACGTGCCCTGGCTAGATACAGGAATCGAGTCTGGAAATGTGGTCAACAGATATGCCCTGGCTGGATACAGGAATCGAATCTGGAAATGTTGCCAACAGATATGCCCTGGCTGGATACAGGAATCGAATCTGGAAATGTTGTAGTTGATAGATGTGCCCTGGCTGGATACAGGAATCGAATCTTCGAACTCTTCAGACGTGCCCTGGCTAGATACAGGAATCGAGTCTGGAAACTGATCACTCTCAGATGTGCCCTGGCTAGGTACAGGTATCGAATCTGGAATTGTGACAGTTGAAGGTAGTTGTTTTTGGGATTGTCTTTTTCCTGAAAAGGCAAAAAAACATAAGTTGTATGCAATGTCATGATGTATGATATGCATGATGTCATGATGTTCAACATGAGATAGTGTTGTATGCACTTTATCATATATGTAAGCAAGATGTATGAAAATGTGAAATGTTTATGAATGTAATTTCGTCTTAGGAAAATAAATCCTTGACGAACGGCCGGGGAGTTGCTCTGTGGAGGAGATACTTGGCCGAAGTTTTGCTGAGAGGCCTGTTGAGGACTTTAATGACGGATTCCGCTGGGGATAATGATGATAAACTCCGCTGGGGATTGAAGGAACTTGCCGAGGGCGATCTTCCGTTATTATCATTGTTATTTTAACTGAGGATAACCCAGTTATAAGTCCTTGTGAGGAATAACTCTGAATAAAGCTCGGGAGATACGTCCGTATTCTGCAGGGAACAAGCTTTCAGAATCTACTAGGGATAAGCTTTAAGACCTGCCGGGGAAAGTTGTGCCTTTTCAGGATTGATGGGGAGTCAACTCCGCTTGGGGAGAGTAATGCTGAATCTTGTCTTACTCTGCGGGACGTTGAGATGATTTGGTCACATTCTTCAGTCGAATCTACCTTGGTACCTTGGTGGACAGAACAATCAGACTGCATCAGACAACTCCACATTGCCCCTGTTTCTGATGTCACCTGTAATTAATCTTTCGTTTCATATGCGAATATTTATGAGTCAACAATTTTAATGTCAAATGCATATATCAAAAATGAACATTGGACGTTCTTCGCAAGACAAAGCAGAAAAAAGGGAAAACAATGGCAATTTGTATGGACAAGTGAATTTGTATTGATTTGAACTTTGCCTGTGAATAGGCGTTTTTGTACAAGAGGCTGACATCCTAGTAAGAGGACGTCGCCGAATAACATAAAGTTTACAATTTTGAAAAGAAAACAAAACAGCTATGTGAACAATCCCACTGGGTTCCAACTCTGCTATCGCCTTTATGTCTTCAAGCGTCTCATCACTTTGCTGCTCGGTCGAAGATGAAGCTGATTGGTCGATGCCGAAATCTGAGCCAGATAGTTGATACCGAATTCCGGATGCGAAGTGATCCAATGAGACATAGTGTTACGCTTTATCCCTAACTTTTGCCTGGACCGCCCTTTCGGGTTTTCAGTCCACCGGGATACCCATTTTTGCCCAAGCCGCCTTTTCAGGTTTTCGACTTGCCGGGTGTACGGATTTTTTATTCATTTCATCCCTTATTTTTGCTCGAACCCTTTTGGTTCACCGGGAAGCCCTTATTTTTGCCTAGGTATGTCAACCTAGCGGGTCTTTTATTTATGCGTAGTATTTTTTCACTATGTCTGCATTGGCGGGGTGAGGAAGGTCGTCACCATCCATGGTGGTTAGGATCATGGCTCCTCCTGAGAACACACGTTTAACCACAAATGGCCCTTCGTATGTAGGGGTCCATTTGCCCCGGGGATCACTCTGAGGAAGGATGATGCGTTTGATTACCAGGTCTCCAACTTGATACTCTTGTGGTCTGACTTTCTTGTTAAATGCCCTGATCATCCGTTTTTGATACGTTTGACCATGACAGATAGCAGTGAGCCTTTTTTCGTCAATCAGATTTAATTGATCAAGTCGAGTCTGGATCCAATCATCTTCATTCAAGTCTGCATCCTTCATTATCCGGAGAGAGGGTATCTGGACTTCAATTGGCAAGACTGCCTCCATGCCATAGACCAAGGAGAAGGGAGTTGCCCCGGTTGATGTCCTTGCTGAGGTACGGTACCCATGAAGAGCGAACGGTAGCATCTCGTGCCAATCTTTATAGGTCACTGTCATCTTCTGCACAATTTTCTTGATATTCTTATTGGCTGCCTCTACAGCCCCATTCATCTTCGGCCGGTAGGGAGAAGAATTGTGGTGCTGTATCTTGAATTGTTCACAGAGTTCAGTGATCATTTTGTTATTGAGATTGGTACCATTATCCGTAATGATTCTTTCCGGGACTCCGTACCGACAGATCAGATTATGCCGGATGAAACGTGCCACGACGCTCTTGGTTACTGTGGCATAGGAAGCTGCCTCAACCCATTTCGTGAAATAATCGATCGCCACCAAGATGAAGCGATGCCCATTGGATATCGTAGGTCGGATCTCTCCGATCATATCGATGCCCCACATTGCAAAAGGCCAAGGTGCCGTCAGGACATTCAAAGGAACCGGAGGGATATGCACCTTGTCAGCATAGATCTGGCATTTAAGACAAGTTCGGGAGTGTTGGTAACAATTGGCTTCCATTGTGGACCAGAAATATCCTGCCCGAAGGATTTTCTTAGCCATGGTGTGTCCACTGGAATGTGTTCCAAATGTGCCTTCATGTAATTCCATCATAATTTTCTCTGCGTCAGCCTTATCCACACAGCGTAGCAGAGTTGAATCATGATTCCGTTTGTAGAGAATGCCGTTGCTGAGGAAGAATTTTGCAGCAAACCTCCTCATGAACTTCTTATCATTGACAGATGCACCTTCAGGGTATTCCTGAGCTTCCAAGTACCTCTTCACCTCATGATACCAGGGTTTTTCAGTCACCTTCTCAGCCTCCAGCTCGCAGCAGTATGCCGGTTCATCCAACTTCCAGATAATGATTCGGGGAGCCTCATTGTCCCATTTAACTTTGAACATTGAAGACATCGTAGCTAGGGCGTCCGCTAGCTGATTCTCCTCTCTAGGGAAGTGTTCGAAAGTTATTTCTTCAAAGTGGGGGAGCAAGGTCAACACGTACTCCTTGTAAGGAATAAGATTCGGGTGTTTCGTATCCCACTCGCCTTTGATCTGATTGATCACGAGAGCGGAATCTCCGAAGACACTTAGAAATTTGATCCTTAAGTCGATTGCAGCTTGTAAACCCATGATACATGCCTCATATTCTGCCATGTTATTGGTGCAGCTGAAACATAATCGGGCGGTGAGGGGAGTATGAGTTCCTTTGGGAGATATGATTACAGCGCCGACGCCGTTACCCAAAGCATTGGAGGCTCCATCAAAATGCATAGACCATCGGGATCCTTCTTCAGGTCCTTCATCCGGTCCAGGTACTTCGCAGTCAGTTACCACCATGATGTCTTCGTCCGGAAAATCAAAGTTCAATGATTGGTAATCGTCCACAGGTTGGTGTGCCAAATGATCCGCTAGTACACTTCCCTTAATTGCTTTCTGAGTTGTATACTGGATATCATATTCTGTTAAGATCATTTGCCATCTCGCTATCCTTCCAGACAGAGCGGGCTTTTCAAATATGTACTTGATGGGATCCATCTTTGAAATCAATAAAGTAGTGTGAGTCAGCATATACTGTCTCAGCCGGCGAGCAGCCCATACAAGAGCGCAGCAAGTTTTCTCAAGCAGTGAGTAACGAGACTCACAGTCGGTAAACTTTTTGCTCAAGTAATAAATAGCGTGCTCTTTTCGGCCAGACTCGTCATGCTGCCCCAGCACACACCCCATTGAATTGTCAAGTACTGTCAAGTATAGTATCAGAGGTCTTCCTTCCACCGGTGGCATAAGAATGGGTGGCTCTTGGAGATATTCCTTTATCTTTTCAAAGGCGGCCTGACATTCATCATTCCAGCGTACTACTTGATCTTTCTTCAGCAATTTGAAGATTGGCTCACAAGTAGCAGTCAGATGTGAGATGAATCGGGCAATGTAATTCAGTCGTCCCAGGAAGCCTCTGACTTCTTTCTCTGTTTTTGGAGTCGGCATCTCTTGTATGGCTTTTACCTTGGCAGGGTCCACCTGGATACCCTTATCACTCACGATGAATCCTAACAATTTTTCGGATCTTACCCCAAAGGTGCATTTGTTGGGATTCAACCTCAGCTTGTACAACTTGAGTCGGTCGAACAACTTCCTCAGATGGTCAAGGTGCTCCTCCTCAGTTTGAGACCTTGCAATCATGTCATCAACGTATACCTCAATTTCATGATGGATCATATCATGAAATAAAGCAACCATGGCACGTTGATAGGTTGCCCCAGCATTTTTCAATCCGAATGGCATGACCTTATAACAGAAGGTGCCCCACTGAGTCACAAAGGTAGTCTTCTCCATATCTTCTGGAGCCATCTTGATCTGATTATACCCTGAAAAACCATCCATGAAGGAGAACACCTTGTGTTGAGCTGTATTGTCAACAAGGACATCAATGTGAGGTAGGGGGAAGTCATCCTTGGGGCTGGCCCTGTTCAGATCCCTGTAGTCAACACACATTCTGACCTTACCGTCTTTCTTTGGCACCGGCACCACGTTGGCAACCCACTGAGGGTAAGAAGTCACTGCAAGGAACCCGGCATCAAACTGTTTCATAACCTCGGCCTTGATCTTTTCAGACATCTCGGGACGCATTCGTCGGACTTTTTGCTTTACCGGAGGGTAATCTTCCTTGGTTGGCAGGTGGTGAACTACAATGTCGGCATCCAAACCAGGCATATCTTCATAGGACCAAGCAAAAATCTCCATGTAATCCTGTAGCATCTGGATCAATCGTTGCTTCACGCTGAGCTCTAGATTGGCACCAATCTTGACCTCTTTCCTATCTGTCTCAGTACCCAGGTTAATTGTCTCCACCGGCTCTTCATGTGGCTGAATAGCTCTTTCTTCCTGGAGTAGCAGTCTTGCGAGTTCACCAGGCATTTCGCAATCATCTTCACCTTCGTCTTCGGCTAAGTTGATCGGATTTTCGAAGTCATAACTGGCGGTAGCAGAGCTGTTACCAGTGAGATCCAGAGTGGATTGAAACCTGTATAAGTGAGTGTGTGTAAATATAGCTGTTTTGCAATATATAACACAGAAAGGAAAAGAGCACAAGATTTGAAATGCAACAAACGTCCAATGTTTTGATTGATGATATATGAAAATGTCATACAAAAAAGCCCTCACAAATGGAGCTACGATGCCCCGGGTAGGACACCGAGCCAACAAAGTTTTAACATATTGTTTGTTACAAATTGGAAATCAAAAGAAATTAATTACTGCGTGACAAATGTGATAGGCGTAAAATCCTTTGCCGTCCAGTTGCTTGGTCCGTTGCTGGTAGTCGGGTAGATCCAACTGTCAAATTCTGCTTCCTCTACATCCTCCTCAATAGCATTCACCCTTGAGCTGGAGATAAACACCGGAGCCTTTCTGACCTTCTCCTTGCGCACAGCCCTCTGAGCCTCTGCAGTAAAGCCCAGCCCAAACTTGTCGTTCTTCTGAGTGAAGTCAGGAAGCTGACCCCAGTTTGCACAATTGCCTTTCTGAACCACAGCCCGGGCATCCCTTAGGGAAGCCATCTTCAAGGAAACATTCTCTTCGACTGTTGTTTCTGCTGCTGCTGAAATTGGATGTACCTCCTCGAAATGCTGAAAGGGGGTTTCAATAAACTCCCCGTCAATCTCAATGTATCTGAAGGAATTCAAATGGCTCACCATATACTCCTCTTCTCCTTGCACAGTGACGATCTTCCCCCTGACGGGATACTTCAGCTTCTGGTGCAAGGTGGAGGTCACTGCCCCAGCTTTATGGATCCAGGGTCGACCCAGTAGACAAGAGTACGATGGACGTATATCCATCACATAAAAAGTAGAGTCAAATACTTGAGAGCCCACACGAATAGGGATGTCAACCTCTCCATGAACCATCCTTTTTGAACCGTCAAAGGCCCTGACGATGATATTGCTGGGCTTCAGTTCTAGGCCTTCATAATCCAAACGGTCTAAAGCCTTTTTCGGTAGAACATTCAAGGAAGAACCAGTATCCACCAATACATGCGCCAGAGTAGTGCCCCTGCATTCGATAGAGACATGCAGGGCATCATTGTGGTCTCTTCCCTTCGCAGTTAGGTCAGCATCTGAAAAACCCAAGCCATTGTCTGCTGTCAGATTTGCTACGCAATCAGTGAACTGGACTGCAGACGTTTCTTGCGGCACATGGGCCGTCTTGAGAAATGAGATCAAGGCTTTAGCATGGGCCTCGGAGCATAGCAATAAGGAGAGCATGGAGATTTTGGAGGGCGTATGCCCCAGCTGCTCGACAACATTGAAATCACTCTTCTTTATTATTTTCAGGATTTCCTCCATTTCTTGTTGGGAGGCCTCAGCATTTATAGGTATTGGTGCCTCCATCCGGGCAGGCTCCTCTTCAATCCCTTTGCCCCGAGCATTAGATGACTCAGCGGCAGGGGAAACAACTTGATCAGCAACAGTAACAGGTACACTTGTAGGTGTTATAAGGAGGGGTTTTCGAATAGCGGGCGGTACAATGTCAGGCGAGAAGAGCCTGCCACTGCGGGTGACCTTGGCTGGACCAGTGATATCGCAGATACTGGCGCCAGTGTTGAATTCTTGTTTGATTCCTTTTACATATACGTCTGCCCCATAATGCCAGGGGACAGCTTTATCAGATACGTAGGGGAGAGGCCCCGGAACAGTAATAACCACAGGTGCAACAGTCATGATTTGAACAGGCTTCTTCGGGAGAGCCTTGATTGGATTATTGAAGATGGTAACCACAGAAACTTCTTTTACCGGAACCAACTGAACAGCAGACTTCTTAAACAGAATCTCCTTGCTATCCATTAGGCTTTGGACGCCTAACCTCAGCAAGGGACAACCAGATAGGGAAACAGCACAGAACAGGAAACCTTCACTGCAACCTGGAAATAAACCGGCCCGCAGTAGGTTCTTCTTGACAGTCCTCAGAGGGGTGACAACTTCATTTACCGAAACAGCATACAGTTCTTCCTCAATGGCATTTACTCTATGCTGGGGCATAGGAGCAGTTACAACATTTGGTCTCTCCGGCGCTTCAAACTGAATTTCCTTTGCGTCGATCAGATCTTGCACCTTGTTTCTCAAGGCCCAGCAATCATCAGTAGTGTGCCCGGGACTATCAGAATGATAAGCACACCGGGCATTTGGGTTATACTTAGGAGACGCAGTGTTGACGACCTTAGGAGCTTCTTTGAGGGTCACCAGGTTGGTGGATAACAGTTGGGGTAAAATTTGAGATAAGGTCATACTCAGTCGGGTATACTGCCTCTTGGGCCTTTCGCTTCTTTGTTGATTGTACTGCTGAGGAGCAGCAACAGGTTTTGAGATGACCAAAGCATTGACGGCTTGGCGACTTTCGGGCTTGACTTGTCTTCTAGGACCATAGACGGCACTTGCTTCTTTCTTAAACGGCCTCTTCTCAGCACTTGCGGAGGCAGCCTTTTGTATCTTGCCTGACCTGATGCCAGCTTCAATTCTTTCTCCCGTCAATATCAAATCTGTAAACCCAGCGGAGGAGTTACCAACCAAATGATTGAAAAATGGACCAGACAACGTCCCTAGGAACATATCAACAAGCTCTCGATCAGTCAATGGAGGCTGCACCCTGCCAGCCAAATCTCTCCATTTTTGTGCGTACTCTTTGAACCCTTCACCCGTTCCTAGAGACATACCCTGAAGTTGGGTACGCGTAGGAGCGAGATCAGAATTGTATTGGTATTGTCTGTAGAATGCGGTTGCCAAATCTTCCCAGTGTCGGATGCTAGTTCCATCTAGTTGGTAGAACCATTCAAGCTGTGACCCCGAGAGGCTATCTTGGAAGAAGTGAATCCAGAGGTTCTTATCCGCCGTATAAGGTTGGATCTTCCTTACGTACGACCTTAGATGCAGCTTTGGGCAGGAGACCCCATCATACTTGGCGAAGGCAGGCGCCTTAAACTTGTGTGGAATTACTACTCCAGAAGATAACCCCAAATCTCCGAAATCCAGTCCCGGCACATTCTGAATTTCCATGGCGCTTAAGCGGTCCTCCAATTGCTTGTATCTGTCAGCAGCAGGTGGGTATTGTTCGTCGTTATAGTCCGTCTCGTTGTCGGAGACTGCGGGACTAGGAGCTCCTCCCCCTTGGGGACTGTTTTTCTCAGCAGAAGAAGTAGTTGGATCAACTTCATTATGGAGTGTGTTCCCAAATCTGCGTCCGGTGTTGAACAATGCAGTCCTCTTTTTCTTCTTCTTCTTCAGGAGTAGAGTCTTCAACTCTTGCTGACCTTGGGCTAGGCTTAGGACCATCTCTTGAAACTGTGCACTTTGGGCCTGAAGGGCCTTAATTGCTTGCTCACTGGAGGAGTCTGGATTCATGATGACTGTGCAAAATAAACAGCGAAGGAGATTAAGCAACCTGTGAAATAGGGTACCTGCTATGCATATGGTGCAATGGAATGCGTATGTTTTATGTTTTCAAAGACAAACGAGATTCAACTTTTATAGACAAAAAAGGAAACACACTTCATTAGATTAAAATTTTCAATTGTTCAACAATTTGCCCTTAGGCATTACAGGAATGAAAAATACTGGAAAGGAAATAAACTATAAAAGGAAACATCCAAAGCTCATCAATGCTCCCATGGCCTCCTCTTTTCAGTGCTGATGTAGTTGTTCAGGACCCGTTCTTCCTCCAATTGCTTAGTCAGCCTCTGGATCTTCCGTTCCTGCTCGTTGAATTTCTCCCGATAGAAATCCCGTTCTTCCTTTAACTGCGCCCAAGATCTCTTCATGGTGTCAAAATCAGTAGGTATCTGAGGAGGGAGGACAGTTGGAGGAGCCCCATCTTCAACAGGAGACTCAAGAATGAGAGGTCTAACAGCTTCGTAGGGCATACCTAACCTTTGAGCACGGATGCGGACCCATTTGCAATAGGGCTTCAATGGAAGAGAAGTCTTTGGTCCCAACTCATGTGGGTTGGCTTTGTGAATTCTGTCCCAAGCTTTAATGAATCCCTGGCGTAGTTTGTCACTGTCTGCCTGAAACTCAAAATGGAAGTGAGGAACCAGCATTTCATGAGGCCCATCTCCTCTGGCTCTTCCAAACTGACGGAGAGCTAAGCATGGATTATAAGAGATTCCTCCTTGGATACCAATCAACGGAACATTAGGGTATTCTCCGCAACGGTCAATAACAGCTACCTCATCCAAACCTCTGAGAGTCCAGGTGATGTCATTATCAGTGAGAGCCATTAACCTCCTAGCCCAACCTTTTCCTTCTTCATTCTTCAACATGAACTTAGGAAGGTGCGAAATAAACCACCTTACTAGCAAAGGAGCACAACACCACGGAGTTCCCCGTTTTCGAGCGGTACGAGCATAGAGTTGTTGTAGAATATCACCCAAAAGAGTGGGTACCGGATTCCGAGACATGAATATCCTTATGACATGGATACTGATAAAGGTGTCAGGGTTGGGAAACAATACCAGACCATAGATCAAAAGAGCCAGAATATCCTCGTATGCCTTGAAGTCCAAGTCATTCCAGAAATCATTAGCCTTGCCAACCAGAAATTTGACCAAAAAGCCCTTGATCCCATTTCTAGTTTCCCAGTTAGACAATACCTCTTCTTTGGTCAAGGGGAGAATTGCAGCAATCTCTTCAGGCCTAGGAGTCTTTTCCAAACCAGTGAATGGAGTTTGTTCCAAGACAGGGATCCCAAGCAAATAAGAAAATTCTTCCAGGGTAGGAACCAGCTGGAAGTCTTGAAAAGTGAAACAATGATACAGAGGGTCATAAAATTGGGTCATAACACTTATCAGTTGTTGGTCCCATTTTGCAGTGATCAAGCCAAGGAGAGACCCATGTCTGTTGATGAAGGAAGAAGTGTTTGGAATCCTACCAACCAAATCCTTGAGTAAAACTGGTGGTTGAACAAAGTTGAGCCGAACAGTATTCCTACGCACGGGCATCATGATGTCCTGCAAAACAGAGCAAAGATGAAACTCTTTTGTCTTTGAAATGGGTTAGTCCTTTATACAGGATGCATGCAATGGTATGATGGCATGATGCTATGATGAAGCACACCACAAGTATTCACATAGGTAAATAAGGCACACAAGTCACACAAGACACCCTTAGGTTTCAGGCCAGCATGAGTTTCAGGTATTACCCTCTTTTGGTTTTGTTGGTTAAAACCTGTCCTATCAAAAGTAACCGGGTTCTAGAGGATCTCAAATCATTGGCTACCCTCAATCGGTCATAACTCCAGCATCGCAATCTTTTCTCGCGGCCAGAACCATCTCGAGAGTTTAGCCTCAATGAGTGTAGCATACTGCTACTGTCCTAATAGCCAAGTTGGTAAATTTAGGGTTTTAAGGTTGGTTGGTGTTTAATGACCCCTTAGAAGACCTATATTCTCCCCATTGCAACACAAGGGATATAGATACAGACTAAGATGCCACACCAACATAGCCACTGCTTCACCCATGTCGGTCTACGCCGGACAGGTCCCTCACAGATTATGCTACCTAAAAAGGGTATTTCCCAGATCCGGGTTAGGATCTATGAAACTCCGATGCAAAGCCCACAAATATAAAAGCAAACAAAGCAAACAATTGAAAACAAAGGTGATCTAAGCCCTAAGGTTACTCCACTTTTAAAGAAATCCCCAGCAGAGTCGCCAGTTCTGTGATACGGTGGGAGAACTGACTAGTGTTTTGCGTTCGTATTCGCAAATGTTTCGGTTGAGCAAGAGTCGCCACCGACTTTTTATTTTATCCTAAGGAAAGGTTAAAAAGCACAGCAAAAACCTTTTGAGATGTTTTCTTGGGTTCGGGGAGTAGATTATAGAAAGGGAAGGTATTAGCACCCTTTCTATCCATGGTTATCCATGGGCTCTTAGTTACTTGCTTAGATCACTTGCCTTTTTGTTTTCAATTGTTTTAAATGGTGCTTGAGTGTGTGGGTTTGAAAATGTTTTGAAAAGAAGCCAATGTGGTGGCAACCTTTGTAATGATCCATGTGGGGATGTATACAAAGATGTACGTCTTTTGAAAAGGTTTTCATTTGTTTTTGAAAGTTATTTTGAAAGTGTAGTGATGTGTGGTTTTTGAAATGGGCAAGTGTTTTAGTTTGCAAGATTGATTCAAGTAACTAAGAGGTTATCTACTCCTAAATTTCTCAAAAGATTATTGCTATGTTTTAACCCTTTTAATAAGTTTGTTCCACCATTGTATTTGGTGGACAATCTTATGTTTAGGATGTGAAAGGGACGGGCGTGGGTCATCGTTTAGACCATAATTGCAATGGTGCCAAGTATCTTTGGGCATTTTCTTTAAGGGACTTGATCATTTGTTTTTGTTTGTTTTGAAAAAATGTTATCGAGGGACTATGATCATTCAATTTGTTTGTTTTGCCCAAAGAGACCTAACATGCAATATGGCCCAATTTTGAAAGGCAACAAGTGGAGTACCCTAGGGGGTGCAAGTGTGATTTGTGTGTCCATTTTCATGCTTGTTTATCTTGAGATTAGGTCATAACTATTTTTTGTCGTTTTTCGCATACAAACCCTAATTCTAACATGTTATCATTAGAAAGCAATAAAGTGCGAAAATAAATTTACTAAGCTATTACAAAACCAAATATGGGAAGGGGGGTACAAACGTTCAAATGGGGATATTGATAAGTAATGTAAACCTAAAACTATTACATCAATTTGAATTTATACAATTTAATTAATGTACAATAATTAAATAAATAAAAATGGAATAAAAATGCAAGATGCAAAAATGTTTTGTATATGTATGAAAAAAAGTGTTATTTATGTAAAAAAAATAAAAAAAAGACATTATTTTTTGGAGTATTTTGAATTTAGGGCAAAACCCTAATTTTATTAAGGAAAATGTATTATTATTTAATTTAATACAAGTATTTATTTATTATGTACAAAAATAAAAATAAAATGAAATATATTATGAAAAAGTATTTTTTTGTATCAAATATAAAAATGAAAGAAATCAAATATTTTTATGTTCTAACTTAAACATATATTAATAAACATATATATATATATATATATATATATATATATATATATATATATATATATATATATATATATATATATATATATATATATATATATATATATATATATTATATATATATATATATATATATATATATATATATATATATATATATATATATATATATATATATATATATACATATATATATATATATATATATATATATATATATATATATATTATATATATATATATATATATTATATATATATATATATATATACATATATATATATATATATTATATATATATATATATATATATATATATATATATATATATATATATATATATATATATATATATATATATATATATATATATATATATATATATATATATATATATATATATATATATATATATATATATATATATATATATATATATATATATATATATATATATATTAAGTTCTAAATATGCATTATATACAAAATAATATATATTTAATATTTAATAAAATAAAAATAAAAAAAGTATTTTTTTTATGTGAAATATTTTCAGAAGGTAAACAAAAATGAAAATGTATATAAATGCATTTACACTATTTTTAGTATTTTAAAACAAAATATATATATTTATTTATTTGTGTATAATCTAAAAGAAAACTATATAAATGCCTAATAAAATCAAAAATGGTGAGAAAAAATATTTTTATATTTTTAATGTCATGAGAAAAAATAAATAAGTCAAACAAAAAAAGAAAAAGTCAAAAAGAAATAAAAATAAAGCAAATGGGCTCAGGGGGTGTAATAGCAATTATGTGGTGTGAATAAGAAAAAATGCCCAGGCCCAGCCCAAAGACCACTGTCTTCAACCTCCAGCAACAATATTTGAAAAAACGCGCGCCCTGTTCATCATCTTCCCAACTCTTGATTCCTGGCTTTTTAGCAAAAACTCATAACATAACAAATGCTCAGCATGAAGAGACGATTCTAACCATGTATAGAACTTGACCTAACTCTCTAAGATGAAGGAGAATTTCTTCTCCCCCAAATCCTAACCTAGTTTTTCTGCCATTTTCAAACTCCAAATTCTCTCTACTCAGGCAAAAGAAATGAAATATAAAGATATGTACATGTTCAGGGCTATGAGTAGAACCTTGTTTCTTCACAAACTTAAGACTAAAGATACATAATAAGGGAGATACGAGTTCAAAGTTTTACCTGTGCAGTTGAACTTCTATCTGGAGAATGAGGAACTTTCAGTGCAAGGTGATGATTGGAAAAGCTTCCTTGAGGTCCAGGGATGCTGTTTCGATGCTTACTTTGTCTTGAGAGCTTCTGAATCAAGCTATAGAACTTCACCTGCAAGTCAAAAATGTGAAAATGGTGGAAGCTGTTAGAGGGATTACAGGTCAGGTTTTAGGTCATGGTTAGCTTGCATATATGTTAGGGCGTGTGTATGAACTGATTTTAGCAAGAATGCTCGAGAGAAAATGAAGTTGGCACTCAAACTGCAGAGGCAACCCTGTTTTTGCAGTTTGAGGATGATTCTGAGATGGAGAGTGTTTTGGAGGTCAAAGGCTTGTGCAAAAGCTTGGATATGTTCTTTGGAATCTGTTTGATAACTTTGTTCTTGTGTTTCTATGCTGAGATGAGAGTTGTCACAAGTTATGGACTTTTCTTCACACTTAAGCAACAAAATGTAACTTGGCTTTCTAGGTCAGTAGAGGACCCCCTAATGTGCTGCATAAGCTTCTCTTGATCAGTGTGTTATGCACATAATCTTGTGCCAAGCAGATTTGCTATGTACCTTCTTGATTTGCAATTGGACATAAAGCTAATCTTTTCAAAAATGGAAAGTTCACTTTATCTAGTTTAGGGTTAGTTCATCATGTAATGTCCAAATGCTTAGAATAACAACTTGGCACATTGGTTTTGCATTTAATTCTTGAGTGTAACTTGGTTTAAGGACCTGTAATCTAGCCTAAAGCAAGCTGAGTTCAAATTGCAAGATTATGAGCATGTTTTGGTTAAGAACAAAAAGTGAATTTTTGCCAACTTGTGAAATTCGAATCTCTCAAGTTATGAGGTTGTTTGATGAGTTCTTGGATATTTTGGAAAGCTTGGAATGTGTACTACAATCCATCTTTGAAATGCAAATTGAAATTCCAAGTGGAAGTGTATGGAAAATGGCCTTGAAGTGGGGTAGAAAACCTTGTCAAAATAGGTTAAAATTTCACTAAGTTAAAAATGGTTTAGTGCCCTTATTCAAAAATTTGTAACTTGAGATACAAGCTTCAAATGAGAAAACTTTGTGAATCAAAGTTGTAGATTATGCAACAAGCTAAAACTTTCATGTTTTGGCTTTTGTTTGAATCCAAATGGATCTTGGTGAAAAGATGGGGCAAAGTTGGGAAAAAATTAGGGTTTTTCATAACTTAGAAAAATTCTAAGTTATGAAAAATTCCATTTTCTAACCCTAATTTGCATTTTGTGATTTCTTGGTGAACAAGTTTCATTATTTGGCATGTTTTGATGAAAAATGAATCTTGACTCTTGATTTTGACCAAAAAGTCAAAGTTTGACTTTTCAGTATACAGTCAAAATTGATCAATTGACTGGGAAATTCAACTGCCAATCTTGTGTACTTGGGATCTTTTGAGCTTGATGAATGTGTCAAGACCATTTCATTGAGTCCTTGAGTCCATATGTGAGCTTGATTTGCCATTGGCTAGGTCAAACAGTCAAAAATTGCCTTTGTGCAGTCAAAACCCTAAAAATGACCATTTTGCCCTTTTGGTGATCTGATCAAATTTCTTGTGGAATTGTGATCCAAACTTGATCAAATGGTCCATATGAGTTCAATATGTTGATGTGGGTCAAATTTCATGAGGTTTGACTGTCAATTGGCCACAGTTGACTTTTTCCCCAATATAGCTGATTTCTAGGTCATCTGTCTAATTGACTGGGCAAAACTTGGACTCAAGACTGGAAACTTGGTGAGGATAAACTTGGGAGTCCAATATGAAACATGAAAGTCATCTTAGGCATTTTAGGTCAAAACATCCTTGGGCAAACACAAACCCTAATTTGAGTCCACAGTGCAAGGAGAAGTCTTGAGCAGAGGAAACCCTAACTGGATTTTGATCTTCAAGGGTCTTGTGATGAGAAAATGTTGAGGAAATGGGAGGGCAAATTTTGGGGAACAACAGTTGCCCCTGTTCAATCTTCTTGGACCTGAAGAGTTAGATTGGCAAGTTTGCCTTTCGTGACTCGAGGGTGAAAGGAGATTGGACACTAGAGTGCCCGGAAATTTGCACTCGCATGTTTGAAGTAACAGCAATGTGATGTCAGGAATGGGCTTACAGATGTCATTTGGAGAGGTGGTGGATAGGGAGATGGGCTTATAGATGCCATTTGGAAGTGTCGATCGCATAAGAGATTCCTTAGCGAGAACTTGTGTATTTGAGAAAGACAGATGTTTTCCTGGCTTGTTACAGGTGTTTGATCTTCAATCTCCTTATGCAGATATGCCCTGGCTAGATACAGGTATCGAATCTACAATTGGTTGCTCACAGATGTGCCCTGGCTGGATACAGGAGTCGAATCTGGAAATAGTCGTCAATAGATGTGCCCTGGCTGGATACAGGAATCGAATCTTCGAACTCTTCAGACGTGCCCTGGCTAGATACAGGAATCGACTCTGGAAATGTGGTCAACAGATATGCCCTGGCTGGATACAGGAATCGAATCTGGAAATGTTGCCAACAGATATGCCCTGGCTGGATACAGGAATCGAATCTGGAAATGTTGTAGTTGATAGATGTGCCCTGGCTGGATACAGGAATCGAATCTTCGAACTCTTCAGACATGCCCTGGCTAGATACAGGAATCGAGTCTGGAAACTGATCACTCTCAGATGTGCCCTGGCTAGGTACAGGTATCGAATCTGGAATTGTGACAGTTGAAGGTAGTTGTTTTTGGGATTGTCTTTTTCCTGAAAAGGCAAAAAAACATAAGTTGTATGCAATGTCATGATGTATGATATGCATGATGTCATGATGTTCAACATGAGGTAGTGTTGTATGCACTTTATCATATATGTAAGCAAGATGTATGAAAATGTGAAATGTTTATGAATGTAATTTCGTCTTAGGAAAATAAATCCTTGACGAACGGCCGGGGAGTTGCTCTGTGGAGGAGATACTTGGCCGAAGTTTTGCTGAGAGGCCTGTTGAGGACTTTAATGACGGATTCCGCTGGGGATAATGATGATAAACTCCGCTGGGGATTGAAGGAACTTGCCGAGGGCGATCTTCCGTTATTATCATTGTTATTTTAACTGAGGATAACCCAGTTATAAGTCCTTGTGAGGAATAACTCTGAATAAAGCTCGGGAGATACGTCCGTATTCTGCAGGGAACAAGCTTTCAGAATCTACTGGGGATAAGCTTTAAGACCTGCCGGGGAAAGTTGTGCCTTTTCAGGATTGATGGGGAGTCAACTCCGCTTGGGGAGAGTAATGCTGAATCTTGTCTTACTCTGCGGGACGTTGAGATGATTTGGTCACATTCTTCAGTCGAATCTACCTTGGTACCTTGGTGGACAGAACAATCAGACTGCATCAGACAACTCCACATTTCCCCTGTTTCTGATGTCACCTGTAATTAATCTTTCGTTTCATATGCGAATATTTATGAGTCAACAATTTTAATGTCAAATGCATATATCAAAAATGAACATTGGACGTTCTTCGCAAGACAAAGCAGAAAAAAGGGAAAACAATGGCAATTTGTATGGACAAGTGAAACCATCCATCGGAGTATAAATCTCAACAACGAGCTATCTCCCTTAATGAAGAGACTTCCATCCATCGGAGTAAAACCTCAACAACGAACTATCTCCATTAATGAAGAGACTACGATCCATTAGAGTACAAATCTCGACAACGAAATATCTCCCTTAATAAAGAAATTACCATCCATAGGAGTACAAATCTTAACAACAAACTATCTCCCTTAATAAAGAGACTACCCTTCATCGGAGTAAAACCTCAACAACAAACTATCTCCCTTAATGAAGAGACTACCATCAATCGGAGTAAAACCTTGAAAATGAACTATCTCCATTAATGAAGAGACTACCATTCATTGGAGTAAATCAAAACCATCTTCTTCGGGAATTAAAAGACCTACTGTGGAAGTACATGTGGCTCAAATAAATAAACCGCCATGTGCTGTTACAAAAAGGATTGTGATAACACTGTTGGGAAATGAATCTTGATTTCATGGGGAAATACCAACACATTCCTGGTGAGGGGAAAAATACCTTCACGTGCAAAGCAAATGCACATTCTTAATCTAGGGCTCACAGCCTATAAGGGTCAAAATAATATTGCTGCCGGGAACCAAAAATTCAAACCAGGGATAAACTGGAGTGAAACTGTCAACCAAGACGCCACCTAATGAGGAGTAAACTCAAATGGGGATCAAATTTCATCCAGATAAAGAGTTGGGTAGGAAGGCTAAAGAAAAATTATTTCATGGGATAACTCAGTGGGGAATTTGAAAGGATTTACACTTTCTACTCACGGTTCACACTCTATTGGAAAAAGGATAACATAACTCTGCAAAGAGGGTAATATGCCAACAAAAACATCAATGAATGCAAATATGCAATGAATTTTAATTCAGCTATGCATGATGTATGTATGAATTATGAATGTTATCGTGTACATGCTAACAAAATAGATAAATTGCACTGGGAATAACCAGACAAAACCAAATTGTGTAAGGACAACACTTGACTAAATCACATCCAGAATGAAAATTCTATAAGAGAGTAAGCACCAACTGAGGAAACAAATTCCTACTTTATAACTTAAATCCACTGGGAAGAAACATTACTTGAAAATAATCACGGCACAATCTAATAGTGATAAACCAATACAGTTGCAGAGATATAACACCCTCCTACAGGTTTCACCAGGGAATAACATATACTTCACTAAGGAAGACAAAACCACAGCGTCTAGACTTCGATTGAGGATTCCGTATTTACTTCACTAGGGAAAACAATGCTACATCGTCAAGGCGAGTCCAAATACAATCTCCAATATCAAGAGTAATGGTTGTGCAAACTTCTCTGGGGAGAAATTATGAAACTTCATGGGGATAACAACTTTTAGAGAGAAGCATCATCTTTGCTTCATTTGGGGATCTAAGAAGTTAACAACACAGCAGGAAGTCAAAATTATGGGGATTTTAAACCAAACTCAACACTTGGAGAGAGAAAACCCAAAAAGTTGACAGTTGTCTCAATACTTCTTAGAAAATATATTTCCCTTGTCTGACTACCCGGGGAGCACTCCACAACAAAAATGTTATAACTGGAGAAAACAATGCTCTACGAGAGGTTCTACGTCAATTTTCAACACACAAAGGGAGAGAGAAACCCATCAAATGAGCAAAGGCTTCATCACTTTACCAACTCTGCTTGATCACTACCCAGTTGGGAAAGGATCACACTTAGCTAAATCAATTCGCATCAAGACCTAACTGGGGAATATGGGATAAAGTTATCAAACCACCCAAACCCAAAGACCATATAACAACTTGGAGACAATCTGAACCAAGACTTATCTGGGGAAAAATGGGATCAAAACCCCAACACCACACCATATATCAACTGGTATGAAATCCAACTATCCAAGGAACAATCACAGGTGGACTATACGCATATCAGCAAGAGTAACATGTGAATACCTCTTAGGGAATCTTTTCAAAACTTTAGAGTTTGTTCATCCTTTGAACCACTACTTTTGTCCCACTTGAATCACAAAATGGAAGTAAAAGTAATTTGCAAATTCTTCTCAAAAACATGTTTTTATTATTAAGTCTTTTGTTTCAAAAATTACTATCAATAATAAATGAAGTTTTTGTAAACAAAATAAAAATAAGAACTACAAAGAATTGGATAAAGGCTGAAACTTTATTAATAGAACGGAAGTCTGCAAATGGAGAGACTCCACGAATGATTACAAAGTTTAGAAAATATTAAATATAATGAAAAAAGTACATTGAAATACAATGACCACTATTCTCCCTAACAATTTTGAACTCTTGAGCAGAGGCTTCAATTTAAGTGTGGTGAGAATCTGAGAAGATTGTTGCTTCAATGATCAAGTCTTGTCTGACGAAGTTACTTGCCAATGAATCCATAACTTTTTCCTAGGTTTCCCTCGCGGGTTTTCAACCTAACGGGAAAATTTATTTTGTCTATGTCTCTAACTTTTTCCTAGACCACCCTTTTGGGCTTTCAGCTTACCGAGACACTCTTTTTTGCCTAAGGCGCCCTTCGGGTTTTCAACTTAGTGAGTTATTTTATTTCTTAGGCGAAGTATTTCTTGACTGCTTCAGCATTCATAGGACGTGGGAACTCCTCACCATCCATAGTTTCAAGAATCAATGCACCGCAGAGAAGGCTTTCTTGACAACATTTAGGCCTTCATAATTGGGAGTCCACTTGCCCCTAGAATCAGCGTTAAAAGACGTGATCTTTCTGAGCACGAGGTCGCCTTCTCTGAATTCACAAGGCTTGACCTTCTTATCAAAATAATTCTTCATTATTTTATGATATCACTGACCATGGCACAAAGCCTTCATTCTATTTTCTTCAATTAAATTCAGCTGGTCAAACCTGTTCTGGACCCATTCAGCCTCTGGCAATTTGGTTTCCATTATTACACACAAAGAGGGAATCTTAACCTCAATGGGGAGTACTGCTTCCATACCATACACAAGAGAGAATGGGTTTTCCCCTGTTGAAGTGCGGACGGATGTACGATACCCATGCAAAGCAAAAGGGAGCATTTCATGCCAATCCTTATAGGTAACAACCATCTTCTAGATGATCTTCTTAATGTTTTTATTAGAAGCTTCAACAGCCCCATTAATCTTAGGCCTGTAAAGAGATGAATTGTGATGGACAATCTTAAATTTTTCACAAAGTTTTGTCATCATTTTGTTATTCAAATTTGATTCGTTGTCAGTGATAATTTTGCTTGCCACATCATACCTACATATAAGATTGTGCTTGATAAAGTGTACTACTACTTTCTTGGTGACATTAGCATAAGAAGTTGCTTCCACCCACTTGGTGAAGTAGTCAATTTCCACTAAGATGAAATGATGTCCATTCGACGCCTTGGGTTCAATAATTCAAATCATATCAATACCCCACATAAAAAAATACCACGGGGAAGAAATAACATTGAGAAGCGTTGGAGGCACATGAATCTTGGCAGCACAAATATGACAATTGTGGCACTTCTTCACAAATTTATAACACTCAGATTCCATTGTCAGCTAGTAGTAACCATCTCTAAGCATATCCTTTGCCATCGAGTGTCCATTAGCATGGGTACTGTGATCGGTGGATCTGGAACTGACTGTTTAAAGCTGGTTCGCGAAATGTCGCGGAAGCAAGAGTCGCCACCGTCTTTTATTTTCTCCAACATGGACAGGACAAAAGCACAGCAAAATTCCTTATGAGATAGTTTCTCGGTTCGGGAGGTAGATTTATAGAAAGGGAAGGTGTTAGCACCCTTTCTATCCATGGTTATCCATGGGCTCTTAGATACTTGATCATTGTGTTTTCAAAAGTGTTTGCTTTTCAAAGTGTGAGTGGGTTTGAAAAAGTTTCGTTTAAAGATTTCAGATCGACTCTTGTATCAGTCCTCAAGAGTGTTTGAAAAATTGTTTTGAAAACTTTTTGAAAAGTGTCGGTGTGAAAAGAGTTTTTGATTTGTTTTTGAAATAGAGCAAGCATCTATGAGTCATCTACCTACCCTAAGGAATTAGGCTGTGTAAATGTCCTTAAGGTAGTGCCATCCCACCATTGAGAGGTAGGTAGCACCACCGTTGGAGGTGTTCGGGTCAATTCGAGTTTAGGGACAGTGTGGTCACCAGAGCAACAGTAGGACACCTTAGAAGCTACCCTTATGCCATAGATCATGGACATAAGGACTTACTAAAACGTCCTATACTCGACGACCACGTTTCGAGGGGCAAGGCAACAGTGAGGCGTACCCTAAGAGTGGTGTGTGAATTTGTGTGTTGTTTTCATGTTAATATTTGTCTTTGATCAGACATTGGTGAGCTACGAGTTATTTTTAATTGTCATGCATTCTTTCATACAAGTTAACAGTTAAAGGGGGTGCGGAAAATAAATTGCGAAAACGTAAATCCTACGCTATTACAAGGCGCGGGTCTATACATCGCCAAAAATTTACAAAGACCCGTTTTAAGTAAATAAGTACGGAAAATAAAAAAAAATAGTAAAAGGTCCTATTTACTATTACATATCCGGAACAATTACATAATAATAAAAAATAAGGAATTAAAATTAAAATGCGCGCGAATAAAATTAAATCGGAATGTTCTAAGGGTTTTGACCCTTTTAAGAAAAGAAAATAATTTTTTTGGTCTTTTTGGTAATTAAATGAAATTAAAAACTGATTAATGACTAATTAATTATTTTAATTACAAGAAAATATTTTTTTTGTTTTTTTATATTTTTTATGAAATAAAATAGAAAAAGAAATAAAATTCTAGGTTAACCTAAATCTAAATCTATTTTAATTATTAAAATGTTAAAATGGCCTAATTAAAAACTAGTTCAATTATGGTTTATTTACAAAATAATAAATAATAATAATAAAAGTGTTAATTATTTTATTTTATTTTTTGAAAATGGTTAATTAAATTAATTATTAGTAATAAAATAAAAGGGTTAAAGATAATAGGAAATAACAAAAACAAATAAATAATAATAGAAAAGAAATGAAAACCAAGGGGGTGTGGGCCAAGTAGGAGGGTGAAATCTGGAATTCAGGCCCATTTGCTTGCTTAGCCACGTTGACCATTGTGATCACCCAGGGCGCTTGTTGACTGGAAGTATGGTGGATATCATCTCCTGACCATTGGATCTATGATCATGGCCAGTTGGCGCTTGATTGCCTGAAGCGCATGGTTTACCTGTTTTTGAGAACCTGCATGTGAACATTTAAAACAAAATAATATCAAGCATTTGGGGGACCTGGGATGCGAAGATGAGTTGTAGGAAATGTTATCCCCTTCAAAATGAGTTTTGGATGGGATTTTTCTGATGAACCATGAAAAAGTTATGCCTTGGTCAAGTTACAGTTGACTTTTCAGCTGTCCAAAAATAGAAACTTTTGCATCTTGAGACTTTTTGAGCCATGCTTGTGAAATCATGATCAGGAATTGATCAAATGAGGATTGTGGCTTCAAAATAAGATGTTGACCAAAAATTTTGACTTTTGACTGTCAAATGACCATTTTTCCCCTGTAGTTGACTGTGGAGCAATTAGGATTTTTGACTGTGCAATTTGATGCTGTGAGTCTTGAACCTTGACATATGGATGCTTGACACTGTATATGAGCATGTGGGACTTGATTGAGCCCTTGAAAACTTCAACTTCCTTGCAAGAATCAAAACCCTAGTTTGACTGGCTTAGGAGGATGGTTTGACTGTGTAGCCCTTGAGTAGACTTTGAACCCTTTGAGGCAAAACTTTGAAGATTATGGGAGGGCAAATTTTAGGGTACAACAGTTGCCCCTGTTCAATCTTCTTAGACCTGACGATGTAGATTGGCTTGTGTGCCTTTCGTGATCCGAGGGTGGAAGATGATTGAACACTAGAGTGCCCAGAAATTTACACTCACATAGTAGAGTATCAGCAGTGTGATGTCGGGAATGGGCTTACAGATGCCATTTGGAGAGATGATGGATAGGAGGATGGGCTTATAGATGCCATCTGGAAGTGTGACAGAACCTTGTCAGGAATGGGCTTATGGATGCCATTTGGAAGCGTCGTGGATAGTTGAATCTGAATAAGAAGTAGAATGGCTTCCGTGTCTGGAGCATATCTAGCCTATGTCTGATTGCTGATGCCTGAATAAATAGTAGAATGACCATCGTGTCTGGGGTATATCCATACTGTGTCTGAATGAGTGACAGAATGTCATCCGAATCTGGATCGTATTTGGAATGTCTTTTAAATGAATCTGGACTAAACAATAGAATAACATCCGGGTTCGGAGCATCTCTAAGTTGTCTTTAGAAGTTGGGCAGTAGAATAGCGTCTGGGTCAGGAGCATCTCTAAGCTATCTCTGGAGGGAAATCTGGAATAAACAATAGAATAGCATCCGTGATCGGAGCATCTCTAAGTTATCTTTAGGAGTTTGACTCTGAATAAGCAATAGGACATCACCCGCGTCGGGAGCATCTCTAAGCTATTTCTGAAAGGAAATCTGGAATAAGTATCAGAACGTCGCCATGCCTGGGTCATATCTGAATTATCTCTAGAAGGAGTCTTGAATAAGCAAAGGAACAGCATCCATATCTGGAGCATTTCCAAGCTATCTCTGAAAGGAAATCTGGAATAAGTATCAGAATGTCGCCATGCCTGGGTCACACCTGAACTATCTCTAGAAGGAGTCTTGAATAAGCAAAAGAACATCATCCATATCTGGAGCATTTCCAAGCTATCTCTGAAAGGAAATCTGGAATAAGTATCAGAACGTCTCCATGCCTGGGTCACATCTGAACTATCTCTAGAAGGAGTCTTGAATAAGCAAAAGAACAACATCCATATCTGGAGCATTTCCAAGCTATCTCTGAAAGGAAATCTGGAATAAGTATCAGAACGTCGCCATGCCTGGGTCACATCTGAACTATCTCTAGAAGGAGTCTTGAATAAGCAAAAGAACAGCATCCATATCTGGAGCATTTCCAAGCTATCTCTGAAAGGAAATCTGGAATAAGTATTAGAACTTCGCCATTCCTGGGTCACATCTGAACTATCTCTAGAAGGAGTCTTGAATAAGCAAAAGAACAGCATCCATATCTGGAGCATTTCCAAGCTACCTCTGAGAGGAAATCTGGAATAAGTATCAGAACGTCGCCATGCCTGGGTCACATCTGAACTATCTCTAGAAGGAGTCTTGAATAAGCAAAAGAACAGCATCCATATCTGGAGCATTTCCAAGCTATCTCTGAAAGGAAATCTGGAATAAGTATCAGAACGTCGCCATGCCTGGGTCACATCTGAACTATATCTAGAAGGAGTCTTGAATAAGCAAAAGAACAGCATCCATATCTGGATTATTTCTAAGCTATCTCTGAAAGGAAATCTGGAATAAGTATCAAAACGTCGCCATGCCTGGGTCACATCTGAACTATATCTAGAAGGAGTCTTGAATAAGCAAAAGAACAGCATCCATATCTGGAGCATTTCCAAGCTATCTCTGAAAGGAAATCTGGAATAAGTATCAGAACGTCGCCATGCCTGGGTCACATCTGAACTATATCTAGAAGGAGTCTTGAATAAGCAAAAGAACAGCATCCATATCTGGAGCATTTCCAAGCTATCTCTGAAAGGAAATCTGGAATAAGTATCAGAACGTCGCCATGCCTGGGTCACATCTGAACTATATCTAGGAGGAGTCTTGAATAAGCAAAAGAACAGCATCCATATCTGGAGCATTTATAAGCTATCTCTAAAAGGAAATCTGGAATAAGTATCAGAACGTCGCCATGCCTGGGTCACATCTGAACTATATCTAGAAGGAGTCTTGAATAAGCAAAAGAACAGCATCCATATCTGGAGCATTTCTAAGCTATCTCTGAAAGGAAATCTGGAATAAGTATCAGAACGTCGCCATGCTTGCGTCACACCTGAACTATATCAAGAAGGAATCTCTGAATAAACAATAGAATAGCATCCGTGGTTGGAGCATCTCTAAGTTATCTCTGAAAAGAAACCCTGAATAAGCAATAGAATAGCATCCATCTGGAGCATATCTGAACTATTTCTGAACAAGTAACTCTGAACAAGCAACATAATAGCGTCCATCTGGAGCATATCTGAACTATTTCTGAACAAGTAACTCTGAACAAGCAACAGAATAGCGTCTATCTCTGGAGCATTTCTAGCTATCTCTTTAATCTATTTAATGTAGATATGCCCTGGCTAGATACAGGTATCGAATCCATAATCAATCGCTCACAGATATGCCCTGGCTAGATGCAGGTATTGAATCTGGAATTGCAACAGTTGATAGTAATCGTCTTTGGATTGACCTTTTTCCTGAAAAAGGCAAAACATCAGTTGTGCAATGCATGATGTCATGATGTTCTCAGGGAGAAATGAGATTGTGTGATATGATGCGTATGTGCATGCATTGAGTAGGTAATGGAAATCTTCCCTCTATAAGTAATGTTTTACTAGTTGATGGATTAATGCATAATCTGTTATCCATAAGTCAATTAAGTGATAACGGTTATGATATAATCTTCAATCAAAATTCATGCAAAGCTGTTAGTCAGAAAGATGGGACTATCCTATTTAATGGAAAGAGGAAAAACAACATTTATAAAATCAAACTTTCTGAACTGAAAAGTCAGAACGTAAAGTGTCTTATGTCTGTTAACAACGAGCAATGGATCTGGCACAAAAGATTGGGACATGTTAGTATGAGAAGAATATCTCAGATTAACAAACTCAATCTGGTCAGAGGACTTCCTAACCCGAAGTTCAATTCAGATGCTCTGTGTGAAGCATGTCAGAAAGGAAAGTTTGCAAAACCAGCTTTCAAATCCAAAAACGTTGTTTCCACCTCCAAGCCATTAGAACTTCTGCACATTGACTTATTTGGTCCAGTTAAAACTGCTTCAGTCAGTGGCAAGAAGTATGGGTTAGTAATCGTAGATGACTATAGCAGATGGACATGGGTAAAGTTCTTAAGGCACAAGGACGAGTCACACTCTGTGTTTGTTACCTTCTGCAACCAAGTTCAGAATGAAAAGGATCTTAGAATCGTCAAAGTCAGAAGTGATCATGGTGGAGAATTTGAAAACAAAGATTTTGAGTTATTCTTTAATAACAAAGGCATTCTGCATGATTTCTCTTGTCCTAGAACTCCCCAGCAAAATGGCGTTGTAGAACGAAAGAACAGAACATTGCAAGAAATGGCCAGAACCATGATCAACGAGACTAACGTTGCTAAGATCTTCTGGGCAGAGGCAATAAACACAGCATGTTACATTCAGAATAGAATCTCCATAAGACCTATTCTGGAAAAGACTCCATATGAATTGTGGAAGAACAGAAAGCTCAACATTTCCTACTTTCACCCATTTGGATGTACATGTTTTATTCTGAATACAAAAAATTATTTGAAAAAGTTTGACTCTAAAGCACAAAAGTGTATTATGTTAGGATATTCTGAATGCTCAAGAGGGTACAGAGTATACAATACAGAAACACAGATTGTGGAAGAGTCAATCAGTGTTCGTTTTGATGATAAGCTTGACTCTCAAAATTCAAAGCAGAATGAATTCCTTGCAGGTATGGAAGTTGAACTCACAGGTAATAAAAACAAATCATCAGAAGCTCTCAATAGAGACACTCCCTCAACATCAGAAAGAGGCACTGCAAGCAATCCAGCACCTTCTGTTGATCAACTCCAGAAAAGACTATCCAGAAGCAGCATGGATCACCCAGAAGAAACAATCCTAGGAAATAAGGAAGATCCAATCAGAACAAGATCTAGCTTCAGAAACTCTGAAGAATCCCTCATGGGACTGGTTTCTCTAATTGAACCAACTACAATTGATGAAGCACTTCTGGACAATGACTGGATTCCAGCAATGCAAGAGGAGCTAAATCAATTCACAAGAAATGGCGTATGGGATCTAGTTCCCAAACCAAAAGGATTCAACGGCATTGGAACAAAATGGGTGTTCAGAAACAAACTGAACGAACAAGGTGAAGTCATCAGAAACAAAGCACGACTGGTAGCACAAGGTTATAGTCAGCAAGAGGGGATAGACTATACAGAAACCTTTGCTCCAGTCGCCAGGTTAGAATCTATCAGACTCTTAATTTCATTTGCTGTTAATAAAGGCATCACTCTGTATCAAATGGATGTTAAGAGTGCATTCTTAAATGGTTATATAGAAGAAGAGGTATATGTGCACCAACCCCCTGGTTTTGAAAGTTCCAAAAATCCAGAATATGTTTTCAAACTAAAGAAGTCACTCTATGGTCTGAAACAAGCTCCCAGAGCTTGGTATGAAAGACTAAGTAACTTCCTGCTTGAAAAGGAATTCACCAGAGGGAAAGTGGACACAACCTTGTTCTGTAAGACAGTTAAGAATGACATTTTAGTATGTCATATTTATGTTGATGACATCATATTTGGATCCACTAAACCCTCTCTGGGAAGAAAGTTTGCTAAATGTATGCAGGCAAAATTTGAGATGAGCCTAATGGGGGAACTAAAATTCTTTCTGGGCATTCAGATTAATCAAACCCCAGAAGGAACTTACATTCATCAGAGCAAATATGTCAGAGAACTTCTGAAGAAATTTGATCTCTCAGAATGTAAGCCATCAAAGATTCCAATGCATGCCACGTGCATTCTGGAAAGAGAAGAGGTAAGTAAAAAGGTAGAACAGAAGGTCTACAGAGGTATGATTGGTTCTCTTCTCTATCTGACGGCTTCAAGGCCTGACATTCTATTCAGTGTTTGCATTTGTGCTAGATTCCAATCAGATCCTAGAGAATCTCACTTAACAGTAGTTAAGCGAATTTTCAAGTATCTGAAAGGTACTACTAATCTGGGTTTGTTTTATAGAAAATCAAGTGATTATAGTTTGATAGGATACTGTGATATTGATTTCGCTGGAGACAGAGTAGAACGTAAAAGCACTTCTGGAAGCTGCCAGTTTCTGGGAGAAAATCTGATCTCATGTTCCAGCAAAAGACAATCCACAATAGCTCTATCAACAACTGAAGCTGAATACATAACAGCAGCTGGATGCAGTACACAAATGCTCTGGATGAAAAGTCAACTTGAGGACTTCCAGATATTTGAGAGTAACATTCCTATCCTCTGTGACATTACTTCTGCTATTTGTCTCAGTAAAAATCCTATTTTGCATTCTAGGGCTAAGCATATAGAAATAAAACATCATTTTATTAGGGACTATATTCAGAAAGGGATTCTAAATTTAGAATTTATTAACACAGACCATCAATGGGCTGATATCTTTACAAAACCTCTTTCTGAAGATAGGTTCAACTTCATTCTGAAACATCTCAGCATGAAGCTCTGCTCAGAATAAAACTATTTTGATTCCATATCTTAACCTTCAGAACTTTGTTTATTTTTTCGTGAACTACTGATCAATCTTTCTTCAGATCTTTAGAAGCACAGATTCTATCAGAATCTATCACAATCAAGGATAGAAATGTCCTGTTCACTCAAGCAAACAAGTGTCATCCAGTCATCAGTTACTTTCTGAGGCTGAACACGCGTTCAAGTTTCTGAAAGGCCAAAAGCGCTGATTGGTTGCATTGAGACACGTGTCATGGGTAACCGTTCCAATATCTTTCTGAATCCCCCAAAATCAGCTATCATTAAATGCTAATAATCATTATATTTAATTTCTCTCTCTTTCCGTTTATGTTTTCAAAATTGTTTAAAAATCTATTTAAACACATTTCTCACCATTTACACTCTTTTACCTTCACTTTCATTTTCTCTCAATCTTACTGATTTCAGTTTGCATACTTTCTCAAAACCCTTTCAATTTTCTCAAAACCTTCGTGTGAACATGGCTTCCTCAAGCATCCCCACTTCCAGTTCTCAGAAAACACGTTCCTCTGAACAATACGAAGAACCCTAAAGAACGCTTCTCACACCAATCAAAAATCTAGAAGTTCTGTCAGAATTGATCGTGGATTTCAACAGTCTTCAAGAGAACGGGTTTAATCTCTCTGAAGAAGTTAAAGCTCAAGGCTGGGAAAGATACTTTGACAGGCTGGTGGGTCCAACATTCCCAATTCTGGTAAAGGAATTTTGGATTCATGCTTCATCTTCCAACCATCAAGTTACTTCATACATAATGGGGAAGAAGATTGTTATTACTGAGGACCTCATTGCAAGACTAATAGGCTACAATGGTGGTGGTGTACGTTGCATTGACATGGCTGAAATATGCGTTGATGTTGCCCTAATTGCTAGAGAAATCTTTACTCTGGGGCTTCCCTCCAGCAAGATAAGGGATTTAAAAGACTATTGTACCCCAAAATTTGCCCTCTCATTCTTCAGCAAATTATCCTGGATTCCCAGAGTCTCTCTGAAGCAAATCCAAGTCCTGAATTATCATTTCTTCCCAAGCAAACCATTTACAAGAGCAAAATGATCACACAAGCTCTAAAGGCAACGCTTTTACCTTGAAAAATTAAATTCTAAACATTTGGAATTTTTCTCTAAAAATGGGTGTTTAAGAAGAAAATAGCACTTTAGAACATCTGGACCAACCTCCAGACAGAAACGGTCAGAAGTTGCAAGCTTGGCTCAACGCAGTCAGAAGTTGGCTCTTCAGCAGCTACATTAACTCAGTTAGAGGTTGCAAACGTGGTTCAACACGTAAGCCTCAAACAGAACATGGCTCTTTCAGCAGTTACGCAAGTTCAGCCAGAGTTTGCCAGAGGAATGCAAAGGAAGCAAAGAAGTCTGAAGGCTCCTTCAGAACATGCTGGAATCAGAAGATGAAAGGGTCAGAAGAGTGGGTGTTACACTGACACAAAATCTCTAAGTCCAGGATTTCCAAAATCAAATCCAAGGAACGTGTTAGAAAGTCAGGAGAATCCCTAGAATTTGCTGAGACAGCAAGAGGCCAAGATCAGAGCTCGGTTCACGTTATTTTTGGTAAAACAGAATTGCTGGTTCAGATTTTCTCCTATTACAAGAATTTTGGTGTTGATAAGTCTCATCACCATTTAATGCTCATTAATGCTCCCAACCACTCCTGAACATTCATCCAAGAGGTCTCTTCACGTGTGGCTTGGTAAACACCTTTATGCAGGCTTAGGCATGGGTCTACGCGCCACCTTCCATCTATAGAGGTCACTTCTCCTCAATCCTTTCCTGTTGTTCTAGCCTAGGCTGAAAAGATGTACATTATCACAACTTTCCATGAACTTCTTTCCAAAAAAAAACAATTTAATCTCTATTGGCGCCTTTAAAGTTCAAGAATCCACAAGAGCTTTGCCTATAAATAGAGCACCATTGACCACTAAGAAGAGGTCCAAAAAAAACCAGAAAAAATTGCTAGAAGAGAAACATAAATGTTTAGCAAGAAAATACTTTGAAACTCTGTCAAAAAATCTTGGTGTCTCAAGAGCCTCAAACATAACTTTGAATCTCCTGTCTCAAAACCTCATTTGTACCCAGATTGCTTCTTGATTAAAGAAATACGCCTCTACAGCTTCTGACCACATATACTCTCCATCCACCCCTTCAAAAAAGAACCTGTCCAGAACACCATCAGAACTAAAAGCTTGCTCTCACTCACAAAATTTTCCAACATCCAGGTAAGCACTTGCTGACCTTCATCACGCTGCTAAGCATCATCAGCTTTGCATGCTCAAATAAACATAATGTAAATATCACGTTGTTGCTGTTTGCGTTCTGAGGATTTTCATACCTCAGAATGTTTGAGTAGGAAGTAAATCAGCGTAGAATCTGCCAGTGACCTTGTTGGTTCTGTCTCCTAAAACACTTTGACAGTTGCTGAAGTTGTCCCAAACATGTTTTCTGTTTTGTGGAACAATAATAAAACTGCAGATGTTCTGACTAGCACAGGGAGAAGCCAAGTGCTGACTTTGACGTTAGCACATCTGAAGCTTGTTCTGCTGTCAAAAATATCAGAACTTCTGAAGATTATTGTATCTCCAGCAGGATCAGAACTTCTGATATCCCCACTAACAAATTTTTGTCTTGCAGCGCATGGGGGTCAGAACTTCTGATCTTCCCACTAACAGGTTTTTGTTTTGCGGGTGCCAGAGTCAGAAGTTCTGACTCATATAGTTTAACCAAAAGGTTGATAACCTGGTAGCAGGCCTGAGTCAGAACTTCTGATGGCCTCTCAGCAGCGCGCTGGCTCTCTCTCTCTCTTTCTCTCTATCTTGCCTTTGTTATTTTCTTTTCTTATCTATTTTTCTCATTGAACCACCCCATGTACAAATATGTACCCCCATCCCTGGATACTTATTTGTAATAGCTTAGACTTTAAATTCCCGCAATTTATCGCTTTCTATATACTGTATAGTAATTAGGGTTTGTATGCGAAGATTCAAAATCAACCGCTAGATAACCTAACACAAGACAAATGCATGAAAATCAATACACAATTCACACTTGCACCTCTAGGGTAACCCCGCTTGTTGCTTCGGAAAAATGCAATCATGTCCCTCGAGTATGAGATACTCTAGCAAACGTCCCTTCGATAAACAAAGATCGTTAGTCCCTCGATGACCCTCGACGTTGCCTTCGATAAAACGATCTTGTCCCTTACAAAATTACTAGAGCGTCTCACAAGTTGCCTTCAATGATTGTATACGATGACCCGCGCCCGTCCCGTTAACATCCTAACACAAGGTTGTTCACCAAATACAATGGTGAAACAACATTGTTAAAAGGGTTAAAACATGAGAAAGATCTTTGAGAAATTTAGAGTAGATAGCTCTTAGTTACTTGATCAAACTTGCAAAACACACTTGCCATTTTTCAAAACACACCTCTCCACACAATTTCAAAACAATTTTCAAAAAAAAAACATTGAAACATCTTTTCAAAAAGAAAAACACCTTTGTAAAACATTCGAGTAAAGAATTGTTACAATGGTTTCCTAGACAAGGCATCTTTTTCAAAACATTTTTCAAAACCACACACACAAAGCACCATTTCACACAATTGGAAAATCAAGGCAAGCGATCTAAAAACAAGTAACTAGGAGCCCATGGATAACCATGGATGAAAAGGGTGCTAGCACCTTCCCTTTTCATAACCTATCCCCCGAACCCACGAAAACATCTCAAAGGTCTTTCCTGTGCTTTTTGACCTTTCCTTAGGATAAAATAAAAAGTCGGTGGCGACTCTTGCTAAACCGAACATTTGCGAACACAAACGCAAAACCTCAAGTCAGTTCTCCCACCGTATCACAGAACTGGCGACTCTGTTGGGGATTATTTCTAAAAGTGGGGTTACCTTAGGGTTTTAGATCACCTATATATGCTTGCTTTGATTGCTTTGATTGCTTTACTTTTTTGGGTTCCTTGTTTGGGTTTGTTTAATCCTACACCCGGATTTGGGGGCACCTTTTTAGGTAAATAGCAATAAACTGTGAGGGAACTGTGCGGGGTATACCGACATGGTTCAAGCAGTAGCTATGTTAGTGTGACATATTTGTGAGTACTGGTAGCCCTTGAGTAGTCAAGGAGAATACGGGGCCGTTGAGTGATGTCATGAAGCACTAACGAACTCTAGAACCTTACTTGACAATCTTAGCCTTTTTAGGGGTAGTGAGATGACCGACTTTGGTGCAGTCCGAAGTTGGTAGATACTCGATACTACACTCATTGAGGATTGTTTTCTTGGAATATTTTGGTCGTCAGTTAAGTGGCTAAACCAAAATAATGAACACAGAAAAAAATCCAATGATATTGAGCTCCTTAGAACCCGGTTTCTATTTTAGGATAGGATGAGCCAACTAACTTCAAGAGGGTACTTACCTACAAACCCCATGCAAGCCTAAACCTAAGGTCTTGTTTGCTCTGTGTGAATATGATTACCTGTATATACATTTATGTTGTACCCCAAAATTTGCCCTCCCATATTTCTCAAAACATTTCAAGAAAAATTCACAAGTCCAACCCGGCGCGTTATATTCAGGTGTTCTTTCGCCAAGATATCTCTGATAACATATTCTCAAATTCAGGTTCGGCTCAAGAGTCAATTCTTTAAAGAAGGTATCCGACTGTGTGAGTTTTCTCGAAGAAATATGGTGAAAAAAGTGTGCTGAAAGTGCAGTTTTTACGCGCTAAAAAATTCATAACTTGAAGATCGTGGCTTATTTTGAACCTGTTCCGGTGGCCAAAATTCCGTCTTGACGTTATCTATGTTTTCATCTCTCACGGATGGAAGCCAATTTCGATCAGAAGGTCTTCAAAAATGTGGATTTATCAAGTATTTTCATACATAAAATTTGTGACAGGAGTTTATTTACGTCATGTTCAGAAAATCATAACTTGGTCGATTTTCATCGTATCGAGCTGGTTCCGGTGCCAAAATTTCACAAATTCAGTTGGCTACATTTTCACAGAAGGTATTGAGTTCAAACGGTATTCAAAAGGCCTTCGTTTTTTGCTCAGAGTGCGTGACACGCTGAAAATCCTGAATGCTGAATATTATTTCATCTGGGCCAAAACTTCGAAAATTCATAACTCGGTCAATTTTTATCGGATTGGGCTCATATTTTTACACAAGGTCACTGACTCATAGATCTACAACTTTTCTTCAAAAGTCGAGACCAAATTATGCACCGATCAATACCAGTTTTTTATTGAAGAACGTGTCAGAGTCGACACTGGAGCCCAAAATAAGTTTGTTTGAGCTGAAATTTCAAAAATTCATAACTAATTCATCGTTTATCCGATTGAGCCGATTTTCGGACAGGAGTTAGTTCTCGATGTCGGATACATTTTGTTTTCACAATTCAACTTAAAAAATTGCACTTAAGTCCCTGCGATTTAGCCTGGAAAGTGACGAACTCAAGTGAACATTGGAGGCCCAATTGCACATTCAAAACCCTAAGACATTCCCGACTTAATTTCTTTACGCGCACTTTAATTCCTTTTGATCATATTTATGTAACTGTTTCCGAGGATGTAATATTTAATTAGGGTTTACCGCTTTCTTTACTTTCCGCATTTATTTCCAAACGGGTTTTTGTTTTTGGCGATGTATAGACCCGCACCTTGTAATAGTTTAGATTCATATTTCCGCACTTTATTTTCCGCACTCTTAACTGTTAATATGCCTGCAAGACTGTATGCCAAATAAAATTAATTCATAGCTCACAAATGCATGTTCAAAGATAATCTTAACTGAAAAACAAAATACATGCACATGCCACTCCTAGGGTACGCCTCACTGGTTGCCTCGAACGTGGTCGTCAAGTATAGGGTGTTTTAGAGGTCGCCCTCCTGTCTAAAGATCATGTTGCCTCGAAACGGTTGCCTCGGATAAAAAAGGATCTAGGACATTAGGGTTACTTCTAAGGAGTCCTACTATTGCTTCGGTGACCACATTGTCCCTAATAATCGAATTGACCCGAATAACTCCAACGATGGTGTTACCTACCTCTCAATGGTGGGATAGCACTATCTAAAGGACTCTTACACAGCCTAATTCCTTAGAGTAGGTAGATTCTAATGGGTACTTGCTCTCTCAAAAACAAACAAAATACTTTTCACACCTACACTTTCTAAAAGTTTTCAAACAAATTTTTCATACACTCTTGAGGACAGATACAAGAGTTACTTAGAAATTTTTCGAACGAAACTTTTTTTCAAAACCCACACACACTTGAAAAGCAAACAAATTTTTGAAAACATAAGAGCAAGTACCTAAGAGCCCATGGATAACCATGGATAGAAAGGGTGCTAACACCTTCCCTTTCTATAAATCTACCTCCCGAACCGAGAAATATTCTCAAAGAAGGAATTTTGCTGTGCTTTTGTCCTTTCCTTGTTGGAGAAAATAAAAGACGGTGGCGACTCTTGCTTACCGCGACATTTCGCGAACCAGCTACAAACAGTCAGTTCTATTTCCACCGATCACAGAACTGGCGACTCTGCTGGGGAGATCTTAAAAATGAGGTGTACCTTAGGATTAGATCATACTTATGTTTTCAATTGCTTGCTTTGATTGCTTTAATTTTTGTGGGCTTGCATCGGAGTTTCATAGATCCTAACCCGGATCCGGGGAATACCCTTTTAGGTAGCATAAGCTGTGAGGGACCTGTCCGGCATAGACCGACACGGGTGAAGCAGTGGCTACGTTGGTGTGACACCTTGGTCTGTACCAATATCCCTTGTGTTGCAACGAGGAGAATATGGGTCTTCTGAGGAGTCATTAAGCACCAACCGACCTTAGCACCTAATTTGACCCAACTTGGCCATAGAACAGTAGCAGTATGCTACACCCATTGAGGCTAAACTCTCGCGATGGTTCTGGCCGCAAGAAAAGATTGTGACGCTGGAGTTATGACCGATTGAGGGTAGTCAGTGATATTGGGATCCTCTAGAACCCGGTTACTATTTTCTAGGACAGGTCTTAACCAACGAAACTGAAAGAGGGTAGTACCTAAACTTCATGCCGGCCTAAACTCTAAGGGCTTTCTGGTGTGACTTGTGTGCCTTGAAACTTGAACTACTTGCATACTTGTTATATAACAACACGAGTTCCTTGCAGGTTTTGTTTACAGTCCTTAATTGGGACTCATTACATGGCCTACTTACATCACTCCATGCATAGCATAACATCATACCATTGCATACATCCTGCATAAGGACTAACCCATTTCAAGGATCTCAAGGGTTTGTGATGCAGGTCATGATGAACCAACTGTCTAGCAAGGGGCAAAGGGGATTTATTTTCCTCTAACCAAGGTTGTCCAGAAATTCAAACATGATCACTTGAGTCAGGGGCTATGACCCACTCGATATGGTGAGCCTTGACTCTTGAAGAAGGACTCTCAACAACATGAAGTTCCTTCCATCAAGCTACAAAATTCAAATTCTAACAAGTTTTTCTTGTCTACCCCACGAGATCCTTGAAAACATTGCATGCATACATACACATCATTGCATAACAGGTACCCTTGTTACAGGTCACTTACCTTCTTCGCTGTTTATTTCAGCAATGGCTTCCCAACAAGACAATCAGGATCTTCATGCTCAAGAGACTCGGTTCAGGGAAATCCTCCTAAACCTATCCAAGGGGCAGGAAGAGTTGAGAACACTCCTCATGGGGACTTTGGTTAGGAACAGTTCTGAGGACGATAAGGACAAACGGCTGAAACGTCTACAGGCTGAGGTGGATACAATGAGAACCCAGATGCTGGGGAAAATGGCTCTTATCCAAGACTTATCTCAAAGACAAGGAGAGCTCAGGGTTCTCGTCAACCAACTGCTTCAAGATAACCAACTGGGGAAAACACCTAAGGTTGAAGAGCAAGCCATCATTCAACCACCTGTGGGGCAAGAAGAGAAGGGAAAAGCTCCTCAGTTTGCTTCAGGGTCACTAGTCCAGCATCAACTTCACCAGCGTCAACAGGGTAATCGGCGTAAGCGAAATACGTCTGGAAGACATTTCTCGGAGACCGGTATACCATCATCATTAATACTTAAACGCTTGTTGGAGGTCAAGCTGGTTGCTTTAAAGGATCCTCCTAAGAATTTCAACGTAACCTCCCTAAAGTACAATCCTGATGAAAGATGTGCCTACCATTCCGACAGTCCTGGACATGACACTGACGACTGTTGGAGCCTGATGAACAAGATTCAAGACTTGATCGACGGAAGGGTGCTAGAGTTCATACCGGGTGGTAAAATGAAAATCTTCTGCTGAGAATCTTCCATCTGAGATAACTTTGCCGAATCATTGAAGACTTTTGTTCATTCGAATGTTCAAGTTGTACTTTTCTTTGATTGTTCAAACATTTTATTCATGTCAAACATTGTTATTTCATTAATGCATTACACGTGTCTGTTTTGAAGTAATTATGTTCACTATGCTTAAAACTGCTTTCATTTTTTGATGTTCAACTCTCGATTGATAATTCTAAGCCTCTTGAGGGAGGATGACGAAAACGATACCACGATCCTTATAGTATGATTTTGAACAGACCCCGCTGATGAGGTACAGGCATTGTTTCAATTCCTAAACACTGGAGTTATAAGGAAGATAATCCCTCGTCAACCCCTTCGAGCCAAAGAAGTAGGAGTTTTTTTTTCTTTTCACAAAAAAATTAAAACCCTTAATCATAACCTGGGGCAGGGTAGTTCTCTCAGTTGATCCAAGTGCACAATGGATGGCACCAAAGAGGTCCTTATAAAACAAAAGACAGTGATGGTTCCGAATAATCATAAAGACCGGTAGTCATTATCTCTCAAAGAATAAAAACCCAATAAGTCAGAACCTATGAAGGAGACTTAAGAAAAACTGGGGCATCCCGCTGACTGTAATCACAAAAGAAACAGTTCAGGCAAAAAACAGGGATAACACAATCATAAAATGAAAAGAGGTCCTACAAACCCTCAACAAAAAAATGAATGCCTATTCAAAATAAACTGTCAATATCCGAACCATCACCGGAATATCAGGACAAAGACTCAAACAAGGCCTAACGCACGATCAACTGAGTTTAGGATCGAAGAACATCACGAAGAACGGGTGGGTACAAATAAATTTTGAGCCTTTATCCTTTGTTTCTTAAACCGTGAACCAGGCCACGCTACAACCTTTAAAAGTCCTAGCTGAAGCATGGGTTAGTTCCATACTGTTACGAAAGGTATCCTGACTCCTTAAGGCTTGCAGTAAAATAACGAGTTGACATCACAGTTTACAAAAAAATTCACTTGTTTTTATATAAAAAAATGCATTTTCAAAAACTTCAAGGCAGACATAAGCTTTTCATTCTTGATATAACACTGTTTGCATATGACTATTTGTTCGAACAGCAGAGAAATTTGCACGATGAATATCTAAGTGAACAAAAGTACTTCCAACCAAGGGGCAGACATGATCATGGTCCATTATCAGGGGCCATTAAGTCAAGATTCAGAGAATCTCTCAAAAGGCCAACCAGTTTGGGGCAAATCTCCATCTAGATCACTTGGGGCATTGGACGATCAAACGGACATCTTTTGGTAGTATGGCGACACAACACTACTGACAGTGACAACCTCCCTGCATCCTGAGAGCGTGGACATAGTCGAAAAAATACTACGCATAATCAAAGACCCGCTAGGTTGACACACCTAGGCAAAAATAAGGGCTTCCCGGCGAACCAAAAGGGTTCGGGCAAAATAAGGGATGAAAATAAAAAATCTGTACACCCGGCAAGTCGAAAACCTGAAAAAGACGGCTTAGGCAAAAATGGGTATCCCGGTGGACTGAAAACCCGAAAGGGAGGTCCAGGCAAAAGTTAGGGATCAAAGCGTACGACTATGTCCCGTCATTTCGTGACTTGCCTACCAGAAGAAGATTCGTCAAATTGGCAATTATCGAGCACCTCCACAGGTACCTTCTCCCACAGAAGCTGGGGCAATAAGAATTGTCTGAACTGTACAAGCTGCTCTGTCCTCCAGGTACAAGGTAAATTCAGCTGAAGAATGTGACAAAGAGATCTTCACTCCCCGCAGAGTAAGCAATACTCTCCCCCAAGCAGAGTTGGTCTCCCATAAGCCCTAAAAAGGCACAGTATCTCCAGCAAGTCAGCAACACTCTCCCCAAGCAGAGTTAGGCTACTGTCAGCCCTAAGGAAGTTGGATATCCCCAGAAGATCTTAATATTCCCCAGCAGAGTATGCAGATGTTCCTAAGCAAGCATCCCCAGCAGTCTTAATCTAAGATTGTTCCCTGGCAGAATACCAGACACCCCAGTGGAGCCATTCCCCAGTACATTCCAAAAGTCTCCCCAGGAGAGTTGAATCAATCTCCCCAGTAGATTCTGGAAGCTTATCCCCAGTAGATTCTTGAAGCTTGTCCCCTGCAGAGTACCAACGTATCTCTCCCCGACCATGTTCAGAAGTTATTCCCCACCAGAGCTTCTAACTGGGTTATCCTCAGCTAATTACCACGGAAAGATCGTCCTCGGCGAAGTTCTTCCTATCCTCCAGCGGAGTTCATCAAATCTTCCAACATAACTTATCAACGGAATCCCCAGCGGAGTTATCATCAAATCTCAACGAAGTATCTCTTCCCACAGAGTAATTCCCCGCAGAGTAATCTCTTCACCAAGTTTGTTTCCCAACGGAGTCATCTTCTCCTACCGGTTTATTCTTGCAATCATCATCCCCAGCGGAAGCGAAGAACTCTACTCTTCAAACATCAGCCCAGGATTTAACAAGCTCCCGGCATTCGTCAAGGATTTATTTTCCTAGACGAGAATACATTCATAAACATTTCACATTTTATACATCCTGCATACATACATGATAAAGTGCATACCACACTATCTCATCTATTTTTGAGAACATCATGACATCATGCATTTCATACATCATGACATTGCATACAACTAATGTTTTGCCTTTTCAGGAAAAGGTCAATCCAAAGATGGTTACTATCAACTGTCGCAATTCCATATTCGATTCCTGTATCTAGCCAGGGCATATCTATGAGCGATTGATTGTAGATTCGATACCTGTATCTAGCCAGGGCATATCTATATTAAAGAGATTTCAAAGATAGCTTAGAGATGCCCCCGACGCGGATGATATTCTATTGCTTATTCATAGTTCCTTTCAGAGATAGCTTAGAGATGCTTCGGACACGGATGTTATTCTATTGCTTATTCAGATTTCCTTTTAGATATAGCTGGGAAATGCTCCAGATATGGATGTTGTTCTTTTGCTTATTCATATTGTCTCTTCAGAGATAGCTTAGATATGCTCCAGATATGGATGTTATTCTATCGCTTATTCAGTTTCTTTTCAGAGATAGCTTGGAAATGCTCCAGATGTGGATGCTATTCTTTTGCTTATTCAGAGGTTCTTCTCAGAGATAGTTCAGATATGCTCCAAACCGGATGCTATTCTGTTGCTTATTCAGAGTTGCTTTTCAGAGATAACTTAGAGATGCTCCAACCACGGATGCTATTCTATTGTTTATTCAGAGATTCCTTCTAGATATAGTTCAGATGCGATCCAGACATGGCTATATTCTGATACTTATTCCAGATTCCCTTCTAGAGATAGTTCAGATGCAACCCAGATATGGCTACTTTCTGATACTTATTCCAGATTCTCTTTCAGAGATAGCTTAGAGATGCTCCCGATGCGGATGATATTCTATTGCTTATTCAGATCCCCTCTCAGATAGCTTAGAGATGCTCCGGACCCGGATGCTATTCTATCGCTTATTCAGAGTTTCTTCCCAGAAATGGCTTGGAAATGCTCCAGGCATAGATGTTATTCTTTTGCTTATTCAAAGTTTCTTTTCAGAGATAGCTTGGAAATGCTCCAGACATGGATGTTATTCTTTAGCTTATTCAAAGTTTCCTTTCAGAGATGGCTTAGAGATACTCCATATCTGGATGTTATTCTTTTGCCTATTCAGATTCCTCTCCAGTGATGGCCTAGAGATGCTCCTGACCCGGACGCTATTCTATTGCTCATTCAGATTCAAACTTCTAAAGACAACTTAGAGATGCTCCAGACCCGGAGGCTATTCTATTGTTTAGTCCAGATTCATTTCAAAAGACATTCCAAATACGATCCAGATTCGGATAATATTCTGTCACTCATTCAGATGCAGTATGGATATACCCCAGACACGGCGGTCATTCTACTACTCGTTCAGACGTCAGCAATTAGACACAGACTAGATATGCTCCAGACACGGAAGCTATTCTATTTCTTACTCAGATTCATCCACCTACCAACAGTCTCCAAATGGCATCTATAAGCCCATTCCCGATAAGATTCTGTTACATCTCCAGATGGCATCTATAAGCCCATCCTCTTATCCACCACATCTCCAAATGGCATCTATAAGCCCATTCCCGCCATCACATTGCTGATACTACACCATGCGAGTGCAAATTTCTGGGCACTCTAATGTTCAATCATCTTCCACCTTCGGATCACGAAAGGCACGCAAGTCAATCTACATCCTCAGGTTTATGAAGATTGAACAGGGGCAACTGTTGTACCCCAAAATTTGCCCTCCCATATTTCTCAAAACATTTCAAGAAAAATTCACAAGTCCAACCCGGCGCGTCATATTCAGGTGTTCTTTCGCCAAGATATCTCTGATAACATATTCTCAAATTCAGGTTTGGCTCAAGAGTCAATTCTTTAAAGAAGGTATCCGACTGTGTGAGTTTTCTCGAAGAAATATGGTGAAAAAAGTGTGCTGAAAGTGCAGTTTTTACGCGCAAAAAAATTCATAACTTGAAGATCGTGGCTCGTTTTGAACCCGTTCCGGTGGCCAAAATTCCGTCTTGACGTTATCTATGTTTTCATCTCACACGGATGGAAGCCAATTTCGATCAGAAGGTCTTCAAAAATGTAGATTTATCAAGTATTTCCATACAGAAAATTTGTGACAGAAGTTTATTTACGTCATGTTCAGAAAATCATAACTTGGTCGATTTTCATCGTATCGAGCTGGTTCCGGCGCCATAATTTCACAAATTCAGTTGGATACCTTTTCACAGAAGGTATTGAGTTCAAACGGTATTCAAAAGGCCTTCGTTTTTTGCTCAGAGTGCGTGACATGCTGAAAATCCTGAATGCTGAATATTATTTCATCTGGGCCAAAACTTCGAAAATTCATAACTCGGTCAATTTTTATCGGATTGGGCTCATATTTTTACACAAGGTCACTGACTCATATATCTACAACTTTTCTTCAAAAGTCGAGACCAAATTATGCACCGATCAATACCAGTTTTTTATTGAAGAACGTGTCAGAGTCGACACTGGAGCCCAAAATAAGTTTGTCTGAGCTGAAACTTCAAAAATTCATAACTAATTCACCTTTTATCCGATTGAGCCGATTTTCGGACAGGAGTTAGTTCTCGATGCCGGCTACATTTTGTTTTCACATTTCAACTTCAAAAATTGCACTTAGGTCCCTGCGATTTAGCCTGGAAAGTGACAAACTCAAGTGAACATTGGAGGCCCAATTGCACATTCAAAACCCTAAGACATTCCCGACTTAATTTCTTTACGCGCACTTTAATTCCTTTTGATCATATTTATGTAACTGTTTCCGAGGATGTAATAGTTAATTAGGGTTTACCGCTTTCTTTACTTTCCGCATTTATTTCCAAACGGGTTTTTGTTTTTGGCGATGTATAGACCCGCACCTTGTAATAGTGTAGATTCATATTTCCGCACTTTATTTTCCGCACTCTTAACTGTTAATATGCCTGCAAGACTGTATGCCAAATAAAATTAATCCGTAGCTCACAAATGCATGTTCAAAGATAATCTTAACTGAAAAACAAAACACATGCACATGCCACTCCTAGGGTACGCCTCACTGGTTGCCTCGAACATGGTCGTCAAGTTAGGGTGTTTTAGAGGTCGCCCTCCTGTCTAAAGATCATGTTGCCTCGAAACGGTTGCCTCGGATAAAAAAGGATCTAGGACATTAGGGTTACTTCTAAGGCGTCCTAATATTGCTTCGGTGACCACATTGTCCCTAATAATCGAATTGACCCGAATAACTCCAACGATGGTGCTACCTACCTCTCAATGGTGGGATAGCACTATCTAAAGGACTCTTACACAACCTAATTCCTTAGAGTAGGTAGATTCTCATGGGTACTTGCTCTCTCAAAAACAAACAAAATACTTTTCACACCTACACTTTCTAAAAGTTTTCAAACAAATTTTTCATACACTCTTGAGGACAGATACAAGAGTTACTTAGAAATTTTTCGAACGAAACTTTTTTTCAAAACCCACACACACTTGAAAAGCAAACAAATTTTTGAAAACATAAGAGCAAGTACCTAAGAGCCCATGGATAACCATGGATAGAAAGGGTGCTAACACCTTCCCTTTCTATAAATATACCTCCCGAACCGAGAAACATTCTCAAAGAAGGAATTTTGCTGTGCTTTTGTCCTTTCCTTGTTGGAGAAAATAAAAGACGGTGGCGACTCTTGCTTACCGCGACATTTTGCGAACCAGCTACAAACAGTCAGTTCTATTTCCACCGATCACAATTTACTTGATGTTGCATACATGTACATAACATCATAACATCATACCATAGCATTTACAATAACCATTTCAAGGATCTCGAGGGTCTTTTGATGCAGGGTCACGTTGAACCAGACGCCTACCAAAGGGCAAGAGGTTTCATTTTCCTCTAAACAAACGCCGTCAAAGATCAAGTGCAACAACTTGAATCAGGGGCTATGACCCACTTGACATGGTGAGCTTGATTCTCGTGGAAGGACATCCACTGATACAAAGTTCTCCAATCAAAGATGTTGATCAAAGTTCAACCTCTAACATTTTTCTTGTGTTTACCCCGAGAGATCCTTGAAAACATTGCATACATATATCATACATATCATTGCATAACAGGTCTCCCAATGCAGGTCTCTCATGTTCTCGCTGTTTATTTCAGCAATGGCTTTCCAACCAGACAACCGAGATCTCCGGGCTCAAAACGCCCAACTTCAGGAAATGTTCTTGAACTTGTCCCAGAGGCAAGAAGAGATAAAAGCTCTCCTCACAAGGGGCATGGTCCTGGGGAATTCAGGCAGTGTCAGGAATGATCAGTTGGAAGGACTGCATATTGAGCTGGAAACAATAAAGATCCAGATGATGGGACAGCTGGTGGGCCAGATGGCTCTCATTCAAGACTTAGCTCAAAGACAAGAGGAGCTCAGGGTTCTCGTCAACAAACTGCTTCGGGACAACCAAGTGGGGCAAACTTCTGAGGTTGAAGATCAAGTCATCATTCAACCCCCTTTGAGACAAGAAGATAAGGGAAAGGCTCCTCTACTTGCTTCAGGGTCACAAGCCCATCAACAACCTCGCCAACGTCAACGGGGTAATCAGCGTAAGCAAAATACGTCTGGAAGACGGTTCACTGAGACTGAGATACCATCATCTTTGATACTGAAACGCCTGTTGGAGGTTAACCTGCTTACTTTAAAGGATCCTCCCCGGAATCCCAACACCTCTGCTCCTACCTATCACCCCAATAAAAGGTGTGCATACCACTCCCATGGCCCTGGACATGACACTGACGACTGTTGGACCCTGAAGAACAAGATCCAAGACTTGATTGACGAAGGAGTGCTGGAATTCATGCTGGATGGTGAGATGAAAATCTTCCACTTTGGGTTCTCCACCTGAAATGACAAAGCTCGAACTGAAAGACTTTTGTTCCATTTGAATTTTCAAGTTGTAATTTCTTTTGTTATTCAAACAATTATCTGTTGATGTCAAACTCTGTTTCATTAATGCATTGCATATGTTTGTCTTGAATTCATCCATTCGTTTTCACTATTCTTATGCTTTCTTTATGATATTTAACTCTTGATAAAAAGCTGCAAGCCTTTAGAAGGAGGATGACGAAACAATACCGTAATCTCATACAGTATGCTTTTGAACAGACCTTGCTGATGATGTACAGGCATTCTTTCAAATCCTAAACACTGGAGTCATAAGGAAGATAATCCTTAGTCAACCCCTTCGAGCCAAAGAAGTAGGAGTTTTCTGTTCTAAACAAATTGAAACCTTTGATTTAAACCTGGGGCAGGGTAGTCTCTCAGTTAATTCAAAAAAAAAGATGCACATTAAAGTCGCAAACTCTCAGTTCGTAATACAACGAACGACATCAAAAAAACATTCCTTTGGAATCAAAAAGACAGTGATGGTTCCCTATCTCATAGACAGTCATTACCTCTCAAAAGAGAAAAGCCCACTAAGCCAAAACCTACAAAGGAGGCTTAAGAAAGCAGGGGCATCCCGCTGACTGTAATCTCGAAAATAGGAACAGTCAGGCAAAAGTTAGGGATAACAAATCAAAAGAACGAGGTCATTACAAATCCTCAACAACATGAAAAATGTTGGAAAAAAAAGAGAAGAGATGATGACTGCCTTCTAAAATTCAACTGGTGTGAACCATCACCAAAAGGTCGTTCCAAATTCGAATAGAGTTCGACACACAATTAACTGAGTTTAGGATTGAAGAACATCACGAAGAGCGGGTGGGTACAAATATACTTTGAGCCTTTATCCTTTGTTTCTTAAACCGTGAACCAAGCCACTTTACAACCCTTCAAAAGTCCTAACTAAAGCATGGGTTAGTTCGAAAGCATACTGTTACAAAAGGTATCCTGACTCCTGTAAGGCTTGGCCCTAAAATCTTGTGTTGAATTTGTCTTATAAAAAGTTTTCTGCTAAAAAACGCATTTTTCAAAACTTCGAGACAAACATAAACTTTGCATTACTTGAATATCACTTTTTGCATTTGGCTATTTGTTTGACAGCGGAGAAATTCACAATAAATATCCAGTGAACAAAAGCCCTCTCAGTGAGCAAAATCATTTCAAAAAGGATGACACTTCCATTGACAAATCTCCTATCGACAAGGGGGCATGACATGTCACTATCCAGCACACCTGGGGAAGTCCAGTCAAGGTTTCAACAAATCTTTCCAAGTTCAGTTAACATGGGGCAATCCAGTCAAGATTTCAACAAATCTTTCCAAGTTCAGTTAACCTGGGGCAGTCCGGTCAAGATTTCAACAAATCTCTCAATTACAGATTAACCTGGGGCAAGTCTCCGTCACCATCACTTGGGGCATTTAAACGTCAATCTCATCAAAGGGTTACGTGCAGTCCAAGTGACCTGGAAATATCACAAGCATCTGATACTAGGGGCAGTGATGAAACCTCTCCGAAATCTTTTTGAAAAGACATTCAAGCGTCCTCAAGGAGTTCATCACCTCTCTAGCAGACCTGCAGTCATGGGTTTATTTCCCCAACATTTGTCAAGGATTTATTCTCCAAAGCAAAATTACATTTCAAGTTGAAAGGTCGTTCAAAAATTCCTTCATCACCTGCTGGAAGATACGATCATCATCAAAAATTCCTTCATCACCTGCTGGAATTCAAGGTCGTTCAAAATTTCCTTCATCACCTGCTGGAAGTTACGATCATCATAAAAAATTCCTTCATCGCCTGCTGGAATTCAAGGTCATTCAAAATTTCCTTCATCACCTGCTGGAAGTTACGATCATCATCAAAAATTCCTTCATCACCTGCTGGAATTCAAGGTTGTTCAAAATTTCCTTCATCACCTGCTGGAAGTTACGATCATCATCAAAAATTCCTTCATCGCCTGCTGGAATTCAAGGTCGTTCAAAATTTCCTTCATCACTTGCTGGAAGTTACGATCATCATCAAAAATTCCTTCATCACCTGCTAGAATTCAAGGTCGTTCAAAATTTCCTTCGTCACCCACTGGAAGTTACGATCATCATCAAAAATTCCTTCATCGCCTGCTGGAATTCAAGGTCGTTCAAAATTTCCTTCATCACCTGCTGGAAATTACAACCACCAACAAGATAACGGACAAATGAAGCTCCTAAAAATCTGTTTTTCTCAAGAATGAAGACTCTCATCCTTGAAACCTCAGAAGATTGGTATACTCCTAATTTCTGGCCCTTAACAGAATGAAGACTCTCATCCTTGAAACCTCAGAAGATTGGTATACTCCCAATTTCTGACCCTTAACAAAATGAAGACTCTCATCCTTGAAACCTTAGAAGATTGGTATAATCCCAATTTCTGACCCCCAACAGAATGAAGATTCTCATTCTCAAAGTGGTATATAACCTGAGTTCCTGATATTCCCGACGGAATGAAGATTCTCATTCCCAAAGTGGCAAACAACTTAAACTCCTGAACTTCTTCCAGACAAGAATAAACTTTATCCAGAATCCCGAGTGTTACTCTCTGATAGGATAGCTACTTTTCAACAGTATGGCTATTCCCCACAGAATTCTTAATTTCCCAAGCAGAATGAAGACTCTCATTCTCAGTTCCTCACAGGATATTCAGATATTCCTCAGTGAAGATCTCCTCAAGACAGGAATCCCTAGTAGATTGGCATACAACCCAAGCTCCTGATTCCCCAACGGTGGTCCAAGGACTTCTCATTTTCAACGATCAAAGGATTTTCAATCCCCTGCAGCAGTCAAGGATTTACTTTCCCCGACAGCAGTCAAAGATTTCATTATCCAGGATTCGTCTTCCTCAGCAAGACAGCTTATCAGCTTACATGCGCATTCATTACATTCATATCATAAACATTGATATAACATACATTGCATCATACATTTCATGCAACATAACTTTATGTTTCAGCTAATATTTTACCCTTTTCAGGATAAGATTGATAAGCTCAGACTTCTGAAAATAGTTTACGAGTTCTCCAGATACGGATGTTAACCTATCGCTTGTTCAGATCCAAGACCTCTGAAACAGTTTACGGGTTCTCCAGATACGGATGTTAATCTATCGCTTGTTCAGATCCAAGACCTCTGAAAACAGTTTATGGGTTCTCCAGATACGGATGTTAACCTATCGCTTGTTCAGATTCAAGACTTTTGAAAACAGTTTACGGATTCTCCAAACACGGATGTTAATCTATCGCTTGTTCAGATTCAACTACTAAAAACAGTTTACGGATGATTCCAAACATGGATGTCAATTCATTGCTTATTCAGATCCCCAGTTCAGAGATGTTCCAAACATGGATACCTTTTTGATACTCACCCACTCACCAACGACATACAGTTCAACAAACATTCTTGGATGGCATCTACAAGCCCATCTCCAACAAGATACAATCACCTTCAGATGGCATCTATAAGCCCATCCTCCTACCAACAATTTCCAGATGGCATCTCTAAGCCCATCCCCTGATAAGATTCTGTCACATTTCCAGATGGCATCTCTAAGCCCATCCCCCGACAAGATTCTGTCACATCTCCAGATGGCATCTTTAAGCCCATCTCCAAATGGCATCTTTAAGCCCATTCTCTCAAACTACGCTTTAACGAGTGCAAATTTTCCGGGCACTGTAGTGTCCAATCTCCTTTTACCCTCGAGTCGCGAAAGGCAAAAACTGCCAATCTAACTCTTCAGGTTCAAGAAGATTGAACTGGGGCAGCTGTTGTACCCCAAAATTTGCCCTCTCATTCTTCAGGAAATTATCCTGGATTCCCAGAGTCTCTATGAAGCAAATCCAAGTCCTGAATTATCATTTCTTCCCAAGCAAACCATTTACAAGAGCAAAATGATCACACAAGCTCTAAAGGCAACGCTTTTACCTTGAAAAATTAAATTCTAAACATTTGGAATTTTTCTCTAAAAATGGGTGTTTAAGAAGAAAATAGCACTTCATAACTTCTGGACCAACCTCCAGACAGAAACGGTCAGAAGTTGCAAGCTTGGCTCAACACAGTCAGAAGTTGGCTCTTCAGCAGCTACATTAACTAGTTAGAGGTTGCAAACGTGGTTCAACACGTAAGCCTCAAACAGAACATGGCTCTTTCAGCAGTTACGCAAGTTCAACCAGAGTTTGCCAGAGGAATGCAAAGGAAGCAAAGAAGTCTGAAGGCTCCTTCAGAACATGCTGGAATCAGAAGAGTGGGTGTTACACTGACACAGAATCTCTAAGTCCAGGATTTCCCAAAGCAAATCCAAGGAACGTGTTAGAAAGTCAGGAGAATCCCCAGAATTTTCTGAGACAGCAAGAGGCCAAGATCAGAGCTCGGTTCACGTTATTTTTGGTAAAACAGAACTGCTGGTTCAGGTTTTCTCCTATTACAAGAATTTTGGTGTTGATAAGTCTCATCACCATTTAATGCTCATTAATGCTCCCAACCACTCCTGAACATTCATCCAAGAGGTCTCTTCACGTGTGGCTTGGTAAACACCTTTATGCAGGCTTAGGCATGGGTCTACGCGCCACCTTCCACCTATAGAGGTCACTTCTCCTCAATCCTTGCCTGTTGTTCTAGCCTAGGCTTAAAAGCTGTATATTATCACAACTTTCCATGAACTTCTTTAAAAAAAACAATTTAACCTCTATTGGCGCCTTTAACGTTCAAGAATCCACAAGAGCTTTACCTATAAATAGAGCACCATTGACCACTAAGAAGAGGTCCCAAAAAAACCAGAAAAAATTGCTAGAAGAGAAACATAAATTTTTAGCAAGAAAATACTTTGAAACTCTGTCAAAAAATCTTGGTGTCTCAAGAGCCTCAAACATAACTTTGAATCTCCTGTCTCAAAACCTCATTTGTACCCAGATTGCTTCTTGATTAAAGAAATACGCCCCTACAGCTTCTGACCACATATACTCTCCATCCTCCACTTCAAAAAAGAACTTGTCCAGAACACCATCAGAACTAAAAGCTAGCTCTCACTCACAAACTTTTCCAACAGCCAGGGAAGCACCTGCTGACCTTCATCACGCTGCTAAGCATCATCATCTTTGCATGCTCAAATAAACATAATGTAAATATGATTGTTGTTGCTGTTTGCATTCTGAGGATTTTCATACCTCAGAATGTTTGAGTAGGAAGTAAATCAGCGTAGAATCTGCCTGTGACGTTGTTGGTTCTGTCTCCTAAAACACTTTGACAGTTGTTGAAGCTGTCCCAAACATGTTTTCTGTTTTGTGGAACAATAACAAAACTGTAGATGTTCTGACTAGCACAGGGAGAAGCCAAGTGCTGACTTTGACGTTAGCACATCTGAGGCCTGTTCTGCTGTAAAAAATATCAGAACTTCTGAAGATTATTGTATCTCCAGCAGGATCAGAACTTCTAATATCCCCACTAACAAATTTTTGTCTTGCAGCGCATGGGGGTCAGAACTTCTGATCTTCCCACTAACAGGTTTCTGTTTTGCAGGTGCCAGAGTCAGAAGTTCTGACTCATACAGTTTAACCAAAAGGTTGATAATCTGGTAGCAGGCCTGAGTCAGAACTTCTGATGGCCTCTCAGCAGCGCGCTGGCTCTCTCTCTCTTTCTCTCTATCTTGCCTTTGTTATTTTCTTTTCTTATCTATTTTTCTCATTGAACCACCCCATGTACAAATATGTACCCCCATCCCCGGATACTTATTTGTAATAGCTTAGACTTTAAATTCCCGCAATTTATCGCTTTCTATATACTGTATAGTAATTAGGGTTTGTATGCGAAGATTCAAAATCAACCGCTAGATAACCTAACACAAGACAAATTCATGAAAATCAATACACAATTCACACTTGCACCTCTAGGGTAACCCCGCTTGTTGCTTCAGAAAAATGCAATCATGTCCCTCGAGTATGAGACACTCTAGCAAACGTCCCTTCGATAAACAAAGATCGTTAGTCCCTCGATGACCCTCGACGTTGCCTTCGATAAAATGATCTTATCCCTTACAAAATTACTAGAGCGTCTCACAAGTTGCCTTCAATGATTGTATACGATGACCCGCGCCCGTCCCGTTACCATCCTAACACAAGGTTGTTCACCAAATACAATGGTGAAACAACACTGTTAAAAGGGTTAAAACATGAGAAAGATCTTTGAGAAATTTAGAGTAGATAGCTCTTAGTTACTTGATCAAACTTGCAAAACACACTTGCCATTTTTCAAAACACACCTCTCCACACAATTTCAAAACAACTTTAAAAAAAAAACATTGAAACATCTTTTCAAAAAGACAAACACCTTTGTAAAACATTCGAGTAAAGAATTGTTACAATGGTTGCCTAGACAAGGCATATTTTTCAAAACATTTTTCAAAACCACACGCACAAAGCACCATTTCACACAATTGGAAAATCAAGGCAAGTGATCTAAAAACAAGTGACTAAGAGCCCATGGATAACCATGGATGAAAAGGGTGCTAGCACCTTCCCTTTTCATAATCTACCCCCCCGAACCCACGAAAACATCTCAAAGGTATTTCCTATGCTTTTTGACCTTTCCTTAGGATAAAATAAAAAGTCGGTGGCGACTCTTGCTAAACCGAACATTTGCGAACACAAACGCAAAACCTCAAGTCAGTTCTCCCACCGTATCACAAAGACCATCACAGAATATGGGCCAAGATCATTCTGGGATGCATAAACCACAAGAAGCCTACCAACTCTCCAGATTACATCAATATTGATCAGCAATTTCTGATCTATTTCATCTCTCAGAAGATTAAGGTAAATCTGGCTCATCTGCTGTTTAACCATCTAAAGACCAGTGTTAAGGAAACCAGAGAAGAGGGGCGCACAAAAAGGGACTGGATACCCCTAGGAAGACTTATATCAGATATTCTAACAGAGAATAAGCTGATTGATCATCTTACAGAGGCTCAGGAAATCAGCTCTTTGGAAGCTACTGTTGGCAAACAGCTGAATGCAAAGAATCTGAAGAAAATGAAGTTGATTGAGAACATCAAGAAGGAACCCAGCGTCACTCCTTTTGCAGCAATCTCCAGCAGAAGAGTCCCTCTGGATAACTTTCCTCTGTTCTCAGATATTGATTCTAAACCTGATATAATAGTCAGATATATGGATGCTTGCAAAGCGGATGGTACAGCACCAAATTTGAACATTCAGGATCTGCAGCAGAAGGCTCCAGAAGTTGTGCTGAAGAAAACCAAGAAAAGGAAAGCTGTAGCAGAAGGATCATCCCAGCAGACTCCTAAAAAGAGAGGTAATCCTTCTTCTGTAACTGTTTTAGATTCAATTTATGTATCAACATCTATACCAATTCCCACTCATTCTGAAAACCCCACACCACAAACTTTTGATGACTTTGACATTGATTTTGACCCCTCTGAATCCTTAACTCTTAGAAGATCTCGCTCCCAACCTCAAAATCCAAATATTGAAGCAACCCAACAAGAACTTGCAAAAGTTCTATCTGATATAGACCAACACACTTCTGCTCCCATGCCATAAAATCCAAACCCTGAAACCACCACAGAAGCACAACCAGAAATTCCCCTCTCACCACTACCAGAAATACCACTACCTCCATCTCCTCAACCAGAAATTCATTCACCTTCTCCTCAACCTGAACTATCTCACCCAGAAGTTCAAACTTCTGAGGCTCAACCCTCTGAATCCTGTGAACCAGAACCTCATAACGATCAATCAAACCAAACTGTTGATTCTGATGCCATTCCCATTCCTAGAATCACAGAACCTCTGGCCATTCGTATGCCCCTTGGTACCATTGTGAATATTCCCCAACTTCCCTCTTCACCAGAATCAACTCCACCAAACTCCCCATCAAGTCCAATAATAATTCCTGACTCTCCCACTCCCTCACCAAAGAACAATCCAGAAGACAACATCAAGATTGTCATTGACTTAACAGTTTTTGAACGTCTTGCTGCCATAACCCACAAAACAGCTATCCTAAAACCAAAACATCCAGATGTTGGTACCAGCTTATTGACATTTGAAACAGAAGTACAGAAGTGGATCACTTCTCTGAAGCAAGCTAGTCTTGAGCTGATTGATCCTGCTGCATCAGACTACTTTTGGACAAAGTTCAGAAGATGGGTATGCTCTTAAACTTATAAGTTGCAAGAACAAAGCTACGGACAAGCTCGACAGAACTTCAGCAATCTGCTGAAAGAAATTGAAGGTCCAGTTCTAAGCCAGCTGCTTAAGGAAGAAGTTCTCCCTCTGGACATTGCTCCCTGGTCTGAACATCGTCTATCATCCAAAGTTCAACCAGAGTCAGAAGATACTCAAGAGCAGATGATTCCTGCTGAAGAACTGGGTCAAGAAAAGGATATTGCAGAAGGCTTTGGGAAGCATCCAGTTTCTGAAGATCCTCAAGCTTCCTCCCTTGACAGGCAGACTCTAAAAAACCTGAAAAGATCTGATATGTTAATGAATGAAAGAATGGATAAACAGGACGACAAAATTGAGGAAATCAAGAGCATGTTAACCCAGCAACAGGAAACCAACATCCAGATCAAGAGCTTGTTGGAAACCTTGTTCACGCGTCTACCTCCTCCCTCTTAGAATTTCCTTGTCTTTAAAACTTGTTTATCTGTAATTTTCTTACATTGTTCTGAACTTATCATTGCTTCTGGTTTTTAATATAAATGCATTTTGACTCTGATTATTTGTTCTTTTTGATAACTGACAAAAAGGGGGAGAAAGAATGATATTTTTCAATAACGGATTACTGAGACATAAGTCTCAAACATTCTTATCTATTTAAATTTTTCTCTTCTGAAAAGCTTGAACAGGTACAAAACTCTGAGGAAAGATACAGTAAGGTTCTGATGCTCAAAGACTCATGGAATTAAAGGGAAGTAATCAACTCAGGGGGAGTTTTCTCTTCTTAATTCTATACTTTTTATTCTTTATTTTTAATTGAAAAATCTGGTTTTTGTCATCATCAAAAAGGGGGAGATCGTTAGAACATAGTTTGATTCTACAACCCTTTATTAGAGTTTTAATGATAACAAAATACAAAGAATAAATAAATTGTAAGATTTATATATAAGACAAATATGCTTCTTGAAATTATGTTTTGTATATACAGAAGTTCTGATGGAATCAGCATCAGAAGATCAGTAATATGTCAGCATCAGAAGATCAGTAACATATGCTACACGCTGAAGCTACCAGATTATACGATGAAGCTTGATGACCAGAATCTGCGCATAAACATATGCACTCTGACTCTGATCAAAGATCTTTACCAAGTCATCAACACTCAGAAGCGTCATCATAAGTTAAAGCAAAGAACACTCTGAGGCGTTATCATAAGCAAAGAAGACTCTGAAGCGTTATTAAGTATTCAAGACAGAAGTTAATGCTAACGGCTCTCTTCAAACAAGATCTTCTCAAAAAGGAAAGTGTGTTATTATCATTTAACTGGCTTTATGGACAACATATCTCTGCCATGCCTATTTAAACAAGTCTGTGTAAGAAAAGACGCATGCATGCACTCACTTAATTTGCCAAGCCTTCAAACCACGCTTACTCAAACGCTTTAGCAAATTCAGTTTTATTCCAAGCTTAAATTGTGTATTATCACAGTTGTGATATATTGTTTTATTAGAAAACGTTAAACACATTCTTGTTCAATTATTTATAAGAGATTTCCTTGAGATAAACCGGTATGTGGTTATACTCAAGAAGGCTTTAACAGTTGTTAAAGTAGCTGTTGTAATCCTTTGAATATAATGGATTAAGACCTCGTTGTAGAGAGGCGAAATCACCTTGACGGGTGGACTGGAGTAGTTTAAGATCAAACGAACCAGGATAAAAATACTGTGTTGTCTAAGCATTTGTTTTAAGTTTTACAATTCAACCCCCCTTCTTGTGTTTTTCACATCTTCACTCTAGATCTCCAGTCTTCTATCGTGAAATTATTCAATAGTACAAAAGTCCTTTTTCCTTCTCCGAATTAGGTTTAAGTAGTCTGGTCCTTCCTAGGTGATGCAAAAAGTCGAAAGTAGCCTCCAGGGTTTAAAAAAACTAGAAATTCTCAAAATTAAGAATTATCAGCGCCTAAGCTGACACGGGCCGTGTTAATGGACACGGGCACCCGTGTCAGCGTTTGTGATCCTTCCTCCAAAAGTTTATGCTTCAGCTGACTTGACACGGGCACCCGTGTCACCTTATGTCTTCAGCTTCTTTTCCTTCTTCTCCTAACACGGCCCGTGTCAGGGCCCCTACAACTTCATGTTTTGCTTCACATTTGCACAAATCTTCTGGATATTTTTACCTGCACCTGATATTACCAACACCTACCAAACCAAACAACCAAAAGCATCTAAAAGACATGAAACTCAAATAAAAGCAACACAAAGATACATTTGCGAAAATTAACATAACTTAAATAAAACGATTAAAAGAGAAACCAATGTGTTACAGATTTGATGAACTTATCCTGAGTAAGTGACAGAAACGAAGTAGAAGTGGTGACTGATCACAACCCCAAACTTAGCTCATTGCTTGTCCTCAAGTATGTAGATGACAACAAAAAAGTCACCGTAGAATTCCTTCTTACCACAATACAATTGATGTTCTTCACAACTTGCTTTCCACCTTCCCGGTCAAGATTATGGGTCACCGATCTGAACTTTCCGCTACATTTCCACATCAGAATAATTTTTTCATCAGCAAGCTTTTTCACACTTCTCACCAAATCTCCCAGAGTTAAAGTGTTTTGCACTCAAAATTCAATGTATCCAATATTGACTCTTAACTTTGAATGAACTCTACCTTCACTATACAAACAAATTTCACACACTTTTGGAGGTCTTTGGGTTGTAACGGGGCTTGGGTACGGTGGGATAAACAAAGAAAATGGATAAATAAAGGGTTTTTTGGCTCGGCATCTGTGTTGTTTTTCTGGTCTTTGTGCTCAACTTATTACGATGGGATTTTACTCAACCTCGACTCTTTTGCTATTTGCTTCACTCAGTTATTGCTTTAGATGTTTCACTAGTACTTGAGTTTTTTGTCGGGGCAAGTATTTCTTTATGAGTTATCTTCCTTTTTTTTCCTATATACTTTCATTTGTCTCCATTTTTTTCTCATTTTTTTTCATACTTTCCCTCTTTTATATCACCCCAAACTTTGAACTTCGCAGAGTTTTAAAATTCACAACACTTATGCTGAGCAAGGGTAGGAAGTGTTTGGCCCTGGGTTAACATATATGGTTATCACAAATAAATTGATAAGGATGAAATTTGTTTAACAAAGGATAAACATAACAATACGGGATGGCTAGAAAGGCTTAGGGTTAAAACAAATAGTGTGCCTCGGTGTGTGTTATCATGTTGTACTGTTCGAGTAGAATACACACAAAACTAGAGTGATAAAGTCATACCTAAATGAACTATCATGATGATATTCTTGTGTTTGGCTTTATGTATTCTCACCATGTTGGATAAGCTCACAGGTTCCAAAGCACTCCTCGTGTGATGCAGCTTCTTTTCTGGCTCAGGTATACCATACTACCATCTCAGTCTAGTGTCACCAAATTGCGTCCAAAAATTACTCGTTCTTTAGTTGTATCAACTTCCCGGGGTGCCTGAGGAGAAAGTTTGGGTTTCATCTTTCATCCACTTAGTTACTCGTTCGTCCTTCATTAGGAAAAAATATAATCAATCTGCAATACATCTGTGACAAAACAAATAACATAAGTAAACAACACAAATAAATTGAAAATAAATTGAAAATACTAAAAAAAAATCACAACTCAAATAAAAACAATAAACACAAACAATAAAAACCCTCCCCCACTTGAACTAAACATTGTCCCCAATGTTTTTGTCCAAGAGAGAAGGGGACTCACAGAACATCACTACGGAGGAGGAGGACATTGGTGAGCCTACACTGAAAAATTTAAACCTACAACAAAACAAAAAAAACTAGTTAGAACTAAAATGAGTGGGTTGCCTCCCACGAAGCTCTTCGTTTAACATTGTATGGCTTGATGACTCATCCCCTTATGGGGGTAATTCCTCTTCCACACCTTGTTGCTTGTCTCTTCTGCAATCCAGGACTCATTTAGATCAAAAGTATCAACCCATTTGTGCTTCCAGCCACTTCCAATTTCCATCTTCTCGGCTTGGTGTTACTTTTTCTTTCTCTTCTTTCCTTCTTGATTGAGCTTAGGAATTTTTATTGCTGCCACTTGAGATTTTTCCTGAGACTTCTTTTGGGAGTGATTTTGAACTGTTGCCTTCTCCTTCTAATTAGATCATTCCGACTAAATATTTATTCTTTCCACCTGCACCTTGCTTCTTGATTTCAAACACCTTAAAGGTTATCTCCTTATCAAATGATTTCAGTGTCAAGTTGCCTGTCTCAATATCAAAATTGCATCGACTAGTCAGCATAAATGGTCGACCAAGAATGATAGGAGTCTCTTCATCTTCAGGTATGTCCATGATCTAAAAATCAACAGGGAAAAAAAATTTCAATTTCCACTAATACATCTTTAACTATCCCATATGACTGCTCGATGGTATGATCAGCAAATTTCAATTTTTTTCCCACTCCCACTTATCTTCTCAATACCGAGCTTCTTGAACATTGATAATGGCATTAAACTTGCACTAGAGCCAAAATCAACCAGAACCCTCTTGAAAGTTTTGTCTTTTATTATGCACTATATTGCAATCGACCCCGGATCAATTTTCTTTATAGGAATTTTTTTCTCGGGTGTGATTGCACACAATTTCTCATCCATGGGTACCTGTTCATTTTCTGTTGATCTCTTTTTTTATAGTACCTCTTTCATGAATTTATGGTACAAGGGCATATTCTTGAGTGCTTCAAAGAACAATATGTTTATCTCCAGCTTTTTAAACAATTTGACAAATTTATCAAACTCTTTCTCTTTCGTGTCCTTCTTTACCACTCGAGATGGATACGACAACTTGATTGTTGGTTTAGTTTTCTCTTCAACTGGCTTCACAGGAGATACCACTTCTTCCTGTTTGTTCATGTTCTCTCTCACTTCCAGCTCTACTTCTATGATATTGCCATCAAACTTCACCTCATCTTCTTTTTCTCTATCAACTTTCTCACTCTTTGTTTTGACAGCATTCACATTCTCATGACTTTTATGACTTTCTTATGCTTGCAGTGCTACTTGTTGTGCAATCTGTCCCATTTGAACTTCTAAAGTTTTTATTGCAACTTGGTATTCCTGTAATTACTCCTTGTCTCTTCTTGAAATTGAGAGGTGCGGGCAGTCATCTTTTCAATAGCCACCTCCCATTCTGCCTTTTGAGGGGCTTGTTGTTGTTGATCTTTCCAGGAGAAGTTAGAGTGATTCTTCCACCCCGGATTATAGGTGTTAGAATATGGGTTATTTTGCCTCAAGAATTATATCTCCTTAATTTGTTGTGGATTTGAAAGACATTGCATAGTAAGGTGCGGTCCACTACAAATTTGACAAGCAACCTTTTGTACCTGCTGAACTTAAGCTACATGTTAAGTACCCATGTTCATATCTTTCAGCTTCTTATCCACCTCTGCAGCAATAGTTTCTTCAATTATTAATTGTATGTTAGGTTCCAACTCCAAATCAATGATTCTCTCTGGCTTGTTGACAACCATGTCGTATAACTCCAAATGCTCATTTGCAGCAATTTCTTCAATTATCTTCTTCACAACAGTGGTTGTTGCAAAGTTTGACGAGCCACCGGTTGCTATGTCAATCAACTGTTTTGTCTTAATTCTCATCCCATTCACAAACATTTGCATTTGTTCAGTCGGGTCTAAATTATGAGTAGGACAAGCCACTAGGAGTCTTTTGAATCTTTTGTAATCATCCCCTAGCGACTCACCCTTTTTTTCTTGAAATTGAGGATTTCATACCTCTTTCGCATGAACACAGATGCAGGAAAATATTCCTTCAAAAATGCAGTCTCCATTTCTTCCCAAGTTGTTATACTATCAGCCAGAAGAGAAAAGAACCATTCTTCAGCATCATCAGCCAAAGTGAAGGGGGCATTCTCAATTTCTTATGTTCCTCAGTATAACCATTTATCTTTGAGGTGGTGCTCATGGTCAGAAATATTTGTAAATTCTTATTAGCATCTTCATTCAACCTTCCCGAAAATGACCTTATCTCAATTTGAGTGATAGTACTGGGATGCAGCTGAAAATTTGGTACATTCACCAGGTGGTTCACAATAGTGAGTCTACCAGCCAGTGCATTCTTTCCACTATAGTCACCAAGTAGTATCTCAGGTGGATTTTTGCCCATGATTTCAGTTTCTGAATTTGACTCTGTCTCTTGGTGTTCTAAATGGTGTTCTGAATCTATGTATTGGTGCTTTGAGTAAATTGAGGCAATATCTTCCTCGAAAGCCAATCTGGATAACTTAGCTTGTCTTCTCCTTGCGTGAAAAGTTCTTTCGATCTCTGCGTCAAAAAGAAGTTCAGTTGAGGCCTTGCCTCGCATAAAAGATTAGATATAATTAGTGAAAATATAATAATAAACAAAAATAACTGAAAAATAAAATTTTAATTGCAGAGCAATAAAATTTCAATTGTATAACAATGAAACTCTATTTTGGCAGTCCCCGACAACGACGCTAAAAACTTGATCGGAAAAATAGCAAGCGTATTATTTTCCCTGATGTATAAATAATGGGATTTTCCCAAAGTATCGATCTCGAGGACTACGTAGGAAATACTGAGTTTTATTATTAATTCAATCAAACAAAAACAATAGTTTTGGATTTGATTGGAATAAATCCTTGCGAAAGATTAAATGACTAAATGTAAAATGTGACTTTTTCTGTTTGATTAAAAGATGTTAGGGGTGAGTGTATGATTTTCCTTGAAATAACCTTCACTCTTTGATATTTTCAACAAGTTCATTAACCTCAATTACCAGTTCTTAAGATTATCTTTCCCTAAGTATTTAGTGAAAAACCTTTAACCTTCTACCCTAATTTCAATGTCCATTCAAATTAGTTTTTAGGTTAAGCATTCAATTATCAAGAATTATTCTGGTTATTATAGGATTTCCCTAGTCCCAGGTGAAATCATCTATAATATCATTATTTAGAAAACCTTAACACGACCTTCCGGTTCTAATGTGTTAATAACAGTGAAACCCTATTGTCCCATTGGGTAAAACTATAAATTCTTCTAAACAATCAAATTGATGCATAAAAATGGTTATGTTGAATGACACAAAGAGATTAGTATTCTTAACATTGCAAATCAGGGACACCCCTCTAGCATTGGGGGGGTTTATCCTCTCATAGAATTCAAAAGTAAAATAACACAGATATTAGATGTAGACATTACAATAAGTTTGGACTCTTTGAACTTCAATTGTTATTGCGCACGAAGAGTTCTCCGTTCCCAAAGCACCTCTGGATCTCCAGTCTTCTATTGTGAAATTATTCAATCGTCACAAATTCATTTTTCCTTCTTTAAATTAGGTTTAAGTGGTCTGTTCCTTCCTAGGTGATGCAAAAAGTCCAAAGTAGCCTTCAGGGTTCAAAAACAACTAGAAATTCCTAAAATTAAGAATTATCAGCGCCTGAGATGACACCGGCCGTGTCAGTAGACACGGGCACCCATGTGAGCGTCTGTGATCCTTCCTCCAAAAGTTTATGCTTGATATGACTTGACACGGACCGTGTCGTGTGACACGGGAACCCGTGTCGTGTGACACGGGAACCCGTGTCACCTTTTGTCTTCAGCTTCTTTTCCTTCTTCTCTTGACACATCCAGTGTCAAGTGACACGGGTGACCGTGTCAGGGCCTCTACAACTTCATGTTTTGCTTCGCGTTTGCACAAATCTTCTGGATACTTTTACCTGCACCTGAGATTACCAACACCTACCAAACCAAACCATCAAAAGCATATAAAAGACATGAAATTCAAATAAAAGTAACATAAATATACATTTGTGAAAAGTAACATAACTTAAACAAAACGATTAAAAGACAAACCAAAGTGTTACAAATTTGATGAACTTATACCAAATAAGTGACGGAAACGAAGTAGAAATGGTGATTGATAAAACTCTATAATGTTTGAGTAGATGTTGGCTATTTTTAAAGAGAATAATTTCATATTAAAATGTGATTCTTTTTCTACTACTTAATAAAAGTAAAGTTGACGACTATGAATCATTATTTTGTTCGTCTATAATTATGTTATGTATCATATACTTGTTATGATCAAGTTTTGATTGTTTTGGGAAATGTGGCATCCTAATGAGAAATTGAATGTTCTATTATTTACTTTGATTTTATATTAATATTCTTTGGGGAAATTAAGGTGTTACAGCTAATACCTTCCCCTTGTGTAATCGACTCTCGAACCCGAATATTGGTTGTACGACCATGTTCCTTCCCTTTTATGAGGTTTTCTTGATATTTTCATTTCCCTCTTTGGGATAAATAAACTTTAGTGGTGACTCTGTGTTTGTTTTCAGTTTTTTTGTGGTAGCGACACTTTTGTGTTGGTTGAGTCTGGGAAGTCTGCTACTGAAGTTGGTAACACTTCTAGGTTGATGAAGACTGCTGCTGAAGAGACTCCTTATGTGATAAAAGGAAACTATGGATGATCTGAAGAAGACCAATGCGTTAACCCAATCTCATTTGTACAAGCAAGATGAAAGAGTTGATTGACATGATGCTTATATCACTTCGCTTGCCAATATGATGAAGGATTTCATGGCCACGATTTTGCCTCCTCCTCCACCAAACCCTTATACCTTTATTTTACCTTTGTTTTTAGAACTCTAGATTTTATTTTTGCGTTTCTAAAACTTTTGTACAACTGGTCTTTAGTTAATGAAAAGTTTCTTTTGTCTCTTTAAATATTTTTCATTTGACAAAGGGTGAGAAAATGGTATGATTTTAATATATCTAGTTTCAAAATCCAATTCCCAAACATGTTCTGATGTTTTCACAACTAACGTTGTTTGACTCAGAGAACTTTGAGAAATTTCACTGAATTTTTCTTAACAGGAAAACTCTAAAGCTCTGAAGGAGATTCAAAATATAGAGATTAAGAAGCCATGGGTTATTTGTTCTTTGTGAAAGAATTTTCAACCAGACTCTGAAGTTTTGACAAGTTCAACCATACTTTGTTACACATCATCTTATGATCGCAAGCAAGAATCTGGGATGAAGATTTTTGCATTACTAGTAAGACATTTGATAGTTCTTCAATCAGGAAAGTGTTCCTTCATTCTGATTGATTCCTTCTATTTCTAAAAACTTCTTTATGTCTTGAACTCAGGTGGGAGACTCTGAACAAGATTAAACAAGTTATGGGAATATAGAACTCGGGGGGAGCTGTTTAGCTAACTCTTAATTGTTTTTATGTGATTAGAACAGTATAAATTATTTATCAAAATACATGATTTTATCATCATCAAAAAGGGGGAGATTGCAAGAACAATATTTGGTTTTGCATCTAGCCTTGAGTTGTGATGATAACATTACATGGGTGATTAGATAACAATTTAGTACCTGTGATACGGTGGGAGAAATGACTTGGGTGTTTTTGCATTTGTGTTCACAAATGTTGCGGTTTAGCAAGAGTCGCCACCGACTTTTCTTTTATCCAATAAGGAAAGGTGAAAAAGCACAGGAAAGACCTTTAGAGATGTTTTCTTGAGTTTGGGGGGTAGATTATGAAAAGGGAACGTATTAGCACCCTTTTCATCCATGGTTTTCCATGGGCTCTTAGTTACTTGCTAGATCACTTGCTTTTGTTTGAAATTGTGCTTTGTGGTGTGGGTTTTGAAATTATTTTGAAAATGTAACTTTGTAATGATTCTTGCTTCTATAAGAACGTATACAAAGTGTTTGTTTCAAAAATAGTTCAAAGAGGTGTTTGTGAGGTGTGTAAAGTGTTTTTGTTGTGAGAAAGCGAGTAAGTGAGAGCGGACCTACCTACTCAGAAGGTCTTAGATGTGCTTTAACTCCTCCTTTAGATGTTTCTATCTTACCATTGATTTGGTAAGAAGCCCCGTCGTTGGATGTGAAGGGACAAGCGTGGGTCAATTTTACAGTCGTCGAAAGCAACTTATGAGACGCTTTAGCAATTTTTCGTAAGGGACTAGATCGTTTTATCAAAGGCAACGTCGAGGGTCATCGAGGGACTACGATCTTTTTTTATCGAAGGGTCATTGCTAAGACGTCCCATATTCGAGGGACATGACTGTATTTCTGAGGCAACGAGCGAGGTTACCCTAGAGGTACGCGTGTGAAAAAGTGTGTTTGTTTCAAGTTAATTTTGTCTTTGAAATTAGGTTATCTAGCGATTGTTTTTCGAATCTTTCCATACACGCGTAATTACTATACAATATTGAATAAACAATAAAAATGCGGAAATTGAAATTCTACGTTATTACAGAGCTTCGGGAATAGGGGTACAACTTAATGAATGGGGATGACAGTAGAAACTAATATTTAAATCATGCAATACAAATTCAAACCATTAAATAATTATTTAGGTTAAAACTCTTTCCATTTGATAAGATTAATTAAGGACTTAATTAATAATGTCAAACAAAAATTATTTTAAAATTAATAATTATTTAAAACAAATGTTAACATAATTACATTTCTTAAATATATGCTAAAAAATAAAATAAAATAAAAAGATCAAATATTGAAGAAGAAAAAATATTAACAAACAAAATATAAAGAAGAAAGTAGAAATGGGCCTGCAAAAAAAGTAAAAGTAGGGGGTGCAGAAATTAATAAGCCCAAATGCTTCTGGCTAATCCAGTACAACAACTCCCTGGAGGTGTACCAAAGGCATGCATCTAAGACGCGTTGAAAATGTGTGATAACTGATCAAAGGGATAGATGATAAGGGTGCATCACACTATCATGGGGTGGCAAGTGGGGAATCATTCTAGACAACTAAAGAGGTGGTGACAAATGTCACCACCAGATTGGACCAGAATGTTGTTATGAAACAACACAAAAAACGCTTACACTGAAGCCAAGCCTCATAATTCAACTTTCTTTATCTCTCTTGAATGCTCTGCCCTCTCTCTTCTCTCTTACCATGGGCCTTCACCGGAGAAGATCCTTTGGCCGCACCGAAAATCGCCTCACGGCAGTGGCGTGTCTCAGAACCTTACTTTTCTTACATTTTTCTGATCGCCTCTTAATGCTAGTTACTAATGTGTGACTTATTTCTACAGATTTTCACTTGATGGCTCTAAATCTAGAAAGGGGGAAGGGAAACCCTAATTTTCGTTTGATGAAAACGGTGAAAATAGCGATGCATGCAACGGTAGATTCAATGAGAGGAAGGAAAGAGAAGAAAGAGATTGTTTGGTGAGGTCCAGATCTATAACCCTACTTACATGCTGACGTTCTTTTTGGTAAGATGATTCTAACTCTGTTGTGGGTGATTTCTTTCTCCCTCTGAGCTTGTGTTACTTTTTCTTCTTCTGAGCTTGTATTACTCTATTTATCGGATTAGGGTTCTTGTTGTTTATTGGTTTGCTACTGATTTGCTAGGTTTGATGACAAGGTTTGAATAGTGGACTTTTGGTTCTGTGTTTTTTTGTTATTTGCTGGTTTTTTGATGATGGTTGGATGGTTTGAAACAAAAGATTTTGTTGAACCTCTTGTTCTGAGTTTTTTGGTGGTTTTGATATTTTTGCTAGTTCTATATCTAGTTTCTTGTGTTGTTTTAGTGATGTTTTAGTTGGGTTTGGAGATGGTTTGATGATGTTCTGTTGGTTTGGAGATGGTTTGATGATGTTCTGTTGGTTTGGAGATGGTTTGATGATATATCAGTTGGTTTTGAAGATGGTTTGATGATGTTCTGTATCTGGTTTTTGTGATGTTTTTGTGATGTTTCAGTTGGTTTGAAACAAAAGATTTTTGTTGAACCTCTTGTTCTGAGTTTTTGTGGTTTTTGATATTTTTGCTAGTTCTGTATTTGGTTTTTTGTGATGTTTTAGTGATGTTTCAGTTGGTTTGAAACAAAAGATTGTTGTTGAACCTCTTGTTCTGAGTCTTTGTGGTTTTTGATATTTTTGCTAGTTCTATATCTGGTTTTTTGTGATGTATCTCCCCCTTTAATCTGATGGTTCTCTCCTCTATAAAACAGTAAACTTGTTCTCTGATTAGGGTGAAAAAATAGGAGGGAAAACCATTTTGAATTTTGACAGTTTTGGCTTTTTGAGTGCAGCTTGGACTGTTTCCATTTTGGTGCAAGTCTGGACATTTTTTAGACTGTATTGCAGACTAGTTGCTATGGTTTATGTTGACATGTTTTTGTGCAGAACTTTGATAGGTCTTTGGACTGCTATGGGCAGCATAGGGAGGCTTTTTGAGTAGGTCTTCTTGGACAGTATCTTATAGCAACCTGCTTGTCTTGGCATTTGCTGGCTAAGTGATATCTTTCCTCTTTCCTCTCTTTGTGAGATAAAGAATTTTTGCTTTTGATGCATTTCTGAAGGGTTTGTATTCTTAGGGAAATGATGAAGCATAGGGTTTTGGTGAGCCATAGCTAGTTTGCTGTTTTTTTTGTTTGTTTTGAGTTGCTTGTTGGTCTGCCTTAAGTGTAGCTGCTGTTTATAGTGCATATTCTTTTGATGTGCTGCTTGTAGCCTATTTTTGTTCATGCTGCTGTTTTCTATTTTGCTGCCTTAGCAGCCTGCCTGTGCCTTAATTGGGGCTGCATTGACTTGGCTTTTCGTTACAGTTGTTGTTTGTTTATTCATTTGCTATGTTTGGCAGTTTGCTGCTTATTTCAGGCAATGTTAGCAATTTCCCTTTTCTCTTTTTTGTGAACAAAAAAAATGCAACCTTTTGTGATTTGCAATTGGGAGAAATGACCCATGATTAAAAATAAACCCCTCTTAATCTGATTCCAAATATAAACCCTCATGATGAAATGAAAAATTCTTTTAACCATTAATTCTTACTTGGAATTTTTCACGATGCTTGCTAATTTTTTTCTTTTCTTCTGTCACATGTACAAACAAATGGCAAGCAAGACAAAGGCTAGCAAATGGGGAATTTCTTGAGGATGAAGCAAGGAGTCTTGAAGAAGAAGCAAATTTTTCTTTGTAGATTTAAACTTTGTATTTCACTTGTAATTTTTGCAATCACTTGTAATCATTTGTAAAAGACCCACCAAACTGTAATGAACAAAGCTTGAGTAACAATGAAAATTTATTGTACAAAACTTCTGAGTTTTATTTTAATTTTGCAATTCTTGGTTTGAATGTCTTGAATAAGCATCCTAGATTGATAACTTGCACTTCAAGTAAACATAATATGATAGGACAAATCATGTATCTTGCACTTTTAAACAAAATAAATGTTTAGAAGCTCAAACCTAAGTGATTAATTGAACCCTCAATCCTGATTTGCTTAAAGATGATAGCCTTAAACTTTGCACCTTATTCAAACAGAATATGCCCTCAAAACTAACATCAATCTATAGAAGATTATAGTTAAGAAAACAAATAGAAATCACACAAATTCCTTTGCAGTTATCTGGGCCATGGATTGGGCAAACCTTTGAGTAGTGCAAAATCCTAATTGCTGGCTGGTTGCCTAGGAAGAAAATCTGTTTGATCAACTTTTGAGCCAAATTGAATATTTAAGAAACCCTGGGATAGCATCTTGAGTAAAAAATGGGAGAGAAAATTTTGGGGTACAACAGCTGCCCCTGTTCAATCTTATTAAACTTGAAAAGCGAGATTGACATGTTTGTCGTTCGTGGCTTGAGAGTGGAAGATGATTGAACACTAGAGTGCCCAGAAATTTGCACTCGATGATGCGCTGGCTGATTGTGTGGGGAATGGATTTAAAGATGCCATTTGGAGAAATGATGGGGAGTTGTCGGAGATGGGCTTATAGATGCCATCCAAAGATGATTGTTGACAGAAAGTCTGAACTTGATTTTAATAGAAAACAAATCAGAATAAATCGCTGAGAGATTTATCTGAACCAGTGAATCTAGAAATGAATCAAAATAAACCGTTGAGAGATTTAACTGAACCGGTAAGAATATGTAAACGAATCAGAATAAACCGTTGAGAGATTTAACTGAACCAGTGAGTCTGGAAACGAATCAGAATAAACCGTTGAGAGATTTAACTGAACCAGTAAGAATGTGGAAACGAATCAGAATAAACCGTTAAGAGATTTATCTGAACCAGTAAGAATCTGGAAACAATCAGAATAAACCATTGAGAGATTTATCTGAACTAGTAAGAATCTGGAAACGAATCAGAATAAACCGTTGAGAGATTTATCTGAACCAGTAAGAATCTGGAAACGAATCAGAATAAACCGTTGAGAGATTTATCTGAACCAGTGAATCTAGAAATGAATCAGAATAAACCGTTGAGAGATTTAATTGAACCAGTAAGAATCTGGAAACGAATCAGAATAAACCGTTGAGAGATTTAACTGAACCAGTGAGTCTGGAAACGAATCAGAATAAATTGTTGAGAGATTTAACAGAACCAGTAAGAATATGGAAATGAATCAGAATAAACCATTGAGAGATTTATCTGAACCAGTAAGAATCTAGAAATGAATTAGAATAAGTCGTTGAGAGATTTATCTGAACCAGTAAGAATCTGGAAACGAATCAGAATAAACTGTTGAGAGATTTATCTGAACCAGTGAATCTGGAAACGAATCAGAATAAACTGTTGAGAGATTTATCTGAACCAGTAAGAATCTGGAAACGAATCAGAATAAATCGTTGAGAGATTTATCTGAACCAGTGAATCTAGAAATGAATCAGAATAAACTGTTGAGAGATTTAACTGAACCAGTGAAAATCTGGAAATGAATCAGAGTAAACCGTTGAGAGGTTTATCTGAACCAGTGAGTCTTGAAATGAATCAGAGTAAACCATTGAGAGATTTAACTGAACCAGTGAGTCTAGAAATGAATCAGAATAAACCATTGAGAGATTTATCTGAACCAGTAAGAATCTGGAAATGAATCAGAATAAAACGTTGAGAGATTTATCTGAACCAGTGGAAATATGGAAATGAATCAGAGTAAATCGTTGAGAGGTTTATCTGAACCAGTAAGAATCTGGAGGAAATATTTTGTTATGTAGCTGGTCAATCAGTCTTTTCTTGTTTGAAAATATTCGTCTGTTGGAATTTTGCTGATGATAATTTCATGTCGATTAATTTTCCTGAAAAGGTGAAGAGTTAGTTGTATGCAATGTCATGATGTATGCAATGCATGGTATAATGTTGTTTCTCAAAATAAATGAGATTGCACTGTATGTACTTGTGTTGTAAACTCTATGATGTATGAATGTAAATGTATGGACCTAAAGATTGTTTATGTCGTAGTGTTGCTGGAAGAGGGGAAAATAAATCCCTTCTGAAGCACTGACGGGTGAATTTCCAATCATTAGAGAAATAAACTCTATTGTAGAAGGGAAACGTCGGACATTGCTTGTAGACTTCGTGAAATCTTGCTGGGGAAATCTAAGAAGTTGGGCAACTTACTGGGGAACCTCTTGGAGCGATAGCTGGAAGCTTTGCTCTAGGGATGAGGGCACTTGATACCAACAGGCTGCATACTAGGGATATGTCAACGATCCTGTAGTAGGATGTCTTTGCTTCCGCTCTTTCTAGAGAAGGTACCTGCGGGGATCTTATGGAATGGCTTATAGATATTATCCTATTTCTTAAAGTCATTAGTAATTGTCTTTCCATTTTTTTGTTTATTTGTAACAGTAATCACGTTCAAATGCATATGTTCAAAAATAAATCATTGGACGTTTTTTTGTAAATAAAACACAGAAACGAAAAAAACAAATGGTTTTGCACTTCCAAAGGGGATATCTTTGTATTAACTTGAATAAGTATTTTTGTACAATGAGACGAGCATTCTAGTAAGAGAATGTCGTTGTAACAAAAATGAAAATTGATACAAAGAAAAGATAGCTATGTGCAATAATCCCATGGGGTTCCCATTCTACTATAGTCTTTGTGTCTCTGAGTGTCTTGTCCACTTGTCGCCTCGGCGAAGTTGATTGGATTGATTATAACCGTTTGAGCTGATTGGTCAATGCTGAAAATTGTCTGCAAGATGATCCAATGGGACATAGTCATACACTTCAATCCTAACTTTTTCCTGGACCGCCCTCTCGGGTTTTCAGTCCACCGGGATACCCTTTTTTGCCCAAGCCGCCCTTTTGGGTTTTCGACTTGCCGGGTGTATAGATTTTTTTTTAAATTTCCATCCCTTATTTTTGCCCGAACCCTTTTGGTTCGCCGGGAAGCCCTTACTTTTTACTAGGCCAATCAACCTAGCGGGTCTTTGATCATGCGTAATATCTTTTAACTATGTCTGTATTGACAGGGTGAGGAAGGTCGTCGCCATCCATAGTGGTCAAGATCATTGCCCCACCAGAGAATAAGCTTTTGATTAAAAACAGTCCTTCATATGTAGGAGTCCATTTGCCCCTGGGATCACCTTGTGGCAAAATGATACGTTTGATTACCAAGTCACTGACCCGATATACCTGACGTTTGACCTTTTGTTAAAGGCTTTGATCATGCGTTTTTGGTACATCTGACCATGATAGATAGCTGTAAGCCTTTTCTCGTGAATCAAGTTTAGATGGTCAAGTCGAGTCTGGATCCAATCTTCTTCGTTCAAACCAGCATCCTTCATGATCCTTAGAGAGGGGATCTGGACCTCAATGGGTAAGACAGCCTCCATGTTGTATACCAGAGAATAGGCTGTATCCCCAGTTGATGTGCGAGCTGTGGTACGATAACCGTGGAGAGCCAACGGTAGCATCTCGTGCCAGTCTTTGTATGTGACTATCATTTTCTGTATGATCTTCTTAATGTTTTTGTTAGCAGCTTCTACAATACCATTCATCTTTGGCCAGTAAGGGAAAGAATTGTGATGCTGAATCTTGAATTGCTCGCAAAAGGCGGTGATCATGGTGTTGTTTAGATTCGTACCATTATCAGTGAGGATTCTCTCCGGGATACCGTACTTACAGATGAGATTCTGTTTGATGAACTGGGAGACCACATTCTTGGTAACGGAAGCGAAAGAATCTGCCTCAACCCACTTTGTAAAGTAGTTCATGGCCACCAAGATGAAGCGGTGTCCATTGGAGGCCGTTGGCTTGATTTCCCCAATCATATCGATTCCCCACATAGCAAAGGTCCAAGGAGCCGTCAAGACATTCAGAGGAACTAGAGGGACGTGCACTTTATCAGCATAAATCTAACACTTATGGAAAGTCCGAGAGTGTTGATAGCAATCTGCCTCCATGGTAGACCAATAATAGCCTGCCCGTAGGATTTTCTTTGCCATCGTATGCCCACTAGAATGGGTACCAAAAGTGCCTTCGTGTAATTCAACCATGATCCTTCCAGCTTCGACCTTGTCTACGCACCGAAGTAATACAGAGTCATGACTGCGTTTGTACAAAATTCCATTACTAAGGAAGAACTTAGCCGAGAATCTTCTTAGGAACTTCTTGTCATTCACTAAAGCTCCTTCTAGATATTCCTGAGACTCGAGATACCTTTTAACCTCATGGAACCAAGGTTGACCCACTACTTCTTTAGTACCGATCTCGTGACAGTAGGCTGGTTCATCCATCAGCTCAATAGTGATTTGAGGAACCTCATTATCCCAATTAAGTTTAAACATAGATGACATTGTAGCTAGTGCGTTTGCTAGCTAATTTTCTTCTCGCGGGAAATGCTCGAAGGTAATCTTCTCAAAATGCGGCAACAATGTCAACACATGTTCTTTGTAATGGATAAGGTTGGGGTGTTTGGTGTCCCATTCTCCTTTGATCTGACTGATGACCAAAGTTGAATCTCCAAATACATCCAAGGATTTGATCCCCAAGTCTATAGCAGCTTTGAGACCGAAGATGCATGCTTCGTATTTTGCCATGTTGTTTGTACAGTTGAAGCAAAGTCTGGTAGTAAAAGGAGTATGACATCCTTCCGGAGATATGAGTATGGCACCGATACCATTGCCCAGTGCATTGGATGCTCCATCAAAAAATAGGGTCCATCGGGATCCTTGTTCAGGTTCGCCATATGGCCTGATTTCTTCACATTTATCTAATGTCATGATGTCTTCATTCGAGAATTCGAACTTCAAGGACTGATAGTCTTCCACAACTTGGTGAGCAAGGTGATCAGCCAATACACTACCCTTTATAGCTTTTTGGGTAGTATATTGTATGTCATATTCTATCAGGATCATCTTCCATCTCGCTATTCTCCCAGAAAGAGCGGGCTTCTCAAAGATGTATTTTATCAGATCCATTTTAGATATCAACAGAGTAGTATGGGTCAGCATATACTATCTCAGCTGGCGGGCAGCCCATGCCAGAGCGCAGCAAGTTTTCTCGAGCAGTGAATATCTTGTTTCACAGTCGGTAAACTTTTTGCTCAGGTAATAGATAACATGCTCTTTTCGGCCAGACTCGTCATGCTGCCCCAACACACACCCCATTGAGTTTTCTAAAATAGTCAAATATAGGATTAAAGGCCTTCCCTCGATGGGTGGTAACAATACAGGAGGCTCTTGTAAGTATTCCTTAATTTTGTCAAAAGCAACTTGGCATTCGTCAATCCATTTGACTACTTGATCTTTCTTCAAGAGCTTGAAGATTGGCTCACAAGTAGCTGTCAGGTGAGAAATTAACCTAGCGATGTAATTCAAACGTCCCAAGAATCCTCTGACTTCCTTTTCAGTACGAGGAGATGGAATTTCTTGTATCGCTTTAACTTTGGCTGGATCAACCTCGATACCGTTGTTGCTGACGACAAAGCCTAGGAGTTTACCAGACCGTACTCCGAACGTGCACTTGTTTGGATTCAATCTCAACTTGTACTTCTTCAGCCTTTCAAACAGCTTCTGTAAGTGGTCAAGATGCTCTTCTTCTGTTTGCGATCTGGCTATCATATCGTCTACGTAGACCTCTATCTCATGATGTATCATGTCATGAAATAAAGCTACCATGGCGCGTTGATAAGTTGCCCCAGCATTCTTCAGTCCAAATGGCATGACCTTATAGCAGAATGTCCCCCACTGTGTAACAAAGGTTGTTTTCTCCATATCCTCAGGCGCCATTTTTATTTGTTTGTAGCCTGAGAAACCGTCCATGAAGGAAAGCACTTTGTGTTGTGCTGTATTGTCAACTAGAATGTCGATGTGGGGGAGTGGGAAATCATCTTTGGGGCTTGCCCTATTCAAATCTCTGTAGTCTACACACATTTGCACTTTACCATCTTTCTTGGGCACAGGAACAACATTTGCCACCCATTGGGGATAAGAGGTGACAGCCAAAAATCCAGCATTGAATTGCTTCATGACTTCTGCCTTGATCTTTTCTGACATATCAAGCCTCATGTGGCGAACCTTTTGCTTTACTGGAGGACAATCCTCTCTTGTAGGCAGACGATGTACCACAATGTATGCATCAAGTCTCGGCATGTCTTCATACGGTTAGGCAAAGACTTTAACATAATCGTGTAACAACTGAATCAGACGCCCCTTGACACCGGGTTCCAGATTGGCACCCATCGTGACTTCTTTTTTGTCTTCTTCGGTACCTAGGTTAATTGTATCCACGGGTTCCTCGTGAGGCTGAATGGTCCTTTCTTCCTGTTGCAACAACCTGGCCAACTCCCCTGGCACCTCACAATCTTCCTCACTTTCATCGTCGGCTTGGCAGATCGGATTTTCAAAGTCACAATTGGCCATAGCAGAACTGTTACCCATGGGATCCTGAGTGGATGTAGATATGTATTTTAATATGTGAGTGTGTGTAAGAGCATAACTACTTTTGAAAGAAAATAAAATGTAAGAAAGAAAGACAAAGAACACAAAATTTGATGCAAAAATGTCCATGATTCATTAATGACATATGAGAATGAAGTGACAACCCTCACAAATGGACCGTTGTACCTCGGGTAAGACACAAGGTTTTAAAAGTATGAATTGTTTAAATATTACAAGCCTGAAATATTAAAAGACAATTACTCTTGAATAAAAGTAATAGGAATGAAATCTTTGGCCTTCCAATTGTTGAGCCCTCTGTCGGTGGTTGGGAAAATCCATTCATCCATATAACAGTTGTCATCATTGTGCTCTACTACATTGACTCCTTGATTGCTGATACACAGAGGTGGTCCCCCATTGCGAGAATGTCGAACAGCTCTTTGGGCTTCTGAAGTGAACCCCAACCCAAATTTGTCGGACTTGTAGGGAATATCCGGAAGCTGACCCCAGATAGTACACCCTCCTTCTTCAACTATTGCTCGAGCATCTTTCAAAGAGGCCGTCTTCAGTGGAGGTCTGGTAATCTTTGGGACCTTTGGAGTAGACTTGGTTGCTGCGACCGTTGCTGGAACCTCCTCGAAGTTCTGACAGGGAGTCTCGATGAATTCACCGTCCATTTCAACATACCTGAAAGAGTTCATATGGCTAACCATGTACTCTTCCTCTTCGTGAACTGTGACAATCTTTCCTTTAATTGGGTATTTTAGCATTTGGTGTAGGGTAGAAGTGACGGCACCAGCACCATGGATCCAGGGTCGACCCAAAAGACAAGAGTACGAAGGGCGGATGTCCATCACATAGAAAGTTGAGTCAAAAGTCTGAGTCCTAATTTTTATGGGGATACTAACTTCTCCGTGCATTGTCCTCTTGGAAACCATCAAAGGGCCTTACTATGATGTTGCTAGGTTTCAAGATGAGCCCCTCACAATCCAGTCGATCGAGAGCATTTTTGGGTAAAACATTCAATGATGAGCCGGTATCCACCAAAATGTGGGCAAGTGTGGTGCCCCTACATTCAATGGAAATATGCAAGGCATCATTGTGCTTCCTTCCCTTAGAGGTTAAATCAGCGTCGGAAAAGCCCAATCCATTATCAGCAGTTAAACTGGCCACACAGTTTTCAAATTGGTCGATGGAGGTCTCTTGGGGCACATGGGCGGTCTTAAGAAACTTTACCAAGGCTTTGGCGTGGGCCTCAGAACACAAAAGTAAGGATAACAATGATATCTTTGAGGGGGTCTACCCCAATTGTTCTACAATGTTGTAGTCACTTTTCTTGATTATCTTCAGTATTTCTTCTATCTCCACTCTAGAAGCTTCAAGGATGATCTCGGGACGCTCTCTTGCTTTGACGGGCGCATTCAAAGCCTATTTTCCCCTTGTATCGGTAGCAGGGATAACAGTAGGAGTATCATTGGAAGTGTCGGTAGGAGTGGCAGTAGGAATGATCACATGAGTAGCAACGGTCTTTGGAGAAATCTCAGGTGAGAAGACTCTTCCACTTCTTGTTATTTTGTTGGTCCCAGTGATATTACCAATATCGGGATCAATATCTCTCGCAACTTCATCTTTGACAGCCAACAGATCTTGCTTGATGTCATAGTAATAAACGTCAACCCCATAATTCCAGGGAACGGCTTTATCCGAAGAGTAAGACATTGGTCTTGGCATTGTGATGATTAAAGGTGCAGACCTTGAAACAGATGTAATCCTGACGGGTCTTTTGGTGGAGACCCTGGGAGGATTTTCGGAAATGGTGATTATCGAAACATCTTAATAAGAACTTCTAGTAGGAAGAAGCTTTTCAAATAGGATTTCTTTACTAGTCATCAAGCACTGGACTCCTATCTTTAGTAACAAATAGTCGTTCAGTAGAGACTTGCATAAGTGATAATCTTTATCGCAGCCTGGGAATAGCCCGGCTTGCAGTAGATTCTGCTTAATGGTCAACAGAGGAGTAACTAAGTCATTCATGGAGGAGACAAAACGATCATCATCAATGGCGTTGATACCTTGGCCATGTCTGGGCATTGGCGCCGTTATTACATTAGGCGTTTCTGGGGGATCAAATTCAATCTCTTTCGCATTGATAAGGTCTTGCACCTTATTCTTTAAGGCCCAACAGTCATTTGTATCGTGCCCCGGGCTTTCAGAATGATAGGCACATCGGGCGTTCGGGTTGTAGCAAGGAGAAGAAGTATTGGGGTTCTTGGGAGCTTCCTTTAAAGTTGCCAGATTGGTTTTTAAAAGGTGTGGCAAAACTTGAGACATGGTCATGTTAATCCGGGTAAATCGTCTCATGGGCGCTTCTGGTTTGTGCTGATAATTTCGCTGTTGATTTGGCACATGATTAGAAATCATAACATCCCCCACCGCCGGGCGACAGTCAGTTTTGTTTTGATTCTTATAGTCATATGCAGCACTGACCTCCTTCTTTCCAACAAAGGGCTTCTTCATCATACTCGAGGATGCATCTCTTTGAATTTTGCCGCTTTTTATACCGACTTCGACCCGCTCACCAGTCATGATTAATTTAGTAATCCAGCTGAGGAACTCCCGATCAGGTGGTTGAAGAATGGTCCTGACAAGGTGCCAAGGAACATATCCATTAACTCTCTGTCAGATGGAGGGGGTTGGACTCTTCCTGCGAGATCCCTCCATTTTTTAGCATAGGTTTTGAAACCTTCACCTGTTCCCATAGACATGCCTTGCAATTGCGTCCTAGTCGGAGCTAAATCGGCATTGTACTGATATTGTTTGTAGAAAGCGGCGGCCAAATCTTCCCAATTGCGAACATTGGTCCCTTCCAATTGATAGAACCAATCCAATTGTGTCCCAGATAAGCTCTCTTGGAAGAAATGCACCCACAAATTCTTATCAGCCGTATGGGGTTGAATCTTTCTGACGTATGACCTTAGATGTATCTTTGGGCAAGAGACACCGTCATATTTGGCGAAAGTGGGAACCTTGAATTTCTGCAGGATGACAACCCCTGAGATAAGTCCTAATTCTTCAAAATACAAACCGGGTACCCTCTGAATCTCCATAGCATTCAAACGATCCTCTAGCTGTTTGTATTTATCATCAGCAGGAGGATATTGCTCCTCAGAGTATTCAGGTTCTTCCTCTTCCGTAGATGTTGGGTCGTTGTTCACTTCCTGGGTCCCGTCTCCTTGATTATCTCCTTCACCTGATGATGTCGCAAAGTCTAAAGTCCATCTGAATTGTCCTTTAAACCTTTTTCCCATGATCACAACACCGGTTGATTTCTTCGTTTTCTTCTTCTTCTCTTTGGCCAGCAGAGTCTTCAACTCCTCTTGTCCTTTTGTCAGAGCCAAGAGCATTTGTTGAAATTGAGCATTCTGCGCCTGAAGATCTTTAACAGTCTATTCAACATCCATCTCACTGAAATAAACAGTAGAAGGATAAGGTGACCTGTTATGAGAAACCTGTATGATGTTATGATGAATGAAGATGCAATATGCGAATGATTTCAAGGAAATTTAGAGATTTAAATTTGTTCAAACCAAAAAGAACACACGTTATATTAATAATACCAAGTTTTGAATACATCATGCCTTCTTGGTCTTACAATGAAAGAAACAAAATATAAAAAAAACTCCTAATACAGAAAGACTGAACGCATCCTCTTTGGAGAAATGTAGGCATTCAGGTTTTTCTCTTCATGAAGCAGCTTGGTGAGCTCCAGAACCTTCTTCTCACTAGCATAATATTGGGATTCAAAGGTGTGTCGCTCTTCCTTCTACTGAACCCAGGCTTTCTGCAATTCCTCGAGAGAGGTAGGCATGTCAGGATGAAGAACGGTGTATGGGACATATCCTTCAACAACAGGCTCCATGATGACAGGAAGGATGGAAGGGTAAGGCATCAAGAGACTCTGAGCACGAGCTCGTACCCACCTAAGGTAAGGCTCGAGAGGGATAGATTTTTTGTGTCCCAAAGTTCTACTGTCCACCTTGTTCACCATTCTCTAAGCTCGTGTAAACCTCTAGCGGTAACCTTGGTCTTCTTTGTATAGTCGAACACCAGACCTTGGATGAGCATCTCGTGAGGGTCGTCTCTTCAGGCATACCCAAACTGTCGAAGAGCTAAGCAGGGGTTGTAGGTGATACCCCCCTAATACCAAGCAGAGGTACGTTAGGGAACTCCCCACAACGGTCAATGATAGAGACATCTTCCAAGGATCTTGAACACCAACGGATATCAGAGTGGATGAGAGACATCATCCTTTGAGACCAAGTCAGTCTTTGCTCGTTCTTCAATGCTGACTGAGGCAGGTGTGAAGTGAACCACTTAGCGAGTAGGGGGATACAACACAAAAGAGTACCTTTTTCCTCATGGTGGGGGTATGAAGGCAATGCAAGATGTCTCCTAGTAAGGTAGGTATAGGATTGCGAGAGAGAAAGACTTTGATGGCGTTAACATCTATGAATTGGTTTGAATTGGGAAACAGAACCAAACCGTAAATGAGAAGAGCTAGGACGTCTTCGAAATCTTGGAAATCCATGTCATCCCAGAACGAATGACCTTTTTCCAATAGAAACTTAGCTAGAAAGATTTTAACCCCACTTCTTATTTCCCAATTGGCTATGACATCGGCCCTCTTCACATGTAAAGCTTCGGAAATGACTTCAGGTTTTGGAATCCCTTCTAGACTGATGAACGGTATCTGATCAAGCACATGCCCCCCTAAGAGTAGAGAGAACTCTTCCAATGTAGGTACCAACTGATAGTCCGAAAACGTGAAACAATGATGTACGGGATCAAAGAATTGGAATAGTACACACATCATTTCTTCTTGCAAGTTGGATGTAGCCAAACTGAGGAGTCGACCATACTTCTTGGTAAAAGGAGAATCCCCGGGCACTCTTGAAGCTAGCTCTTGAAGTTGAGGGTGTTCTTTTACAAAGCTGATTCGGATGGTGTTTCTTCGGAGAGAATTCATGTCCTACAAAACAGAAACAAAGATAAATTTCTAAATCCTTGAAATGGTTAGTGAGCATGCATATGATGTTCATGATGTTTATGATGTTTATGTACAAGTAAATATATACACACACAACAAACAAGTCCCTATGTTTTAGGTTTGCATGAGTTTTGTAGGTAAATACCCTCTTGAAGTTTAGTTGGCTCAACCTGTCCTAGTAATAGTGATCGGGTTCTAAAGGATCTCAATATCACTGACCTTTCTCTTAGGCATTGTCTCAGCACAACAATCTTTTCTTGCGGTCGAGATATCCCAAAAAGTCTAGCCTCAATGAGTGTAGTATCGAGTATCAACCAATTTTCAGCTCTACATCGAAATCGGCTATCTCACTACGTCCTAATGGCCAAGTTTGTTCAATTAGGGTTCTAAAGTCAATTAGTGCTTCATGACACCACTCAGCGGCCCTGTATTCTCCTCGATTCACCACGATGGATACCGGTACCCCCAAATGCGTCACACTAACATAGCCATTGTTTCAACCATATCGGTCTACGCCGTACAGTTTCCACAATCTATTGCTATTTACCTAAAAAAAGGTGCCCCAGATTCGGTTGGAGGATCAAAGCAAGCCCAATACCAAGAACTAAATATAAAGCACACAAATCAAATAAAGAAAGCGAGTAAAGGTGATCTAACCCTAAGGTAACCCCACTTTTAAGTATTTCCCCAGCAGAGTCGCCAGTTCTGTGATACGGTGAGAGAACTGACTTGGGTGTTTTTACGTTTGTGTTTTCAAATGTTGCGGTTTAGCAAGAGTCGCCACCGACTTTTCTTTTATCCAATAAGGAAAGGTGAAAAAGCACAAGAAAGACCTTTAGAGATGTTTTCTTGAGTTCGGGGGGTAGATTATGAAAAGGGAAGGTATTAGCACCCTTTTCATCCATGGTTTTCCATGGGCTCTTAGTTACTTGCTAGATCACTTGCTTTTGTTTAAAATTGTGCTTTTTGGTGTGGGTTTTAAAATTATTTTGAAAATGTAACTTTGTAATGATTCTTGCTTCTATAAGAACCCATACAAAGTGTTTGTTTCGAAAATAGTTCAAAGAGGTGTTTGTGAGGTGTGTAAAGTGTTTTTGTTATGAGCAAGCGAGTAACTGAGAGTGAACCTACCTACTCAAAAGGTCTTAGATGTGCTTGTCCTCCTCCTTTATATGTTGATATCTTACCATTGATTTGGTAAGAAGCTTCGTCGTTGGATATGAAGGGACAAGTGCGGGTCAATTTTACAGTCATCGAAAGCAACTTATGAGACGCTTTAGCAATTTTTCGTAAGGGACTAGATCGTTTTATCGAAGGCAACATCGAGGGTCATCGAGGGACTACGATCTTTTTTTATCGAAGGGTCATTGCTAAGACGTCCCATATTCGAGGGACATGATTGTATTTCCGAGGCAACGAGCGAGGTTACCCTAGAGGTGCGCGTGTGAAAAAGTGTGTTTGTTTCAAGTTAATTTTGTCTTTGAAATTAGGTTATCTAGTGATGTTTTTCGAATCTTGCCATACACGCGTAATTACTATACAATATTGAATAAACAGTAAAAATGCGGAAATTGAAATTCTACGTTATTACAGAGCTTCGAGAATGGGGGTAAAAATTAATGAATGGGGATGACAATAGAAATAAATATTTAAATCACGCAATACAAATCCAAACCTTTAAATAATTATTTAGGTTAAAACTCTTTCCATTTGATAAGATTAATTAAGGACTTAATTAATAATGTCAAACAAAAATTATTTTAAAATTAATAATTATTTAAAACAAATGTTAACATATTTACATTTCTTAAATATATGCTAAAAAATAAAATAAAATAAAAAGATCTAATAATGGAGAAGAAAAAATATTAACAAACAAAATATAAAGAAGAAAGTAGAAATGGGCCTGCAAAAAAAGTAAAAATAGGGGGTGCAGAAATTAATAAGCCCAAATGCTTCTGGCTAATCCAGTACAGCAACTCCCTGGAGGTGTACCAAAGGCATGCATCTAAGACTCGTTGAAAAGGTGTGATAACTGATCAAAGGGATAGATGATAAGGGCGCATCACACTATCATGGGGTGGCAAGTGGGGAATCATTCTGGACATCTAAAGAGGTGGTGACAAATGTCACCACCGGATTAGACCAGAATGTTGTTATCAAACAACACAAAATACGATTACACTGAAGCCAAGCCTCATAATTCAACTTTCTTTCTCTCTCTTGAATGCTCTGCCCTCTCTCTTCTCTCTTACCATGGGCCTTCACCGGAGAAGACCCTTTGGTCGCTCCGGAAATCGCCTCACAACGGTGAAAGCAGCAGTGCGTCTCAAAACCTTACTTTTCTTACATTTTTTTGATCGCCTCTTAATGCTAGTTACTAATTTGTGACTTATTTCTACTGATTTTCACTTGATGGCTCTAAATCTAGAAAGGGGGAAAGGGAACCCCTAATTTTCGTTTGATGAAAATGGCGAAAATAGCGATGCATGCAACGGTAGATTCAATGAGAGGAAGGAAAGAGAAGAAAGAGATCGTTTGGTGAGGTCCAGATCTATAACCCTACTTACCTCCCGACGTTCTTTTTGGTAAGATGATTCTAACTCTGTGTTGTGGGTGATTTCTTTCTCCCTCTGAGCTTGTGTTACTTTTTCTTCTTATGAGCTTGTATTACTCTGTTTATCGGATTAGGGTTCTTGTTGTTTATTGGTTTGCTAATGATTTTCTGGGTTTGATGACAAGGTTTGAATAGTGGACTTTTGGTTCTGTGTCTTTTTTGTTATTTGCTGTTTTTTTATGATGGTTGCATGGTTTGAAACAAAATATTTTGTTGAACCTCTTGTTCTGAGTTTTTTGGTGGTTTTGATATTTTTGCAAGTTCTGTATCTGCTTTTTTATGATGTTTTAGTGATGTTTTAGTTGGGTTTGGAGATGGTTTGATGATGTTATGTTGGTTTGGAGATGGTTTGATGATGTTCTGTTGGTTTGGAGATGGTTTGATGATATTTCAGTTGGTTTTGAAGATGGTTTGATGATGTTCTGTATCTGGTTTTTGTGATGTTTTTGTGATGTTTCAGTTGGTTTGAAACAAAAGATTTTTGTTGAACCTCTTATTCTGAGTTTTTGTGGTTTTTGATATTTTTGCTAGTTCTGTATCTGGTTTTTTGTGATGTTTTAGTGATGTTTCAGTTGGTTTGAAACAAAAGATTTTTGTTGAACCTCTTGTTCTGAGTTTTTGTGGTTTTTGATATTTTTGCTAGTTCTGTATCTGGTTTTTTGTGATGTATCTCCCCCTTTAATCTAATGGTTCTCTCCTCTATAAAACAGTAAACTTGTTCTCTGATTAGGGTGAAAAAATAGGAGGGAAAACCATTTTGAATTTTGATAGTTTTGGCTTTTTGAGTGCAGCTTGGATTGTTTCCATTTTGGTGCAAGTCAGGGCATTTTTCTGACTGTATTGCAGACTAGTTGCTATGGTTTATGTTGACATGCTTTTGTGCAGAACTTGGACAGGTCTTTGGACTGCTATGGGAAGCATATGGAGGCTTTTTGAGCAGGTCTTCTTGGACTGTAGCTTATAGAAACCTGCTTGTCTTGGCATTTGCTGGCTAGGTGATATCTTTCCTCTTTCCTCTCTTTGTGAGATAAAGTACTTTTTCTTTTGATGCATTTCTGAAGGGTTTGTATTCTTAGGGAAATGATGAAGCATAGGATTTTGGTGAGCCATAGCTATTTTGCTGTTTTTTTTTGTTTGTTTTGAGTTGCTTGTTGGTCTGCCTTAAGTGTAGCTGCTGTTTACAATGTATATTGTTTTGTTGTGCTGCTTGCAGCCTGTTTTTGTTCATGTTGTTGTTTTCTATTTTGCTGCCTTAGCAGCCTGCCTTTGCTTTAATTGGGGCTGCATTGACTTGGCTTTTGGTTACAGTTGTTGTTTGCTTATTCATTTGCTATGTTTGGCAGTTTGCTGCTTGTTTCAGGCAATGTTAGCAATTTCCCTTTTCTCTTTTTTGTGAACAAAAAAAAATGCAACCTTTTGTGATTTGCAATTGGGAGAAATAGCCCGTGATTAAAAATAAACCCCTCTTAATCTGATTCCAAATATAAACCCTCATGATGAAATGAAAAATTCTTTTAACCATTAATTCTTGCTTGGAATTTTTCACGATGCTTGCTAATTTTTTTCTTTTCTTCTGTCACATGTACAAACAAATGGCAAGCAAGACAAAGGCTAGCAAATGGGGAATTTATTGAGGATGAAGCAAGGAGTCTTGAAGAAGAAGCAAATTTTTCTTTGTATATTTAAACTTTGTATTTCACTTGTAATTTTTGCAATCATTTGTAAAAGACCCACCAAACTGTAATGAACAAAGCTTGAGTAACAATAAAAATTTATTGTACAAAACTTCTGTGTTTTATTTTAATTTTTCCATTCTTGGTTTGAATGTCTTGAATAAGCATCCTAGATTGATAAATTGCACTTCAAGTAAACATAATATGATAAGATAAATCATGTATCTTGCACTTTTAAACAAAATAAATGTTTAGAAGCTCTAACCTAAGTGATTAATTGAACCCTCAATCATGATTTGCTTAAAGATGATAGCCTTAAACTTTGCACCTTATTCAAATAGAATATGCCCTCAAAACTAACATCAATCTTCAGAAGATTATTGTTAAGAAAACAAATAGAAATCACACAAATGCCTTTGCAGTTATCTAGGCCATGGATTGGGCAAACCTTTGAGTAGTGCAAAACCCCAATTGTTGACTGGTTGCCTAGGAAGAAAATCTGTTTAATCAAATTTTGAGCCAACTTGAATATTTAAGAAACCCTGGGATAGCATCTTGAGTAAAAAATGGGAGGGAAAATTTTGGGGTACAACAGTACCCTAATGGTTTTTTTAGTGTGTAGCTTTTGCTAACAACTTGTGAATCTGAAGATTTGACGTGTGACGTCATCAGATTCTAGACTCAATACACTTGGGATACAAGTGTGTGTATGTGCGTGTGTGTGTCATTTATTAGATGGCGTCTTAAAACAACAGTTCTGATGAACGTTAGTTTTATTGCTTTTAACTGTTATCCTGTAGTAGAGCTTCTGAAGGATTCTCAAGCTCTGAAGATTTTAAGTTCTGTTGAATGATTCTAAAGACGAGATTCTGTTGAATGAGCTCTGAAGATTCTGAAGACATAGCTCTAAAGACCAATGTGTTGAAGATTCTAAAGACAAGGTTCTTTTGAACGAGTTTTGAAGATTCTGAAGACTAGATTCAGTAGAACAACTTCTGAAGACTCTGAAGACAAAAGTTCTGAAGATTGGTTTTGATCCTTCTAAACATGATTCAACTCTTATATACTCTAAAGCCTCTGAGATTAGAAGAGAAGATCAAAGGTCTCACGTGAAGTCATATTACAAAGTCACATCCTTCCATTGCCCTGTTTTTGTGGCGTAAGGATTGTATTATTGGTACTATGTTGTCTACCACTCACACTGACTGTTGCAAGAAGACAATTGAAATTTTGGTATTCCTATTCTACCCTCCAACAGATTTCTTTTGGCCTATAAAAGAAAGACTTGGAAGAATTGGAATTAATGAACAACTTTGAAGAAACTCACGTTGATTAAAACTGTTGAAATGCTTCCAAAATAACTCTGTCATTTTTGTAAAGTAAGGAACTTTTGTTCATTAATTTGCTAGTAAGGAATTGTTGTTCATTAACTTGCTTAACACCGTTGTGTTATTATTTTTTCTTCATTTTTTTGTAATCCACTTTCAAGAAGCATTATTGTAAACATAAAATCTTGTATTCAATAGTGAGTTAATTGTTCCTTGAGTGACTAAGTGTTAGTCTGAATACTCAAGAGATCATTAACAATTTGTCTTTGAGGTGTTGTTCCTTGAGAGACTAGGGATTTAGCAAAGATTCTCAAGAAGACATTGACATTTTGTCTTTGTGGATTGTAATCAGTCTGGTTATAATGGATTAAGTCCTTAATTGAGAAAGTCAATTCACCTTGGTGGGTGGACTTATTAACTTTGTTAATAGTGAACCAGGATAAAAATAATTGTGTTCATTCATTTTTGTTCTTGAGTTAATCTATTGTGGATTGGTTTCAAAAAGATTTTATTTCTATAAACCAATTTCAAACCCCCCCCCTTTCTTGTGTTTCTTGCACCTTCATCTTTAAAGAATGCAACTTTGTCGAAGTCTTCAGCGATATCGGCTTAATGAACTTCGTCTTTGAAGTACCTCAAGAGAGATTTCCAAAATTGGTTAGAATGTTCTATGAAAACCTCTCCTACTCAAATAGTTTTCTTAGCTTCGAAGTTAAGAAGCACCCCATACAACTAACCATTTAAGAGTTCGCATAAGTTTGCAACCTCTCATTCACCAATCAAGCATGTGATGGAAATGATGAAGGTAATGAGATTAATTTTGATCATAGTGCATAACCCTTTTTTATTGACCAATCTTCTGCATTCTTACTTCCTTCATTGTTGGCTTGATATGTCCGAACTATTAATTCACTACACGTTGAATCATATTCTCTTCCCAAAGAAGAGTAACTCGAGCATCGTACACAGATCAAACATACTTTCGGTTTGGTTTTTGGAAAATTGAGTTAAGAAAAATTGGGTTGATGTCGTGATCCATCACATGATGGATAGCAAAAAAGAAAAACATGATTTTACCATACGTTGAACTAATCACTAAGATTATGGAGTACTCCGGCTATAACGCCGAGGAAGAGGAATGTGATATTAAACACTCAAAAATAGGGAAAATCAATTTTAGTAAAATGAGGTACAACATCAAAGGAAAGGAATTTTTATCTCTACCTCCAAAGAAACCACCAAGAGCAAGATAACAACAAGAAAACAATGACATGTCGCGATCCTTCTCAAGAATCCTCAATGGCATCCATGAATACCAGCATCTCATGCACTCAAGGATTTGCAAGGTCATTAAAGAACTGGAAAAAAAAATCAACTCTCATATCTCTAATGGTGTCTAGTTAGGATGATGACGAAGAGATGAATTAGTCTTTTTTCTATATTATATTCCAATATGATTTAAATAAAATGTGTTTCTAAATGCTTATGTGACTATGTGCTTGCATATCCAAATTATTGCCTTGCATCATTACCCGTATTTTTGATTATGACAAAGGAGGAGAAGTATACTCTTAGGTAGAGCTTAAACACTTCATTTTTTATCTACCTGTTGTTTTTTTTTACCATATTCATGAGAGATGTGTTATTATCATAAAAAAGGGGATGTGAAACTATGTGCTTGTTGTCTTAATCAAGAAGTCATCAAAGTTAAGCAAGTCATGCATATCATGATTTTGATGATGACAACTCATATTTGATGACAAATTATGAAGAAGTAACCTAAATTTAATAATAACTCATAGAGATGCAACTTGACTTTAAAGATAAGAAACTTTTTTAAGCAGTCAAAGATACACATGATAATTTGGTCAAGCTCTTCCTATGAATAAAGTCGGAGTGATAAGGTTTAATGATTAGCGTGATATCCTCTAATGATGGCATCCATCTTGAATATATCACAAACCTCATCTCCAATAAGATTCAAGCAAAGTGCTTATGTTGTTGATGTATTCGACAAAGACTTGAAGCTTCAAAGTGTGAAAGCTTTGTCTAATCATATATAAGTGATCAGTGTTTTGTAAAAAAACAAGGTTTTTTTTGTAAAGTAATATGACTAAATCACACACGCACTAAAACCATTCTAAAGCCTCTATTTCTAAAATAAAATAACCTAAAAATATTTTGGAGCCTATCCAGATGAATTGAAAATCGTCTGAATGAATAGGACATGTTTTTGAACTCCCTAATCGATTGAAGCATATTTCCAATCAATTGAATAAGGGGAAATGAGTATGTAATCGATTATGGCATTGTCTTAATAAAGGGTAACAACTCTCTATTAGTTCTTTCACAAATGGGCAAAAGTATTCGATTATTTGGGTCATCCAATCGATTGGACAATTAATTTTGCCCATGAATAGTTTCCTTTTTGTACCAATCTTTGGCATGTAAATAGAGGTTTCTCCCCTCACTTTTTCACATCCAAAAATGTGATATTTCTCACATTCCTCACACTCTCTCTAAAATATTTTTCTCTTTCTCACACATAAATTTAGTCATGGCGCTTTGAGAAAGGTTATTGTTTAAGTGTGGAAATTTATTCTGGAAAGGTTAAATTTATAAATTAACCAAGAATTATTTTTTTTCTTGAGTGAATATTTATTCCTAAGAAAGTGTTTATTTGGGTTCGAAGCTAAACCCATTAAAATATTTAGTAGGAGGATATAGTGTTAAGTCTCTATTTGGTTCGTGCGCTAAGCCACTTGAGGAAAAGCTCTCTTTCTAGGTTCTTGAAGATAACTAGTGGAAAATCTTTTTATCGGTTCTTGAGCTAATCCCGGTGTAAAAGCTCAACTTGGTTCTAGATCAAACTGGTGTGAAATATCGGTTTAATTTGTGGTCAGCCCGTGTAAAACCCTTGTCTGGTTCAAAGGATATCCAGTTCAAAACTCCAAATTGGTTTGAGATAAGTCTGTATAAACTCTTGATTTATCTTAGGAACTAACCGCTCGAATATTTATTCGTGTTTGGAAGGAAGACTTACTAGTTTAGTACATTGCTTAGTGTTTGGTTAGAAGCAAACATGAAACTTCAATTTTCCTTGTCTAAGGGAGTTTGTGAGCTTAATCTTCTAAAAGATCATAAGTATTATTGAATACTCTCAATATCAACTCTTGGGAATAGGAATAAGTCACTTCATTTATACCAAACGTCTATAATTCCTAGTGTCATCTTTTTTTCCTTGCCTCTTTATTTTTTGCATATTTACTTTATTTTGTTTTCCCACTGCAATATTCAAACGTTTTCTTCAAAATGGTTTTAAACTCTGATTTAGAAAATAATTTTGTTTTAAAATTTCATTTTTCAAACCCCCGCAATTACCCCTCCTTTATGTGTGGAGTCACAAGTTTAACAAACTGTATGTTGTTTTTAGTCACATGTCTAGTCTTCCAAAGACAAGCTTCACATAACTTCGAGTAAAAGTAAATCAAACAAGCATTCCCCCAATTGAACTCATTAATCCGCTCGAAGTCAATGAACTATCTAAGGCAAACACCATCAATATAATAAGCATTTTTGTCCATAAATATAGAAGTGCCGACTAAATACATGATGTATGACCTCAATGCACATGCTCTATGATACAACATGTGTGCGTCATCGCCTTTAGCCTCCACTTGTGAAGTCGGGTCAGCTCCCAAATAGGTCACCAACATGTCTAGTGCATAAGATCTAGAGATTCTGGAATAGTTGAATAATCTTCTCCTGATCGAAAGATGTAGCGGGGATGACACATCAACAAGTGTGATAAAAATCTCACCTATTGGAATATGAAAAGATGATGTCTTTTAGTGGTATCTCTCCACAAAAGCTAACAAAATACCATGGTTAATAATAGTATAATCAATCGTGCATAGATCTTGCAGCCTATATAGTTGCATGACGTCATAAAACCATTGCTCTTCATGCTGGTGCAACTTCACATTCTTTCTATCGTGATTGATGCATTTTAAAGTCTCACGCTAATGTAAAAAAATACACCATCGTTAGAAAGTTCAAATATTATAACACATATATTTAAAATAATAAATACATATTTATGTTACATTTCCATCTCACATGTGACTAGCAGCATAGTTTAAATATAGAAGAAGTAGTGAAGGGCCATAGGGGTCTCTTTTAAAAATCTCAGGAACAACATCGGGAACAACAACATTAATAACATGATGATCAAACGAACTTCGGGGCAGCATGAGGTGACTCGTTCATCTGGAAAGATGAAAGTGGACGCTTCTGCATCAAATGAACTGGCACCAACTAGTGATTGCGAGGATCTAGCTCTCTCCTTGTGAACAGATACTTGCTGGACACTCTACCATGCATTAATTTGTCTTGTTCGTCAACCATTTTACCTATAATTAAATCAGAAAAATCTCATCATTATCAAAGAAATCAATCCTAGATGACAGAGATGTAAAATCAAATAATGCAGATAAAATACGGAAGTGCACTTGTGTAACTAATGAAAATCAAATTCAGGCAAAATACGAAAGTGCTCATATGTAAAACATGAAACACAAAAATGGCAAAAAACGCATAAATTCAACGCCATACTCTCTAAACATCAAAAAATGTTAATGCATGCGTCAATAAACTAGGTATTATGAGTGTAACTGCAACCTAATATGTACCTTAGACAATCTATTTATTTAGTAATGCATGCATCACAAACGCGTTTGGAGGTATACTTTCGTAGATTTTACAAAGATTTATTTATGTACTAATTTATGATAAAATGAGAGTTATTCACGTATGGAGTGTTGTTAAATGATTTATCATTTATGTTAAATTTTATAGACATGATCTATATGTTAATAATATTCAATTCAAATGTAAATTTTAATATATATATATATAAATATGTAGTAAAGAGTTATCAGAGATGTCATGATTTATATGTTCACATTTATTTATTTTTTCATAAAAACACTATTAAAATATGTTATATCAAGAATAATACAAATAAGATAAGTTAAAAGATGTCATGATCTATTTATTTTTTCATAAAAACACTATTAAAATATGTTATATTAAGAATAATACAAGTAAGATAAGTTAAAAGGTACAATTTAAAATAATTATTATTTTCTATTGAAAATCAAAATGTTAGTCGTAAAAAAAGACATTCATTAACTTCATAAATATATCAAACAACTCTATAATAACTATATAGATAAGTTAATTTTAAATAAATTATATTTTATAATATATAAAATTTATCAAATTGCAAAATAATATAATTACTAAGAAAGTCATACTTTAATTTAATTAAGATATATAAAATGAAAAATCTTAATTTTAATTGGATATTTAAATATAAATAAATAAGATTGATAAAATAAAAATTAATTGGATATTTAAAAAGTTTGAATTTTAATTGGAGGTTGGGTTAGGAAGGCCCGCACTTGTGAGTTCTGCAAAGTAAGCAGCGTCAACACAAGACCAGCCTATTACCCTTCCAAAAATTATTGCATCATAATGATGGATGCGGCAATCAGTTCCCACTGATTGCTTTGTTTTCCTTACTCATTAGTTTAAGGCAAGTTTCAATGTTACCAAAACCTTCATATTTATATATCACACTTTCCCCTCTAAAACCAATACTAACGATGTGGGACTCAACACTTCAATAACTAATTGCATCATAATTGAAATTGCTCTTAGTACATGATGTTGTTCAAGTTTGCTTGACGCGTTTTCAAAGCTTGAAACCAGAATCTGAAAATTCACAATCATCACACTACTTCTTCTACTACAATAACTACCAACACCAACTTTATCAAACTCAGAAATTTAACCATGAATTGTCTCAAACTTCTGAAAAATATACCTATTTTAGAAGAATTATTGAAGAGCAATTGCAAGCATCTAGTCTTGCTTTCAAGAAAATCTCTCAAAAACTTTTTGATTCACTGAAAAAGTTACAAGAAAAACGAAATTCAAATATATTATCAAAAGAAACTCAAACGAAACACATGAAAACATTGTTGTTAATTCCATTTCTCAAGTTGTTGAGGATGAAAAGAACACTACTACTGGGATTTTCTAAGCATCATAATTTTTTTAATCTAGTAGAACATGACCCCAGTAGTGTCATTTTCAGTCCAATTTCTGATGACAGTCCAATTTGAGTGTTCAAATAATATAACTCTAATCCTAATAGTATGAATTATATTGTTTTAGGGAGAGATGTAATAATTACATTATCGGAGGGTTTGATTTGCTAAAAAATGAGGTATTGGAAAAGACAATTTTTTTGTATTTTGTTTGATGCAAAAACTAATAATAGTATTGGATAAAAAATATGGCAAGGGACCGGACAAAACCATGAATTATTATCCCCAACTAAACCATGAGACAAATATGTGTCTCTTCTAGGTTGGGGGATTCTAGTATATTTCATGTCCAAAAGGTTAATTTCGCATTCCAAATCTAACTTGTATGCCCTAGACGTACCTTCTAAGTTGACCCTTTTGAATTTGAATGTGGTACTTTATACCTTTCTTTAATTTGTGGATATCATCTATATGGTGCCCTTTAACCTTGTTGTACTTATATTATTTGTTGGACTCATTTTCCATAACCTCTCATCTTTAGAATAAGGGTTTTGGAATGTCTCTCGTATAATAAATTTCTTGACATATATGTTATTGCCTTGTATTCAATAGTGTGTAGTTCTTCACATGTCTTTTGGATTGTGGTTTGAATATTCCTATATCTTTGATTATGTGAGGGTAATTTTTATTGCATTGATAGAAGGAGTCTAAGCTTTCATTGTTTCTTTCTTTGACATATTTGGCCTTTTTTTCTACATTACTCTCCTTGCCCTTCTCATCAATCTGAAAATTATATAAGAAATAAGCTTAATGTTAGGAAATACTGATAATAATTCAAAGCACTTTAAAAGAATTATTCAGAGTTTCTAACACACTAAGAATTTGAAGTGCGGAGTCAAAGAATAATGAAAAACAAAATAAATATCTTTAAGCTACACAATAACCTGACAAAGGTAAAATAAAATCCATAAAAAGCTAGAGAAGATAAAAGAAAAGAAACACAATAATGAATTTACCCAGTTCAATTAAACAAATTACTATGAGGGAGAAAGAATCTATCTGATTCATTATACTTCCAAACATTGTGACAAAATATTACAAATGAGTTATAAGAAAGTATTCACCCAAGTTCTAAAAAACAACCATATTTTCTACCTAAGTGTTTCCTAATCTTTCCAACTATCTAAATATAAATCACATAAGCTTAATGTGTTTAGAATCATTTCCCGACCCCCCTCAATACCTTCAAAGGTAGCCCAAGTTCCAAGAACTCCAAAGAATTTTAACTCTTACCTCCCTAATCCTTCTATATGTCTTCGGGTATAAAGTTTTGAAACTTGTGAAGACAAGAATAATAAAGATAATGGACTCAAAATGTGGATCTATATGCTTGCATGCATAAAATTGATAATTCTGCTTAAGATCCATCTGAAGTTTTGATTACGACACCGATAATTAAAGTTGGTGGCAATAGCTTTCAACCTTAATGATGGTGACCTAGCTAGAGAAATATCTCATGCCTCATGAATAAGAGACTCGAGATTAAAATTCTTATATGATCAGGAGTAATCCATCAAATAATCTTGAACCCTTATAAAAAATGTGAAAGCATGCCAGGTTGTGTCTATCTGTCTGTCTGAGTGACCCAAGTTTTGTAAAAGTAAAGAATAACTCTAAGTAATAAGGCAACTCATACACACGCACCTTATAATATCTTTTTCAAAAGTCTTTATCTTATTAAATGTTTTCTAGACCAATCATATTGTTAAGAAACTATCAAATTCCTTTTCAAAGATTTCTTTAACTAACTAATCGATTAGTAACTTGTACCAATCGATTGGCAAAACTTTTCTAAGTCAGTCAATCAATTGGAGCATTAAGCTAATTGATTGGAGAAGGTCTAAGCGGTTTAGATAACAACTTAATGACTTGAAATTTCTCTATATCCAATATTTCCTATTTGGGCATGGTAGTCTATTAAAAATGACTTAGCCAGTTGATTATTGCATTATGCTAACCGATTTACTCATCAATTCGGCCCATAGATTATTTCCCTTTCTAATTTTTCCAATTCCTTTATAAAAGAGACTCACCTTCTCTTCATATCATGCCACTTTTTAAAGCATTACATTTTCTTTGTAATTTATCTCTCTATTTTCTCTTTTTCTCTTTCTAGAAGCATTTTTCTTTCACTTAAAGTTGTCATGGTGCTTTTGAGTGAAACCTTGCTTGTGAGGAATAGTTTGTAAGTTGTCGTGTTGTTTGTTTAATTATTGAGAATGTGAATCTCTTGAGAAGATTGATTTGGTTCGTGTGATAAATCGATCATAAAATCTCTATTGTGGTTTATTGAGCTTTGCTGGGAAAAAATTGCTTTTGCTTATTGTGATCAACCTAAAAATATCTATGAAGGTTCGCTAGCTTAGCCTTGGGTAAAATTTATATTTATTTGAGGATAAGCCTCTAAAAATTTAAAAGATTATATTATATAAAAGGTTTGTGGGCATAACCCTCAAAAGCTCAAAGTTTAAAGTCAAACTCTCAAGAAGATCTCTTGGGGACAGGACTAGGCCAACGTATGGTCAAACCTGTATAAATTTCTAATTCAATTTCTATAACCTTATTCTCTTAATTTTTCTATTTACTTTATTGTTTTATTTTCCACTGCTAAGAAACTACTAATACGATCTTAATCGAGAAAAGTATAAAAGTAATCGTGAATTTTAAATGCCACAATTCACCCCCTTCCTCTTGTGTTTGAAGTAACTTGGTCAAAAAGTGGCAACAGAGTCTAATTACTTTTAATGGCTAATTCTCTCAGAAGGAAAAATGTCTTCAAGACATTCACTAAACAAACCATCATCCTTTAATGGAGAAGGGTATGGTTTATGGAAAGAGAAAATGAAATTTTTCATAGAAGGGATGTATCGTGGTATTTGAAGGTTGTGAAAGAAGATCCATTGGTCCCTAAACATGACGTAAATGGTGTTGTAGTACACATACCTGAAAAGGATTATACAAAAAATCATAAAGAGAATGTGTAGCACGTTTTGAAAGCAAAAATCGTCATCACTACTGCTTTAAGGATATGAGAGTACATAAAAGCAAGGGTATTTTTGTATTTTTAAAATTTGTACAAGTATATAATATTAAAAAGTATGAGAGAAATAGAGACAATAGTATACGGTTGGTATATGATGTCAAATACCAAGTATAAATTTGGGTGCTCAAATAATATAACTCTATTCCTAATAGTATGAACTATATTGTTTTAGGGAGAGATGTAATAATTACTTTACAGTTGCATTTGATTTGCTAAAAATTGAGGTACTGGACAAGACAATTTATTTTGGACTCTGTTTGATGCAGAAACTAATCATAGTATTGGATAAAAAATATGGCATGGGACTAGACAAAACCATGAATTATTGTTCCCCACTATACCATTGGATAACTATTTGTCTCTTCTAGGTTGGGGGATTCTGGCATATGTCATGTCCCAAAGGTTAATTTTGCATTCCAAATCTAGCTTGTGTGCCCTAGACGTACCTTCTAAGTTGACCCTCTTGAATGTGGTACTTTATACCCTTCTTTAATTTGTGGATATCATCTATATGGTGCATTTTAACCTTGTTGTACTTATATTACTTGTTGGGATCATTTTCCATAACTTCTCATCTTTAGAATAAGGGTTTTGGAATGTCTCTTGTATAATAAATTTCTTGACATATATGATATTGCCTTATATTCAATAGCGTGTAGTTCTTCACATGCCTTTTGGGATGTGGTTTGAAGATTCCTATATCTTTGATTATTTGAGGGTAATTTTTATTGCATTGTTGGAAGGAGTCTAAGCTCTCACTGTTTCTTTCTTTGATATATTTGGCCTTTTTATCTACATTACTCTCCTCGCCCTTCTCATAAATATGAAAATTATATAATAAATAATATTAGTGTTATGAAATATCGATAATAATTCAAAGCACATCAAAAGAATTATTCAGATTTTCTAACACACTAAGAAATTTGATGTGCGGGGTCAAAGAATAATGAAAAATAAATAAATATCCTAAAGCTACACAATAACTCGACAAAGGTAAAATAAAATCCACAACAAGCTATAGAAGATAAAATACAAGAAACATAATAATGAATTTACCCAGTTCAATCAAACAAACTACTATGAGGGAGAAAGAATCTATCTGATTCACTATACTTCCAAACATTGTGACAAAAGATTACAAATGAGTTATAAAAAAGTATCCACCCAAGTTCCCAAAAACAACCCTATTTTCTACCTAAGTGTTTCTAAATATTTCCAACTATCTAAATATAAAATCAAACAAGCTCAATGTGTTTAGAATTATTTCTAGATCCCTATCAATATCTTCAAAGGTAGCACAAGTTCTATGAACTCCAAAGAATTTCAAATCCTACCTCTCCAATCCTTCTATATGTCTTCGGGTATAAAGTTTTGAAACTTGTGAAGACAAGAATAATAAAGATACATATTTATAGATGTTAAAACTCAACAAGTATTTAATGGACTCAAAATATGGATCTATGTGCTTGCATGTATAAAGTTGATAATTCCGCATAACATCCATCTGATGTTTTGATAACGACAACCATAATTAAAGTCGATGGCAATAGCTTTCAACCTTAATGATGGTGACCTAGCTAGAGAAATATCTCATGCCTAATAAACAAGAGACTAGAGATTAAAATTCTTTTATGACCAGGAGTAATCCAACAAAGAATCTTGAACCCTTATAAAAATGTGAAAGCTTGCCTGGTTATGTCTATTTGTTTGTCTGAGTGACCCAAGTTTTGTAAAAGTAAGGAATAACTCTTAAGTAATAAGGCAACCCACACACACACACACACACACACACACACACACACACACCTTATAATATCCTTTCAAAAGTCTTTATCTTATTAAATGTTTTCTAGATCAGGCCATGTAGTTAAGAAACTATCAAGTCCCTTTTAAAAGATTTCTTTAACTAACTAATTGATTGGTAACTTGTGCTAATCGGTTGGCAAAACTTTTCTGAGTCAGTCAATCGTTTGGAGCATTAAGCTAATTGATTGGAGAAGGTCTAAGCGATTTGAATAATAACTTAATGACCTGAAATGTCTCTATATCCCATATTTCTTATTTGGGCATGGTAATCTATTAAAAATGACTTAGCCAATTGATTATTGCATTATTCCAACCGATTTACTCATCAATTTGGCCCATAGATTATTTCCTTTTCTGATTTTTCTAATTCTTTATAAAGGAGGCTCGCCTCCTCTTCATATCACGCCACTTTTCAAAGAATTACATTTTCTTTGTAATTTATCTCTCTATTTTCTCTTTCTAGAAATATTTTTCTTTCACTTAAAGTTATCATGGTGCTATCGAGTGAAACCTTGCTTGTAAGGAAGAGTTTGTAAGTGGTCGTGTTATTTGTTTAATTCTTGAGAATGTAAATCTCTTAAGAAGATTGAGTTTGGTTTGTGTGATAAATCATTCATTAAATATCTATTGTGGTTTATTGAGTTTTCTCGGAAAAAGTTTTGCTTTTTCTTATTGAAATTAACCTAAAAATATCTATGAAGGTTCGTTAGCTTAGCCTTGGGTAAAAGCTATCTTTGTTTGGGGATAAGTGTAATACGGTGAGAGAACTGACTTGGGTGTTTTGCGTTTGATTGCAAATGTTGCGGATAGCAAGAGTCGCCACCAAATTTTCTTTTATCCAATAAAGGAAAGGGTGAAAAGAATAGGAAAGGCCTTTTGAGAATTTTTCTTGAGTTCGGGGGGTAGGTTATGAAAAGGGAAGGTGTTAGCACCCTTTTCATCTGTAGTTATCTACGGGCTCTTAATTGCTTGATCACTTTGAAATGCTTTGTGTTTGTGTAAGTTTGAAAATAGTTTGAAAACACCTAAGTACGACAAACTTTGTAATGATTCTCATATTGTTGAGAATGTATACAAAGTGTTTGTTTTGAAAATATTTGTTGAAAGGTGTGATACGGTGGGAGAACTGACTTGGGTGTTTTGTGTTTTATCAAAAATGTTGTGGTTAGAAAGAGCCGCCACCGACTTTTCTTTTATCCAAAAGGAAAGGTGAAAAAGCACAGGAAAGACCTTTGAGATTATCTCTTGAGTTCGGGGGGTAGATTATGAAAAGGGAAGGTATTAGCACCCTTTTCATCCATGGTTTTCCATGGGCTCTTAGTTACTTTCTAGATCACTTGCTTTTGTTTGAAATTATGCTTTGTGTGGTTTTTGAAAGTATTTTGTAAAGAGGTCATTGTTTAGGCAAACTTTGTAATGATTCTTGTTCGTAAGAATGTATACAAAGTGTTTGATCTTTTGAAAATGTTTTCAAGTTTTGAAAGATATTTTGAAAGTGTTGGTGTTTGTTTTAAAAATAGCAAGGATGTTTTTGTTTTTAATGGAGCAAGTAACTAGGAATAATCTACCTACTCAAAAAGTCTTTCATGTTCATTTCCTTTTTCCTTTAACATTGTTATCTTACTATTGATTTGGTAAGTAACCCTATCTTTGGATGTAAAAGGGACAGGCGTGGGTCATCGTATAACCATGATTAGCAATGTTGTAAGATATCTTAACACTTTTCTTTAGGGACCAAGATCATTTTGAAAGGCAACTTTTGATAGCGTCATCGAGGGACTATGATCTTGTATTTTTCTTGTTTTTGCTAAGATATCTCACATGCGTAATATGGTCATTTTTGTAAGGAAACCAAGTGGATTTACCCTAGGGGTGCTTGTGTGTAAGTGTGTTTGATTTACATGCATTGTTTATCTTGAATTAGGGTTTGCTATTTTGTTGGTTTTAGTCTTTCCATACAAAACCCTAATTACTAGCATTTGTATATAAAGCGATAAATTGCGAAATTTAAAATTACTACGCTATTACAATACTTATGGGAGGGGGTGTACAAATTACAAATGGGGGATATTGCAAGAAAATTAAAACTAATTAATTATTACAAGCATATTGAAATTGAATAAATGTACAAAATAAAGATAAAAAATGCAAGAATATCAATGTAAAGAAATATGATTTTTGTTGTTTTTTATGAAAAGGGTTTAACCTAAACCTATTTAAGAAAAATTATTAGTTAAAATTAAAATAAAATTAACTTAAACTAATTGAGAAAAGAAATTAAATTAAAATAGATTTTTAAGGTTTTTATGAAGATGTTTCAAGTTAAATAAAAGTAATATGAAAATTAATTAATTAAAATAATCCTAAGTTCTAAATTAATCTTAACTAAGAAAAAGATAATTAAACCTATGTCTAAAAATTTATTAATAAAAAGGAAATTAATTTATTTAAGAAAGTATTTTTAGTCCTTTTGTCTTTTTATAAGAAAAAATAAAATATATAAGTATAAATAATAAATAAAAATATTTTTGGATTTTTTTTATTAATAAAATTGATGAAAAAAAAGAAAATAATTAAAGAAATTTGGGCCAGGGGTGCACAAGCAAATTAGAGTCAGTAAAAGAAAAAAAAACAAAAGGCCCAATTGGTGAAAGCCCAAGCGCTGCAAACAAACAAAAAAATGTCAAAGAAGTGAAAAAAAAGGAAAAAGGTCACGTTGGGGCTTGAATCCAGGATCTCATAGTGACAGACGCACGCTTTAACCACTGGGGTGGTGATACATCTGTTAACTTGTGTGAAAGGATAAATATATAACACAAAACACGCCCTGATTATACTTCATCTTCAACCTCCAGCCAAAGGATATGTAACTTGCTCATTTCTCAACCATTTGCAAAAATGTAAACATGAAAATTGCTATATTTTGTCACACGAATCCAACCATATAAATATCATAAGCTATAAATCAAAGATGAATGAGAATTTCTAAAATTACCAAATTCTGACCTAAATATTTCAGAAAGTTCAAACTCAAAATTCTCCAAGCTCAATCAAAATAAATGAAATCTATGGACATGTATAGTTTCAGGGCAATGATGTCTACATTTTATCTTCACAAATGCAAGCCTAACAATGCCTAAATATGAAGATATAAGTTCAATAAAAATACCTCAAAACTGGAAATCATGAAATGGATTTGAGCTTATTTCATACAATGGTGATGATCAAGCTAGCTTCCTCAAGTCCTTAGGAAGCTAATGCAATGGCTGGCTTGAGCTGAGGGTGGCTGGAATGGTCTGGAGAATTCCAAATGTAATGCTCTATTTTTGAACTTGAAAATGGATGAAGATGGTGTTAGATGGCTTATATATGATGTTTGGAAGCTTTTGGAAGCAAAAGGCCAGGAAACACACAAGTGAAATGGAAGTTTGAAGTTCTTAGTCAGAATATGCAATAATAATGATTTGTGATGCAGTTCTGAGTTTTGGAAGTTTTCAAGGTTTTCGTATTCGTGTGTTATCTGGCATATAGTGTATATATTTATAGGCAAGAGGTTTTATGTATTATAACAAGTCAGAATTTGAAAATCAAATGTTGTAGCATCTTTCTTGTTTTTGAAGCAAAGTTGAAACATCTTGTTCCAAAGCAAAGTACAGGGCTGCATAGAGTGGTTAGTAATTTGGACATGCTTGCTTTTGGTTTATAGGGTTTGTGTGTGCAGAAAGAACATGTTCAATGCTCAAGGAGAGTGGACTTTGTGATTAAAGCCACTTTTCAAGAATAACAATGGTGCCTTTCTTCCAAAAATGGAAATGCAACTTGGATAATGGTTCAAATGCTTGGACAAAGGCTCCATATGTTGTGTAAACATTTAATTAAGGAGTGAATTGCAAGTTAGAAGCCGACAGAGTGAGATTATGCAGCATGGCTATGTGATTTGGTCCATTATGCATCACAAATTCTGCCTTGTAAAACAACTTGAAACCCTAACTTCTGACCTTCGATTCTCCTTGCTCACAAATTATCTCAAGGAGTTCTTTGACATTTTGGAAAGCTTGTAATGTACTATACAACCCCTCTTTGATTCACTTTTGAAAATTCCCCTTGGAACTATATGAAAAAGTGTCATGAAGTTAGGTCAAAATCCTGCCTAAACTAGGGAAAATTTTCACCAAGTGTTTAGTTTCAAGACTATGACTTCATGAATTAATAACTTGAGATCCATGAATTTTTAGGAGAAGTTGTGTAAAGAACTGTTGTAGATATCATGGAGATCTACAACTTTCATGTTGAAAGTTTCTTTTGAATCCTCTTGCATCATGGTGAAAAATTTGCTCAAAGTTGTGAAAAAACATGAAGTTTTAAACACTTAGAAAATTTTCTAAATTAGAAAACTTTGACTTTTCAAAATGAAATCTTGACTTTTTGGTTTCTTGATGAATAATTTTCATATTTTGGCATGTTTTGATGAATTGTGATCTTTGACATTGGATTTTGACCAAAAAGTCAAAGTTTGACTTTTCAGTGTAAAGTTGACTTTTGTTTAGTTGACTGAAAATTCATTATCAATCCCATTGAACTTGAGCAATGTTTTAGGTCATACCATTAAGTCAAAATGATTCAATTGAACTCTTGAGGTCATGCTTCAAACCAATTGATCATTTGCTAGGTCAAACATCAGAAATTACCCCTTCTCAGTCAAAACCCCTAATTTTGACCATTTTGCATTTGTTCAAATTTTTTGAGGAATTATGGTCCAAACTTGATCAAATGATACATATGAGTTTATAATATTGATGTGGATAAAAATTATGAAGTTTGACTATAAATTGGCCATAGTTGACTTTTTCCCCAATACAGCTGATTTTTAGGTCAACTGCTCAATTGACTGAGCAAAATTCTGATCCAAGGCTTGAAACTTGACATGTGTAATCTTAGGGGTCCAAAATGATCCTGAAAGTCATATGAGGCATTGAAAGTTCAGTTATCCTTGTGCAATCTCAAACCCTGATTTTGGTCATTAGTGCTTAAGGAGGTGTCTTGAGTTGATCATCCCTAGTGCAGTCTTGAACCAAGAGAGATCTTTGTGAAATTTTTTTTGACAAATGAGAGGGCATATTTTGGGGTAAAACAGTTGCCCCTGTTCAATCTTCTTAAACCTGAAGAGTTAGATTGGCAGATTTTCCATTCGTGACTTGAAGGTGGAAGATGATTGGACACTAGAGTGCCCATAAATTTGCACTCGAGAATGTGATGGTTGATGGTATAGGGAATGAGCTTAAAGATGCCATTTAGAGAGGTGATGGAAAGTCGTTGGAGATGGGCTTACAGATGCCATCCAAAAATGATTGTTTGATAATATCTGAAAGAAAATCTGAATGAGTATCAGAATATCGTCCGTGTTTGGAGCGTATCTGAACTGTATCTGAAGGCTAGATCTGAATGAGTATCAGAATGGTATCCGTGTCTGGAGCGTATTTGAACTGTATCTGAGATCTGAATCTGAATGAGTATCAGAATGACGTCCGTGTCTAGAGCGCATCTGAACTGTATCTGAAAATTGAGTCAGAAGAAACCCGTGTAGGATTGCTTCAACTGGTCGTGTAGTTAATTGTCCCGGCTTATCTCAGGTATCAATCTCTGACCTTTGTAAATTGTTGATGATAGCCATCTATTGACTGATCTTTCTTGAAAATATGAAAGATTAGTTGTATGCAATGTCATGATGTATGAAGTGCATTGTATAATGATGTTCTCAATTAAGATGAATGAGATTATGTTGTATGCGTTCGTGTTTTCAATGCCATGACGTATGGATGCGATGTATGGGTATGTAAGATATGTTGCTGTAATACTGTTGGATTAGGGAAAATAAATCCCTGGCCGTTGTTGGGGATGTGGAGTGTAAGTCTTCATGTTTTGAAGTGCTGACGAGTTGATGAACTCTTATTTGTTAGAGAAATAAACTTTGTTGTAAGGGAAATGTCGTGTATGGCTTGTGAAATCCTTAGAAATTCGGCGACTTCTACCGGGTAGTGATAATTGGAAATTTTGTTTCGATGGGGATACGAGAGAGCTTGGTATCATTAAGCTGCACACTGCGGGGAATTTTATGGAATAGTCTAAATATATCATCCTATTTCTTAAAGCCATTAGTGATTGTTTTCTATTTTTCTCATTTGTAAACAATAGTTATGTTCAAATGCATATGCTCAAAAATAAATCATTGGACGTTTTTGTAAACAAAACACAGAAATTAAAGAAAAAAATATATAGTTTTGCACTTTCAAAGGAAATCTTTATATTTACTCGAATAAGTATTTTGTACAATGAGACGATCATCCTAGTAAGAGAATGTTGTCGTAAAAAATAAAAATTTGATACAAAGAAAAGATATCTATGTGCAATAATCCCATGGGGTTCCCATTCTGCTATAGCCTTCGTGTCTTTGAGCGTCTTGTCCACTTGTTTCCTTGTCCGAAGTTGATTGGATTGATCAGAACTGCTACGTTTGTCAGTCGAAGCCAAAGGTTATCTGTAAAGGTGATCCAAAGGGACATAGTCGTACGCTTTAATTCCCTAACTTTTTCCTGGACCTCCCTTTCGGGTTTTCAGTCCACCGGGATACCCTTTTTTGCCCAAGTCTCCCTTTCGGGTTTTCAACTTTCCGGGTGTACAGGTTTTTTTGTTTTATCCCTAATTTTTGCCCGAACCTTTTTGGTTCGCCGGGATGCCCTTGTTTTGCCTAGGTGTGTCAACCTAGCGGGTCTCTTATGCATAGTATCTTTTGACTATGTTCGCGTTCACAGGGTGCGGCAGGTCGTCGCCATCCATAGTGGTCAAGATCATTGCTCCACCAGAGAATATGCTTTTCATCACAAATGGCCCTTCGTACGTAGGACTCCATTTTCCCCTGGGATCACCTTGTGGAAGTATGATGCGCTTGATCACCAAATCCCCGACTTGATACACTTGGCGTCTGACCTTTTTGTTGAAAGCCTTGATCATCCATTTTTGATACATTTGACAATGACAGACAACAGTAAGCCTTTTCTCATCAATCAAGTTCAGTTGATCAAGATGAGTTTGGATCCAATCTTCTTCATTCAACCCTGCATCCTTCATAATTCTCAGAGATGGGATCTAGAACTCAATAGGCAAAACAGCCTCTATGCCGTATACCAGAGAGTAGGATGTTTCCCCAGTTGATGTGTGTGTCGTGGTATGATAATCGTGGAGGGCGAATGGTTGCATCTTATGCCAGTCTTTGTACGTGACTGTCATTTTCTGTATGATCTTCTTGATGTTTTTATTTGCGGCTTCGAGAGCACCATTCATCTTTGGTCGGTAAGGGGAATAATTATGGTGATGGATCTTGAATTGCGCACACAGTGCAATGATCATAATGTTATTGAGATTCAAACCATTGTCAGTGATGATCCTCTCCGGGATACCGTAACGAAAGATGAGATTCTGTTTGATGAATCGGGGTACAATATTCTTAGTAACGGAAGAGAAAGAAGCCGCCTCCACCCACTTTGTGAAATAGTCAATGGCCACCAAGACGAAGGGATGTCCATTAGAGGTTGTTGGTTTGATTTCCCCAATCATATTGATGCCCCACATAGCAAAGGGCCAATGAGCCATCAAGATATTCAAAGGAACTGGAGGTACGTGCACCTTGTCAGCATAGATCTGACGCATGTGGCAGGTTCGAGAGTGTTGATAGCAATCTGCTTCCATGGTAGACCAGTAATAACCTGCCCGTAGGATTTTCTTTTCCATCATATGCCCACGGGAATGGGCGCCAAAAGTGCCCTCATGTAGATCATCCATGATCCTTTCTGCCTCAACCTTGTCTACGCAACAAAGTAGTACAGAGTCATGGTTACGTTTGTAGAGAATACCATTACTGATGAAGAACTTAGCAGAGAATCTCCTTAAGGACTTCTTGTCATTGACTGAAGCTCCTTCTGGATATTCTTGAACCTCGAGACACCTCTTGACTTCAAGGAACCAAGGCCGGTCCACTAATTCTTCAGTATTGATCTCGTGATAGTGAGTTGGTTCATTCATCCGCTCAATGGTGATCTGGGGAGCTTAGTTATCCCATTTAAGTTTAAACATGGATGACATTGTGGCTAGCGCATCCGCTAGTTGATTTTCTTCTCGCGGGAAATGTCTGAAGGTAATCTTATCAAAATATGGGATTAATGTCAACACATGTTCTTTGTAGGGGATAATGTTAGGGTGTTTAATGTCTCATTCTCCTTTGATCTGACTGATGACTAAAGCTGAATCTCCGAATACACTTAAGGACTTGATCCCCTAATCTATGGTGGCTTTGAGACCAAAAATGCACGCTTCATACTCTGCCATGTTATTTGTGCAGTTGAAGCAGAGTCTTACAACAAAGGGAGTATGAAATCCTTCCAGAGATATGAGTACATCACCAATTCCATTGCCGAGTGCATTAGACGCCCATCAAAAACCAGGGTCCATCGGGATCCTTGTTCTGGTCTGTCATATGGTCTGAGTTCTTCATAGTTGTTTACCATCATGATGTCTTCATCTGGGAATTCGAACTTCATGGTCTGGTAGTCATCAATAACTTGATGAGCAAGGTGATCAGCTAGCACACTGCCCTTTATTGCTTTCTGGGTAGTGTACTAAATGTCATATTCCGTCAGGATCATCTGCCATCTTTCTATTCTCCCAGCGAGGGTAGGCTTCTCGAATATGTATTTTATTGGATCCATCTTGGATATCAATAAGGTAGTATGAGTCAGCATATATTGTCTTAGTCGGTGAGCAACCCATGCCAGAGGGCAACAAGTTTTCTCGAGTAGTGAATATCTTGTTTCACAGTCGGTAAACTTTTTGCTCAGGTAATAAATAGCATACTCTTTTCAGCCAGACTCGTCATGCTGCCCTAGCACACACCCCATTGAATTTTCCAAAACAGTTAGATACATGATCAATGGTCTTCCCTCGACTGGTGGCATCAAAACAGGAGGCTCTTGTAGGTACTCTTTGATCTTGTCGAAAGCAGTTTGGCACTCATCATTCCATTTGACTACTTTATCTTTCTTCAATAATTTAAAGATTGGTTCACAAGTAGTTGTTAGGTGAGAAATGAATCTAGTAATGTAGTTTAACCGTCCCAAGAATCCTCTGACTTCTTTCTCAGTACGAGGAGCAAGCATTTCTTGTATTGCTTTCACTTTGGCAGGATCCACTTTAATACCTTTACCGCTGACGACAAAGCCTAGGAGTTTACCGGACCTCACCCCAAATGTGCATTTATTTGGGTTCAACCTCAGCTTGTATTTCTTTAATCTCTCAAACAGCTTTTGCAAATGGTCAATATGTTCTCCTTCAGTTTGAGATCTGCCTATCATGTCGTCCACATAGACTTCTATTTCGTGATGCATCATGTCGTGAAATAAATCTACCATGACACTTTGATAGGTTGCCCTAGCATTCTTCAACCCGAATGGCATAACCTTGTAGCAGAATATGCCCCACTGTGTGACAAAGGTTGTTTTCTCCATGTCCTCAGGTTCCATTTTGATTTGGTTGTAGCCCGAGAAATCGTCCATGAAGGAAAACACCTTATGTTGTGTTGTATTGTCAACTAAAATATCGATATGGGGAAGTGGGAAATCATCCTTAGGGCTTGCCCTATTTAAATCTCTGTAGTCCACACATACTCTCACTTTTCCATCCTTTTTAGGCACGGGAACAACATTGGTGACCCATTGCGGATAGGAAGTGACGGCCAAGAATCCAGCGTTGAATTGTTTCATGACTTCGGCTTTGATCTTCTCTAACATATCTGGTCGCATGCGACAGACCTTTTGTTTTACTGGTGGGTCGTCTTCTTTTGTCGGTAGGCGATGTACCACAATATTTTCATCAAGTCCTGGCATGTCTTCATACGACCAAGCAAAGATCTCAACATAATCATGTAGCAACTGAATCAGACACTTCTTGATACTGGGTTCCAGATTGGCACCCACCCTGACTTCTTTCTTATCCTCTTCGGTACCTAGGTTAACTGTGTCCACTGGTTCTTTGTGGGGCTGAATGGTCCTTTATTCTTGTTGTAGTAACCTCGCTAGTTCCCCTGGCACTTCACAATCTTCCTCACCTTCGTCTTCGGCTTGGTAGATTAGATTTCCAGGATCATAAAAGGCCATAGCAGAATTGTTACCCATGGGATCCTGAATGGATGTAGATCTGCATTTTGAATGTGAGTGTGTGTAAGAGTATAGCTATATTTGAAAGAAATAAAAATGTAAAAAAGAAAGACAAAGAGCACAAAGTTTGTATGCAAAAACGTACATGATTCATTGATGACATATGAAAATGAGATAACAACCCTTATAAATGGACCATTGTGCCTCGGGTAAGACGCAAGGCTTTAAAAATCTAAATTGTTTAATTATTATAGATCCGACAAAATTTAAAGACAATTACTGTTGGATAAAAGTAATTGGGACAAAATCTTTAGCTTCCCAGTTGCTGAGTCCTCCGTTGACAGTTGGGAAAATCCATTCCTCCAGGTCGCAGCTGTCCTCATCATCCTCCATTGTGTTGATTATGTGATTGCTGATCTTCAAAAGGGGTCCCCCGGCGCGAGCATGGCGTACAACTTTCTGGGCTCCTGAAGTGAAACCCAAATCAAATTTGTCAGACTTGTATGGGATATCTGGGAGTTGGCCCCAAATAGTGCACCCGCCTTCTTCTATCACTGCCTTGGAATCTTTTAGGGAGGACATCTTTAGCAGAGATCTTGTAATCTTTGAGATTTGGGAAATAACTTTGGTTACTGCCATGGTTGATGGGACTTCCTCAAAATGCTGAAACAGAGTTTCAATGAATTTGCCGTCCAATTCCATGTATCTGAAGGATTTTAAATGACTGACCATATATTCCTCTTCTCCATGGACAATAATGATCTTCCCCTTGGTTGGGTATTTCAGCATTTGATGTAACGTAGAGGTGACGGCACCAGCATTGTGAATCCATGGTCGGCCCAATAAGCAAGAGTAGGAAGGGCGAATATCCATCACGTAAAAAGTTGAATCAAAGGTTTGGGTTCCGAATTTTATGGGGATGTCCACCTCCCCATGCACCATTATCTTTGAACCGTCGAAGGCCCTTACCACTATGTTGCTGGGTTTTAAGGTCAGACCTTCACAGTCGAGTCTATCAAGAGCCTTCTTAGGAAGTACATTCAAACACGAACCGGTATCAACCAAGACATGGGCCAAAGTTGTTCCCCGGCATTCTAAAGAGACATGCAATGCCTCGTTATGCTTCCTCCCTCTAGGTGTCAAGTCAGCGCCAGAAAAGCCTAATCCATTGTCAGCGGTTAAACTGGTCACACAGTCTTGGAACTGATCAGGAGAGGTTTCTTGTGGTACATGGGCAGTTTTAAGGAATTTTACCAAGGCCTTCGCATGAGCCTCGAAACACAACAATAAAGCCAACATGGAAATCTTTGACGGAGTCTGCCCTAGCTGCTCGACTATGTTGTAGTCGCTTCTCTTTATAATCTTCAGAATTTCTTCCATCTCCTTTTTGGAGGCCTCAGAGATATATATTGTTTTCGCCTTCATCCAGACAGGCTCAACCAGAATGCCTTTGCCCCGAGCCTCGGTCGACTCGGTGGTAGGAGTGTCAGCAGGTGTAACTATAAGAATTGTAGTAGTAGTAGTAGTAGTAGTAGTAGTAGTAGTGTGAGCAGGGGTAATCAAAGGGATTGTAGTAGTAGTAGTGTTAGCAAGAACAAGAACAGGGATGATTACAGGGCCGGTAACAGTCTTTGGAGGAGAAATCTCGGGAGAGAATACTCTTCCACTTCGAGTTATCTTGTTGGTTCCCGTAATGTTACTGATGTCGGGGTCAGCCTTCTCAAGAATTAAGTCTTCATCAGCCAGCCAATCTTGCTTGACACCATGATAGTAGATGTCGCCCCCATAATTTCATGGGACAGTTTTATCTGATGAGTACGGGATTGGACCTGGCATAGTGATTATCAATGGAGCTACTTTAGGAACTTATGTAATCCTAACGGGTATTTTGGTGGAGATCCTGGAAGGATTAGCGGAAATGGTTACTATTGAAACATCTTTGTAAGAAACAGTTGGAACAGGATTTTTTTCAAACAAAATTTCTTTGTCATCTATTAGGCATTGAACACCTGCTTTCAATAAATGACAACCGGTTGGTAGGGAGTAACAGAGGTGGCAACTTTCATCACAGCCCGGAAATAAACTGGCTTTTGAAAGGTTCTTCTTGATGGTGAGGAGAGGAGTAACAAGTTCATCAATAGTAGAAACAAACATATCATCTTCAACAACATTAACACTGCGGCCATGCTTGGGCATAGGAGCGGTGATAACATTCAGGATTTCAGGAGCATCAAACTTAATTTCTTTGGCTTCAAGAAGGTCTTGCACCTTGTTTTTCAAAGCCCAACAATTGTTAGTGTCATGGCCTGGGCTTTCTGAATGGTATGCACAACGAGCATTAGGATGGTAGTGAGGAGATGTTGTGTTAGGATTCTTCAGAGCTTATTTCAAAGTTACCATATTGGATCTCAATAAATGTGGCAGCACTTGAGATAGTGTCATATTAATCCGAGTAAATTGTCTTACTGGTCTTTCTATTCTAGGCTAATCGTTCCTTTGTTGAGTAGGTGCAGGCTTAGGGATCATGACATCCCCTACCATCGGACGGTGTTTAGTTCTTTCTTGATTCCTTTGAGGATACAAAGCACCAAATTCTTTCTTCCCAATAAATGGTTTTCTTACAGCGGCAGAGGATGCGTCTTTCTAGATCTTCCCACTCTTAATCCCAGCTTCCACTCTTTCTTCGGTCAGGATTAATTCCGTGAAGCCTGCCGAGGAGCTTCCAATTAAATGATTAAAGAAAGGACCAGACAGGGTACCCAAAAACATGTCTACTAGTTCTCTTTCATAAAGGGGAGGCTGGACTCTTCCTGCTAAGTCCCTCCATTTCTGAGCATAGTCTTTGAAACCTTCATTTGAAACCATAGCCATACTCTGGAGTTGAGTACGGGTAGGAGCAAGGTTTGCATTATACTGATATTGTTTATAGAAAGCAGCGGCAAGGTCTTCCCAGTTGTGGATATTGGCCCTTTCCAATTGATAGAACCAATCAAGTTGAGTTCCGGATATACTGTCTTGGAAAAAATGGACCCATAAATCTCTGTCCGCAGTGTGAGGATGTATCTTCCTTACATAGGATCGGAGATGCATTTTGGGGCACGAAACTCCATCGTATTTAGCAAATATCGGGGCCTTGAATTTTGGTGGAATGATAATCCCAGACACCAGACCTAGCTCCTCAAAGTCTAGCCTAGGCACTTTCTAGATTTCCATTACGCTTAGTCGTTCTTCCAGATGCTTTTATTTGTCGTTGGCCGGGGGATACTGCTCTTCAGAGTAATCCTCTTCTTCTTCCTCTTTAGACTCTTGCTGGACAACTGCTTCCTTGCCTTTCCCATCTTGGTTATATTTTTCACCGGATGACGTTGCAAAGTCTAGGGTCCTTCTTGCTTGTCCTTGGAACCTTCTTCCCATATTCAGAACTCCGGTTACTTTCTTTTTCTTCTTCTTTTCTTCAATCAGCAAGGTTTTCAGATCTTCTTGTCCTTTGGCTAGAGTTAAGAACAACTGCTGAAACTGGGCATTCTGTGCTTGGAGATCTTTTACCGTCTGCTCGAGATCTATCTTACTGAAATAAATAGTAGAAAGATGAGGAGACTTGTCGTAAGAAACCTGCTTATGTTATGATGAATGGTAAATGCATATGCAATGATTTTAAGGAACTTAGAGATTTAAAATTGCTTTAGACCAAAAAAGAACACACGTCATATTAACAAATCAGAGCTTGAGTATATCATGCCTCTTTTGGGCTTACAAAGAAGTACAAAAACTCTAAGATAAAAAAGTTATGCGCATCCTCTTTGGTGCGATGTAGGCATTCAGGCTCCGCTCCTCATGAAGTTGCTTAGTGAGTTCCAAAACCTTCTTCTCGCTGGTGTCGAATTGGGCTTCGAAAGTGTCTCGCTCCCGTTTAAGCTGTATCCAATCCCTTTGTAAGTCTTCAAGAGAGGTGGGCATATCAGGATGCAGGATAGTGTACGGAACCTCTCCTTCCATAACAGGCTCTATGATTACTGGGAGAATGGAGGGGTAAGGCATCATAAGACTATGAGCACGAGCTCGTACCCATTTGAGGTAAGGCTCAAGAGGAATGGAATTCTTATGCCCTAATGTCTTGCTATCTACCTTGTTCAACATCCCCCAAGCTCGGATAAACCTCTGGCGATGACCTTGATCGTTGTTCTTGTAGTCAAATACGAAACCTTGAATGAGCATCTCATGTGGGCCATCCCTGCGAGCGTAACCAAATTATTTTAAGGCTAAACAAGGGTTATAGGTGATACCTCCTCTAATGCCAAGTAAAGGGACATTAGGTAATTCTCCACAACGGTCGACAATAATAACATTCTCTATAGATCGGGAACACCAATGAATGTCTGAATGTTTGAGTGTCATCAACCTATGTGACCATCTTGAACCTTGCTCGTTCTTCAATACAGATTGGGGAAGATGCGAAATAAAAAATCTTGCTAAAAGAGGAGTACAACGCATAAGGATACCTCTTTTCCTCATAGTGCGAGTGTGAAAAGAATGTAGGATGTCTCCTAGCAAAGTAGGAACTGGGTTACGAGACATAAATATTTTGAAGGTGTTCACATCTATGAGTTAGTCAGGATTTGGAAACAAAACCATCCCATAGATGAGGAGAGACACAATTTCCTCAAAAGCTTGCAAATCCAAAGTGTTCCAATAGTGTTGGGCTTTCTCAAACAAGAATTTTGCTAGGAAACCTTTGACATCACTCCTTGTTTCCTAATTAGTTGTGATATCAGATGGTTGTAAATATAGAGCTTGAGCAATCTCTTCTGGCCTTGGATCTCTTTCTGTACCGTTGAAAGGTAGTTGATTGAGAATGGGAATCCTCAAGAGTTTGAAGAATTCTTCCAAAGTTGGTACAAGTTAATAAATGGGAAATATGAAGCAATGGTGTAAGGGATCAAAGAACTGAAAGAGCACCTTCATCATGTCTTCATCAGTGTTGGAGGTGACCAAGTTTAGTAGGCGACCATGTCTTTCGGTGAATGGAGAATTTTCAGGAATCCTTGATTCTAGCTCTTTGAGTTAAGGAGGGATCCTTACAAGGTTGACTTGAATAGTTTTCCTGCGAATAGAATCCATGTCCTACAAAACAGAACAAAGATAAATCCCAAGATCCTTGAAATGGTTAGTGAATTGAGTATGATGTTATGATGTTTATGATGTTATGTACAAGGATGTATATACAAACAAAACAAACAAGTCCTTAGGTTTAGGCTTGTATGGAGTCTTATAGGTAAGTACCCTCTTGAAGTTTAGTTGGCTCAAACTTGTCCTAGTAATAGAAACCGGGTTCTAAGGAGCTCAATATCACTGATTTGTTTCTTTGGTCATTGTTTCAGCGCAAGCCTCTTTAATAGAGACTGAAATGTCCCAAAAAACCAAACCTCAATGAGTGTAGTATCGAGTATCTACCAACTTTGGACTGCACCAAAGCCTGTCATCTCACTACCTCCTAATGGCCAAGTTGGTCAAGTAAAGGTTCTAAAAAGTTCATTAGTGCTTCATGACATCACTCAACGGCCCCGTATTCTCCTTGACTACTAAAGGGCTACCGATACCCACAAATATGTCGCATTAAAATAGCTATTGCTTAGACCATGTCGGTATATCCCGTACAGTTTCCACAATGTATTGCTACTTACCTATAAGGTATCCCAAATCCGGGTAGAGGATTCAAACCCAAGAAAAGAACCATAATGTAAAGCATACAAGTCAAATAAATAAAGCAAGTAAATATGATTTAACCCTAAGGTAACCCCACTTTTAGTTAAATCCCCAGCAGAGTCGTCAGTTCTGTGATACGGTTGGAGAACTGACTTGGGTGTTTTGCGTTTTATCGCAAATGTTGAGATTAGCAAGAGTCTCCACCGACTTTTATTTTATCCAAAAGGAAAGGTGAAAAAGCACAGGAAAGACCTTTGAGATTATCTCTTGAGTTCGAGGGGTAGATTATGAAAAGGGAAGGTATTAGCACCCTTTTCATCCATGGTTTTCCATGGGCTCTTAGTTACTTGCTAGATCACTTGCTTTTGTTTGAAATTGTGCTTTGTGTGGTTTTTTAAAGTATTTTGTAAAGAGGTCATTGTTTAGGTAAACTTTGTAATGATTCTTGTTCGTAAGAATGTATACAAAGTGTTTGATCTTTTGAAAATGTTTTCAAGTTTTGAAAGATGTTTTGAAAGTGTTGGTGTTTGTTTTAAAAATACAAAGGATATTTTTGTTTTAAAATGGAGCAAGTAACTAGGAATAATCTACCTACTCAAAAAGTCTTTCATGTTCATTTCCTTTTTCCTTTGACATTGTTATCTTACTATTGATTTGGTAAGTAACCCTGTCTTTGGATGTAAAAGGGACGGGCGTGGGTAATCGTATAACTATGATTAGCAATGTTGCAAGGTCTCTTAACACTTTTCTTTATGGACTAAGATCATTTTGAAAGGCAACTTTTGATAGTGTCATCGAGGGACTACGATCTTGTATTTTGCTTGTTTTTGCTAAGATACCTCACATGCGTAATATGGTCATTTTTGTGAGGCAACCAAGTGGATTTACCCTAGGGGTGCTTGTGTACAAGTGTGTTTTACTTACATGCATTGCTTATCTTGAATTATGGTTTGTTATTTTGTTGGTTTTAGTCTTTCCATACAAAATCCTAATTACTAGCATTTGTATATAAAGCGATAAATTGCGGAATTAAAACTACTACGCTATTACAATACTTATGGGAGGGGGTGTACAAATTACAAATGGGGGATATTGCAAGAAAATTAAAACTAATTAATTATTACAACCATATTGAAATTGAATAAATGTACAAAATAAAGATAAAAATGCAAGAATATAAATGTAAAGAAATATGATATTTGTTTTTTTTTTATGAAAAGGGTTTAACCTAAACCTATTTAAGAAAAATGATTAGTTAAAATTAAAATAAAATTAACTTAAACTAATTGAGAAAAGAAATTAAATTAAAATAGATTTTTAGGGTTTTTATGAAGAGGTTTCAAGTTAAATAAAAGTAATTTAAAAATTAATTAGTTAAAATAATCCTAAGTTCTAAATTAATCTTAACTAAGAAAATAGATAATTAAACTTATGTCTAAAAATTTATTAATAAAAAGGAAATTAATTTATTTAAGAAAGTATTTTTAGTCCTTTTGTCTTTTTATAAGAAAAAAATAAAATATATAAGTATAAATAATAAATAAAAATATTTTTGGATTTTTTTATTAATAAAAATGATAATAATAATAATAATAATAATAATAATAATAATAATAAAAATATGAAAGAAGAAAAAAATAAAAACAAAAATAAGAAGAAAAAAAAGAAAAAAATTAAAGAAATTTGGGCCAGGGGTGCACAAGCAAATAAGAGTCAGTAAAAGAAAAAAAAACAAAAGGCCCAATTGTTGAAAGCCCAGGCGCTGCAAACAAACAAAAAAATGTCAAAGAAGTGAAAAAATGAAAAAAGGTCACGCTAGGGCTTGAACCCAGGACCTCATAGTGACAGGCGCGCGCTTTAACCACTGGGGTGGTGATACATCTGTTAACTTGTGTGAAAGGATAAATATATAACACAAAACGCGCCCTGATTATACTTCATCTTCAACCTCCAGCCAAAGGATCTGTAACTTACTCATTTCTCAACCATTTGCAAAAATATAAACATGAAAATTGCTCTATTTTGTCACATTAATCCAACCATATAAATATCATAAGCTATAAATCAAAGATGAATGAGAATTTCTAAAAGTACCAAATTCTGACCTAAATATTTCATAAAGTTCAAACTCAAAATTCTCCTAGCTCAATCAAAATAAATGAAATCTATGGACATGTATAGTTTCAGGGCAATTATGTCTACATTTTATCTTCACAAATGCAAGCCTAACAATGCCTAAATATGAAGATAGAAGTTCAAGAAAAATACCTCAAAACTGGAAATCATGAAATGGATTTGAGCTTGTTTCAGACAGTGGTGATGATCAGGCTAGCTTCCTCAAGTCCTTAGGAAGCTAATGCAATGGCTGGCTTGAGCTGAGGGTGGCTGGAATGGTCTGGAGAAGTCCAACTGTGATGCTCTGTTTTTGAACTTGGAAATGGATGAAGATGGTCTTACAGTCGTGTACCATGGATATGGATGGCTTATGTATGATGTTTGGAAGCTTTTGGAAGCAAAAGGTCAGGAAACGCACGAGTGAAATGGAATTTTGAAGTTCTTGGTCAGAATATGCAATAATGGTGGTTTGTGATGCAGTTCTGAGTTTTGGAAGTTTTCAGGGCTTGTGTGTTCGTGTTTTATCTTGCAAGTAGTGTATATATTTATAGGCAAGAGGTTTTATGTCTTATAACAAGTCAGAATTTGAAAATCAAATGTTGTAGCATCTTTCTTATTTTTGAAGCAAAGTTGAAACATCTTGTTCCAAGGCAAAGTACAGGGCTGCATAAAGTGGTTAGTACTTTGGAAATGCTTGCTTTTGGTTTATAGGTTTTGTGTGTGCAGAAAGAACAAGTTCAATGCTCAAGGAGAGTGGACTTTGTGATTAAATCCACTTTTCAAGAATAGCAATGGTGCCTTTCTTCCAAAAATGGAAATGCAACTTGGATAATGGTTCAAATGCTTAGACAAAGGCTCCATATGTTGTGTAAACTTTTAATTAAGGAGTGAGTTTCAAGTTAGAAGCCTGAAAAGTGAGATTAAGCAGCATGGCTATGTGATTTGGTCCATTGTGCATCACAAATTATGCCTTGTAAAACAACTTGAAACCCTAACTTATGACCTTCGATTCTTCTTGCTCACAAATGATCTCAAGGAGTTCTTGGACATTTTGGAAATCTTGTAATGTGCTATACAACCCCTCTTTGAATAACTTTTGAAAATTCCCCTTGGAACTATATGAAAAAGTGCCATGAAGTTAGGTCAAAATCCTGCCTAAACTAGGGCAAAATTTCACTAAGTGTTTAGTTTCAAGACTATGACTTCATGAATTAATAACTTGAGATCAAAGCATTTTTAGGAGAATTTATGTAAATAAATGTTATAGATATCATGGAGATCTACAACTTTCATGTTGAAAGTTTCTTTTGAATCCTCTTGCATCATGGTGAAAAATTTGCTCAAAGTTGTGAAAAAACATGAAGTTTTAAACACTTAAAAAAATTTCTAAGTTAGAAAACTTTGACTTTTCAAAATGAAATCTTGACTTTTTGATTTATTGATGAATAAGTTTCATATTTTGGCATGTTTTAATGAATTGTGATCTTTGACATTGGATTTTGACCAAAAAGTCAAAGTTTGACTTTTCAGTGTACAATTGACTTTTGATCAGTTGATTGAAAATTCACTATCAATCCAATTGATCTGGAGCAATGTTTTAGGTCATGCCATTAGGTAAAAATGATGCAATTGAACTCTTGATATCATGCTTCAAACCAATTGATCATTTTCTAGGTCAAACATCCGAAATTGCCCCTTCTCAGTCAAAACTCTAATTTTAACCATTTTGCCCTTTTGATGATATTATCAATTTTCTTGAGGAATTATGGTCCAAACTTGATCAAATTATACATATGAGTTTATAATGTTGATGTGGATAAAAAATTATTAAGTTTGACTGTAAATTGGCCATATTTGACTTTTCCCCCCAATACAACTGATTTTTAGGTCAACTGCTCAATTGATTGAGCAAAAGTGTGATCCAAGGCTTGAAACTTGACATGAGTAATCTTGGGGGTCAAAAATGATCCATGAAAGTCATATTAGGAATTGAAAGTTCAATTATCCTTGTGCAATCTCAAACCCTAATTTTGGTCATTAGTGCTTAAGGAGCTGTCTTGAGTTGATCATCCCTAGTGCAGTCTTGAACCAAGAGAGATCTTTGTGAGAAATTTTTTGACAAATGAGAGGGAAAAGTTTGGGGTACAACAAAAGGGAATGTTTGGAAATATGTTTTGAAAATGGTAATTTTGTAATGATTCTCATATCATTGAGAATGTATACAAAATTTTTTGTTTGGAAATACTTTGAAAATGCCTTAGTACGACAAACTTTGTAATGACTCTCGTATCGTTGAGAATTTATACAAAGTATTTGTTTTGAAAATATTTGTTTGGAAAGAGAGTGTTTGAAAATATGTTTGTTTGAAAGTGTGATGTGTGGAAATGGTTTTAGTTTGTAAGCAAGCAATTACGAGCAATCTACCTACTCAAAAAGTCTTTGTTCTTATCCTCCTCCTTTAGATAGTGTTATTTCACCATTGATTGGTAGAGATCCATATCACTGGATGTGAGGGACAGGTGTGGGTCATCTTATAGTAATAGAAGGCACCTTGTAAGATGTTTTAGCAATTGTCTTAAGATCATTTACCGAAGGCAACATTGAAGGTTTATCGAGGGACTATGATCTTTTAATCGAGGGTCTTTGCCAAAATCATCTCACGCTCGAGGGGCATGACTATTTTTATCTGAGGCAACAAGTGTGGGTTACCCTAGAGGTTCATGTGTGCATAGTGTTTCAATTTTAAATATATTGTCTTTGAATTTGGGTTTTCTATGGTTTGATTTTAAGTCTTGTCATGCAAACCCTAATTACTAGCAATAGTAAGGAAAGCAATAAATTGCAGAATTTAAATGTCCTACGCTATTACAATACCTTGGGAATGGGGGTACAAGTTTGTAAATGAGGGGAAGAAAGTAATAAAATCCTAATTACTATTACAAACCATTGATCATGAATAATAATAGAATGTACAAAATATAAAGATGAATGAGAAATTGTTTTTTTAGGTTTTTTTGATGGAGAAAAAGTTTGATGTTTTAACCTAATTAGACTAATTAATTAAAAAACATTAACAAAGCCTAAAATCTAAGTCAATTGAATAAAAAGAAGTCTAACTTAATTGTTTAGAAAATAGTAATTTTTCTTGTCTTATTTGTTTGAAGAATGATGTGAAATAAATGAAATAAAATAAAAAGAGTTGAATTAAAATATTTAAAGTCTAGTATTAAAGAAAAATACTTTTTTTTTAATATTTTTGGTTTAAATAAATAGATAGGTAAATGAAAATAATAAAAATATAAAAGAAATAGAAAGAAATGGGTTGGGGTGTTTGGAAAGCAAAATGGGGGTTAAAAAGCAAAATGGGGCGCTGGGCCCAAAACAGTTTTAGTTGGAAATAAAAAAAATGGTATGGGCTTGGTTGTTGAAAGTATTATAGAGGGTGTATGAAATAAAAAAAAAGGCCTAAACATCTCCAGTCACCGCCTATTTTGATCACGTGCTGCTGATTTCTTGAGGTGCACCATGAGCTGGCATCATGAAGCGTGGGATGAGACCTTATGATGATCCTATGGTGAAGGTATGAGGGTCCATGATAGTCTCAAGGAAGCCAAATGCGCCGAATCTGCAAGGAAAACATAAAAAAAACAAAAGGGTATCACTAGGGCTCGAACCCAGGTCCCTATAGGGTAATACCTTATGCACGCTTCCTCTGTCACTGGGGTGGCTGTTTCATCCGTTAATAATACAACTTGCAATAAATTTAAGATAAACCTCTTCCTAATGGAACTTCATCCCTATCCTCGCGCCAACATCTCCAACACCATTTTTGAATTTTGTAACTTCCTCATTTCTCAACCAAATCAGAAAATGTAAACATGAAACTTGCTCCATTTTTCAATACGAATTCAACCATATAAATTTCATGAGCTATAAATCAAAGATGAATGAGAATTTTACTGGTACCAAATAAAAACCTAACTTTTTCATAAAGTTCATCTTCAAAATTCGCATCACTCAGGCAACATGAATGAAAACTAAGGGGATGGTTAGCTTCAAGGATATGATGTCTATATTTTTTATTCACAAAGTAACCATTAATGATGCTTGTAGAGAGATTTCAAAGTTGAGAAAACTTACCTCAAAACTGGAAATCATGTATGGAGTTTGAGCACCCCTGGAAGTGTTGTGATGATCTGGATAGCTTCACTGCAGTCCCAGGAAGCTAATGCAAATCTTACTTTGTGCTGAAAGTGCCTAAATCGTGTTGGAGAAGTCAATGTGCAGAGTTCTGTTTTTAAGTTTGGAAGATGAGGAAGATGATGTTAAATTTGTGAAACAGGGGTGGGGATGAGTTTTTTATGATGTATAAATTCTTTGTAAATGATTAGAAGTGAAAACGCACGAGGGATTTGAGTGTTTGAAGTTTTTGGTCAAAAATGCCAACAATGGAGGTTTGTGTGCAATTCTGAGTTTTAGGGAGTTTGAATGAGTTTGAGGGCTATTGGATGCGTGTCTTGACTTGAAAATAGTGTCCCTATTTATATCGAAGAGGTTTGGAATGCTCAAGTTGATCAGAATTCAAAATCACATGTTAAGCTCAACATGTGATTTTCTTGAAAAATTAAGTTTCAATGCCTTGTACCTTTGATCATAGAGTGGTTAAACACTTTAATCACAATGCTTCTGACCTTGTAGATGGATATTGATTAGAGGAAACAAGTGAGAGGCTCAAGAATTGACTTTGTGCATAAAGCTTGCTTTTCAAGAATGGCAATGTTAACTTTCTCCCCAAAATGGCAAATTGACTTGGATAATGCTTAAACCACTTGGATCATAGCTCAAAAGTTTGTGTAATCTACTAATTATGGGTAGATACACAAGTTAGAAGGCCTGCAAAGTATGAGATAGTTATGCCTGGTCAAAGTTTGGTTGACTTTTCCTATAGAAACCCTAATTTAGCAACTTTTTAATTTTGATGAATTAGGAGCATTCTTGAAGAATCATGATCAACCCTTTATAAAATGATGGATATCACTTCAAAATGTTGATGTTGACCAAAAATCTTGAAGTTTGACTGTATGTGGGTCACAATTGACTTTTAACCTAGTATAGTTGATTTTCAGGCATTTGAGCAGTTGACTGAGCAAACTTCTTGTGCAAGGCATGAAGCTTGGTATGGATGATCTTGAGGACATATTAGGGCAATGGAAATCATTTAGGACCCTTGGAAATCAAACATCTTGGTGAGGAGTGAAACCCTAGTTTGAAGCTCATTGTCTTAGGAGGATGATTTGTCTAGTTAATCCTTAGTCAACTTGAGCAATTGAGGACCTCTAAGAGTATGTTTTGAGTAAAATGAAAGGGAAAATTTTGGGGTACAACAGTGGCCCCTGTTCAATCTTCTTAAACCTGAGGATGTAGATTGGCTGGTCTGCCTTTCGTGATCTAAAGGTGGAAAATGATTGAACACTAGAGTGCCCAGAAATTTGCACTAGTCTGAAATGATGCTTGATTTGTATAGGTAGTATCGGGAATGGGCTTACAGATGCCATTTAGAAGGCAACGGAGAATTGTCGGAGATGGACTTAAAGATGCCATCCATAAAAGATATCGGTTGGATAAGAGATTCCTTTGCGAGAATTCCTGTACCTGCCATTGAGGAGAACTTCACCGAGGAATGTTGATTCATGTCTTGGGAAATAGAGGATAGGAGTTTTGGTTATCTGCTAATCTTTTGGGGAATTAACTCTTGATTGAGGAGGTGGAAGTGAACTGCTTATCTGGTCAGGGTCCAGGATGCACAGCGACTTACTGGGGAAATGTGAAATCGTCCGTGTTTGGTCGGGTCCTGGTCTTACAGCATGGTAAACTGTTGTCTTGAGATACAAGAGAAGGAACCTGGATAATAGGGTTGCTTTAGAATGAAATCCTGGATAGTATGGCTATGAGAAGGAACTTGGGTCGTAGGGTTACTTCGAAATGAGAGCCTGGATAGTATGGCTTATGGGAAGGAACCTGGATAGTAGGGTTACTTCGAGATGAAATTCTGGATAGTAGGGCTTATGGGAAGGAACCTGGATAGTAGGTTTACTTTGATATGAAAGCCTGGATAGCAGGGCTTATGAGAAGGAACCTGGGTAAGGTTTCTTCAAAATTAAAGCCTGGATAGTAAGGCCATGAGAAGGAACCTGGATAGTAGGGTTACTTCGAGATAAAAACCTGGATAGTAGGGCTTATGGGAAGGAACCTGGATGGTAGGGTTACTTCGAGATGAAAGCCTGGATAGTAGGGCTTATGAGAAGGAACCTGGATAATAGGGTTACTTCGAAATGAAAGCCTGGATAGTAGGGCTATGAGAAGGAACCTGGGTCGTAGGGTTACTTCGAGATGAAAGCCTGGATTGTAGGGCTTATGAGAAGGAACCTAGATAGTAGGGTTACTTCGAAATGAAAGCCTGGATAGTAGGGCTTATAGGAAGGAACCTGGATCGTAGGGTTACTTCAAGAAGAAAGCCTGGATAGTAGGGCTTATGGGAAGGAACCTGGATAGTAGGGTTACTTTGAGATGAAAGCTTGGATAATAGGGCTTATGGGAAGGAACCTGGATCGTAGGGTTACTTAGAGGTGAAAGCCGGGATAGTAGGGCTGTGAGAAGGAACCTGGGTAGTAGGGTTACTTCGAAATGAAAGCCTGGATAGTAGGGCTATGAGAAAGAACCTGGATAGTAGGGTTACCTCGAAATGAAAGACTGGATAGTAGGGTTATGTGAAGGAACCTGAATGGTAGGGTTACTTCAAGATGAAAGCCTAGATAGTAGGGCTTATGAGAAGGAACCTAGATAGTAGGGTTTCTTCGAGGTGAAAGCCTGGATAGTAGGGCTTATGGGAAGGAACCTGGATAGTAAGGTTACTTTGAGATGAAAGCCTGGATAGTAAGGCTTATGGGAAGGAACCTGGATCGTAAGGTTACTTTGAGATGAAAGCCTGGATAGTAGGGTTTATGGGAAGGAACTTGGATAGTAAGGTTACATTGAGATGAAAGCCTAGATACTAGGGCTTATGGGAAGGAACCTGGATAGTAAGGTTACTTTGAGATGAAAGACTGGATAGTAGGGCTATGAGAAGGAACCTGGATAGTAGGGTTACTTCGTGGCGAGTTTGGGTAAAACTGCATCTGAACTGGGAATGAACCTGGGTAAGGTTGCTTCGTGAGGAGTTTGGGTAAAATCGCATCTGAACCGGGAAGGAACCTGGGTAAGGTTGCTTTGTTAGGAGTTTTGGTAAAACCGAATCTGAACCGGGAAAGAACCTGGGTAAGGTTGCTTTGTTTGGAGTTTGGGTAAAACTGCATCTAAACCGGGAAGGAACCTATGTAAGGTTGCTTCGTTTGATTGCGTGGGTTGGTTGATCTGTTTGGTTTTGGGAACTGATTTTCCATTAGTTGTCTGCAGATGTGACATGTATAACCGCTGGGATTGTTGATGATAATTGTCTTTCCTGAAAAGATAACAAGGTTTATTATATGTGATGCATGAAATGCATTGTGGGATGATGTTCTCAAAATAAATGAGATTATGTTGTATGCAATGTGTATGCGCATGCCATGATGTATGAATAGGAAATGCTATTCATGATATATCCGAGTCTGGGAAAATAAATCCTTGGCCGCTGCTGGAGAGTGCTGGAAATTGACTTCCTGACTGTCGTAGAAAAAGTGATTCTTCTACTTCCGCTGGGGATGGTGAACGGAGATGACTATGCTAGAGATTTAATCCTTTCTGTTTGTGAATATTCTGTCGGGGAGAGACTCTACCTGAGAATAACTCTGCAGGGAAATAACTCTGTTTGGAGGATGAACTTCCATAGATGAAGGGATAAACTCTGTTAGGGATTGAGCTTCTGTATTTAGAGAAATAAACTCTGTTCGGGAGAAAACTTTATGACCCGCTTGTGATTATGAAATTCGGATGGGGAATACAGATGTCAGTTTTCTGAAGGAACTTGGCTGGGGATAGTATCTCCTGTTTTGGGGAAGCCGATGTCAAAGCTTTAATTGCCTCTACTTTGTGGGGAGTATAGACGTCACGAGGTCGTATGTACTGATGACTTTGTTTCGAAGCTGTCTCTACCCTGGTATCTGCTGGACAGAGTAACTGTCGGGTTTGACATTTTTTAGTTTTTGCCCCTATTTCTTAAGTTACGAGCAATTGTCTTTCGTTTCCTATACAAATATTTATGAACAACAATCATATTCAAATGCATATGTCAAGAATAAATAATTGGACGTTTTTGCAAAACAAAACAGAAAAAGAAAAACAAATGGTTTTGTAAAAATGACTTGTATTAATTTTCGAAGTTGGCCTATAACAGGCGTTTTGTACAAGGGAGCTGACGCTCTAGTAAGAGAACACCGTCATAAAAATGGAAGCTATACAATATTGTGAACAACGAAAATAAAATATCTATGTGCAATAATCCCATTTAAGTTTCAATTCTGCTATTACCGTTATGTCTTCGAGCGTCTCATCACTTTGCTACTTGTCTGAAGCTGATTAGATTGATCGGTGCCGTTCGAGCTTGATAGTTAATACTGAGGTCTGATCACAAGGTGATCCAATGGGACATAGTGATATGCTTTACATCCCTAACTTTTTCCTAGACTTCCCTTTCGGGTTTTCAGTCCACCGGGATACCCATTTTTGCCCAAGCCGCCTCTTCAGGTTTTCGACTTGCCGGGTGTACATATTTTTTCGTTTTCATCCCTTATTTTTGCCCGAACCCTTTTGGTTCCCTGGGAAGCCCTTATTTTTGCCTAGGCCAGTCAACCTAGCGGGTCATTAATCATACGTAGTATCTTTTCACTATGTCCATATTGACAGGGTGAGGAAGGTCGTCACCGTCCATGGTGGTTAGAATCATGGATCCACCTGAGAAAATGTTTTTAATCACAAATGGCCCTTCGTAGGTGGGAGTCCATTTGCCCCTGGGATCACCCTGCGGCAGTATGATGCGCTTTATCACTAGATCCTCGACTTGATATTCTTGGCATCTGACTTTTTTGTTGAAAGCCTTGATCATCCGTTTTTGATACATTTGACCATGACAGACAGTAGTAAGTCTCTTCTCATCGATCATATTCAGTTGATCAAGTCGAGTCTGGATCTAGTCATCTTCGTTCAAACCCGTATCCTTCATAATCCTTAGAGAAGGGATCTGGACCTCAATTGGTAGGACTGCCTCCATGCCATATACCAGAGAGTAGGGTGTTGCCCCTACCGACGTCCGTGCTGAGGTACGGTACCCATGAAGATTAAATGGTAACATCTCATGCCAGTATTTGTATGTCACCGTCATCTTATGTATGATCTTTTTGATGTTCTTGTTAGCCGCTTCGACGGTGCCATTCATCTTCGGCCGGTAGGGAGAAGAGTTATGATGTTGTACCTTGAATTGCTTACAGAGCTCGGTGATCATCGTGTTATTGAGATTGGTACCATTGTTAGTGATGATTCTCTCTAGCACACCATACCGACAGATCAGGTTATGCCTGATAAATCGCGCCACAACATTCTTTGTAACGGTAGCAAAAGAGGCAGCCTCAACCCATTTCATGAAGTAATCAATGGCCACCAGGATGAAGCGATGCCCATTGGAAGCGGTAGGTCTAATTTCTCCGATCATGTTAATGCCCCATATTGCAAAGGGCCAAGGATCCGTCAAGACATTCAAAGGAACCGGGGGCACATGCACCTTATCAACATAGATATGGCATTTATGACAAGTTCAGGAGTGCTGATAACAATCTGCTTCCATAGTGTACCAATAGTATCCTGCCCGTAGGATCTTCTTAGCCATGGTATGTACACTTGAATGGGTTCTGAAGGTACCTTCATGTAGATCTGTCATAATCCTCTCCACTTCGCTCTTGTCTACACACCGCAGTAAGGTAGAGTCATGGTTGCGCTTGTAGAGGATTCCATTACTGAGGAAAATTTTTGCGGCGAACCTTCTCAGAAACTTCTCATCGTTGATAGATGCCCCCTTGGGATACTCTTGAGCCTCAAGATACCTTTTTACTTCATGAAACCAAGGTTTGTCTGCTACCTCTTCAGTATCAATCTCACAACAGTGTATTGGTTCATCCAACCTCTCAATGGTGATTCGGGGAGCTTCGTTGTCCCACCCGACCTTGAACATAGATGACATAGTAGCTAGCGCGTCCGCCAACTGATTTTCCTCTCGTGGGAAATGTTCCAAGGTTACCTCCTCAAAGTGCGGGAGCAACGCCAGTACGTGCTCTTTGTATGGGATGAGATTCAGATGCTTCGTATCCCACTCTCCTTTGATGCTGACTTATCACCAAAGCCAAATCCTCGAAAACATTCAAGAACTTGATCCTTAGGTCGATAGCGGCCTTGAGACCCATGATACAGGCTTCATACTCCGCCATGTTGTTAGTGCAGTTGAAACATAGTTGGGCAGTGAAAGGAGTATGGCATCCCTCAGGAGATATGATTACAACACCAATGCCATTACCAAGTGCGTTCGAAGCTCCATCAAAAACCATAGTCCATCGGGATCCTTCTTCAGGTCCTTCATCCAGTCCAGGTTCTTCATAATCAGTCACTAGCATAATATTCTCGTCTGGGAATTCAAAATTCATGGAATGGTAGTCATCCACGGCCTGATGAGCCAAATGATCAGCCAATACACTTCCTTTAATTGATTTTTGGGTTATATATTAGATGTCGTATTCGGTTAAGATCATTTTCCATCTTGCTATTCTTCCAGAGAGGGTGGGCTTCTCGAAGATGTACTTGATTGGATCCATCTTAGATATCAATAAAGTAGTGTGGGTCAGCTTTTACTGTCTTAGTCAGCGAGCAGCCCATGCCAAAGCGCAACAAGTTTTCTCGAGCAGTGAGTATCGGGTTTCACAATCAGTAAACTTTTTACTAAGTTAGTATATTGCGTGCTCTTTTCGACCAGACTCGTCATGCTGCCCCAGCACACACCCCATTGAATTATCTAGCACTGTTAAGTACAATATCAAAGGTCTTCCTTCAACCGGAGGCATCAGAATTGGTGGTTCTTGAAGGTATTCCTTGCTTCTTTCGAAAGCGGTATGGCATTCTTCATTCCACTTTACCACTTGATCTTTCTTCAGGAGCTTGAAGATTGGCTCACAAGTAGCAGTCAGATGTGAAATGAACTTGGCGATATAATTCAGGCGTCCCAAGAAACCTCTAACTTCTTTCTCAGTACGGGGAGCTGGAATCTCTTGTATGGCCTTTACCTTTGTAGGGTCTACCTGAATACCTTTGTCACTGACGATGAACCCCAGAAGTTTACCAGACCTTACCCCGAAGGTGCACTTGTTTGGATTCAACCTCAACTTGTATGTCTTCAACCTGTTAAACAGCTTTTGTAGATGATCAAGGTGTTCTTCCTCGATTTGAGATCTGGCTATCATGTCATAAACATAAACCTCTATCTCATGGTGAATCATGTCATGAAATAAGGCGACCATGGCTCGCTGATAAGTTTCCCCAACATTCTTCAACCCAAAAGGCATCACCTTGTAACTGAAGGTGCCCTACTGTGTGACGAAGGTTGTCTTCTCCATGTCTTCAGGAGCCATCTTGATCTAGTTGTAGCCAGAGAAACCATCCATGAAGGAGAAGATTTTGTGTTGTGCGGTGTTGTCAACCAGAACATCAATGTGGGGAAGCGGGAAGTCATCTTTGGGGCTTGCCCTGTTCAGGTCTCTGTAGTCCACACACATCCGTACCTTACCTTCCTTCTTATGTACCGGAACGACATTAGCAACCCACTGCGGATAATAGGTGACAACTAGGAACCCAATGTTGAACTGTTTCATGACCTCTGCTTTAATCTTCTCTGACATTTCAGGGCGCATACGATGGACTTTGTGTTTAACCGAAGGACAATCTTATTTAGTCGGCGGATGATGTACCATAATATCAGTGTCTAAACTAGGTATGTCTTCATATGACTAGGCGAAGATCTCAACATAGTCGTGCAACATTTGTATCAACCGCTGTTTGACATTAGTCTCTAGATTCACGCCGATCTTGACTTCTTTTATGTCTACCTCCGTGCCCAAGTTTATCATCTCCACTGGCTCTTCATGAGGATGTATAGCCCTCTCTTCCTGCTGCAATAGTCTAGCATGTTCTTCAGGCACCTCACAATCCTCCTCACCTTCGTCCTCGGCTTGGTTGATCGGATTTTCGAAGTTATAACTGGCAATAGCAGAATTGTTATCAATGGGATCCAGAGTGGATATGGATCTGCAGTTTGATATGTGAGTGTGTGTAAGAGCATAGCTGTATTGAAAAGCAGAAAATAAAAACAGAGAGCGCAAAATTTGTATGCAAGAAACGTCCAATGTTTTATTGATGACATATGAAAACGACATATAATAACCCTTATAAATAAAACCATTATGCCTCGGGTAAGACACAAGGCCATAGAGTTTAAATTGTTTATTACAAATTCAAAAAAACAAGTAAGACAATTACTGTTGAACAAAAGAAATTGGTACAAAATCCTTGGCCGTCTAGTTACTAGGTCCACCATTGGTAGTAAGGTAGATCCAGATGTCAATATCAGAGTCCTCATCACTGTCTTCAATAGCGTTGACCCCACGATTGCTGATGCGTGGGGGGGGGGGGGTCCTCCAACCCGAGCACGTCGAACAACCCTTTGAGTTCCTGAAGTAAATCCCAAACCAAATTTGTTAGTTTTATGAGGAAAATCAGGGAGCTGTCCCCAAATGGTACACCCACATTCTTCAACTACTGCTCTGGCGTCCTTGAGAGAAGCCATCATCAAAGGAGGTTTGGTGTTGGTGATAGTGTCAGTTGACGCCATGATCTGGGGAACCTCTTCAAAGTTTTGACAAGGGGTCTCTATGAATTCCACGTCCATCTCTACATACCTGAAAGAGTTCAGGTGGCTTACCATATACTCCTCTTCACCATGCACATTGACAATCTTCCCCTTCACTGGGTACTTCAGCATTTGGTGCAGCGTAGAAGTAACGGCCCCAGCTTCATGGATCCAAGGGCGATCCAACAAACAAGAGTACGATGGCCTGATATTCAGCACGTAGAAAGTGGATTCAAAGGTCTGGGAACCCACTTTGACAGGGATGTCCACCTCCCCGTGCACCATTCTTTTTGACCCGTCAAAAGCCCTCACCATAATGTTAATGGGCTTTAAGGTTAAGCCTTCATAATCTAGCCGATCAAGAGCCTTCTTAGGCAGAACATTCAATGAAGATCCATTGTCCACTAGAACATGAGCCATAGTAGTGCCCCTGCAGATCGAGACATGCAGAGCATCATTATGTTTCTCCCCTTTGGTGTCAGATCAGCATCTGAAAAACCCAACCCATTGTTAGCAGTCAAACTGGCCACACAGTCTTTGAATTGGTCGGTGGAGGTTTCTTGCGGCACATGCACAGTCTTGAGAAATGCAATCAAAGCCTTTGCATGGGCCTCGAAACATAACAACAAATATAACATCGATATCTTCGAAGGGGTATGTGCCAGCTGCTCGACCACATTGTAGTCGCTCTTCTTGATTATTTTTAAAATTTCCTCCATTTCTTGCTTAGAGGATTCCACAACAACTTTTCTAGGTGCCTTCCTCTGGGAAGGCTCACCTATAGCTTCTTTACCCCGAGTCCTAGATGACTCATTGGCAGGGGTAACAACTGGAGTAAGAATGGGAGTAGTAATAGAAGTACCGGTAGGAACAACAAATGGAATAACAACAAGCTTAACAACAATCTTCAGGGAGATCTCGCGAGAGAAAACCCTTCCACTTTGGGTAACATTGTTGGTCCCGACAATATTACTGATATCGGGATCAACCTCTTCAGTCTTCAAATCCTGTTTGACACCTTGGTAGTAGACGTCAGCACCATAGTTCCAAGGAACAGCTTTGTCCGAGGAGTACGGTACAGGGCCAGGAAAAGTGATTATCAACGGAGCAATTCTTGGAGCAGGTGCAATACTAACAGGTATTTTAGAGGAGACCTTGAAAGGATTGGAAGAAATGGTTATGATAGCAACGTCTTCATGTAGAACAGTCGAAATCGGAGTCTTTTCAAACAAAATTTCTCTGCTATCCATCAGGCGTTGGACACTTGCTTTCATAAAATAACAACCAGAGGGCAGAGATGAACGCATGTGGCAACCTTTACCATAACCTGCAAATAAACCGGCTAGCAACAAATTCTTCTTGACAGTCATGTGAGGAGTGGAAACTTCATCAACAGAGGTAACAAACAAATCAGTATCAATGGAATTAACACCACGGTTGTGCTTGGGCATGGGAGAAGTTATGACATTAGGTTTCTCAAAAGCATCAAACTCAATCTACTTGGCTTCAATCATATCCTGTATCTTATTTCTCAGAGCCCAGCAGTCATTTGTATCGTGGCCTGGACTCTCAGAATTGTAAGCACACCGAGCGTTTGGATTATACCGAGGGGATGTGGTGTTAGGATTCTTGGGAGTCGCCTTTAAGGTTGCCAAGTTAGATCTTAATAGATGGGGTAAAACCTAAGTCAACATCATATTAATCTGGGTGAACTGCCTTTGCGGTCTTTCTACCCTTTGCTGATTGTTTCGTTGTTGAGTAGCCGCAGGCCTAGGTATCATCACAACCCCTACCGTTGGATGGCGCTCGGCTCTGCTCTGACCTCTTGGGCTATATATGGCATTGACCTCCTTCTTACCCGTGAATGGCTTCTTCACTGTACTTGACGAGGCATCTTTCAAGATTTTGCCACTCCAGATCCCAACTTCTACCCTTTCTCCAGTCAATATCAGCTCGGTGATACCAGCTAAGGAACTACCAATCAAGTTATTGAAGAATGGACCAGACATCGTCCCAAGAAACATGTCAACCAACTCCCTATTAGACAAAGGGGGTTGGACTCTCCCTTCCAGATCTCTCCACTTCTGTGCGTAGTCCTTGAACCCTTCGCTTGTACCTATGGACATACTTTAGAGTTAAGTACGGGTAGGAGAAATGTCAACGTTATATTGAAACTACTTATAATAAGCAGCAACCAGATCCTCCCAGTTGCGGACATTGGTTCCATCCAATTGATAGAACCATTGAAGCTCAGCCCCAGACAGACTGTCCTGAAAGAAATGGACCCACAAATTCCTATCAGTAGTGTGAGGCTGAATCTTCCTCACATAGGAATGGAGATGAAGCTTGGGACAAGACACCCATCATACTTTGCAAAAACCGGAACCTTAAACTTCTGTGGGATGACTACCCCAGATATCAAACCCAACTCTTCAAAATCCAGCCCTGGTATTCTCTGGATCTCCATTGCGCTCAGACGATCCTCTAATTGTTTGTATCTATCCTCAGTGGGAGCATACTGTTCATCATTGTAATCTTTGTCATTATCATAAACTTCAGGGATAGGGTCCTCCTCCATTCTCTCTCTCTCTCTCTCTCTTGATTCTCCCCTTCTTTGGACGAGGAGGTCAGATAAACTGATTGCTTCAACGGCCCCTTGAATCTTCTGCCCAGATTAAGGACACCAGCGGTCTTCTTCTTATTCTTCTTCCTCTTCTTATTCTTCTTCTTCTTCTTCTCTTTCAGAATAAGGGCCTTCAGATCTTCCCGCCCCTTAGCTAAGGCTACAAACATTTGCTGAAATTGGGCATTTTGTGCCTGGAGATCCCTGATGCTTTGTTTAGAAGACATTATTGCTGAAATAAGCAGCGAAGAAGATGAGAAACCTGTTATGGTACTTGTTTATGCAATGTCATGGATGATATGCGTATGCAATGATTTCAAGGACTTTGGGAAATTTAAATTTGCGAACTAAAATGAAATAAAGAATTTATTAGTGGAATTCAAAATACAATTGTCTTTTAAGCATTACAATTGAAAATTCTAGAAACTAAAATAAAATCAAATTTCCCATGAATGCTTCCTCTTTGTGCCGAGATAGACATTAAGGCTTCTTTCCTCATGAAGCTGCTTTGTGAGCTCTAAAACTTTCTTCTCCTGGGCATAGAACTGGTCCCTATAAGTATCCCTCTCCTTCTTCAACTGAATCCAGGACCTCTATAATTCTTTGAGATCGGTGGGCATATCAGGATGAAGAACAGTGTAGGGAATATCCCCTTCAGTAATGGGCTCCATAATCACTGGCAAGACAACTATGTACGGCATCATCAGTTTCTGAGCACGAGCTCGTACCCATTGGAGATAAGGTTCCATAGGAATGAAATTCTTCGACCCCAAAGTCTTGGCGTCAGATATGTTTACCATGCCCCAGGCTCGTATAAACCTCTGTTAATACCCTTGAACATCATCCTCATAGTTAAACACAATGCCCTGAATAAGCATCTCATGAGGACCATCCTTTCGAGCGTAACCAAATTACGGCAGAGCCAAACAAGGATTGTAAGTTATGCCTCCCCTAATGCCAAGTAGTTGGACATTAGGGAATTCCACGCAGCGGTCAATAATAGAAATATCTCCCATAGATCGGGAATACCAGAGAATATCCGTGTGAGAAAGTGACATTATCCTTTGCAACCAACCTAAACCCTCTTCATTCTTCAGCACTGACTTAGGGAGGTGAGAAATAAACCACCTCGATAGTAATGGTATGCAGCACATAAGAACCCCTCTTCTCTTCATGGTACGAGTGTGGAGAGCATGCAAGATATCTCTAAGCAAAGTAGGCACAAGGTTGCGAGAGAGGAATATTTTGATAGCATTCACATCTATGAGCCATTCTAGATTAGGGAACAGTACTAACCCATAAATTAGAAGAGCCAAAACCTCCTCAAAAGCCTGAAAGTCCAAATCATTCTAAAACAGCTGGGCCTTCTCTATTAGGAACTTGGCTAGGAGACCCTTTACTTCGCTTCTTATTTCCTAATTGGATACCACGTCGACCCGTTTCAGATGCAAAGCTGAGGCAATGATCTCTGGCTTGGGAACTTCTTCTAAACCTGTGAAATGCATCTGGGCAAGAATAGGTAAATCCAATAATTGAAAGAACTCTTCCATGGTAGGCACCAACTGATAGTCTGGAAAGGTGAAGCAGTGGTGCTTGGGATCAAAGAACTGAAAGAGTACCCCCATCATATTTTCATCAAAGCTCAAAGTAACCAGGTTGAGAAGCCGACCATGTATCTTAGTGAACAAAGAGGTTTCAGGAACCCTTGATACTAGCTTCTTGCGTTGGAGAGGTATTCTCACAAAGCTGATTCCGATAGGGTTTCTACGAGCAAAAGCCATGATCTGCAAAACAGAATAAAGATAAATTCCCTCGGTCATTGAAATGGTTAGTGTAATGAGAATGAATGCTATGTTATGATGCATGATGTCATGTTCAAACAGAGTAAATCACACACAAGCAAAGCACACAAATAGGCCTTAGGTTCAAAGGCTTGCATGAGGTCAACGGTAAGTACCCTCTTGAAGTTTAGTTGGTTTCAAACCTGTCTTAGAAAAGTAACCGGGTTCTAAGGATTTTTAATATCACCGATCATCCTTTATCGGGCATTGTTTCAGCTCAGGCAATCTTTTCTTGCGGCCGAAATATCCCAAAAGTCTGATCTTAATGAGTGTAGCATCGAGTATCAACCAATCCTTAGCTTTATACCGAGGTCGGCTATCTCACTACTTTCTAATGGCCAAGTTTGTTCAACTAAGGTTCTAAGGTCCGTTAGTGCTTCACGGCACCACGCGGCGGCCCCGTATTCTCCTCGTTTCCACACGAAGGATACCGGTACCAACCAAAGTGTCACACCAACACAACCATCGCTTAAACCATATCGGTCTATGTCGTACAATCTCCACGATCTATTGTTGTTTACCTAATGAGTGTCTCCTAGATCCGGGTGTAGGATCTTCAACAATACCCAAACAAAACCCTTAAGGATAAAGCAGACAAAGCAAACAAGAAAGCAATTTTAAAAATGACCTAGATCCTAAGGTATACCCCACTTTATATTAATCCCCAGCAGAGTCGCCAGTTCTGTGATACGGTGGCAGAAACGACTGTTTTTTGTTACTACTGGTTTTGCGTTCTTTTGTTTGCAAATGTATGGTAAGTAAGAGTCACCACCGACTTTTATTTCATCTAACAAAGGAAAATGAAAAAGAATAGAAAAAACCTTTTTCGAGATGTTTCTGAGTACGGGGGGGGGGGGGGGGGTAGATTATAGAAAGGGAAGGTGTTAATACCCTTTCTATCCATGGTTTTCCACGGGCTCTTATGTACTTGCTCATTTTGAAATTTCTTGTGTGTGTTTTGAAAAGTTTTGTTTAACTTCGTGGTAACCCTTATAACTGTCCTCAAGAGTGTGACGAAGTTGCTTTTGAAAACTATTTTGAAAGTGTTTGTGTGAAAGATTTTTTGTTGTTTTGAGTAAGTACTTAAGAGTTTCTACCTACTCGAAAAAGACTGTTCATTTTCTCGTTTCCTTCAGACAGCACTATCCTACTATTAAGGAGTAGGTATCCCCATCGTTGGAGTTTAAGGACATTCAAAGGGACAATTACGGTCACAAAAGCAATGGTTAGGAAACCTTAGTAGTTACCCTAGAGTCTTAAAGATCTTTCCAAGGCAACATTCAAATGGGTCATTTTTTATCTTTTGGGACTAGAGGGCGACCACTAAAATTCCCTATACTTCATGACCGTTTACCGAAGGCAACCGAAGTGGGGCAAACCCTAGGAGTGAGCATGTGCAAGTGGTTATTTTTCAGTTTATTTATCTTTGCACAATTAGGGTTTTCTATCTTTTTTTTAAATTTCATTTGTCTTTTGCATACAATCCTATTATCAATCATCTAGCAGTTTATAATAGAAGAAAGTAAAAGTGCGAGAAATTAAAGTCCTAACTATTACAAGGCCTCGGGGAGGGGATTACATAACCAAAACTTGGGAATAAACAGTAGATAAAACCCTAATTTGAAACTATTACAAACCGTCAACAGTTACATTAATTGAAAAATAATGGTACGGCAAGAGATAAACGCGCTAAGAGTTAAGACTGGAATAAAGTCTAAGTCCTAAAAAATCTAATCAATTAAAGAAAAAATATTTTTGTATTTTATTATTGAGAAAAATATTTGAAATCTTAACCTAAATCTAATTAATTAAAGAAAAATATTTTTTTGGTATTTTATATTAAAAAAGATTTAAGATTTAACCTAATTTCTACTTATTTTTTAAATTAAAGAAAACAAGTTGAACTCAATTAAATTAAATTAATTTACAAGAATTAATTTTAATTATAAAAAAAACCTAAGTCTATTTTTTTTGTGATTTTGGTTGATTTTATGATTAATTAAAAAAATATAGAAAACAATTACAACAAACAAATAATAAAGAAAAAGAAATTGGGCATGGAGTGATGAAGCAAACTGGTGGGTGCATGGCTGAATTTGCAAAGCCGAGAATAATAGGCCCACCTGCCTGCGTGTGGATTCAGTGTAGCTGGCCTCTGGGGGTTCACCATGGTCTGCATGTGCTGAGTGTTAGATCTGGCTGGAGATAGATCCAATGGATGGATCTGAGGACGCATGATGGTCCTTTGAAGGTGAGACGCATGGGATCCTGCAAAGCATGTTAGGAAAATAACAAAATTCCTGGAATTGGGATCGAACCAAGGTCCTTCCTCTTACCAGCATTACCCTTTGCCATTCGTGCTACATTGTTTATTTGTTAATATAATAACATAGTGAAATTATAAAAGAAACAAAATGCTATGCCTCAGGAAGCGCGCGCAATTTAAATTCTCCAATGGTTATCAGCCACAACATCGTCTTCTCCCCAGAAATGTTGTCTTTGATACCAGACCTTTACCTACTGACAAAACTGTCACTAAAGGCTATAGTGACAATTTTTGTCCATATCTATAACCCTGCAACATTCAAAAACGTAATACAAGCTAAATAAATCCTAACTAAGGGCATAAATCAACTAGAAATTATGCCCTAAGTTCATTGGTACCCTTGATCTGACCTAATTTAGCCTCTATAGAGAATCCCCAATTTGAGACCTTGAAACCCTAACAATGACATCGTGCCATTCTTGCAGCCATACTCAGATTAAACCATCCAGAAAATTGCAAATGTGATATTAGACATGAATACATGATTAAAACATACTTATGATGGGTAAATCATTGAAATTGAAACTGGGCATAAGAGGCAAACCGTGATGGATGTTGAATGTGATTCTTGATGCTTCAGAGCTTGGTAAGGGATGGAATCGCTTCAATGAACGTCCAGGAACGTGATTTGATCCTTGGAATGGCTTGAATCGGACCGTAGAGATAAATTCAAGTCTCACTTTTCTTTGAAAATTTTGAAATTTGTTTGACTCCTTAAGGCAGGTTGCGCGTCTGTGTTCTTTTTGTTAGGATTCACAATACCTCTGTATATATATGTGAATCAAATTAGGGTATTATTTTTGGCAAGAATCAAAGATATGAATGTTCTTTCATTATGCTTCAAATCTTTCCAAATGTGAAGATTTCCTCCCTTTCCAAGCTTGCACGAATTTTCTTGGTATTATACAACATATTTGGATTGTAATTCAATTCAAAATCAAATCAAAATAAATCTTCATTATTTTTATATCATTTACTTGATTTAATTTGATTTTTAAATGATTAAAATCAAAATAAATTAAATAAAAAAATCCAATAATGCATGGAAAGGTATTTGGGTCATGGACGAGGCTAGGAGTATGTTTCAAGCATAAAAAGTTGGGTCCATTTGGAGAAAAATTCAATTTTGGGCATTGTTGACTTTGTGCAAATTTCCGAAAATTGCCAACTTTCACAATGCATATCTCCTTCAATTTTGAACCTAATAGGGTGTTCTTGGACTTTTTGGAAAGCTTAGGATGTCCCCTAAACAACCCTTTTGTTTTCATCTCAATTGGATCTTTCATGTTCATGTAATAAGCTTTGACCCAAAAGGCGTTCTTGTTGACTTTTGAAAAGAACCTATAATGTTTGATTTTATATCTTTCCATGAGTCCATTTCTTGAACTTGAGGGCTGAAGATGAGTTGTAGGGAATTGAATCCTCTTCAAAATGAGCCTTAGATGGGAAATTTCTGATAAAGTATGAGAAAGTTATGCCTGGACAAAGTTTGGTTGACTATTCTTATAGAAACCCTAATTTAACAACTTTTGAGTTTTGATGAATTAGGAGCATTCCTTGAAGAATCATGATCAAACCTTGATAAAGTGATGGATATAACTTCAAAAAATTTATGTTGACCAAAAATATTTAAGTTTGACTGTATGTGGGTCACAGTTGACTTTTGACCTAATACATATGATTTTCAGGCATTTAAGCAGTTGACTGAGCAAACTTCTTGTGCAAGACATGAAGCTTGGTATGGATGATCTTGAGGACATATTAGGGAAATGGAAATCATTTAGGACCCTTGGAACTCAAACATCTTTGTAAGGAGTGAAACCCTAGTTTGAGGCTCACTGTGTTAGAAGGAGGATTTGTCTGGTCAATCCTTAGTCAACTTGAGCAATTGAGGACCTCTAAGAGTATGTTTTGAGTAAAATGAAAGGGAAAATTTTGGGATACAACAGTACCAAACAAAATTCATGCTAAACTATGATCCATAGCTTTTAAAAGTTATATGGTGATATTCGTATTAAAATTTTGAGCAGGTTTGATGTTTACAATTTTTGATTTGGATGAGAAATGAAAGTTTTAGAAGGTTAACAATGGTGATGTGCACCCTTGCGCGCGCGAAGAAGAAGATGAAGCCATGTTCAAATTTTCAGAAATGAGTTTATTTTATATTTAGTGCAAGTTGTATAACTAATGAATGAAACAGGACACCCCAGTGGTACAAGAAGCGCGCGCGTATTAGAAGGTCCTGGGTTCTAGTCCCAGCGAGACCTTTTGCAATTTTCACATTTTTTTCCATTTATTTTTTGTTTGAATCAGGCAGCGCTTGGCCTCTGTTGTTGGGCTTTGGACTATTTTTCTCAGCCATACCCCCCCATTCATGTTTTAACTACGCATCCAATTAACTCTTTTTATTTTCTTTGTTTTTAGACTTCAAAAATATATATTGGGCCAGGCTTAACCAAAAACTGTTTTCACACAAAAAACACCCCATTCTGTTTTTTTTTCACCCTCCTGACTTTATTTATTTATTTTAGTTTATTTTATTATATTCTTATTATTATTATTAATATTATTATAAATATTATTTTTAGTAATAAAAAAAAAGACAAATTTTTTTTCTTCCTTTATACATCACATTTATTTCCTTGTACATTTATTCATTCTTGTACATTTATTCAAATTCAATATGGTTGTAATAGATAATTAGGATTTAATTTCTTGCAATCCTCATTTGTAAATTTGTATCCCTCACTCCCAAATAATGTAATAACGTAGAACATTTATTTTCCGCAATTTATCATTTTCATATAAATGCTAGTAATTAGGGTTTGTATGAAAAGATAAAATCAATGCTTAGAGAACCCTAATTCAAGATAAATGTAGCATGAAAAAAATAAACACTTGCACACTTACACCTCTAGGGTTAACTCCACTTGTTTCCTTGAGAAAATGGTCATGATATGCATGTGAGACATCTTAGGAAAACAATCAAAAATACAAGATCATAGTCCCTCGATGATGCTTCAAATGTTGCCTTACAAATTATCTTAGTCCCTTAAGAGAAATGCTAAGATATCTCACAATATTTCTATTCATGACCATACGATGACTCACTCCCGTCCCTTTACATCCAAAGATAAGGCTTCTTACCAATCAATGGTAAGATAACAATATCAAAGGAAGGTAGAAATGAAAAAAAGACTTTTGAGTAGGTAGAACGTTCTTAGTTGCTTGCTCACAATCCATCTTCAAAAAACAAATATCTTTTCAAACACAGTAAACACTTTCAAAACATGAAATATTTTCAAAAAAGTCCAACACTTTGTATGCATTCTTATAGAGACGAGAATCATTACAAAGTTTGCCTACACGAAGGCGCTTTTCAAAAATACTTTCAAAACCACCACAAACACATTTCAAACAAAGAAATTTCAAAAGTGATCTCGCAAGAAACTAAGAGCCCATAGATAACTATGGATGAAAAGGGTTCTAATACCTTCCCTTTTCATAACCTACCCCCCAAACTCAAGAAAATATCTCAAAGGTCTTTCCTGTTCTTTTCACCCTTTCCTTATTGGATAAAAGAAAAGTCGGTGGCGACTCTTGCTATCCGCAACAATTGCGATAAAATGTAAAACACCCAAGTCAGTTCTCTCACCGTATTATAGCTTCCCATCAATGCTTAGATCTTATCAATGCTTTTTCATCGGTGTTTGAATTTTATCAACACTTCTCATTATCTTTGCAACTACGAAGTTTCTCTTGGGGATTAAATGTATCTGTTGGATTAATTGAACTTACGATTGAAGAACATCAAGGAGAATGGGGTGGGCTAAATGAATTTTTATCCTTATATATTTTTTTTCTTAAACAACGAACCATGGCCACGTTTCAACCTTTAAAAGTCCTAATTGAAGCTAGATTCACTATGAAAGCATACTCAACAAGATTTGTGTTAAAACTGACTCCTATGTTCGTTAAAATTATTAATAACTTCACTTATTCGAATATCTATTCCTAATAATCCATTTATTTTCAATAATCAAACTTAGATTTCAAGAACTTGCATGTGCATCTAACAAAATTACCTTTTCAAAACGTACAATCTTATCTACGAATCAATACTAAGCATCAAGGAGATTTCAAAAAGGTCTGATCAAAGGCAACACTTCCAAGAAGATTCTAACTAGGGGAAAAGTATCTAAGAGGACCCCTATAAACAGGGGAAAATACTAATGATCATAGGAGTATATCACACGAAGATGTTGTTGACAAGGGGTGATCATTCCAAGATTTAATCAACTTGGGTCAAATTTCAGAGCACTGTTCAATCAGGGGCATACCTTTCAAAGGAGAATTCCTTAATCAAGTCATATCACAATAGGGTGTGACTCGGTTTCCTCGGTTTAACAAACCTCTCAAGACCTTGATTCAGGGGAGACCTTCCAAGATTCAAATGTTGGGGCAGTACGTACAAAATTCATCCTACTGCACATAGGGTCCAAATTCTTCAAGCAACTTTAAGTACAAACTTTTCAAGCTTCGAATACTTGGGGAAATCTATGTCAAGTTCATGGGGAGGTATAAGTTCTTTCTAAGGGTGCTTCCTCCAGATGCTAGAGATTGAGGGGCACATCTTTCAAAATTTGAATGTTAAGGCAAACCACTACGGGGCTCAATCAAAAGGAGTTGATTCAAAATGGTTCATCAAAGCCAAACATTTTTCAAGAGTCTTTTAATCAGGGGCATAATACAAAATAGTGGGGTCATTCACCTTATGATCAAACTGTTTCCAAGCTCATATAAATGAGAATCTCCTCCAAGACCCTACCAACAAATTAGGGAAAGACAGTCCACATAGAGGCAAGCTCTCTGCGTACTTTCATAATCTCTAGTCGATATTTCTCCTACATCAGCAATCTTCGATTTCAAATCGAGTATCAGGGAATCTTGATAGCATACCATTAAACCATCATGTTACAAGCAACCTTGTTGCATAGGCAAACCTCTATGCTTTAATCATCCACGACCTATCATAGAGGCACCATTAAAAAAACCATTCAATCCATAATCATAAAGCATAAGGCCACATGAATCATGCATTAGGGCTCCTCGATCCAGAATCAAGCTATACTTATTATTTCGTCCATCTGACGACTTCCGACAGTATGGATCGAGCATATCTCAAAGAACCCAACTACGCATTCACATTTCAAAGTCCAACATCCATTTAAAAATATCCAAGTCATCCATCACATACATCAATCAATCATCATATTTCATGCATCAACCAATCATCACATTTCATGCATCAATCAAATTTGCACGCATAGCATAAAACCTCATTTTTATGTGAAGACAATCATCACTGTCGATCAAATTATCAATTCTACATTGAATCTCGATAGTAGATTCCCCTAGTTGATCACGACAATTGATTATCCAGAAGACCTCGGAAGAAGGTATTTCTCAATTGATTCTCGGTAGAAGATTCCCCTGGCTAATCACGGTAGTAGATTATTCGGAAGACGTCGGCATAAGGTATTTCTCAATCAAATCTCGACAGAAGATTCCCCTAGCTAATCACGACAGTAGATTATTCGGAAGACCTCGGCAAAAGGTAATTTACAACGAATCTCGGCAGTAGACTCTCCTGGTTGATCATGGTAATTGATTATCTGGAAGACTTCGGCAGAAGGTATTCTGATCAAATCTCGGCAGTAGATTCTCCTGGTTGATCATGACAGTTGATCATCCAGAAGACCTCGGCAGAAGGTAGCTCAAAATCAAATCTCGGCAGTAGATTCCTTGGAAATCTCGTCAGTAGATTTCCCACTAAGAGCCTCACATCAAGCATGACGTACACGTAACCATATCAAAATATCAAGGTAATCCATAACATTTGGTGCATCTAACATGCTGAAACACCAAAGAGCATTTGATAAAAGCATCAAAAAAGCATTTTTGGTTAGAAGAGCATCGAAAGAAAATCTGTCTCCACGCCTACGTCTACGACATACTTGTCTTCATCACCCTACATTTTTGCTTGATACATAGCATACACATTATAGCATCATGCCATGGCATTTCCTTAACCATTTCAAGAATCTCAAGGGCCTGTGATGAAGGTTAAACGTCTAGCGAGGGGCAAGGGGATTTATTTTCCTCTAGCCAATACCGTCAACAAATCAAAACACAACAACTTGAGTCATAGGCCATGACCCACTCGATATGGTGAGCTTGTTTCTCATAGAAAGACATTCAACAATACGATGTTCTTCCGTCAAAGTTGCACTTAAAATTCAACTTCTGACATTTTTCTTATGTTTACCCCGTGAGATCCTTGAAAACATTGCATCCGCACATCATGCATGTCATTACCTAACAGGTCTTCCAATACAGGTTTCTCATGTTCCCGCTGTTTATTTCAGCAAGGAAATTGGCTTTCAAACAGAACAACAGAGATCTCAAAACTCAAGAGGCTCAATTCATGGAAATGTTCATCAACCTATCTAAGGGTCAGGAAGAATTGAAAGCACTCCTCAATGGGAACTTGACCAAGGAACATCCTGACAATAATAAGGATGACCAGTTGGAACAACTGGAAGCTGAAATGGAAATGATGAGAATCCAGATGAGTAATCAAATGGCTCTTATCCAAAGTTTAGCTCGAGAACACGAAGAGTTGAGGCTTCTCATCAGCAAGCTTCATCAAAACGGATGCAACAATATGAAGCAAACAGTCGAGACTGGGGATCAGGTCATTAATCAGCCTCTGATGAGACAAGAAGTTGGCTTGGTGGAGAGTAAACCTTTCCAAGTTGTTGCTACATCATGAACCCAACCTCCACCTTGCCAACAACGATAGGGTAATCGGCATAAGCGGGATGCATTCACTAGGCAATATACCAAACTCAGCATACCAATGTCCAAGTCTTGCAACACATGTTGAAGTTGAATTTGGTCACATTGAAGGATCATCCTTGGTATCCTAATACTTCCGCTCCTACTTACCATCCCAATGAAAGGTGTGTGTATCACTCCAACAGTCTGGGGCATGATACTGATAGTTGTTGGACGTTGAAATATAAAATTCAAGACCTGATCGATGAAGGAGCGTTGGAATTCACACAAGATGGTCAACTGGAATTTTTCTATCATCCCTCCAAGGCACATCATCTGAAGTGACAAAGTTTAGGCAGAGAAATATTTGTTTATTCGAATTTTCATTTGTAATGTCTTTGTTTTTGTTTAAACACTTATCTTTATGTCAGGCTTTGGTTACTTTCATTAATGCATTGCATATGTTTGTCTTGAATGAACCCATGTGTTTTCACTATACTTAAATTGTGCTTTTACTTCCTATTTGTGATATCCAAATCTTGATTAAAAGCTTTAGGCTTTTAGAGGGAGGATGACAAAAATAATACCATAATCTCTATAATATGCTTTGGAACAGACCTTGCTGATGATGTACATGCGTTGTTTCAAATCCTAAATAGTTGAGTTATAAGGAAGATAATCCCTAGTCAACCCCTTTGAGCCTAAGAAGTAAGAGTTTTTCTTTTCACACAATTAAAACCCTTAATCATAACTTGGGGCAGGGTAATTTTCTTAGTTAACTCAGATGTGTATTCAATCACAAACTTTCCCGTCATACACGACAAGTGAGGTCATGAGAATCATTCCAAAACAGAAGACGATGATGGTTCCGCATAATCATTAAAATAGGCAGTCATTATCTTTCAAAAGAAAAGCCCACTAAGTCAAAACCTATGAAGGAGACCTAAACTGGGGCATCCCGCTGACTGTAATCATAAAAGAAACAGTTCAAGCAAAAGTAAGGATAACAGAATAAAAAAAGAGGTCCTACAAATCCTCAACAAAAAAATAAAAGGTTACAAAAATGACTGCCTTCTCAAACAAACGTTCAATTTCTGAACCATCTCCAAGTATCAGAGCAAAGATTCCAGACTCAATTGGAATATAAACGCACAATGAGCTGAGCATAGGATTGAAGAACATCACGAAGAATGGGTTGGGTACAAATAAAATTTGAGCCTTTATCCTTTGTTTCTTAAACCGTGAACCAGGCCACGTTATAACCCTTAAAAGTCCTAGCTGAAGCATGGGTTAGTTCGAAAGCATACAGTTACAAAAGGTATCCTGACTCCTGTAAGGTTTTCTATAAATCCCGAGTTGATATCACTCTCTTACAAAATTTGTTTGTTTTACTAAAAAATGAATTTTCAAACTTCAAGACAGACATAAGCTTAGCATTCTTCAATACCATTGTTTGCATATGACTATTTGTTCAAACAGCAGAGAAATTCGCACAAAAAATACTCAATGAACAAAATCCTCTCAATGGACCGAATCACCTCAGCTGGAAATACATTTCTAGTAACAGGCCTTTCATAATCAAGGGGCATGACATGGTGTCCAGCTGATCTTGGACAGTCAAGTCAGGGTTCGAGGAATCTCTTAAAAATGAGAAATAGCTAGGGGCAGATCTCCATCCGAATCACTTAGGGAATTGGACATTGTTGTACCCCAAAATTTGCCCTCTCATTTTATCAACATTTTCTCATCACAAGACTCTTGGAATTCAAGACCAAGCTAGGGTTTGCTCTGCTCAAGAAATCTCCTTACACTGTTGACCTGAAATTAGGGTTTGAGTTTGCACAAGGATATTTTGACCTACAATACCCAATTTGACTTTCATACTTCATGTTGGACTCATAAGTTTGTCCATACCAAGTTTCAAGCCTTGAATCAAATTTTTGCCCAAGCAATTAGACAGTTGACCTAGAAATCAACTGTATTGGAGAAAAAGTCAACTGTGGCCAATTTACAGTCAAACCTCATGAATTTTGACCCACATCAACATTATGAACTCATATTAACCATTTTATCAAGTTTGGACCACAATTCCACAAGAAATTTGATCAGATCACAAAAAGGGCAAAATGGTCATTTTTAGGGTTTTGATTGTACAAAGGCAATTTTTTTGACTGTTTGACCTAGCCAATGGCAAATCAAGTTCAAACATGGGCTCAAGGACTCAATGAAATTATCTTTACCTATTCAACAAGTTCAAAAGATCTCAAATGCATAGGATTGACAGATGAATTTTTCAATCAACTGATCAAAATTTGACTGTACACTGAAAAATCAAACTTTTACTTTTTTTGTCAAAATCAAGTATCAAGGATCATTTTTCATCAAGATGTGTCAAATTATGAAAATTGTTCATCAAGAAACCCAAAATTGCAAATTAGGGTTTGAAATTGAAAAAATTTCATAACTTAGAATTTTTCTAAGTTATGAAATTTTCTTAATTTTTCCTAACTTTGCCCCACATTTTCACCATGATGAAAATGGATTCAAACAAAACTTACAACATTAAAGTTTTATTCCTCCACAAAGTATACAACTTTGATTCACAAAGTTTTCTCAAAAGAAGCTTGGATCTCAAGTTATTATTTTTGGAACAAGGGTCCCTAAAACTTTTAACTTAGAGAATTTTTGCCCTAGTTTAGGCAAGATTTTGACCCATCTTCTTTGCCATTTTTCACATAGTTCCACTTGGAGTCTCAAATTGCATTTCAAATATGGATTATAGTAATTGTTGCAAGCTTTCGAAATTGTCTAAGAACTCCTCAAACACATTTGTGGTTAGGGAGAATCGAATGCTTGAAGTTGGCAAAAACTCACTTTGTAACCATGGCCAATACATGTTCATACAAGTTGCAAAACCTGTCCAAACTAGATTTGTACTTAATTATAGGTCTCTAAACCCTTCAAAACTCAAAAATTAATTGCAAATACATTGGACATTGGTATTATTCTGATCAATGGAGCTTGGCACAATGAATAATTCCATTTGTGGCATAAAGATAACACTTCCATTTACATAAAGCATGCTTTATGTCAAGTTTCATTTCTTGAGCCATACACCAAGCCCTTTTATGCAAACAAGGCTCCCTAATGTCAGGCAAAGTTCAACAACTTTGTGCAGCTAGGTTACAAGCCAGTACAGCCATAGCATTGTCAACTCTCACTTTTTGCTTCAAAACCCAGTAATTATGCAAAAGGTCAACAACTTGCATATCTGATAAAATCAACTTAAGCCAACATTTCAAACAAGTTTTGCACATCCCTTGGAGCTAGAAACATGAGCCATTCATCCCTCAAACACTCTTGAACACCAAAACACCAAAAACTTGCAAAACAGGGAAGTTGCTGCAACTTGAGTGTCATAGCTCATTTTGCTCGTGCGTTTTGCTCCTTTCCACTTCAAACACCTTCCATTCAACTCACTCAAGCTGTCCCAAACCTCCATTGCCAACTGTAACTCAATTTACAGTGTTCACCATTTCTGTTTTGAAGCTTTGCAGGTTGAGTTCTATAGAGAGATTCAGGCCATTTCAAAACAAACTAAGCATTGGGAAAGGTCCAAGGAACATCAAGCAAGCTCAAAAGAACCTTAGGCCTCACTGAAAGTTGATGCATTGTCCAACTCGAATCTAAATGCAACAGGTATTTCTCCAACTTCTATCTCTCTATTTAGGAACATTTAGCCTTAGGCTTGTGAATGAAAGATGTAGTACTCATTGCCATGAAACCATACATATGCTCATTTTTCATTTATATTAAACGTGCTAAGAGAATTTCATCCATGAACATGCTGAAAAAACTATGTCAGATTTTAGGGCCAGAGAAATTCTCTCTGGTCTTTGAGAGTTAGATTAAGTTTTTTATATGGTTAGAATCGTGGTTTAATTCTCTACAAGTTTCATGTTTTGAGTTTTGGCAAAAGATCACGTTTCCAGGAGTTAGCAGTTTGTACAGGGCACGCACACGTTTTGTCACAAGGAAGAAGATGAAGTGGAAATGGGCTGGGCCTGTTTGTTCTCACTTTTGACACCCCCCTCTTTTCTTTTTGCACCCCCTGGCCTAATTCCCTATATTTTTGTATTTTTGAATTTTTGTTTTCTTTTCTGACTTTGTTATTTGATTTCCAAACATAAAAAATGCTTAAAAATATTTTCACATTTTTTTCATATTTATTAGGTATTTTATTTTGATTTTTCTAACATAAAAACAATTTAAATACTTTATATTATTTATTAAAACTTGAGAATAATGTAAATAATGATTTTATTTTTATTTCTTATTTTTATTCACACCAAAAATATTTTCTTGAATATATTTTATTTTTGTAAATATTTTTTTATATTTTATATATACTTAATATACTTAATATATATATATATATATATATATATATATATATATATATATATATATATATATATATATATATATATATATATATATATATATATATATATATATATATATATATATATATATATATATATATATATATATATATATATATATATATATATATATATATATATATATATATATATATATATATATATATATATATATATATATATATATATATATATATATATATATTTACATATATACTTTTATTTTATTAAATAATTAGAATAAAAATATAAAAATATTACCTTTTTATTTTTTATACTAAAAAATACCTTTTCTTCAATATATTTCATTTTTATACATATTAATATATTTTTGTATATAAATAATATATAATATTATTTTCTTAAAAGAATTAGGGTTTACCCCTTTTATAAATAAAATTAATCTTTTTTTATTTATTTATTTCTTTATATTTCTTTACATTGAAAATATTTTTACATACACGAAAACTTCTTTTTTTGCATAATACATTTTTTATTCAATATTTGTTTATTTTGCCATTTAAATATTGTACATTTAAATATTTATACATTGTAATTCAATTTGGTTGTAATAACTTAGGGTTTATATTTCTTGTCAATTACCCCCTATGCAAAATTGTACTCCCATCCCCATAATCATGTTGTAATAGTTTAGAATTTAAATTTTCGCACTTTTACGCTTTCAATTATGCCATGTTAGAGAATTAGGGTTTGTATGCCAAAATCAAATTAACAAATAGTTTGATCTAATCAAAGACAAAAATACATGAAAAACAAACACAATACACACTTGCACCCCTAGGGTTACAATCCACTTGTTGCCTTAAAAAATGGGCCATGGTAGGCATGTTAAGTACTTTGGCAAAACAAAAACGAAACAAAAGATCATAGTCCCTCGATGACGCTATCTGAGTTGCCTAAACAAAAATTATCAAGTTCCTCAAGAAAATTGCCAAAGATACTTGACCCAATTGCTATCATGGTTTATACGATGACCCGCGCCTGTCCCGTTTAACATCCTAACATAAGGTTGTTCACCAAATACAATGGTGAAACAACACTGTTAAATGGGTTAAAAACATAAGAAAGATCTTTGAGTAAAATAGGGTAGATAACTCTTAGTTACTTGATCAAAAGCTTGCAAAAACATCCTTGCTATTTTCAAACACACCTCACAACACAATTTCAAAATCCAACTTTCAAACATTGAAAACTTTTCAAAAGACAAAAACACCTTTGTATACATTCAAACAAGAATCATTACAAAGGTTGCCACAATGATGGCATCTTTTCAAAACATCTTTCAAAACCACACACAAAGCACCATTTCAAACAATTGAAGAGCACCATTTCAAACAATTGAAAAGCAAAGCAAGTGATCTAAACAAGTAACTAAGAGCCCATGGATAACCATGGATAGAAAGGGTGCTAATACCTTCCCTTTCTATAATCTACTCCCCGAACCCAAGAAAAACATCTCAAAGGTCTTTCCTGTGCTTTTTGACCTTTCCTTATGATAAAATAAAAAGTCGGCGACGACTCTTGCTAAACCGAAACATTTGCGAACACAAACGCAAAACCTCAAGTCAGTTCTCCCACCGTATCACAGAACTGGCGACTCTGTTGGGGAAAACTTTGAAAGTGGAGTAACCTTAGGGCTTAGATCACATTTGCATGCTTACCTTGATTGCTTTGTTTGCTTTACATTTGGTTCTCTTGTTTGGGCTTGAAATCCTCCACCCGGATTTAGGAAACATTCATTAGTAAATAGCAATACGTTGTGGAAACTGTGTGGGGTATACCGACATGGTTGAAGCAATAGCTATATTAGTGCGACATATTTGTGAGTACCGGTAGCCTTTGAGTCAATCAAAGAGAATACGGGGCCGCTGAGTGATGTCATGAAGCACTAATGAACTCTTAGAACCTTACTTGACCATCTTGGCCTTTTATTAGGGGTAGTGAGATGACCGACTTTGGTGCAGTCCGAAGTTGGTAGATACTCGATACTACACTCATTGAGGGTTATTTTCTTGGAATATTTTGGTTGCCAGTTAAGTGGCTAAACCAAAACAGTGAACATAGAAAATAATCCAGTGATATTGAGCTCCTTAGAACCCGGTTACTATTTATAGGACAGGTTGAGCCAACTAACTTCAAGAGGGTACTTACCTATGAAACCTCATGCAAGCCTGAAGCTAGGATCTTGTGTGGCTTGTTTGTACATGTGCTTGTGCATACATCATGAACATCATAAAACATCATATGCATCCACTAACCATTTCAAGGGTTTGGATCTTCATCTTTGTTCTTGTTTTGTAGGTTATGGAATCTCATCGCAGGAAAACAATTCAAATCAACCTTGTGAGAATCCCTCCTCAACTCAAGGAGCTTACTTCCAAGATTCCAGAGAATTCTCTCTTCAGTGAAAGACATGGTAGACTTCTCAACTTGGTCAACTCCAACATTGAAGAATACATGGTGAAAGTTCTCTTCTAGTTCTTTGACCCCCTACACCATTGTTTCACATTCCTTGATTACCAACTAGTACCTACTTTGGAGGAATTTTCTCAACTCTTGAGAATTCCTATTCTTCATCAACTACCCTACAACGGTACAGAAAGAGAACCAAAGCCTGAAGATGTTGCTCAAGCATTACACTTGCAACCATCTGATATTAAAGGTCATTGGGAAACCAGAAGTGGTGTCAAGGGTTTCTTGGCAAAGTTTCTGTTTGAGAAGGCACAAGACTGCTGGAATTCTCTAGATCTACAAGCTTTTGAAGAGATTGTGGCACTCCTCATCTATGGGTTGGTCTTGTTCCCAAATCCTGATCAACTTATAGATGTGAATGCTGTCAAGATTTTCATATCTCGGAACTCTGTGCCTACATTTCTTGGGGACATCCTCCACTTATTTTACACACGAACAATGAGGAAGAGAGGTGTTCTCATGTGATGTACTCCTCTCCTAGCAAGGTGGTTTATTTCTCACCTTCCACAATCAGTTTTGAAGAATGAGCAGGGTTTAAGGTGGTCACAACGATTAATGACCCTCACACATTATGATGTTCATTGGTGCTCTCGGTCCAGAGAAAATGTCATCATCATTGATCGTTGCGGAGAATTCCCTAATGTCCCACTACTTGGAATTAGGGGAGGCATTACCTATAACCCCTGTTTAGCTTTGAGACAATTTGGATATGCTCGGAGGGATGCCCCTCATGACATGCTGATTCCTGACCTAGTTTTTGACTTCGACAACGATGCGCAAGGACTTCGACAAAGATTCATCAGAGCTTGGAGGATGCCCAACAAAGTGGATAGTAAGACACTGGGGCACAAGAATTCCATCCCCCTTGAGCCTTATCTCAAGTGGGTACGAACCCGCGCCCAGAATCTTATGATGACATACCCTCACATTCTCCCCATGATCAAAGAGCCTGTTATGGAAGGAGAGGTTCCATACACCCTCCTACATCCAGACATGCCAACATCATTGGAAGAATTACAAAAGAGTTGGATCCAACTCAAATAAGAACAGAATACTTTTGAAGCCAGCTTCTATGCCAGTGAAAAGAAGGTTTTGGAGCTTAACCGCCGACTTCATGAAGAGGAAACTCTCAACACTTACATCGCACCAAAGAGGATGCGCAATGTCTTTTTACATTAAGAATTTTGTAATATTTTGCCCATGGGGCACTTATGTACTAACAAATTTCTTCTTAATATGACATGTGTTCTTTTTGTTTGCAACTAATTTGAATTTCTGAATCCTTGAATGCATTACATGAATAACATGCCATTCATCATATGCATAAACATGTCTCCACACCAGGTTTCCTTATCTTTCTGCTGTTTATTTCAGCAAGATGGATTTGGAGCATACGGTTAAGGATCTGCAAGCACATAACTCTCAATTCCAGCAACTCCTCATGACCTTAGCAAAGGGTCAAGAGGACCTTAAAGCACTGTTGGAGAAAGATAAAGAGAAAAAGAAGAAAATACCTGGTGTAGTCATCATGGGAAGAAGGTTTGAAAACAATGCTAGAAAAGTTCTCGAGTTCCCCTCAACGTCTGATGAAGGGGCTGGTAAAGGAAAAGGAACTGCAATGCCTTATGAATCTGAAGTTGAAGGAGAAGAAGAGGAAGACTACTCCGAACAGCAATATCCCCCGACGGATGTTAACTTTAAAAATCTTGAGGATCGGTTGGCAACCATGGAGTTGCAAAGGGTACCTGGTTTAGATTTTGAGGAACTAGGGTTGGTCGCTGGGATCGTTATTCCTCCCAAGTTCAAAGTTCCTACATTTTCTAAGTATGACGGTTTGTCCTGTCCAAAAATGCATCTGAGATCCTACGTCAAAAAGATCCAACCCCACTCTTCTAATAAAGATCTTTGGGTCCATTTTTTCCAAGACAGTTTGTCAGGCACACAATTGGACTGGTTCTATCAACTTGAGAGGTCTGAGGTTCATAACTGGGAATATTTAGCTGCTGCTTTCTACCAACAATACCAATACAATGTTGATTTAGCACCCACTCGTACTCAACTACAGAGTATGGGTATGGTTTCCAACGAGGGATTTAAGGAGTATGCCCAGAAGTAGCGTGATCTGGCTGGAAGGGTGCAGCCACCATTGTCGGATAGAAAGCTGGTTGACATGTTTTTAGGGACCCTATATGGCCCTTTATTGAATCATTTAATCAAGAGTTCCGCTGCAGGATTCACCGAATTAATTCTGACCGGTGAAAGGGTCGAGGCCGGCATTAAAAGTGGTAAGATTCAGAAAGACGCCTCCGCGTCCACTACTATTAAGAAGACCTTCCCAGTTAAGAAGGAAGCTTCTGCTGTTTATTCTCAGAAAATTCAGGGAAGAACCGAGCGCCGACCAACGGTAGGGGCTGTGATGATTCAAAACTCTTCAAATGATCAACCTCACATCAATCAGTCAAGATCTAATCAGCAACGGGTAGAAAGGCCACAACAACAATTCACCCGAATCAACATGACACCGGCTCAAGTACTCCCTCATTTGCTAAAGCTGAATCTTACCAATTTGAAGGAAGCGCCAAAGAACCCCAATACCTCTTCTCCATATTACCACTCCAATGCAAAATGTGCTTACCACTCTGACAGTGTAGGGCATGATACCAACAACTATTGGGCTCTTAAGAATAAAATCCAAGACCTGATCGACGCCAAGGAGGTAGAATCCGATGCGCCCGAAAAGCCAAATGTGATTTCTGCCCCAATGCCCAAGCACGGTCATAATGTTCATGCCGTTATGGAAGATCTTCATGTTACCAATGTTGCTGACCTTTTGACTATGTTACCAGTCATTAAAGTGAATTTGATGAGAGCCGGGATATTCCCAGGCTGTGGAAAAGACTGTTACTTTTGTTTAAACATACGAGCTGACTGCTCACTGTTGAAATCAAGCATTCAACGCCTGATGGATACCCAAGAGATACTCTTTCAAAAGACTCCTGTTGATACCTTCACTCCTGTTACTCCTGCTACTTTTGCTACTTTAACCAATGACATTGCAATAATAACCATCTCCGACAATCTTCCCAAGGCTTGCAAAAGGCCTGTCAAGATTACGCCTGATCCTAAGTTTGTGCCATTAAAAATCACCATGCCGGGGCCTGTCCCGTATCAATATAACAAGACGATACCATGGAACTACGGAGGAGAAATCTTCTATCATGGTATCAAACAGATTGAACCAGTCCAAGAGAATTCTGATGATGAAACCCCCGATATAGGGAACATTGCAGGAACAAGCAAGATAACTCGCAGCGGACAGATTTTCTCTCCGGATATTGCTCCCCCCCGAGCAGTCTTCGGACCCTCGAAAGCTTCTGTGCCTGTTAAGCCATCTGTGCAAAGCCCGATAATTGAAGAAATTGATGTACCTGAAGTTATACGCTTTGATGCTACTACCAAAGGTAAGGGGATACTAGAAGCGCCTGTCTGGATGAAGGCTCAGACTGTAGTAATCCTCGAAACCACCCAGAAAGAGATGGAAGAAATCTTAAAAATAATCAAGAAGAGCGACTACGATGTCGTGGAACAGCTAGGGAAGACCCCTTCCAAAATATCCATGTTGGCTCTTCTACTCTGCTTTGAGGCCCATGTTAAGGCCTTGATCAAATTTTTAAAGACGGCACACATACCTCAAGAAACTTCGGCTGACCAGTTTCAAGAGTGCGTGGCCAGCCTTACTACTGATAATGGTCTTGGTTTTTCCGATGCTGATTTGACCCCCAAGGGAAGGAAGCACAACGACGTGTTGTATGTCTCAGTAGAATGCAGGGGAACCACACTTGCCCATGTCCTAGTTGATACCGGTTCATCCTTGAATGTACTGCCGAAAAAGGCGTTGGATAGATTGGACTGCGAAGGATTGACCCTCAAACCCAGTAACATCTTTGTTAGAGTCTTCGACGATTCTAAGAGGATGGTTCATGGAGAAGTGGACATTCCTATCAAAGTGGGCACCGAGACCTTCAACTCTACCTTTTATGTGATGGACATCCGTCCTTCATATTCGTGCTTATTGGGAAGGTCGTGGATCCACTATGCTGGGGCAGTTACCTCCTCTTTACACCAAATGCTAAAGTATCCTGTTCAGGGTAAGATTATAACAGTTCACGGTGAGGAAGAGTACATGATAAGTCACCTCAACTCCTTCCGGTATGTGGAGTTGGATGGCGAATTCATAGAAACGCCTTTCCAACATTTTGAGGAAGTTTCTCCTGAAGTCGCAGTTGCAAAGACAATGGTTGATGTGCCTATCGTTTCCAAGCATGCGTCTAGGATGGCGTCTCTCAAGGATGCAGAGGCTGTAATCAAAGAAGGAAGGAGTACAATGTGGGGGAAACTGCCTGATTTTCCTCACAAGACGGACAAATTCGGACTAGGTTTTACTGCTACTGGCCAAAAAGATGTGCGTCGCTCCAGGGCCGGAGGACCACCCGTAAAAATCACTCACCATGGAATTAATGCCTTAGAAGATGATGATGAAGAAGACAACTTTGAAGATTGGATCTTTCCAACCGTCGAAGGAGGGTTAAACAACTGGGATGCAAAGGACTTTATTCCCATCACTTTCATCAACCAGTAATTTATCTTTGAACAATTTCCTATTTTGGTCTGTAATAACTAAACAATTCGTACACTATTTTCACCTTATGCCTTGCCCGGGGCATATAGGTCCATTTGTAAGGGCTTGATTTTCTTCATTATCATATGCCATGTTTAATGAATCATTGGACGTTTTCATCTATAAATTGTTGTGTTCATTTTCTTTCCTTTTACATTTTGTTTTGTTTAAGGATGACTATCCCTTACACACACCCACACTCACAAAATGCAGGTACCCATCCACTCCGGATTCCATGGGTGACTATTCTGCTTTAGCCTTCGGTGACTCTGAAGATTTGGTCAATCATGCTGAGTACGAAGTTGACAAAGACTGTGAAGTGCCGGGAGAGTTAGCCAGACTTTTGCAACAAGAAGAGAGGGCTATTCTGCCTCATGAAGAGTTGCTAGAAACCATCAACTTGGGAACAAAGGAAGACAAGAAAGAGTTTAAGGTGGGTGCCAACCTGGAACCAAGTGTCAAAGAGCGCTTAGTGCAGTTGTTGAACGAATATGTTGAGATCTATGCCTAGTCCTATGAAGACATGCCGAGATTAGATACAAATATCGTGGTTCACCGTCTCCCTACAAGAGAAGACTGTCCACCGATTAAACAAAAAGTCCGCCGAATGAGGCCCGACATGTCTGAGAAGATCAAAGTTGAGGTAATGAAGTAATTCAACACTGGATTTCTGGCTGTTACTTCCTATCCATAATGGGTTGCTAACATTGTGCCCGTGCCCAAGAAGGACGGCAAAGTTAGAATGTGTGTGGACTATCGGGATTTAAACAGGGCTAGCCCTAAAGATGATTTTCCACTGCCACACATCGACATCTTGGTTGACAACACAGCTCAACACAAGGTATTTTCCTTTATGGATGGGCTCTCGGGATACAACCAGATCAAAATGGCCCCCGAAGACATGGAGAAAACTACTTTTGTCACGTAGTGGGGTACCTTCTGCTACAAAGTGATGCCATTCGGACTGAAGAATGTCGGGGCAACCTATCAATGCGCCATGGTAGCTTTGTTTCATGATATGATACATCATGAGATTGAAGTTTAGGTAGACGACATGATAGCCCGATCACAGACAGAAGAAGAACACCTTGATCATCTGCAAAAGCTGTTTGTCAGGTTGAAGGAGTATAAGCTCAGACTGAACCCAAGCAAGTGCACTTTTGGAGTCAGGTCTGGTAAAATTTTGGGATTTATCGTCAGAAACAAAGGCATTGAGGTTGATCCTACTAAGGTCAAAGCTATACAGGAAATGCTTGCCCCCCGCACTGAAAAGGAGGTTAGAGGATTCTTAGGACGCTTAAACTATATTGCGAGGTTCATCTCCCACCTAACATCTACCTGTGAGCCAATCTTCAAGCTGTTGAAGAAAGATCAGGTAGTTGAATGGAACAATGATTGTCAAGTTGCTTTTGATAAGATCAAGGAGTATTTGCTAGAATCTCCTATCTTGATGCCACCCGTCGAAGGAAGGCCGTTAATCATGTATCTGACTGTTTTGGATAACTCAATAGGGTGCGTACTGGGCCAACATGACGAGTCTGGCCGAAAAGAGCATGCCATTTATTACCTTAGCAAAAAGTTTACCGACTGTGAGACTCTCTACTCACTGCTCGAGAAAACTTGCTGCGCTTTAGTATGGGCTGCTCGCCAGCTAAGGCAGTATATGTTGACTCATACCACTTTGCTGATTTCCAAGATGGATCCGATTAAGTATATCTTTGAGAAGCCTGCCTTATCTGGAAGAATCGCTAGATGGCAAATGATCCTGACTGAGTATGATATCCAATATACTACCCAAAAAGCTATAAAAGGGAGTGTACTAGCTGACCATCTAGCTCATCAAGCCGTCGAAGATTACCAATCTATGAGATTCGACTTCCCTGACGAAGACATCATGACATTGGACAACATTGAAGGTAAAAGACCGTATGACGGACCTGAACAAGGATCCCGATGGACCCTGTACTTTGATGGTGCTTCAAATGCACTTGGCAACGGTATCGGTGCAGTACTCATTTCTCCGGAAGGTTTCCATACACCCTTCACTGCCCGACTTTGCTTCAGCTGTACCAACAACATGGCTGAGTATGAAGCTTGCATCTTTGGTCTCAAGGCTGCTATAGACTTGGGAATCAAATCTTTGGTCGTATTTGGGGACTCGACTTTGGTTATCAGTCAAGTCAAAGGAGAGTGGGACACTAAACATCCTAATCTTATCCCATACAAAGAACATGTCTTGACATTGTTGCCTCATTTCGAGCAGACTACTTTCGAGCATTTCTCGCGAGAAGAAAATCAGATAGCAGATGCTCTGGCTACAATGTCTTCCATGTTTAAACTCAACTGGGATAACGAGGCTCCCCAAATCACCATTGAGAGAATGGACGAACCTGCGCACTGTCATGAGATTAATACCGAAGAAGTAGTGGAACAACCCTGGTTTCATGAAATCAAAAGGTATCTCCAGACTCGAGAATACCCTGAAGGAGCTTCCGTCAATGACAAAAAGTTCTTAAGGAGATTTGCTGCCAAGTTCTTCCTAAGCAATGGCATCCTTTATAAGCGCAGCCATGATTATGTTCTACTTCGTTGTGTGGACAAGGTTGAAGCAGAGTTGATCATGACCGAGATACATAGTGGCACATTTGGCACCCACTTAAGCGGACATACGATGGCTAAGAAGATTCTAAGGGCAGGCTACTACTGGTCTACCATGGAAGCTGATTGTCATCAACATTCCCGTACTTGCCACAAATGTCAAGTCTACACCAACAAAGTACATATTCCTCCTGTTCCTCTCAACGTTCTGACAGCTCCTTGGCCATTCGCAATGTGGGGCATTGACATGATTGGAGAGATCAAGCCCACGGCATCCAATGGACATCGCTTCATCCTGGTGGCTATTGATTACTTCACCAAATGGTTCGAAGCAGCTTCCTTTGCCTCTGTTACAAAGAATGCGGTTGCCCGCTTTATTAAGCAGAATCTCATATGCCGGTATGGTATCCCCGACAGGATTATCACGGACAACGGTACAAATTTTAACAACACTATGATCACCGCTCTGTGCGAGAAGTTCAAGATTTATCATCACAATTAATCTCCCTATCGGCCAAAGATGAACGGTGCCGTTGAAGCTGCGAACAAAAATATCAAGAAGATCATTCAAAATATGATAGTCACCTATAAGGACTGGCATGAGATGTTATCATTTGCTCTGCATGGATATCGTACCACGACATGTACTTCAACAGGGGCAACCCCCTTTTCTTTAGTATATGGCATGGAAGCTGTTTTACCTATGGAAGTTCAGATTCCTTCCTTGAGGATTATGAAGGATGCTGGTTTGAGTGAAGACGATTGGATTCAGACCCGGCTTGATCAACTTAACTTGATCGACGAGAAGCGACTTACTGCTGTTTGTCATGGTCAGACGTATCAAAAACAGATGATCAAAGCTTTCAACAAGAAAGTCAGGCGTCAAGTATATAAAGTCGGAGATCTTGTAATCAAGCGGATCATCTTGCCGCAAAGTGATCCCAGGGGCAAGTGGACTCCTACTTACAAAGGACCATTTGTGATAAAGAGCATCTTTTCTGGTGGGGTAATGATTCTGACCACCATGGACGGCGACAACTTGCCGCACCATGCGAATGCATACATAGTCAAAAGATACTACGCATAAAACGACCCGACAAGTTGAAAACCCAAAAGGGTGACTTGGGCAAAAATGGGCATCCCGGTGAATCGAAAACCCGAAAGGGCGGTTCAGGCAAAAATTAGGGATAAATAAAAAAATCTGTACACCCGACAAGTTGAAAACCCGAAAGGGCAACTTGGGCAAAAAAGGGTTTCCCGGTGGATCGAAAACCCGAAAGGGCGGTCCAGGCAAAAGTTAGGGAATTAAAGTGTATGACTATGTCTCGTCGGATCACTTTAAGAAAAATCTCTTCACCAACAAGCTCCAGGCTTCTGATCAATCCAATCATCGGCGGATGAAGCAGCGAATGGACAAAATACTCAGAGTTGTGAAGGCTATAGCAGAATGGGAACCCCGTGGAATTGTTACACATAGTCATCTTTCTTTTTGTATAAATTTTTTCTCAATTTTACGACAACATTCTCTTACTAGGATGTCTGTTTCCTATGTACAAAGATACTTACAAAAGTTAATACAAAAATACTTCAAAGTGAAAAAATTTGCTTGCCTTTCCTTTCTTTTTACACTTATGTTTTATTTGAAAACGTCCAATATTTTGTTAAATAGGCATATGCATTTGAATATAATCACTGCTTACAAATAAAACGAAATTGAGAAAGGATAATTACTGATAGGTTGAAAGTGTAGGAAGATATCCTTGTGCTATTCCAGAAGAAATCCCCTACAATATGTCATTCAGATCCTCAATAAAGCTAAAACCTTGAAGTATACATCCCTAGCAGAGTTAAATTTCAAGATCCCCAACGGAGCCAGTGTATTCTAAACTTTATCCCCCAGCGGAGTTAAGTTTCAAAGTTCCCATCAGAGTTAAGTCTCCAAACTCCCGATCCTCAGTGGAGCCTGAAAACCCTGAAATACATATCCCCAGTGGAGCTAGAATATTCTAAAACTTCTTCCCCAGCGAAGTCGAATTTCCAACTATCAATCCCCGATGGGAACCATTCAGCTTCCCCCAATTTCCCTAGCAGGTTATCTTAAAAGTCTGAGAACCAAGCAAATAACGGTTAACTTCTTGGCTTATCCCCAGCTAGGATGATTCCCCAGCAGTTTGGCATACAACCCAAGCTCCTGATTTCCCCGGCCGAGTAAACACTCTCCCTACAGAGTTTATTTCCCAACATAACAAAGATTATATTTCCTGTTTTTCCATTGGAAGCTTCTCAGGTTTTAATTCCCCAGTAGAGGTCATCAGAGTTTTCCTTATTTCCCAGGAAAGTCAGTCAGGATTCTCATTCCCCGCAGAAGTTGTCAAAGCTCTTGTTAAAACCCCACAAGACACTAAGGGTTTTCAATCCCCAGCAGTGGTCCCAGGATTCCTCATTCTCAACAATCAAAGATCTTTAATCCCCAAGCAGTCAGCAGGGATTTCTCATCTTCAACAATCAAATATTTTTGAATCCTCAGCATCGGTCAGGAATTTACTTCCTCCGGCAGCAGTCAAAGATCTCATTATCTCCAGTTACCAAGGATTTATTTTCCTCAGCAAGACAACTAATCAGCTTACATGCACATCCATTACATTCATATATCATAAACATTGATGAAACACAGTTCATTGCATCATACATATCATGCAACATAACTTTGTGTTTTAGCTAACATTTTACCCTTTTCAGGATAAGATTAAAAGGCTATCGTTAACAATTATTCAGATACAGTATGGATACACTCCAGACGCGGCGGTCATTCTATTACTCATTCATAATTTCAAGTTAAAATACAGTACGGATACACCCCAGACACGGCGGTCATTCTATTACTCATTCAGACTTTAGCAATCCGATACAGACTAAATACGCTCCAGACACGGAGGCCATTCTATCTCTCATTCAGATTCAACTAACAACTTCAAGTTCAGATACGCTCCAAACACGGATGCCACTCTGGCCCTTACACCAGAAGTTTGATTCTCCCCAATGCAGTTGCCACGGAAGTCATTCTGTCATTTATGCAGATCCCCGTTACAGTCTCAGATACACTCCAGACACGAAATTCATTCTGCTACTCATACAGATCTCAACTATAGATACAGTCCAGATACGCTCCAGACACGGTTGCCATTCTGCCACTCATTCAGAACTTATCCCCAGCACCCAGTTGCTTCATACACAAATGTTTCTCTGTTACCCATTCACAATACAGATACACTCCAGACACGGAAGTCATTCTGATATTCATTCAGGGTTCAAATACAGTTACAACTCGGATATGCTCTAGACACAAACGCCATTCCCTTGCTCATACATTCCAAATACGGATACCATTCTGATGTTCATTCTACTAATTTTCAACAAAAAATTTTAGATGGAATCTTTAAGCCCATCTCCAGCAAGATTCTACCATCTCCAAATGGCATCTTTAAGCCCATTCCATCAACAATATTTTGACGAGTGCAAATTTACGGGCACTCTAGTGTCCAATCCTCTTTTACCTTTGAGTCACGAAAGGCAAACTTGCCAATCTAACTCTTCAGGTTCAAGAAGATTGAACAGGGGCAACTGTTGTACCACAAAATTTGCGCTCTCATTTTATCAACATTTTCTCATCACAAGACTCTTGGAACTCAAGACCAAGCTAGGGTTTGCTCTGCTCAAGACATCTCCTTGCACTATTGACCTGAAATTAGGGTTTGAGTTTGCACAGGGATATTTTGACCTAAAATACCCAAGTTTACTTTCATACTTCATGTTGGACTCATAAGTTTGTCCATACTAAGTTTCAAGCCTTGAATCAAATTTTTGCCCAAGCAATTGGACAGTTGACCTAGAAATCAGCTGTATTGGGGAAAAAGTCAACTGTGGCCAATTTACAGTCAAACCTCGTGAATTTTGACCCACATCAACATTATGAACTCATATGAACCATTTGATCAAGTTTGGACCACAGTTCCACAAGATATTTGATCAGATCACCAAAAGGGTAAAATGGTCATTTTTAGGGTTTTGACTGTACAAAGGCAATTTTTTTGACTGTTTGACCTAGCCAATGGCAAATCAAGTTCAACCATGGGCTCAAGGACTCAATGAAATTATCTTGACCTATTCAACAATTTCAAAAGATCTCAAATGCATAGGATTGACAGATGAATTTTTCAGTCAACTGATCAAAATTTGACTGTACACTAAAAAGTCAAACTTTGACTTTTTTGTCAAAATCAAGTATCAAGGATCATTTTTCATCAAGATGTGTCAAATTATGAAACTTGTTCATCAAGAAACCCAAAATTGCAAATTAGGGTTTGAAATTGAAATTTTTTCATAACTTAGAATTTTTCTAAGTTATGAAATTTTCTTAATTTTTCCTAACTTTGCCCCACATTTTCACCATGATGAAAATGGATTCAAACAAAACTTACAAAATGAAAGTTGTAGTCCTCCACAAATTCTACAACTTTTATTCACAAAGTTTTCTTAAAAGAAGCTTTGATCTCAAGTTATGATTTTTGGAACAAGGGTCCCTAAAACTTTTAACTTAGAGAATTTTTGCCCTAGTTTAGGTAGGATTTTGACCCATCTTCTTTGCCATTTTACACATAGTTCCACTTGGAGTATAAAGTTTCATTTCATATATGGATTATATTACTTTTTTCAAGCTTTCCAAATTGTCCAAGAACTCCTCAAACACATTTGTGGTTAGGGAGAATCGAATGCTTGAAGTTGGCAAAAACTCACTTTGTAACCATGGCCAATACATGTTCATACAAGTTGCAAAACCTGTCCAAACTAGATTTGTACTTAATTACAGGTCTCTAAACCCTTCAACACTCAAAAATTAATTGCAAATATATTGGACATTAGTATTATTCTGATCAATGGAGCTTGGCACAATGAATAATTCCATTTGTGGCATAAAGATAACACTTCCATTTACATAAAGCATGCTTTATGTCAAGTTTCATTTCTTGAGCCATACACCAAGCCCTTTTATGCAAACAAGGCTCCCTAATGTCAGGCAAAGTTCAACAACTTTGTGCAGCTAGGTTACAAGCCAGTACAGCCATAGCATTGTCAACTCTCACTTTTTGCTTCAAAACCAAGTAATTATGCAAAAGGTCAACAACTTGCATATCTGATAAAATCAACTTAAGCCAACATTTCAAACAAGTTTTGCACATCCCTTGGAGCCAGAAACACGAGCCATTCATCCCTCAAACACTCTTGAACACCAAAACACCAAAAACTTGCAAAACAGGGAAGTTGCTGCAACTTGAGTGCCATAGCTCATTTTGCCCATGCGTTTTGCTCCTTTCCACTTCAAACACCTTCCATTCAACTCACTCAAGCTGTCCCAAACCTCCATTGCCAACTGTAACTCCATTTACAGTGTTCACCATTTCTATTTTGAAGCTTTGCATGTTGAGTTCTATAGAGAGATTCAGGCCATTTCAAAATAAACTAAGCATTGGGAAAGGTCCAAGGAACATCAAGCAAGCTCAAAAGAACCTTAGGCCTCACTAAAAGTTGTTGCATTGTCCAACTAAATCCAACTGAAACAGGTATTTCTCCAACTTCTATCTCTCTATTTAGGAACATTTAGCCTTAGGTTTGTGAATGAAAGATGTAGTACTCATTGCCATGAAACCATACATATGCTCAGTTTTCATTTATATTAAACGTGCTAAGAGAATTTCATCCATGAACATGCTGAAAAAACTAGGTCAGATTTTAGGGCCAGAGAAATTCTCTCTGGTCTTTGAGAGTTAGATTAAGTTTTTTATATGGTTAGAATCGTGGTTTAATGCTCTACAAGTTTCATGTTTTGAGTTTTGGCAAAAGATCACGTTTCCAGGAGTTAGCAGTTTGTACAGGGCACGCGCGCGTTTTGTCACAAGGAAGAAGATGAAATGGAAATGGGCTGGGCCTGTTTGTTCTCACTTTTGACACCCCCCTCTTTTCTTTTTGCACCCCCTGGCCTAATTCCCTATATTTTTGCATTTTTGAATTTTTGTTTTCTTTTCTGACTTTATTATTTTATTTCCAAACATAAAAAATGCTTAAAAATATTTTCACATTTTTTTTCATATTTATTAGGTATTTTATTTTGATTTTTCTAACATAAAAACAATTTAAATACTTTATATTATTTATTAAAACTTGAGAATAATGTAAATAATGCTTTTATTTTTATTTCTTATTTTTATTCACACCAAAAATATTTTCTTGAATATATTTTATTTTTGTAAATATTTTATTTTATTTTATATATACTTAATATACTTAATATATATATATATATATATATATATATATATATATATATATATATATATATATATATATATATATATATATATATATATATATATATATATATATATATATATATATAT